>OY728132.1:1936563404-1937994019 GCA_963277665.1 Viscum album
ATCATAGTACCTCGTTAGTATATCGTCAAACCCGCATAGGATCCTAATACATCATCTGTACATCGTCAGACCCACAAATGATCCTAGTACATCATCGGTACATCTTCAGACCCACATAATATACTATTACATCATTGGTACGTCCTCAAACCCACACATGATCCAAGTACATCGTCACAAATAGCTACAGGGTTCCCCCACTAAGCTCGATTGTCTCCAAAAGGGTCCACTCCACAAGCCACAAGTCAATACTCCAACTACCAAGAAGTCTCATGAAAAAGTATCTCAAAGGACCGCCATGTTAGAGGGGTCTCAATGCAATAGACAGTGCATCAAATGGATACCCGGTCTGTAAGTTATTAGCCTTTTAGTCTCGAGGGCCCAGTTGGATTCGTGCTCGATCCAACTCGAACATACCCCAACATTATCATAATCATTATTGGGGTATACCAAATCGTCTGTCTCACTCCAAGGTTTCCGGTGCTACAAAAAGTTCATCAAACGGATGCCCACTTCCAATGTTATGGCTAAAATAGATTATAGGGTCAATACGGGTTCGGGTCCTGTCCGACTCGGCCTAGGTCGACATGGCCTATGGGGTGGCCCTCGGGGCGGCCCGCGGGGCAGCGGGGCATCTGTGGAGGTCGCGGGGGGCATGGGGCCGTGACTGACACATGGCGGTGGAGGCCTCAGGGGTCACGGAGTGGCGGAGGATGTGTGGGTCGCGGGCGGTCCGTGGCCGCCGAGGTCGCGAGGCGGAGCAGGCCGCGTAGCGGCAGAGCAGGCCGCGTAGCGGCGGAGGCCACGAGGGCCGCGAAGGCCATGGGCGGAACAAGGCAGAAAAGAGGCAGAGGCCGTGGGGTGGTGGGTGGTGGTGCGGAGGCAGCAGTCTGGCAGGGCAGCCATGGTGCGGCGGGGCGGCCGCAGTGCGGCGGTCCACCGCGACTGGCCGAATGGCCATCCATCCTCTCTACGTGGCATGGTCGTGCGCTGTGCCTTCACCAGCGGCTGGATCGGCTGGCTGCTCATTGTTCATTGTCATGGCACAAATCCACCTTATCCCATCATGAAATACACACCATTCCGGAAAAACATCGAAGGGGTCAGGACATGTTTTTTTGGCCAATACCCTCCGCGTTAGAGCAGTAGCAAGCAGCTCAAGGGGGATGATTCGATGTGAGGGGAAAAAATTAACATTGGTCATTTTAAAACACACCCCTACCTCGTTTTTCTATTGAAATCAATGAGGAGGGAAAGATGGTCATCGATTTAAGACGTCCCACATTTGAGGATGTCCCGAGGAAGAAGTCGGAGATGTTGGAGAATGTCAGAGTTCTTCATTAGAGAAGCGTTCTTTGTTTGAGAAGTAGAATTCTTCCAAGGTTCTCCTCTTCCAATCGTTTCTCCCAATTCGACACAAAAATGAAAAGTTTCCATTTTTTTGTGTTTCATCAATTTTATTGTTGGCACAAAATTAAATTGATGTCATTAATTGTGATGTGGTTGGCACCATTAAAGTTGGAGGATACCAAAGGTTACCTCCCACTAAAGAAGAGTTCAAGAGTTTTCTCCATATTAAATAAGGTGTTTAGGTGGTTCAGGTGGTCTCCACACTTAAATTAAAATTGGGAGGTTTTTGGCTTGGTGGTCCCCACCTCCATATTCCATGTTGAGGGGTTTCAAAAAGAAAATAAAATTTTAAAATAATTTTATTTTTATTTTCCCACGAAAAGTGAAAAACTAACATTCACCCTCGACCTACTATGGTCGAGGTGATGGTCTCATTAGGAAAATACCAGCATTGTTAGTTCAATGGTGCCCTCATATTTCAATTCTATGCACCACATAAATAGTTAAAAAATCCCACTCGTACATTTACTGAATATACCTGAAAAATGTTCAAAAATTCATTCTGGATACACCGAGCCTCAGAATCATGCAGCGTCAATTTTCACGGACTTGTAAAATACCCATATGTTTAAAAAAATTAAATGGAATTTATGGGTATTTACATTTTCCCTACCGTTGGACTCTGCATCCCCCGAAGCCACATCACAAAATTAAGAAAACAAGTGGGGGTACTAATCAAATATTTTAGCCTCCCACTCCCATGTTCTCCCCAAGAGGTTCTCGTGCAGCCAGCGAACATGAACTAGTGGTATTGACCACCCATGAAGGACCCACTTCTGTTGATCGTCAATCTCTACTGCAACCTCTGTAAATGTTGAACCGTCCTCGACGTCCAGCTCATTGTGGTCGATGACGTAAGAAGGGTCGTGCATGTATCTTCTCAGCTGGGATACATGGAAGATGTCATGCAACCAGTTCAATTGAAAGGGAAGTTCTAGGCGGTAAGACACCTCGCCAACTCTACTAAGGACCTAGAAGGTTCCACTCCATGCAGATAACATTCCTCCTTGGACAAATCTCAACAAACCTCATAGAGGTGAGACCCATAGAAAGACATGGTCACCATCCCTGAACTATAGAGGTCTCTGTCTCCTGTCAGCATAAGACTTATGCCTCCTCTATGCAGTCTTCATCCGCTCGTGGATGATATGCACCTTCTCTGTGGTAGAAGGTACCATCTTTGGTCCCACTAGTGCTGACTCTCCTAGGTCAGTCCAGCACAAAGGTGATATGTATGGTCGACCATAGAAAGCCTCAAAACGTGCCATCCCAATGGTAGAGTGATAGTTGTTGCTGTATGAAGACACCACCATAGGAAATTGATCCTCAAAACTGTGACTGAAGTCGAGGACACAAGCATGTAGCATGTCCTTTAGAGTTTTAATGGTCCGCTCAGTCTGTCCATCTGTCTAAGGATGGAAGGCATTGCTCAAATGAAGCTGCATCCCAAAAGCCTCATGAAACCCCTTCCCTATCCAGGAAGTGAAATGTGTATCACGATCAAAGACAATTGTCGAGGGTAGTCCATGTATCCACACAATCACCTACGCAAAGACCTGTCTCATGCTCTCTACTGAACCCTGCTCTTTAATCAGTAGGAAGTGGGCCAATGTGGTGAGTTGGTCGACGATCACCCTAATAGTTTCATGACCTTTGGATGTATGTGGATGTCCTGTCACAAAGTCCATGGATATCCAAACCCACATCCACTATAGGAACTCTAATGGTTGAACCAAGCCTACTATTACCTAATGCTCAGCCTTCACTTGATGACAAGTGAGGCACAAGAGACAAAATATACTACTACATTCTTCATTCCCTACCACAAGTGTTGTAGTCGACGGTCCTGGTACATCTTCTCCACTCCTAGATGTAACTCTAGAGGGATGTGTAAAACACACTCAACACTTCCTCCTAAAGTGAAATTGGTACCATGTTACGCCCTCTGAAGTGGATGACGTGGTCCCCACCTTCCGAAAATCTATCAGGTGACTGTCTTATAGATATCTCAGCACATCGTTTCTCATAGTCACTATCCCCATGCTGTACCTCCCTGACTCGCTGAAGAAGCCATCCATTATGCTGCTGTAAATTTTGGTGTCATCTCGGGGTACAACTCAATGTAAAAGTTCACCTCTCTGTAAGGAGGAGGACCCAAAACATCATTAGGGAAGACATCCACATACTGGTCCACCACAATAGGATAACTCTGACTCTCCATATCAACCGCTATGAGGGTAAGGCAGGCCAACTGATGAGTGAATGGCTAAAATCTCTTCCAGGTAAGTCCATCATGTGCTACAAAGTCTCCCTTCTTTCTGGAGAAGGTAAAACTGGTCCCATCTGTGCAGAAACACTGTATATTGTGCCTAATATAGTCAATCTGAGCATGGATTGTAGTTAACTAGTCCATACACAAGATGACATCATAAGGAATCAACGCTGCTACTAGGATATCCCAGCCAATGATCTCTCCTCATAGAGTAATCTTGCACTGCCGGCACTAGTGCGTAATTGTAGAATCTGCTATCGTAGGAGTATCTAGCCATTTTGATCGATCCAACGGCTCTATCATAATCTTTGAGCTCTGAACGGGGGTAGTGGCAACAAAAGAATGACTGGAACCTGTGTCTATAAGTACTGTAGCTAAGGTGGAATAAACATAGATCATACTCATATCATCTGGGAAGTTCCATCGTCACAGGCCTTAACTTCCTGGAGCTGAGCTCGCCCATGTCCACCTGCTCCCTGTGGTCATGGTGGACCACCTGGTGGTGTTAGAGCTAACATCTCGAATCTTCACCCACCACCAAATTCATGGCCAGCTCCTCTACCATGTCAGCCTACTCCCTACGGACCACCTAGATCGAACTTCTATCTCCACATGGGAAGTCCCTCGACCGTCTACCGATCATTCGTAAGGTGGTTCGGGCAGTCACGTGCCATGTGACCCTTCCCGCCGCATGTAAAAACTACATGTTCCTTGCATTACTAGCTCTATCTCCTGTACCCTGCACAACCGATCTTGAGTCATGCGGTCATCCACCTGTAGGTCGGGTCCTCTTGGACCTCTATGACATCTTTCTACTTCCATCTATAGAAGACTCTTTTATGTGACGTCCGATGGTGGGTCTCTTTACTGATGATTGCTCAGCAAGAAAACTCCCCAGTAAGAGGGCTCGCTATAACACCCCCACAAGTGTCTGAATGCTAAGAGAAATCATTTAAGCCCTAATGTCCTGCCTGAGTCTCTACTCAAAGGCCCAATCCCGAAATAATGGATCCCTCACCATATCAGTGGAGTATCATGAGAGGTCAGTGAACCTCGCAGAGTACTGAGCCAGAGTCATGCTTGCCTACTACAGATGAAGAAGCTCCTATATGCGTATTGCATATAGAGTCACTAGGACACATTCTACCCGGAATAGGATCTTGATGTTTTCCCAGAGAAGCGTCACCTCATCGTGAAATTGTGGAATCAAGCTCTAGTATCTGCCTTCTGTTGCCTGTAGTAGACTGGTGGCAAGGATCTCCAGGAGATCTGATGGTTTCACTACTAGTTGGAAGACTCTCACCATGACCTCCATCCAATCCTTAGCCTCCTGTGGGTCTGTCTCTCCCCTGAACCTGGGTGGCCTCTGGCACTGGAACTTCTGTAATGAGCTCAAGTGGTGTGCACCTTCTTCTGCTGGGGCAGGTGGCATATGTGGCCCAACGGGTAATGGTTCCACTGCTGCCTCTGCTGCTGCCTCTACTAGAAGAGGGTCCTGCATCGAGGCCTCGTCGCTCGGTGGGTTATCAGTGCATATTTTATCTAGAGCCCAAGATGGTTGTCTATGTGAAGGAATCCTGAAATGAAACAGGTGATCCATGGTCAATAAGTTATACCTGGTGAGTTGACTCAACGAGATCTCAAAGAAAACTCTTTAACACACACACACACTCCGTGTTTTCGTGCACTGAGTCAAAAATAAGAAGTCAGGGTCTGGGTGTATGGATACGTCGGCCACCGCAACAACACTGAATTTCCTAAACTAATAACCACACTCACTATAATTAAAACTATTTATGTTAAAAAGATTTGAGTCCTATGTTCTATGGTAGAACTGGCTCCTCTAATTCCAATTTTTCACGACCCGTCCCCCAGAGACCACCTTCTATAGGCCGAGGCTGGCGACTATCAATAAAGGGTGTATTCCATAAAACGAGAAAGGAATTGCCTTTATATCCTATAAACACATGAAACCAAGCACACAACAAGATAAGAACACAAATAAACTGTATAAAAAAAAGAGTGCTGAAAGTAAAAGGGGTCTGAATACATGCACAACAGTAAATGTATAAGTAAAACTAAAACACAATACAAGTGACGAAAGAGAAAGATAGATAATATGTCCTCCTCCAAGGTTTCTACCAGAAGGGTAGGTACTGATCGGATCCTCAGCAGTCCACATTTTGTTGTCTCCTCTGTGTACCAACACGCTGTATGGTCCACCTCCGGGAACCGTCCAGACCTGGTACCCTCAGCCTCAATCAACATTGTCCATAGTTTTCACCAAATAGAACATGGTGTGGGGATAACCCTTGCAGGTTTGAGTATAATGATACTCATTAGGGACCCCGAGACCCTCAAGGCCTCACAAAATCAACAAAGGATAAACCAAAAGGCATGAAATCAAATGACAACCCAACTTATGTATATTCCCACACATATACCTAAGTTATCAAGTATACCCATCTCAATCCTGACGAAAACATAGAGTCCAACTCAATGCCCAAAGCTCAACTGTTCTACAAAGGACGGAATACAATGAAGGTAAGTACCACACATGTACGCCACATAGAAGAATACCACCAAGGTAATACCATGAAGGAAAGTACCACAAGGTACAGACTGAGCTCAAACTTGGTGTAACTTAGGTACAGTAGTAAATATGATTAGATGTAACTACTGAATCATATTAATCTGTTAAGAGGAAGACCCATGAAGGATCCTAAATCATCATTATTCCCATAGAGGATCGTAGTACATCGTCAAACGCACAACGGATCACAGTACCTCGTCAGACACACACAGGATCCTAGTACATCATCAGACGCACACACGATCCAGGTACATCATCAGAACATTGTCAGACCCACACAGGATCCTAGTATAGCGCCATTACGTCATCAGACCCACACAGAATCCTCGTACATCGTCTGTAGGTTTTCAGACCCACACAGGATCTTAGTACATCGTCAGTACGTCATTAGACCCAGAAATGATCCTATTACATCGTTTGTTCGTCGTCAGACCCACACAAGATCCTAGTAGATTTTCTGTACTTCTTCAGACCCACAGAGGATCCTAGTACATCACCAGTATATCCTCAGACCGACACAGGACCCTAGTACCTTGTCACAGCCAACTAGAGAGTTCATGCACTAAGCATGCTGGTCTCCAGAAGTGTATGCTCCACTAGCCACTGTTTGATACTCCAGCCGCCACGAAGTCTCACGAAGAAGAATCTTAAAGGACCCCCACATCATAGGGGTCTCAACGTAATAGACAGTGCGTCAAACGGATTCCCAGTCTATATGTTATTATCCTTTTTGTCCCGAGGGCCCGGTTGGATTCCTAATCGATCCAACATGGTGGTACCCCAAAATTATCAGAATGACTAGTGGGGTATACCAAATGGACCGTCTCGCTCCAAGGTTTCTGTCGCCATAGACGAATCTTCTGAAGGACTTATGAGGCCAATGTTATGGCCCAAAAGGATTATATGGCCGAAACTGGTCCAGGTCCGGTCTAACATGGTTGGGCGGACCCGGCCCGACCCGGCCTAGGTAGACATGGTTCAGGTCAGCCCGGACCTTTTGGAGGCCCATCCTAGGAAGCTTCCCATGGTTGGAATGGGGACGCGGAGGCTATGGGGCCACGGGGGGCGCGACACCGCCACGACCGCGGGGTGCGTGGGGCCGCGGAGATTGCGGTGCGGCGGGGGCCACAGGGGCCGCAGGGCAGCGGAGGCCGCGGGGACCGCAACCTGTATGTGGCTTCATAGGAAATGGTGTGGTAGAGGCCACAGGGGCAGCAATGTAGTGGACGCGGTGGGTGCCATGGAGCGACAGAGGCCATGGGGGCCACAGAGCGCTGGAAGTCGCGGGGGCCGTAGTGGCCGCGGGAGGCGTGGGGCCACGGAGTGGCAGAGGCTGCGGTATGCCGGGGTGGCCATGGTGAGGTGTGGTAGTCGCGGTGTCTCAGAGAGTCCATAGTGCGGCGGTCCACCCCAGCAGACTGGATGGAATGTCGTCCTCTACGGGAAGCGCGGTCGCGCGCCGCGCCTACACCGGCAGCCGGTTCACCCGTCTGCTCTTTGTTCGTTGCAACGGCACAAAGCAACCTTCTTCCATCACGAATAACACTCCATTCATGAAGAATTTCAGAGGGGTCTGGACATGTTTGTTTGTCTCCCATCCTCTGCGTTAGAGAGGTAGCAAGTGGCTCAAGGGGGATGATTCAATGTGAGGGGAAAAACTAACATTGATCAATTTAAAACACACCCCTACCACATTTTTTTGTTGACGTCCATGAGGAGGGAAGGACAATCGTCGATTAAAGATGTCCCATGTTGGAGGATGTCCTAAGGAAGAAGTCAAAGACGTTGGAGAACATCATCATTTATCATTAGAGAAGAACATTTCATCCAAGGCTCTCCTCTTCCAATCCTTTCCCCAAATTCCACCCAAATATAAAAGTCGACAATATGTTGTGGTTCATCAATTTAATTTTTGGAACAAAACTAAATTGACGTCATTAATTACGATGTCGTTGGCACCATTAATATGGGAGGATACCAAAGTTTATCTCCAATTAAAGGGGAGCTCAACAGTTATCTCTATATTAAAGATGTAGTTTAGGGGGTTCTGGTGGTCCCCACCATAAAATTCAAATTGGGAGGTTTTGGGATTTGTGGTCCCCACCACCATAACCCATGTTGAGAGGGTTTCAAGAATAAAAATATAATGTTACAATAATTTTATTTTTATTTTACCATTAATCATGAAAAACTAACTTTCACCCTAAAATTATTGTGGTCGAGGTGTAGGTCCCTTTAAGAGAATATCAGTGCTATGAGTTCAATGGTGCCCTCAGATTTCAATTCCGAGCACCGGTTCAAAAGTTAGAAAATCCCACTTGTACGTATATTAAACACACCTGAAAAAAAAGTTCTGAAATTTATTCCAGGCACACTGGGCCTGGGAATCACGCACTGTCAATTTTCATGGACTCGTAAAATTCCCATACATTTAAAAAAATACCTGGAATTTCTGGGTGTTTAAAATCGGCCCCCACCCTTCACATACTAAGTCCAATACATTATTCATATAAAAATGGTGAAACTGACACAGCATACTATTTCATATTGAAAACTACTGTATGAATTATGAATACTATAACCATAAACCATGAATGGTATCTAAATAAAACACCCAAAGTAAAAAATATCATAAAAACTTCAATACAATATGTTAAAGTTTATCTCAATAAATCAGCCACAATTAAGAATAAAATCTAACAAATGATGTTGACATTTATGAAAATAATATAAAAAACCCATTAAAAATATTTGACAAAAATATCACTTTAAAAATATTTTAAAGTCTCACATTTTATAAAACTAGACATTTAAAATAGATTTTTGAATCAAAGTGTCCAATACCACTTTGAAAAATTGGAATGTAATTGAAATTTTAAAATAGTCATGTCCATATAAATAAATGCTTAAAACCAATTTGAATACAAGGAAATTAATGATAACAATTTAGAAGAATAAATCATTAAAATGTTTATAACGATGTTTTAGATAAAGAGTCCCATAAATAAATTGACAAAATTATTAAATTTTTAAATAAATTTAATGAGAATAAAAATATTAATAAAATTTCATTTTTAATCATTTTATATGAATATAAATTGTAAGGTAAAATAATATCACAAATATTGCAATGGACAAAGGATTGATTCATTAAACATTCATAGCATTAAACATCGCATTGAAAATTTAAATCACCAGTCAAATATCTTAAAATGAATGTTTAAATTACATGAAAATAATTGTATTGATGATATTAATTAAAATCATGGAATATACATACACCAAACGCAATAAATAGGTGGTGAATGTGGCTTGTATCTCAAGAAAATGAAAAGTGAGATGAATTTCTCTTATCTTAGGTCTGATACTCTTTGTACATTTCCAAAAATCCTTTATAGTATTTTTAAAATTACCCTTAAACTGTACTAGAATCATTATATATTTTATGGTATTATATATTATTAATTAATTAATTTACATTTCCATTTTATTAATAACTTCCATGTTGAAGTAACTTTTCACCTAATAATCACTTTCATTATGATATGTGTTTTGACTTGTAACTCTTGATCGTATTACATAGATAATGATTTAAATAAATACATAATTTATAACATTATTTATATGTCATATATATTTTGAATATATATATATATATAATAGAATGATATATGAAATGGAATACACCGTTCAAGGAGTAGGTAGACCGTTCTTAAGCATGAACGATGTTTATGTTTTCTTGTCTAATTGAATTGAAGTAAGTGATTGAAATATGTACAGATATATATATATATATATAATATTCTAAGAGTATTATTATTTTATATATTTCATTTTGATATATAATATATTTTTTTTATAATCATTCTTGAATGGTGAACATGGAAAATTAATCTCATCGCGTCGTGGAGATCGTAAGCCACACGTACGCCAGAGCGACGATATCATTTCGTTAATTGTTAAATGGTATAAAATTGGATGTAATATGAATTTTAAAGAAACAATATAATTTCATATTTATCATTTAAAACATTTATATTCAACTTTATACCCATATAAATATAGTGTACATGATAAATAGTTTAGACCACACCTTGTAGACGGTAAGTCATACGTACACACACTTGGTAATATTGTTTTTCATTGGATGGGTAAAATATTTAATATTGTTGTCCCATAATCATAAAAACATATCACAATATATTATATTCTTTATCTATTTATTTATTATGAAAAAACATAGTAATCATATGTAGAATAAGAAAATAATATTTGAAGAATCAGTAAAACAATTACTTCTTTATCAGGTATCTACTTTTGATTTGATCAAAAGGACTCAATAGGTTGGATTTATGTCCACATGAAGTCATCTTGGATGATATGAGGGTAGTTTTGGGGAAACTTGGGTATGGTTTGAATGAGGGAAGGGGTTTGAGAGGTGTGTTTATGTGGGTAGATGTCTTGTCCTTTTATAAGAGGTTGAAGGGGTACTTTAGGAATGTCTTGAAATATTAATTTATTATATATTAAATTTGGATTTAAAATTGTCCAAAACTCATTTAATTAAATTATAATATGAAAATAGTTAAAAATTATCAATATCAATAGTTTTTGACATTTATTGAATAATTATTAATCCTTACCATTTTGGTTTGACCCTTATTTTACCATTTTTAATTTTACCATAATATCGTGTTATTTAAAATTTTTGTGTTAATATAATTACCATAACATGTTTAAAGACAAAAAAAAAGTATCATTAATGGCATATTAGGACATCTTCATATAGATTTTTTGAATCATAGATTTTTAGGGATTTTATAAAATTTATTATACTATTTTTTATTTAATGTTATGAATTATGTCAATTATCGACAGTATTCGTACGTGACATTTTCAAAAAAATCATGACATAATAAATCCCATGAAAATATATTTAATCAATCCTAAAATGTCATATTCTCCTATGAAATTCATATATGATATAAATTTTATCCAATAATATTTATTTTGATGTTTAAAATATCATTTATTTTGTTCTTTCACTAATAAATTAATTACTACATCATCATTGTTCCATAAATAAATGTAATTATTTAATTCATAAAAATTACTAAAAAGTAAACATGATGTTTGAAATAATTTTTTATATCTAATAAGTATTTATATTTTAAATTATTTTGTCTATAACCCTATATTAAAAATATTATAGCTACTAAAAATTGAAAATGACATTTTTTCTCTTTTTTAAATAAAGTTTAGTAAGTGATATAATATTACTAAAATGGAATAAAAAAGATCATATTTCGGATATATGTTTTATTTGGGCCGAAAAACACATATAAAAAGATATTAGAAGACGTTTTGGGATAATTTTAAATTATTATAATAATTATTTTACCTTTAATTACCCAATTTAACTTTACCGTGGTAAATCAAATTGAAAAGTTATCATTAAAAAAAATATTTTGATCCTATTAAATAAAATTTTCCACATTTATTTCAACCATGTATTTATTATTTCCTAAATTCAATTCACAAAATTAGTAAAATTATATTTAATGTTAATATGTAACTATGGCTAGAAGGCGGGTAAAAGGATGTTAAAAATTATCAATGAATTTTTATATATAATTCTTTTATAAATATTATTTCAATGACCTTAATTGGTATAATAAATGTATAATTTATCCACTATAAATTTAAAATCGATTTAAATCCTAATAATTATTTAAAATAAAAAATATGTTTTTTAATAATAATGTAGTGTTTTTCACTATTCATCAGAAATTATAAGATTCCAGAAAAATAAAAATAATACACCCTAATATAATTATGATATTTTAAATTCAAAAATAGAATCTATTTTACCAAATTCAATTTCTAATAGTTTCTAAAATTAAATTTATTATTTTTCACAAAAGGACATAAAATTTAGTTCCTTTATGAAAATAATATTTCAATACATATAACTATTTTACTGAAAGATATTCATATCATTTAAATTATGTTTAATTTATTTAAATACAATATAAATAACGTTTAAAAATTATTTATTACTATTTATTTTATAATACTTAATGGATAAGTTATAAATATATCATTTAAATAATTATAATATAAAAGTTTTGTTTCATAGAAACTCACTCTTGTGTGTAATGCATGCCATATCGGTGTCGTGCGAAACACAAGATATTTAGGATAATGTAACATGAAATCATGGGGTGTTACATTATTCCACTCAACCAGTATAGGCATGGGGTTCCAATGAGATCTGTAACAACCCCGAGATTTTGTGAATTGTTTTTTTGAAGTAATTTATACTTTTGATACTTTTCATTTCACATGACACTAGAAAAAATTAAATATATATATATTAAAAATAAAATTCATAGGTTCTTTTCACAAGGAACCATCTTGTATTGCAAAACACAAAATAACAACTTGTCTTTCACTACTCATAATACCGACTTGGCATGTACTACAAGAAAAACAGACTTAGTGTGTGTTACCTAAATCACTGAGTTTCTATAAATCAGCATTTTATATTAATCTTTTAAATGAAATATTAACAACATATGTATTCAACTTATGAATATAGATATTAATAACTACTTCTAAATATATTTTTTATAATGGTTTTATAGAAATAAAACATATTGATAACGAACGATATAATTTTTGTTAAAGCCCTTATATGATTAAAAACACAATGAACTACACTTCATGCCCTTCTATGAATAATAATTAACTTACTTTTAGACACATATTAAATTTTAATATGTTAAAATATACATAATTGTTACAATTTAGAATGGGGAAATTATTTTAGGGTGATATTTTGGGATTTTTATGATAGACATCATTTTTATAAATAGTGAAAACTAATATTTTCTAGTTAATAATTACATTTTATTTTAAATAATTTTTGTTATTAAATAATACTTTTTAAACGTTTTTAAGGTAAAATTAGATAAATTATATATCTATTAATACAAATAAGATCATTAGAATCAATTTCACGTTGAAATTGAATATAAAAACAAAATAAACTTCTAAACTTCCTTCTACCTAAAAAACCAGAGATTTTGTTCTGTCAAGAGGTTTAGAATAAATGTTTATTTTTCCACTTATATGAATTGAATTTTTAAATAATTACATTCACCATTTAAATAAGATTAATATTTATAGTATTATAATATCAACATTATTTTTGACGAAAAATATTAGTGAAAGTGATTAAAATTAATCACAATGATTATTGTCAAATAAATGTTAATTAGGGACTAAACAATAATCATAGGGCCCAAATAACCTATTAACCTTTACAAACCCGTTGTATGGATATAAATCTTCCATAAACCATACAATATAAATTTATGTTGTTTTTTATGATTTGTTTTATGTAATAACATCTATACACCTAACTTGTTTTAAAAAAAATTATGTGACTCATTTTACTTCCCTATAAAAGTTCACCACCTCTCCCTCTTCTTCAGAAATCTCAAACCTCATAAGAGCTAAAATTTATTTCCCAATATAATTTATAACATCCATCCCTTCCTCTCCTATGCCTCCCTTTGATCATAAATTCTTTAAATGAAGTCATTTCACAAAAACCAAAAGGATTTACCTAAT
Organism: Viscum album; assembly: GCA_963277665.1. Lineage (NCBI taxonomy): Eukaryota > Viridiplantae > Streptophyta > Magnoliopsida > Santalales > Viscaceae > Viscum > Viscum album. The sequence goes on from OY728132.1 coordinate 1,936,577,318, forward strand.
TAAGAGGTAACACCTACTCTCAAACTCCATTATTTTATTTTCATTATCCAATCACTCTAATCCCTTTATTCAATTGTTGTATAAAAAACCAATATCCTTAATATACATGGATGTTTTATTGCTATGTATTCGACCTGTAAATACACACCCCTCCATATAATGGGTAACAAACATACTGTTTATATATACAACGAACTACCACCTCACAAAATGATAACTTTTACATTTTCCCTTACCATCTCTCATGGTGGATGTTATGATGCAATAGATGTTTATATATTTCATATATTATATTTATTATGTATTTTATCCTTTTGATTGATTTTCATGTAAATATTAATTATATAAGATAAATAAGGATAGAGGAGAGCGGCGCGGAACCTGGAGACAACCTTAATCTGAGTGATCCTACTCCGAGATTGAATGTTGATTAGTTGGAAAGGCCCTATGGTCATAGAAAGGTGGTGGAAGATTTCCTTGGAAACAAATAATTATTTATCTTTTGTGCGAATGGTCACTTTAAATTAGGTGCTATTCGGGATGGAGATGGATCAAGGAAATGCATTGTAGATGTGGCGAAGAGTACAGGCAGTATCACTTTTCGAGATTGGGAATCTACTCTACTAGGAAAGATCATTTGAAAATGGGGAATTACGCAGGTTTCGGTGAATCGAAATGATGTTTTTAACAGGGTGAATTTATTTATGATCTCTATAATTTATCAAGTTCTGATTTTTAAAGGGGTGAAACCTTGTAAGTTCAATGAAATTACTGAAAGGATTGCTTCAATATGGGGATTTTATGATAGGAAGATGATGGAGATTGGTCGTGGGTTTTATCATATTGTTTTTACATATGATGAAATCAAGAGGCATGCTTCAAGTCTTCACCCAGTTTCTCTGAATCGTGGATTCCTTTAGATTCATAAATTGGATAAGATATTTGATCCAATCTCTATCAAAAACACATATGCTCAATTATGGATATGAGTATGAAATCATAACTGGTTATATAGGAATTCCTAAATTTTATGGGATATTTCTTTGTTTATTGGTAATCCAATTAGACTAGATAGGAAAACTGACAACCACTCATTTGGTCATTATGCGAAGATTTTGGTTGAGGTTGACATGTATATAACCCCTGTGGAAGAAGTGGAGTTTACCACTAAAGAAGAATGTCTTACTCTATAGATTCATTATGAGAGGAAGCCAATGTTTTGTTCGAACTATCATTTATTTGGACATGTGGCCACAGACTGCAATATGCATAAAACTTTATACTTCTATAAAATATAAGGACATGGATATTCGACTTGTAGGATAATTAAGTGGAAGTCTATAAGAAATGATCCCTCCAATGCTAAAGGATCCTCAGTTACTCAGCATGAGAAAGACTCCAATCTGGGGAAGTCAATGCAGGTCACTGTGTGAGATCCCAAACAGGTTAGGGAGCCTACTTCACCACTTGTGCATTTGGCTTCTGAAGCTCTGGCCCTTTAACTATACTAGGGTCTTCTCACCGGGTCCCTCTTTTAGAAACTTCACGGGAGGACAAGTCCAATACAGAGCAATTTTTTGTAGAACACACTATTTCTACTTATGATGTTCTTACTATTTCTCAATTTTTTGGTAGGATTCTACTGGAATCCATCATCTTGATTCAGTTGGGTTAATAGAGACAAATGATCAGACTGATTTTGGTACTTTGACGCATGTTCATGGAGCTTTGTTGGTGAATGATTCCAACTCTGATCTTGCATACAATTCCTCAAAGGATGTGACTCTCCCTCCCAGTGATGATTCCTTTGACACTACAGGTACTATCCAGAATCATGGGAAGCATCCTCGGGAATTTCTCCAGGTCCATCCAGACAAGGATATGGGGAGATGACACCCTACCAGTTTACTTTCTTCTTTTCATTCCTTGAACAGATTTTCATCTCATTTTTGATACCTCCTAAGAGAATAGTGATGAATATTCCACTCTAAATTAGTATTCTTATGCTCCTCCCCCTGATGAACTGAGTAATATTTTATCTAATAAAAACATGAAGCAAAGTGAATATGGGCCAAGAACTAGGTTTAGTTCTAAGAAATGATGATCTTATTTTGGATGTTCTAAGGGAGATGGAACTCTCCAACAGTGAAGTCCCTTATTTATCTTTTTTTGACTAATAATCCTTTATTAACTGGTATTGTAGAGCTGAAAATGGAATTTGATAATTGGTGTTCATTTAAGTGGTCTTTGTGAGGTTACTCTTTTGTTGTTAATAATGAATTCGGTGATAGTGCTGAATCCCTATGGGTCATGAAGCATCATAGAGTTTCGATTAACTCCCTCATGGATGATATGGTGTATGTGACTATCTCATACACCATAAATTATCTCCCTATTTTGGTATCATTTGTTTATGCATTCAATTTGTATGTAAGGATAAGTGCATTGTGGAGGAATCTAGTAGATGTATCTGAGGGTATGAAAAATAGTTGGATTATACCTGGTCATTTTAACATTTTCTTGAGACCTGAGAAAAAAATTGGGATAATTTTTTTCATACTTCAGAATCTTACTTTTCCTCTATCATAGATATGTGTGGTTTGACTCATTTTCTCATGTTCGGAGATGATTTCCGATAGATCAGGTATAGAATAAATGGATGGCAGGAAATAAAGGTGGATAAATGTTTTGTGCACGTGGATAATAGAAATAATGCAATGTATTTGTCTAGAGTCACCTTGCCGAGGATAAATACTGATCATAATCACATTCTATTCAAGGTTTGTGAAAATAGAGTGGGCCCAATCACTTTTAAATTCAATAATGTCTGGCAGGTCATTCAGGGTTTCAAGAATATTTTTTAGGATTCTTGGAACTCTGATTTATTGGGAACTACTTCTCATGATGTGTTTTGTAAATTAAAGGATGTCAAGCTAAGATTAAAGTAATGGATTAAAGCCTATTTCTCCTCCCTTTAAAATGACATTAATTATGTTTAAATTTTCTTCCTAAACTATCAGAAAGATAATATGATCCATGATGTACCATCCCTGTAGGAGATACAAGCTGCTTCAAATTTGGACAAGCTCTTAACTCTTAATGAGATATTACATCAGAATCAGTTTAACATGAGATGGTTAAAGGAGGGAGATATGAACTCTAAACTATTCCACTATATGCACAAGGAAACATAAGCTAGGAGGAGTCTAAATTCTATTAATATTAATGGGAATATATTCTCCTTGGAATGTGAGTTTTTCGATGCTGCTACATACTACTTTTAGAATCTTTATTTAGATAATGGAGTCGAGAAATATGACCAAATTATTCATTATTTTGATCCCTCTATCAATGATATTTAAAATAAAAGGATTAATAAAATTCCCAATGATATGGAGATCTATGATGATATCCTATAATTAAATATTGATAGTGTGGATGGTACTGATTGTTTCACCAACATGTTTTTTATGTTTTACTAGGATACTGTCCTTTATGATGTCACAAAGGCGGTGATGGATTTTTAAAGTTCCTCTTTTATTCCCATTATGATGAAATCTAATTTTATTTCTCAAATTACTATGAATGAGTGTTCCCTTGATATTAATGACTTTCTACCTATGGCTTTTAGGAATATCATTCCCAATATTATCAATAAAATCATGACTTATAGGTTGTGAGAAATTGTTTAGGGGATTATTTCCAATAATCAATTTGGTTATGTCCCAGGATAGAACTTTCAAACCTACCTTTTTACTACTTCTAAATTTATTAATTCCATAAATATGAGGAAAAGGGATGGTAACATGTCTTTGAATATTGATGTCTCTAAGAATTTTTACACTATTAGATTGAGTTTCTTTTCAAAAATCTTCAAATGCATGGGGTTTTCCAGAGATTTATTAGACTAGTTGGCTCTATCTTTGGAAGTGTGAGGCTCTCTGTTCTTATTAATGGATCTAATAGAGGATTATTTCGATGTAAAATAGGTGTAAGTCCGGGAGACACTCTCTCTGAAATACTATTTTCTATTTTAGAATACTAGTTTAGCTAGTGCCTTAATGACCTTGTTAATTTTGGTTTGTATTAGAGGATGAAAATTGAGAGGAATCTTATTTCTCTAACTCACAGGATATATGCCGATGACATTATGATATTTATAAAGGTAAAAAAATGGACCATTTCCTATATCAAGGGCATATTTTCACATTATGAGGATGTTTCTGGTGAGGGTATTAGTTGGAACAAGTATTCAGGTATGTTTAGGGAATGTATCACCATTTCCAAATAGAATAGAATTTATTTTTAGATTGGCATGAAGAGGGGAACTCTAACCTTTAATTATCTTGGTGTGCCTCTATTTTGGGGAAGAGTGGTGTGTTTATATCATAAGAACATTGATCTGAAAATTACTAATCAACTGAAGAAATGTAAAAGTTAATAATAAGTCTTAGGGTGAAAGAATTTTCTTGGTTAACTCAGTGACTATATCAGTGTTTTTCTATTATTTATCTCTTTATAGATGGCCAATGGACCTTGTTAAAGAATTGAGTGGTAATATCATAAATTTTATCTAGACAGGATCAATTAATGAGAGAAAGTTAGTCACAGTGGCTTGGAAAGACTATATTAAACTGACCCAAATGTAGGGAATGGGGGTGAAATATAAGGCCCCAGCCTTAAACCTTACTTAATCTTGAGTTATTACAAGATTACACATTGAGGATCTTTTCGGGTTTAGAGTTTTAGAGAATTAGATCATAAAACATGCATTACATTCCACATATAAACAAAGTGGTTACATAAAGATAGTATTATTCATTCCCATCAATGGAAACACATTTAAAATAAAACATGGATTATTTCTTGACACATCCTTGACTCTATCATCTTATCATGTACCTTTCCCTTGACCTGTGAAAAACATTTCAAAAACTTGGGATGAGCATAAAAACTCAGTATGGGTTATAAAAAAAACATGGAAATGAAACATGAGTTCATATATACATAAGAATGAAATCATACTTTACCCATAAAACATAGGCACTTTAACATACATCATAAAATCATGAATAAATCATAAAAATCATAAGACATAAAGGTAACTTGAGGCATTCATAACATTCTTACGTAGGGAGTAACCCTCTTGGTTACGTTTGGAATACCCATCATAGTATATTCCCTAAAATCTCTTTGGAGAAACCTTAACGTTTCACTCCTTCGCGTTACCCAATGCATTGGAGTGCTATAACGGGCTCACCCGCCCTTAGTTTATCACGGAACCACCCGTCTTCATAATAATGCCCAAGAACCATAACATAAACATATCACATAAAACATGCATAAAGGAAACATAAAATTTCCACATTTCAATCACAATATATCAATACAACACATTGATATAAAAACATTATGAAAACCATTTTCAATACTAAAATAAAATAAAAGTAAAACATGGTATTTATTTTTCTTTTAAAAAGAAGGTATGGCTTGTAGAGGAAGCCGAAACTCAAATAACGGTCACGACGGCGGAGAAGTTGTTGTTGCCGCATTCGTACGACAAAACATTCCCTTTTGTCGTTTAGTAAACGCTTCGTATAAAAAAGATTACTTTTTAATAAATGTAAAAGTCAAAGGGGTTTATACATCGTATAAAATATAGTTGTGTATAAAATAAAATATGCCTCAATGAAAGGAGATTGAGACGAAGTCCCATACCTCATATCCGACTTGACTCGACCATTCTTTAATCTCCTGAATAATAAACTTGAGTTAATCTCTACTTGATTATGAATCTTTTCAAGTTAAATATTGTTTTTATACCATGTTATGAACATCATGTAATTAGTTAAGTTAATAATGTTCATTTTGTCGGTATTTGGTTCTTAGATCAAAAATAGACTTCTTACACTTACATGTTGTTAATTTGGTAAAAGGTTCATTATATCAATAATGGTATTCATGATGTAGATATCATATATGTCATATATATCTAGTACATACATGCATTTATAATATTACATAATTTAGAGGTAAGAAATGAAATGCACCGTTCATGGAGACGGTAAGCCGTACGTACGCATGAACGCTACTTCCATTTCTATTTCATATTTTCTGGAATGGAATCATAATGATATAAGAGTATATTATAATTCCAGTATAATAACATATATAATATCATTAACTTTATCCTTTACACATCCCACATATGGTATTAACGAATCAAATCACTTTTAGGGGGCGGTAGTCCGCACTTCCTAAAATGAAGATATCGTGTTTTACCCATAATGGAAACCATAAAGTTTTGCCCAAAATGAAAAAAACAGAAGATTAAGGAAAACATAAACATATTATATATCATATATGAAAATAGTGACATCATAATGGCCACCTTTGAAGGTGTTAAATGAGTGTTGAACAATCATCGTTTCGGGAGGCAGAATTTCGCCATCCACGGAAACCGTATGTTCTTAAACAATTTGATGTAGTTGTGTGAGAGTGTAGCTGAAATAAATATCATAACAAAATCCTTGTATATTTAAGATACTGGTGTTGTTACAAAATAAGTAAATAAAAAGAGTTTAGGGGGTTGGGGAAGCAAAATAAAACAAATGAACATTAGAGAATGAATTACCTTAAAAAGTGTAACTCCTTTTGATTTGAGCCTAAAGGCTTCATTTGAAAGGATTCTGCCCAAAGGGAATCCTCTAGGATGAGGAGAGGGATGTGGAGAGAGCCAATGGGTAGGGGTTGGCCGAGCCAAAGGCTTGAAGAGTGTGTGAAATGAGGTAGAGGTGGGGGCCTTTTATAAGAGGAGAGGAGGGGCCCTTTTGGAAAGTAAAGAAACATTACATTATTTGAAAATGTGTTTCGGTTTTAAAAGGTCCCACATTGATATAATTCGTGGATAAGGTGATAAGGGTTCGAAATCCACTCTTCCAATTGATTTTGGCCATGTGTAGTTTTTAGATTTTTCATTATCATTCCATTTTATTTAAATCGTCAAATAATGATGTCATCGCTGCATCATTATTATGTCATAAATAATTTAATTTATTTAATTTTTAAAAATTATAAAACAAAAACTATGATATAGGAAATCTTTTTAGCTTTCCAATGACTATTTATAATCAAAATTTGGACTTTTATAACCTCACTTAAAAATTGTTTTCGTAAAACATCTCTTGTTTGTGTCATTTTTACTTTAACATTTAATTAAAAGTTATTTATGTCATTTCCAAACCAAAGTGTCTCCATGGGGTCCCCAAGTTGACCCATGGCTTGTCTTGGTCGGCCATGACACAACCAATAAGGTTGGGACATGTGTCTAGGTAATTTTCTATTATTAAAGCATTATTTATACCTTAAACTACACTAATTACCACTAATCGCGATTAATAACTTAATAAGTTACTATTCACCAAAAATTATTATAATCTCATTGAACCACATTTTACTTCTTAATTACAACCATGTATGTTGGATTTTCAAAATTCAGATCACATTAGTGGTAAACTTTCATTTAACTGAAAAATCAGTTTGCTTGATTACCACTTAGTGGTTTCACTATTCATCAAAAATTGAAGTTTTTCAGAAAATTACAAAAAATTCACCCTAAGCTATATTTGATATTCCGAATTCAAAAATGAAGTCCATTTTACAAAATTCAAATCATATAAGTCACATTAATTAATTTAATAATTAATTCCCGCTGCCAGAGCAAATAGCGTGTTTTTACAAAACAATAAGTATCAAAAGATTGACACCAGTTTAAGTCTAATTTCAAAGTGAAATTGATTCCAATGACCACCATTGGATAAAATGGTAAAAATATATTCTAATTTAACTTTAAAACTAATTCAAAACATAATATAATCATATAAATAAATTAGATTAAAAAGCAGTTTTGATGTAAAATGCAGTATTTTTCACTATTCATTAAAAAAATGAACATTGTCAGAAAAATACCAAAAATTCACACAAGGTAAATTTTGATGTCCCAATCATAAAGAATAAGTTTATTTTGACAAACATATTTTATAAAATTGTCAAAAGATTGATTCAAAAATGGTTTACCATCAAAAGGCAGTAAAACAATCTTTTAAGAATATTAGTGTATTCCATGCATAAGATTGTATTTACTTTCATTTTAAGCCTCTATAACACTATCTTAATCATTAATAGACATAGATAAAAATATCTATTATTTATTACTTACTTGGGATGTTACATCCTTCCCCCCTTTAGAAAATTGCGTCCCCACAATTTATTTACTTATCAAATAAATGGGGGTACTTATCCCTCATTGCATTTTCAGATTCCCATGTTGCCTCTTCAATCATGTGGTTTTTTCCACAAAACCTTTACCTGGTGAATCACCTTATTCCGTAACACTTGCTCCCTATGGTCAAGAATCTGGACTGGTTGTTCCTCATAAGATAGGTTCTCTTCCAGCTGAACTACCTCTGGACTCAAAACATGAGATGGATCTGGCATATACTTTCTCAACATCGAAACATGAAAAACATTGTGTACCTGAGATAAACTTGGAGGTAAAGCCACTCGGTATGCAACTGATCCAACCCTCTCCAGAATTTCGTATGGTCCAACAAACCTTGGGCTCAACTTTCCTTTCTTACCAAATCTCATCAAACTTTTCCAAGGAGAAACCTTGAGAAAAACATGATCACCTACCTCGAAAGATAGATCCTTCCTCCGGTTATCCGCATAACTCTTCTGCCTGCTCTGAGCTGTTCTCATGTGTTTCTGAATCATCTGAACTTTTTCTGCCATCTCTTCTACCAATTCTGGTCCCATCAACTTCCTTTCACCCACTTCATCCCAGAAAGCTGGAGTTCGACACCGCTTCCCATATAATGCCTGAAATGGTGCCATCTGTATACTGGAATGAAAATTGTTAGTATATGAAAACTCAACCAAAGAAAGATGTTGGTCCCAACTTCCCTGATAATCCATAGAACAAGCTCGTAGCATATCCTCCAATGTCTGAATTGTTCGTTCTGACTGCCCATCTGATTGAGGATGAAAAGCTGTACTAAAATTTAACTCAGTACCCAAAGACTTCTGAAGGCCATTCCAAAAGTTAGAAGTAAACCTGGGATCATGATCTGATAAAATGGAGAGAGGAACTCCATGTAACCTGACTATCTCTTTAAGATACAAACGGGGAAGTTGACCAAGAGAGAAAGTATCTCGTATAGCAAGGAAATGATCAGATTTGGTCAAGCGATCAACAATAACCCAGATTGCATTATTACCTCGAGATGTCTTCGGTAATCCAACAACAAAGTCCATGGATATATTCTCCCATTTCGACTCTGGTACTGGTAAAGGCTGAAGCATCCCTTTCGGTAACTGCCGCTCTGCTTTAACTTGCTGACAAGTCAAACACTTCACAGTAAAATCAGCAATATCTCTTTTCATTCCATCCCACCAGTAATACTCCCGCAGATCTCTATACATCTTAGTACTGCCCGGATGAACTGAAAACGGAGAACTATGATCTTCACATAACAACTCTCTCTTCAACTGTGAATCACAAGGCACACACAATCTCTTCCCAAATCTCAAAACGCAATCATTATCAATGTTGAATTCAGGCAACTTACCTTTCTGAACCAGCTCTACCTTATTCTGCAACTCACTGTCTTGCTTCTGTGCTTGCTTGATTCTATCTGATAGAGATGATCTCACTGATACCTGAAACAAAACAGAAGGACTTCCTGCACCAACAACTTCTATGCCAAAGTTCATCAAATCCTTAACCAAAGGATCATGTTCCAAACACAACATTGTTAATGAAGCATTACTTTTTCGACTCAAAGCATCAGCCACTTTATTTGTTTTTCCCGGATGGTAATGAATTGTACAATCATAATCCTTGATTAATTCCTGCCATCTCCTTTGTCTCATGTTTAACTCTTTCTGAGTGAATATATACTTTAAACTTTTGTGATCGGTATATATTTCACACTTTACTCCATACAAATGATGCCTCCAAATTTTTAAAGCAAAAACAACAGCAGCTAATTCCAAATCATGTGTAGGGTAATTTACCTCATTAGTTTTCAACTGTCGTGAAGCATAAGCAATTACCTGATCATTCTGCATTAGGACACAACCAAGTCCTTTCAATGAAGCATCACTGTATATAACAAACTCACCATTCCTGGAAGGTAGTGCCAAAACTGGAGCATTCACCAATCTTCTTTTCAATTCCTGAAAACAATCATCACATTCTTTTGTCCAGATAAACTTAACACCCTTCCGAGTTTTCTTAGTCATTGGACTAGATAACCGTGAAAAATTTCTAACAAACCTTCGGTAATAGCCCGCTAAACCAAGGAATCTACGAATCTCGGTTACATTTGTGGGTCTTCGCCATTCTTCCACAACTTTTGTTTTTGCAGGATCAACAGTTATTCCATCTTTAGAAACAATGTGACCAAGGAAAGAAATTTGTTGCAACCAAAACTCACACTTGCTGAATTTCCCATACAGTATCTTTTCTTTTAAGGTTTGCAAGATAACCCTTAAATGTTTTTCATGCTCCTCTTTACTTTTAGAAAACACCAAAATATCATCAATGAAAACCACCACAAACTTATCCAAGAACTCATGGAAAATTCTATTCATTAAGTCCATGAATACAGCAGGTGCATTGGTTAGCCCAAAAGGCATTACTACAAATTCATAATGGACATATCTCGTACGGAACGCGGTCTTCGGAATATCTGCCTCCTTGACCTTCAGCTGATGGTACCCCGATCTCAAGTCAATCTTTGAAAAAAACTGAGCTCCCTGGAGCTGATCAAAAAAATCATCGATATGAGGCAAAGGATATTTGTTCTTAACAGTGATATTATTCAAGGCTCTATAATCAATGCAAAGTCTCATAGAACCATCTTTCTTTTTAACAAATAAAACAGGAGCACCCCAGGGTGATGTGCTAGGTCTAATGAAACCTTTCTCTAATAAATCTTGCAATTGCTCCTTCAACTCTAAAAGTTCAATTTGTGCCATTCGATAAGGGGGTTTTGAAATTGGCTTAGCATCAGGAAATAAGTCAACAGAAAACTCAACTTCCCGATCTGGTATTATTCCAGGAAACTCATCAGGAAAAACATCAGGATATTCATTTACCACTGGCACATAATTAATCTGAACAGTTCCTTTATTTTCAACGACGTGTGCAAGGTAACATTCATTTCCATCTTTTACAAGTTTCTCGGCCTCTTGATATGTTATCAAAAGTAAGGGTTCATTATTGTAAACAAACTGAAAGTATTTCTGAAAAGAAACTTCTTTAGCTCTACAGTCAATATTAGCATGGTAAATAGAGAGCCAATCCATACCCAGGATAACATCAAACTCTACTAGAGGTAGAACAATAAGGTTTGCAAGTAGGTTCTTTCCACAGATAAGGATAGGAAGATTCCTATAAATTCTTTTTGTCTCGACATTTCCCCCAGGTGTTTTTACCAAAAGTTCAGGAGTCATTTCTTGAGATGGTATTCCCATTTAACTAGAAAAGGTTTCAGAGATGAAATAATGTGTAGACCCCGAATCAAACAACACACTGGCATAATCTGAAAAAACAAACAAAGTACCTGATACAACATCATTTGATGGCCCGACATCTGCTGAAGTAGTTGCAAAGGATTTCACCACCCATTTCTGCTTGTAGTCTAACTGCTTCCCATCACTCAAGCTCCTTGTCGGACACTCGTTTGCATAGTGACCCATCTCATTGCACTTATAACATTTCACTAACTGTAAATCAAATTTGTTCTTACCTTCACCTTGATCCTTTTCAGTGCATTCACGAGCCTTATGTCCCATCTTACCACATCGGTAGCACTTCCCAAAATTCAGAAGACATTCCCCAGCATGCCTTTTGCCACATTTATCACAAACTGGAAACTTAGTTCTCTTACCATCAGACTTTTTTGAAGAATTCTTACCTTTCTCCTGCCACCTCGGTCTCTTCTTCTGCTGGTTGTTATAGAAAACTTGGTCATCGGCAAACTCCATTTCCACCTTCTCAGCACATCGAACAAGATTTTCATAAATTTTAAACTCACGAGAAGCTAATTCCCTTCGATACATTGGCTTTAATCCTGAGTAAAAACGATTGATTTTACTATCAAGGTCCCGGATAAAATTTGGAGCATACCTTGCCAAACGAGTGAACCTTTCTTCATAAGCAGCCACTGAGTCTTCCTCTTGCCTCAATTCCAAGAATTTATTTTCCATCCTAAGTCGAACAGCCTTAGGAAAATACTTCTCAAGAAACATACCTTTGAATTCATCCCAGTCAAGAGCATCAATCTCATCGGCATCCCTGATATTTTTAACCATAGACCACCACTGATCTGCTTCACCCTCCAAACGGTAAATAGCAAGACTAACCTTTTGATTGTCTGAACACCCCATGACATCAAAAATCTTCTCCAGTGCTTTAATCCACCCTTCAGCTAGTACAGAGTCAGATGATCCTCTGAATGATGGTGGATGTTGCCTCATGAAATGTTCCACCACTGACATGTTCCTCTGCGGTTGGTCTGGCTGATCTCGTGTATGGATACCACCGCCATTTATCGCTTGAGTCAACTACGCCATTACTGCAACAAACTATTCAGTTCCAATTCCGACCATTTCTGGATGCTGATTCGGAAGGTTATTTCCTTCTGTATGCCTTCCTAGCATAGCTTCCCTGTTTCCTCTGCGGAAAACCATTCTGAACACACATGTCTTAGATGAAACAACATGGTAATATTTAAATTCTATATCATTTCGAGAAAAAATATTTTGGATAATCATTTAATAGAATTCTATCTCCTAAAGTTATCTAAACCGACCTCTGAGACCAACTATAAGGCCCCAGCCTTAAACCTTACTTAATCTTGAGTTATTACAAGATTACACATTGAGGATCTTTTCGGGTTTAGAGATTTAGAGAATTAGATCATAAAACATGCATTACATTCCACATATAAACAAAGTGGTTACATAAAGATAGTATTCTTCATTCCCATCAATGGAAACACACTTAAAATAAAACATGGATTATTTCTTGACACATCCTTGACTCTATCATCTTATCATGTACCTTTCCCTTGACCTGTGAAAAACATTTCAAAAACTTGGGATGAGCATAAAAACTCAGTATGGGTTATAAAAAAACATGGAAAGGAAACATGAGTTCATATATACATAAGAATGAAATCATACATTACCCATAAAACATAGGCACTTTAACATACATCATAAAATCATGAATAAATCATAGAAATCATAAGACATAAAGGTAACTTGAGGCATTCATAACATTCTTACGTAGGGATTAACCCTCTTGGTTACGTTTGGAATACCCATCACAGTATATTCCCTAAAATCTCTTCGGAGAAACCTTAACGTTTCACTCCTTTGCGTTACCCAATTCATTGGAGAGCTATAACGGGCTCACCTGCCCTTAGTTTATCACGGAACCACCCGTCTTCATAATAATGCCCAAGAACCATAACATAAACATATCACATAAAACATGCATAAAGGAAACATAAAATTTCCACATTTCAATCACAATATATCAATACAACACATTGATATAAATACATTATGAAAACCATTTTCAATACTAAAATAAAAGAAAAGTAAAACATGGTATTTATTTTTCTTTTAAAAAGAAGGTATGGATTGTAGAGGAAGCCGAAACTCAAATAACGGTCACGACGGCGGAGAAGTCGTTGTTTCCGCATTCGTACGACAAAACATTCCCTTTTTTCGTTTAGTAAACGCTTCGTATAAAAAAGATTCCTTTTGAATAAACGTAAAAGTCAAAGGGGTTTATACACCGTATAAAAGATAGTTGTGTATAAAATAAAATATGCCTCAATGAAAGGAGATTGAGACGAAGTCCCATACCTCGTATCCGACTTGACTCGACCATTCTTTAATCTCTGAATAATAATCTTGAGTTAATATCTACTTGATTATGAATCTTTTCAAGTTCATTATTCCTTTTATACCATGTTATGAACATCATGTAATCAGTTAAGTTAATAATGTTCATTTTGTCGGTATTTGGTTCTTAGATCAAAAATAGACTTCTTACACTTACATGTTGTTAATTTGGGCAAAGGTTCATTATATCCAGAATGGTATTCATGATGTAGATATCATATATGTCATATATATCCAGTACATACATGCATTTATAATATTACATAATTTAGAGGTAAGAAATGAAATGCACCGTTCATGGAGACGGTAATCCGTACATACGCATGAACGCTACTTCCATTTCTATTTCATATTTTCTGGAATGGAATCATAATGATATAAGAGTATATTATAATTCCAGTATAATAACATATATAATATCATTAACTTTATCCTTTACACATCCCACATATGGTATTAACGAATCAAATCACTTTTAGGGGGCGGTAGTCCGCACTTCCTAAAATGAAGATATCGTGTTTTACCCATAATGGAAACCATAAAGTTATGCCCAAAATGAAAAAAACAGAAGCTTAAGGAAAACATAAACATATTATATATCATATATGAAAATAGTGACATCATAATGGCCACCTTTGAAGGTGTTAAATGAGTGTTGAACAATCATCGTTTCGGGAGGCAGAATTTCGCCATCCACGGAAACCGTATGTTCTTTAACCATTTGATGTAGTTGTGTGAGAGTGTAGCTCAAATAAATATCATAAAAACATCCTTGTATTTTTAATATACTGGTGTTGTTACAAAATAAGTAAATAAAAAGAGTTTAGGGGGTTGGAGAAGCAAAATAAAACAAATGAACATTAGAGAATGAATTACCTTAAAAAGTGTAACTCCTTTTGATTTGAGCCTAAAGGATTCCTTTAAAAGTATTCTGCCCAAAGGGAATCCTCTAGGATGAGGAGAGGTATGTGGAGAGAGCAAATGGGCAGGGGTTGGCCGAGCCAAATGCTTGAAGAGTGTGTGAAATGTGGTAGAGGTGGGGGCCTTTTATAAGAGGAGAGGAGGGGCACTTTTGGAAAGTAAAAAAACATTACTTTATTTGAAAATGTGTTTCGATTTTAAAAGGTCCTACATTGATATAATTCGTGGATATGGTGATAAGGGTTCTAAATCCACTCTTCCAATTGGTTTTGGCCATGTGTAGATTTTAGATTTTTCATTATCATTTCATTTTATTTAAATCGTCAAATAATGATGTCATTGCTGCATCATTATTATGTCATAAATAATTTAATTTATTTAATGTCTAAAAATTATAAAAAAAATACTATGATATAGTAAATCTTTTTAGCTTTCCAATGACGTTTTATAATCAAAATTTGGACTTGTATAACCCCACTTAAAAATTGTTTTCGTAAAACATCTCTTGTTTCTGTCATTTTTACTTTAACATTTAATAAAAAGTTATTTATGTCATTTCCAAACCAAAGTGTCTCCATGGGGTCCCCAAGTTGACCCATGGCTTTTCTTGGTCGGCCATGACACAACCAATAAGGTTGGGACATGTGTCTAGGTCATTTCCTATTATTAAATCATTATTTATACCTTAAACTACACTAATTACCACTAATCGCGATTAAGAACTTAATAAGTTACTATTCACCAAAAATTATTATAATCTCATTGAACCACATTTTAATTCTTAATGACAACCATGTATGTCGGATTTTCAAAATTCAGTACACATTAGTGGTAAACTTTCATTTAACTGAAAAATCAGTTTGCTTGATTACCACTTAGTGGTTTCACTATTCATAAAAAATTGAAGTTTTTCAGAAAATTACCAAAAATTAACCCTAAGCTATATTTGATATTCCGAATTCAAAAATGAAGTCCATTTTAAAAAATTCAAATCATATAAGTCACATTAATTAATTTAACAATTAATTCCCGCTGCCAGAGCAAATAGCGTGTTTTTACAAAACAATAAGTATCAAAAGATTGACACCAGTTTAAGTCTAATTTCAAAGTGAAATTGATTCCAATGACCACCATTGGATAAAATGGTAAAAATATATTCTAATTTCACTTTAAAACCAATTAAAAACATAATATAATCATATAAATAAATTAGATTAAAAAGCAGTTTTGATGTAAAATGCAGTATTTTTCACTATTCATTAAAAAATGAACATTGTCAGAAAAATACCAAAACTTCACACAAGGTAAATTTTGATGTCCAAATTATAATGAATAAGTTTATTTTGACAAACATATTTTATAAAATTTTCAAAATATTGATTCAAAAATGTTTTACCATCAAAATGCAGTAAAACAATCTTTTAAGAATATTAGTGTATTCCATGCATAAGATTGTATTTACTTTCATTTTAAGCCTCTATAACACTATCTTAATCATTAATAGACATAGATAAAAATATCTATTATTCATTACTTACATGGGATGTTACATGAAAGACATATGGTTATTAAAATATACTTTATTTAAAAAATTTTGTGGAATCTATTCCCCAGATCTGACACCTCTACAAAGTTTCTGTCTTCCAGGTTTGTGGGGAAGCTTCACAATGGATATGGTTTCCATCGGACTTCCTCTGTTTGGCCTGCCCTCAAGCAGGCTTCTGGTTGTCTTATGGGAAACTTGAGATGGTTGGTATGTGAGCACTCTCCACTAAACTGTTAGACAACCCCATTGTTTTCCAGGCACATTTGTGAAGAAATTTATATTCCTCCATCTCTGAAGAACCATGGTATTTCTAATATTTGTAGTAAGGTGAATTTGAATGGCCTATTACTAGAACACCTTTCCCTATAGATCTCACGATACATGTATATGGATTCTGATTCTTTGGTATGGATAACCAATTTGAATGGGACTTTTTCTACCAAATATTGTTATAGAATGATTTTTGGCCCCTCTTGAACCCTCCCTTGCAGATCATGGGTGTGAATAACTATATTATCCAACCTTATTCAGCTATCCATGTCCAAAAAAAGTTGTAAACAAATCCTTAATTTGAATATTTTTTTGTAGCACCCTGGGGTTCAGTTGGCTCCAGTCTGTCTTTTCTTATTAGATGTAGATGAAACTCATCAAAATATGTTCATTTCATGTATATTCACATGTAGGCGATGGATGTATCTGTATCCCCTTTTCTCATGTTTCTTGAACTTGTAGTCTTTAGAGGATCTTTTACAATCCATCTGTATAAAGGAGCGAAGTGAGAAGATTCCCTAACTTTGGTTGGATACTTCGGTGAGTGTATTCACTTTCATTTGGATTGAAATAAAAGATTTATCATTCCTGAACATAAATACCACCATCCATAATAATGTTTAGTTCATACATCATGCAATTTAGACATCCTCCCTTATTCAAACAGGCTGTATGGATAATGATGTTTCTGAACTTCTTCCTTCAGGATCACATTGTGTGAATGAAAGGTCCAAGAAACCATTATGAACGGTGGATACCACCTATATTCTGATGGATTAATGTCAATGTTGATGGAGCATCCTTGGGAACTCCGAGCCTTGCAAGATGCAGTGGTTTTTTTAGAACTTCCCAAGTGTTTGTGAAAGGTTGCTTCTTCCATATTATTGGAAATGGTCTTGCGATTGAATCAGAGAATTGGTCCATAATTAAGGAAATTTAATATGATATTCATTTTAATGGGAATCAAAAATGGTTGGAGTCAGACTCGACTATTGCTATTAAAATTCTTAAACATAGCTCCCGAAATGTGCCATGGAAGATCATGCCAGCTTGGATTTAATTTATTTAGCTTGCAGACGAGTTTTCCCTTGAAGTTACACTTTTTTATCATCATCCCAATCAGGTTTATGATTCTCTCTCTAAGAGGGAAATTTTTTAGGTGAGTTCCCATTTCTCTTGCATCCTAGATTATTTTTATAATGATCTTATTTGGGGTGACCTTCATGCTGAGGTCTATACCCACCTTTGCTAAGCTATTTCGTGACTCTGTTATCCTGTTCATTTTTATTTTTATTTAATAAATTTTCCTAGGATAGGGGTTTTTTTATATCTCTTTGATTTTTGGGTATTTTAGCTTTTTTATTCCTCTTTAATGAACATATCTTTGTACATTCCATTTTTTTTATACGATAATTTTGTTTGAGGAAGTGTGGACTACGACCCCTCAACACAAATATGATTTGTTCATAAACTACCTGGATTTTATTATGGATGATTTTAGGTAATATATATGTTTTATATTATTTCATAAATAAATTGAAATAATTATATATATATATATATATGTCTTTTACATTTTTTTGATGTCAAGAGGACATTTAAAGATGAGTAACATTCATGCGTATAAAGGACCTACCATCTCCATGAACGGAATATTCTATTTCATACTTATATATTCTATAGATTAATGTAATGCACATATAATTTATGTTAATGATATTTAAATTTTCATTTAAATTATAGAAATCATGATATAAGATTAAGGACTAATGATGTTACACATTAAGGTGCATGCGAATAATAAGGTAAACATTACCCAAAGTGAAATCATAACATAGGATGGATAAAAAGTAGGTAATATAAGGTCGTAATAAAAAATATATATGGTATTATATATAAAAATATAGATCTGTTAAAGATTTATATTAAATTTCAGGGGTTATGTTTTTGATGGAACGAATATGAAACTGATCTTTTTATGAATTTTTTGATATGGTTATATGTTTACGATACACATTTTCTTTTCATGGGTTATGATATGATTAAATATTATCTAGTGAAACATGTGTGTATGATTTCATTATGAGACAAGTGGGAACTATCTCTCCATCTAATGCATTGGGGAAAGATTAAAATCTCATGAGACGGACTAAGATGGTCTTGGGAATGAACCTTGTCTACTAAGATGGTCGAGGGAGTTATCCATTACTACCAATATGGTATATGTAATGAAATCATGTAACTAACATGGTAATGGGAGTGAACCATGACAACCAAGATAGCATGTGGCGTGAACCCAAACTAAAAAGATGGTATTAGTGGCAATTCCTTGGCTACTATGACAAATATATTATATTCTTATGTTCTAGTTACAATTCTATGTTTTATTCCTGTGTTATTTTGTCATGGATTATGTTCTCTATTTCTTCAATATTAATAACTTATGAACTACTAATATTTATGCTAGGATACATGTACATGATCATTGATATTCACAATATGATCTTATAATTTTGTGATGTTGTTCTCATCACTTATGCTCATGATTATGCTTACCTATCTCTTTTGTTTACCCTTATTGAGCATTTTTTCTCACCCCTTTCTTATGTTTCATTTCTCCTAGATACGACACATTTTTTTAGGTATAAGTAGTATATTTGGAGATCATTATGTGTATTATTGAATATTTTTCATTAGGAAATAAATTTTTTTCCATTTTTATAAATACCCTAAATTATTATGATCCTCGGTCATGTACTTTTTAAAATGTACTAAATACACATAAAAATGATGAAATATCCATGTATGTAAAGCGTATGTATCTATAGATGGTATCAAAGAAAAGGGTTAGGAATTATTTGAAATCTAGGATGAGAAAATATTTGTGAGATCCCTAGGTATTTTTCTAAGGACATGTATTGGGATGTCTCTAAGGATAAGTAGAAAGATAAGTGTACATTTTTCAAAATTTCATAGAGTTTAGGTAAATGATAGAGTGAGTGGTTTCTTATAAATACATTCCAATCACTTTACTACAAGATGATGTTATTCTAGAATAGATGTACCTAGGGGTAACAACTATGACATGATTTTCTGTTCCTATATTGGGATAATCTGTTACATATCAATTATCCATTTTTCACACCTAGTTTTACACTCTTGGGGGATATAATTTGGTAATTCAAAAACACTTAAAGAAAAATCATAGAGGACACATATGTTGGAAATGAATATCCTTGGATGAAACTACGGTGTCACATACTATAGAATATGTCTAGAATTAAAAATTCTATAAGTAAATTATTTCATGACTATGTGGTTTTCTACTTTGTTAAGTAATTTCCTTGCTATGCTTCTTGTTATTTTCATTGGATGAAACCGAACGGATCTCGATTATGGTTGAATGGGATGGACTATTTTTGGATGTCAAGTAATGTGGGATGATCACCAATGTTAATGATGTTGTGATCATGCTTAATCTAGTTTCATAGAACATGATTGAAAATGGGTTCCTTAACTAACTCTGAGACTCACCAAGGAAGATAAAGAAGGAGTTCATTGGGATTTTGGGGAATGGATGCCATGGAAGAAAGAAGATTCGATTTCCATTGTGTTAAAAATGATGAAATAATTTCCTAACTGAAATGAAAAGAGGAACAATAAGATGTCCTAAATGCGGAAAATAAGGACACAATTCAAGTGATTGCAAGGGAAAAATGAAGTGTTCGATTAACAGTTATGTTGATAATGATGAAGAGACTACAAATTTTTTCTTTTTGGTGGCATGATGGTGAAGGTGAAGAGTGTCAATCGGTCGTTGTTTTGGTGGTTTAGGTATTTAATTTTTGGAGTACACATTTGGAGAGATCCCCCCTGGTATCCACCTATCATTTGAGGTCACCTAGTCTCATGTTTTTTGGGAAAAAGGAGGTGGAGAACACTTGTGCTGATGGATTTCTTGCAAACCATCACTACTTGAGTTGTTACCCTCTTGGACCCTCTACCATCTATGCTAATAATGGATCAATCCCAAGTGGGTCTCTACCTCTGGGAAGTGACCACTTCTTTGGGAGGAGGGTTTCCTTTTGTGGAGGGTTAAAACCAACCACACATGGAAATTCCCCTTTTTGAAATAAGAGACTACAAATGATATGTTAAATGAAACATGTATTGTGTAATAGGATGAGCCATCCTTATTAATGGAAAAAGTTTGAAGTTGAATAATTAATGATTGTATGTATTTGGAAAAAAAATTATGTAATATAAATGATGAAATAAACATGATTGTTCTAGTTTTGAATTTCACTCAGTATTTATATATTTATGTCAAACGATCCAAATGGAGCGGTGATGTGGCTTAATGAAAAGGTGATATTTTGAATAAGTTAAGGAAACCCTTAATAAGATATTTATGTTATGATAACGTTGTTATGGATAATTAAATTGGGAGGTACTAATTACCTTGGAACTATTAAGGATATGATGACATATATTTGATACTAGCATAGAAGAAGTATAAAACTTATTTTATTTATGGGATATATCTAGTAATCTATAGAATAAGGAATCATGAATGTTTTCTAAAAAAAATTAAGGAAATTCAGGTTGTAACCATGTTCCAAGTGAATTTCACATGATGGTATTCACATGTTTGGAATGTGACCACCAAGAGATACATTCGATATATGTGAGGTCAATGTTATGATGATTTATTGACTTTCTTTTTATGGTTTTAGTTTATCACCTTTCATAAGGGTAATAAATTTAACTATTCATGAAATGTTGAACTTAAACATTAATTGAATCATTTATGCATGGAGTTTGTTTTAAAACCATGGTTAAAATTCTATTTCGTGGTTAACCTTTTTCATGGTTTTCTATCTTATTTTGGAAATTATATTAGTGTGGTTTTATAGAAGGCCATCATGTATATCATGTGACAAACAATCATGTCAAAAAAGATCATAGGTCTTGAACCAATTACCGAAGGACGATAAGGGTTTCACACATACCACTAACCTAAATGATGTTATGATTAATGTATTATTATTTTTCATGATTAAATATTTATGATTAAACAATAGTGTTAATTTTTATGATTAGAGAATAATGTATTATCTATGATTATTTTTATGATTATTTATTTATAAATAGATTTTAATTTCATTCTATTATGGGATTATGATCTGCTAAATTTGAATATTAGCACCCCTGGTATCAATTTTAATTTATGGACGCCCATTACATGAAGTAATAGTTTAATTAGAAATTGTTAAAAGAACAAATAAAAAATGATTTTTATAGAAATATAACAATTAGGTATATTTCTTTATATTATTCTTTGATAAAATAATTAATCAATGATATGGTAATGATTAAAATAAAATATGTTGTCCATATACCTTAATTAATGTTGAACTGATGGCCTTATTAGTCTTCACAGATTTATGACTTTGACGCCATCAACTTTTCATTCATCAATCACTTGTTTGTAATTGATGATATCAATCAATACCTATAAATATTTAAACTTTCAATCAATGTCCAATTTTTACTGACAACATTTGTTCTCCAACGTGGAAACCTAGTTATATGTTACACTAGGTAACTATTATAGATTTAGCAATCCATTTCTAAGGATTATTTGACTATTTATTTTTAATATGCGGACCTCTATGAATGAGACTTTTATTTAGTAATACATTGAACACCTAGATGAATTTAAAGGGTGAAATTCATTTTATGGGGGTAAAATGTAACATCAAGATAATTTTTGAATTATTGTTTTCTAAATTAATTAATATTTTTTTTATTTAACATTTCACATGAAACTAGAAATATATATATAAATATATATTTAAAAACAAAATAAAAAATTATTTTTACAAGGGACAAACATGTCTTGCACTACATGAAATTCCGACTTGACATTCACAATATGAAATACCGACTTGTCTTGTGCAACACACAACACTGACATGGTGTGAATTACATGCAACACCGAGTTCTGATAGTCCTTCATTGTATTATAATTTTTTAAAAGATATAATTATATCCTAGTAATTAAATATAGTTATATTAATTTTAAAAAATAATTTTAAAATACGATTTATAATGGTTTTATAGTAATAAAACATATTGATAATAAAATATATATTTTTGGTAAAGTACTCATATGTTTACAAATACTATGAACAACAATCTACATCATTCAAGGAAATAAAAATATTTTTATATATATCTGTTAATTTAATATGATAAAATAAAATTAATTTTTGACTTTATAATGTAAAACATTTCTTAGGGTGAATTTTTGGGTCTTTTATGAGGATCATCTTTTTTGATTAATAGTGAAAAATTCTGATTTTTAGATAAAAGTTACCTTTCCATTTAAATAATAATTATGGTTAAATATTATTTTAAATTAGTTCAAAGTTCAAATTATATCAATTATAAATCAAATACTAATTTTTTTTCAATATAATAAATTTTACTTCGTAATAAAATATAAAAACTTAATTATCTTTTGAACTTCTTTCAACCTTAAAACCAGTAATTTCGTACAGTATATGGATTTTCATTAATCTTAATTTTATGATTCAGTTAATTGAATTTTTAAATAACAACATATGAAATTTTAATCTATTTAATATTTAATTGACTAATTGGATCAACCAAAATTTTGAAGATAAATAGTACTAAAACTGAATAAAATTAATCACAATGATTATGGTCAAATTAAGAGTTATTAAAGACTAAAACATAATATTATGGGCCCAAATGACCTAGAAACTTGTCTAAACCCCATTTCATGGTCATATTCAGTCTATAAACCATAAATTTTTATATTAATATGGTTTATTATGACTTTTTTAGTTAATAACATGTGTAAACATAAATTGTTTTAAAAAATTCTATGTGGATACGTTTCCTTCCCTATTAAAGGCCATGAACTCTACCTCTTATTCACACCTCTAAGACCTCATAGAAAAGTCCATTATCTACCGAATATACATCCCAGCATACCTACATTACTCTTTGAATCCTAATATTTTTCATAAATTCTATCAAGAAGGCTTTTTGAAAAAACCAAAAGAAGTTACCCAATTAAGTGGCAATGACTTCTCTCACGATCCATAATTTTATTTTACTTATCCACCCAATCCAATCTATTTATTCAATTATTATATAAAAACCTAGTATCTTAAATGTATTTTTTATGGTATTTATTATACCTATACTTACACACACCTCCATCTAAGGGTTAAAAACATAATGTTTATATGTATAGTAACCTACCGCTACACAAAACGATGATTGTTTAGTTTTTCATACCACCTATCATGGTGGAAATTATGATGGGCACACTATTTATATATGTAATATAATATATTAATTATTCATTTAATATTATTTAGTCATTTTTCAACACATTTATTGTTAAATTACATTTTATGTTAATATGATAGTGTTTTTAGGAAGTGTAGACTACCGTACCCTTAAACTGATATGATTCTTTCATACACTACATGGATTGTGTTAAGGAAAGTTTTAGTGAGTTCAGATGATATATATGATATAGAAAATCTAAATTAATAACTATATATATATATCTATTTGTTTGTGTGTGTGATTTTGTTTTTTTCCTTTCAACATGACAATTAAACGAGAATAGCAGTCGTGCATACGCGCATCCTACCATCTCTATGAACAGTGTATTTAGTATCAGAATTATATGTTTCATAGATTTTAATATAAAAAATATAAATAGACACATGACATTTATTTCAGGTTTTACACTATTTATATCATGATATAAGTATAAGTACCAATGATATAAAAAATGAAGACGCATTTGAAGAATAAAGTTAATATTACCCAAAGTGAAAGCTTAACACATGATAGTTAACAAGAGGGAAACATAAGGT
Organism: Viscum album; assembly: GCA_963277665.1. Lineage (NCBI taxonomy): Eukaryota > Viridiplantae > Streptophyta > Magnoliopsida > Santalales > Viscaceae > Viscum > Viscum album. Next base: position 1,936,601,969 of record OY728132.1, read on the forward strand.
CATATTAAATCCGTATATAGTATTATATATAATAATAAAGTTTTTTAAAAGATCTATTATATATTTATATTTATTATTCATGTTGTTTGAATGAGTACGATGAGAGTAAATACATAAGGTAAGGGGATTTTATCACACTTATTATTTCTGTGAGATACATACAATGTTATCAAATCTTTAATTTTGTGTGGTGAATATACTTCCCATGATCTTATTAAATGTTTCTTATACTTAAATTTATGGTTATCCAAATTTCCTTTTTATGATACTTCTTTCTTTTAGTATATGTTGAAAAAGTCACCAAATCAGTGAACTTGTGTCGTCTCAATTTTCTTTCTCTAAGACTCGTGATTTGTTATGAATCTAAATTCTCATACATGTGTGTATTATTTCATTTTACATTTTATGTCCTGAATTTAATTCATTTCATATAATTTTAAGCTTCATGAAATTTATTTTCTTCCATGGAGAGTGTGCTCCCAATTTACTATTTTTAATAGTTTATTGAGACAATTTTATCGCCATTCAGAGTTGTATATGTTTGTTTTTCCTTTGACAAAATATTATGATCCATATCTCAAGACCATTCATTACTTTTCTTATAATCTGGTTATTAACTATTTATTCATATATTGGTACCATTTCTTCAACTCTTTGGTACATAATATAGGTAAGAATGTATTTTTAATAAATCCTGACATCACCTTCTCTTGGGTCAAAAATATTTATTCCTATTAAATCATGTTTTCCAAAAAATTCATTCCATGAATATTATACTAATCTTCAATAATCATTAAATTATATTTTACAATTTTTGTATTTTACCAATGATTTCAAAGGAATCTTTTCTCTTCTTTCCAAATGAGTAATTTTCAAACATTTTTACCATACAAAAGGAATGTTTTTTTATGTCGTATGACATATACAAATATATCCACCATCAATCCAGTGAATCCTTATTTTCATATTTATTGGTTAATTATAAAAATAATTTTTTATAAGATATTTTCAAGGAAAATGTTTTTATATATGATTTCATGTTTATTTTATAAATTATCAAGGAAATATTTTTTCAAAATATTTTTAAGCTTATTTTATATGTTTAAAAGGAAAATGGTTCTCAAATAATCTTCATGAATATTTTATATATTTTCATGGAAAAATGTATTCAAAATTTTTTCAATCTTATTTCATTATTTTTCATGAAAAATGGTTTTCAAGGATTTGTACTCTTATTTTATACATTTCCAAGGTAAATGGTTTTCAAAATGTTTTCAAGCGTTTATTATAAGATTCAAATTGTTTTTGAAGAAAATGGGTTTTAAAATGTTTTCAAATGATCTAGAGGATCCACTCATATCCTTGTAATCAATGGGTTTTTATTAATTTAATGGCCTTTATTATACGTTTTTCTCTTTCACTGGACATATATTTATAAAATATGTTTCTATTTCACGGGTTATTCTTTTTGGGGAATGATTAAAAACCTATATTTTTCCCCAGGATATGATATGATTACATTTTTATGATACCCATTTCATTTCTTGTGTTTGGATGTTATTATTTATGAAAATTTGGAACATGTATGTATGATATAATTATGAGATGGTTGGGACCTATATCTTTCCCAATGAATTAGTTAAATATTTATATATCATGAGATATACTAATATGGGGTTGGGAATGAACCATGATTACTAAGATGGACACAGGAGTGTACCATGACTACCTAGTTAGTCTGAGGAGTGAACTCATGTTTCTTATATGTCTATGGGAGTGAACGATGACTACTAATATGGTATTGGGAGTGCAATCATACTACAAATATGGTCTTGCAATCGATTCCATATATACTATGGAAATAAAATTATATTCTTATTTTCCTGCCAAAATTCAATGTTTTATTTCTATGTTATTTTTTCTTAGATGATGTTCTTTATTTATTTATGATTTTTGCCCTATTAGTTCCAAGTATTTGTACCTGGATTTAGGTATCAGATCTTTGATATATAGATTATGATCTTCTATTTTCATGATCATCTTCTCATACCCTTACTCTCATGATTATGATATGATATATCCATTTTTTACCCTTATTAGGCATTTGAGATTACACCTTTCTTATGTTTCCTTTCGACGGGTTATGAACAATAGCTTTAGGTAGATGTATTAATAGTGGAGATGTTTGTTGGATATGTTGATGAACATTCACTTGGATAGATTATTTTTTTCCACGATTCCAGGTAAACTATACAATTACATTCCTCGGGAATGTATTTTTGTAATGTACTAAATATTCATCTAAAAATATGTAATATCATTTTATTTGAAAGATGGGTCTCCCAAGATGGTATTGAAAGAAAAGTTTAGTAATCCTTTATAAAATATGATGAGAAAACATTAGTGATATCTTCAAGAATATTTCTAAGTATAAGTATTGTGTTGTCTTTAAGGATAATTATAAGGATGAGTTAACATTTAGGAAAATGTTAGGGATTTTCGGAAAAGGATTGAGTGAGTGGTTTCCTGGGAATACATCCTTGCCTTGTTACTAAAAGTTGATTTGTTTCTAGAATAGATGAACATAGGGATGAGAACTCTCACATGATGTTTCAGGATAGGCTAATATAGCACAAGACAACATGACATGCTACACAATAGGTTTGAAAATCCTGGGGTGTATGCATTGGAAATCCACAAACTCTTCATAAACCATCATGAAATATTTAAAAATAATTTGGATATAAATAACCTAGTATGAACATATAGTTTAATATAAAAAATTATAGTGTTGTGATTTTGGAATCCTTAAAGTAAATTTTTCTCATGAATATGTAGTTTTCTAATTTGAAAAGTAATAATCACACTATACTTCTGGTTTTAGTTCATGGATGGAACCAGAAGGAAATAGAAAAAATCTGAATGTGATGGATGTTTTTCTGATGAGTATTCAAGTGGGATGATCATAGGAGTGAAATATTTTGTGATCATTCCTAATCAATTATCATGGAACTTAATTATCAATGTGTACCTTAACAAACTCTTGGACTCACAACAGAAGAGAATGAATGAGTTCTCTAATGTCATGACCCGTCCCCAGGGGCCCTTTCCATGACTACCCCGAGCTCGACTCTCTACTTCCATGGGCTGGATACTAGTTCCATTGGCATCAAACTATAAGTGGAAGGCATTTCCTTGAGTTCCTGTATGTACACACACCCCCAACCACATCCCAACACACTTAAAAGGGGAATCCAATACCACTAAAACAATGATGAGTCTAAGTACAACTGAATATAAGTGGACCAGAATAAAAACCCTAATAAACACTGAAAACAACATGTAAAAAACGAAAATCTAATGGCTATCCACAGAAATCCCCACCCGATCGTGAGAGTAGAGAAGCTACGAGATTCCAAAGTAGTACGTCCTTTTTGCCCCATCATGTAGGGCACCGCTTGGCCGTAATTCACCAAGTCCATGATCATACCATCCATCAGTTCCATATATTAGAGTACCCCTATTGAAACTTCGGTGTCCTTCACAAGAAACAATAAGTATGGGGGAATTCCGTGTAGGGGTGAGTAACCGAGTACCCAGAAGGGACCCCAAAACAAAAAGTAAAGACAACAAAACAACTCCATAGAGTAAAGCACGAAACACAAGACATCTCAAACAAGGTATGTTCTTGGGTAGTAAAAGTAGAATCAACAGTCACATCATCAAACACCTTTTCTTCTATAGAACACCTCCTAAATAGAGTACAGTTGGCCTTCTAAATCACTATGAGGTGATTCCCTCTAACCTTGGACTAGTTAGGTACTCCTCTGCCATCGCATACAATGGGTCTGAAAAGTCAAATAATTGTGCTTCTAACTAGTAATGGCCAACTGAGGTACTCATCCTAATCACATTCCATGGTCTGGAATAGTTATAGAGAGGTGCTTCCTACTGTGGGACTGCCATGTCATATATAGGTGGTTCCCACTATGCCAAATCTCAGCAATCTTAAGGTCTCATCCAGTCGCACGGTTCTGTACGCTGTGTGCTTGGTAGAACCTATCCTCAATCCCTTAATCACATCTCAACATCAATAAACGTCATTATAAATCATTCCATAATATCCCCTCTCATTGAGAGGGTTCCATCACCCCAAACGACTCATCAATTAGACACTCATTTTGTAAGATACGGGTGTTTTACTAACCCGGGGACCAATTGCAACAGGGCCCGGTCTGACCCGGTCCAAGCAACCCAACCAACCTATCTCAGGGGTCCCACAAACCCATGATCATGTAGACGGACTCGGCCCGACCTGGTGTGGGTCGTGGTCTAATTTCTCTGGCCTGGACCTTGGGCGAGGCCCAATAGGCCTCGTTGGACCAAGCATGGTTGGACGAGGGTCCAGCCCACCAAGTCAACCGACGACTCGGTCTATTCGGGACTGCCCCGAAGATGGCATGGATTCAGCCTGCCGGTTTTAGTTTGGTGCATTGGGTGCATCACCGGCCCATGGGGCCACACGTCCGTCCCACCGGTGAGGGTCTTGCCCACCGATATGTGTTCGGACCAGTAGGCTCGGGTCTGGCTGGCTGGTTAGTGTGACCGGCCCAACCCATAGGGGCTTGACCTACTAGCTGAGGACCAGCCGTGCAGTGTGGCCAGTGTGATCTCCTGAGATTCGATAACCATCCCCATCCCCTCCATGTCCAAACGTGACCCGAAATCGGCGAGCTGCACCTCTAGCACAGTGCCCACCTGGAACCCTGCCCATCTCCTACTACGGCAGACAGGTCGAGGCCTCCCGCCATCCCCATGGATGCGCAAGAGTCCTCAGCCTACTGAGGAAAATGACCACAACTACGAGCTCATCTGGATGGTCTGGAAATGGGCAGCCCCACCACGATGAACCCATTCTAGGGTCGCGTCCTCTTGCATGCTGTCACAACTGACGAGCCGCGACCTCCTAGTCAACAAAGGGTTGCTGGAGCGGGTTTCCTCCTTTACACAGCTACTATGGCAGGCCACTTTTGTCAGTTCCAATGCAGCGGAAGAATGTTTAATGGACCACCAGACATGCATTGATGGTTTTTTCTTCAAGCTATCTACATCTATGGCCTTCAAGAAGCGTTGTCTTCACCAAGAGGATTCTAAATCTACCTTTCTGTCATTTTGAGGGTACGACCACCAAGAACGCACATGTGGAGATGATCATTATTTGTTCAGAATGGCCCAGGGCCTCTGTGGTAGAGGTTTAAATATGGGAGTGGTTCGTTCATTAAATACATGCCAAGGATTATACCCTGAATAAAATAAAACCCAAAAAATAAAACACTCTACCGCATAATGCACAAATCACGGATCAAACAGTTCGTGGGTTGATCTATGTTCGTAGTTTTTAGAAAATGATGGGTAATAATTTAAAATAAAAAAACCCTATATATAATGACTTTTGATTCCATGATGTCTGTCCTTTAGGGATTTAATATGTCAATGGCACTTCCCAGTTTCGATCATATAAAGGTGTCGAATATGGTGACGTTCATCAGGCGTTCTTCATTCTTCGTTGCTATGGAAGTCCTTATGAGGTTTTCCAGAGAATCCTAAAAAATTTAAATCCATATTTACCCAGTAAATTGATCAATAAATAATAGCAGAGTGCAGCATCTCCATTATGATGCGACGTTGCGCCGTTAAGCTGTTTTACTTAAGAAACAACATCGATGTTAAATTCCATTAAAGCATAGTTACACTATGGGTTAACAAGACATTAACGAGCTTCATTAATGCGCATCATCTTCGTGTTGTCACTGCCCTACAACGTCTCCATCCACCACTCAAAAGTGATAAATAAAATAAGATAATTCTCTTAAATTCTCTTATTATTTTTCTAAAAAATTCCAAAAAATAACCTTTCCTCTCAGTTGTTGCTAGCCGAAGTTAATTAATTTCTAGCTGAATCTTGGTACTCTATATTAATCGGTTCCCTCATATTTCCAATCCGAGCAATGGTTAATTAGATAGAAAACCCCAGTACAATGTTTATTGAACGTACCTTAAAAAAGTTCAAAATTATATACTGGGCTCTCCGGTCCTCAGAATCAAGTGTCATAGAATTTTTCTATCTTGAAATAATTCCATATAAATCAAACATTTACATAGAAATTCTCTGCCATTTCAGATAATAGTTTAAGAAATGAAGACCATAGAGGAAAGAATATTTTTATTCCTTTGTTTCATGAATGTGGAAATAATCACCTAAGTGAAGGTAATATAGGTTCATGAAAATGAGTTCACTGTGGAGAAGTATGATAGAATGCAACTGGATAAAAGGGAAAAAATGAGAATTTTGGTTAAAGAAATGGATGATGGTGTTGTCTTCCCTGTGACATCATCAAAGGTTATGTGCTTAATGTGAGGAGTAAATTATCATTATGCAACACAATGTCCTATGAGAAATGCTTCTACATGGAACCATCATGGTGATGTGGGTAATGGTTACACTGCTGATGATGAAGATACTATAGATTAAATGTGAAAGGATAGAGGTATTGTGTAATAAGATTAGGTATCCACTTTAATGGAATAAGGTTGAAGTTGAGTAATCAAATTTTTTATAAATTTTGAATAAAAAGCTATTTTTTATAAATGATGAAATATTCAATAGTTATTCAACTTACGTTTTTTCTCATTATTTACCTGATTATATTGAATATTCCTGATGGAATGATGAAATTAGTTCATTATAACGTGATAATTTTTCTAATGGATGGTAACCCTTACTATGTTGTTTATTTTAAGATAATATTCTTATGAATAAGTAAATTGGATAGTACTGATTACTTGTAAATAATTAAAGACAGGTTGAAAAGTAGTTCATACTATTATGGATAATGTTTAAAAAATCATGGATTTATGGAATATATCTTGAAATAAGTGGAAGAAGGAATCATTTATTTTTTCTAAATGGATTTATGGTAATTCATATTGTTACAACATTCCTAGAGAATTTACCATGGTGTTTTCACATGTTTCGAATGTGAACAACCAGAGAAATATTGTGATATATGGGGGATCAATGATAAACATAATTCATCAATTTATTTCTATGGTTTTGGACTTTCATCTTTTATATGGGTTTTAAGGTTAACCATTCATGAAAATAAAAAGTTAATATTTGGAACAAGTATTTATACACCGAGTTTGTACTACAAATCATGGTAAAATGGCTATTTAAGGATTAACTTTATTTCAAGGTTTTCCATAATATTTTCAAAATTATATTACTATGGTTTTAGAAAAGAGACTAATTTATGTTCGGTGAAAAATAATCAAGTCAATAATGTCCACCGGTCTTGAACCCATGACTATAGGATCCTAATGGTTTTACGCTTAAAATAGGCCTACGTGATGTCATGGTGAATGTATATTTATTTTTAATGAATAAATATTTATGATTAGAAAATAGTTTCACTCTTTATTTATAGATATTAATTTATTAACCATGTTGATTTTTATGAATAGTTATAAATAAATAGAAATTATTTTCATACTTTTTTGGGCCATAAGATCTACTAACATTTTATTTTTTCGCATCAGACATCAATGTAAATTCTTGAAAATCTATTTCTAGAAGTAATTGATGAATTAAAATTGGATGAAATAAAAACTAAAGATTGATTTTTTATAGATATATATAAAGTAACTATATTTCCTTATATTTTTGTCAATAATTGAATAACTCAATATTTGGATAATGATCAAAATAAAATATGTTGTCCTAATACCATACTTTTGGTTGATCCAGTGGCCCTATAAATCCAAAAAAAATTATGACATTAAGGAATTACAATTTTATTGGTCATTTACTTGATTGTGATTAATTAACTCAATCACACTCTATACATATTTATGGATTTCTACTTTTCCAAAATTCACTACCAACAAATTTTCTTTTATGTGGAAACATCGTTATATGTTACTTTGGGTAACTGTTATGGTTCCAACTTTCTTTTATTATGGGATGTATTAGAATTAATTTTTATGATGGGGGATCTATTGAATTATACTTTCATGTACTAGACATTTGATATCTTAAAAGAATTTCGGGGCATAACTTCAATTTAAGGGGGGTAGAATGTAACACATCGATATATAGTGAAATCTATTTCTGAATTAATTTATCTTATGATATTTACCATTTTACATGACACTGAAAATAGTTATATATATATATTAAAAAAATTAATACAAATATTTATTTCACACAACACCGACATGGATTTCACTATATGAAATACCATCAAGGATTTTTCTATACCCAATACTGACTTTCCTTGAGATACACACAACACCGATATAGTGTACAATACAAGAAACACTGATTTTATGTGAAGTATCTTTTTATTATATTTTTCTAAATGAAATAATAATAACCAATCTATTAAAATTATTTATATGAATATTAATAACTAATTTTTAATTTTTTTATAAAATGTTTTTCTAGAAATACTACATATTGATAATGAATGATTTAATTTTTCATAAAGTCCTTATAAGTTTCAGAATTCTTTGAACTACACATCATGGGATTCTATGAAAAAAAAAAATTAAAATTAAATTTAGTCACATCTAGAAATTGAATTTGATTAAATGAAAATAATTTATTAATTTTTAATTCTGAAATCAACTTAGTGGGTTTTTTTTTGGGATTTCTTTGTGAAATTTCATTAATTTGATGAATAGTGGAAAATATTTGTTTTTAGTTTAAAATTCCTTTTTCTAATTAGTTATTAATGGTAAATTGTATACATTTTTTAAAGTCCCATTACGTAAATTATACATATATTAATAATATTTGGGTCACTATAATCAATTTCAATTTTAAATTGAATATAAAAATGTAATAAACTTTTCATCTTCATTCTACCTTAAAACAATATAATTTCATCTCATGTAGGGGATTAACATTATTAATAAATTATTTGATTCTGTGAATTGAATTTATAAAAATAAACATAAATATTTTATTTAGAATAATATTAATAGTCTAATAATATCAAGGTAATTTTTAACCAACAAATTTAGTAAATGTGATTAACCTTAATCAGAGCAATTAAAGTCATATTAACCTTAATTAGTGACTAAACCCTAATCTCAAGGGGCCCAAATGAAACATACACATGTCTAACACTGATTTTATAGCTATATATAAGACATAAACATTTAATTATTGATTTAGGTTGGTTTATTATGCTTTTTTTTAGATAAGAACATGTGTACTACAAACTATTTTTTAAAAAAGTTACATGTGAGTGACTTCCCTACATTATAAAAGGCCACCACTTCTCCCACTTCCTCACATCTATAAATCCTCTTATACATAGCCAATATCTACCCAATATACATCCCAACATCCCTCCATTACACATTGAATCCTGCATCTGGTCATAAATTCTTCAAAGGAAGTAACTTGGGATAATCTCGAAGGAGTTAACCGATTAAGAGGTAGTGCATTCTCTCAATCTCCATTCTGTTATTTTCCTTCTCCACCACCTATATAATTACCCATGTTTATTATGAGATAGAGGTTTTTTAATTTCATTGATTTCATTTTTTGTACTCTACACCAAGGCATGGATGTGAAATATGCAACATCATCTTAGCTTATGGTATATGAATTTCTATACAAGGAATACATACAAGTTCGAGTTCTATTGATATAATCCATTTCACCCAAGAACAAGTATAAGTGAAAGCTAAATATTACTATGTTACATTATAACATATCTATTAAATTAGGGAGAATTAATTGAATTAATTTATTTATGAAAATAGTTTTAAAACATTTATTAAATTAATTTTTTTTTTCTGAAAAATTATTTATATATAAAAAAACCTTTTTTAATTAAAAGGAAATCTTTTTCTAAATAACTATTTAATTGAAAACAAGTGAGTTTATGAAATAATAATATCTATATTTATGGATTTTATTAAATAAATATTTATATTATATATCCAATTTAATGTTAAAAACTCATCTTATATGGTTTATACGAATGATATGAGTGAAAATTCAATTTTTCATATAAAAGAAGTATTTTTTTAAAAAAAATACATTTACCACCTTTTGTTGGTGATAACATTTAAAATATAGCTTTTTCACTTTTATACATACTTTTTGGAAAAATAGTATTCTTATTTGGAATAAGGACATCAAAATTTTCATTCGTTGATTTTTTTATTTTTCAATAAATATTCATATTTTAATGAATAGTGAAAAACACTGCAATTTACCTCAAGAAAACATTTTCATCTAATTTATTTGTATTTATATGTGGTATTTTAAATTGGTTTTAAACTAGATTTTGATTATTTTTTTTCATTTAATCCATTGTTGGTCATTGGATACAATTTCACATTTAAATTTGATATAAACACATGACAATCTTTGGATGGTTTTTACTTTAAAAAAACATGTTTTCTAGCTTTCAATACATGAATTAATTTTAATTAATTACTTTAATTTAGTTGTTTTAAATATTGAATAAGGGATTTCATATTTGAAATCATTATCTAAATATTCTGTAAAAATGTCATTTACATTTTTTAGACATTATGAATAGTAACTTAGGTAATTTTTACTTATCATTTTTAAAGGTAAATTGGGTAAATTATGGTTATAAATAATATGATAATTATAATATAATTACACTCAAACAATAAAAAATCCTATTGTATGAATAAATTTCGACCCTAAACACCTATGAATAAACATTTACTTGTTTAAAGGATTTTTGATCATGATTGTGAAGTAATTATTATTCAATCAAAACAAAGTGAACTCTTGTCACTCGCTTATCTATTATAAGTATAAAAAAATTTAATGCGGTGATCAAATTTAAAAAAATATAAATATAATTAATCTTGGGAAAGATAATGAAATTTTATACATCATGTGAATTTATTTATAATTTTATGAAATTAAATAACTACCATATCTATTGGCACAACAATGATACAATAAAAATTTTACTAAGAGAAATATCAAATAAATGTTTTTATAAATATTAAAATAAATATTCAATGACATAATTTATTCCATATAAGACCTTTATAGGTCATTATTAAATGTCATAATAGTATTAAATGGTTTATTTGATGTTTTCTCTGTGTATGAATTTTATTTAAATTCAATGACGTGAATAGTGAAAAATTGACTCTATTGATATTTTTAAAAAGTAATATTTTATTTAAATATTTAACAATTATAATAATATTTTATAATATAAATGTTAATATTATTATGTCTAAATATTCATTAAGTGTTCAATTAAGTGAGATTAAACAAATATAAAAAAAAATTATTACATCTTAATACAAAAAATGTTGTTAACACAATTAAAATTAAAAGAGAATAATTAAGGGTAGACCAAAATATATAAGGATTAAAATAAAATCAATACATCTAAAAATATTGTTGTATGATAGAATTTAGAAAATTAACCATCTTATATTAGACATTTTTCTATTTGGATGCTTTAAAAAAAATAATTTATATAAATTTAATATTTTAAGAATTTCCAAGGGTGCCCCTCACCTCTATTATTAAAGTGAACATTCGCCCCTACTATTCACATAAATTTGAGAATTTATTGTCATCCGTACCTTAATTTTTTACCTATCCAACATCCAAAATCACATTATATAGGTTCTTGTCTTCTCAAAAGACCAACTGTAGTGCCTTTAAGAGGAATTTTAGAGGAAGCACATCGAGAACAAGGCAATCTCTCCTACCGATTCTTTTAAACTTCTTTCTTATTATACATTATATTCATTAATTATTTCAATATAAAATAATATTTTTAGTATCACTCACATAATGATATGTTATTATAATTATGAAGCAACCATATTCCACCTTCTATCTATCCTATGAAATCTGAAATCACCACATATGCATACATACTACTTACGCTGTCCACATTGTGGTGTAATCGTTATTTTCATGACCACCATAATTTCATGGATATAATAATTGAAATAATAACAATATGTGATTATAATAACATTATGTAACACCATATATACCATCAAAATCTATATCACGTCATAATTATCTGAATGGTATCATTGCTTGTGCGTACATACTGTCTTCTACCTCCACGATGTGATGCGATTCATTCCACAAGATATACATTAAAAATTGATTATATAAATGTACATAATTAGTAAATATGATATATAGTATGTTAATATATATTTTTAATGATATAAATATGAACTATTAAGGACAACCATGCCTTATTTGGAAAAACATTCATACGAAAATGAAGTAGTTTATACTCAAATAATGATAAATAATGAAATATTATTACCAAATGGATGATAATATTATCATATATTTTATTATATAAATGAATATAATTTTTGAATAAGTCAATGAAATCATTTAATTCATTTCATATGAGGTTTTGATACACAAAAAATATATAAGACCTATGTTGATGGACTATTTTTTCTCACATTTATTTTTTGTGGGACATATGGCTTACACACCACCTATTTCTTTTATGTGGTGTTTATGATTCCCATGAATTCTTTTTGATTGTTATTATAATGAATATGTTATTTATATATGAATATAAGTTTATTTATTTTATGATACACATGATTCGATAGGTTATAATTAGTAAGGGTTAATTTCAAAATCTCATTATTATCCGAGATTGTATATATGTAATGATTTAACTTGGGTATATTCATCATCCATGCCCATGTTTTCAAAATATTTAATATTATTTCTATTCATGTGAAATTTTTGAAAATCATTTTTACTAGTTGCTTAATTTTTATTAAATGGTATGGAAGGAATCTGTCTTTCATTTTACATATGAGGTACATTTTTAATTTTCTGTTTAGAGTAAGAGAAAAATGTTTTTTAACTTATACGACATGAAATTATTTTTAGTTCGTCATAATTACTTATTTTCATGAAGTTTCCTCTACACTATTTGTAATGACACAAGTATTTATAGAATAATACTTTTGATTTCTATATATAGTTATGAATAATGTATTTATTTTATATAAAAGGGGATGCTTTTTCCGATAGCACACTCAACACGCAACAATGTATTTCTACGAAATCTTACATTTCACATAATTTTGAGTGATACCAAAAATTCGTATAATATAATTATTATTTTTAAATGATTGTTAATGCCTAGATTCTTTATTATAAAGAACAAATATAACTTACCATATTATGATTAAACATGTTTGTTAAATGTTTTAACATTTATCCAATAAAATTTAGAGCTGTAAAATGAGAATGAATACATTTTAAAGCATAAATACACTTAATTTTTTACAATGTAGTGTTATTTTATTTTAATATAGAACCCATTTTAAATCTATATTATTTCACTTTTATGTGTTTCATTTGAAAAAATATGCTTATTTTATAAGTATGTCATCAAAATTTAATTTGGGTAAATTTTTGGTAGTTTTTCTGAAAATGTTCAATTCTTTAATGAATAGTGAAGAATACATCAATTTCTGTCAAAATTTTCCCTCCATATAATTTATTTATATTGTTATATTAAATTTCTAATTGGTTTTAAAGTACAATTAGATTATGTTTTTAATATTTAATCTAATGTTGGTCATTGTAAATAATTTCAGTTTCTAATTGGACATAAACATAAGTCATTATTTTGAATGTTATTATTTCATAAAAAAGGATTTTTGGTTTTGACAACAAGAGTTAATTTTAAATTAATTTCTGAAACATATTTTTTTTGAAATATGAAAAATGGTCTCAAAATTTTGAATCAGTAGGTCCAAATTGTGTAAATAGGTAAGTATTATTTTAATACATTATGAATAGTAATTTCAGTAAATATTTTTATTTTACATGGTTAATGGGTAAATATGTTAAATAAGGGTAAATAAATAACATTATAATTATATTATATTAACCTAACATGTGTCCTAGTCCTATTGGATGATATATGTCCCATCATGGTAATTCTTGGGTCGTTTTTAGGACCCCATGGAGCCACTTCTTTGTGAAAATGACATTTAATTGTTTTTTATTTAATGTTAATAACAACATACCATAATCATATATATTTTACTAAAAAAAATTTCATATGGGGTTATATAATTGATCTATTTGACAATTAATATTTATTATATATATAAAAATATTTTTTATATCATGGTAAAAGATAAATTAGATTACTAATGTTTAAAGACAAAAGATAAGGTTAATTGTATGACCTAAACCTGTCTAAAGCCCATTGGATTAGAGAATTGCGACCCATAATCATATTATATTATAAATATATCAGATTGGTGTCATTATAATTTTAAAAACAGTTAATAATAAAATAATATTTCAAGACATTCCTAAAGTGCCCCTCCCCCCTCTTATAAAAGGACACCACCTCTAACCAATTAATCGCACCGATAAAGCCTCATGGATCATCCAAACACTTTTCCAATAATCTCCCAAAACCCATATATTCCTCCTTGAATCCTTAATTTAGTCATAAGGCAATTGGAGAAAGCCTTTTAGATATAATTAAAGGGAGTTTCCAATTTAAAATGGTTGCGTCTTCTCTAAAGTTCATTTCTAATATTCTACTTCTTCATTACCTATTATATTATTATTATTTGAATAAATAAAAACACAAGTATCCTTAATATACTTGGATTTTGTTATGATAATAATTCAAAATAAACTTACCCAAAACTCCATCTAATGAATTCGATCATACTGTTTCTGTGAAATGCAAACAACTGCCCCACGAAATAATGATTGAACAATTATCTCCTACTACCTCTCATGGTGGAAATTATTGTAAAACTCTACTAATATGATATATATTATATTTATATTGTGTTTATCATTTTGTAATATTTATTTATAAAATACCTTTATGCATTTCATGATGTGAAAACACTATAATTTCATTTAGGGAAGACTGAACTGTCGCCCCTCAAATTGCTATGACTTGTTAATGCCATACATGGAACATAAAATGGATGGTATTTATAAACTTATATAAAATATATGAAATATGATATTACAATGTAATTATAATATACATAGATATCATTAGGTTTTCATTTTATTAAATAAGAAATAAAAATGAATGTGGTGTCCATGTTGACGTACGACTTACCGTCTCCATGAATGGTGCATTTAATTTCATAACTCCAAATGTCATGGAATATTATAAAGAATTATATACTATATATATTTGATATATATATGAATAATATTGTTGTGATAATGTAATTTTTAACACAAGGACAAATTGTAATTATAAAAAGATCATTTTAGACTCAAGTACCAAATATAGTCAAAATGATGGATATTATCTTAAATAATTATGTAATTTTCTTAAAATGGTAATAATTGATTTAAAAGAAATAATAAACATAAAAAAGGATCTGAAACAAGTAAAAAATTACATTTTGATTAGTATTTAAGAAATTCAATAATGAACGAGTCAATTCAGACATTATGTAAGGGACTTTTTCTCAATATCCTTTCATTGATGCATATTTTGATAATATACACATCTTTAGTTTATACAGTGTATAGAAAAACCTGTTGATTATTATTTTCATTTAAGCACAATATTTTTCTATGATGAATTTTACTAGACAACAAAAGGAATTATTTTTAACATATGTAGTGAAAAATTCATTTCCGTCGCCACGAGCATTATTTCATATGTGGATTCATTAACAAGAAGTAATTTTTTTAAAAGGATAATAAATAGAAAATACCCCTTTTACATAATTTTGTATTGAAAATGGTTTTTTAAATGGATTTACTATTTCAATATCTTGAAATTATATCTTGTTATTTCAAATAAAATGTTTTTAGTGAAATGTTGATACTTAAAATAATTTAAGTAGATCTTTGAATGTTTTCGGGTGGTTACGTGATAAACCAATGTTGAGTTGTTATGTGAAAAACCAAATGAAGGGTGGTTCCATGATAAAATAAGGATGGGTGTTTATGTTATAGCCTCCAATGCATTGGTTATGGAAGTGTATAGTATTGCTATTCAACCAAGTGATATGTGTAGAAGTCAACCATATGGTTATTTTAGTTATGTATGTATACATCCCAAGTCACCTTTATATGGTATATGTTACTTAATCTGGGATTTATGGTAGTATTTATTAGTACAAAAAGGGTAAGCAATGAGCTTATATTTAGTGACCACTTTTTTATATTTATTTAAGTGGGGAAATTATTAATTTATGATAAATTATTCCTGGTTTACATATTGTTTTGAAAAAAAACTGTTTTTGTTCTTTATGAATCCCTTACTGGTATTTTTATCCTCATACCATGTTTTGAAATGTTTTTTAGAGGAATGAAATAAGAATACGGTTAAGAATGGGACTAAAGAAAACACATGTTGTCTAAAACATGGGAATTATACAAGTTCATTTTTTAAAGTATTTTTTTTATGAAAAAATGGAGTGTGAGTAAAAGTGTCTACCTATAATATTAAAGATCATATATATTATATATGGCATAATTATCTAAATATCTAAACCCGAAAATATCCTTAATGTGAATTATTAAAAAAATTCAATATCCCCCATAAAAATGTTTTACATTATGATCAAATTGGAATGATATATCATTTGAAGAATTTAATGTTTCTTCATCTAAGATATCTTTGTTCAGAATGGTTTTAGATAGAGGAAATAGGGCAATAGTGCTACGAAGTCATGCATAGGATAATAATCATCCAAATCAGTATCCCTAGATGGTCAAAATTTGAATAGAATTTTTTTTCAGTAATAGAGGTGTTTACTCACGCTCTAAATTGTGGTTGATTCCATACATGAGATCAAACAGATCAACCACAGAGGAACATTTCTATAGTGGATCATTTCGTGAGGCAACCTCCCACATCATTCATAGGATTATCTGACCCTTTTCAAGATGAAGGGTGGATTAAAGCACCAAAAAATATTCTTGAAGTCATTGGTAATATAGAAAATCAATAGGTTGATCTTTTTTTTATCATTTTGATGAAGAAGCAGACCAGTGGTGGTTGTTGGTTATAAATATCATGGATAGTGAGGAGATTGATTCTCTTTCATGGGATGAAATCACAGGATTGTTTTTTCTAAAATATTTTCTTAAAGATTTTTGACATTGTACGGAAATAAAAATCATGGAATTGAGGCAGGAGGATGACTTAGTGGTTGCTTATGAAGAATAGTTTACTCGACTGGCACGGTATGCTCAAAATTTTATCAGAGATCAAGATTGTAAGATAAATTGGTTTTACATAGGATTGAAGCCACGATATCGCACATAATTATGATATAATGAATTCAAAATCTATGAGAAACATTTCAGATGAGATGGAAAGGTAGAAATGGAGTTTTCAAATGATCACATGTTCTTTGGGAGAAAAGAATAAAAGAGATATAGTTAGTAGGAAAGGAGAAATTATTCATCAAAGAAGCATGGAGTTAAGAAAATTATATTTCCATATTATGAGAAGTGTGGTAAAAAGATTCCAGCAGACTATTTATCAATATAATGGAAGTGTCTGCGGTGTGGTTAGACTGGTTATACTTCTTGTAATTGTAAAAAATATGATCGTTCATGCAATGAAAAGCTATCAGTAATATGTTTTTGTTGTAATGAGTTTGGGAATTATGCTAATGGTGGTCCAAATTTGATTACCCATGTTGAAAACTAGTCAGATCAAAATCAGAAGGGTGTGGTGAAATATTTTTCAACTAATATAGTTGATGTGGGACCATTAAATTAAGTGGTGTCAGGTACATTGTTTGTTTTTTCATATTATTCCAACATGTTGTTTGATTTAGGGACTGTGCGTTCGTTTATTTCTGAGAACTTTTGGGGTAAATTTATAATTACACTATAATAAATGAACTCAGAACATATGGTAATAACACATGGGGGAAATTTTGGGGAAAAATAAATTATAATAATATTCAAAACCTTATTTTTTGAAATAATTGACCTGTAATACTTTTTTGTTTTTACTCTAGTATAGTTTGATGTTATTTTAGGACTGGACTAGGTTTCTGTTTTCCATGATAAGATTCATTGTAGATCTAAAGATGTTTATTTTAAAAATCACTTTCAATTTTTGTACAATAATGGACCATTATCTCTGAAAATATATCATGAACCTAATAAACTAGTAATAGATGGAAATAAATATTACATTACACATATTGTTGCAAATAAAGGAACTATTTATATTAATGATGTTCTGGTTGTAAATGAGTATCTTGATGTTTTAACTGATGTTATTTCTTGTATTATACCTGATCGGGATGTTGAATTTATGTTTCACATAGTTCTTGATGCTAATCCAATTTTAAAACCCCCTTATCGAATGGATCAAACCAAATTTTTTGAGTTAAAGAAATGATTTATAAGAGTTGTTAGATAAATGTTTCATCCAACCTAGAACATCACCATGGGGTGATCGAGTCTTGTTTGTTAAAAATAAATATGGATCGATGAGATGTTGCATTGGTTATATATCCTTGAATAATATCAATGTTAAGAACAAGATTCATTTTCCTCATATCGATGATTTGATTGATCAGCTCCAGGGATCTCAGTATTTTTTAAAGATTGACTTGAGGTCGGGGTACCATCAGTAGAATGTAAAGGAACTAGACATTACAAATACTATGATTATTAATAGATATGAAAATTATGAATTTTTTTTTGTCTTCTGGGTTTACCAATGCACCATTTGTAATCATGGATCTTATGAATAGATTATTCTTCGAGTTCTTTGATATGTTTGTGGATGTGTTTATTAAGGACGTTTTCGGTTATTCCAATAGTAAATAGGATCATGAAATTAATTTATGTTTTTTTACTAAAAAGCATAAAAAATGAATTTGTTTTGTAAATTTATAATGTGTGAGTTATGGTTACAAGAAATTTAATTCCTTGGTCACATTTTAAAAAAAATGGCATAACTGTTGATCCTGCTAAAACAAAAGTTGTTGAAGAATGACCAAGACCCTTAAATATAACAATGATGCATAGTTTTCTTGGTTTGGAAGGCTATTACTGAAGGGTTGTTGAAAAATTTACACAGTTATCAATCCCACTAACTATATTAATTCGATAATGTGATATGTTCATTTGTACAACAAAATGTGATGATTGTTTTGAAGTATTGAAAGAGTGATTTGGGAATGCTCCAGTTTTGGAATTACCTTCCAGAGATGGTGAATTTATTAACAATAGTGATGCTTCATTGAAAGAAAATGGTTGTTTTCTGATGCCAAGTGATCAGGTAATTTCTTATGCTTCACATTGGTTGAAACCTCATGAGTTAAGTTACACTATACATGATTTGGAATTAGCTACTATTGTGTTTTCTTTAAATTTTGTAGGCATCATTTTTATGGAGTGAAATATGAATTATATATTGACCACAAATGATTTAAGTATATATTAACTCAGAAATAATTTAACATGAGACATTTGAGATGGTTAGAATTAATGAATGATTCTGATTTCATGAATCATTACTATCTAGGAAAATCAAATAAAGTGACCAATGATTTGTGTCAAAAATGTAATCCTACATTAACATTTTTATTTATAGAACAATATCCTTTGGTTAATTATTAGATGAATTCCGGATTGGTAGTTGTTAGTGCAAGAAATCCATATGTTTTTTTAGATATTTTTGAATTCATATCTATCAGATAGAATTAAAAAACCATAAATAGAATACAACGAGTTACAGAAAAAGGTAGAATTGGTTTAGAAAGGTATGTTTCTTGAATTCAACATTGATAATGATTGAATTTTGAGATTTGAGAATAGGTTATGTGTTCCTTGTGATGAAAATTTGAAGAAATAGTTGTTATGTGAAGCTCATAGTTCTGTATTTTCTATTCATCCCTATGGTACTATGATGTACAGAGATGTTTGGGAGTATTACTGGTGGGATGGAATGAAAAGAGATACTATTGTATTCTGTATGAAGTGTTTGACTTTTGAAAAGGATAAATAAGAGTGGCATTTACTGAAAGGTATGCTTCGACTTTTACTATTTCCAAAGTGGAAATGTGAAAATATATCCATGGATTTTGTTGTGTGATTACCAAAGACATCTTAAGATAATAATTCAATCTCGGTTATTGTTGATTGATTGAATAAATATTCTCATTTCCATCCCATTTGAGATACCATATCTATTGATCAAATTTCTTGGTTGTATGATAAAGAGTGAATCAGGTTTCATGGAGTCAGCCTCTATATTGTATCTGATTGTGATGACAGGTTCACTTCTATCATTTAGATGGAATTTAGAAGTCATTGGGTACTGAACTAAATTTTCTTACTAATTTTCATACGCAATCATATGGGAAGTCATAATGAAAAATTTATACTTGGAGTATATGCTACGATCTTGTTCAATGGATTACCATGGATTTTGAGATCAACATCATTCTTTGGTTGAGTTCTATTATAATTAAGGTTTTCATTCCAGTATACAGATGGAACCATTTGATGAATTTTATGGAAAGTGGGGTCGAACCCCAGCTTTTTGAGATGAATTAGTTGAAGGGAAGTTTATGGGACCATAATTCGTAGGAGAGATGGCATAAAAAGTTCAATTTATTTATAGGCACATGAAAATAACTAATAGTAGTCTAAAAAGATATGCGGATAACTGAAGTAAGGATCTTTCATTCGATGTAAGTGATCACGTCTGTCTCATAGATTCACCACAGAAAAGTGTGATGCATTTTGGAAATAATGGAATGTTGTGTCCAAGGGTCAATACACCCTATGAAATCTTGGAGAAATATGGATCAGTCTCCTCCAGAGTGTCTTTTCCTCTAGGTATATCCCAGGTATGGAATGTTTTTCTTGTTTTGATGTTAAGAATGTATACGCCGGATCCATCTCATTTTTGAATCCAAAAGTAGTTCTATTGTAGAAAATATTTCTTCTAAAGAAAATCAAGTGTAGATTCTAGACTGTAGAGAGTAAGTGTTTTAGAATAAAATGATTCATCGTGTTATGGTTTTGTTGAAAAGTCACATGGTTGAAGAGGTCACATGGTAATATGAAAATTCTTTGAGGGATTAATACCCCCACTTATTTGATAATTAAATAGAATTACAGGGACACAATTCCCAAAAGAGGGGAAGGATGTAACAACCTAGTTATTTATAGAATAATACTTTTTATTTCTATTAATACTTATGAATAATATATTAATTTTATGTCAAAGGGGATTCTTTGTACGATACCTTACTCAAAATGGGATAAATTATTTCTACAAAATATTACATTGAACAAAATGTTTAGTTATACCAAAAAATAATATAATAATAATATTATTTTTAAATGGTTGTTATATTTTAGACGTTATATTGAATGGAATCAACAGAAGTAACCATATTATGATTAAACATGTTTGTTAAATGTTTTTACATTTTTTCAATAAAATTTAGAGACATAAAATGAGAATGAATCAAATTTTAAGCATAAAATCTCTAATATTTTTAAAATGTAAATTTACCACCTTTTGATGGGGATCGATTTTTAAATCTAGTTTTTGTAACTTTTATGTGTTAAATTTGAAAATATAATCTTCTAATTTAGAAGAGGTACTTCAAAATTATCATTGGGTAAATGTTTAGTATTTTTCTGATAAAGATCTTTTTTTAATGAATAGTGAAAAATATTGTATTTGAAGTCAAAATTGTCTTTTCATATGATTTATTTATATTAATATATTATCTATTTAATTGGGTTTAAAGTGTAATTATATTATGTGTTTACCATTTAATCCAACTTCTTTCAATAGAAGTAATTTAACCTTTTAATTCAACATAAACACTTTCCAATCTTTTGATATATATTATTTCATAAAAACATGCTTTTTGGTTTTGAAAACACGAATTAATTTTAAAATATTTTGTCAAACTTTTGTGTTTTGAATTTGGAAAAATAGATTCCATATTTCTAATTAGGGGGTCCAAATTTTGTAAATAGGTAAATTTTATTTTTATACATTATGAATAATAACATTAATAAATATTTTATTTACGAGGGTGAAATGGGAAAATCTGGTAAATAAGGGTAAAAATAAATAATACAATAATAACATTAAATTACTCTAAACTTGTTTAGTAATCCTATTGGATTAGATATGTCCAACAATGGGAATCCTTTGGCTGATTTTTGGACCCCATGGATCTACTTCTGTTTTAAAATGATATTTAATTACTTTTTATTTAATGTTAAGGAAAATATAACATAAACATATATATTTTACTAAAAAAATAATATGGAGTTATATAATTGATTTATTATACTATAAATAGTCAATATAAAATTAAAAAATATTTCCAACATCATGTAATTTTATTAATAATTTTTACACACCACATAAATAAATTTATTTATCATAGAATTAGGATGTAGTGATTACCTTATTAATAAATGTTTTAAATAAACAATATTATAAAAATTGAAATCTATGTATTTTAAAACATTATATGATATCCACAAATATTATGGATTATTATTACTTGTTTTAGTTTAATAAATTAATGGTTTTTAAAATAATGAAGTGGTTATGGATATTTTTAAGAAGTCAAGATATGAATTTTGTATAAATGGACATAAAGGAGTTTTTTAAACAAATACTGTATTATTAAATGATATAATAGTCCTAAAAATCTAAAATTCTACAAAATTATGTAGATAAAGTATAAAGTTCAATTAATGAACCACATGATGTACGATTGTAATTTTAGAGTAACTATATTAACCATATATTATGAATATACATGAAGCCATGGTAAAAGTAAAATAAGTTATCTAAGGATTAAAGCTAAATGATAAGGTTAATTTTATGACATAAACTGGTTAAAACCAATTGTATGAGAGGAATTCGACCCATCCTCATCTAATCTTTGAAATATATCATTTTTTCATTATATATTCAAAAATTAATTAATAAAAAATAATATATCAAGACATTCTTAAAGTGCCCCTCCTCCCTCTTATAAAAAGACACCACCTCTAGCCCATTACTCACACCTTTCAATCCTATTGGATTATCCAAACTCCCCTATAATTCTCT
The DNA here is from genome assembly GCA_963277665.1 of Viscum album. Classification (NCBI taxonomy): domain Eukaryota; kingdom Viridiplantae; phylum Streptophyta; class Magnoliopsida; order Santalales; family Viscaceae; genus Viscum; species Viscum album. Next base: position 1,936,625,143 of record OY728132.1, read on the forward strand.
CCCAAAATTCCTATAATCTTACTAGAATCCTTATCCGAGGCTGAAGGAAATTCCAGAAGTCCTTTTGGCTCATGTAAAATTTTGTTACCCATTCCAAGAGGAAGTGTCTTCTCTAAAGTTCCTTTCTAATATTATACTCCTTCAATAATTATTCTATTCTTATTATTTGATTATATAACAACACAAGTATCCTAAATATATTAGGATTTTGTTATGATAATGATTCTAACATCACTAACACACATCCATCTAATGAATTTAGAACATACTATTTGTATGGATGGAGAACTACTGCCACATGAAACGATGATTGTTCAATTATCTCATACCACCTTTCTTGGTGGCCTTCATGATGGAACTGTATTTATATGATATATGTTATTTTTATAATGCAATCATGATTATGTAATTTTTATTTACAACATACCTTTATACCTTTAATGATGTGTAAACACGATAATTTCATTTGATGAAGCGCGGACTATCATCCCCTCAAAGTGATATGACTCATTAATGCCATACATGGAACATATAAATGATGGAATTAATGAAATTTTTTAAAATATATATAATATGATATTATAATGAAATTATAAAATACCTATGTATCATTAAGATTTCCTTCCATTAAGTATGAAATATAAATGGATGTAGCGTTCTTGTGTACGTACGACTTACCACCTCCATAAATGGTTCATTTAATTTCTTATCTCAAACTGTTAGGGAATATTATAAATACATATATGCTGGATTTATATGAATAATATTCTAGTGATAATGGGAATTTGACCACATGGAAAAATTGTAATTACAACAAGATCATTTTCGACTCAAGTACCCAATATCAACAAAATGACTGATATCAACATAAATAATTATGTAATTTTTATAACTTGGTGATAAGTGATATAAAAGGAATAATAAACTTGATAAATGTTCTAAAGAAAATATAAATTAACTTAATTTTATTATTCATGAAATTAAAGAACCAATGAGTCATGTCGGACACGAGGTAATGGACTTCGTCTCAATCTACATTCATTGCAGCATATTTTGATAATATACATCTTATTTTTTTATACGAGGTATAATAAAAACCTTTGAATATTATTTTCATTAAAAAAGAATATTTTTCTTTGACGTGTTTTACTAAATGATAAAATGAATGGGTTTTAACCTATGCGGTGACAACGACCTTTATATCGTTGCAAGAATTCTTTGATATATGTCTTCCTTAAAAAGACGTAATGTTTTTAAAAAGAAAATTATATCATATACCAAATTTTACATAATTTGGAATTGAAATTTTTTTTGGTAATTGATTGTGTATTTAAATATCTTGAAATGATTTCTTGTGATTTGAAATGAAATGTTATTAGATAAATGTTTATATTTGTAATATTTTATATGGTACTTGGATATTTCACATGTGGTTATGTGATAAACCAATAACGGGAGGTTGTGTGATAAACCAAATGATGGGTGGCTCCATGATAAACTAGGGGCTGGTCATTACATTATAACCTACAATGCATTGGCTACGGAAGTCGGCCATATGGCTATTCCATTCAGTGATATGTGTGGAATTAGACCATATATTTGTAAAATTTAAGTATTTTTATGTCCCAAGTAACCATTATATGCTATGCTTTATTTTTTATAGTCTTTCTGCCAATATATTGGTTACTAAAATGGTAAGCGATGAGCATATATTTAGTGAGGTGTTTTTTCTACCTCTTTAAGGTTATATTTATTAATTTATGATAATGTATTCATTGTTTACATGTTGTTTTGAAAAACTAATACTTTTCTTTCTTTTTGTATCTCTTACTAAGCTTTTAATGGTCATCCATAGTTTTGAAATTTTTTTCATAGGAATTAAATATTAATAGAATCAAGGAGAGGAACACAAAAATTTCAAGATGTCTAAAACATGTCACTAAACATGTTTCTTTATTTAGAGTTTCTATTTTATGGAAAAATGGATCGTTAGTAGAAGTGTCTAACTATAATATTCATGTTTGTATGTAATTATTATTTCGTAGTTCTCAAAAGCTATAAAATAGAAAAAAAATTATATGTAAATTATTAACTTAATTCAGGATTATGTAATGTTTAAGGATAAGGACTTATACTTTTTCATGTTTATTTTAAAATAAATTATTTTGTTCTAAAATTGGGTTACATTATTTGAAAATAAATCATTTTTGTAAAAGAAATGATATTTTCCTCAAGAATTATATTCAAGGGGTTTACTTGTATTATTATCAATTTAAGATAAATCTCTTTAAATTGGTTTCCATTTTTTATCCCTACTTTAAATGTGATTTTATTTTTTTATTGATGGAATTATATTTTATATGGATTATGTTATGATGTAAGGATTTTTAAGAAACCCATTTTATTTCTTGGGTTATGAAATTATGAATGATTAATATTTATCAGGTACATAGAATAATGATTTAATTACGAAATGAGTGTGACCTATATCTCCCTCCAATTCTTTGGGTAAAGATTTATATCTCATGATATAGACATGGGTGAAACATCAAGTAAATCTAGTTCAGTAATATAGGTCTGGAAGAAGGAGTGAACCCGGTTCAGTAACGGACTTTGTTTGCTAAGATGGGTTTTTATAAGAATGGCCTAATATTGAAATTATTTTATTTGATTATGTGTTTTCCAAAAGCTTTGGTTTTATGACAATGATATGTTATCATGGTTAATGTTATTTTATGATTTATTCCTTATGTACTGTCATCTTTTTTATTTTATGACTCATGATTTTGATATTAAAAATATATGTTCATTTTTTATATTATTATGATTATTTTTCTCTTGATTTCCCTTACAAGGAATTTTATCCCACCCTACTGATTTTTTTCATTCCCCCAAGATATAAATATAATTTTTAGGTAGGAAAACTAAAGGTCAATAAATTTATGGTAGATGTTGAAGATCTTACACCAAGAAAGAAGAATGTGTTCTGAGTTTCCAAAGCCACTAATATAATATGGTAATTGGGCATCTATTTTTTGATGTATTATGTGTTCGCTAAAATAAACTTAATGTACATGTACATCAAGCTTGGGTTGTTAGCGTTGGTATTAATGATAATGTTAAGTCAAACTTTTGAATCTAGGATTAAAAATATTTAGTGAGATTTGTAGAGATATTTCTAAGGATATATCTAGGGATGTATTATCGATAAGACCAAGTATAGGTTACAATACTTGTATTTTTTGAGAATAATGAGTAACTGTGTGTTATATAGAAGATATAATTGATTTAAATATTATATTTAATGTTCCTTACTTATGTGTTTCTAATATCTAATACGTATTTCTCACACATTGAATTTTAGTCTTTGTCACTAGCTAGAACTACATAGAACATAGTTAACCAATTAATGTTACATATATCGAAATTATGTTAATTATGAATATCTATTTCCTATGTGGAAATATCATGAATATAATTATAACGATGGTATGCATATTGGTTATACTATTGAGGATAAAGAGATTGTAAATGGAATTTAAAAGGTATTTTATTTTTATCCAATATTTTTTATGTTAATGCTTTGAATATTGAGGTTGAGAAACCATAAGACATGATTTATATTTTAGTAAAGATAATAATGATTGATCATGAGTAATGTATTAAGAATAATGTTGGATGATGGAGGTGTATATGTTTCATAATTCTAGAGTTATGTTACAGGAATCATGAAATATATAATTATTTTCAATATAAGCATTTCAATAATGTTTGGAATTGATATGTTGAGAGGTTCTAAGGATCCAAAAAAGTGATTTTAGGGTAAGGAGATATACATGGACAACACATTATTAATCAAAATAAAACAATTAATATGTCCCGTATGTTAGGATAATGATGTTTGGATAATGATATGTTGGATTGAAATAAGTAAATTGGATGCTGATATTTTCTTGGGAACTAATAATTAAGTTATTGAAATGAGGGATATGATATCATTGGTGAATTATAAAACTGTTTGGGACATATGGAATATATCCAATATGTTTTGGAATAAGAGAACTTGCATGTTTTCAATATGTATAGTTGATAATTAAGGTTGTTACATGGACTCAAGAGAATATATGATGAAGGTGTTCGCATTTTGGGAATGTGACACACCATAGATATCTTATGATATATGGTAGATAAATGTTATGTTGAGATTGTGAATATTTTTCTAAGGTTTTGTATTTTTCAACATTCAGAAGGATTATAAGGTGATATTTTTTTTGAAAGTTTATGTTAAACATCAGATATAGATTTTTAGAATAATGTATTATCTCAACATATATGTACTTATTCATGTTTGATAATTGTAAAAATTTTGTGATAAAGACCGATGGGATGACCTATAATTCAATTTATGGATCGAATGATCTACTAACACATCAGGAATGAAAAATTAAACTTCATTTCATAAAATAATAGATGAAGTTGAAATTATTCAAGGCATGATAAATGATCAGATTGTATTGAAATCGATTAAGGATTTCTTCTCATGCTATTCAGATTTAGGAAAAGGAAACTAAGAACCAAAAATGATATCTTTATACCTTCTTATATGAGGAATTATATGGTACCACAAATCATAATATATTAATGTCTTTTGGATTGTTAACTTTCTTGTAACCATGTTCTCTATCACTCTCCATTAGAACATGATAGTTATATTATTTATTCCATGTCAATGTTCTTTCTTCCCACCTATTGTTATCCTATGTGGAAAACCATTGATGAGTTACATCGGGAAACAGTTATGTTTCTTAATATTTTTTTAGAATAATGTTTTGGATTCCTTTTTTTGATGTGGTTTTCTATAAAATAATCTTTCAATTAGTATACCTTTTATTACCCTGATGAATTTCATGGTAGAAATTCAATTTTTGGAGGTAGAATGTAACACTACAAGATTTTTTATGAGATAAAGATGTTTTTTGAATTTCACTGATTTATTATGTTTTATGATATACAAAGATAATGTTGTGAAATATGAAACATTATAATTGCTTATGATATACAAAACACTATTCTGGGCTTGTGTTACACACAAGATCATGTTTTTTGTATACAATTCATTTGATCAAAGACCGAGTATAATTGAAAAACTAAATATTCTTAGGTTACCTTATAACATAGCTATTAAAATGGTGGTAATGATCAATATTAATTGATTTATACATATATTTTTACATGTTTATTTAATTAATTAGTTTGATAAAAAATATTTATAAATGAAAATATAACCCTTTTAAATTAAAACGAAATTTTTTTCAGGAAAACTATTCAAATGAATATAAGTGAGTTTATAAAATAATAAAATAAATATTTATGAATTTTATTAATGATATTTGTATTTAATATATTCGATTTAATGTTTTAAATTTATCATATATGTTCTATACACATGATATAAGAAAAAATTTAGTTTCTCAGATAAATGTGGTATTTTAAAAAAATATCGTTTTGTCGCCTTATGATAGAGAAACAATTTTAAATATATTTCTTACACTTTTATAATTTATTTTAGAAAATATAAACTTATTATTTTGAAATGGTATGTAAATATTTTATTTGTTTGAAATATTGTTATTTTTCTAAAAAATTCACATTTTTATGAATATTGAAAAATACTGCATTTTAACTCAAAATTGCCTTTTCGTCTAATTTAGTTTTTTGATTGATTATCATTCAAATTTGTTTAGATTATATTATTATTATTTTTGTCATTTATTTCTATTTTGGTCATTTAATGTAATTTCACATTGAAATTTTATATAAACACATGTCAATATTTTGATTGGTTTTACATTTAAAAAACCTCGTATTCTCGCATTGACAATGTATATGAATTTTAAATTAATTACTGTAATTTTTGTATTTTGAATTTGGAAAAAACAGATCCCATATTTGGAATTAGTAGTCCCAAATTATGTAAATTTGTTCCTTTTAGTTTTTTTATACATTATGAATAACAACTTTGGTAATTTATATTTACTACTATTAAAGGTAAATAACATAAATTATGGTAAAAAATAATATGATAAGGATAATTAAATTTCTCTAAAATAATAAAAAAAATATTTGATGAATAAAAGTATACCCTTAACACCTGATAATCAAATTTGTTTCATTTAATGATCTTTTTTCCAATAATGTGATGTAATTATTATTTAAACAAAATAAAGTGAGAACATGTCACTCCTTTATCTCTTATAAGTATAAAAAAATGATAATTTAGTGATAGACATGATTAAAATATGAACATAAGTATTATCTATAAGATTGAGGAAATTATATAGATCATGTAAATTAATTTATAATTTTTACATATTAAATAATCACTAAAAATATATACACGACAGTTATACAATAATTATTTAATTAAAGGAAATATCAATTAAATGATAATATAAATATAAATATAAATAATATACAACATAATTTAATCCATATATAAATTTTCCACGATACTAAGAATTTTTATGAGATTATTCAATTGTTTATTTTTAATTTATCTCTATGTATATATTTTATTCAAATTCAATTAAATGAATAGTTTAAAATTGACTCTATTGATATTTAATAAAAAAATATTTTTTAGAATTATTAAAAAATATTTAAAAAATTATAGAATTTTTTTTACTATTATAAGTTTAAAAGGTTCATTATGTATACAATTATTGGAAATTAAAACTATATAAGAAAATTTTATAACATATTATTACTTAAAATGTTGTTACAACATTTTAAATTAAAATAGAATTATTAATGGGAAACAAAAACAGAAAAGGACTAAAATAAAATCAATACATGTATAAAAATTATTTTATGAGATTATTTCAAACTATCCTCATATTCTCTTATACATATTTAAATTAGGAAACTTTTTGAAAAAATATAATTTATATTAATTTATTATTTTTTAACATTCCAAGGGTGCCCTTCACCTCAATTATAAAAGATTCCTCCTTTCTCACCTCTTCACATCAATTTGGGCCTTTAATATCACCCATAACCAACCATTTTCCCTTATCAACTTCTTTATTTTCATTATAAAGGTTACAATATTTTCATAAGTCCACCTCTAGTGCCCTTAAGAGGATATTTAAAGGATGCACATTAGAGAAGATGTAATCTCTTCTACCAATTATTTCACACTTCTTTCTTCTTATACTTCATTTCCATTACTTATATCAATATATGGTAATAAAATAAATATCACTAATATGCCTATATATTATTATAATTATGAAACAAACATATTCCACCTTTTGTAAAACCTATGAAAAACAAAATCACCAAATGTGCGTATGTACGGCTTACCACATTCACATCATTTTGTTATATGTTTTTCACCACCACCATACTTGTATAGATATAATTATGGAAATAATAACCATATATTATTATTATAACATTATGAAAAAACATAGATACCATCAACTTCTATATCATTTCACAATTATCAGACTAATATCATTGCTTGTGCGTACGTACGACCTACTATCCCCATAATATGATGTGATTCATTCTATAATATTTACATAAAAAAATGATTATATAAATGTAAAGAATGAGTAAATATTATATATAGTATTTTAATATTATTTTATGTGATAAAAATATGACCTAATAAAGAGAACATGAACTTATTCGGCAAAACATGCATATGAAAATGAAGGAGATTATACTCGAATAACAGGTAAAAATGAAATATTATTAGAATGATTATGATAATATGATCATATATGATATCATAAAAAAGAATATGATTTTGTTTTAAGTAAGTTAAATAATTTAAATCAATATAATGGATGTCCAAATACACAAAATGTATAACATACCTACGGTAAAGGGTTATTTTGTCTCACTTTTATTTCTTTGGAACATATGCCATATAAAACATAAATTTCTTTTGTGAAGTGTTTATGCTTCCCATGAATGTTTTATGATATTTATTATAAATTATATGATATTTATATAGGAATATAATTTTAATTTTTTTTATAAGGAATATGATTCGACTGATTATAATTGGTAAGGTATAAATTTTCAATCTCATTATTATATGAGATTTTTTATATGTAAGTATTTTACTGGGATATATTTATCAACCACACCCATGTTTCCTAAATATATATATTATAATTTCTAATATTATACTATTTTTTAATCTCAAATTTTCTCATTGGTGACTTTTTATTAAACTATGTGGAAGGAATATTTCTTTCATTTTCTATATGAGGTACTTTTTTACTTTTTTGGAAAGAGAACGAGAAGAATGTTTTTTATTCTATACAACATGAATGGATTTTTAGGTCGTTATAACACTTTATTTTCATAAATATTCTTATACATGAATTCATGTTTATTGTAAACTAAATTATTTTCTTTTAAAATTATGTGTCATCTTACAAAAATAAATAATTTTTGAAGGTGAAATGATATTTTCATCTCGAATTATGTCCAAGTGTTTTATAAAAATTATTTCCCAATTAAAATTATGATTTTTAAATAGGGTTATGATACTATTCCTATTCTTACTATGATTTGATTTTTTTAATCATGAATGATATTTTAAATGTGTTTTTTATGATGGAATGATGTTTAAGAAATCCACTTTTTTCCTTGGGTTATGCTATGTTGAATGATTTATGATTTTGTAGCACATGTGAGAATTATTTAATTATAATATTGATGGTACCTATATATCCCTCAAATGAATTGGGTAATGATTTATAACTCATGAGATAGACATGGATGAAATTTAATATAAATTTGGTTTAAAAATATATGGTAGAAATAGAAAGTAACTTTGGTTCAGTAATGTAGGGATGGAATAAGGAGTGAACTCCATTCAGTAATATAATTTTTCCACAATGATGCTATTAGATATGAGACATGGATAATATAGAAATGATTTTCTATGCTTATGTGTTTTCCACAAGTTCATGTTTAATTCCAATGCTATTTTATCATGGTTAATGTTACTTAATGATTTATGTCTTACATACTACCAATATTTTTTTATGACTTAAGATTTGGATATTAAAAATAAATTTTCATGTTTTTAAATTTTTATGATTATTTTTCCTTTGTTTTCCCTTACTGATCATTTAACCTCACACTATTTATGTTTTTATTTACCCCATGATATAAATAAAGGTTTTAGGTAGGAAACATAAAGGTGGATATATTTATGAGATATGTTGATGATCAATCTAAAATCTAGAAGAATGTGTTTTAATATTACAAATACACTAAACTAATAGAGTCTTTGGGTATCTATTTGTGTGATGTATTAAGTATTTCAGAAAATAAATGTAATGTCTATGTACATGATGCTTGGGTTTTTAGGGCCTACAATCACATTATTCCAGAATTTTATAACAACAAAAGTACCCTCATTATAAGAAGTTGTTTTTAAGAGAATGATTTAATCTCGAATTACAAAAACCTCCATCTAATGTGTAATGAACATAATGTTTATGTGTATGGAGAACTACAGCCTTACAAAATGATAATCATTCAATTTTTACTTAACAAATATCTTGGTGGAAATTATGATAGAAATTTTTTTATGTGTGATATATTTTAATTATTATTTATTTAATCTTATGTACTTTTTTTTGCAACAAATAAATTTTTTTCTTTCCATTTTGAGTTATTATGATAATTTCGTTTGAGGAAGTATGGACTACTGCCCCCTCAAAGTGATACGATTCATTCATATACTACATGCATAGTATTAAGAATGATTATCTTTAATATATATGATATGTATTGTATCATAAATATAATCTAATAATTGTATAAAAATATATATTTCTTTTAATATTAATTCTTCAAACATGACAATAAAACTGGAATAACGTTCATTAGTATGTACGACCAATCGTCTAAATGAATGATGTATTCCATTTCATACCTTTATATTATATAGATTATTATAATACATATGTAATTTATATACATGATATTTATATCATAGATTTTATTATTTAAATCATGATAAATGTATAAGGAAAAAAGATATAAAAAATCAAGACACATGTGAAGATTAAAGTGAATATTTTTTTCAAAGTAAATGCTTAACATATGATGGTTAGAAATAAGTTAATATAAGGTCATAATAAAACCATATATTGAATTATATATAATAATATGGTTCTATTAATGATGAATAATATATTTATATTTATTATATTTGTGGTTTGTACAAGTACGACGAGACATAAGACACAAGGTAAGGATAATTACTTCAAATTTAATTTCTATAAAATACATGCATTATTCTCCACTCTTTCCTTTTCTGATGTGTATGTAATGAAAATTATTGTATTAAATTTGTATTAAAATTTAATTTATGGGTATTCATATATCAATTTTTTATCATTATTTCATTGGTTATATGTTTAAAAAGTTACTAAATTAGTGAAATACTTTTGTTTCAATTCTCTTTCTTTGAGACTCATGCTTTGTTATGCACCTAAATTCTCATTGAGGTGCATATACTTCCATTTTACATATTATGTGAGGAATTTACCTTTTTTTATGTTATTTTAAGATTCATTAAATTTCCATTTTATACATGGATAGTATGATCTATTGATACAATGTTATAAGTGTTTATTGAGGCAATGTTATCATTTTTCATGATTTCTTATGTTTATGCTTCATTTGATTAAATTTTATGATCCATATCTCAAGAAAAAGAATGAAATTTATTCTACAATGTATAATAATTTTTTATTCATATATTGGTACCATTTATTCCACTCTTTGATCCATAATATTTTTATAAAAGTGTTTTTAATACAGTCTGACATCATCATCTCTTCAGTCGGAGATATATGTCGCACTAAAATCATGTTTTCCAATAATAGATTCTAAGATTGTTATAAAAATATCAAAGAATCATTAAAATAAATTTTTACCCTTTTCTCCTTTTACAAATTTTTTCAAATTAATGTTCATATGGTTTTCCGAACGATACATTTTTCTAACGTTTATACTGTGAAATAGGAATGTTATTTTTACCTCCTACAACATGTATGAATTTATTCTCCTTCAATCCATTGAATAATTATTTTCATTTTTAAATGATAATTTATAAAATATAATTATTAAAATATATTTTAAAGGAATTTTTTTCTAAAATGTTTTTAATCCTATTTTATATATTTTCAAGGAAAATGGTTTTCAATATTAATTTATATATTTTCAAGGAAAATGGTTTTTAATTTTTTTTTCAATCATAACTTATATGGTTTCCATGAAAATGGTTTTCAAAATGTTTTGAATCTTATTTTATAATCTTTTGAAGATGATGGTTTTAAAAAAAATTAATGTTATTTTATATGTTTTCAATAAAAATGGTTTTCAAAATATTTATAACCCTTATTTATATGTTTTCATAGTAATATCAATGAAATTATTTTAAAAATGATTTCATGAAATATTTATATGTTTTTAAATTATTTTGAAAGAAAAAGTGTTTCAAAATTTCTTTATTTTTAATTATATGTTTTTAAGGAATAATAATGTCAAATCATTTCAATTTTTATAAATATTTTTTAAGGTATTTTCTATGTAAATGATTTATATTTTTTTTTGTATTAAAATCCATTATCAATGAATAAGTGATACTTTACTCATGAATTTCTATTCAAATATATTTCAAAATAATATTCCATCCAATATCAAATCTGTTGATGTTACTCATTCTCTTATAATAAATGATTTAGATGTTCCATTTATATTATTTTTATGATGGGGTTGTGCTCAATTTCATGGACATAATGAAACTGATTTTGTATTCACAGGTTATATGTTTATGGAATCTTCTTGTCCTCATGGGTTATGATTTTTATAAATTGATTATGAAACATGTCTCTCTCCACAGGTTATATTATGATTACATAATTATGTTACACATTCCATTCCATGGGTTATGATATGATTCTTTATAATCATGTGGTACATGTATGTTTGATTTCATTATGATATATATGGGAACTATATCTCTCTACAATGCATTGGGTAATGATTTATATCAACAGAGATAGAATAATATAGTCTTAGGAATAGACCTTCATAACTATTATGTCCATGAGATTGAGCCATGACTACATAGATGTTATGAGGAATGAACTCATCCTACTAATATAACCATGGGAGTGAACCATGACTACTAATATGGTATGGGGAGTGAACCCATCCTACTAAGAAGTTCTGAGAAGAGATTCCCTCTCTACTTTAAAAAGTCATATTATATGCTTATGTGTATGCCACAATTCCATGTTTTATTCCAATGCTGTGATTTAATGTATTAATATCAATATTAATTTAAGATTCATGCCTTATAAAATGAAAATCATTATTTCATGGCTCATGTATATGATCTTTGACATGGATGGTATGTACCTCTATTTTCATGATCATTTTTTCAAAGCCTTATGCACATGACTATGCTTACAAATCTAATATGTGTAACCTAATGAAGGATTTGAGTTCCCCCATTCTTATTTTTTTCCCTAAATTATGATGAATATTTTAAGTTACAATTAGTACTGGTGGAGTTCAATATGTTAGATATTGAAGATATTTTCACTCGGATTGATGATTTTGTTTCCTTGTTTCCCATTATAGTAGTCTATTATAGTCCCTGGGTATGTACTGTTATAATGTAATGAATATTCAACTAAAATGATGTCATATACATGTCTGTCAGTCCTATATTGCTATAAAATATATATGTGATATGTGATATATGTATATACTTGTGTGGATCTGATGGGACAATGACTGCCTGAAGGTTGGATGTGAGCTACTAAAAATGCCAACAAAGTAATATAAACTATGTATTTCTACATGGCCTTCTTTAGTTAAATCAAACTCAACATCCTCAGGTGGTATGTGATCCTAACTCTGACATGGTTAGTTGAGGATCCATTAGGTTGGTATTATATGTAATACCTGGATCTTATAAGATCGGGTTAGGTGCTAAGAGGCCAAATGTTGGGATACATGGTGGTGATTGGGGGAGAGTAAGGGTAGTGAGATTATATTAATAGTGAATTCCTTCCATATATATATTATATGTATTATTTTAGTTGTTTGACCATGTTGTTGTTATTCAATATGTGGCCACCTAGACAGGCTCCGGTGGAGCGTCATGAGGGTAATGATTTTATGCTTCTTAATAAATCATAGGATTCGAATCCTGAGGGTATAGATGAGGCCTTGGAGGTTCAGGAATAGCATAAAATATAGGCATAGTCTTAGGTAGAGGCTTTATTAGAGTTGAGGAAGCCACTATATTTGAAATATTTTGGGACATGTCCTGACATGCATCTCAGAGTGAGCCTCATATGTTTCATGTTTGGGGATGGAAGGTGTGGTTGGCATGAAAAGACTTCTATGTAATATTTTAATTACAAGTTCAATTCATAATAACCACCAAAATATTATGGTTATGGTGGAAAATATGTTTTTATAAACCGTGTCAAGTTGATGAAGTTGTATATCGAGAATCATGGGAGACCCTTGGGATATATAGTGAAGATGAAGACATAGATGATTAATGGATTAGAAAAATGCCAGTGGAAATTACTTGTACATGAAGACATACATTAGGTTTTTTGTTGGATGGACATCAAGTATATAATCATTAATCACTAATTCATAGAGACTATGTGGGAAAATAGATCTCAGGAGTTCATTATCCTATAGAAGGGGGAATGTCTTTCATGGACAATTCAGTTACATTCATATAATTTTCTGATTTTTAACCCGATATAGTGGGAAATTAAAACTCTATGGTGAGGTGTTTTTTAGATTTTATTTGGAATGAAGTTCACGTGTAGGAAAACATATTATCATTGGATTCATTGTCATAGGTGGTGAACTAGGTGATAATAGTTGAAGGAAATATTTCTAGCTAGTCTTATTAATGTCGAGCGATTGCTTTAGGTGATTTCATTGGTGATTCAGGGAGTTGTTGGAAGTGAGTCCAATATGTGTATTATCAAGGTGTTCAGGCTAGAGACTAGAGCCGAAAATGGAGGAGTGGGTATTTTATGATGATCTTATAGTGTGAGAATATAATACATGTTAGCATGTAATGTGATTTCACCCCAAAGGAGTTTTGATCATGATGATAGGTCATTTATCTTGAGAGGTTCTGTAAGAGGAAATCTTAGACAATATAAATTCAATGGATTGGGGATAAATCCAGGGTCTGAGGCTGGCCTACGAGCGATTCTAGGTGTAGGTAATTGGGATTCAAGAAAACATACAGGTTATGGAAGAGTTAGTGGGACCTAGCACAAGGGTCAGTTGCTTATGGATGGTGAAACACCACTAGGAATACAAGATTTATGGAATTGGGATTTGGATCATTTTTATAATATTTATATACCAAACATAGAGTAGTTTAGGGTTTCGAAGAAGGTTATAGGTATTCCATGGGAATTAACTAGTCCGTTTTTTATTTTTGGAATTCCCTTTATGTAGGCATGCTTGTTTTGGGTTCACTAGGTGTACATGATGTTTTTGGACTTACAAGTTAATGGAATTTTGGTTGGGATCGACTCAAAATCATTATATATATAATCTGAGGAACCAATAGTATCTATGGGAATCGATGTGATGAAGGACTACTTTTGTTTTTTTGGAATTTGGGCATAAGTGAGATTCATGTTCTATGTGATGTGTGAGGCAACAAGACTTCATGTTAGAATTTTATGAGATGCAGGACCTCATAGGTTCCGTGATAAACATGGGAATGAGTTCAGAATATAGTGAGGTGTGGTTAATGATGGATAGAATATATTTCAAGGGTATTATGAGAGAACATGATGAGAGTTATATTTTATGTTGTTTCATTGTTGTACATTTGAGTTTATTTATGATCGATATACCATCAAATATTTCTATTTTTGGTCAAGAAGAAACCATGTTTATTAAATCTTTAAGTGGGGGGATCCTCAAGATATTTAATAGTTGACCATGATAAGTCGGAAAGAAGATGTTATTTTTATAGTATTTTTATTTTGAGTACCATCAATTCAGTTTTATAATATCGGGGACAACGAATGTTATAGTGGGTAGTTTGTGACACCAAAAGTATTTGAACATTACATTTTTAAAAGTAAATATAAACATTTTAGTTGGTGGTAAGACCGAACACTATTATGATATTTTAAAGCTTATTATGTTTTTTTCACCCATGTACTTTTTTAGGAGGGTTATATCATTCGGTGGATGACTCAGTTTTTCAAGAAATCGTTGAAAAATGTTCGGAGGGTCTGGGTTGTGGAAAGTAGTAGCTCTATGTTTTACATGTCATATACATCATTTAAATGATATGTATTGTTTTACTGTGGTGAAACCCAGTGGGTTCATGTAATTCAAGTATCATGGATTCATCCCAAGTAATACATGGCATGTAAATTGATTATGTGTCACGTACCTAATAACTGATGTGTAATACTTCAATGTTATGTAGGTAGTGGGAAAATTTTTTTAAAGAGAAAGGGGACATTGTTCATTTCACACATAGAGGAACCAGTTCCAATATCATGGGTATCTCCCCATATCCTATATATTTCCCTTATTTTTATCCAAATGAATTCTGATCCTTCATCTATATGTGGCTATAAATTTTTATTGGTAAGGCCTCCAATATTCTATCATCATTTCTTTTTTTATATTTCCATAAATGCGCTAAATAATCACTTTCTGTTTTACAACATTTTTTTGGTGTTTTTATAAAATGCTGATTACATCAAAAATTTATGAGAGTTTGAGGCTCATATCAGATGAGATAACATAGTCCAGTATGAGTTAGGTGTGTATTTTTAACACCTAAAAATTTCAAAGTAAGAACATTTTATTAAATAACATATATAACCCACATCATCAAACACATTAAGGAATATAATAACCCAAGACTGTACAATATATTTATTATTTAAAATAAATATATGATATAAATTTCAATTAAAATGATAATTAGTTAATGTATTTTTCACATAATAATTAGTTTCTTCAAAAGGTTTGTGATACATGCAAGAACAACTTTTTCTGAATGATGATATATTATTAAAATATTATAAGATATAAGCTAACCATTAATTTAGTATTTATGAAAAGAGTTATATAACATTTTCAAATATATGGTTATAAAAATATAAAATTAATATATTATTTATAAATTAATTACCACTTAATATTGAAACTGATTGAATATAAACGTAATTCTTTTTATTTTTATGCTCAAAAAGTTGGTTTTTCATAATTTATTTAATTAATAATAACTAGTATGGTTTATTAATGTGATATATATATATATATATATTATATTCAATGAAATATTTTTATATTTATTCAATATATTTTATTGGCTTATGATAAAAATAAATCCAATTTTATGTATAAAAGACAATATTTTTATTAAGGCATTTTTACAACATTTGAATGGAGATCCTATTTTAAATAAAGATTTTGGAAATTTTATGGATTCTATATGTTAAAATAAACTAAATATTTTAATGATAATCATAAAAATTAGGGTCGAAAAAATTTTGGGTATTTTTATATGAATTTTTATTTTTTAATAAATTGTGAAAAATAATGAATTTTAGTTCAAAACTATTTTCATATAATTTGTTTATAATAATATATTACATTTTAAATTGTTTTTAAGTTTTAATAATATAAAATTTTTGTCAATTATTCCCATTTTACCATTATAATCAATTACCCTTTGAATTTTTTATAAAAAGAAGAAAACTTTTAAATGATTTAACATAAAATCCCACATTGTAGTCCGGTCAACGAGATTATCATTCAGTCAGTTTTTTCCAAATATTTGATTGGAATTAAGAAAAAATTTATTCTATATTTTTAATAATAATAATTTATAATTTATAATAATTTGTAAAAATTACCAAAAAGATATGTGAATTTAATTAAAAATAATTAGTACCATTAAGGTAAAATTTAGATAAATATGAGACACTATCATATACGTAATGGCCCAAATTACGTAGAAAAAAGTCCAATAAATATTATATGGAAGTATTTATACCTTATAATCCCTTTTATAAACTTTATTACATTATTTTATTCATATTTGAATGAAATAATATGGGTCAAATTCCCTTTTTCCAAAATAAAAGAAGAGTGGAACTCGTCCTCTACTATGAAAGGCCTCCTCTCCTCTGACTACCTGAAATATCTCAACCCAATATGGACCCACAAATATCAAAAAATATAGCTACTATAAATAACTCACCTTGACATATGAGCCTGTCCATGTTATTAAATCCTTCAAAGGAATTCATTTGGTTCAAATCAAAATGAGTTACTCGATTAAGAGGGAACTTCTTTCCTTCTAATCATTAGTTTTCTTTCCATTCTCCACCCCATAGAATATTATTCATACATGATAATATAAAAAATAAGTATCGAAAATATACTAGTATATTTTGAGGATATTGTTTTCAACCTACACTCACACACACTTCCATCTGATGGGTAATTAATATACTATTTATGTGGACGGTGAACTACCGCCTCACGGAATTATGATCGTTTGTTATTTATTTACAACCTATCATGGTGGTAAATCTAATGGAAAATATATTTTTATATTATTTATATGGTATCTATAATATCTGTATGTTCCTTTAATTCTTTTACAACACATACATCTATATATTCTGTTTTCTGTAAATAATATAACATCATTTTTGGAAGTGTGGACTATCGCCTCCTTAGAGTGATGTGATTCATTCAAATTATACATGGAATGTATTGAAGAAGATTTTAATAAAACTATCTATAACATATGAAATAGATAAGATAAAATATTTATAAAACTTATCGTCAACATTTCATTATTTTAACATGATAATGAAATGTAGGTAGGGTCCATGTATACATACAACCTACCATCTCTATGAATAGTGAATTTCAATTGTTATCTCAAAATATTATGGGTCATTATAAATAAATTTATAACGAATTTATATGATAAATTATTAATTGTTTACAATTTTGATATTATTAAATCATGATATAATTAATAGGAACAACATATGACATGCGAAAACATACTTTAGAAAACTAGGCAGTTAACACCCAAAATAGTTTAAATAAAGAAATAATAATAATTTTTTTTAATAAAATATTATAAGAAGTTAATATATGATATTATAAATAATATAACTGTTCTGTTATAAGTTTTATTCATATTTTAAACCACTATAATGGATGATAAATACCAAAAATCAAAAAGGAATTTTAAGGTAATCGATTTCTTCTCAATTTATATTCCAATGAGACTTATTTATTGTTATGAACCACTTTTCATTTATATAGTGAATAGACATCATGGATTAATATTATATAATCAATACTAATACATTAATTAAATAATGGTTTTTATTTAATGTTATTACATCATGGAGATTATGATATAAATGTTTCAATGAAGTGTGGGACACATGGCAATGTTTAAAAAACATAAAAAATTTGTTTAATGTTCACCTTTGAAATATCACCATATTTTTATTGTTAAATCATCTTCAGTTATTAAAATTATTTTCATATCCAAATTCTTTTGTGATTTATATTATTACTTTATAAATTGTATACTTTCTTTATATATGGTGATCTCTATGAACGTTTTTTGACTAACAGTTCAATTGTTGAATTTTTTTTTTATCTTTAATTCAATGTGGATATTTGATTTGGAAGATTATTTATTGAATAACTTAATTTTATATATAATTAATTATTTCAAAAGGTTTGACATATATGGATCCCATTTATAGATAGACACTTGATGCATTTTAAGTGTCAAGAGAATAAATATTTGACCAAATTAGATGATTTTTTACCCGATATGCTAAACTGTCAGGTGAATTGTCTTGATGGTAGTGGTTAAATATACCTAGAAAACATGGTATCCATGAATTAATCAATTCCCTCATTTAGAATTAATTATTTTCGAACTATGATATTTTTTGTAGATATATCTATGGATGCATTTCATTTTTTGTACATTGATTACGTGACACATTTTTTTAGTTTATTAACTTGTCTTGTTGATATTTCATTATTTAATTATTTGAATGGAATTTTATATTAGTTATTTAACATTACTGGTGAATTTATTCTTGTTGATTGATTATTGATTCTACTTTACATTCCCTTATAATGAATTTGTGCTCAACATTATTATGTTTCCATCCCCATGTTATAATGTGGAATCCTTCGAATAAGCATTCAATGATTTTTAATTTTTTTATTATGCATCATGTTTTTATTTACTATTTACTAATACATATTGGGTATCATGTTTGAAATCTGTTCTTTCATGACATATGAACTGGATGGTCATTCAGGATTTGATTCCATGTTTTCATGCTAATGTAATAAAATAATGAACACACTTGAGTCTTCTTGGGTTGTTGAGTTATAGTTGGAATAAAAGGAATACTAGTAGAAAACATTGAAACTATATTTAGAAAACATGGATTATGGGAAATGATACTAATAAAAAATTTAGGATATGTATATAATAACATTTTATAATTTTTTATGGTAGAAATTTGGTGGTTATTCTTGTGATTATATCCATGTCAATATATTATAAGTGGATGTGGTTCTATCATAGATGTACCTCGGAGTATTAACTCTGACAGGGTGTGTTGGGACTAACTCAGTGTAACCTTGTACATGAAAATGGGATTTGGTGATCACATTGTTTGACACTCCCATTAGATACACCTAGGATAGTTTACATATTCATTACCTACCATTGTGATGGATTTAAAATTTAGGATTTATCTAAATTAACCACAGATTATGACTCTGGGATTTATGATGCATAAAAGAATGTTTTGTGTTATACCATATTAAAACTTATACAATGTTAAAAATTGTTTGATCTAAACCAGTATATTATTTTGTTTAGAAATGGTGCATGGAAGGAAGAATGGTATCAAAAATAATTTACAATGTAGATGTTTCCCTACATAGAAATTTTGTGTAGCTGGTTTTAGAATCAACCATGTTATGGATATATTAATGTAGCTTAGTCATGTTATGAAAACGACCTTTCTCAAATGTATAAATATATTACATGGATAGAATATTCAATGTAGGATTGTTTTATTTGATAACCCCCCATGATTTAGTGGGACTATTAATATAATGGTAGGTGTGTAATGAATTAAGTCTTTAGAGAAGATATTTATGGACATTGAATGCTGTAAAAAGGAAAACATTAAAATTTTGGTCTATTGTCTCCAAGGTGATTCTAATCAGTGGTGGTATCTGATCAAGAATAAAAGAGTGGAATAAGTTATTGAACTCATGGAATGAATGATTTTAAGGAGAAATTATTTGATAAATACATCCCTCTTGAGAATCAAACTCAGATAAAAATATTGTTATGTAAATAAATATAAAAGGAGAAAGAATGTTTTATAATGTATGAATATACATTAACCCATATCTCAAGGTGTCCTACTAATTTCATAGGAAACACAGAATGTATGATTGATCATTTATTTTAAGTACTTAATCCAAATCATTGAAGGGTAATAGTTTCACAAGATTTTTCATCATATAATGGAATGTTTTATGTGCTATCAAGAAAGAGAAAGAATTATCTATGTCCTATGGATTCAAATAGAAGAAATAGAATAAGATAAATGAAGATAAAATGATAGGTAAAGGAAATTAAGGGAACAATTATTCTCCCACAAGTGATAACTATGGAAATAATCACCCTAGTAAATGCTTGGAAGGATTTGGAGTATTTTATAAGTGTGGATACAAAGGTCACTAAAAAATAGAATATAAAGGGAAGAATGAAAATGATGATATTCAGTTCTATAACTACAATGATAAAAGGTAATATGAAAAATAATACCCCAAAATTCAAGATAATTTACTTATAAAGAAGCTAAGGGATTGGGGAAAATCATATCATATTAACACAACCGAAGTGGAAGGATATATTTACTTCTTGATTTAGATCCAATATATATGTTTTAAAAGTATTTAATTAAAGATTTTATTATCATATAAATCATGGAATATATAAGTATTATATTGTAGTAAATTTTTAATAAATATTTTATATCATATGCTTAATGGTACAATACAAATTTATTCAGTTCAAAGTTAAATTTTTCATCAATCACATTATTGAGGGAAATATGACTCTTAATAAGTTCTTGATGTTTTTATAGTGATTCATTAATTAATAATTAAGAGAAGTTCTAAAATGCAAGCAACATAAGAATTTCTTTTAAAAAATTGGTATATTCATTCACTGAAGGAGTTTACAACACTTTTAGAGTTATGGTATTTATCCAATAACATGTTTCTTACATTAGGTATAAGGAAGAATGCATGTTATCTATATGGTTTCATGGTATAATAAGTAATCCTAAAAATCACATATTTGGTGTGTAATTATTTAAGGCCACTACAATTTGAATGATATTTTAATTATATATGTTCGACGACCTTAATTTTTAACTACCAGATCATAATATTTAAGAAAAGTTAACCTTTTCTGAATTTGTTTAAAATGATATTTTATTGAGTATATATTGTTCAATTTATTACTTCACCATTTTTAAAACCTATTCTTGAAAAATAATTATGAATGGTCAAAAGCCTAACCAAATTATATTAATTTGTTTGTGAAATAAGTAGTGTTTATTTATTTATTTTGGGTGGAAGAATTAATGAATTTTATGGGAAAATGTTCTTCCAAAAATGATGTCATATTGTTATTATTTTTAATTGTATTAATGTACTTTATTCAATACTATATATTAGGTTTTTTTGGTCTAAAATTTTCATCAGAACATTTTCTCTATCACTCATCATTAGAACATGATTGTTGTATTTTTCTTCTATATATGTGTTTTAATATCCCCCCTATGTTCTCGTACTGGGAACCTAGTTTCATGACCATTATACATTCCTTTCCCTACTATTATGAATATGTGTCATTAATCATATTTATGATATGGGTTTTTAAACAATAGTTTATTATAAAATATAAATTACTCGATTACTGTGGCCTAGTTTAAATTGTAATGATGGAATTTAATTAAAGTCCGGAGAATGTGACACCCCGAAGTTTTAAAAGGAAGAACATTGTATTTGATAGCATGTATAAAATGGATCACCAAGTATGTAATGGAATATAATTCCCGGATACTTTAAATTATATCTAATATTTTAAAGAACTCTATGATATACCTTTAAATGAATGTGATATTGAGTTATCGTACATCACACATAATAACATGTTTCTTAAAATTGGTTGTATACATATAAGACTATGTTTTACTAAATAACGATGTATTTTTAAAATATTATAAGAGATAATATAACCATTGAATTAGTAGTAATGAAATTTGTTAAATAACTTATTAAAATATATGTTTTACAAAAATATAAGAATAATTCATTGGTTATATATTAATTATTAATGAATATGAAAACTGATTTAATATAATGAAAACTATTATTATTTTTATGCCCACAAAGATTTTTTACCCTATGAAATTAAATTAATTACAATTATCTAGTAATATTAAAGATATATATATATATATATATATTATAGTCAATATAATATTTTTATATTCATCCCATTGATATTATAAACCTAAGATAAAAATAATCCCAATTTTATGAATAACGTACTATATTTGTATTAATGTATTTTTACCACATGTTAATGGTGAAGCTATTTTAAATAATATTTATTTAAATTTTATGGATTATTTAGGTCATATTAAAAATAATACGTGAAAGAGAAAAATAAAACTTAGGTTAGGGTAAATTTTTTGTTATTTTTATTTCATGTTTCATTTTCAATAAAATAGGGAAAATATTGAATTTTAGGTCAAAATTTATTTTTTAATTTTTTATTTACAAAGATAAATTACATTTTAATAATTTTTAAACTTTAATTTGGTCAAAATTTTATCAATGAGTACATTTTTGGTCATTGGAGTCAATTTCAATTTGAAATTTTGTAAGAAAACATTGAAAATGTTTTGATGTTTTTACTTTAAAACCCCACGTTGTCACCCAATCCATAGGATTGAATTTAAATTAATTTTTACCGCTTATGTGATTGGAATTTAGAAAATATTATTCCAAATTTGAAATCAGAAAATTTTACATGTTTTAATAAATAAATCATAGATTTTTAAAAAATTGTTAGTGAATGTAATTAAAATTAGTTATAATGATCAAGGGAAAATAAGCACAATAAGCTACTGAACCTTAATATGAAGAGACCAATGACCATGAAAATTTTCCAAAAGAAATTTTATAGACATATATAGTCCCTATAATACCTTTTATACACATGTTTCTAGAACTGGATCCACTTTAAATGGGGATAATGTCGGTGGAATTACCTTTTCCTAAATTTCCGATAGTGACACTACTTCTCCTCTATAAAAAGGCCTCCTCTCCTCCAAGGTTGTCACACCTATCAAGACTATGGATCAACCAATATCAACCAATATAGATCCTAAACATACCTAACTTCCATATAGAAGCCTCACCTTAGTCATTAATCCATACAAAGATACCCTTTTGATCAAACCAAAACGAGTTACCTGATTAAGAGGTAACTTCAAACATTTAGGTATTAAGTTTTATTTTCATTATCCAACAACTGAAAGATAATTTTTAGAAACTTATATAAAAAAATTACTTTAATACATTTATTATGGTTTTTAGTGTTGTGTATTTGACCTAAACTCGCACACAAATCCGTCTACTAGGTAATGAACATACTGTTTCTGTGAACGGTGAACTAGTGCCTCATGAAAAGATGATTTTTCATTGTACCTATACCGCCTTTCATGGTGGAAATTATAATGGAAGATCCATTTATATAAGATATATATGATATATATAATTTCTTTATCATTAATTGATTCTTTTACAACACAGAGCACTCTACATTCTATTTTTTAATACGAAGCCATTGTTTATGGAAGTGTGGACTATCGCCTCCTTAATTCAATGTGATTTGTTCACACTATACAAGGAACAAATAGAGGATTATTTTAATAAACCTACATAACATATATGTCAAACATATGAAACTTGAATTTTAATATACATATGTAACATTTACTTTTCATTCTTTTAATTAGAAAATTAAATTAATGTAGTTTCCAAACGTATGTACAGGCATATCATCTATATGAACGATTCACATCATTTTTTATCTCTATGTATTATGGATAATTATAAATTAATATAGGATGAATATGTATTATAATTCCACCATCATTTAAATTCTCAATTTGGTGATATTATGATATAATTAACAGTAAAGTCAAATTACAAGTCAAAAAATATTTAAGAAAACTAAGCAATGAACACCCTAAATAGTTTACATAATTAATGTGTGCTAACATGAGGGTAATAAAATATAATAATAAATTAATATAGGTTATCATAACCATGATAATGGTTCTATTATATGTTAGTAACATATTTCAAAACACTATACATGATGATAAACACCACCATACCAAAAGTTAGGTTAATGTATGGTATTTCTTCTCAATTTACATTCCGTAGAGAATAGTTTGTTGTCATGCACCACTTCACTATTATATGGTGTATATATTACCCTTTTTCATGTAATATAATTAAAAAAATTATATTAGTGATATTATAAATTAAATTTATAGTTATTTTTTAATATATATTATGATTTAAATGTTTCAAAGTGGTATGGGACACATTATAATGTTTAATGAATAATTTACCCAAGAATTTGTTTAACGATCACCTTTGAAAAATCACCATCATGAGATTATTAACATAAACTTAAATTAATCACATTACATTAATATTCACAATATTGGCTGATGGAGTTTATTATTTATTATTCTTTATACAATTCTAAATTATGGTTTTCACTTTGACAATTATTTGATTAAATAGTAATTATTGATAAATTTGTATCATTTATTCAACACAGATATTTGATAAGGAATATTACCTAGTAATTATATCCTTTTTTCAATAAGATAAATTATTCGTATATTTATAACATGGGTAATTCCTAGTTATACATATCCTCTTGATACATTGGTCGTATCATGAGATGAACCAGTTGGCCAACTTAGATGGCTTTTTACCTGATAAACTAAACTATCTTGTAAAAGGTCATGTCGTTAAGGGTTCCATGTACATAAGAAAAATCACATCCAATATTTAATAATTTATCCCATTTAGCATCTTTTATTATTTATCCATGTGATTTTTCATCAAATATTTCAGGATTCATTTCATTGTTTAAATTGAACATGTTTTCTCTTTCTTACCTTTCCATATTGATATTTCCATATCTATTTATTTGAATGGAATGTGTTAACATCTATTTAAATTTCAATTTTTATTTATTCCCCTTGATTTATTTCCTCCAAATTCCATTCCCTTACTAATCATTTTATATCACCCTTATTATGTTTCTTTTCCCCAGGTTCCCAATATGAATCATTTGAATAATCTTTCAGGGGTGATGTTTATGTCATTTTATTCTTTATCATGTTTTTTTATTTCCAATTTCTCAATGTATCATGGGAATCATGTATATAATTTGGATTTCCAAGACTCCTAAACTAATTGGTCCTTTTTTATATGATTCCATGTAATCAAGAAAATGTAATAAAATAATTCCCCAGATCCTTGATTCTTGGTTTGGGGAGTTACATTGTAATTCTTCTTCATGTTTTTCTTGAGTTTGGTGGGGGGTATTTTATTTTGTAGTTGAATTTTCTGAGAGGGACCCTATAAATTTAAATTACTATATTACTTAATTAATTTCCCCCATTTTATGATAATGGTAATTCTAAATCAATAACACAAAAGTTTTGATCTTAGTGATATGCATTGTACCTTGGGAAGATTAGTCCAGGGTGTTGTTTTTTTAAATTAAACTATTTTTATTAAATGATATTCTTATGATCGTTTGGTGGGAACATGAATGGTGTCTTATAAGTATGGAGATGGTGTTGACTATCTGGATGAGGCATCTTAGTTATTCATGTTATACTTGGCCTGATTACATTGGGTGATGTTGAAAAATTATTTGGCGACATGGTCATCAAATTGAGTTGATGAGGTGGTCTGGTTATTGGAAGGACTCTTGTAATGATGGATGGTGGTGACCATTAGAGTTAGATACACGACCGAAAGGGAATGAGGTGACATAATGATGTGACTTTGGTTCCTTTTTTTATATTACAACTCAGTTTGGTGAGCCGCAACACAATTTGGAGTCATGTGAACATAGATAGGATTCTGATTATGAGGTAGTGTTGAACACTCATTTTGGTATAGGCCTATGTTAGATGTGTATTTTGATGGTGTCCACCACCTGTATTGTTTCATGTGCATTCTGAATAAATCCATGTGCATGGTGGGCATCTATTGGTTGAATTCATTGTTATATTCAAAGTGGAGTGGAGATTATTCATATATATTGACATTAGGTCGAGATTGTAGTGGAAGATAGGTATCCTTAATCATTGGGACATCAGCCTTTGAGATTACAATGTTTATCATTTGGACAATAGACATCATCGTGACTTGGAATTTGGGCTTTGAGATGACATGGATTCTTCCATGTATAGGTCTGAAGTACCAAGTACCCATTTGGTTGTGCCTTCAGGATGTTGATTACCTGATTTTGAAAAGTGGTTTTGATTTTAAGGATATGTTGGGGATACATTTAAAAGAGGTTATTCAGGGATTCAAAACATTCCCTACATCAAGGGATTCCTTGGTATATAATCTAAGCATATTATCTGTTATATTAATA
This sequence comes from Viscum album, assembly GCA_963277665.1. Taxonomy (NCBI): domain Eukaryota; kingdom Viridiplantae; phylum Streptophyta; class Magnoliopsida; order Santalales; family Viscaceae; genus Viscum; species Viscum album. The sequence goes on from OY728132.1 coordinate 1,936,652,096, forward strand.
CGGGAAATGGTCAATGTATGTGATGAATTTCTGTTTCTTTTGAGAAGATGGGAAGAAGGTTTATTTATGTGATGTGCTGAATTATTTATTTTTATCACATACATACATAATCATATTTTTTATATAGGCACACATTATTAATGGCCTTCTAATATTATTATCACACTCTACATAAGCCCTTTGAGTTGAATTTTGACTTAATAGAATTCTGAATTGGTAAATGTATATGGGAAGGTGTTCGACCTCAATGATTGAATCCTAAATTATTCATGGAAAGGATATAAGGGTACCTTGAGGTTACATCATTATCTGGTCTTTATCTTTTGATATCTAATGATACCTTCATGAAAATTTATGTACTTGATGAGGTCGTCCATGGGAAATCTACCTTTATTAATTTTTTATATTGTATAAATTTCTATGATATGAATACTTATCTAAAAACCATATATTATAATATTGCACTCATAAAATTGTATATATTGAATTGTTTAATATTATTATTACATATTCTGTTTTGTTTTTCTACCTCCCTGGGTGGGGTACTGGTCCAGTCGTTTCTTAGTCCTCCTTATGAAAATATATTTATCTATAAACCATTATTATCATCATCAAAATAGAGAATAGTAACCCCAATATCACCTCTTTACACCCTTGTATCTAGTCATCAAACTTTTTCTTATGGGGATGTATTCCTAAGGCCCAATGGTTCACCACCCCTACGCACAATTCGTGTGGAAAAAACATGTCAAGGAACTACATTTATTATGTTTTTATATAGGGAAATGGAATGTTTTTTTGATAATGATGATGGTTTGCACTAGGTTGGAGATTATATGTGTCAATACACATCTCATTAGAATTTGAAAAAATATTCATGTATTCCTAAAACATTACGATGGTCCCACATTTTCAAGGACCTATGCTAGATTCTTCTGTATAGATCATTGTTTGTATGTAGGATATGGGTCGTTTTCTTGTGGATCATGGTCGGGCCCAAGAAATGATGTTCTGGAATCACTGTATATCAAATTGAGATTATAATCAATAAAAAATAGTTATTTCCATGAAATTTCCTTACATATGTTTTAAAAAATTCATAGAGGGGGTATTTTTTTATTGCGGATGGACCCTAAGATTGGTGATTTAGGATTCCCTATGTGTCTTATTATGATAGAAATTAATGCACACATAGTTCATGAATGGATTTTTGGTAGGAGGAAACACAAAATATAATGACCCCCTCAATAATGGATAAAAATGTTATATATTATACATCCTGATATAAGGATGAAAACCAAGCCGTTTTTCAAGAAACAAAAATAATGTGTTTTACATTTTATTGTCTTTTGAAAATGACATAATATGTTCATTTTATGGAAATTTAAAAAATACAAATGATTTTATATAGATTAATTTGTTTCATTAGAGATGATAAAAACAATTAATCTTAACATCATACATTTAGGATGTGAGGTTGGGTATTACACCTAGAAAAGAGCTGCAGATGGTTCATACACATAAAATATTTCATGGGAAATATTTAACTTCAAGGTGCATAGTGTTTTCCATTTCCAATATGATTTATAATTATCCTTCATTAGGATATAACTTATATATGATGTTAGGCCCTTAAAACATTGGTTCATACTTTAGCTAAATCTTCAATTGTATCATTGGATTCATCAGAGCCAAAACCAATTCACCTGGATGAATAAAGGGAAAATATTTCTTGTTTAAATCTCTGTAAATCCAATTTGAGAAAATTTATAGATGAAGTTGGGTATAGAAACATTTAACATCATGTCTCTCAATCATTTTGAATTGATTATATAATATTTAGTAATTTAATAGTTTCTTATAGATTGTTATTATGGATGATGGGTATTGGTCCTAAATGGGTAGTTGTTCATAAATTTCATAGAAAAATAAATATGGGGATACGTGAGTAACAATTTGGTTATTGTATGGTAAGTCCTAAAATCATGAAGAAACTTTTTGTGCCAGGATTTATTTTCATTATCCACCATTTTATATATATTTATATATGTATTTTTATTAAATACCAATATCATTCCATTTTTTATATCATGGTAGTGGGATAAATGGTTTTATTTGAAGTTGTAATCCCAATATAACCTCTTAAATTCAAAAGAGTAGAATTTGGTATCATTATCCATTCGTTTTGTTTTAGGGACACCAATTAAAGTGATGATGTTTGGATTCAAAAAATTAATGATTATTTTAGTCCTGACTTCATTAATGGGTGTCACCTCATCCCATTTATAGATAAAGTATATAATAGTAAGGATGTACATTAACATCATGAATATAAGTGGAGGAAATGTCCCTATAACATTCATTTATAATAGAAAAAAATGGAAAAGAGTGTTTGGATGTATTTAAAAACACCGATGGTAGATGGTTTCAGCTAGAGTGTACTTGGAAGGAATGTCACATTTCAAAAATTATGTCCAATCCTGGGTCATTAAAGGAAAAATATACCAAAGCCACCTGATTTGGTGAGCAAAAATTGTTCCTAACTTATGGGAACCCCAATTTCTGACATTAAATTCCTTCGTTATAGCATTCATATATTATTTATTAGTGATTCTAATGATAATTCCTTCCATTATTCATGTATAAAGAATATTATGATGGTCATGGTTATCATAAAGGGTGAAATTAACCACCTATCAATGGATCTATTTTTCTTCATTATCTTTAGGAAAGAAGGATATCATATTTGAGGTATTATATGAGGTGTATCAACCATTAAATCATAAAACTACCTAGTTCGTGGGTTGAATTGATATCATTGATCTCTACAATGCCACTCTGAACAAAGGGTCATACAATTACATATCGGGTGATACCGTCGTTTATTTTAACTCAATAAATTTTTTCCATGGATGTAGTGTTATTTTGTAATCCAATTTAATTATTTTTGTGTGATGGTAGGATGTGAGTTTTTTCTTCATAGGGGAATTATTCCATCAACCACAAATCATATTTATATAGGGGTATTATCTTATTTTATGATGGAATAATCACTATTGGAGTACTTAATTACCAACATAAAATAACCTATGATTCTGAAATGAGTTACTGGTATTTTAAAATCTGTCTCTAATGATTCGATGGGGGATTTTTATTCATCATTATTGTCACTTCACCCTTCTGAATACATGATGGATTAATGTAGACCATCCTTTTCTAGGGAAATATGAACTATTCAAAAAATATCTTAATTGATCAGGGAATATTCAATTCACGCATTGATTGTTCATATGGATGCACCATAAAATTAAATTTCCCAAATTGTAGAAGAGTATATAGTGGATAATATTTCATCGCATGGATATTTCGCACAAATCAGTATATCTTCAATATGGGGAAATATTCTAGGAATTTATCTAAGGACTAACCTTTTATAACATTCTATGGTATAATCCAGATGACTAAATATTACAAAATAACTATGAATAATACCAAAAAACTAGTCATCATTACAAGATTTAAGATATATTTGATATGGATAGCATGTGGAAAAAATAAACCTTATGGTACTATTGATAATTCATTTTTTTAATTGAAAAAATTATTTCCAATCAAATCTTCTTGATATCTAAACATTGAGTATCAATTTCATTCCTTGTGCTACATAGATAGTAAATGATTTATTAACAAAAAAGTCAATTTATATCATGAGGAAGGAACCTAGTGACAATTCTAAATACATCACTTACAAGATGACCTAAATTCCTTTAACTATTGGTATCATAACTGGTGGGATCAAGATTTATTTATTGTGGCTATTGAATTCTTCTTCTAAGTCATCAATCCACTAAAAACAACCCCTTTCTTCAACTTCATGTTGATGTTAAAAACCCTTAATGTGATGTTTTCTTTGATGTGTCAAATATAAAAGGGTTTCCCCTGATTTCCTCTAAAACAATAACTATTTAGAAGAGGTGACATACCCAAAACAGTTAGAGTCAACATTTACGCCACGATGGCATGCAATGATGCAAATACATTTCCCTGATGTAATTCCAAAATAACAACATATGGGATTCAGGTTTATACAATGTTTCTAATGTTTTTTTAAAATTACTTCATGGTCATCAAGGTGGTTAGATCGTTTTCAAGAAACCACCACCATGTCATCAATATAGAATTCTAATGACTTTCCCCAGAAGGGATTACATATGCAATGCATGTAACAAATTTATGTTGTGTCATCGTTTATGAAACCAAAAGGCGGTAGAAAATAGTATATTACTCCCTAGGTGTCCTCGAATGTGGGCGATTCTTTGTATTTTGGATCCATAGAATGTTTATTATATCTAGAATAGCCATCCATAAAAGGGAGTTATTTATATCTAGACATTAAATTGATTTAATATTCTATAATCAAAATTGGGAAGTCACCTATCACATGGTGATGGTTGAGGTCTCTAATACTAATATAAAATATTATTTACCAATTCATTTTTTAATAGGGACAATTATTGTGTTCCATTTTAGGTTCTGAAAATTTTGAATTGATTTTGGTTTTTATGAGATTGTAAATGTCAGCTTCCAACATGGCATCATCAGTTTGATGTGTCCTCCTGGATGGATACATGTACCAATAGTAGTCTTCAAGAAGTCATAAGTCTGGTTAAACCAATTTGTATCAAGAGTTAGAGTCTCTTTATAACACTAGGAAAACAAATCCTGATGTTGATTCCCAAAAGGGGTATAATTTTTTTGTTAATTGAGTGGAATAGTTATGCTAATCATCATTGGTTATAGTTCTTTAATTATACATATATTTATATGTCACAGATCATATAATGTGAATTGTATGCCATAATAAAATGTTTTAGGAGCTTCCCTGATGCCATTTTCTTCATCCACATCCTTCTCCTCTTATTCCTTCTATGTTTCCATGTAATGATGGATGGAAAAAAAGGTAGTCACCAAATATTGGTGAAAGAGTGTTGAACAAAAAGATAGACTCAAATGGTGATATTAAACTTTTTTCATGTTTATAGGATGAAGACATGTCTTGATGATGCCCAAAGTATAAGGTTGGAGATTTTTCATTTGAGGAGTCACTACCAATGGTGAAATAAAAGATATTTTTTACCCCGTAAATTTCGATTGAGTGGTGGATATCCAAAATACTGGTGAGTATGTATCTAAATTTGATCTGATTTATTTTAATTCACTTATGGGTAGTACATATTCAATACTGAATCATTTGAATGAGTTAGCTTGGGATCTTTCTTGATCATTTTAGAAGTAACCTGAGTGGAACCATCAGTTATGGGTTTCCACACTTCACTATGGTAGAATCCTAGATAAATTTATTGAGATTCAGAAGATAAAAATAGATATTTTTCTCCAAGTCATGTCCCAATATTCCCATTTATATAGTATTTTATGATTTAACAGTATGATGAAGGGATAATTAATTTCTAATTCAGTAATGGATTTCCTAAAAAGACAATGAATGTTGTATCATTCCTGGTGAACAAGAAAATATAATTGGATACCAGATCCCCAAACCAAGATCTATGATTTATGTGTAAAAGGATTTCATATTTACTTTTATCATTCCATTTGATAATTATCATAGAAGAAGAAAATATGATTCACTATATCCCAATTTATGTAGTGAACCTATCGGAATGGGATGACTCCTGAGCCATTTACAATGAATTTTTGATGGATTTCAATGTCATGCAAACATTCTGATACATACATGGTGTGATTTGTCCATGTATAACGTCATCTCTATCATGTTCATGGAAATAGGTAACTATATGAAATTTTTTATGGTCGCCTTTTTACTATATCCCACGGTGGTGAAAACCTCATCTTCAAATAGTTGAGGGTATTGAAGATCCTCTAAAAGTTCTTCCTGTAGATCCTTCGATAGAATAATAGCATCCCAAATTAGAATATTTTAGGGGATTACTTATAATTACTTAAGGATTTCATGATTCTGGGGAAATGAATATGTTTCCATTTGGGTAATTATTACCTAGAAGTAATTTTGGGAGCTGATGTTCTCATTTTTTATAAGCTAAATTTTTTAGAAGATCTGGAAGGAAATTATTATTCTTTTGAATCAAAATTATATGGGCTACCAAATTTATTTGGCTAGTTTAGTTATCACCTATTCAGTAATAGGTTTTCTATAATGATCAGTTACAAAATATTTATCACTTGTGTGGTCTTATCATAGTACTACTTTTGGGATTTCCAAATTTATTTCTCAGGGGTTTCATTGGCATAGATAGCTCCACATAGAATATAAATGACATATTGTGTTCAAATGCTATTGATCCACCCTTTTTCCACCATCCAGTGTAGCCATAATTGATATCTCCCCAATTTTTGGATAGAATATCAGACTTTGAATATATCTAATCATCTGATAAGGGATAAATTAAATTAATTATATTAATGTATTTAAAGATCAACTCCTTATCTTAGGAGGATTCCATTTGATGGGTCAATATAAATTTTTCAATTTGGTTGGGACACACTAGCTCTCTTGGTAATGGGGGAAAGAAGTTTGATAGATTCAAGGATATCATTTTCGAAGGTGTGTCTTTATCCTCTTATGTTTTCTTTTTAAAATTATGGCCATTAATTTTCATTTAAAATTAAACATTATATAGTTTTGGTGATGATGAAATTTTTCTATAATGTATCTAGGGAACTGGGGAATAGCTTGATATTTCAACTATGCTCACAGAATGAGATAAGTTCAATTGATTAATTTTCCATTCATTAAATAACTAAAAAAATAAATGTTCCATAGTGAAACATCCTTTCATTACCCTTCTTCATCTAGAGTGTTAGAAGAAATACACGCTACCTATGGTGGTGGTTTCCACAACTTCACCTACCCTGAGTAAACCATCTCTTGTTGGCCACCCATAAATAAAAATAGTACAAGACTGTGTTCTCAAACATTATGTGAAAGGATCAATAATTTATGTTATCTTAAAGGCTAACATGATTGGTCTTTATAGGTTCTAGTGGAGTTTGATGGTTTCTTTCCAATGATTTTAAGAAAATAAAATTAATCTACCAATCATTTAAGGAATAGATTTTTTTCTTCGATTAATCAAACTGGAATAATTTTTGCTCCCTACATTCATCATAGAGTGGTTTTTTACCATTTTGTCTTCCATAGAAGGAGTTCCACATGTTAAGGTATAGGCCTTGGAGTTGGATGAGAACTGGAATAGAGGCAATTATCAATGTAATTGTTACTTCATTCAATATTCATACCATATTACGTCGAGATACTCATGAAATAGTGAGTTGTCCTTCATTCAAAACATATAATATTCCAATCACTATGTTAGGATGGAAATATCCCAAAATCCAAATTTGTAATTTACTATAATAAGTTTTATTTGTCATTTATCATAAATATTCTCAAGGGAAAAATACCTATTAAATATTCATAAGGGATATAGATGATTAAATAATAAGTAATAATATTTCACATAGATATGAAATATGAATCCATTTAATTTTTATTCTTTCTATATTTCATGGGATCATGGGAAATGATGTTCGAAAATATAGATAGAATTGATAAAATCATTTTCAGAGTAGGTCTTCCAACCCATAATTTATACGGCTTGTAGACTCATATACCTTATAAAGGATGGTTTTTAAAAATATTTCCTAGAGAATCTATGTATTTTTCCTTAATATTGTTTTAGGTTCCCCATCATAGGTCCTCACCTAGACACAATGTGTCATATGCTGCACTTGTTCCCCTTAAACAATGAATGTTGGAAACATTATTCACAATGTTTGGGGGAGAAAGGGTGGTATGCACAAATATAGGGTAAGGATTCCTCGCTAGTTTTACTAGTATATATTTTCATTTAATATCATCTAGCTGAGCTTCTAGTGTATTTATAGTGTTGATGAGTGGAGGAGGAATGAATAACCAGTAAGGATATTGGATGATGGGAATAATATTCTGGGATAACTACAACTTCTCAACTCGTATATACAATGGGAAATCTATTAAGGCTGGTCAATGAGGATGTGTGTTCCCAATATCTCATTGTAGGCCCAGTGGAGGAAACTCTTGTTCTCTTATATCAATGGTATCCAAAATCATTTTTTTATAAACTCATTATTCGTAGATGTTATATATCCATTTATATTAATGGGATGAACTCTCTTGAATGAGGTAAACCAGTTTGAAGAACAAGTTGATGCCCCTATTATATAAAATAAATATTTGGAGTTTTTTCCTCAAAGTAGTTCTTTTTTGAGTTTCCTCATCTCCTCTATCCATCCTCCTACTAAAAAAACCAATCCTCAATTTTAAGGGATTTAACATCCTAATCAATGATGTGGTATTGAGATACATCTTTAACCTTTTCTTTGAATCATTCCCATCGATGTGGATGAAAAGGAACATTGAAATGATTTCCTAGATTTTTCGAAATCCTATGATTCCAAGTATGAAAAATTTTCATATACATTTTAGTGTTGACTATGTTTTGAATGGATATATTACTTCCTTATTCTTACTTATTTAAATTATCTTCAATAGTATCAAAAAGAGCAGTATAAATGATGTTTATTGATGAAAACTATTCTTTAGGAATTTCATCATATTCTAAATAATGAGAGAATATATTTTTCTAGTAGTTCATACTATAAGAGATATCATTATTTGAAATAATTGTGCTCTTGAATGTTCATTTTTGTTTTTTAATATCGTCAGATATTGTCCTTTAATTCATGGCTCACCTTACAACCATCTGGGGAAGGGTGATCTAAGGGGAGTCTCTATATAATACATTTTCTCAGAACCCTACAGCAAATAGTACATCATGGGATGAGATAAACTATAAAAAATAGGTTTTTGGAACTCCTCCAAACTATGAAAACAATCACATTCTAGAGGGTTTCTGAATAGTTACCACATCCCTAGGGTTTGGGCTGATAATGATCCAATTTGAAAACATGTTAGACCTATTTTTTTTCTAAAGGGTTATTCTAAAAATACCCCCAAACCTATAGGTTGGGGTTTATCATATACTATCATGGCAGAAATAGCAATGGATGGTAATTTTATTTAATGGAACCTGTTTCAAATTTGAGTTGGGTGAATTATATTCTTTTCAACTGAGCATGAATATTCCAAATGAATTTAAGAATTAATTATTCTCAATCCCTTAAGCGAGATAAATACTCAATATATTAAGATGATTTCTATTAGAGTTTATTGAGGTTCCTCCCTCTTATGGCCCAATATCATTGATAGTTATAATGGATCAGGTCTTTCTGAGTATATCATATATTATGAGAAGATCCAATTTATCAAAGAATCATTGAGGCTATGAAATTACACAATTTTACCTTTTATATAATTTCATGATCAATGAGGGAGATTAAGTGTAATTATCTCTATCTCCTCATACATTGATATAGACACAGTATGGGGCATCTGTGATTAGATGAAAAAACAAATTTAAAGTATTGAGACACATGCACTGAAGGGCTCCATTTATTTCTTAGTTATAAATATTTTGTACCGAGTGGGATTCTAATTCAGTTTTATGGTGTATCCCATCAATATGCTTTATAAGGATTTTATATTCATTATATGATAATAATTTTTTAAAATGATGAAAATTTTCCAATCTAATCAATTGGATTTCGTACACACAATCTTCACACAATGACTCTAGAATGATTTATTTGGGATTGGGTAAATGCGAACACATTTCTCGTATAGTTTCATTTTATAATTGTATCCCTATAAGAAATATGTCTTCATAATCTGAAAGAGGTTCATAAAACACATATGATCAATGTATATTTTTTCTTTATTGATAATTTTAAACCATAGAATTAGCATGTATTGCATCTTCTATATTAGGAGTAAGGTGATTCATGGGAGGACCGGATAATGACAGTTTTCCTAAGCATTGTTCTGGTTGAGAAAGGACATCACATGTTAATGAAAAGGATTCTACCATTATTGTAACCATTTTACCAAGAACCTCAATATTGGATTTATTTATCAGAGTATATTTTTTAATGGGATTCCCATTTAAAGACATGAAATGTAACTATAAGGAGGATCTTCATACAAAACACAATCAATGTAAGGACTACCGTAATGGATTTATGTATGACTGCAGGGATAAAATATGTAAAGTATACCCTAATGAGGAACTTAAATGTAAAAAATAGAAATTGGAGGACCATAATTTTGATTTATCAAATGACCACATATTGGGTTACTATGGATTTCATTAACAGATGAGATTTGAAGATTTATCAGATCCTATAAAAAGTAATCATTTATAGTAGAATGTCTGGGGAGGAGCTTGAGAACTAATGGGAGCACTATTGACAGGTGGGCCTTTTCTACTACCTATATTTTTCAAAAAAAATTTAACAAGTAAGTAGAATATTGATCCACCATTAATAAATTTATAAGGTATTCAGGAACAATAAATTAATTATAACATGGATATAAACATGATCTTCATTTCTCAATATATTTTGGTAATTCTTATTTTCATATGTCTTCCTCTGGGAGATTGGAGTAGATAACTATGGTTTAGGTATAACATATATATAGAAATATTCTTGAGTAGGTGTAGTGTAATAAACATAATTTTAAAATGGGATTATATATTTTCAGATGGGATTTATTTCTTTCCCTAGAGTGGAAATTTGGATAAATTGGTGACCTCTTATTGGAATAAGATTATGTCCCTAATATAGTTTCTTTTTTAATTGGATAACCATGATCCTCTTATAGAGGAATTGAGATAAACCTTTTTTCTAGAGTGAATCTTGAATTATTCTATTTATTCACTTAAAATATAAAGGTGGGATTATATACACAAATCCAAGTCACTATAGACATGAATAGAATATCCTTGATACTATTAAACTGTTGTTATAGGAAGATTCATGACCCTCTTTCACTACTAGAAAATATGGCATGCCTTCTACAATTGGGAGGGGAATACATTCCAATTCAATGGATTGAAAATTGGTATATTCCTAATCATTTCCTCAAATGATTTTCAAGAAATTACTATAATAATTAGGTGTGGGTAAGTGATAATGGTTTTCCCCTATATTTATTTAGGAGATGTTTTCTTTTATCTTTTTATGACTCTAAACTAGGTTTGATGGCTTGACAAATTTGGGATTGTGGGTCTTTTTAATGATGTTTTTTAATCGTATTGGTATAGAAGAGTTATTTTGTTGCTGAAAAACAATTATTGCATGATTGGTTGATGTAAGAATATAATGTTACTACATTCCATTTACACATATTTCATTGGTGGGTTACTTTGGATAGTTCCAAACTCTAATAGTAGTCATAGGTTTATGTGGGTATATATTAGTGTCTTCATTCCATTTCCCCTACTATTCGCATGGAGGGAATCTTGAGAGTGTATAATAGTACGAAATTTCATACATTTATCTAATAACTACCCTAGATTGGTTGTCCTATGAGCTTGGGTAGAGTTACCAGGTCTAGGAATTTGATAGGAGAACCTTAAAAATATTTTAGGTTTGATCCTATTCAGTTCTTGTTTTAGATACTGCTAGTAGAAGTATAAGGCCCCGACTATAAACATTACATAATCTTGTGTTAAGTCATTAATTTTACATTATCTATTTTTGAAAATATTTTAATGATTATATATTTAGAGAATTATTTAATAACTTATACATTACAACCCATGTATTAAAAATTATACCCTTCTATAGACTATCCATTTTCTTCATAAAATAAAAAAATTTAAAAAGAAACATTGTTTTGTTTCTAGATCAGTCATCATATCTTTAACATTATCCCATCCATGAACCTATTCTCGATTACATGCCTTAAGAAAATCTCAATGATTGGGACGAGCACAAAAAGATTAGTAAGAGATACAAAAAGAAGGAAAATATTAGTCATTCAATAACTTTTAATCCATCAATACATTATCAAAAAGTAATACTTTTCAACATAATAAGAAATAAATATGCTTCACTAAATATAAGATCATTTTATACACTTTTTGTAATTAAAATTTTACCATAATACACATAAAAGAACATATAACATATATAGATGAATTTTTATATAACCATACATTAATGAAATAACCATACAGCTGACTTCCACACATATCACTAAATGGAATAGCCATATGGACGACTTCACAACCAAATGCATCAGACATTATAACATAACCATCCATCCTTTTTTATACCAAATCCACCTCTATTTGGTTTTTAAAATATCCCCCATCATTGGGTAATCACATAACCACCCATAAATTTTCCAAGTACCATTATATAATCATAACATATAAAAGATTTAAATTATCCACATTTCAGTCATAGAATTTCATTTTCCATCACAAGAAATCATTTAATGATATTGAAATAGTAAATCCAAATTCAAAATCATTTTCAATACCAAAACAACCTAAAATGAAATAATAAATTTCTTTTACTTTTAAAAAACTTAATGAGTATATAGGAATCCAAATATAAAATAATGTTCTTGGTGGTAGAGAAGTTCTGTTCACTTTAAATGTTAAAAAGAACATTCCTCTTTTTGTATGTAAAAATGTTTCGTGTAAAACAAGTAAAAAGATCCTGTTTAAAAAACATTTAATTTAATTCAATATATATATATATATCCTGAAAAATATTTTTTTATAAATATAATAAATACATATATTAATATCATTATGAAAAATATTTGATAATTTTATCTGTAAACATTGAAGATGTCACACACCACTTTGATCATTTATATATTAATATGAACTAATTAATAAATTTCCCAAGAATTTTATAACATTATTATAGATAAAATATGGATATTTAATCTTTCATTGGATTTATATACACTAAATAAAATAATATAGAAGCTTATTATCATAAAATTCCTCAAGGAAAAGATATTGAGATAAAATCACCTACCTCGAGTATGATTTGTCACGTGTGTTATTTATCAACCTAAATAATAAAATTAAGTTAATTTAAAATTTAATGATAATTTTTTTACATTTATTATTGTTTTTATATCATTAAATACAATGTTATAACAATTACCCTATTATTTATGTTAATATAGTGAGTTTTGTCGATATAGGGTTCTTGAGTCGAAAATGAACTTGGTATGATATCAATAGCCCATGTGGTCACAAGTCCATCATCTGAGGAATATAAAACATGATATAAATATATTATTTAATCATTATAAAATTATCTATAACAATATTTTACGGGAAATTAAAATCACCATTCATGGTGATAGTAGGCCTTACATATTCATAAATGTTATTTTTTGTTTTCCCATTATATTGAAATAAAGAACACTAAATTAATGGAATGTAAATATATATAAATATATAATATAATTATATTAAAAATAATATTTAATTTATATAATATATATTTACTAAAACATTATTTAATATATTCCATGTTATGTGTGAATGAATCACTTCATTTTGGGGAGGCGGTTGTCCACACGTCCCCAAACGAAGTTATCATATATAACCACAATTTGGAATGAATAAAGGATTGGTTTATATAAAATTTATTGAATATTAAATAGGTAATGAAATAAATATAGAATTATTATTTGACAAAATTAATGGTTTTAATACCATCCATGAAGGCAGTAATGAAAAAAGAAAAAAACCTTATTCACGTAGGAAATTTACCGACAAAACATGGACAACAATTTTATTTATTTGAATAAGAGGAGATGAGAAATAAAATGGATATTATATTTTTCAATTAGATCCATTATATAATTTTATTTAAATGATTGTGGAGTTATAATTCATTTATGGATAAAGGAGTTGAGAATAATGTAGAAAAATAAATGAACTTAAGAGAGATACTTTTAGAAAATTACGTCCTCCTTAAAAGACTCACAAGGACCTTGGATATGGACTTTTGTTGAGACCAGGATCAATTTGACATGGGGAGAGTGAGTGGAATAGGTTATGGTAGAGATTTTAGGAGAAAATAATATTTTTTTTCAAAATGGGGAGGAAACGGTTGTTATTTATACTTAAGCATAGGTGGTTCAAGTGATTGATTTATTGATTATTTTATATTAAAAAAACCCATATAGAGGTGGAATTAAATCACAACACATCAAATTTTAATTAATGTTTCATAGCTTGATTAATATCAATATTAAACTCAAAACCATTTAAAAATTGTAGTTTTTAGTTATGTTATGCTTTTAACTTTTGATTTTTACCCTTGTCAAAATTATACTTTTACTACGGTAAAATTTTTTTGACCATGATAAAATATTTATTTATAAAAATTTAATTTTCATAAAAACCTAATTTTGACCTTTTGATTCCAAATATTTAATCCATTTTACATATTTCAATTCATATAATTTAGAAAACTAGTTTTAAAATTAATTCCACAGGAAAAACAAAAATGTGGGTTTTTAAAGTGAAACGTTCAAAAGTCTCAAATATCTTTATATCTAATTTAAATTTTAAAATCGTACAATGAACTACATTAGATGAAATAAAAAAATAAATCTAATTATACATTAAAAACATTTAAAAGGATAATATATCAAAATCATAAATTATATGAAAATTAGTTTTTAACTAAAATGTAGTATTTTTCACTATACTTTAAAATATGAAATTTTTCAAAAAATAACAAAAATTATGAAAAGGGAATTTTTATATCCCCCTTCCAAAGATGAAGTTTATTTTTTAAAATATAAATTTTAAATGTAAGAAAACTTTTTATAAATGGTGTTTTCAGCAAAAGGTGAAAAAATGCATTATTAGATAAACAATCATTTTATCCATAATATTTTTGTTCTTATATAGAGACTTGAAATATAATAAGATGAATTTTAAACATCATATTGAATTTATATTAAGTGAATATTATCCAAAATGTTTTATTTGAATTTTTTTTATAATCAATTACTCGCATTTAAATATTTTTTCATTAAAATATAACATTTATATTCAATTGGTTTTTATTTAATTTCATAATTAATTTGGAAACCAATGAATCAATATATAAACAAGTATAAACAATATTTTACTAATTCTGCTAATAATTTTTAGTCCAATGATTATAATGGATATATGATAACTTTCATATTAAATAATAATATTATGAAGTTCATTTAATCTAACTATGGTGTATAATTTTTGTTATCAAAGATGTTGTTTCCTTTTCAAAATGTGGGACGATGCATTACCCCCCCCCCCCACCTTTGGAAATTTCATCCTCACATGTTTAATTTCAGGTCTCCACCAAAGGTATGACTGATCAAAATAACATTTTTGAAATCCCACACCAAAAAGAGGATTAGCAAAACATCCACTTTAAAAGAATGAAAGGAAAATATGATGGTTACCTAAGATAACAAATACCTGGGTTCCATGTATGAAAACATGTTTATGGAAGTGAAAAATAACAATAAAGTTTTAAAGAGAATAATATAAAACAATTTTCGGAAGAATTGGCAATAAAAATGCTATAAGTTTGGGATGGTTAAAGTGGTCATTGAATTTGTAGTAGGAAATGTAAATAGAAAACATTTTTGTTTTACGATCTATTTTATAATGTTTTGTAATTCATTTCTGACATTAAATGATTACATAATAAAAATATATATTTTATAAGTGAGGTTTCATCCTCTAATAAATTTTCACCAAAACCACATCTTTCTCTCCAAAATATTATAATTCAATGTGAGGTTTTTCACACCTAAAGCACTGGAATCAACATCTAGAGAATCATATAAACTAGAAAAGATTTACTATTTATTCATCATGTCTTAAAACATTCACCAAAACCATAATGGTTATGAAAATATATTATAATTCCACCAAAATAACAAACCATTATATGATGAAAAAAAACTTTTAATCTCCACAATTCAGAAGTGACATACAATGTTAAATAGAGACCATATGATAAATAATTACCCTTAAAATTCCTAAATATAATACAAAATAAGATTGAAACCTGAAAATTAGAAGTATTCAATAAGATTTTAATTTAATAAAATTTTAATCATTTTTCTCCAAATAACATTATTCACCCATAAGGTATCATACGAAAAATATAATTTACAAAATAAAATATTCTCCAAGATAGGTTAATCATTCCAATAATTAATTTAAATCACCATAAGTCCAAAAAAAAACATATATTCTTCCAATAAAAAATTCAAACACCACTCCTCTAATAAAATTCCATAGTATTCTATTTTCCTTAGGCAAATAGGGTTCTCAAAACAGGGAACGTCTTCCAAAATTTTATATATCACTTAGTTCGCAAATATTTTTCTAATTACAAGGATATCTATTTGATGAAACATAATTTCAAAACATCAACTTCTTCTCATTCGTTTAACTCATTTATCTAAAAAAAGTCATAATAAATAGGGACTTCACGTAGGCCAGTGGTAGGTTATCCAACCTTATCACCCTTCAGTTCTGGGTTTGACTCTCACGTCCTTTCGGGATGTGATGAGTTTTCATCCATCCTATGGGTTGTCTATTTTCTAAAATTGTTACAGTATTATAACATTCCAAAATGAGATAAAATTATCAAAAATAACAATAACATATTTTAATATCAAGGATTATCTCATGCATTTCATTTTTATCAAAATGCAATACCCCAAAATTACATCAAAATAAAAGATCATATAAACTCTATAGGCTAATAATAACTTTATGATTATTTCCACAGAAAAAAAATTCCTACATGAATAATATTTTCCCATAATAGAATTCAAGGTTACACATACTAGAAAATAGTCTTCTAATGTAATTCCATAATCCAAGGATCATTAATACATCAAAACATTTCATCATTCACATAACAAAAATAACCCTGAAATATCTTATATGTATGACTCTTATGCATTTATAATTATTCATGTTCCCCTGACCACAATTTGTGTCTTATTATTTAATACATAATTCCTAAAAACAAAAACATTATCCATGTATTGAAATTAAATAATTTCAAAAAGTGACTCAGGAAATATTCCATATTGTTCATATTCCATTTTTAGTTTACTCATTTTCTATTAGAATGGAATTAGGTATTGATAAAAAAAATATTTGTTTGGTACTCCTAATCCCATTCTCTATCCTTCTTAATAGGAAATCTATTTTCCTAATCACCATACTGCTTACATTTAAATCATTCAATTGATAACCTAGAAAGAACATATTTCCCATTCTTAGAGACAGTCGAATGCTTCATTTTTCCGTAGAAGGTTATTTATTTATAACCTTCATTACCACGTCTATACCACCTTACCATACCTTTAAAGCGTTACCCTAGGTGTTAATTTACACATCCTTGAAACATTTGGTGATGAATATGATTATCTGTATGATAATTATAACCTGAATATCAATAAGGATTTGATTCTCTTATATATAAAGAATCATAAAAGTCACCATGGTTCAAGTTGTTAATCATTACTCATTATAGTTTGTTTATAATAACCATTAGAGTTCCCATTTCATTTCCCATTTAATCGAGTTTCTTATACATAGAACCATCACATTTTCCTTTACATACATTGTAACATTGGTGCCTACTGGATCTATCCATTTACTAAAATGAAAAAGGTTAGTGTGAGTATATCAGCAAATTCATCATATACTATCTTATGAAAAATATAAACAATATGATATATTTATTCAAATTATCTCAATCTTATTAAATTGATCTAGAATATCTATGATTTATTATATTATTTTAACCATTCTGGTTATATCTAATTTTTATCTTATGATTAATTATAATGATAAAATAGAACGTTGTCTAAACCATCCAATGATTCCAACTATAATGTCCTAGACTTAAAAATTACATAATCTTGAGTTCAGTCAATAATATGACATTATCTCACATATAGGATCTATTAATGTTTATAGAATTAGTGAATTAGTCTATTATTTATACATAATAATTGAAATATTACATAGATAAAACTACTATTCAATATCCATTTTTTTATAAACAAAAATATTTTAAAAGGAATCATGGGTTTGATTTATGTTTAATGATAATAATTTTTCCTTTATATGATCCTTGATTCTATTGTCCTTTAAATCCTATAATAAATTTTCAAAATGTGAGGTGATCACAAAAAGATCAGTAAGGGATAGATAAATTATGAAAACTATTATTCTTGTGAAAACATGTAATCCACAAATACATTGTCATAAATTAATACTTTTCACCTTTAAAATGTAGTAAATACTCTACGCTGGATATTATCTCATTACATACCCATTTTGATATCAATGTTTTACCATAAAACCATTAAAAATAAAATATAACATTTATGATAACTTGGTATATAATCATAATAAACTGGAATAGAAATACTGGTCACTATGACACATATCACTAAATAGAATAGACATACGACTAACTTTCATACCCAATGCATTGGAGGTATTACCGTAACTACCCACCCTTGGTTTATCACAGAACCACTCATCCTTGGGTTATCACATAATGAACAATATTTGGTTTATCACATAACCACTCATCAAATGTATAAGCACCATTATATTATCATGACACATAAAATATTTCAATTATCTACATTTCAATCATTAAATTTCATTTATAATCACTAGAATTCATTTCAAGATATTGAAATAGTCAATCCACATTCAAAACCATTTTCAATAAAAAACAACTAAAAAGGTATTAAGGGATTTATTTTCATTTTAAAAACATTAATACTTATAGAAAAATCCAAACATATAATAATGGTCACAATGGTAGAGAAGTTGTGGTCATCGTATACCCTAAATAGAACATTCCTTTTTTGGTTGTTCATAACGTTCTATATAAAACATGAAAATATATTACCTTTGAATTTTTTTAAAATTAAATTCAAAATATATTAAAAAATTTCTTCTAATATCTTTATATATATATATAATAAATTCTTAAATTAATAACATGAGGAAAAAAATTTGATAATTAAATCATTAAAATATCAAGGTGTCCCATGCAACATTAAACATTTAAATCATAATGACTAATAATTAATAAAATTTAAATAATTATTTAATAACATTATTATAGATATATTTTGGATATAAAATGTTTCATTAGCTGTATAAACAACTTATAAAATAAAGGAGGTGCATGTTATCAAGAAATTACTCAATGAAAGGTGATTGGGATGAAATCCATTTCCTTGAGTCCAATCAATCATGTGTGTTATTTATCATCCTAAATAATAAAATTTTCCTCATTTAGACATGAATAAGAACCATTTTCAATTTTACTATTTCTTTTCTATCACTTATTACCATTTTATCACTATTACACAATTATTTATAATCATAACATACTTTTTGTCGATATTCGGTTCATGAGTCGAAAATAAAGTTGGTATGACATCTATAGCCCATGTGGTCGTATGTATATCCAATCTATGATCTAAAACATGATATAACATGTAACAACCCGAGATTTTATGAAAAATATTCTTTTTAATTTCATTAATGTCTTGTGTTGTATGCTACACCAAAAGGACCTTGCAAAACACACATCCTTTACTTGCCTTGCATTACACGCAATCACGACCTTCCTCGATAGCGTGTGTAGTACGCAATAACGAGTTTCACTAAACAACAATATGCTATTAAAATATTATTAAAACTAGCCGTTATGAATAGTAATAACCACTTTTTTACATTTTGTAAATTTTATTTTTCAAAATGGACTTCATTTTTGGATTCGGAATATCGAAATTAGCTTAGGGTTAAATTTTGGTACTTTTCGGATAACTTTCATTTTCTGATGAATAGTTAAAATTACTAAATTTTAATTAAAAACAACCTTTTTAATCGAAATAATTAATAGTGATAAATTATTAATTTTAGTGGGTTTAAAGTATATTTAGAGTATATTTTTACAATTTAATACAATGTTGGTCATTGTGTGTAATTTCACATTTAAAACAGACATAAACAAGTGTCAATCTTTTGATTGTTATTATCTCTTAAGAACACACTATTTGTTTTGACGATGGGAATTAATTGTTAAATTAACTAATGCAACTGTTATGTTTTGAATTTGGTAAAATAGACA
Source organism: Viscum album (assembly GCA_963277665.1). Classification (NCBI taxonomy): domain Eukaryota; kingdom Viridiplantae; phylum Streptophyta; class Magnoliopsida; order Santalales; family Viscaceae; genus Viscum; species Viscum album. The sequence continues at coordinate 1,936,672,277 of OY728132.1, forward strand.
TCATTTTTGAGTTCATAATATCAAATATAGCTTAGGCCTAATTTTTCGTATTTTTCTGGAAACTTTCATTTTTGATGAATAGTGAAACCACTAAGTGGTAGTTAAAAAAATGATTTTTTCATAAAACATAATTTTACCACTTCTGTGAGTGGAATTTCAAAAAATACAAGAGACATGGTTGATGTCAGTAAGTAAAATGTGGTTCAATGAGATGAAAATAATTTTTGGTGAATGGCGACTTTTTACTTTTTTTACCACGGTTAAAAGTAAATAGGGTAATTAAGGGTAAAAATGATATTATTATTACCCTAACACGTGTCCTAATTCTATTGGATAAGTTAAATTCGACCAAAAACAGCCTTAGGAATAACATATGACCATTTAGGCCCACATGGATTAGATTAGGACATTTATTATTAATTTATTTAAAGAAGGGTTAAAATAGTTAAAATCAAAGTTTAATAAGTATATCATTTTTAATATAGGGTTATACATAATATAAATTCGACTATAAATATTTATTAGAAACTTAAAAATATTTCCTACATAATGGTATTTTGTTTTTAATTTTTTGACCTTAAATAATGTAATTTATTTATGACACAATGATGATGCAGTGATTATCTTATTAATGAAATATTGACATAATTGATGTTATAAATACCAAAATAAATGTAATTTGAGACTTTTTTACTAATTAAAATAATTTTATAGGTTAATATGACATGTTATTATTGATTTAATTAACTGTTTTAGAACTAATCTTTCTGTTATGATTTTTACAAAAATCAATTACTAAATAGTGTCAAAAATGACATAAAATAGTTTTTTAAAAAATATTATATTATTAATTGTTATTTTATTCCTAAAAATATAAGTTTCGGCTAAATGACTTAGATAAGGTTATATATATTAATAATAAACAACTTGGGGTTCGTTTTTCTTATTATAGTAAGTTTATTGGCCTTATAGTGTAAGAACACAAAAAGACACGGTAAAAGTTAAATTATCTAACGTAAAGTTTAATATAAATTATAAGGTTAACATAGGAACCTAAACTTGTCTAAATTCTATTGGATGAGAGGATTTAGACCCATCCCCACCTTAGCTTCTAAATAAATCAATTTGGAGCTATTTAAATCCGAATTTGGCTTTATAATAAAATAATATTTTTTGTTTTCCAATGGTGCCCCTCTCCTCCCTTATAAAAGGGAACCTCCTCCCTCTCTTCCTCACACCACATTGAGCCTTGAAGCTCAGACAACCCCTACCAAATTCTCTTCTCCACTTCCCTATAAACACACTAGAGGTCATGGTCTTCTTCAATGACCAAATTTAGTGCCCTAAGAGTAGTACTCAAAGAGGCGCTTCAAAGAAGAGGTAATATCTGTTACCGATTCTTTCAACTTTATTTCTTCTTCCAATTCTTCTCCATAGGTTGTTTCATTATGAAGTAATAACATCAGTATCAATAATATAATGATATTTTATTATAAGTATGAAACAACCCTATTTCACTATCTATCCATCCCATGGAAAACGAAATCACCGTGCGTGCGTACGTACGGAATACCGTCTCCACGCCGTGGTGTAATCTATTTTCCACCACCACCTTACATGAATGGTTATAATGGTGTAAATAATAACTCTATATGATTATTGAAAAGTGATATTGATTCTTTAATATTATAAATACACTCCAATAAAATTCCACGATCATGGGAACGATATCAACGCTCGTGCGTACGTACGGAATACCGTCTCTACGACGCGATGAGGTTAATTATCAATGATTAACCATTGATAAATGATTAAAAAGTATATATAATAAGTAAAAATGAAATATATGACATAATAATGATACTATATTTATTTATATATATATATATGTATGTCATCCAATTAATTCCATTCAATTCAATGAGGAAACGAAAACAACGTTCATGCGTACGTACGGCCTACCGTCTCCATGAACGGTGTATTTCTCTCCATTTATCGATATATTATATATAGTATATTCTGAATAAATATTATATATAAATCATGTTTTATATTCTGGAATTATTTAATCATGATCTAAATAATCATATGAATAATTACATGTCAAAACACAGACGATAAATGAAACGATTTTACCCAAAACGCCTTTTAACATTGAATTTACAAAATAACGGGTAATATAAAGTCATAAGTGGACCATATATGATATAATAACAATGAATATGATTTTTTAATAAGTAAATAACATTATTTAAATCATTATACAGGAGTTTCGGACACTTACGAAGCAAATCGGACCCAAGGTAAGGAAAAATATCACAATCTCATTTTTATCCGAGATTGTTTATACTTTGGTATTTATTGGGGTGTATTTTATCATCCACGTCCATGTTTCCTCAATATGTAATATTTTTTCCATCCTCATACTATTTTTTAAATCCAATTTTACCCTTCTGCGAGTTTTTAGTGAAGGATATGAAAGGAATCTTTTGTTGTTTTTCGTACGAGGCACTTTTTGACTTTTCCGGCAAAAGTACAAGAAGAATTTTTTTTAACTTATACAACACGAATGGATTATTACGGTTTTATAAAGACTTATTTTCATGAGGCTTCCTCCAAAAGATTTCATAACTATTTTTAATAAAATATCTTTCTTTTAAAATTTCATGACTTTTTGTGAAATGAAATTGATTTTGAAGAAGAAAGGATATTTTTCTCAAGAATTCATTTCAAGTGTTTTTTCAAAACAATTTTCCATCTAAGATGAAATTATTTCATATGTGTATGTTTCAAGTGTAATGCCTCTATGATTTACATGGTTTCACTTTTCTTATTATGAAATGATATCCATTTCTTTTATCTGGATTATGTGATGATGGGATGATGTTTATGAAACCCATTTTATTCGTTGGGTTATTATGAATGATTTATGTTTTGGGGAACAAGTAAGAATGATTTAATTATGAGATGGGTTGGACCTATATCTCCCTAAAATGCATTGGGTAATGATTTATATCTCATGAGATAGACATGGATTGAATGGAAAGTTAAACCAGTTCAGTAATACAGGACTGGAATGAGGAGTGAACTCGATTCAGAAAGGGACTTTTTCAACTAAGATGGTCTTGGAAGCAATGTCTTGGCTACTATGGAAATAATATCATGTTCTTAATGGTTACCACAATTACATGTTTTATTCCCATGCTATTTTATCACGATTTATGTTCCATTATGATCTATTCCTTATGTACTTCCATGTTTTATGTCGTTGCTCAAGATTTTGATGTTTAAACATTATGTTCATGTTTTTAAGTTCAAATGTATATGGTATGTTTTATTTTATCCATGATTACCCTTACTGAGCATTTGAGCTCACCCTTTTTATGTTTTCTTTTCCCCCAGGATTAAAATAAAGGTTTTAGGTAAGGAAACAAAAAGTGGAAGATCTTCATGGGAGATGTTGAAGAACTTTCACCACGGTTAGAAGATTACGTTCCAAGATTCCAAAGACACTAAACTATTATAGTCCTCGTGTGTCTGTTTTTGTTATGTATTAAATATTCCGCAAAATTAATGTATTGTCCATGTACGTCAAGCTTCGAGTCTCTACAGTTGGTATCAGAGGAAAGGGTTAGTCAACCTTTGGAAACTAGGATGTGAAAACGTTAGTGAGATCCCAAGAGATATTTGTAAGGTATGTATAGGGATGTCCCTAAGGATAAGTATACGTATAGGATATACTCTTTGAACTATGGTAACGATCATAGAATTTAACCTAAGATGTTAGATGTTGAGGATACTCCCCCTTTACTATGTTGTTTTCCCTAGCTTGATTTTTGCCTCTCACACTATTCTTTTTGGGATTTAGAAAATGGCTGGAAACAGGAAGATTCACGATAATAAAGGATATCATAGACAATGGAATGATTTTATTCATGAGAAACCAAATGAAACGAGATCTGGAAGTCCAAACATCATTATTATGCCTAATCAGCAATCTCATAATATGATCAATAATATCAACTTTGGTAAGTTTCTCGACTCAGATAATAATACAAAGATGGAGTTTCATGTTGATCATAGAGGAAAGAATGTTCAATTTACCTCATGTAAATCATGTGGGAAGAGGCATTAGGGAGATTGTTTCAAAGGAACTGGAAAATGCTTTGGGTGTGGAAAAAAATGACACAAAACCAGTAAGTGCAAAGGAAAAGGTTCAGTTAACACCATGGACAAGGATAATGGTATTTCTATGACATAAAAAATGATTAGTTGTTTTAAATGTGGAATGTACGGGCATTATGCAAACCAATGCCCTGATGGAAAATCTCATGAAGAGAATCAGCATGGTCATATGGGTAGTATTTATGTGGGTGATGATGAGAAGACTACAAATGATATATGAGCTGAAAGAAGTGTTGAAGCTTAGTCAGTTGTTTTAGAAGGTAGTGGAATGATTGTATGTTTATTGAGAGTTATGTTGTATAGTTAATGGTACTATGGAATAAAGAATCATCTAAGGATTGTTACATTATTGTTTTTCCGAAAAGTATTTGAAAGTATATGTTGAATGGTACCAGTAACCATGGAAGGTTATTCAGATATTTTTGTAAAGTAGTTGATATACGCATAATGAATGGATAAGAAGATAATTAGATGTTTGATTGTATTCATGAGCTCATGATTTATATAAGGACTATGTGATATCATGGTTTGAGTATATAGATTTTTGAGGATTTTGGTATGTGGAAAGTGTTAACTTTTAACAGCATTCATGTTTTCAATAAGGTTCAATGGGTATTAATTTTTCAAGATATAAACATGATTAAGGTATTCACATGATTGGAATGTGACCAAAAATATATATGAGCGATAAATGATAGTATTCACATTCTTGTTATATGACCTTTTTAGTAATCGTTCTCTTTATACTATGAGTTTTGAAAGAAGTATTCTGGATAAGACTAAAGATTGGAATGGATTATGTTGGACAGAAGTTAGTATTTTTTAAGGATATACCTTTTTTTATATTATTGATGGGATGTTATAGTAATAGAAAAAGGAAAACCTGTAGGATGGGCAACAACCCATCGCGTCAGACAAGGCTGTGGGAATCGAACCCACAACTGAAGTGTGACTGGCCTTTATCGCCTACCACTAGCCTACAGGAAGTCCCTGGTTAGTAGAAACTAGTTTTATTTTATTAATCGGAATGATATATGAAGTATAAGTTCATTTTTGAATCCATATACAATTAATCTAACCATAAGATGGACTTATAACTTTTGATAACCTTTTGTTTAAAACAGATGGAATGACCCATCATTCTATCACATGATCTGCTAACACATCACTAATAACAAATTCAACATCATTTCTTAAAAGTATGAAGTGTAAATTTATCAATTCACGAACAATAGTAAAATTGTACCAAAATCATGTAAGTATTTCTTTTAATTTATCAACTTGAGGGAAATGATCTTGAAACCAAAAATGTTGTCCTAGTTCCCTTATATCTGATGAATCAGATGGTACCTTAGATCATAAAAAATTTATGACTTTTTGATTGATGGATTTTTCATAGCCATGTTCTCTACCACTCTCCATCAGAACTTGATGGTTAGATTTTTCTTCCATATCCATATTTTCACCTATGTTCTCCTACGTGGAAACCCAGTGATGAGTTAATTTCGGTAGCTGTTACATTTCAGACATTAGTTTTTAAATCCAAGTATTGGTATTCCTTTTTACAATGTGGGTTTTAGTTAAAGAAACTTTCGAGTAGTAAACCATTTATAACCCCGACGAATTTCGAGGGCGAAATTAATTTTAAGGGGGGTAGAATGTAACACCCCAAAATTTTATGAAAAATATTCTTTTTAATTTCATTAATGTCTTGTGTTGTACGCTACACCAAAAGGACCTTGGACAACACACATCCTTGACTTGCCTTGCATTACACTCAATCACAACCTTTTTCGATAGCGTGTGTAGTACGCAATAACGAGTTTCACTAAAAAACAATATGCTATTAAAATACTATTAAAACTAGACGTTATGAATATTAATAACCACTTTTTGAAATTTTGTAAATTTTATTTTTCAAAATGGACTTCATTTATGGATTCGGAATATCGATATTAGCTTAGGGTAAAATTTTGGTACTTTTCAGATAACTTTCATTTTCTGATGAATAGTGAAAATTACTAAATTTTAATTAAAAACAACATTTTTAATCGAAATAATTAATAGTGATAAATTATTAATTTTAGTTGTTTTAAATTATATTTAGAATATATTTTTACAATTTAATACAATGTTGGTCATTGGATGTAATTTCCCATTTAAACAAGACATAAACAAGTGTCAATCTTTTGATAGTTATTATCTCTTAAAAACACACTATTGGTTTTGACGACGGGAATTAATTTTTAAATTAATTAATGAAACTGATATGTTTTTAATTTGGTAAAATAAACATCATTTTTGAGTTCATAATATCAAATCTATCTTAGGCCTAATTTTTCATAATTTTTTGGAAACTTTCATTTTTTATGAATAGTGAAACCACTAAGTGGTAGCTAAAAATTGAATTTTTCATAAAACTTAATTTTACCACTTCTGTGAGTGGAATTTCAAAAAATCTGAGAGACACGGTTGATTTCAGTAAATAAAATGTGTTTCAATGAGATGAAAATAATTTTTGGTGAATAGTAACTTTTTACTTTTTTTTACCACGGTTAAAAGTAAATAGGGTAATTAAGGGTAAAATGATATTATTATTACGCTAACACATGTCCTAATTCTATTGGATTAGTTTAATTCGACTAAAAACAACCTTAGGAATAAAATATGACCATTTAGGCCCACTTGGAATAGATTTGGACATTTATTATTAATTTGTCTAAAGAAGGGTTAAAATAGTTAAAATCAATGTTTAATAAGTATATCATTTTTAATATAGGGTTATACATAATATAAATTCGACTATAAATATTAATTATAATGCTTAAAATATTTCCTACATAATGGTATTTTATTTGTAATTTTTAGACATTAAATAATTTAATTTATTTATGACACAAAGATGATGCAGTGATTATCTTATTAATGAAATATTGACATAATTAATGTCATAAATTTCAAAATAAATGTAATTTGAGACTTTTTATAAATTACACTAATTTTATAGGGTAATATGAAATGTTATTATTGATTTAGTTAACTTTTTTAGAACTAATAATTATGTTATGATTTTTACAAAAATCAATTACTAAATAGTGTCAAGATTGACATAAAATATTATTTTAATCAAATATTATATTATTATTTGTAATTTTCTTCCTAAAAATATAAGGTTCGGCCAAATGACTTATATAAGGGTATATATATTAATAATAAACAACTTTGGGTTCGTTTTTCTTCTTATAGTATGTTTATTAGCCTTATAGTGTTAGAACACAAAAAGACACGATAATAGTAAAATTATCTAACTTAAAGTTAAATATAAATGATAAGGTTAAATAGGAAGATAAACTTGTCTAAATTCTATTGTATGAGATTATTTCGACACATCCCCATATTAGCTTCAAAATAAATCAATTTGGAGCTATTTAAAACCGAATTTGGCTTTATAATAAAATAATATTTTTAGTTTTCCAATGGTGCCCCTCTCCTCCCTTATAGAAGGGAACCTCCTCCCTCTCTTCCTCACACCACATTGAGCCTTAAATATCGTCCAACCCCTATGAAATTATCTTCTCCACTTCTCTAGAAACATCCTAGAGGTCATGGTCTTCTTCAAAGACCAATTTTAGTTCCCTATGAGGAGGACTCAAAGAGGCGCTTCAAAGAAGAGGTAATGCCCGTTACCGATTGTTTCAACTTTATTTCTTCTTCCATTTATTCTTCTTGGGTTGTTTCATTATGAAGTAATAACATCAGTATCAATAATATACTTATAAGTTATTATAAGTATGAAACAACTATATTTCGCCATATATCCATCCCACGGAAAACGAAATCACCGCGCGTGCGTACGTACAGAATACTGTCTCCGCGCCGTGGTGTAATATATTTTCCACCACCACCTTACTTGGATTGGTATAATGATGTAAATAGTAATTATATATGATTATTGTAAAGTGATATTGATTCTGTAATATTATAAATACACTCTAATTAAATTCCACGATCATGGGAACGATATCATCGCTCATGCATACGTACGGAATACCGTCTCCACGACGCGATGAGATTCATTCTCAATGATTAACCATTCATAAATGATTATAACGTATATATAATAAGTAATCATGAAATATATGACATAATAATGATACTGTATTTATGTATATATATATGTATGTCATCCAATTAATTCCATTCAATTCAAAGAGGAAACGAAAACAACGTTCATGCGTACATACGGCCTACTGTCTCCATAAACGGTGTATTTATTTCCATTTAGAGATATATTATATATATATGTATATTATGAATATATATTATATATAAATCATGTTTTATATTCTGGAATTATGTAATCATGATCTAAGTAATCATATGAATAATGACAAGTCAAAACACGGACGACAAATGAAACGATTTTACCCAAAACGCTCTTTAACATGGAATTTACAAAAGAACGGGTAATATAATGTCATAAGTGGACCATATATGATATCATAACAATGAATATGATTCTGTAATAAGTAAATAACATTATTTAAATCATTACAAAGATGGTTTGGACACTTATGAAACAAATCAGACCTAAGGTAAGGGAAAATATCACAATCACATTTTTATCCAAGATTGTTTATACTTTGGTATTTATTGGGGTGTATTTTATCATCCAAATCCATGTTCCCTCAATATGTAATATTGTTTCCATCCACCTAAAATTGTTTAAATCCAATTTTACCCTTCGTTGAGTTTTTAGTAAAGGATATGAAAGGAATCTTTTGTCGTTTTTCGTACGAGGTACTTTTTGACTTTTCCGGCAAAAGTACGAGAAGAAGGTTTTTTTTAACTTATACGACACTAACGGATTTTTACAGTTTTATAAAGCCTTATTTTCATGAAGCTTCCTCCAAAATATTTCATGACTATTTTCAATAAAATCACTTTCTTTTAAAATTGCATGACTTTTTATGAAAAGAAAATGATTTTGAAGAAGAAAGGATATTTTCCTCAAGAATTCATTTCAAGTGTTTTATCAAAACCATTTTGCATCTAAGATGAAATTATTTCATATGTGCATATTTCAAGTGTAATGTCTCTTTGATTTACATGGTTTCACTTTTCTTATTATTAAATGATATCTATTTCTTTTATATGGATTATGTGATGATGGGATGATGTTTTTGAAACCCATTTTATTCGTTGGGTTATTGTGAATGATGAATGTTTTGTGGTACAAGTAAGAATGATTTCATTATGAGATGAGTGGGACCTATATCTCCCTCTAATGCATTGGGTAATGATTTATATCTCATGAGATAGACATGGCTGGAACAGCAAGTTAGACTAGTTCAGTAATACAGGACTGGAACGAAGAGTGAACTCGATTCAGAAAGGGACTTTGTCCACTAAGACGGTATTGGCAGCAATGCCTTGGATAATATGGAAATCATATCATGTGCTTAATGGTTTCCACAATTACATGTTTTATTCCCATGCTATTTTATCATGATTTATGTTCCATTATGATCTATTCCGTATGTACTTCCATGTTTTATGTTGTTGCTCAAGATTTTGATGTTTGAACATTATGTTCATGTTTTTAAGTTCAAATGTATATGGTATGTTTTATTTTATCCATGCATACCCTTACTGAGCATTTGAGCCAACCCTTTTTATGATTTATTTTCCCCCAGGATTAAAAGAATGGTTTTAGGTAAGGAAACAAAAATTGGAAGATCTTTATGTGAGATGTTGAAGATCTTTCACCACGATTAGAAGATTACGTTCCAAGTTTCCAAAGACACTAAACTATTACGGTCCTCGTGTGTCTGTTTTTGTTATGTATTAAGTTTTCCGCCAAAGTAATGTTTTGTCCATGTACATCAAGCTTCAGGTCTCTACATAACAATATTATATATTCATTGTATATTTTTTTATTATATTCATTGATTGAAAACTAAAAACACTATTCATGGAGATGGTAAGACATACGTATGTATGAATGATATTGTTTTGGATTTCCAGTATTATTGTTAGAAGGTGCATTAAATAAAAGGTATGTTAATATCAATACATATATAATATCATTAAAATGGAACTAATATGTAATTTTCACCATATATTTTTTCTAAAAAATACTTAATACATTCGATTTTAGGTGTGAACGAATCACTTCATTTCTAAGAGGCGCTAGTCCACACGTCCCTAAAAAAGTTATCATATAACCACAATTTGGAATGCATGAAGGAATGTTTAGTATAAGAATTAAAAATTATTAAATAGGATATAATATACATATTAAAATATTTTTTACCTTATAAATAGTCTTAAAACCATCAATGGTGGGGGTAATGGAAAAATGAACCAAAACATTATTCACAAAGACTATTAACCGACATAACATGGACAAAAATTTATTTTCATAGAGTAAAATATGGTGAGAAATGAATGGTATATGAGATATTCCATTATAAAAATAGAACTACAGAATTTAAGTGATTATTTATCATGAATTAATGTATAATGAAGGTGAGAAGAAGGTAAGAGAGGTACTTTTTGAGAATTACCTCTCAAATATCACCCCTGTAAAAGATCCTTAAGTATTTTTGATTTTCTATTTTTTGAGACTAAAATTACCGAGATATGGGTAGATTGATTCGTAGTGGTTTTGATATCGATTATAGGATATAAATTTTTTTGTGTTTTAATAAGCAGGTGAGGTTTGTTTTTTATACATAATGGGAGGTGGGTTCTAGTGATTTATTTATTGATTATTTTATTTTAGAAGATAACATATAAATGTTGAATTACATTACATGAGTTTGAATTGTAATTAATTTTTTACAGGATGTTTATGGTCATTCCACACCTTAACCACCCTTTAAATGTTGTAGTTTTTGTTATTTTAAGCTTTTAACTTTAATTTCTAACCATTGTCAAAATTTGGATTTTACTACCATAATTAATTTATTTACCAAGGTACATTTTTTATCTAAAAATGAAATTTTACATAAAAAATAATTTTTAATTTTTAATTCAAATTATTTAATCCATTTTACATAATTCAATTCATATATTTGGGAAAATTATATTTAAAATTAATTACATAGAAAAATAAAAAACGTGGGTGTTAAAAGTGAAACTTTCAAAAGATTGAAGTGTTATTATATCTAATTTCAATTTTAAAAAGAATCCAAATAACTATATATATTACTGTATTTTAAAAAATAATCAAATTTTACCATAAAACCATGAATAAAATGAAATCTTACAATATATATATCTTATAAGAAAATTAGTCTTGATCTAAAATGTGGTATTTTTCAATAAACATTAAAATGGGAAATTAATCATAAAAATAATCAAAAAAAAATTAATGTGATTTTTTCTATCCCAATTCTAAATTATAAGAATATGTTTCTAATAGAATATATAAAAGTGACGAAAACTATATTTAAAAAGGATTCTCTATGAAAATTCGTTAAAAATGAATTTTTAGAAAACCATTCATTTTATCTGTAAAATTTTATTCGTTCTTATAAAAAGTCTAAAAAAATGATTAGATAAATTTTAAACATTATATTGAATTTATATTTCATTAATATAATCCAAAAAATGTGATTTTATTATTTTATAAATACTATTATTTTAATTTAAGTAGTTTTTTCCTGAAAACTAATTATTTATATTCCGTTGGTTTTTATTTAATTTCAAAATTAATTTGGTAACCAATGAATCATTATATGAACATGTTTAAAACTTATTTTACTAATTTAGTTAATCCTTTTGATTCCAACCATTTTAATGGATATATAATAACAATCATATTAAATTATAATATTATGTTTTCAATTAACCTAAATATGGTGTATCATGTATGCTATCGAACATAGTTTTCTCCTTTTAAAAACTTGGGTGTTACAAGGATAAATTTGGAGAGACCCCAACGCTATCTGGATGAGGTTTTAGGTGAACTCATAATTATCCTCCATATAATTATGGTAGAATCTTTTATTGAATTTTTTTTTGTAGGCTTCAGAAACGATTTTACATGAAAACTATTGTTGTATACCTCTCAGAAAACAAACATCACTAAGTGGATGAATTATAGGGATTTAAGAGTTTAAGGTATGTTCAATTATCCACTATTATTAGTAAAATACCATTGCTATGGAAATAATTAATGATCACATTTGAGACCTGTAACTTGAGGAACTTGGTCAATGATATTGTCCTCTAATTTTAATTGGACCCTAATTATATGATATCTAATTCATAGGTTTGGATTGGTTGAAATTTCACCATTGGATTAGATTTATTGGAGTTGTAGTTGTAATATCCTGGTAAAATACAATAAAAAATCATTTAGTGTTGCATCTCAATAATTTATGAAGTGATAATAAATTTTTTATACATTTGATGATATCTTAAATTTTAAGAACAAAAGAGGATTGAAATGTTGGTGACACAATCATCTTGCTTTTGGATTCGCATCAGGTTCACGTTTTCTCTATTGGGCATCCACAACCATGTCTATTTCATGCTGATTTGATACTTCATTCAAGAGGAAGGCAGTCACTTGAATTTCTCTAAATAAACATTACAAAATGTTTGAAAAAGATATTTTGATGTTGAGTTCATCACACACTATACAATAGAATTATTAAATTATATGATAATATCATAAATATTTAAGGCCCATTTTCGAATCCTTTATTTATTCTAAAGTATGAAATAGTTTTCACTTTAATTAATAACTATTATTCCCATTTATTGACTTTATAATCACTTGTATTCATTTTATGTTCCTGATGGAAAAATAAATTTGTACGTATTTATGGTTCCCTATTGACGACCCCCATTTTTGGATTTATATATATGCATTTCCTCTATTGTTATGATTCCACACAATGGAGTTATTTTTAAGTTATAAAAATCAAGGGAGTTATGAGTTGTTCGATGTTGATATCATTAGCATGTGATGGGATTATATCATATCCATGTGAATTTAATCTGAACCCATGTTGTCTGGTTCCACTTATTAGGACACACCATGAATTTTAAGATTATGTGATGAGGAAGAAACTATAAATTTAATTTCATACATTAATGATGTCCATTTGAAATGATCCTACACAATTATTTTATTTTAATTACATTAAAATATCCTAGAGGACCTAAAAGGGATATGGACATCCATCTGGGGAATTCTCTTACTATGATTACAGTACAATAAGCACAGTTATAAGAAGAACACAGAAGGTATATGTCCCTCTGAGGTGGATATGACCCTACTTGGAATATGGATCATAAAAGATTAGGGTGAATTTGGGATATTGGGTTTGAAAATAAGTGATGATTACTATGAACCCCATATGAACATGAATGAAATACCACGTATTTAGAATTATTTCGCCTTACACCTTGGGAGGAGGCCATTTGAATAATTGTGTCTGAGTGAATATATCCCTTTGGGAGGTTGGTAACATGGTTTAGTGGCTCCCGAAAAACTATTACGACCATATGTTGAGTATGATTGTGGATTATATATACTAGGAGATCCATTAATGAGTATTATTGGGATATTTATATAGTATTAGTCCCATGGTGTGTGTATGATTGGGTCTGATATCAAGTATGAGGCCCATGTCGTTATGGTGAGAGGAAGATCCGTAAAAGGTCTCTTTAACAAGCCAAATATTCGTTTGTGTGGATTATTTGATCATTAATAACCTATAAGACAACATTATTCATGATTAGTGGAAGAAAAAGACAATTTTGATGATCTAACAAACTACACGCTCTTCTTCATCCATTGGTGGATGAGCCCGGGGTGGCATTAGAGAAAATTTGCCTTGATTTTCCTAACTCCCCTCTTATTTTCATAGTTAGGATAAAAAAATTTACACATAGATATGTCTATAAATAATGATAAATGGGATTTATATTGGAGTTATTCCTTTATCGTGACATCATAGAGTTTGATAGAAGGATATAGCACAAGCCCTCATTAAAAGGGAATGAAATTGTAACCCCCTATACCTTCTGAAATGGGGAGGTCCCTTGAACTACCATCATGATCAGGGACCTAGTTACCAAATTAATGTCTGATTAAGAACACTCATAAGATCCATTTTTTTATATATTACCAATATATCCCCATGTTCCATGGAAATGTATGATCGAGAGGACATGCTCGTGTAACTTAGACACAGATCATACATATCTAGAGGCTTTTGAATGGTCCTCGTCATGGTAAATCATGAAGGGGAAGTTTTGGGAACTAGTGCTTCATGGATAGCTCGTGATGTGTTCCATATCGAAACATACACATCAGGAGGGAGGATTATGGATTGAGTTATTTAAAAAATTATCGGAGTGTCCTAGGTATTCCTGAACTCTACAAGGGATAAGGGTATTGAAAGTATGAGACTTCATCATGTATACTATTTGTTATGTGGGATGGCAGTCTGGAATGGTTATATATACATGTCTGTCATGTAATTATGGTATAAAATGGATTTTTATAAGTGTATGGCCATCCGCAATGGATATTTATTTTCAGATGGATCCTTATGTGATTGACCACCCTTGGTAATTTTTCAAACTAAATTTATTATTTACCTATTGAAATCACACTATCTCTTTGTATTATCTCATGTTTCTCAATATATATATATATATATATATATATATATATATATATATCTCATCTCTTGAGGGATTTTAATATGGTTGTTTATGAAACCAATCTAAAGTTACCCAAGAATCCTCCACCCATGAAGGTTTTTGTTGTTGGACAAACTGGAGGGAACAAATCAGCCCAAAAAACAAAAATCATTTTGTGGAGGCTAATAAGTGATGCCTCCGCCCACAAGGTGGAATTCATTTTCATGGTCTAGGAAAAGTTGTTTCTCCCCAAAAAGTAATATTTTTTGGAGAAAATTACATGCCACCCTCTACAAGTAAAATTTCATATGTTGAGTATTTATGTGGAGTAGCGACTCCCATAGTGGGCATGCTATCTGAATTATAGGGAGTCTTTATGGCTCCTAGAAATTTACAAATTTAATCATCTGAAAATAATAATTATTATTATAATCCATCAATTAAAAAAGGAATAAATGCCTTTTTATCTTCCATGAAATGTTTTTCAAAGCAAACAGTTATATTTTTAGGCCTTATCTATTAATTTTAACCCAGTATTACTTGTTTTACCCTTAACACGGTGAAAAATATTTACAACAATTATGATTCATAATAAGAAATGTAAAATCAATATATTAACAAAATTTTAATCTATTGATTCTTCTTATGTGATCATATTTCTAAAATTCAATTAAAATATGTATTATAAATATATTTTAATATAAAATATTTAAACAAAAGGGGATATAGTGTCTAGAAAAATGTATTTCAAAAAAATATCATATAACAAAATAATGTATGGAATGAAAATTATATAATTAATGATATTATATCTACTTAATAATGAATAATTTATATGAAAATAATATAAAATCTATAATAGTAGTTTTAAATTAGACGATTTAACAATATTAGATGATAGTTTTTCAAAAACAATTATTTATAGATATTCATAAAAAATCATTATTTTAAGAAAAATATAAAAAAATTACTATATTGTATATCTTATATTCTAATATGCAATATTAATCCCAATTTATCAAATTAAATTTGTAAAATATAAAATATTTATATTCATATAAAATTCGATATACATTGAAAACACATTAGTTAGAAACAAAATTATTATTTTTTTATAGCAAATTTAGTTAAAAAAATTATTGTGAATATAAATTGATAAAAAATAAAAATGAATATTATTATAAGAGAAATATATTGGTTATTAACATTAAAATGTTTTTCCAAAAATTGATTGGTTATTATAGGGGCTTAAGGGATTGATTTGAATGATAGATATCCTGATGTAGTAGTTATCAATGTAGATGAGGTCAAGATGTAATTATGGAGATCTACTGCATTCAGTTTCATGTGAAAGAATAAGGGTTTAAATTCCACTATTTTATTCTCATGAATGAGTGGAACCAAAAAACACAGAAGGTCATATATGTCTTACTGGATAAAATACATGGGAGTTATTGATGAGTAGTGAAATGGATTTCATACATGTTTCGATAGTTTAATGTTAATGGGAAAACATACAAGTAAGAATGGAAGTTAGAATAAATGGTTTCATCTATTAAAGGAGTGTCTATATGATATAGAAGGGTATAATTTGACATCCTTACCCGGGTTCCACTAAATGGTGCCCCAAGCTAGTTGGCGACATGCCCTCAAGCATGCCTCCCCATACAGAAGAGGTTGTCGACTAGTAACGAGGGTCTGGTAAGTTATTCTTGGGGAGACTATACCAATTTTTTTAAAATCTAAACCACCATCATATGAAAAAAACAATAACAAAGTGAGGAAGTGTATAAATAAAGAGAACAATACCATGTCATATGATATTCAAAAGAAGAAAATATATTACTCAATTAAAAGGAAAAACATTATATGAAAATGATAATGACAAGTTTCTACATTGATACTAATAGAAGAGACACAACAACCCCCATCCTAGTACCGAACCACATCTGGTTCCCTCTCCAATGATCCAATCCTAAACAGCCACATATCCTAGGTCCTTTCCCCTATCCTGTCCTGCAATACTAATGCCTACTAAGGTTTAGATCTAGTGGTTCGAATAGGGTGTGAGAATAACATAGTAGGCTACCAAAAATGATGTCTAAAACAAGTCCAGTCAAAAGGCAGAGTATGATGTTTTATGAATCAATAAATACAATATATAATTAAACAGTTATCACGTTGTCATTTAATATATACTTATCATAGTCGTCCCAGTTTGAGTTCATGTTTCCATTTGAATCATCATTCATTATTATCATTCATATGGTGTTGAACATCGGTTCAATCACCCAGAATCTCATTCAGTGTAGGCATCCTTGCTTAACACTACATATCTCATTCAGTGTAGGTCATCAAGCCTATCAACCCAAAATCAAAATCATTTATAACTTTTGGGGATGAACGCTATATCTAAGTCCCAACATCTATTCGATATATAAATCTATGTCCAACACCATAAAAATATCATATATTTAATCAGTCTTTTATTCACAAGAATTTTCCACATCATTCCATTACTAATCCAACAATTAGATGAACATTTCAAAGTCCACTTGTTAACTCAACAATTAATTAAGAACATAACCCATTAAATAATCAATCAATTAATCAATAAATAAACTCCATTTTCAGTCTATAATTAATTTTTCATATTTAATTATCCATAACATATCTGACCATTTTTTAATTAATTATAAATATTAATTATCATCGATCAATATTATTGCACATAATTAATCCTTAAAAATAATTGTCTCATATATCCAAAATTCATTTCATATTTAATTTCCAAAAATTAATTGTCATTAGACAAAAATAATAATAATTGCAATTTCTCAACTCATAACCAAACTCCAAAACAAATATCTATTTGGTCAAACCCCATTCGTTTGTTTGGGCAATCAATTATCAATTAATCACCATGTAAATCAAATGTCAATTCCACATTCCTAATTATTCTACTTTCAGAAATCAATTATCAAGGGAAAATATAAAATCTATAAACTGACGTTCACATATCAAAACCATGACTATGGGAGTTTGATTTAAACAAACTTCATTGGTTTATTAATCGATGATAACCCAATAGAAATCCCCAAAATCCATTTTCAGAACATCATTGATCAAGATTCTGATCCAAATCCATAAACCAAAATTAAGATCAAAGGCATCAAGATATTGTAAATATAGATCGAAATCCACAATCCAAGATCTAGATATCATCTCATACGTTTAGATCCGTGGAAATAGTTGAGATATTCTATGAAATAAAAGTAAAGATAGAGGAATGAAAGGGAGAACCAATGGGATGAAATCCACTTACCCTAAAGAGAGAGGATCTTTATTTTGGGCTTTTGATCTTGAAGAAAAATGTTCTAATCAAATTTTAATCCCTCTGTATGCCTCTAGGATCACCTAGAATTTTTCAAGACTAAGACAATGTCAAAATATGGGAGTCTCAGGGGTTCGTGTTTTTTTAAAATAAATTTTCGGATAATTATTCATAGGAACATGGTTTTATAGGATGAGGTTCATAGTTAGGAAAAACTGTTCACTAACCATGCAAACCTCTCTGTCCAGAATTGCATAGTTGGCACAGATTAGTCGCATGGTTTTTCAAACCATGCGAAAATTTTGAAAATCTCACTGTCAGTTAGTTTTTCTTAATAATTCACCAAAAATCACCCCATACCACTACTCCAAAACATAGGTACATAAAAACCTAAAAAGTACATGAAAATGCCCCCAATATGATTCCTGAAAGACAGGGATCTTACAACTTCCCCACCTTATAACAAATAATCCTCAAGAAGAACTCACAAACTTCGCTAAGATTCAAAACCAAAACTATGGGGCCACTGATCCATCATGTTTATGACCCATTCCCTTATTTCCTCTAGAACACTTCCATATTTCCAAAACACATAAACTAACAACACAGTCTTTCATTGTAACACTTTCTCACTATGACCCAACACACGTATCAGATTCTCTTCAAAAGACACATCTATCATGAGGTAAACATCTTCCAAATGAATCACATGAGAAGGTGCGGGGTGATATCACCATAGTTGTGACACATGGAATACAACATGCGTAGTTCTGAATTTCTGTGGAAGGGATAATCGATACGCGACTGGCTCAATTCTCTCTAACACCTATAACAGTCCTACAAACCTAGGAGCCATCCTGACCTACCTCTATATCCTGTAGTGGCCCAATATAGGTGAAAAAAAATGAATACATGATCACCATTTATAAACTCTAGGGGCCACCTCCATGTATCAGCATATGACTTTGGCCTACTCTGATCTTTAGCAAGACATTTCTGAATCAACTGCATTTTCTATGAGGTCTCCTAAACAGGACTCAGTCCAAACAGGTCTGAATCACCCACTTCTAACCAACATAGTTGTGATGTACAAGGTTTACCATAATGTACCTCATATGGTTCCATCCGTATAGTTTCCTGATAATTGTTGTTATAGACGAAATCCATTAAAACCAAGTGCTTCTCCTAAGAACCAGCAAATGAAAAGCACACATGATTGCAACATATCCTCGCACACAATTATGGTATGCTCTGACTACCCATCTATCTGTGGGTGGAATTCCACACATAACAAAACAAGTATTCTATGCACCTTCTGTAATCCCTTTCAGGCGCATGAAGTAAAGTGTGGATCACGATCTAAATCTATGGTACATGGCACCCCAAAAAAAGAGACATTCTCTCACACATACAGTTCCCCCAATTGTTATACTACAATGGTTTCCCTAATAAGAAATAAATGTTCTGCCTTCATTAGTTGACCCAAATGGACCCAAATAACATCATTCTTCCTAAGAGTATTTGTATGTACTAATGAAAAGTCCAATGTAACATCATCCAACCTCTATTCCGAAATATGCAATGGTTGCAATAGGCCTATAGGTCATTAATCCTTTGCTTTCACCTACTAATAGGTGAAACATCTTATTAAAAACCCTAATATCTTCTTTTTCATGAATGGCCAACAAAAATGTCATCATAGGTCACAGTACATTTTGGTCACCCCTGGATTTCCAACCCACTTTGAGGCATAAAATTCTTACATGAGTTCCTCTCACATACTCATAGGCACAACAAACCGATTTTTCAAATAGATGGTATCATCCTCAAATATTATCCAGGCTCAAAGTTGCCTCCCCAAATGAAAGTTATTCCCTTACGTATAAAAACTTTTTATATCTATATTTCTTATCCTTGATCCATCTCAATAGCATATAATCCACTGCTACATAAACCAGAGTCATCAACTCTGGACTCTCTTGAACTACTACATGCATTTCCACCAGCAAGGTCATCATCTGTCACTATTCACTAAACTCATATACCAAATGGGTCATATTTTTCAACTATTCATCATTTGAAATCATCTGATAACTAGATCAAGGAACCCATATTCCCACTATTAGATGCACTGATGTTCCGCATCAGGCATTAAAAATGTTCCAGGGATTAGACACACTATTCCCCTTTCCAGGTGTGTATGCTAGTTCAAAATCAATAGAATGCATATAATTTACCCATATATTCTTCTGAAGATTCAAGTCATGATAGGAAATTATATACTTCATGATTTTATGATCCATATAAATGGTATAATTTTCAACCAAATGATAGTGTCACCAATAGTTAAGAGTATAAACCAATACTTACAACTTGAGGTCATGTGTAGGGTAACTCCGTTAATGTGTACTAAACTGCAGAGACCCATAATAAATGAATCCATCCCTTTCATCAACACATCTCCATGTACGATCCCCAAATCATAATAATAAATCCTGCACTCCTCAACTAACTCAGGTAAGATCAAAATAGGTTTTGATTTCATCTTTCTCTTCAACTCCTAAATATCATTTTTGCATACTTCTACTCAATAAAACGAGACATCTTTCAATTCAAACCTAATAGTTGTTCTTCCAATTGGATAAAGACCTATATGAACCTCTTATAATATCTAGTTAATCACAAAAATCATCTGATATTAAAAACATTATTTGGATACTCTCTAAAAAGCATTAAAATCACTTTTTATTGATCCATTACCAGACCTTCTTTCGAGATGTTGTGCCCCAAAAATTGTACCTTATCAATCGAAAATTGAAATTTAGATAGATTGGAATATAGATGATTCTCTATCTGTCTACATAGAATGATGTAAAGATGTTGGGCATGATCATCATGATTCTTAGAGTACACCATGTTGTCATCCACAAACACAACTACAAACTAATGAAAATTCATTTTCATCAAGGCCATAAATACTACTAGAGCTTTTTTCAACCCAAAGAACACTACAAAAAACTCATAAAATACCATACCAACTTCTGAATGAAGTTATTGGTATATCATAGGTCCAATCTCTCACATGATGATACCCTGATCTCAAATCAATCTTTGAGAACACACAATCCCCCATAAACTATTCAAATAGATCATCGATACACAGAAGAAAATATTAGTTCTTCACAGTAATTTTATTCAACATCTAGTAATCTATAAACATGTGTTAAATCCCTTCATACTCCATTGAAAATAATAGAGGTTATCCCCATGGAAATGTACTTGGATGGGTAAACCCTTTATCCTCCAACTCATATAACTGCATTTTAAGATTTTAATGCTCAGTCGATTCTAGTCAGTATGGTGGAATAGATAGGGAACATGATCTCAATAGTGAATTTCACATCCCTTTTAGGTGGAAACCCGGAAATATCATTATGAAATACTTCTTGAAACAGTTACAGTACTTGTGGAATGAAATATTCCCTACCAATCCTATCATCCATAAAATGACTAGAATCATGGGCTATTATATCTTCTAGAAATTGTGTAATTAGCCCAGCTCGACCAGCATTGATATCCCATTCTCTTTGTTGAACATACCGGTCACCCATAGGAGATACAAAGCTCAATCTCCTACAGTAAGAATCTATGTGGGATTGGTATGTGACTAGTAAGTACATACTGATAATCAAGAAGAAGCTGGTTATATAAATTTCATAGATATCTCAAATAAAACTATTGTCTCTGACCTCTAGCTAACATTCCTTTATAAACAGATATACCTATGCTGTGTTCCGAATAGTGTATCTATACACATCATGATACCTGTGGACTCCACCTCCAGGATCAAAATAGTAAAAAAAATCTTATATATAAAGGAATGATAGGCATCGGTATCAAAATAGGGAATAAATAATGTAAAAGAAATGGGAATAGTACCTCTCACTATCGATAAACTGGCCTCGCTCTCCACATGTGTAGGATTCAGTACATGTAACTGTCATACCCATATTTTTTTGGAGTCGTCTGACTCCATTGAGTAGAACCCCTCTGCTGATGCGGGCGCTGATTCCATGAAGCACCAGGTTGAGTACCTCTACCACCTATGCACATAGATTTCTAGCTTCTATACCTATATGGTGTAGAAGACCCCATTCCCACACTCTGACTATGAGAATCTTCTCCCTCAACACTAAATTTCCGTAGCTTTCTACAAAACTTTTGTAGGTGTCCCATCTTACAACCAAACTGGCACTCCACTGGTGGTTGATTATAATGTGTATGATAGTGTCCCTTCCTACCAAACTGGAGTTAAATGACATAACTGAGATCCAGTGTAATAGTTCCTCCTGGTAGTCCACATTCTTTTCCAATGTACCGACTATGGTTATTGAAATGAAACTTCTTACTCTCGTAAGGCACACTCCCTTATAGTACAGTGATAACTACCCATCTTCTACTAGATCCCTTCTTCTAGTTCCCCTCTAAAATGAAATCCTGATCAGCCACTTCTGAGAATTTCGTCAGACTAAAGATATTTACCTGTGACTTAAATTCAGAACAATGTCCATCCTAAAATATTTTTTCTATTGAAGCATCATCTACCTCCAGAGATGGAGAAAAACTCTATAAATATGTGAAACATTCACCGTAATCCATTATAGACATTCTTACTTGGGTTATGTTCATAAACAATGAAGCCTTCTCGTATCTCAGTATCTTAGGAATGATTTTCTCTAAGAACATCTCCAGAAAGTCCTTCCATAACATATCATCAGTATGACCAGATCTTACCTGAATATCCCACTAGATCTTTGTTTACCCTCGTAGCATATAATAAGAAATCAAGACCCTAATCTAAGAAAGAATCACCAAATTTTCAAGAATCATATCTATGGATTCAATCCAGTATATAGCTCCCTCAGGTCCACCAACTCTAGTAAATGTATGATAGTGTTGTAGCTAAAAATCCCTTGCCAACTCAGAACTTCTTTTTAAGACATACCCTGGGTCTCTCTCCATGAATTGCATGAAATGAGAAATGTTCTCTTGGAACAGCTCCCCTTTATAATAATCTTGCACCAATGGTTCCTCATGTTCCCTATCTGGATGTTCGTTCTGGGCCATTGCCCTCAGTCTCTCCCTTAACAAGTATCATGGAGGCATATTATAAAAATCCAAACACACATATTTGGTCTCATAATGCAACCTTATAAAATTTATGTAAGAGGACAAAATTACAAAAAAAGTTTTAACAAGTCCTTTCCCATTTTTATCGCCACATGGTCAACACTAAGTCATTATCACTACCCTTAACCATCCTACTCTTGGTCTTGATTAATAGTGGTACATAAATTATCATTAATTAATTCAACCATTAATTAATCACAGTTTCTAAATTTAATTAGCTTAATATTTAATTAGTTAATCGTACTCATTTCATCAATAAAGGTTCTCATTAGACACCCATTTATCCTTATTTTGAATCATTATTCCAATCTCACAACAAGGAAAAGCAATTCATGTTCATCAACTTACCCATATCCTATTTTTTTTGTGAGTGCCTAGAATGATGAAAATCCCAACAACATTGAGTGCCTAAAATGATGTATACAAGTTCAAGCATCATGCCTATTTAGGATAAAATTTAAAATTCAACAATTGTCTGAAAAAATATCACATAACACCACAAGTTCATCACCCAAGGTGAAATAATATCAAGTAGTAACAACAAACATCAATCACAAAAATCCCACCATGAGTACTCAAATTTTCTCCCACACTTGGGTTTGTAACTCCCTTACATGAGCTCATTATCATGCCTTGTCTCTTCCTAGTTTCATATATAAAATTCACCATACTAGTAAGATAAATGAAAGATAAAAATAAGAAAACTCTTTTGATATCACATTGTGACATCCCGACCCGAGTGCCACTAAATTGTGACCCAAGATGGTTGGTCACATACTATCAAGCGCGCCTCTCTATGTGCCAGACTAGGAAGACTAGCAACGAGGGTCTGGTAAGTCAGCATTAGGGAGACTATACCTTCTTTTATCTGAATAAAACACCAATGGAAGAAGATAACAATAACCAAGTGCAGAAGTGAATAAATAACCTGAACAATACCATGTCATATGATATTAAAAACAAGAATGTACAATACTCAACTTAATGGTAAAAAATTTTATTACAATGAGAAGATCATGTTTATACAATTCAATTAAAATCAAAGACACAAAGACTCCTAAGAGAGTCCCTAACCATGTCTCCTTCCATCAACCATGCTACAATCCCAAACAGAAACTAATCCTAGGGATTTCCCCTTATCTTTTGCTGCAATAAAAAACTCTACTCGGGTGTGGATTTGGTGGCCTGAATAAGGTGTAAGCACAACTTAGTAGGCCCCCACCAATGGTGTCTAAAACATGTACAGTCCAAACATAGTGTATGCAGTTTTATGAAGAAATAAATACAATGAATAATTAAGCAGTTATGACATTTTCATTTAATCATTACTAATAACATTAGGGTTAGTTTCATCTAATGTTTCTATTTGAATCATTACTCATTATTATTATTCATATTGTATTTACCATATTTTCAAGAACCCCAAATCTCATTCAGTGTAGGTTTCCATTCCTAACACTCAATATCTCATTCGGTGTAGTTCTTCATGATAAGAACCAGAAAATCTCAAGCTTGGATAACAATGGGGGAGGAATGACATGTCCATGTCCTAAAATAAAATCATTCTAAAATTCTATGTCATGGAACAAAAATATCATCCATTTAATACTTCACTATTTTGAATGAATTATCCATGCCATTCTATTAGTAATCCAATGATTTGTTAAACATTTCAAAGACCATTAGTTAACTATAAAATTAACTAAGCACATGACCCACTAATTAATTCATCAATTAATTAATCAATCAACACCATTATCTTTCCATAATTAATTATACCTATTTAATTATCCATATCATATAACAACTTATCATAATTAATTCCCACAATTAATTAACTTTGATAAACATCATGGTACATAATTAATGATAACAATTAACTATCTCACATAATCAAGCATAATTTCATAATTAATTTTACCAAACTAATTATCTTAACACAAACAATTCAATATCTAAATTTTAATATTTCAACCCAAAACCAATATCGAAAAAATATCTATTTCATCAACACCCCCTCGTTTGTTCTGTGATTCAATTATCAATTAATCACAATGGAAATCACAATTCAATTCCACATTCATAATTACTCCAATTTAAGAAATCAATTATCAAGGGAAGCTAGAAAATTGATAAACTCACATTCAATATCAAATCCACAACAATAAGAGTCTGTTTTAAATGGCATACCCTGGTTTATTGATGGATTTTAGCCTAATGGAAATACCAAAAATCTGAGTGGAAAAACATCATCAATCAGGCTCTTGATATAAATTGCTAAATGAAAATTAAGATTAAAGGAATCGAGATCTTGATAATATATATCATGATCCACAATCCTAGATCTAGATCTCAACACATAGGTTTAGATGCATGGAAATAGTGGATATATTCCATGAAAAGATCAATGAAATATAGAGGAAATAATGGGAGAAGTAATGAGATTAAATTCACATACTGGGAAGAGAGAGGATCTTCAATATAAGCATTCAATCTCAAAGAACATTGTTCAAATCACCTTAGAATCCCTTCAGATGTCTCCAGGACCACTGATAATTTGTCGAGCCTGAGCCAAGGCCAAAATATGTGAGTCTTAAGGTATTGGGTGGTTTTAAAATATATTTTTGCATAATTAATCTCACATTCATGATTTCCGGGGTAGGGCCGTATGGTTAGGGAAATCTATGCACCAACCATGTAGACATCTTTGGTTACGTTTGAATTGTTGGAATGGTTTAGTCACAAAAGTTTTCAAACCGTGCAGAAACGATGCACAGTTTACTGGTCATTAGTATTTCATAAAAATTAACCCAATCAAACACCAATCCATTACTCCACAACAAAAATAAATCCCTCAAAATGTACCTAAAAAACGCCTGAGATGACTCCAAAAAAATTAAAGATCTTACATATAAGGTGGGGTATGACCTAAAGGTGTTTAAAGAACCAGTGGGGTAAATGGTTCTCCGAAATTATATTGTGTTGTTAAACACATTTCTATTTGAATAGTACATATCATCATTTCTATGGACCATCAATATCATGAGAAAATATATATGAATGTTGATATTCATCATGGGTACCTAGATGAATATATTCCAATGGATTAGTTTGATAGTTTAATATTCAAAAGTAATAGGTCTATTATTTTAAAGATGAATTAGATCCTTTATGTGTTGATTCCCTAACCAAATTAGTGAATAAAAAATCTTGATACCATTTTTTTAGAGTTTTTAATATAATATTTTTTCATTTTTATAACTGGGAAGTGTTTAATGATGGGATTTTCAGCATCTTACTTATCTGTGTGGATGACATAATTATTCTATAAGAGAAATGTGGATGATAGATAAACTAAAAATGGAATATTCCAATGCTTTTGAGATAAAGTATGTCAATATTTAGAAATTAATCATACATATTTGGATTCAATGGGACATAAATTTTGATACATTTTAATGACTATGTCATACTACATCTAAATGGTGGTTGAGTGTTTTCAAAAGAGTGAATAGGAAATTGTTACTAATCCTCTATTTCAAGATTCTAAGTTGAGTATAGAGAAGAAAAAATGTAATGTTGTTTTTCTAGAGTAAATGGAAAATATTATTCATGAATTAGTATTAAAAATGATAATGTATTTTAGAGTATTAACTAAACCATACATTTCTTAAGAAATTGAAGTTTTTTGGAACTTATTCAAACCAAAAAAGAACATTGGGAAGCCGTTATAAAGAGCCTCTATATCTAAATGTGTCTAACGGTATGTATCTCAATTCATTAATGGAAGAAAAAAATTAGGTATTTATAGATTCATAAATTTGGGAATATTATCTCACATAGAAGATTCCTATGGGTAATAGATTAACTTTTGGAGAGAAAAAAATGTGATCCCGATATCAATGCTCACACTGATAGTTTTACATCCCCCGTTGATTGTGGAGTACATTACATGAAAGAAAATTTGTATGTAAATTTTTTTGGATAATGGGTTTGGTGAAATATTTAAAATTAATTCCTGAATTTGTAATTCATTTATTTTATTCTCAAAGTGGGATTAAAATTGATTCTAAAATAATTTATAATTCATGGATGAAGTAAACTCATCTAATGTATAAATTAATCCATTTTTTCGAGGAAACATTTAATGATCTATAGAATATGTAAGTATATAAGAATCTAGATGAAATGATGAAAATTGTTATATTTATATATTTCTTTAGGGTTAATTTCTCCTTGTTCAAACCAGGATAAAAAAAATCATGATGCAGAAAAAATGTGGTTTGAGGGAAAAAATGCATGATAGAATGAGTATTTGAATATACATGCAGTGGATAAGATTGTGAAATATGAAAATCATTTTCATGTGGTAGATTAATAGTTTATACTCTAGGAAAACCATTTTTTCTAGAGTGATTTTAAATAAAATAAGGGGTGATATTAGATGTTTAATATCTAAATCTTGGGTGTCGATGGTGGAGAAAAATTAAAAATGTCTTGTTTTTTAGACACAGGAAGTCCATACGTAGGGTGTCAGAAATAGAGAATACAAATTTATCTAGGAAAGTCTGAACCAGGTGAAATCTTCGAAAGAATGTGAATTTATCCTCATAGGTATTTGGGGGATGTTAGGGGGAATATTTTACTTTCATAATTTCTAACATAATCGATACTTGGTTATTTCTTATGATGTTATATAACATTTTTCATAGAAGTTTCACTAAAAAGGGAAATATTTAAGGGTCTTTAAAATGTTACATAAGTTTAATATCGTTGAGTTTCTAGAAGCATACACTGTTAATAAGAATGAAGAGTAAAGGTATTTGATGAATTCTTCTAACTAAATGGGTTCATATAACCCCATTATATTTTAATATAATAATACTTATAAATAATTTACCACGGTTGATATATTTCTCCACATTCACTTCCAGACAAAATATAAAAACAAAAATTCTTAGTTAAAAAAAATCAATATTAACTTTGTAAAGTAATCAAAATCCATAAAATTAGTTGGAATACATTGGAGTATGAAATTTATAAAATATTTAAATAGATAATGTTAATTTTTATTTTTATTAACAATGAAATTCAATTAATATTTATAAAAAACCAATATAATAATTTAAATGAGAAAAAAATTTGTAAAAATAATTCATTTTTTGGCGATATAAAATTCTATTCTAAAATCAAAGTTATTAATTTAGTTAAAATCTATTATATATTAGAAATTTTTTAATTATAATTTAATTTTAAAATAATAGGGAATATAAATGATAATGGTTTAAATTATTAAAATGTATGTTTCAAATTAAAAACTTTTTTCTCTATATCTCATATTTTAATTTAAAAGAATCAATTATAATTTTTGTAATTTTAAATTGATATATGTAACTTAATTTTTTGGATTTTCATTTAGATATTATATTAAAAATATTATTAGGGATTTTTTGGGAATGAATGATTTTTATGTGAATAGTTCAGAATCACTTTTTTTAAAATACTATTATTCTATTCCATTAATGTTATCTAACTTTTCTTTGAATACTTTCTCATGAACTTATTCACATGTATATATAACAAGCAAAATAAAATATTTTATGATATTATATTTAATTAATTAATTTATATTTTTTATTTTAATACATAAGTCAAAATTTTCAACAAAATATTTTAATACAATACAAATTTACAATTTAAAACTTATCATGTAACAAAATTATAAATTTAATGTTATCAAATGTAATTTATACTTTAAATCATTATTAATAATTATTAAATAAATTTCATTTAATTTTTTGGAATATAAAATGATTTACTACAGTAAAAATAGTTACCATGATAGAATCTAAAATGGTAAAAATAAAAAAAATAATGGAATTGTTTAGAAAATGTATTTTAAACATGGATTAGAATGGGTTCATGTAACAATTAAAATATATAACTATCCACGGTTTATTATTTATTTCTTTTGGATCTAATTTTATTTAGTGTACCAACTCACTATTAAACATTTTAGTTATTTATTAAAATACCAAACCTTTTCACTTATAAAAGGGACCATTATCTCTTTAAAACTCGCTCAGACAAAAACACAATTAGTTCCTATTGAAATCTACTCAATACTAAACTAAACATTCTTACCTAATATTAATAGGTTCTAGTTTTCTCAAAAGTCATCCCTAAATGTATTCCCCTAATTTTCAAAGGGGATAATCCAAGATGCGCAGTATATATTTCTAATAGATCCATCACATTTAATTTTTAATATATGCACATATTCTTCCTAAAATAACATTAAACCTTATTAAAATTATAAAATTATTATATTTATAATAATATTATTTTAATATAAATATGTTAGAGTCATCAACCACCCTTCCATTTTTTATTATGAAAAATCAAAATTGTATTCATATCTGGTTTCAAATTATGCCTCTATCTCACAATGTGCTTCATTTCTCTTCATCGCTATTAATGTATGTTCCTAAATAGAATTTAGTATATAAGTATTATATTTATGATATATTTTAAATTCTGAAATGAAATCCCATATCGTTCTTCTTTCCCATTCTATAATCATTATATCACCATCTATGCATATGTGTGGACTGCCACCACCACAGAATGATTGATGTTTATGTGTAATTTTCTGAAACCCACACATTGATGGTTATAAAAGTGATTTTAATTTATAAATATGAATATTATCATAATTTTAATGTAATTAGAGGATAAATTGGTACAATCTTTAAAAAATAGGATCAATAAACCATTTTAATAAATTCAATCGTTCATTAGTGTGTTCTATGTGAAAATAATTATTTCTTCATACTATGAATTATCATTAAATATGTTATATTATTATTATTATTGTTATTATTAATAATATGATATAACATAGTAATAAAAAGTATATAATTTCATTATTATTTAGATACAGTGACATTAAATATAAACCACCACATAATCCTTTATTAATCTTGGAATGTCTTTTTTGGGTTGGTTCAACCACCAACATAGAGAATGCTTTGAAATTATATCATGGATGACTATTATAATTTAATTAAAAGTATATAATGAAATGATTTTTTATTTAAATATTTTTTTGGATCTTGTTTGGTAACATTATTATTATGTTTATTGTTTATAAAAATCCCTTTTGTTCATTAAGAATAAAAAAACATTATCGTCACCAATTTCAACATCATGGTATGTAACCAAAAAATCCCATGGAAAAACATTAATAGTCAGAAATAGTATGTATAATTAATTCTATTACCTTTATTAATTGTTATATGATAAAAATGGTAATAATAATAAATACATACACTATTATTTCTAATCAAGTTAAAAACAATGAGGATTACATTCACCCGTTATGGAACATTCTTGAAATCTAACTAAAATTAATATATTGATTGATTATAAATGAAGAGTATAAATAAAAATAAATATTATTAATTTAAAAAAATTTATGATTAAGGTATTTATATAATTGATAAATAATTATCGCTGAATGTGTGGATAAAATCAAGACCAAGGTAAACGGTTTTCATGTCAAATTATTTTATTTGATACATGTTTTTTATGATTCACATAATTTAATATCTATGTTACACATACTACATTTTTGATATATCATATCATGAATTATATTTTAATCATAACATTCAATATTTGATTAAAATCCAAATCTTTCAAGGGGTATTGGTCAAAATGTTTCTCAATCCGTTGTTGTTCTTTTTGTCAATTATTAATTAATGAAGATATGTTTATGTTATTAACCATGATTCTCATTTTATGGAGTGTCTTGTACCAATTAAAATCATATATTATTATAATTAATTGGAATAAATATCCTATATGAAATCCATTTTATAAAATGGAATTTTACACAATTGTGACCCTAGTTGTAAATATATTTTCTAACATAATTTTAATTTATTATGTTATATTGTTTCATCTAAAATTTTTCATAGGATATTTAAACCTAATACATTACTATATAAAGTTAATTATTATAATTTTAAAAAATAAAATTGTATTAGTAAATAATATTTTAGTATGTGGGGTTCCAAAAAATGTTTTTCAATGTATTAATAAGGTTATTTTTCTTTCATCATATAATTTTATGTTTATAGATTCACATTTCCTCTATAAAACGAAATATCATTTTAAAATATCCATTATTGGAGGTTATTATTTAATTAAATGTTTATATAACACTGCAAATGACCTTTTTAATTGCTTTTTTTTAACGTGACATTGAATTTTTTATTTTACTTCAATGTTAATATTGTTTTCTAAAATATATTGTTATGTCTTCACCTTAATTTTTCATTTCAATTCCCAAAGGATTTACACTCATAGGATTTATAATATATTATTTATCTTTTAATAAATATGTATATATTTATAATTTTTCATTTTGAACTCAAAGGATCATCAACTGGATTATTAATCTCGTCTTCTCTAACACCTACCAAATCATTATTTTGAAACAATGTTTTCATCTATGTCAAAGTATATCATTGTTTATTTTTTTAAAATAGGTTATATGTTCTTTTGAAATCATCCCCATATTTATTTAGATGTATTTTCATCATATAGACTCAATATTGATTTATTTATATACTTATATGTCTATAAATTCTCAATGTTATATATTACAGAATTCAGATTGGGTGATTTTCAAATTAAA
Source organism: Viscum album (assembly GCA_963277665.1). NCBI lineage: Eukaryota > Viridiplantae > Streptophyta > Magnoliopsida > Santalales > Viscaceae > Viscum > Viscum album. Next base: position 1,936,704,361 of record OY728132.1, read on the forward strand.
TTATTGATATTCTATTATCTGTGGATTTTCATTACATTCATTATGAAATTATCCACATAGATATGATTATTGTAAAAGTTTATTATATATTGTTTACCCATTATCTCATATGATGAATTCATTTGACTTAAAAAAGTAATGGGGTTCACCCAACATTATGTATCCCCTCAATGCACTAGTATATCTCACAAGAGAATCATATTTTGGTATTTTTTGAATTATTTACCAATTCAAAAATATGTACTCACTATGGTTATCATGAAAAGAATTATTTCATCGAAATTTCCTTGATGTAAATAATGATTTATTTGTTGATTACCTGAAGGTATTATTATGACTTCTGCATTATTTATTACATCTCTATAGATTATATCATTTTTATCCATGTAATCTATTTATTTTCAATATTATACATGGATATATTATTTACTTAGTTCTATAATATAATTTAATTATGATGATTACATATTTTTACATTTTTTTAATATCGTGTTTATTCCATGATTACCGTCATTTCATGTTTCCTAATACTGAGTGTAATAACTCACCACTTGTTATGTCTCTATTTCCACATGTTACGAAGAAATGTATTATATAACTAATATAATAAAATGTTTTTGGGTTTTATTAGATATTTTTTAGACATATTATGGATTATATAGTTTCTAATATTGTTGAAAAATTTATCATTAGTTTTTAAAGACACAATAATTATTAGTTTAATATTTTTTCTTATTCTCTATATATGTAAACTGAAAAGTTCTATGGAATTTATTATAATGGAATATTAGAATTATGTTACATTATTATGGGATAATAATTCTAGGTATTTTGTATTTGGTATTAATGGTTGTTTTTAAATTATTTTTATATGTAACCTGATCTCAAAGTACACATAGGGGTTTCAATGTTGGTATCAAATCCATGTTTAGATAACTTTAGAGAGTATGATGTTTATTGTGGATAATTTTATGGGTCTATAAGTTATGGTTGGGAATAATTTCAATATTATTTGTTATTATATTCAATATTATATAATTTAATTTCATGGTAATAGTGCACATTTTATTTTTGTATTAGGATAAGAGAACTTTACGAATAACCTTATTATAATTCTATGTAAAAATGTTAAATATTTTATAAAATCTCAATTTTTAGGTAATGTAGATATTATTTCTAACTCATAATAATTTCGAAAATATTTTGATAATACCAGATGATGCAATATCTTTAAGAGAATTTTCAAGGGATAATAACCTAGAAATGTGTATATTTGGGAACTGAATCAATCGTCACCATGTGCATGATTAATAGGAATAACTATACACCTTATTTGGTACTCATAGGAGGTAGGGGTTGATTAATTATATTCACTTCATGAAACATTATTAAGTATTTTAGTACGATGATAGCTAGTTAAGATATATAACAGAAAGATAAAATTACCTTGGATAAACCAGGATTATTCAAAAAGAGTCATACATAGAATTGAATGTATCATAAGATAAAACAAAAGGATTAATAAGGGTAGAAATATTTATCTTGATGTTAAAATATTATTATGTATTATAATAATAGATACATTTTTTAGAATTTTTGTTTTGAAATGTTATCATTAAAATAAAGATGAGAAGTGTACATATCTAAAAATCATTATGTCTTATAACAAATTAAGGGAGTATAGTAAAAGGGTTTAGAAATGTGGTATATTCCAATTATGATGAAAAATGTGAATTTTATAGTCTAACCTGAAGATGTGATGTTGTCATAATAATAAAAATTAAATCATTTTATAATGAATATTTTGAGTGTTGAATGTTTTTTATTTGTGATATTCTGGTATATTCTAAATGTGATGGGATTTACTTGAACTGTCTAGGGATTGTTATCCTATAATTTTTTCATTAATGGATTGGAATCATATATGAAATGGTATTCATATCATTAAAACATAATATATCACAATGTTTATTATGTGGATAACTATTGGATAACACATGATTGATGAATACTATGCACTTATGTTTCATATATGCATTATTTTAAAGAGATAATCAGTTGAATGAAACTGGGAATATTGTGCAAGATATTGTAGATATCCTTCTAATAGGTTTTTTATTTAATGAAAATATAATGATTGAGTTTTTGGTATAATTTTTCTATTTTTTTGGATTATGATATATATTTATTAGTTTATGGAATTATAAAATGGTGATTAATAGATTTGAGGCATGAAAAGATATTTAATTATGGTAAAATAAGTTATATCTTTTTTTATTCATGTCTTGTATAATTATTTGTTTATAGAGAAGGAATATTTTGGAGAATATAATATTATAGTATATAAATTACTATGAATGTGATTGAATGAAATTTTAATGTAGTTTGACGAAGGATAAGTAACATTAAATGTCTTCAGAATGTAAGGTATATGTTATATTAGATGTCATTATAAATAACCAAACTCCAATAACCTAGAAATGGTTTATTCAATACTATATATGTAATACTTACATGAAATACCACCAAAAATTACAGAATAGTTTTTTATTCTTGGTAAATTAGATACATACTAGAAATTCACATTACATTTTAAACATAAAATAAACAAAAAATTTCATTTAGAATGACATTATTACCCACAGAATATCTATTCATATCATTCATAAAACACATATTAGTATCCCAAGGAAATAAAAAATATATGAAATATGTGTGCTAAAATGATCATTAAGGTTACAAGAACATTGTAATATATCATGAATAAATAAGAACAATCAATATGTATTGGTAAATAACTGAAACACGTACCATTTAATCAATAGACATATAATAACATAGATAAGAAAATAATTATCAAGTAAATCAATATGAATAAAAAAATGAGCTTGAATATTATCCATGGATATTCTAAATAGTTGAATAATCCAATTGTTATCAAAAAAATATCATTAATAGAGAATTCATAATTCCAAACTTCTGAAAAATACATTTAATACTTTTCAAAAAATCATTTAATATTGTGGGTAGATTTCAATATAATTTAGCCATTTGATTCGGCAAATAAGACCCATTAATGAATCTAGGAATTATCCATAATTCAGAACTAGAATTGAAATAAATATTAAAATTCATTCCTCATATGAATGGTTTGAAAAATAATCAACATAAAGATTCATATTTAAAAAATATTATACCAAATGTTTATACATAACCCATAAAATAAACATAATCATATACCATCCATGTTAATATGGTGACTATTAAAAAAATGGTAATACTCTATCAAACCAACAATAATAAATTGATATGACAATTAAGGATGATGTAAACACAATATTTTCCCATTGGATCATAACTACAATAATGGAATAGTTTCTTCGCTGAATAAAAATATCATAAAATGACATTAAAACATTTAGAAGAAAAATAAACATTAAAAATTGAAAATAAACATAAAATGAGTTTAAAAATTAAAATAAATCCCTGGAAAATGACCACCCAAATATATAAAGGAACCTTCAAAACACTGAGTGGTCATGATGGAAGGAAATTGTGTTCATGTCATTAGTGTTAAAACAATGTTTCCTTTCATATTTTCTGGTATAATTAAATCATGCCTCGTTTTGAAAATGACATGAAGAATAATTTCAAATAATTTTATAAAAAGACAAATGGTAAAAAAATATCCAATAAAATTTTTTAAGATGGATGAATACATTTTTGAAAATGCTTATAGAAAATATTGATTTTGATGAAAATGGATATTTAACCCAATAGAGATATAATGTTGCAAATTCTTAAAACCATTTTCTAAAAAAACTATTATATTTATTTCAAATTAATACATATTTAATTATCTATTATTTCACTTAAAACAACCTATAATATTGATAATTATAGTCTATTTTCAAATTAGATACATTACATAATAACTTAAAATAGAAAAAATGTTATTTTTGTTGAAAACATCCATAACATACACATAATATTCCAAGCCTTTTAAAAAATTAAAATAAAATCCTATGGAAATATATTAGAATGGGTTGATCTATAAATCCTAGTAAGGGCATAAACATTTAAAGAGGTAATATTGTTTATAAAATACACATATTAATGGGGAATAAAAGAAACATGAATAATAAGGTATGACATTGCGTGATATCATAAAGGAAACATAGAAACAGTGGAAACAAGTCCTAACACTACATAATAAACATATTTATAGTATTCCATCCAAGAAATAATTATTGAAAAATTCCCATAAAGTAATTAGGCTCACTCACATTCCCATCGTGATGTCTCTTCAGACTAAACATTAACCAATCTGTTGGAGCGATGTATAAATTCGGGCATACCATCCACATTCATTTCATTATATTTCTTATGTGTGAAACATAGAACATTGAATATGGATTCATTTATTATCATTTATTATTCCAAATTCATGGATTATGGAATATATAAAATTATTTCCCATGTCAACAATGTTTATGTGTGTAATGGTAAACATCTTATATTGCAATTAGGTAGGTTATTCATTACACAATTTGTTTTGGCATTGAAGATTGTGGTGATATTTCAGTAGTGTAACAAGATCACATAAAAATTCAAAAAATTAATTGATGATAGAGAATCGATCACTGATTATTTGTAAATAAAATATAAAATAATTAGGACATTGATAAACATATCCCAACCTAAGGAAGTGTAAATAAAATACATTTCATTACAATGAAACCTAAATAATGATGAGAATATGAGGGTCCCTTAATGAGTGTGTGACTCCAAATGCTTGGGAGGCGCTTCCTGAGACCTTGGGGGTGTCTTTGGGGACTCCAAGGAGTTTCTGGAAGAGTATGGATGTGATCTAGTGATATTTTGTGATGAAAATGTGGATTAATGGTGGGTTTATATAGGAAATGATGTGGGTTTTTTTTGGTTTTGTACTTTACATAAAAAAATAACAAATTCCTCAAATTATCCCATGATTTTCCCATTTTTTCTACCAAATTTGGGATGTTATCATTATTTTATACATCAATGTTCTGACTATAATAAAATAATTCCATTTTTTATGCAATGTTGAGTCACACTTTTAAAGAAATGATTCTAAAACCTCAAAATATATTAATGGTTTGGGAGGATTTAGAATGGATTTATAAAAATAATAAAATAAAAATAAAATCCATTTGTTTTAAAGTGAGAACATATATTTTTTCATGGATACCTTTTATAGTATTTATTACATCATATTTGGGTGATTATTATGTCATAATAAACAATGTATATTTATATATTATTTAATGTTTACCCAAAAATAACACACTCCAACAATTATGAATAATTATTTATTAGTTAATTTTGATATTCTAAATTGAACAACAATATTTACTACATCTATTTAATTTATGAAATATTTTTATTTTCAAATTTTAAATAAAATTCGCATTTTTTAATAAATGTTGGGGTTTTTTAAATAAAATTATTTTCAAACTCTTATAAAAATTACATTTAACATCATATAAACTATATTAACTATTATAATTAATAAAAACTATTGAATAATTTTTTTATTAATATATTATTTATTTAAAAAATCCAATAATTTTTCCATGTAAATTTCTTAATAGTATTTGAGTACTACATAAATATAATATTTTGGTTTTATCGCATCGAAAAAAAAAATTATAAAGTAACAATAATATGATAAAATTATATTCTTTATTCTATAAAAAATAATTTCTATAATAATATTATGAAGTTATTAAAACATGTTCCTTTAATACACACATAGGGTAAGGTAGCCGATTGTGAGGCATTTTTGGGGTTGTACGGTGAACAAGGTATGGGTCGTGATCTTGATTAGATTGAAGTTCTCAAATATATTGCTTTTCTAATGATGATGTTGTTGGATCTCAAATTTGGACTCATCAAGGGAAAATCATAATGAAGCTCTCTCCCTTAAAAGATCTAATAAATGAGGTTCACAGGGTATGATGCAACTAGATGATTCCATCACATCCTTTGTCTCTGTAAATTAGATTTTCTATAAACCTCTTTTTATACTAATCATGTGATAACTGTTCAATGACATTATTATCAATTGTAATGATAAAAATGGGTTATTTAAATCCCACTGGATTTAATAAAACAATATAACTTCCCATTTTTTATATTACCATATTACCTTATAATAAATTTATTAAATTATAAGGATAATTATATTTATTAAATTTCATGTCGTTATAATCTCCCCCCTTAATAAATGTATCAATCAAAGTTTTCATTTTTCCACACTAAAACAGATGATGGTAACTCCACTTCATCACCTCCACTAGATCCCACATTTCTTTTTCGATCATTTTGTTTATCCACAACACTTTCACATGGGGTATTATCTTATTTTATAAAAAATCTCCTCTATGTTCTAATATATTTATCGAATTACCTTCATATGAAATATCATTCCCCAATTGTACCACCTCTAGGTTTAGTACATGTGATTGGTCTATTATGTACTTCTTCAAGAGGGATAAATTTAATGCATCATCTATTGGAGAAAGGTTTTGTGGGAGTTTTAGTTGCAAGTCCTCCACTCTAACGTGATCAAGGATCTCAAAAAAGTCAATGTATATTCAAATATTCCTTCCTATATGCACAAATCTCATTAGTTTTTAAATGGGTAGGTGTAGGAAGAACATGAATCTAATATAAAACCCCAGGTCTCGTCATTGATTGTAAGCACTATATCTCTTTTTACAATATGTATCCTTGATGGTAACTAAATGGTTTAAAAATTTCCACAATTTTAGAGACCATTTAAGTACCTAAATATTTTTATTCCCCGAAATCATCCCAACATGTTGTTATTATGTAACTTTTCTCTTATAGGGCTTCATAGAGGGTCATTTGGATTTTTTAGTAGAAACAATTGTTGTATGAGAACTCGATCAGAGAAAGATGTTTTTGCAATCCACCTTTGAAGCCAATAGAACAGGCTCTCAACATTTATTCCAGTGTCTAAATAGATCTCTTATAGTGGACATCAATTTTATGATGATAATCCACACTAATGTTCAACAATATGTTTATATAATGTTGGTGAATGTTCCATAACATGGACATGAATCTCAAATATAAATTAGATAAAATTGATAGTGGAAATCCCTGATGTCATAACAATTAACTAATGTATATTAGTGAATTTCTTTCTAGTGAAAATTCATCTCAAACTGTGATAAAGTGAGCTATATTTGTAAGACGATCCACAAAATCCCATATATACTTTTTCTCTAATGATTCCTCTAGCTGTTTAGTGAAAAATCTATGGCGATTTTTTCTCATTCCCGTATTGGCATGGGTAATGATTTTATTTTCCCATATAATTATTCCATTCATCCTTTAACTACTGATATACAAGAAACTTTAATGTATATTCAGAAATCTGTTTCTTCATATTATCCCACTAATAGTGTTGTTAGAGATCCAGATACATCATTGTAATTAATTGGTGAATATGGGAAGTTGAACTAGGTGATTTATTTAATAGTTTCTTCTTTAAAATAGGATATTATTGGACACATTTTCTTGACCAAAATATCATAATTACATCATCATTATCATTCAATTTCAAGGATTTCCTTCTTTTTATAGTTTCACTTTCTTCTAAATCCCAACCTTATTTCTCAGATAATCCTTTAACCTCTTGAGAAGAGATGGTTGAGACATTATTTAATAATGTAATGATGATGTTTTTTTCGATTATGATTCCCATTTACATCCTTTTAAAATACAATATGATCGAATCATTGTCCAATTTCATTAATAATAAAATTGATAGATCCTCTCTACTTAGGGACACCGAAAATTTATTTTCCATACCAAGATGGCAGTGGATTGATCGGTCATAGTCATTAATAAGCTCTAACCATCTTTATTCTCTCATATCCAACCCTTTCTGTATGAATATACACTTGAGACTTTATTGTATTCATATATTTTTAAACTTCTCCACAATGAGATAATGTTTCCATATTTTCAATAATAATATCACTACATCCATCTATAGATAATGACTTTGTTAGTTATCTTCATGAAATTTTAATTCCCCTAATGTATAGGCTTTCACATCATCATTCAGTATTACCACACAACCCAATACCCTATTTGAATCATTTTTATTACTATATAATGTTCCCCACATGAGGGTTGTGTGAGAAAATTGGTAGTGATATGCCTCATTTTAGGTTCCCTAAATCTATCTTAAAACTCATTATTCTATGAAAATATTATTACCATATGATTCAGATTTGATGGAGGGTTTGAAAACCAAGAGAACATTCCCAATAATCGTCGATAGTACCTTGTTAATGGATGGTAACTATGGATATCTATCACATATGTTGGAGTCCACCATACATTAATATCTATTGTTTTTAATGGGCCTATAGTTATCCCACTTATTATGATGATATTCCACAATAATTATAGTTCCATCAATTAGAACATACCTTTTTTGTGCATGGGATTGAGCTTCACAATTCATATAGTTTTTATCACAGTTCCTAGATTCTCATCATGCAACTCCTTTCATTAGGATTATATTATTATATCATCTAAAAATATTACCATATGTTTGTCAAGGTAATCTCGAATGACTCTAATCATACTGTCCATGATGATTTTTGGAGCATTTCTATTTCCAAATAGAATTAATATGAAATCATATTTCTCATATTTTCTATGATAACGGTCTTGGAAAAACCATCCTTCTTCTAATTTACTTGATAATATCCCGATCAAATATACAACTTGGAAAAGTATTGTTCTCCACATATATGATCAAACAAGTCATAAATCTGTGGAAAATTAAAAAATGTCTTTATAGTAATCCTGTTGTGATCAATATAATTGATTCAAAGACGCATTGAAACACCCTTCCTCTAGAAAACGATGACTGGTTCACCCCATATATAAGAACATTGGTGTATTAGCCCTTCATCCATATTCTTCTATAGTTGTTTCTTCATCTCCTCTAGTTCAACAATAGAATATCTATATAGAGTGTTTCATAATATTAATTCCCCAATTATAAGCTCGATTGAAAATTCAACATCTTTTCTTTGATGACGACTAGGAAATTTTTTAGGTAACACACCATCGTATTCCCTCACAATGCGAATGTCTTAAATGAAAATATTTTACATAGACCCAATCATTTGTTCTAGATATACTTTCTTAAAGGGAAATTTTATCCATGGTTGAGATGATGGTTCTAATAAAGATCCAACCTCTTCATTGAACATGTATATAGATTGGGGTGATTCTCAATAGATAATGTTATTTTATTCTATCCAAAATTTATGATTTCTCTATATAGGTAAATACATTACATGGATATAAGGACATGAAATTCAAATAAAGGGTGAATCCTATTATTTTCAGTAAATAAAATTCACTAACATAAACATGTGATAGATGATCATATATTTTTTCCAGATTATATTAAATCTCTTTAAGTACTAAATCTATGTTCTTAGGAAACACACATGAAATACTAGTAGGGAATGAGTTTAAATACATCATAGAATAAAAAATTATTGAGTAGAGGTTACATGTCCTCCAATCATAATTATCCATCGTAGTATAGCACTTTCCTTATTCACATTTTAGGTCTATTTTTTATGATCACCATACAACTGAACACTTAGAATAGAGTGTTGTCTTGGATAATGACCAAATTCTACACAATTATGTTAGAGAGCAGTATAAGTTAATTTATATTGAATATTATGTCCATCCATCGCCTCACCCATTTACCATGGAAATTGGCTAAATTATTCTAATTAATTCAACACCTAAAACATCTATGATTCTGTTTGTGAAAATTACCATGGTGTCGGTTTCTAAAATTTTTTCATAATAAAAGTTGAATATTTTTTCAATTATGAACATTATTTGATGGAATTCCATGAGTTGTCATCTTCATATTCCTTTATGTATTTCAGAATTAAACATACTGCAAGTTGTTAATTTTTATTTTTCATATATGGTTTTTAATAATAAAAATATTTCCAAAATGAACTTCTAACCGATTCGGCATCTTATTTGGGTAGTCATCACATTTCCCATCACATTGGTTGTTTACCAAATTCCTCCATTTTTCATCCATTCTTAAATGTAAAGGGAAAATCAGGATTGAGTAACATTAAACTATTATACACTTAATGTGGGAATCTAATGACATTAAATGGATTAATTATAAATTTCATATATTTCCATAACTAATAAATTTCTACTCCTCAATCTATGTTATCCATGATAGATTTTTTAACTCAGAGAATTATATGAATTTTGGATTCCCTTAATAATGGTTCATAATTATCATAGGAATTGAAAAAAATATGTCACCGTGGAGTGACAAACCATGTGCCCAATAATACATGTTTTTCGATACCAGGTTAGACTGAGTCATCCCCAACACACCTTTCTAGAGTTGTTACCCCTATGTATATCTTTGCAAGAAGAATTTGTACTTGTAGTATCCATACATGGATTTATTTACATGATAAAACACTTAATAAATAATTTCCAAAATTTATCGATGTTTTCTTATACATAGTCTTTTCAAAAATTCTTTCACTATAGTTTATTTATAATAATCCCAAAAAATAACTAATCATGTTATTTTTAAGCAAACTATAAAAACCACATTCTTTATTTCAAATCAATAAATTATATATTAAATAATATAACATTTAATAAAAACAATATTTATGAAAATTATAGTCTTTTGGGAATTTTTTTCATCAAAAAACAACATTAAATAGGATCTAAATCATCTTTATTGATAACATCCTTAGCATTATCATAATATTCCTAGTATTTAAAAAAATTAAATTGATAACTGGTGGATATACATAAGAAAATTATCATCTATAAAACCCAGTATGGAAATTAACATGGAATGAGGTAATACATTTTAAACAATATTTATATCAATGGGGAATAAAATGTATATTAATAATAAGGCATGATATATTTTGATAACATAAATGCAACATGGGAAATATGATAAAAACTTAAAGCACTACATCATAAACATAGGTCAAGGATAACTTCCAAGAAGAAATTATGGAATAAATAACTAGAATGGAATAATGTTCACTTCTATTCCAAAATTATGTCTCATGATAATAAAAATTTCTTAATTAATTAGAGATCTATATAATTCAGTCGCACCTGCCACATTAATTTCATTCCCACGGTTAATTGTGTAGTATAGATCCTAGAACATGGATTCATTCATAAAAATATTGTATTCCAAATATAATGTAGTGTGGAATAAATACTTATAATTCACATTTCATATAATTACACTTGTATAATGGTGAACACCCTTTATTGGAAATGGGTATGGTATTCAATACAGAATTGTTTTGACATGGAAAATCATGGTGAAACTTCAAAAGCATAATGACATCGCCTAAAAATCAATTAAATGGGATCATGATAGAAAATGGGTATATAATTATTTTAAAAAAAATAGGAATTAATAGGCACATGTAAAGACATATCCCAATATAATAAATTCTAAGTAGAAGAAAAAAATATATTATTAATCTTAAATAAAGAAGTGAATGTGGGGATCCCTTACTTTAGAGTGCGACTCTAAATGCCTGGGAGGGGATTCTTGAGAGCCTTGGAGAGTCATTAGAGTAATATTGCGAGTTTATGGAATATTATGGATGTAAAATAATGTGTTTATGTGATGATAAATTTGTTCTTGTTTTTTTTTATATAGGAAAATAGGTGGCTACCATTTTAAATTTGAATTTTTTACTTTACATAATAAATAGCCAAAACCACAAGCAATCCTGTGTTTTTCTCCATGGTTTCTACCAAATTGGAGAGGTTATAATTATTTAATACAACCATTGTCTGAAATTTATAAAATAATTCCATTTATTATTTGGAGGATTTTCACACTTTTAATGAAATTATTTTAAAATATAAAATTATATTACAATTTTTGAAGACTCATAATGGATTTATAAAGTTAACCCACAAAATTAAAATAAAATAATATTAATGGGAAATTTTCTTTGTCTTTAATATATTTTATATTATTTATTACATCCCATTTGGGTCATATTTATGTTATTGTAGACAAAATTCATTTATTTGATATTTAATTTTTACCCTAAAATTCAACTATCTTATAAAATAAAGATAAATTAACTATTAAGGAATTTAGAAATTATAAATCCAAAAAAATATTTATTTTATCTAAATAAATTTCTAAATATGTTAATTTTTACTTTTAAAAAAATTTCCATTTATTGAGAAAAGATGAATTTTTAACAAAAAAGTTATTGTAACCCTTATTAAAATTACAATTAGCTTCCTAAAAATTATTTGATAATTTATCTTTAATAAATATTTGTTAATAATAATATTTTAATATAATAATATTTATTTGAAAAAATCATTAATTTTAAAAGATAAATTCCTTAATTTAATTTTGATATTACCCAAAACTACAATTTTTGTTTATATCCAAATAAAAATCACTTATAAAGTAACAATAATAGGATGAAAATATATGCATTATTATATAAGAAACAATTTACATACTCATATGACTAGAGGTCTTGATACATATCCATTTAATATGCATGTAAAACACCTAAGGGTATGGTGTGTGACAATGTGGCCTTCATAGGGTGGTTTGAAGAACATGGTTTGAGCCATCATCTCGATCACCTTGAACATCACCAATAAATCATTTCACTCAGCATTAATTTTCTGTATCTCAGATTGGGATTAGTCAAGAAAAAAACCCATTGATTCTATCTCCCCCAAACTCTCTAATAATTAAGCTTCATAGTGTACGATCATACTGGTTGAGTCCATCAATTAATTTTTTAGTGTCAATTGGATTTGTTAAAACCCTATATTTATAGTAATCATGTGGTCATTGTTTTGTGAAAATATTATCAATGATCATGATATCTAAAATACTTACATATTAATTTTTTATAATAAAATATCATATTTTTATGAATTCTCTATAAAAATATTTTATAATTAGAGATTTAATTAAATTAGGAGGGGAATTTTATTTATAAATGTTCATGTCATTACTTTTATTCTAAAATTATTTAGTACCAAAGAGTTGATAATTGGTACTATTACATGAAAGGGTACATGGATAACCATTTAAGAATCAAAAATATTTATTTTTATACATAAATATCTATTAATTTATCTAATGGATACCTGAACACAATAAATCTGGAATAATAATGTGATTGTAAAAAAAACCTCTGTAACTTTGGTACGTTTTGAATCATAAGAACAATGATGGAAATAAGATAAAAATTATGATTAAATACCATAAATATAAATATATTCATGATATAAAAAATCAAAAAGGGAATTATATAAACCACACAAAGAAATAACTACTGAATATGGTTTATATCTAATGAAAGTAACAGTCAAATGAAAAACCCATATATCATGTTTGGATTTCATTTCACATGTTCAAACTTCAATTATATTATAAATAGGATTAATATAAATAAACTAAATAACCAAAATCATATATATCATACCATATATTATTTATTTATAGTCTTTTATCACCCTTATGTTAACAAATATATTAGAAAACCACTGTTTTGTGTGAAAATAGTTCTGTTTTTCATTTCAGTTTTAGTTCACTTATTTTGAAACTTTTAATTTTATCATTATTAAATAATCAGAAGAATTTTAATCATGATATAAATTTAATATATATTAAATATATATATTTTTAGTGTAAACATTTAAAATTACAAATAGAAATTTGATTAGGTTTTTCATCGAGGTAGTATGTCGTACTTACAAATGAACGATGTTTCAATTTTTCTGAACTAAGGGAAGGAAAAGAAAATAAATATTTTTCAAAATTTATATAATTATTGAAATATAATATATTGGTTTTATAGTAACAAAATATATCCTTATAATTGTCTATGTAAGAATAAAATGAATAATAGTTCACATCGTAACCTGGATGTGGCAGTCCGTATAAACACAAGAGAAAGGTTATTGTTTTCTAATACAATTGAATTTAAGAATTTAATATATAATATAATATATAAAAATAATTATTTCTTATGTCATAAAAACATATATATACTTTAATTTCAACCTCAATTCATTTGATGTGATGTCTATGTGAAAAATGAATAACATCACATTAGGAGGCGGTAGTCCCCTGTACACACGAGCGGTGTTATCATACCCCCCATGGATTGGAAGGAAAAGTTTAATATGTAAAATAATAATTCCATATTTATAATAATTTCATAATTTTTAGATAAATAGATTAAATCCATCATTATATCTATTCTTGAATGGTGGTGATAGAGAACGAATTACGTCATAATGTGAGGCGGTTGCACGTTGTACACAAGATCAATAGTTTCATTTTCGATTTGATAGAAGTTGATATAGATCCTTGATATAAAATTGACATAATTAAATATACTTATATATTAAAAAAAAATTCATACTATACTAACATATTTTAATTGTGATTTAAGTAGTTTTAAAATGAAATAAAACCAAAACAAATGTTTATTTTTTTACCCCTTCTTCGGAGAGCCTCTTTATATTTACAACTAAATACTTCATATGAGGGATTTATAATAAAAATAATGCCACTATGATGTCTATAGATAATTAAATAATGTATTTGGGATATTATTTTCCATTATAAATTGTTTAGGAACTGTGAATAATGGAGGGGAGTGGCTGGGATTTTATAAGTGGGGGAGATGACACACATGGAATGATCGAAATGGTAAATTGATACCCAGATATGTCTCATGTGAGAAGCCTCCAAAATGTTTAATTAATGATACCTAGATGTAATAATGCTGGATTATAGAAAAAATGGAATTAATTTTTTTTAATTAATTTGTATCCCCTATCTTCTAAGTTTAGACCCTAGTTAACCTTTTTATAACTTAATTGTGGTAATTGATTTTTTATTGTTTTCACTATTACTTATGGTAAAACAACATGTATACCACAAGATATAATATAAATTATCCTAATTCAAAATATTGAATCCAATTTTTTAAGTTAATTCATCAAGGTGGCTTAATTTAATATAATATTAAACTAAAAACTCGGCGAAATGATGGTTTTTCAAAACTAACATTTTCATAAGTATAAAATGTTTTCATAAAAAAAATAAAAAATGTCCAAAATGTCCTATGTTATTTAAATATTAATATATTTTGGAAAAATAAGCAGTAAAACGAATTCATAATATTATTTTACATTCAAAATAATTCCATCAAAAATGAAATTTTCAATAAAAATCATCACTTTACACTATTCATCAAAAATTAATCTTTTCAAAAGATTCTAAAAATCATACTAAGATAATTTTGATAAAAAGTTTATAAAATTATGATAATTTTTTATATAAATTTTATTATTCTAGTAAATATTAATTTTTAATTATGTTTGTAATGAATTAATTTAAAAACTTTCATAAAAATAGAGTTCTTCATAAAACATTTTTGTTTTATTTCAATTTTTTTGTATTTTATTTATAGTCAATATATAACTATTAAATTTATTTTATACATGTTTAATCAATATATTATTTTAATTTATTTATTTCTATTCATACCCTCAATCTTAATGAGTATGTTATATTGGTGCTTTAAAATAATAATATTTTAATAGGGTATCATGTTTCGTTCCATCTCAGTGTTGCATGCATTCCCTATTATAAAACTGATTTAATATATTTAAAGAAATATATCATAAATTTATTAGATGTTGAAATTTTTTATAATCATGGTGTTACATGTCATAGATGCTATCAAATATGATCTTCCTATTTAAGAACCTTGTTTTGTTACATTCTACCCCATTAAAATATTATTCCCTGTAATTTATTCATGATCCCAGAAATATAGGGTTTAATACTTAAATGGATATTTTTTAGAAACCCACATAATTAACTGGGATAATAAAACAACTAATTTAAGATATAGAGAGTTATTTATCAAGGGAATATAGATTAAAAAATTAAAAGATTCTTAATTCAAACATTAGTGGGAAATGAAACATTAGAATTGAAGAAAATACTAATGTTAAAAGATTAATAGACAATGATAGATAACATAGTGATCATAAATTAACCCACAATAATACCATAAATATACAATGAGTTAGAAGACCAGTGATTCAACATAAATGAAAGTATTAGGATATTATTGTTGAATCAATATTTTTTCCTAATGTTAAAGGAATTAGTTAACATTATGATAAAGAACACCCAAAATATAGATAAAATAATAATATATGGTTGTCCATCAATCAATTTCTACACAATATCCCATCCACGATATAAATATTCAATAGGAATTTGTTTTATTATGTAATAAATTTCTAATTTAACAAATATTTTTCTAAATAAAATAAAGAAAAGTCATTGCTTCATTCATCAAATATTTACCATGACCAAAATAGTTATAAAATTTTATCGAATTTCACCCAAAGTTAAAATAAATCTATTCAATAAATTTTTATCCTTAAGGCACGTCAAAAATAGGTCTGTCCGAATTTAGAAGGAGGGGGACTGAATCATAATTATATTCCCTATAGAAATGTAATATTATCTTAATCTCATATTCTAAATATGTAAATATCATGGTCACCATATAATGTTAATGGAAAATGAATTCTTTCAAAAATAAAATCTCAAATTTCTAATTATATTCCATAAATCCAAAAATATATGAAACTATATTAAAGAATACGTAAATAGTCAAATCACTAGAAAATTTCATGTTCACTAATACAATCTCATAAAAATTATATTATCATTATTTTCTCAACATCGAGTACATATTAAAGGTTATCATCCATCAATCATGTATTTTTCGAAAATAAGAACTTGATATTGAATCCCATTTCATAGTCATCTGTACCATTTAACATATACTCTCAAATCCTTAGAGTAAAAGTAATATATTATAATAATTAAACATTTAATAAGTATTATAACTATAATTTCATTAATAAAATACTCTAATAACATAATTTTTTATTACAAACAAAAGAAAACTAATCATTCCACTGATTTCTTAAACCATTGACTATAATTCATTATCTTATTCTATAATACCGCCTTCTTTGAATATTTCATTTATATTTACAACATCACTATCAAAATAACCATTACTCATTCAACCATTATGATTCTATTCATGAGAATTCCCCTTAAAACATTAATATGCATAACATCCCTACATTAAATGTCTAAACCATTCCATCATTTAAAATATTTTCGGGATACTATTATTCTCAACCATTACATATACAAAAATATTTATTTTTTACCTCATAAATTTCTTAATTTTTGATCTTATTTTCCAAAAATAATTCATTTTCATATTCTATTGAGACACTATCTTAGATGTCTCTTTCCATAATTATCACATGTGGGAAAACGATTCATTAATTAGAATATTTCCTTTACACATATTTTCTTGACCATCATATTATTCTATTGTTTACCTTCAGATACATAATTCATAGATATTTAATTTTATCTATTGATAACACATGGTACTTTTTACTCATATAATGATAATTTTTGGGAGACTAGTCTACTTGAAATAATTTTCATAATACCATAAAATAAATAGTACTCTATACTCATAGAATTACTTGAATTTAAATGGTTCCCACTTCTTCTTATAAGTGGAATTTCTAAACAATAGAATATAATATATTTGATATATAGTTATTTATCATAATATATTTTCCAAATATTAGTGAGAAAATAACCAATATTTGAAAATTTATTCATGGATAATATCATAATCATAAACACAGTTACATAGGGATTACTTGAAAATAAAATTTTTAATTATCCTAATAATATCCTTTGAGAGTGTTAAAAAAATTTAGTGAGGCCCATTTCCATGTATCAGGTATTTCTTATTTCAATCCCGACATGATAGATTTGGAGTTATTAACCCATGGAAAATATGATCTATAACCATGACTTCATTTAGTAACATGTAATAGATTTAATGTTAGAAAAAACATTATAATATATATTTACCTAAATATTTGGATTTTAGTCTATAAATATCATTGATTTATATCATATGTTTTTTTTTCAAATTTATTTTAACTAAATCTCATTCCCGAGGTTATTACTTAATATAATGTAACACCAATTGTAAAGAAGATCACTCTAGTAATGGTATGTAAATATCTTCATTTTAACATTAGAAATATATGAAAAAAATAAGGTACTAAATAAATTAATAGTTTATTAGTACTGATAAGTAATATAAAAACAAGAAAATCACATATCATTTTAAAACATAAAATACAAAAAGTATTTCCATTGTAAACACTATTATCCCTCATAATGTATTTCTACATATCAATCACAAAACACTTCCTAAATCATAGGGAAAATAAAACATAAGAAATGGGAGATATCAAATTCCCAATAACGGTAATAATAAAAGGGAATATTTCATCAAAAAATAATAATAATCAATATGGAATGCTAAATAAAATAAACACTTGTCATTTAATCAATAAACTAAACAAAATATAACAGGATTCAATGAAAATAAATTAAATAAGTAAAAAAAATCAATTGATATTAAATAATATTTAAGATTATTCAAACTTATGTAATAATAAAATTGATATCAATAACTAGTATAATAATTAAGGAATGAATAATTTAATACAATTGAAATATATTTTTGTTACCTTTCACATGATAGTTTAAATATCAGGGTAGAAACCTAATAAAATTAATCAAAAAAAATTTATCAGAAGATTTGTTGATGCATCAAGAAGATATCTATAACCAAGTCCCAACCGAAACATATTAATTCCTCTTAATTATTATTTTAAAGGGCTAAAATTTAATGAACATAAATATTAATTATTGAAAAACTATCATATAAAATTTTAATATTAACCATAATCAATTAAATAGAAATATAGACCATTTAGAATATTATAGTAAATGGAAATAAAATTGTACATCATCAGTCAAAATGATCATAAAAACTATAAGGAAAGAATAAATATGATACCTATACAACAATTCCATAATGGATCAAAAGTACAATAAAGGGAGAATTTCATTGATGAATAAAAATTCCATAAAAATTTCCTAATTTTTGTTTCTGAAAAAAATCATTTCACTTTGAAGATAAAATTTGAAAATAAAATTTTTTAAAAAAATTTAAAAGGTTTTATTTGAAAATAATAGCTCTATCACATAAATTTTTTTTAATAAATCGAGTGTTCATGATGGTGGGGAATATCAATCATGGCGAAAAAATTAAAACAAGGATTAATTTCTAAATGAGCCTTAATTGGAAAATTAAATGAATATTATTAAATTATTTCTAAAAATATTCATAAAATATATAAAAAATATTTAATAAATAATCAATAACATTTTAAAATCATTTTTGTTATAATTTTTAGAAAATAATTATTTTGATGAAAATTGATTTTTCACACAATAGATAAACTAAATCGTATATTCATAAAAATATTTTCTCTATCATTATGATTACAATAGGTTTAAAAAATAGAATTATTACATGGAAATATTCTTAAATAAATATTTGATATTATATTATATTTATTTAATGATGAAAATAACAAATAACTCCCTTATGGTTGACTTAGACAAAATCAATCCTGAATAATGTTGTGACTGTGATATATACTATTACAACTTTGGTAAATTATTAATCATATTCTCCATGAAAGAATTAATTTCAAATAAAACATTTAATACAATTAATATAAATCAAATAATTATATAACTTATCAAAAGGTTAAATATGTACACTAAGAAAACAAATGAGTGGTAAATATAAAGCATGTCTCACAGAAGTAAAAGTGAGACGAGAAACCACTACCTCAGGTTTGACTTCATTCATATGTTCTTGAACCCATGTATAATTTAAAAAGGATTAATATAAATAAATTATATACCAATAATTATATATTTCACACACAATATTATTTACTAGATTTATTTATCACTAGTTTGTTAACAATTATTTGTTAAAATCCATGTTTCAGGTGATAATTGCTTCATTTTGCATGTATGTTTTATTTTGGAAAATTTGGTAATATAAATTTTATCATGGTTAAACCACATCCATAATGAAAATATTGATATAAATATCATATATATATATTATGTATTTATAGTAATGTATTAACTTCAAAGATATAATATGGGATACACAAATCATGGAGACGGTAGGCCTTACAAACTCATAAATAATGTTTCCATTTTTCTATGCAGATGGAAATAAAAAAATAAATATCAATTAGGCTTTAAATAATAATTATATTTCATATTTAACATTTATATTAATCAAACAAATCGTTCTTACTATCTATGTAAAAAAATAAAAAACACATCATATCGCTGCGTGGAGGGGGAAATCTAAACCTACCCACCTGTGACATTATTATCATTAAATAGATTTAAAATTAAGAAGTATAACATGATATTTTATTAAAAAAAATTATATAGTTCAATAGTATCAAAAATATTAAAATTTTATCCAATGTTCCTTCGATGTAAAGCTTAAATGAAATAATAATCGCATCGCTCCGTGAGAGATTAGCACGCCGTATACATGAGGGAAATTGTCATAGACCACATTTAAAGAAATGATAGAAGGTATATTTGATGTAATAATTAAATTATTATAATTATTTCACTAATATAATATGCATTTTTTAAATCCATACATATATCCATCCTTGAATGGTGGTGACTAAAAGTGACTTACATAGGTTCACGAGACGGTTAACCTCCAAACACATGATCAATGTTTCTATTAACAATTTTAATGGAAGTTGATATAGATATGGAATAATAAATTAACATAATAACACTACATATATATGATATATTGGTTAAAATATATTATCATATTTTAATTTTTTCTTAATGAGAGGGAAAAATAAATAAAACAAATATACACGTTTATGAATTTTTCCACTTCTTTAGAGAGTCTCTTTAGGTTTATACGTATAGCCTACATATCATGGATATATAATAAATATAAGCCAACCATTTTGTGGTTATGGAATTAATAATTTTATTTTAAAATTTCTTGGAAGAAAATTTATTTTTGCAAGTGTTAATATGTGGGGATAAAATGAGTCCTTTTATAAGTGGTAGGGAAGATAGTCGTAGAATTCATGAAAAGAGAAAGTGATACCCCTGTTTTTATCATTTTATATTCTTAAAAATGGTTAATTTTGAATAATTATTTTATTAATGGTCTTTATATTATCATACAATGTGTTTTGGATATTTTTTGTGTATTTATAACCCTTATCTTCTTAGTTTAACCCTGGGTAAACAGATTTTTACCTTAACCGTGGTTATTAATTTTTAATTTTTTAACAATATATTAAGTTAAAAATCTATGTTGAACATTTTAGATAATATAAATTATAGTGATTCCATATATTGGGACCATTAAATAAAATTAAATTCACAAAATTCATAGAAATCAATTTAAAATTATGTAGTGGATGATCTGAAAGAGTAGTTTTCCAAAGAGAATATTATTATATGTGTAGATTGTTTTAATATTAAAATTCACTAAGAAATTTATTAAAATTAAATAATGAAGTTATATTTTAATATTATTTATTTATAAAACATTCAAATAAATATAAAATATATGTTATCTAATAAAATAAATAAAATGAAAACACAGTTTTTAATAAGAATTTGAATTTTCACTGTTCATCAAAAAATATAAATTTAGAAAATTTTATAAAATCACCCAAAGATAATTACGAAACATATATTTCAAAAATTAATTTTATTCAATAAAATATTCTATAATTTGTCAAAATATCTTTTATATTATGTTCACAAAGACAAAAAAAATCTCTTTTAAAAAATATCATTTTTAATAAAAAAAAAATTTTCTTTAAAATGAATCTTATTTTATTAATAAAAAATAGATGAACATTAACATTATTTTAATAAATTTCAAACCATATATATATAATAGTTTATTTATTACAAATCATACACCACATCATAATGTTTAGTTATAATGGGCTTTCTTTCATATTAATATTTTAGTAGAGTATCATATTTCATTCAATCTCTATGTTGTGTGCATTGAAATCTATTTAAGTTGTTGTTTTTTAATGGAATATAAAATAAATTATCAGTTTATTACATTAAATTTTTTTTTTTCATACATGATATATAACATAATTTTAATACCCTGACCTGTACCACTGAGACTGAGGTGGAGTGCCACATGACCTTATGTGCACCTCCCCATACGCAAGAGGATGATGTCTAGTAGTGAGGGTTTACATCATATAGTAGGGAGACTATACCATCAGTGTCATGTCTTAATATCAATAATAATAATAACTCACCTAATAAATAATTATAGTAATAATGATTAACATCTAAATAAATGGCATAAATGACATGTGAATAAAAGAATCTCCCAAAAGTAGAATGTATAGAAAACCACACTTTTTAGAAATTAACATTTCATCATTTTTAAATATTACAAAACACCGTACATAAATAGACTCGCAATTAACATATTACATTGGTTACTTTGGAAACATGGAACACACACATCTTGTTTGGTTAATGATCTTCAAGTCTTCCACAAGGATCCTCCGCATTAGTACCCATACCTAAAAAATTTATTTATAATATTGGGAAATAAAAAAATAAAAAATTAAAGAGCACAGATACTCAGTAATGGTAAAGAAGAGAGGTATGTAATAATAAACATGATAATAAGTATAATAACCTAGAACTATATCAATGATATTTCACATCCTATAACCATTTCATCAAATAAAATCATATAGATTACACAACACAATCAATATAAATGATGAATGAAGGAAATATGTGGTATTTCTAGAAGTAACAGATCCTATTCCAATGGAAATTTTACCTAACATTAGGAATAGTAATGTGACCACTGTGAATAGTAACTCATCGTAAATAAAGGTAACCTCACCAATGAATGAATATATAATATCTAGCTATCTTATAAATGAAAAAATGATATGATAATATAAAACTATAAATATATAATTGAGGTGAAAATTATTAATTAAGTGTTTTTATTTTTATAAAGTATAAATGTTTATTTAAATTTTTTAATTTATATAATGAATTAAAAGAAAAATTATTTTAAAAAATAAATTCATAATGTAATATTTTTGGTCCAATAATTATAAGATAATTTCATGAGACCTTAGTTAATTTTTGAATGATTCATAAAATCGGTTATAATTTTCAATTTTGAATTCTATGAATAAATAAATATTTTAAATTTAAATTAGTCTTTTCATTTAAATAAATAAAATTCTAATAATGTTGTCCATTTTTCTAATTCAACACATTAAAAAAATTGTTTGAATTTTTGGGATTTTTTTAAAATACATGAATTTTTGGGAATAGTTAAATGTTATAATTTATGATAAACAAAACATACACAAATTATAATGTCATAAATAATGTATAGATGATTTAATATCATAATAACAATCCATTATTAAATATTTTCATATATTTTTTGATAATTTTAATACTCTTCATATTATTGATCCACAATAATAAACTAACGATTAAAATAATGAAAAATCACCCCTCTCCTCCCCTAGAAATGCCACTCTTCACCACCTCTTCTCCTCAAAACATCCAAGCATTTATCCTTCACCAATTTTTTCACAATACTCATCCAAATATTCACCCCCATTACTACGATCCCTTGGTCTCATCAAAATATCTGACCCTTTTCCCATAGCTGGTTCTCAAGGTAGAGAAAATATAGAGGTAAAACCCCCTTTCCTTTTTTTTAATTTCTAACTTTTTTTCTTAGTATATACTTACCTACATATACAAAATTTTCATTATATATCAATTAACATTTATATAATTTAATTTTATTTTATTTATAGAATAATCCACCATCAATTATCTTCCATATCTATTTGTTCTAAAAATAAAAATGTCATTGGTGATATGTTAATTTCTCGCTTTGGAGGAAGAAGTGTTCTGAATTTCTATTAACACCTCCAAAGATGGTCATAAAACCATTTTTATAGATATAATAGAATATAAAATTTGTATCACTTATTATATAATACTCGTAACCATTATATACACATGTTTGTAATTAGAAAAACTAAACTACTTAGTCATGATCGAAAATCCACCAAAATAATTTAACCGTTTATCATTATTGTATTTTATAATGATTCATCCCCACCAAAAATAAAAAATTTATTATACATGAATTTAATATTCTTAATTTTCATTAATAACATAAAAAATAAATTTTGGAAATCTATTCCCATTTTACAAGACCATACTTAAACATATTCAAGTAAACTAATCATGAAAATCAAGGAAACGAATGCTCCCAAATGATAAAATTGAATACTGTCACTCATAAAAATGACAATAAAAGAACATAATAAAATTAAACTAAATAAAATAAATTTTTAATAATATATATATCAATTTATAAAAGAATATCTTTTCATATTCTATGATACTAAGTGCAAGTGCAGAACACTTTCAGATATATAGTAACGTATAGTCCACAAACCTCAATTTTACATTTGGGTTATGCCTTATCTTTTTTCCATAACTTAAATATTAATCATTTTTATTTACTCATCCTAAATTCTATTTTAATATCTATTGATATGTACCTATCATAATTATTCTTTATTTATGTGGAATTACATTTTTCATAAGGATCCACTCTCAATTTTTCTCGATAAAAAAGTCTGGGTAAAGGGAACATCCCAATTTCATACCCATTTTTATGTACAATCCACAAAATATTTTAAGACACTAATATATTTCTAAAAATTAAAATTTTATGTAATTAAGAACTAAATTATATCTTTTTTTTTATTTTAAACAAATAATTTTTCAACTACTCATCTTTGAAATGTAAAAATGCTATTTGTCTCAATAACTCCATGATGATTTTAGTAGAGTATTTTCCTTTATTTCGAAAACCTTTTTTGAATCTTATGAATAATTGGAACTAATACTTTGTGCTATTATCTTCTTGTTTTTTATTATATTTTTTATGATTTTTTTTTGGGATATACTATCCTGATTCAATTTTCCATATTATTATAGATAATTTATGAATATGTTGGTTATTTTGGGAAAGATATTTACATTTCATATATTAGCATAAAAGTGAATGTATATTCTAAATATTTTCACCCCTTTAACATTATGAATTCTTTGGACTTATTTAGTGATGGATGGGGCCCTATATATCCCCAATATACATCAGTAGGTCTCTTGAGACAAACTAAACAGGGTTTTTACACATTATGTATAGTGTGTTGGATAAACCGTGATATTATGGTTCTGATATAAAAAATAAATAATTTCCCCATTTGGATATTTTTAATTGATATACCAAGTTATAATTCAACATGTATAATATCCATGATTTTGTTTCATTCCCATGGGATTATTTTATATAGAATTATTTATTCATCTATTATTCCAACCGTATTACACTCAAGATTATGTTTAATATATTTTGTTTTTAGAAATTCCCCAAAACTAATTAATTTTTTTTATAGATTGGAATTTATCACATACAATTTATGATCATCTTATATCATCTCTTAATTATGTTTTATTATTCCCTATGCTGAGAATATGTATATTATGAATGTCTTTTAGGGATAATTTAGTAGGTTATCAGTGTTTTTAATGGATTTTATATATTTTATTTCCTTTAAAGTAGTAACATAATGGACATGTGTGTAATCTATCATTAGAATCTACACAGCCGATTAGTCCATAGGTATTCTATCCTTGTATCAATGTCAATGTTTTAATGTAAGGCAATGTCTCTAGGCTAATGGGTCCGGGGTCTATAGAGTAGGTATTAGGGAATGTTTACATATACATTGAAAATTTGATTGATAAAACATATATTATGGAACATAATCTTAAGATATACATTTAATATATATATATATATATATATATAAGAACATCCTATAATTTTATTAAGGTACATATTATGCAGGTCATCTTAGAAATATGTCATGTCTGGAAATTATAAGTGGATGTTGTTCTAGAATAGATGTATCTATTGATATAAACTATGATAAAGAGACCCGGGACATACTCTTGGTAATATGGTACATGATAATGGGACTTAATATTCACGTGGTTCAAAACTCCCAAGGGATATACTTAGGATAATTCATATTTTATATAGAAACATTTATAATGGATTTAAAATTAAATATAGCACCACAGGAACCATGTTTATGATCATGAGATTAGCAATTCATAATGTTTTAAATTTAGGTTAAGTGTCATTAATATGATGTTATGTATTTTGATTAATAATTTAATTTAATTAATTCCATTATTTTTAATTGGTTCCTAGTTGAAGGAATATAAATCATATCAATTCATGTATCCCATGTAGGGATTTCCCTCCAATACAAGATAATGATGTTGGAGATGGAGTTGAAGCTAGTAATGAAACAAAATATAGATATGCATGACCTATTAATCATTTTATGATTAATATCCTAACACATATAAAGTATCCTGATGAAAGATGGGGTTTAAAAATGTGAGACTTCTTTATGAGACAACGACCTCCAATATTCATTTGGACTACAAAATCATTTTTAATCGAGTAGTGGATATGTTCCACAGAGAAAATATTTCTTCCCCAAGGATGTAATGAAAGAGAGAAGGTTATCATATAAATTTATCATATCATAGGATAAGTATATTAATGGTGGTGATTTATTGAAAACATATAGGTGGATGACAAATTAAAAAACTTGGAATGAATAGATTTTAAGGAATTTTTTTTAAGAAAAATATTTCCCTCATGAATAGCGGAAATATTTGGATAGAAAATTATTTATTTTGAGAAAAAAGGAATATTATAATTTTGTTTAGTATGAAACTATCTTTACCAGTATTTTAGAGAAAAAATTTGATAATATATTCATTCCAAAGATAAATATTGATTATTTATTTTATGGGTTACAACCATTCTTCTGAAGGTCAGAATTATTTAAAATTTTCTGATCATGAGAAGACATAGTCTCATATGCTATCATGAAATTATAATAATTATAAAAGATCTATGATATTAATGTAAATACGTAAAAGATGAAATAAAATAAATAATTAATAAATGGAAATAAGAAAAAATGAAATAAAGGAAGAGATAAATTTACATCCTTTGATAATTGTGGGAAGAAATACCATGGTACATAGCTCAAGGTAATCAGGATTTGTTACAAGTATAGAAAGAAATTCCACCAATACATTAATTTCAAGGGAAAAAAATAATCTAACAATGTTTAATGATACAAATGTAAAGACATGGGACATTATGAAAATTATTTTACAAACCGTCATGGAAACATTCCTTAGAAAAGTAAAAATGAGCAAGGCTAAACCTATGTTACTACAACTGATAAGGTTAAAGTACATACTGATGCAGTGGTAGGTAAATTAATCATTTTATGAACCATAGATAATATTTTACTTGATTCTATATCACCACAATATTTTATATCATCCATATTTTTTCAATTAAAAGAGATATTTTCCTTTTTTATTTAACAATGGAGTTACCGGTCAAAACTCCTATAGGAAGTCAATATGCAACAAATATGTGTCAGTCAATCCCCTATATTACACATAAATGTGCTTTAGTTTTTTACCTTATCATGATACCAATTATTATATTTGATATATTATATTTTATGGCCTAGATTTAAAAATATTATGCAAAATAATATTGTTTGAATAACAAAATTATGATTGATGAGCAAGATGTAGAATTTTTTATCTTCATAAAATTAATCTCATCATTTGAATCATATCTGGATTATCCTGTAGAAGATTTTCTAAATGAAATTCTTAGAGAGGAAAATAAAATATCCTCTATGTGTGATAAATGAAATCCTAAAATTGATAACATGTATATTGTCAAAGAATATATTGATGTATTTTCACGTGATTTTCTAGGAAAACTTCTAGAGTTGGATATTGATTTATCTATTGATTTAATTCTTATTATAAGAAAGATGTCAATGAATCACTATATAATGTTTAATGTAGAATTATTGTATCATAAGGAACAAATAGAAGCATTTAGTTATAAGTTATTTATTCTCCCTAGTGTTTATTTATAGGGAGATCATGTTCTATTTTTCCAGAAGAAAGATAGATCTGTGAGGTGGTGTGTTGACTATAGATAAATAAATTCTATTCTAATTTGGAAGAAGTTTCTTTGACATTTCATTGATTATTTATTTGATCAACATCATAGAGCTCAATATTGTTTGAATATTGAACATTGATTTAGACATCATTAGTTGTGTCTGAG
The DNA here is from genome assembly GCA_963277665.1 of Viscum album. Lineage (NCBI taxonomy): Eukaryota > Viridiplantae > Streptophyta > Magnoliopsida > Santalales > Viscaceae > Viscum > Viscum album. The sequence continues at coordinate 1,936,732,890 of OY728132.1, forward strand.
AATGGAAGATATTTTAAAGACTATATTTCTAACATAGTATAGAAATTAAGTGTTTATAGTAAGGACATACAGACTAACTTAAGAACCATCTAATTTTATGGATCAAGGTAATATAGTGTTCGAGGAATATCTTGAAGAAATTTTTGTTGTATTTATTAATGATATCTTGAAATATTACAAAATATATGAGGACAATGAGGACCACTTTCCAGCTTTTATGTGGACTCATATAAGGAAAAAAATTTGGGATGCTTGAAAAGTTTGAATTCTAACTACAAACTGTTTAATTTCTTATCCCTATTGTCTCAAGGTATGTAATCCTATTTGATCTTGCGAAGACAAAGGCAGTCCAAGAATGACCTAAAACGACGAATAAAACTGAGTTATGTAGTTTTGTTGGTCTATTAGGTTGCTATCATAATTTTGTTCAAAACATTTCCCAATTAGATAACACGCTAAACATGATTACTCACTAAGGGTTTATGTTTGTATGAATAAAATAATTTGAAGACTATTTTGAAGAATTGAGTTTGTGATTATTGTATTCCCTGAACTTTACTCTATCATCTGAAAATATTTAATTTTAGAGTAATAGTGATGCATCAACTAAAGGGAATGTTTGTGTACTTATGATAATGTATAGAGTTATTTAATTGCATCTTGGTGTATAAAAATCACTAACAAAACTGTCCACTACATGATAATGAATTACAATACGTAATATTTTCTCTGATGATATAGAGACATTATCTATATAGTAAAGGATGTGATATATATAAAAGTCACAAGATAATGAAATATATCTTCCTAATGAATAGTCTCACATGAGGAAAATGATATGGCTCAAGTTACTCGCGTATTATTATTGTTCAATACACTACAACCTTGGGAAGGTGAATATGGTTGCGGATGCATTGAGCATGAAGGATCATAGAGTTCTAAACCAAATGATTATTGAAAAGGATCCTATGAATATGTATCTAGTGGGTATGGATATGGGAATTATCATGTAAGGTGAATCATTATTACTTTTTCATTTGGTTTCTCAACATATTTATTTGAACTGATTAAATTTTCAAAGTATAATGATGAGAATATTCAAAAAAAAATAACGGAATGAAGGATGGGATGTTGGTAGAAGTCATGTATAAAGATAGAATTATGAAATTTGGGAGAGAATATATTAGTTCCCTTTATAACACAGCTAAAAATGATGTTATTATATGATTACCATAGCTTTAAGTTTAGTATACACCATGGTACAACTAATATGTATATATATTTGAAGGAATAATTCGAGTGGGATAATATGAAATGGGACATTGTGGATTTTGTATCAAGATTTTTAGTCTATTAAAAAGGTGAAGGTGGAATGACAACATAGTAGAGGAGTCATGAAATATCTTCAAAATACTATATGGAAATGGTATGACATAACCAAGGATTTGTTTTTCAACAGATTACCAAAATCTCTAAGAAAGAATTGTGAAATATCGGTTATTGTTTTTCTAAATACTAAATATGAAAATTTACTCACTATACGAGAGGATTTTTCACTATATCACCATGTAAAAGTATAAATTAATGACATTTTATGACTTTATAGAACACCTATTTTAATTGTATCTGATTTTTTTCCAATATTTAAATAAAAATTCTCGAAAATCCATTAGAAAACATCAGATACTGGGCTTCATATGATTACTAATTATCACCCTAAAAATGGAGGGTAGTTATAAAATATAAAAAAAACATTATAAGTGATGTTGAAATCATGATCACTGGACTTTTAAGTTATTTGGTATTAGTGTTTATCTTTTTTATTACTTTCCTACAATAATATTTCCCATTTAATAATTCAAATGGCTCTATATGAAGCATTGTATGGAAAAAGATGTAGTACATCAACTTGTTGTGATGAAGATATTGAATGGAAGATTATAAGCCCACATAATATTGAGTAAACAATAACAAATGTATTGAAAAATAAAAAAATATCATATAAGATCAATGTAGGTAAAAGACTTATGCCTTCAATCAAAGGAAGGATTTGTAATTTCAATTGGGATATCATTTTTTCTTGAAATTATCTCCATGGATGGGATCTGTATGAATTTGAAAGAAAGGGAAACTATTCCCCATGTACTTTAGAACATTTGAAATTATGGGGAGAATTGGAGTGTTGGATTCTAATTTGGAAACGAGTCCTAGTCATTCCAAATTTCCTGATGTATTCCACATCTCTTTATTATGGAAATACATGTTAGAGCCTACACTCGTACTCACTTATGAAAGAATATAATTGGAACTTGATTAATTTTATTGTGAAGAGCCTATCCATATTTTGGACACTAGAGAACAAGTGTTAGGGGATCATATGAATCGACTAGTCATGTAATTTGGGGAAAATCATAAAATTGAAGAGGCTTTGGGGGATCTAATGGCTATTATGAAGAACAATCCATATCTTTTTATAAGGTCAAATTCTAGAAATTTTGAGAGTGAAACTTTTATCAGAGGGGAGAATGTAATGAAACATTAATTCTATCAATGAGATATCCCTTCGTATACTTTTTAATCATATTAAATCACATAGATAACACAAAGAAAACATTATAGACAATGAATTATTTAAAAAGGAGGTATTTCAAGATATTAAGGATCCAATACCAATGTAATATTAACTTGAACTTTATAAAAGTAATGCGACCCTAATGAATAGTTCATCATCCAATAAAAAAGAAAAAATATTAATGAAAGTATAAAGAAACTGTATACCTCTTATAAATGAAAATATGATATAATTCTATCATTGTTTAAGTAATTAAATGTTGTGAAAATGATAAATTAAGTGTTGGTATTTTTAAAACATATAAATGTTTATTATTAATTTTAATTAATGTAATTAATTAAATAAAACATTATTTTCATAAAATTAATTCATAATATAATATATTTTCATCCTATGAATATATGTTAATTTCATGAGACCTAATTTAATTTTTGAAAGTGCCATAAAAAATGTTATAATATTAAATTTAGTATTTATCATGTAAATAGGGATTTTAATTAAAAATTTAATATCTCATATTTAAAAAATTATTTTCATAAAAAGGACTCAATTTGTGAATTCAATTTATTGTAAAGTGGAGTGGGTGAATTTTTGGGGTTTTTCTAAAATACATAAATCATTTATGATTAGTAAAATTGGATAATTTATAATAAATGCTAAATACATGAATTATTGAGTCATAGATGATGTATAGCTCATCTAGTACCATAATATTGAACTCTATTTCATTATATTAAATATTTAGTGATTATTCTCAAACTAATAATTATCTTGAGCCAAAATAATAAACTGATGAATAAAATAATGAGAAATCATCCCACTCCTCCCCGCTAAATAGCACCCCACAACACCTCTTATGCTCCGAAATTCAAAAATGTTATCATTTTAAAATTTCATCCCAAGAATTTTTCCCAGACACCCCCAAAAATTCTAAGAATCATTTTTTCTTATAAAATAAAATAACCCCTTTCCCAATAGTGATTCTCATGGAGGGGAAAATATGAAGGTAAACTCCTCTTTCTTTTTACTTATAATTCCATTTCATGTTATTTTTATTTTTTATTTTCTCCTCACCTACCAATCCTAACAATTCATGATATCTCTCGTATTGATATTTTCTAGAGATTTAATTATTTTATGGAATAATCCATCATTACTTCTCTTCCATTCCATTTTATTATAAAAATTAAAACATTGACGTTGATGTGTTGATTTATCACATTCAATGATGAAGGGTTTTCAATTTCCATTAACATCTTGAAGGCAGGTATTAATACCTTTTTATGGTTAAACTAGACTATAGAATATTTATTATATACTTTTTATTTCTTCGGTACCAATATATATATATATATATGATGTTAATTAATAAAAAATAAAAGTTAGTAATTATCGAAAAACTGATGAAATAATCTGAACAATTGTCACTAATGTCTTATAAAATGATTAATCCTAACCCGAAATAACAAAATGAAAAATATAAACATTTAATAATCTTTATTTTAATTAATAATATAAACCTTTAATTATAGATATCTATTATGATTTTTCATGAACATATATACAAATATAAAAGTAAACTGATCATGAAAATGAATAAAACAAAAGCTCCTGAATGATAAAATAATATCTTATAACTCATAAAAAAGATTTTAAATGAACTTAATAAAATTTTAATAAACCAAATACATTTTTAATAGGTTTATACTAAATTTATTTAAAATCTAATTTATTATTCTACGATATTAAATGAATATGCATAACACATTCGAACATAGGGAATGTGATTTTACCTCAACCACCTTTTTCATTTTGGTTACGCTTTATATCTATTTACCAAAGATTAATTATTAATTATTCTTATTTAATTCTCGTAAATTATTTTTTTAATTTTTCATTGATATTTATCTTGAATTTTTTTTTATTGATGGGAAGTTACATGTTTTATATGGATCCTTTCTATATTCTTCCTAAAAAACAAACTCAAATAAAGGAAGAGTCCTAATTTATTACCCATCGTTAAGTAAATGTCATATTTTTTAAGACACCAATATTTTTCTAATAATAAAACTATTTATCATTAAAAAATATTTTAGTTCATTTATAGTTTTATGAAAATAGTTTTCCAAAAGAAGTCATCTTTGTAATGTAAAAAAGGGAATTTCCTTCAATAATTCCATGATGGTTTTATTAGAGTACTATAATTTAACTAAACACCCTTATATGAATATTATGATTAACTGGGTTTAATTATTAATAATAACATTTACCATATTTTATGTAATTGTTTATGATTATTTTAATTGGGGATGTAATATCTTCATACCATTCGCAATACTACTCTAGATGATTTATCATTATGATTATTGTTTTTGAAAAGTTATTTAAATTTCATAGGATAGCTTCAAAATGGTTGTATAAGTTGATTATGTTTTAACAATTTAGTTTAAGGATTTCATTGGAATTCTTAATTTATCAATCGGGCCCTTTATAATCCCTCAATGCATCAGTAGGTCTCACGAGATAAACAAGACTAGGTTTTTAGCCATCATGCATGGTGTCTTGAACGATGCCTTGATTGTATGTTTATGATGTCCAAAATTATACACTCCCAAATTATTATATTATTAATTGATATCTATATGATTTTTTAACTAGTATAAAATCCAAGGTTATGTATCATTATAATGTAATTATTTTATATGGAAATATTTATTAAACAATATTTATTCAATATTATGCTCAAGATTACGATTAACATAATGTGTTTATATTTATTCACAATTCCTTATTATTTATGTATTTAGAATCTAATGTATTGATTATCCTTAATAACCATTTAAGATTACACCTTTATTAGGATTTAATTTTCCCTAAGATGTGAAGATTCATATTATAAATGATGTAAGGGATAATATAAAAGTATATGGGTGTTCCCAATAAATTTTATGTTATTTTTCTTGCCTTAATGTTTTAATGTAATGTTCATGTTTGTAATATAGATTCCAAGAATACTAAACTGGTTGGTGATTGTGGATTCATATCTTTTATCTATTCCAATTTATTAATTTAAGGCATCTTCTCGGAGCTACTAGCATAAGGGTCTATAAAATAAGGAATGAGAACATGATTATATAATTATATGATCATACTCTTCCTAAAAAATAATAAACCTGAATCTTGAAGTTAATATTGGTTGTTTATAATTCATTAATAATAAGGGAATCAATGTCATAAACTAAGAATCATAAAATGAAAGAAGAAATGAATTATGTGGAAGACGGATAAACATATTACATCATTCCCTATAAGTGATGGAATATTTCCAAAAATTAACACATCACTTCACAGGGGACACACATATTGGGAGAGGTACACCACCATCCCCAATCCCAGTAATTTACTTATTAGGGATCGAGTTTCTCTATCTTCCTATAGTGGATCGTGTTTCCCAATCTTTCAACTTTGATCTAGCCTGTGTATTTGATTTCATTATTATCTCACGAGACATAAATCATTGCCAAATGAATTTAAGGGAGATATAGGTCCCACCAGTAAAATAATTAAACCATATATATTTTTTCAAAATTACATAAATCATTAATCCTATTATACGCTATAAAATGAAATTGTCTCACAAAAACCATTCCATCCAATCCTAACCCATGGAAAAGAAATAAGATTCATAAATTTCATTCCATCCGAAACCTAATCTTATTTTAGAATGAATAAGAATGGTATTATTTAATAATATCAACATTAAAACATATATAACATAAAATAATATTATCCTAGATGGAAAATAATTTCGAGAGATAATATTAAAATAATTTTTGGGTAAAATAATCTTTCTTCTATGAAATGTTTTCCTTTCTTAAAATTATGCACAATTTTAAAGGAATACATTTTCACTAAAGGTAAATTTCTATTATTGTAAATGAATATTCATAAAATTAAGGATTCTTGTAGATGGAAATCTTTTTCATGCCATCTATGTTAATAAACCTTCTTTTCAAATTTTTTCTTAAAAAATCATATAGTACCTCATTTGGAAAAATGAAAAAGGTTTCATTTCATATCCTATAGTAAAAAATAATAAATTTTTAAAATGGAACTAAAAATACATATGATTGTACTAAAAAATTAAAAACATATATATAAAAAATATACATGGAATATACATATTCCTTAATAGAGACTTAAAATGATGAACACCCAAATATTGATGAGATTGTGAAAAAAATATTGATCACATTAAAATTAATAAACACATATGCCACCTGAAAGAATGAAAATTATATGTATATTAATGTATCATAATATTACCCATAATACACATAAAAGAAAATAATTTAAATTATATCCCCCCCTTAGATGAAACATCTAGTTTATAAGGAATGTGTCCCCTAGAAATAAATGTGAGACATAAATCCCTTACCTTATTTATTCACTCTCATCGAACTCATAAAAAACTCATCTATAATAACAATAATTGTATTATACATATATATATATATATATATTATAGAACCATATGATTATTTATAATATGAAATATTGTTTTGTTATGAATATATATTACCCGTCTATTAGCAATTCTGTGTTACTGTTATGATTTGTGTTATATATGGATTGTTTTTTGCAAGTCTTTTGACTTATTATGCTTCTTCCTTTTACATATATTGTTATTTAAGAATGTATAAAAATATAAAAATTAAATAAATATAATTTATATTAATTTTATATTTATTTATATTGATTCAAAAATTTAAATGGTAGAAAATAAAATATACCATTCGTAGATATGGTAAGTCGTATGTACACATGAACTCTGTTTTCATTTTCACATCATATTAAAATAATGAAATTTATATAATATTCTATAACATAGAAATATTTATAATGTCATATATATCATATATATTCATAAAATTAATCATTATTACCATCAATGTGATATATATATTTATATATGAAAAATAATCACATCACATCATGGATATGGTAGGCCATATGTACGGACTAGTGACATGATCATTTCTCAAAAAAATAGATGGTATATATTTATATATAATATTATCATTAAAGAAGGATAATTATATTATAAATTTCATATATAAACATTAATACCATCATAAATCCCTCTCATAATATATGGTGATGGAAAATGAATTGTATTGTCACGTTGATATGGTAAGTCTTACATACGCAGGAGTGATATATTCACTTCATGATTGATTTGAAAGGATGTGTATAATGGAGTTTTATTAATATTAATAAAATTTAAAAATATTTAGGACTATGAAGGTTTTACTTTATGATATATGTAATATATTTATAAGATGTATAAAATGGTAGGAAAATAGAATAATTTTATATACCGATTACCTCTTCTTTGGAACATCTCCTTTAGATCTCCTCTAAAGGACTCTAGAGTTGGTCACCTTAGAATTTCATCACATATATAATGTGTAAAGGGATATGTAAAAGATAATTTGGAATATAGTTTTTAGATATAAGAATTAATGTGACGAAATTACATGAGAGAGAAGGTGTCCTTTAATAAGATATGGGAGGGGAAATTTTGGAATATCTCAGATTATTAAATTATAAAAAAATAAATATCTATAAAAATAAATAAAAATACAATTTATTAAAATCCATTATATTATAGGGTTGTAATATCATCAACCAGTTGATTTTAGATAGGTTTTTTTTTTCTATTTTAAACTTTATAATTTTGATTATTCGTTATATAATCCATTTTAATTTCAAATATGTTAACAAAGTTATTAATTTTACGAAGATGTAATTTTTATTTATAAAAATTAAACTTTATAATAAATTTCCAATTTATGAAATTTTAGACAATAACTCATCCACTTTACCTTTTTAAACATTTTTTTTTTAAATAATTTGATAAATTGTTATTTTAAAAAAATGTCATATATGTATATTTTGAAACTATTCAAAAAATTTACATTAAAAAAATTAATCCGGAAATATTACATGGAAAAAATTAATTTATTACATTCCTGAAATTTAATATTCAGAAAAAAAAATCATTTATCACCTTAATTAAGTAAAATTATATATCTTTTAATATTTATAATATCATTTAATAGATTTTTTCATTAATTGAATAATTATTTCATGATCCTTCTAAAAATATTTTTGATATTTATTTCATTACTAAAAATTAAAAATAAATATCTATGATGTATATAGATATTTTATATTCCGTAATAATGTATATAATTGATATATCTTAGATTTATCTTCATAATAAAAATATTATTCAATTTAAAATTAATAGTGTGACATTTTCTCACTCACATTGAGTTTTATAATATTTAAATAATTTTCCTAGAAAAGTGGTAATTAAATGATTAAAATTAGAAAATTATGATTTATGTGTAGAATTAAAACAACCCAATATCTTTTGGGAATGTTTTATGTATGTTTTATAAAATTTATAATGTTATTTACAGCCTTAATTACCCAATATACCCTTAACTATGGTAACAAAAAGTAGAAAATTTACTATTCATATTGTCTGAAAATTAAAGGGACCTATTTAATGGATTTGAAAATTCTGATTTTAATTATTAAATACATTTTTCATTAATCGAAACACATAAATTGACAAAATTGTTTTTAAATTTTTCTCGTTGACGCCATAAGAAAACACGTTTTTATGTGAAAAAGTCCAAAAGATTGACTCGCTTTTATATCCAAATTGAATGTTTAATTTATTCCAGTTACCTTAATTTTATTAACATGTAAAAATATGATCTAATTATAATTTAAATCATATTAAATATATAATTAATGATTAAAATTTATTTTCATAAAAAATAAGTTTACAATTAAAATTCAATATTTTTCACTATACATCAAATCATGAAACATATTAGAAAAATTGAAAAAATTCAATGACAGTACATTTTGATATCATGATTTGAAATAAAAAGACTATTTCATCATATAATAATTCATAAAGTGTCACAAATTATATTTGAAATGTGTTCTCCATTAACAAGTTTTAAAATTTCCCTTTGAAAACATAAATGGTTTTATGCATAAAATTGTGTTATGCATTCAAAATCTATTGGATGAATATAAAAATTATTTTATTAAATATAAAAAATATTTCATTAATATCAATAGATAATTGTAATTAATTTTATTTAATAATGAAAGATGAATTTGGGATTATTAAAATGAAATCGTTTCCTTTATAATAATTTGATATATATACATATATATTATTTTATAATTAATTTTTTATGAATGAATTCATATTATAAACTATATTTATTCATATTATTGCTAATAATATTGTAATTTTTAATTTAAAAACTGGATTATATCTTATTTTATTAAATTATAATATTTTAAAAATATACTACTGTTTTGTAAAACTCAATCTTGCATGTAATGAAATGTAATTTAAGTATTCTGACGAGCACAATATCAACATTTTGATGCATATAATTAAATAAAATCATAGTTTTTTTCATATAACAAAATCTATATTCAATATGTTGTGAAATGTAAAATATCAAAAAAAAAGATTAAATTAATTAGATAAACTATCTCAAAATATCACGGGGTTTTATATTCTACATCATTTTTATTAATTTCTCCATGAAATTTAATTTTGGTTAGAAAAATTTTAATACTTGAATGTTTCTTTCATGGATACACAAATTGAAAAAATGAATACCAAAACTTCCTTTATAAAAGGAATGTTATAAAGATAACGGTTACATAAATCAACTTATAACTTGGTCTCGTCATATGAGAACATAGGTGGAAAGTGAAAATATTGACTAAGAAGAAAATAGTTAATATTTATAGAGTGATTAAGGTCATCAATAACAAATTGTTAATTATAAATATAATGCTTAGGGCATAATAGTCAAAAATCTATGGTGCTTTGAATGTTTTTTGGTTCAAAAATATTAAAATATTAGGATGAAATTTTATTTCAATATTTTTTTCCTAATGTTGTAGAGTATTCATGAAAATATTTACTTACGTTTTTTTTAGATAGCCTTACCCTTTGTTGTTCCTTGTCTAACTCCCAAATTATCACTATTTCGATAAATAAAGGTTTATTTTTTATTCTCAAATCATTAATTGATCATTACATCCATATGTAGAATTACTGGTCACTCCATATGTTTTTATAATAGTTGATGTTTTTCAGAAGTTATCTGATAATATTAAGTACTAAAATGATCAGATAATACCATAATCTCTATATCAAAATCTAATGTTTTATACAAACCATTCTGGAAATTGTAATCCTTATATCCATTCCGAAATTCAATGGTCTAAAACATTAAATATAAGTCACTAAATTTTTCACAAATATCTTATCATTGATCCCCCATATATCATAAAGTATCTCTAGGTTGTCATATACCTATCATGTGAATACCTTTATCTTGTATTCCCTTGAAAAATAGAAAATAACAGGAATTAGCATATTTTAATATTTAAAACACACATGTTTATTTATGCCAGTGTATATTTGATATATTTTTAAATCATAAAAGGCTAGAAACTTCATCAATGAAATAACAAACACTTCTCAAGAAGTCTTTAATTAGCGTCAATGTAATTAGTACCATCCAATTTACTTATTCATATCGAAAAATCATTCTCAGCATAAAATTATCTTAATATATGAGACACATTAAGGATTATCTTCCATTAGTCAAAATTTAAATTTTCAATTAAATAACTTTATTAATATATTTGAAAAAATCAATATAAACATGTAAATCCTGAGAGAAAAATAAAAAATAAAAAAAATCTTTTATATATGACCATTCGAATAACATAATTCTTCAACAAAAATATATAAAAACATAGATAATTCCACATTATTCATAATATATAAGAATTCTAACTCATGCAAATATTTCCTTTATAATTTCATCTATTGTCTCATCATCATAGACAATATAGCTATTACTTGTACCACACTGTTGATTATCTTCTTGTGCTTCCCAACAGTGACTTCAATTTTCAGAATGAAAGTTCGTTTAAAAATTAAATAATCTAACCCTTGATGTTTACATAGGGATCCAATATTCCCATCTATTTTATTAACTTAACCCTTTAATTATTCTATATTGTTACATTCATTGTGTCTTTTTCCCCAATCAATGAATTTTTTGTCACTCTATGAAATTCACATAGGTTATTGTTTAGGAATTTATGAAACAATGGGAACTAAATATTCATTTCTATATGGTATCAATTACCCAAACACTCATCCATCACCATCCTTCTCTTCCTTGGTGAGTCTGAGATTTGTTTATGGAACATGTTTTTAACCATGTTGCATGAAAACTGACTAACCAGGATCAGAACTTATTTCACAGTAGTGAGAATCCCATTTTATTTCTCATCATAATTTTTTTCACATTGAATATTAACCCATTTCCTTCTAGTTTGTATCAATGTCTAAAAATACAAATCACTGAGTTAGAAGTATTTATCATAGAGAGGGAAGACAAAAAAGTAATAAAATAATTGTACGATGTCTAAAATTTGGAACCTTCCTTAATATATGACACCTTATGTTAGTCATTGCTTTTTCATAGACGACTAACATTTAAATATTTCTTGATGGTTTTTAAAGAGTATGATCTTTTCTAAATCATATACCATGGGAATTCTAAACCCAATGTGCCACAAAGACCATTATTATGTTCAAGGTAACACATAAGTTAGGACCGATTCACCTTGCTAGGGTTGTTACCCCTAGATACATCGGTGCTAGAGCCACATCCACTATTAGTGTCTAGACATGGATATAATTATATAAAAATGATCATGCTATCCATTACCAAAATTCAATTAAATATTTCTAAACAATAACCCATCCATAGACTTATCCATTGAGACACCCCAAGAAATATCCTTTGAAATATCACTAGGTATATTTCAAAAGTTTTCATATAATAGATTCCAATGGATGAATAAACCTTCAATATGATACTAACTATATATACCCTCATCTATCATACATTAAAATTTTATCAATTTTGTATAACAAATTACACATTACTCAAATAGATGCTAGATTAGTACTTTTTGAATGTTGGAACATAAACAACTAGTGTAGTGAAATATCTTCAATGTTTCCCACAAAGATATTCCCCTTTAGTCCCCTACCAAAAACTTTTCTCTATAACATGGGGAAAAACATAACAAATGGGTGAGTGTAGATGCTTACTAAGCGTAAACAAGGGAGGTACGTAAGAATAAACAAGGGAATAAGTTTTTGAGAATGTGATAACAATAATAAATGATCATACCATGAAAAAAATATCATAATCATGAATCATTAAATATATTTTTTTAATTCATAAGAAATAAATCATAAATTAATAAAGAGAATAATCTAGGAAATCAAAACATGTAATTAGACATTTATTTTTTTTCAAAAATGTGTAAGTGTTATATCTGTCCCTATAAGTCAAGGAGTATTTTTAAAACATAATACATCACATCTTGGGGACTATACATATTGTTCAGGACAAAACCCATCCCCCCAATAGTCATTTCATTATAAGGTATTGATCTTCATATCTTCCCATAGTGGATCAGGTATCCCCATCTTCAATCTTGGATCAAACCCTCAGACATAATTCCATAATTGTTTCACAATAAATATACATTTACACAATTAATTGGAAAGAGATAGAGGCCCCACAAATAACATAATTAAAATCCTACTAATATTTTCTAAAATAACATAAATAATTCATAATATAAGAAATTGTGTAATGAAATGGTTTTAATAAATATCATCTAATCATAACAGAACCCATTAAAAAGAAATATGTTTCTTAAATATAATTATCTCATTTTCATAAACTATATATAGAAAGAATAATAGTGGTATCATTGAGTCATTTCTAAATTTAATAATAAGTAACATCCCATAATTTTATATTTTATGGAAAATAATTTTCAGATATCTCTTAAATATAATTTTTAAAGAAAATATACATTCTTCATTGAAAATTATTTCTTCTCTTAAAATGACACACAAGTTTTTCAAAAAAATTCCTTTTACGTTAACATGTTTTATTGAAAATGAAGATTAAAATAATTAATGTGTCATTCTTGGGGAAAATTCTATTCATTCTTTTTTTGTTATCAAACAATCATTTCATACTTCTTTTAGAAATGTCAAAGTATGTCATTTCAAAAATAAAAAAAATATTTATTTCAAACCATGTAATAAAAATTTATATATTGGTAAAAATAAAATTTTAAATACATATTATAATATTTAATAGGTTTTTTCAAACATTGTTTTATAACATGGGCATGGAAGAAAAATATTCCAAAAATGGATACTTAAAACGAAATAATCCCAAATATTGATGAGACTGTGAAATAAATACTCATAACTTTACAATTACATGAATCATATACCCAATGAAAGAAATAGAATTATATAGATATTATAGTACCATAATTTTCTATACAATACTCATAAAAGACATTCATGGGAATTATATACACATTGTAGAATAAATACGGAGTGTAAATTTCATATGTACCACCAAAATAAAAGTGAGACATAAATCCATTACCTTATTTCGTGACCTTCGTTGTACTCATAAATACCTCATATGTACTTAATATAAGTTATTTAAAATTATATTATGCAACCATAATCTTATATCTAATGTTGTATGTGATTTATTGTGAACATATATTATTCCTTTATTGATATTTATATGTTAACATTGTGCTTCATGTAATATATGATTTGTTGTGTGCATTTCCTAGACTTTTTATCCTTGGTCCAACTATATAGATCAAGAATTCATCATTTATATAATTATAAAAATGAATTTAATACTACAAATTTTTATCATATATGTCATTATGGTGATTCATAAAATTTAATGGTGGAAAATAAAATTGATTGTTCATGGACACGGTAGGCCAAACCTATGAAAGAATGATGTTTTGATTTTATTTTTATATAAAAATAAAGAATATTATATTATTTATTATCATTACATGATACTTATTGTGTTATAAGTATCATATATTCTCATAAAAATAATCTTTATTACCAACTATGAGATATATATATGAGAACATTACATCGCATCGTAGAGACCTTAAGTCACACGTACACACGAGCAACATTATCATTTCCCAAATGATTAGATAGTAAAAAAGGAAATTATGATATTATTATTAAAAGAGTATAATTATTTCCTAAAATTCAAAAATATATATTAATCATATCCTAATTATAATGAATAAAATTTGGTGATGGAAAATTAATGGTACGATGCGTAGAGATGGTAAGTCGTACATATGGATGATCGATGCATTTACATCTTGTTCGATGGGAAATGGAATTTATAATGGTGTTTTAATAGAAATAATAGTATTTATTAATATTAAATATGTAACGCCCCGACCCCAGCTACCCAGAGTCGGTGCATTACTTCGTAACATTGGCATGATCACAAAAGATCAAGTCTCGAAAGACCGATTAGTTTAGTAGCCTTGGAAACACTAGATTCATTCATAAATGTTACATTACAACATAAGGTGAAAAAATACAATAACAAAGTCTTCATATTCCACACTCATGTCGTCTTCTGACTATCCCTGCAGGTCATTCCTAAAATACTTCTTCACATCCTGGAAATTATTAAAAAATCGAAAGGGGTGAGCTCAGATTCTCAGTAAGGATAACAATATTGCGGAAGCTTTTATAAATAGACATAAACAATTAAGGCAATGTATAACTAAAACAAAATCCTTTTAAACTTGAACATCAACATAATATGGAAAAAGTAAAATGCGATAATGCCATTTACTTCTTCACATGGATATTCTACTGGTCGAATAATCACATGAAATATCATTAACCAATTTCAAATTGATGGAATGCATAATGCCAGACTAGCATAACCACGTAGCCAAGGCCTCGTTCCAAGACCACAAATAAGATTTTGTCAAGGCCTCGTGCCAAGACACTAGTTTGTCTCATGAGACCTACCGATGCATCGAGGAGCTATAGCGGGCTCCACCCGTCACTTATTAAGTCCAATTCATTCCTCATATGAATAGGTTTAAACATATCATAGACCATAACATAATCGTATCACATAAAACATGCATAAAGGAAACATAAAATTTCCACATTTCAATCACAAGATATCAATACAACACATTTATATAATAAAAACACTTTCAAAACCATTTTCAATACCAAAATAAAAGCAAGGTAAAACATGGTATTTATTTTTCTTTTAAAAAAAGGTATGGCTTGAAAAGGATGCCGAAACTCAAATAATGGTCATGGCGGCAGAGAAGTCTTTGTCACCGCATACATATGACAAAGACATTACCTTTTGTTGTTTGGTAAATGCTTCGTATAAAAAAATATTCTTTTTGAATAAACGTAAAAGTCAAAGAGGTTTATACACCGTATAAAAGAGAGTTGTGTATAAAACCAAATATGCCTCAATGAAAGGAGATTGAGACGAAGTCCATAAAAAGATCATTTTTAAAATAAAACAGATCTATTATTTGTATTCACTATAGGTAAACATAAAGAAAGTAAAAATAAAAAATAAGACATAATAATATCATGACATAATTTGAAAGTAGGAGATTAACCCAAAGAATGGAAGTTAGGTTAAGAAATTCCCTTACCTCGTGTCTGACTTGACTCAACCGTTCTTTAACCTCCTGAATAATAAACTAAATTTAATATATACCTTATTAAGAACCGTTTTCAATTTCATTATCCTTTTTATATCACTTATTACAATGATATTAACATTATGTAATTATCAAAGTTTATAACGGTCAATTTGTCCATCTTAGGTACTTGAGTCAAAAATAAAATTCTTATAATTACAAGTTGTTCATGTGGTGATATATCCATTATATCCAGAATTATATTCCTGATATAGATATCATATATCTCATATATATCCAGTATATAAAAGCATTTATAATATTCCATAACGTTTAGAGGTAATAAATGAAATGCACCATTCATGGAGACGGTAAGCTGTACGTACGCATGAACGCTACTTTCATTTCTATATCGTATTTAATGGAATGAAATCATAGTTATATAAAGGTATAATATAGTTCCAGTATAATATCATATATAATATCATTTACTCCATCCTTTATACATCCCACATATGGCCTTAACGATTCACATCACTTTGAGGGGGCGGTAGTCCGCACTTCCTAAAATGAAATTATCGCGTTTACCCATAATGGAAATCATAAAGTATGCCATAAATTAGAAATACAGAAGCATAAGTTAAACATAAACATATTATATATCATATATAAATATAGTGACATCTTAATGGCCACCTTTGAAGGTGTTATATGAGTGTTGAACAATCATCGTTTCGTGAGACAGAAATTCGCCATCCACAGAAACCGTATGTTCTATAACCATTAGATGTAGGTGTGTGTAATTGTAGCTTGAATAATTCTTATAAAAACATCCTAGTATATTTATTATACTGGTGTTGTTATAAAATAAATGAATAAAAAGAGTTTAGGGGGTCGGATAAGAAAAATAAAACAAAACAACATTAGAGAAGACATTACCTTAAAATTGGGTAACTCTTTTGATTTGAGCCAAAGGCTTCATGGGAAGACTTTTTCCCAAAGTGAGGAATCTAGGAGTAAGGGAGGGAAGTTGGGAGAGTATTTGGGCAGAGTTTGGCTGAGTCAAATTGCTTGAATGTGTGAATGAGGTGGTAGAGGTGGGGGCCTTTTATAAGAGGAGAGGAGGGGCACTCTGGGAAAGTAAGGAAATTTTTCATTATTATACAATGGTTTTCGTATTCTAAAGGACCCACACTTATATAATTCGTGGATAAGGTGATAATGGTTCGAAATATACCCATCCAATAGTCTTTGGACAAGTGTAATCCTTGGATTTTACATTATATTTTCATTTTATTAAAATCGTTAAATAATGAGGTCATCGCTGCATCATAATGATGTCATAAATAATTTAATTGATTTAATGTCTAAAAATTATAAAAAAAATACAATGATGTTGGAAATATTTTTATCTTTCCAATGAATATTTATAGTCAAACATATCACTTGTATAAACCCATGTAAAAATTGTTTTAGTAAAACATTTCATGTTTGTGTCATTTTTTACTTTAACATTAAATAAAAGTTATT
This sequence comes from Viscum album, assembly GCA_963277665.1. Classification (NCBI taxonomy): domain Eukaryota; kingdom Viridiplantae; phylum Streptophyta; class Magnoliopsida; order Santalales; family Viscaceae; genus Viscum; species Viscum album. The sequence continues at coordinate 1,936,750,705 of OY728132.1, forward strand.
TATGTCATTTTCTAACTATAGTGGCTCCATGGGGTCCCCAAGTTGACCCATGGATTTTCGTGGTCGGACATGGCACATCCAATGAGGGTAGGACATGTTTCAAGCTCATCTCATATTATTAAAACATTATTTTTACCTTAAACTACATTAATTACCTCTAATCGTGATTAAGAACTTAAAAGTTACTATTCACCAAAAATTATTTTAATCTCATTGAACCACATTTTACTTCTTAATGACAACCATGTATATCATATTTTTGAAAATCAAAACACAGAAGTGGTAATATTTCATTTAAACGAAAAATTAGTTTTTTAACTACCACTTAGTGGTTTCACTATTCATCAAAAAATTGATGTTTTTCAGAACAATGCCAAAATTTCACCCTAAGCTATAATTGATATTCCGAATTCAAAAATGATGTCTATTTTACAAAATTCCAAACATATATGTTTCATTAATTAATTTTATAATTAATTCCCATCGTCACAACAAATAGCGTGTTTTTAAGAAACAATATATATCAAAAGATAAACAATTGTTTATGTCCAATTTCAATGTGAAATTAATTCTAATAAACACGATTGGATAAAATGGAAAAAAAATATATTCTAATTATACTTTAAATACCACAAAATAGTATAATTTATAACTATAAATTATTTTGATTAAAAAAGTTGTTTTTAAGTATTTTTCACTATTCATAAAAAAATTAGAAGTTCTCAGAAAAATACCAAAAATTCAACATTGGCTAATTTCGATATTCCGAATCCAAAAATGAAGTCCATTTTGAAATATAAAATTTCTATAATTTTAAAAAGTGGTTATTACTATTCATAACGGCTACTTTGATTAGTCGCAGGGTTTTAGAACTCAAAGTTGTGTACAATGCAAGCTATTGCATTATTGAATGAGAAGCGTATCGTGGAAGCTCGGGGTGTTACATTCTCCCCTCCTTCAATAAATTGCGTCCTCACAATTTGAAATTTTTCTTTGAAAATAAATGGTTTAAAAGAGAAAATACCTTTGTGGAAAACCCAAATCGGAAATAAGATTAATAAAATTTAGCCTTAATAAGAGGGAAATGGAAATGGAGAAGTCACCACCCAATTATGATCTCGATTAGGAGAACATTTGTGGCAATTAGAGACATATAATTGGAGAAAAACGTAAATACTTGTAGGGAGTGATTGAGGTCATCAATCACAAGCAAGTGTCAAATTGAGGGCCTCAATGCCTTCAATCTATGTTGATTTAAAATATCATCAGTTAAACAAGACATAATGTATTAGGATAACACATTTTTTTGTTTTAATATACCTTTAATAATGTTTAAGAATTTATTAATAGAATAAGAGATAGGTATATATATATTTATGCTTGACAAGTAGAGTTTAATCCTTCAACTAATTTCTACCACAAACTCATCTTTCACTCAAAAAGATAATAGAACTCAAAAATATTATACTTATCCTAATTTTATAAGGTTCCAAATGTTAACACATACCACTTAGATTAGTAAAATTATTTTGTAATAACCGGGTACTTCTTGTAGGCTAGTGGTAGGAAATAAAGGCCTGTCGCACTATGGTTGTGGGTTCGATTTCTGCAGCTTTGTCCGACGTGACGGGTAATGCCCTACCCTGTAAGTTGTCCTTTTCCTAAAACTATAGTATTATAATATTCCAAAAAATAATCTTCATTAATTTTTTAACTTTAAAAAATACTATCCAAAGATCAACTTAATCCACTCCAATCTTTATAGTTATCCAAAATACCTCTGTCCAGACTTTCTCTAAAAGGTCTCTTAATTCCAAAATCAATTTATCAGATTCCCCAAACAAATTAAAGTTTCTTTTTTTGTCACATACTAAAAATATGATTAACTTCATCATATTAAAACCTTACTGAAATCAACAAGTACTATAGTACAATCCTTATATATATATATCACAATATTCTAATAACCAGAATATAATCCTTGAGTCCGAAAGCACCAATACATTAATTATTCCTCTTTAACTGTAGTAACACCATAAGATTGTCCTTGATACCTTGGCCTTTTCTAAGGTAATTTTCCCTAACGCTTAGGATATTCATTTGCATAATGACCCATTTATCTACAATTGTATCATTCCACATTGGAAACAACTTTCTTTCCCTTTCAATCACGATCCTGGTGACCTTTTTCTCCACATTTATAACAAACTCTCATTCCTTTTAGGCAAGTACCAGGGTGATTCTTCCCACAATTATCACATAATGGAAAATCCTTCTTTCCCTTTTTCCCTTTATCTGTCTCTTGTTCCACCGTTCTCTTCTTCTCTTGCTTTACTTTTTTGTCATAAGACTTAGAGAATTCCTTTTCCGTCTTGATAGAACATGAGACTATATCTTCGTACGTTGAGAATGATTTTGATACTAAATCTCAATGGAGAAACAGTTTTAACCAATCAAAGAAAATATCAATATTACTTATTGGGTTACGTATATAATCTGCAGCATGCCTCGCTATCCTTGTAAAGTTAGCCTCATACTTTGCGATATTCTCATCCTCCTTCTGCCTTAGACTCAGAAATTGCCTTTCCACATCTGCTCGATGGTAATGAGGAAAGTATTTCTCCAAGAAAAGATCTTTGAACACTCTCCATTCCATACTTGATACTTCTTCATCTTCCTTTGTGTTTTGAATCAACGACCACCATTGATCGGCATCTCCCGTAAGGCGATAGGCTGCCATGACAACCTTCTCCCTTTCGCTACTCCCCAAGGTGTAGAATATTTTCTCTAAGGAGTTTATCCATTTCTCATCTACTAATGGATTTGTACCCCCATTAAATGTTGGCGGTTGTTTCCTCATGAAGCGGTCTAACATTGATCCTCCAAGTTGCGGATCAGGGTGCTCCATACGAGTAAGGTTATTATTCATAACCTGAGTGAGTTGTCCCAGTATGGTAATAAGTTGATCAGTACCAGTTGTATCTCTAGATCCACAATAATTATCATGAGTAGGAGGGAAATCCCTACACAGAGTTCGTGCATTGATACGGTTTCCATTCCATCCACTAGGCGCCATTTCTAAACAATGGCATAAACTTGATTAGTTTATGAATGAAAATACATAATTCCATACTTGTAAAACACTTAACATAAATTGAAATATTTATGGATATAATCCATAATCATAAAAATGTTTTATTTGAGGAAGTATATAATCGTAACCCTTCATAGTGGTTTTTAAAGAAAATGATAATTATCCTAAGCATATCCCCAGGGAGTGTCGTAACCAAGAGTGCAGTAAGGCCCGTTGTTGTGCAGCAGTTCCCATTCGAGTCTAGCTCAAAGTGGTGTTTTCGGTTTTTACCCCTATTTACATCTGTGCTAGAGCCGCCTCTACCTGATCGTATCCAGACAGGGATGTATTGCTTGGAAAACTTAAAAAATCTCTATAATACCAAAATTATTGGAAGTTCTTCTATACCAATCCTCAAAGTCTATCTTTGGGCTATGTGCTCTAATCAGAGTTTATCTAAATCTAGATTCCAAGGTTTTTACTAAACTGCCTCTAATACCAACTATAACGCCCCGACCCCAGCTACCCAGAGTCGGTGCATTACATCGTAACATTGGCATGATCACAAAAGATCATGTCTTGAAAGACCGATTAGTTTAGTAGCCTTGGAAACACTAGATATATTCATAAATGTTACATTACAACATAAGGTGAAAAACTACAATAACAAAGTCTTCATATTCCACACTAATATCCTCTTCTGACTATCCCTGCAGGTCATTCCTAATATACTTTTTCACATCCTGGAAAATATTAAAACATTGAAAGGGGTGAGCTCAGATGCTCAGTAAGGATAACAATATTGCAGAAGCTTTCATAAATAGACATAAACATTTAAGGCAATGTATGACTAAAACAAAAGCCTTTTAAACTTGAACATCTACATAATATGGAAAAAGTAAAATGAGATAATGCCATTTACTTCTTCACATGGATATTCTACTGGTCGAAGAATCACATGAAATATCATTAACCACTTTCATAATGATGGAATGCATAATGCCAGACTATCATAACCACGTAGCCAAGGCCTCGTGCCAAGACCACAAATAAGATTTTGTCAAGGCCTCGTTCCAAGACACTAGTTTGTCTCATAAGACCTACCGATGCATCGAGGAGCTATACCGGGCTCCACCCGTCACTTATTATGTCCAATGCATTCCTCATATGAATAGGTTTAAACATATCATAAACCATAACATAATCGTATCACATAAAACATGCATAAAGGAAACATAACATTTCCACATTTCATTCACAAGATATCAATACAACACATTGATATAATAAAAACACTTTCAAAACCATTTTCAATACCAAAATAAAAGCAAGGTAAAACATGGTATTTATTTTTCTTTTAAAAAATATATGGCTTGAAAAGGAAGCCGAAACTCAAGTAATGGTCACGGCGGTGGAGAAGTCGTTCTCGCCGCATACGTATGAAAAAAACATTCCCTTATTTCGTTTAGTAAATGCTTCGTATAAAAAAAGATTCCTTTTGAATAAACATAAAAGTCAAAGGGGTTTATACACCGTATAAAAGAAAGTTGTGTATAAAACCAAATATGCCTCAATGAAAGGAGATTGAGACGAAGTTCTTAAAAAGATCATTTTTAAAATATAATAGATCTATTATATGTATTCACTATAGTTACACATAATGAAATTAAAAATACAAAATAAGACATAATAATATCATGACATAATTTGAAAGTAGGAGATTAACCCAATGAATGGGAGTTGGGTTAAGAAATTCCCTTACCTCGTGTCTGACTTGACTCAACCGTTCTTTAACCTCATGAATAATAAACTAGAGTTAATATATACCTTATTAAGAACCATTTTCAATTTCATTATCCTTTTTATATCACTTATTACAATGATATGAACATTATGTAATTATTAAAGTTTATAACGGTCATTTTGTCGATCTTAGGTACTTGAGTCAAAAATAAAATTCTTATAATTACAAGATGTTCATGTGGTGATATATCCATTAAATCCAGAATTATATTCATGATATAGATATCATATATCTCATATATATCCAGTATATACATGCATTTATAATATTCCATAACGTTTAGAGGTAAGAAATGAATTGCACCATTCATGGAGACGGTAAGCCGTACATACGCATGAACGCTACTTTCATTTCTATATCGTATTTAATGGAATGAAATCCTAGTTATATAAAGGTATAATATAGTTCCAGTATAATATCATATATAAAATCATTTACTCCATCCTTTATACAACACACATATGGCCTTAACGATTCACATCACTTTGAGGGGGCGGTAGTCCGCACTTCCTAAAATGAAATTATCGCATTTACCCATAATGGAAATCATAAAGTATGTCATAAATGAGAAAAACAGAAGCATAAGTAAAACATAAACATATTATTTATCATATATAAATATAGTGACATCTTAATGGCCTCCTTTGAAGGTGTTATATGAGTGTTGAACAATCATCGTTTCGTGAGGTAGAAATTCGCCATCCACAAAAACCGTATGTTTTTTAACCATTAGATGTAGGTGTGTGTAATTGTAGCTCGAATACTTCATATAAAAACATCCTAGTATATTTAGGATACTGGTGTTGTTACAAAAGAAATTAATAAAAAGAGTTTAGGGGGTTGGAGAAGAATAATAAAACAAAACAACATTAGAGAAGACATTACCTTAAAATTGGGTAACTCTTTTGATTTGAGCCAAAGGCTTACTTGGGAAGGCTTATGCCCAAAGTGATGCTTCTAGGAGTAAGTGGGGGATGTTGGGAGAGTATTTGGGCAGAGTTTGGCCGAGCCAAATGGCTTGAAAGTGTGAATGAGGTGGTATAGGTGGGGGCCTTTTATAAGAGGAGAGGAGGGGCACTCTTGGAATGTAAGGAAATTTTACATTATTATACAATGATTTTAGGATTCTAAAGGTCCCAAACTTATATAATTCGTGGATAAGGTGATAATGGTTCGAAATATACACATACAATGGTCTTTGGAAAAGTTTAAGCCTTGGATTGTACATTATCTTTTCATTTTATTAAAATTGTTAAATAATGAGGTCATCGCAGCATCATAATGATGTCATAAATAATTTTATTTATTTAAAGTCTAAAAATTATAAAAAAAATACTATGATGTAGGAAATCTTTCTATCTTTCCAATGACTATTTATAGTCAAAAATATGACTTGTATAAACCCATGAAAAAATTGTTTTAGTAAAACATTTCATGTTTGTGTCATTTTTTACTTTAACATTAAATAAAAGGTATTTATGTCATTTTCTAACTAAAGTGGCTCCATGGGGTCCCCAAGTTGACCCATGGATTTTATTGGTCGGACATGGAACATCAAATGAGGGTAGGACTTGTGTCAAACTCATCTCATATTATTAAAATATTATTTTTACCTTAAACTATAGTAATTACCTCTAATCGTGATTAAGAACTTAAAAGTTACTATTCACCAAAAATTATTTTAATCTCATTGAACCAAATTTTACTTCATAATGACTACCATATATGTCGGATTTTTGAAAATCAATACACAGAAGTGGTAATATTTCATTTAAACAAAAAATCAGTTATTTAACAACCACTTAGTGGTTTCACTATTCATAAAAAATTGATGTTTTTTAGAACAATGCCAAAATTTCATCCTAAGCTATAATTGATATTCCGAATTCAAAATGATGTCTATTTTAAAAAATTCCAAAAATATAAGTTTCATTAATTAATTTTATAATTAATTCCCGCCGTCACAACAAATAGCGTGTTTTTAAGAAACAATATATATCAAAAGATTAACAATTTTTTATGTCCAATTTCAAAGTGAAATTAATTATAATGAACCCCATTGAATAAAATGGTAAAAATATATTCTAATTATACTTTAAAACCACTAAATAGTATAATTTATCACTATAAATTATTTTGATTAAAAAGTTGTTTTTAAGTATTTTTCACTATTCATAAAAAAATTAGAAGTTCTCAGAAAAATACGAAAAATTCAACATAGGCTAATTTTGATATTCTGAATCCAAAAATGAAGTCCATTTTTAAATATAAAATTTCTATAATTTTAAAAATTGGTTATTACTATTCATAACGACTACATTGATTAGTCGCAGTGTTTTAGAACTCGAAGTTGCGTACAATGCAAGCTATTGCATTATTGAATGAGAAGCGTATCGTGGAAGCTCAGGGTGTTACAAAATATCCTGATGTTAATTATTATTTCTTATATATCATATATTTAAATAAAATTAGAATAGTATAAAAAGAGAGAGATCTAAATAGGGCGATTACCTCTTCTTTTGAACAGCTTCATTATGTCTCCTATAATAAACTATAGTGTTCGTCTATTGGGATGATTATAAACTCTATAATGTTTAAAAGTATGTGGAAATATAATTTTTCTTATTTTGTTCCATCTAGAAAACTCAATTATGTGAAATGACCTATGGGAGAAGGTGTGCCTTTATAAGGGAGGGGAGTGGGTGTTTTGGAACTTCTCAAAAGATTAATTTATAAAAAAATATATCTAAATCCAAATAACATAAAAAAACATTTAATCTAACAAAATTTATGTTAATGTTTTACTCATATAAAATATTATATTTTAAAAATGATATAATGGTATTTTAAAACTTAACAATTTGATTAACCATTAGTTAATCCATTTTAATTTTAACTATGGTAACAATGACTTTAATATTTAGGGGATGTAATTTTTACATATAAATTCTCCCTTGTAGTATAAGTGGCAAATTTAATATATTTTAGAACAAAAACAATCCAATTGTACTTATTTTAAATTTTATGATTTTTAAATAATTTGAAAAAATATTATTTTCCAAAAATATCATAAGTATCCATTTGGACAAAATTTATAACATTGAATTTAAAGATATCATTAAAGAAAATTTTATTCAAAAAAATCAAATGATACACCCCTAAAATGTCATATTAACCTATAAAATATAGTTATAAAATAACTTATTTCAAATTATATTTATTTTAATATATTTAAAACCATTTAATTGATTGTTTCATTAATTGAATAATTATTTCACCATCATTTTGTTATTATTTATTTTTAATTATTTATTTACTAAAAATTTAAAGTAAATTTATAAGATGTATATAATAATTTTATATTTCATAAAAATATATATAGTTGAGTATATATTTTATTTACACCAATATTAAAAATATTATACTTATTAAATGTAAGAGTGTGACGTTTTGTCACTACCATTATGTTTTATAATAATTAGCTAATATTCCTAGAGAGGTGCCCAATAAAATATTATATTTAGATAATTTTATTTGACTGGTATAATTAAATTATTTCAAAAAATATTTAAGGAATATATTATGGTAGTTTAATGACATTTATAATTTTATTTCCACCGTTAATTACCTTGTTAATCCATAATCATGGTAATAAATATTATTGAAGTTATTATTCATGTTATAAAAAAAAGAGGATAATATTTAATAGATGTTCAAATTATAATTAAAAAAAATAAATCCATTTTTGATAATTGAAAATAAATATATTTTTCAAATTAATTTAAAATTAATCACATTGACGGAAGGGGAAAACTTGTTTCTAATGTGAAAATGTTTATAATATTGGCCTATTTTTATATCAAAATTCAATGAAAAATTTGTTACAATGACCTAAACTGGATTAAGTGATAATCAATTTAAATATTTATACTTTAAAACCAAAAGAAATATAATTAAACAATATATAATATTTAAATGAATTTTTTTTCAATTAAAATTCAGCATTTTAACAATTAATCAAAACCCGAAACTTGACCAAAAAATACAAAAAGTTAGTCCAATGTATATTTTTATATCATGATTTGAAAAAAATAATAATACTTTAATATTAAAATTATATAAGTCCCAAATATTATATTTGAAATTAGTTCGCAATTTAAAGGTTTTAACATTACCATTTTGAAATGTATAGGGGTTTTTGTCAAAAAACTGGTTCTATTCTTATTTTACGCCTATAAAATCTTTTTGAGATATATAAAAAATAATTTATTAAATATATAAAATATATATTTCACTAATATTATTCAATTATTGTAATTAGTTTAATTTATTAATTCAAAATTACTTTGGGAGCACAAAAATAAATCTATTTTCTTTTATAATCAATTGGTATATATATTTCAATTTGTAATTAATTTTAATCCAATGAATTCATAATATAAAACATATACATTGTTATATTAGATAGTACAGTTTACATCCACAAATTTAATTCCAAGGTTGCATTTTATTATATTAAAAAAATATTTTTATAATATACTATTGTTTAGTAAAACCCAGTCTTAGATATATTACAAGCAATCAAAAGAACTCGATGTTTTGTCTAACATAATACAAGAAGAGTGTTTATTATTCAAAAATATAATCTAATTCTTTCTTTTAGAACAATATTGAGTTGCTGCTGTGTATAATGTAAGAGAAACATTGTTTTTTTGTGTAACAAAATCTATAATCAATATTGCATGAAATTAAGAATATCGAAAATATTTAATAAATTAGAAAAAAAATTCAAAAAATATATTGCTGTTATAAAAAACATTACATTCAAATTAATGAAGTAAATTCAATGATAAACTATAGGTATTGATAGTATCCATCCTATTCCACCACCAACTCTATACCCCTCAACTCCATTATCTGCCACATAGCCCATACCCTTCACTAAACCCCTCAGGAAATCTAAAATAGCATAAAAAATCACCAGTATGGTGTGATCACTAGACTCAATAGGACACCAATGATTTATCCATAACATGATGTGATCAACTATATAACTATATTCCACAATAATTATAATAAATGGTTATCATGTATAGTAACACACAATTCAAAACTAAGCGGTCATATACTATCGAAGCTACTTCAAACCCTACACATACCTAATTTGGATTTACGAGGGAAGGATAATCAATGTTTCCAAATAATAAAGGATTATCTACAGGGATCATAAATCGTTCCACTTAGAATAGTGTGACTGTGCAACTCGATAATCTCTAGGAATCATGGAACTCATGTTCTCTATATTCTCTATATATCGAGAGCTACACAGCAATTATTAGGAATCGATAATATAACGCTCAACATCCTATCAGAATCTAGTGAATCACACAATTTCCACGAGGCTTCATTATTTCCATAACCCATGTACAAGCCCCTCATATCCATTGTATAAAGTCGTGCACAATCCCCCTTTGAGGGATAAACATGTCACGCTGGTCCACCTTCATTGTGTTAACTAGAAATACCAAAAAGGAACACATAAACATGGTTTGATACACAATAATTCATTACGCATCATCAAATGTCGGGTAGAACAAAAATATATTTTTCCATTATAGAAAATAAATAACAATATACAATGTACACATGGAAGCAAGTGTCACATAATGTTCTCAGGGAAACAGACATAACCATAAACTATCATAATCTAATATGGTCATACAACATCATTAGTAAAAAATCATATTATGGAAAAGTGTGTAATGAATCCAAAAAAGGTATGAAAATTCATACCTTAAAATTCATCGATGTAAATGGCTAGGACAAACCACATTGTGTGTTTTGATAGCTAAAGTAAAATACCCAACACCCAAGAACACCTCTTTTGATCTTATTATCATAAAAAATGACACATAAATTACCATAGTTTTTCAAAGCCTCACAGAAAAAAAAAATCAGTTTTTCAAAATAAAAATTGTAGATGGCTATACATTCTCCCTCGTAGATAATTTTATAATTATCTTTGTAGGCTAGTGCATGCTGTGAAATATTCTCTACCAGAATATTTATCATTTTATGCTTTTTTTTATAAATTACTATTTATAATTTTCTTTTGATAATTTATCCAAAAGTTTCGTTTTATAATTATCCTGTGAAAATTTCTTATAAACAATATTTTTATAAAAATATATTTATAATTTTCCAAAAATTATCATTTTATAATTTTATTTTGATAATTAATTACTTAATAAAATTCTATGATTGTTTCTTGATAATTTCTTATAATTATTCTCTTGATAATTATCCTTTGTTAATTTCTTGGAAATTATCTTTTTAAAAATAACATCATTTAATTTACCACAAATTATCCTTTGTTATTGACTTTTGATAATATATTATAAATTTTACCAATATTTGTTTTCATAATTGATTAAAATAATATGTTTTTATAACAATAATTTTGATAATTTTTCAATGAATTATCATATGATAAATATGAAATTATCATTTGATAATTTAAATAATTACCCACTGAAAAAATAGCATTTAACATTGGAAAATATTAAAATAAATAATATGAAGATATTTTCTTGCCAAAATCGTTAGTAATTTCAAAAAATTATCTTATGATACATTAAATGTATAATTATTTGAATAGTCCAATATCATTAACAGATGACATATACTTATATTTTTTCTTGTTTATTATGTAAATTTATCTATTAATAATTTAATTATACAAATTATCATGTGACAATCTTGTGCAATTATCATGATTTAATAATTTATAATTATATTTTATAATTGTACACAATTATCATATGATAATTTTTAATATAATTTCTCTTTAATATCATGTGAAATTATACATTATAAAATCTAGGTTTTTATCAATTATTTATTCAAGCATAATTTATTTTTTGATTCATTAAGAAAAAATCAATAAAACAATCAATCAATAATTTATTTATAAATAAAATAAAATATACTCTTCACCCACCTATGTAGCTCAACACACGAGGGGAGGAGGACGTTGCATGCCATCTATGTCTAGAAAAATGGAATGTCTGAGGCTCCATAGACAAAGAGTATAGGGATCTAAGGCTTCTTGTACACAATTATATCTATGACAACAACATCTAATTAGTTCGGATATATCCACGCCAAAATGATTATAGGGTTTGAAAAAATGAAAATTTAGCCTACTATTTCCTTTAAAAAATAAATCACAATTGTTAATATTATATAATTAGTGAATTTTTTATTTTAAACTAGGGAAAATAGATTTTTTAACGGTTTTTGGATTGAGTACAGTTGAGAATAGTGGTTTCAGATGGTTGAGTTGCGATATGCTGGATAATATGACATAAAAAATGAATTTAATGGATTAAATTCCCGATAATAATAATATATATTATTATCAAACAATAATTATCACCTGACATGTTACTGAACTCTCTGAATGCATAGAATATATATATTGTATAGGGTAAACATATCATATCAAACCAAAAAGTTGTCAGAGGAATCAAATATGATACTCTCTTTTAGGGAATATTCATTTATTTTAGAGATACTATATAATTAAAATATTAAATAAGTTACCCTCACATGAGATGTTCCCAAACACAAAAAACACGGATTTGTTTTCATTCCTAGCATAATCCATACATCCAAGAACTATCATTGGCCTCAGATTTGTATTAACATGCATCATTTGGGTGATGTTTAATTATTATTAAAAACCACACGTGAGTGAGATATGATATTTTTAATTTTTCAATTCCAGCTTTGATTAGGCTCTTTGGGCCTCGTAATATTTCACTAAGTCATCTCTTATATCATAAAATGTTACATAGAATATTCCAATGTTTATATAGACTTTAACCCATACACAAATACAGCACACATTCAATTAAGGTATTTTTATTGAAAAATAACAATTTCTAAAATAAAAATAATCAAAAAAATTATCAATGAGAGTTTTGTATCCTTAAAAACATAGTATATTACAAATATCTTCCTATATTGACTGATGTATCACACTATGTATGTCTAGAATTATTCATTACACGACTTATGCCAATATGTTCATACATTGGATCCTATCCCACATCTCCTCCAATATCAGTCCATGCTACAACTGACATAGAAAAAATGATGTCATATTACATCATATAACATACTGATTTTGTTCAAATATCTACATCATATTCCTCCAATATAATTCATTTTCCCCAAAACAACATCCTCGCAGTACATAACATGAACTGGATCAAAAACATACGTCTAAATATGAGTAATATTGAACACATAATGAATGCATCAATAATACAGAGGATAGTATAAATGGTATTCCACTATCCCCATTCATTTTATAATATCAAAGGGTCCAACAAAATTAGTATATATCTTTCCATGCTTCCCCTGATGTATGTTCCTTAACAGATTGTTAACACACAAGAAAAATTGATCTCTTATAGAACACACTATGAATATAGTTATGTTGTCAGCATATGAGCTATGCCTTTTGGAGATATAATCAACCCCACATAAATCAGATGAATTATCTAGGAGGTCACCAAAACCAAAATGGACCCATAACTACTACATCACCCACCTCATTCCTTCAAGAAATGACTGACATGGTCTCTTCTAAAGTGAGTCATAAGGCACCACTTGAATCAATGCATGGTTACAGATATTAAATACAATCTCAATTAAGTATATATGATCATCTAACTATCCACAAATGCCAATTATGCATGATCAAATAATATCTTACAATATGTGTATAGTCCTCTCAGATTTTCCACCGACCTATGGATGGTACAATTATAAAATATAAGCTGTTTTCCATGGGATTTCTACAAGTCCATCCAATATAAAGACAAAAAACATGGAAATCAATCTGAAAGAATAATTAAGGGAATTCTTTTCATGCGTAAAATATCTTATTCTTATATATTTTCTAGATCCTCCACTGAGAGTGTCTGACTAAATTGTTAGAAGTGAACATCCTTTTATACGATCAGTAATCACAAAGACTACATCATGACTCCTCGAAGTCCTGCATAACCTGATAAAAAATACATTAATTAATCCTCCCACATTAACATATGAATTAGATGTTTTTTGTAAAATCCCACTAGGATAATGATGCTTGGAATTCACCCTTTGAGTAGAAAGGCCTCACGAGATGACAATAGTACAATCTCTCTTCATCCCTAACCAGCAAAATTTCCTCCTATAGTAATAATACATCATGTTTTCACTGGGATTTACTTCTCTTCTTGAGTTATAGAAATACCTCACCAACTCACCTCTGATTTATTTCGAGAGTACTACTCTCCAATGTACATAGATCACATCATCATCATCGATTGAAATTCTGGATATTATGTCCCCACCAGTCAGTTATTCATTCATCACATCACAGTCATATAATTACTCCTACCTATTCCTCTACCAGTATACCAGAGAATATGTAATCACTAAAAACAAAGTGGATGTAGATCCATTATAATTTGAATCATCCACCATCCAGTCATCCATTATTTGAAAATGACAAATTCTACTTTGAATGTCTCCCAGTATGATCTTTCACATCCAACATTTTACAACTAAGAGAATTTTTTTGAGGTTTCACTTTTCTAGGTGCATACATCATTTAAAAATAGATCTTCTTCAAATACTCAACCTAGAACATCTGAAAAAAATTAGGTCCATTCGTGTAATGATATAGAAAATAGTTTTTTGATCTATATAAATAAAAAAATCTATCACCAATGGGATAGTGTCTCCAAAGCTTCATATATTAGACTAAAACAACCATATCTAAGTCATGTGTAGTGTATTTCACCTCTTGGGGTCATAGATAATGAGACCAATAGGCTACTACCTTCTCCCTTTACATAAACATCACTTATAAAATGATGCATAATGCATTACAGAACATTCAATAACCAATACTAGGATTAGGGAGTGTCAATAATGAAGTATTCATCAACCTTATATTTATCTCTAGAAATAACACTCAACATTTTCCCAACCACTCGAACATAACCTCTTACTTTTTCATCAATGAAATTGGTGCTAATATTTTGGAGATTTCCATGATATAACATTAGTAAATTCTTACCAAATGAAAGAATATAGTAATAAGAAACACATTCCAGGGATGCATCCAAAATATGGATTCCTCTACATTATTTGGGAATAAATATATAATAGGATCATAAACCATATGTCCTATTATCATTTTATATCAAATCTTGAAGTCAAATTTTAACATCATAGTATAATCCCCTATGTGGTCTATGTGCACTTTGTACCATCTGAAGGTTCCTATATGGTTTCTCTAGTGTCATAGATTAGTTGAAAGTATTATTAATGAAAACTATGATGAATGAGTACAATTATGGATTTATGATCTTAATTATGTGGCCTATTAATACTAACGAATATTTCATCATCCCAAAAAACATTCTGAAGAACATATACTATCTATTCCTTCTCCAAAATTACATCTTTGGTGTTTTTTCCTATTTTACTATCAGCAGAAGACATAATGATCTATGATAAACCAGGAGAAATAATAGGATCCCCATAGTTGATTGAAATGATCACTAATCTGAGGAAAAAGATATTGGTTCTTCAACATAACCTAGTTTTTCTTCCAACATTCAATTCTAAGAAAAAAACCACCAACCTTCTTAGAGAAAAAAATAAATTCATCCCATTGGGAATTACTAAGTCTAATTAATCCTTTCTACTTTATGTTTTTAATATGTACCTTGAGCTTTTTTAGCTCAGTTGTAGTTATATGATTTGGTGTATCGAAACCAATGATCCCCATGTATGATCTTAATCTCATATTAATATTCTGCTCGATCAGAGTATCTACTAGGAAAATTATTCCAAAAAAATTCAACATATTAATCATCATCGTAAGGGAATTTAGTGCTCTGGTAGGATTATTAATTTTATAGTGGAAAATCATGGCATATTCAACTACCATTATAAACTTTTATACCTAGAAAAAGTACTTCGAAAAATACATACGGTTGAATTTACCATGTTAACTAAACCATAAATATTGTTTGGGATCAAGATAAACCACATTCTCATACATATCTACTGTGGAATCCTCTTCACATACCATATAGTCCACCACATTAAGGGAGGGAGGCACTGCTTTCCAGGTAATTATGGATTAAATGAAATGTTGGAGGCTTGCATGACCAAGTTAAAAGGGATTTTAGGTTACCTAAATTCCATGAGATTCATGAGTAAAAAATATAAATAGTCCATGGCATTCATTCCAACAGGAATATGGGGTTTTAAAAATAGACAATTTAATATACCATTTTATTTAAAAATTATAGCGATGACTTTAATTTCAGTAAATTAAGGAATTGTTGATATTAAACCAATAAAAAATATATTTTTTCATTATTTATGATATGTTAATTTTTTTAATTAAATTCTAAAAAATTTTAATAATTATTAAAATGATATTATCATGTGTGATGTAAAGAAACACTCCATGCGCGTAAAAGGTATGTCCTGTCTGAGGTGAATTCCACCACCTAGACGTAGCGTCATTATCATATTTCTCATTTGATGTCCCATTTTGAATATTTTTAATTATTTGGGAAAAATATATATTTTATATATTTTATATATTTTCCTCACATGAGATGTTACCAAACTCCCAACATGCACAAATGTTATGTCACACCTAGGGAAAAACCTATTTCTCGGGCCTGAAGGTAGTCGTAGATTTCTCATCAAATTAACCATTTAGTATTTATTCTATTATATTGGAAAAAACACATGCACATATTGTAATATATTTATTATTTGTTTTCAATCAACCACGAGGCTCTATAGGACTGATAATCTAATATTAAATCTACATTGAACATTTATGATATTCCCTAAAATATTCCCAAATCATAAATAGAATTTTACCACTACACAAATCGTTTCAATTATATATTTTTTTATTTTTCTTGATAAATACATTGTCACAAAAAAATAATCTAATGTTATTATCAAAATCCGTATTCATTGACTTTCAAAATTAAGGATTTTAAAATGATGTTCCACTTTTAATATCTTAGTGTGTTTTTAATTACAACACTTAAATATATTGTGGCCTTGAAATTTAATCTTGATCATGTTAATAAAGGAAATTATATTTTAATATACCATTGTTCAAAAACCACAACATAAAAGGGATAATAAATATCCCCCTGATATGATATAAATAGAAGTATGAAGGTCATCCAGAATAATTCATTACTAGTTTTAAAAGTAGGAGAACATTGGGGGGATATGAAAACATAGACATTGAAATTAATACTAACACCCAATGGTAAATATAGAGGGATAAAGAAAATTTTTATAAAACATTTAATCACCATAGAACTATTATTATATGATTTTCTAAAAACCATTTTTTCAACAAAAATGAACCTACTAGTGAAGAAAATCTGATGATTTTTTTCTTAATTTTGATAGATTCCTTTATCATTAAGATATAGACCAAAATAAAATATACTGAAAATTTTCATCATTTTATTATTCATTGATCAATTACCAGTTCTTCAATTACTCTAATTAATATAGATCCAAAATTAATTTTTATTTGTGAATCACTAAAATTAACTTTTAACTGATCATTAACTCAATTAAAATTTAAAATTCATTCCTCTAATACCTTTATATTTTTGAAGGATAAAATGGTTATCTGATGTTATCCAATAATACCAAATGTCCATTATTATCTATTCAATAAATAGTTAACCACAAGGCTCGTACATAATATGACTGAAAAGTATTTGTGGTAAGGTCACTATATCAACATTATTTCACCTAGAAAATATAAATTTTATATTAATTTTACATAAAAATTATGTGAGTATCTTGATCACCATAAAAACACAATGAAAACCTAAATTCATCTAAAAATAAAATATCATATTATTGAATATATTCCCAAAATTCAAGCATATAGTAATATATAAAAATTCTAAAATAAACAATCATATCCATAAATTTTTTTATGCTCTCTAATTCCATCCCATAAAAATAAATTTAGAATTATTTTTTAAGCATTTAGAACATATTTAGGGTTACATTCAATAAATAATTCATTCCAATAAGATCACAATTCCCCTAAATAACTTTTTCTATCCATATTTACCATTAAATATATTCTCTTAAATCATTATATAAAAAGTACTCCAATACAATCCTTATACATTTTTAATTATTATAAAAATAATTCAATAATTAAATAATACATTTAAAATAATCATTGAATCCAAAAAAATAATCTTTCAACATCTTTATTAAACTATGATCATGGATTCATAATATTACTCTTTAATAACTCCTTCAATTCGTATGTCATTTATATTCTCTTCATCGTCAAGAATATGGGAATTACCAATAGAAGGATGACTATTCTATTCAAGAGAAGTCAACTAAGGAAATAAGTTTTTATAATTCATATACCTTCAACATATTAATTATCCAATCATCTGTCATTCCTTAGGGAGGCCATTATTCTATTCCTTAACATTAAATGAATTTTTTATTTTCCCTCAGAAATTACTTCTTTTTTCATCTTTTGAATGTATAAGAAAATTTCTTATTCATCTAAAACACTCTTTTGGTTGTTTGTTTTAACAATTATTATATATAGGAAAATTTCTCTTTCACTTCTTCTCCTTATATACTTTTAATCCATAATCATCTTCTTATACTTCTCCCATTTGAATCCAACACACATAGAAAATTTATTCTATATCACGATAGAACATAATTCTATGTAATTGTATGATAATCCTATTCTTATTATATGTTTATGTTGTCAATTTTAATTTTTATAAATATTCCATATATATTTATTAATTATTTTAATATAATAATAAAATGAACTATTTTATATAGATTTTTATGATCACCATGAATAAATTAGAAAAACATATTTTATGAAGTCATATGAGTGTAAAATATGAATTGTGTTATATATAAAGAATTTTTCTGAAATGATTTATGATTAATTCACAATTAGTGTATCACTGTATATTATTTCTATATTGAATGTGTCTATATTTTATTTTTTATCTAAAAAAATTACAATACACTATGATATTGTAAAATTTATTTAAAAATGCCAATTTTCCCTCATGACTATTGAATATATTTCCTCCAAGAAAATCCATTTTCTATAACCACAATTACATGAAAGGTTAGTTAGTTAAATTAATTTTTCTTTTTTTTATATGTAGTATATATTAGAATTTATAATCATCGGAAAAGAAATATTTTACCTAGAAGTAAAAATTTATAATGGTGAATATTCTTCACAAAAACCACCATTATTTTCTTGTATGGATTATGATTTTTTTTGAAGGAACCATATCATTAATGGATAATTTTTTACCATTGGATAACCATGATAAATCATTAAAACCTCACATATAATGAACCAAATACTCTCATTGGTTCTGATGAACTAAAGTATTTTATAAACCATAAAATCAAAAATATAATTCAATATTCTATTAACTAAAATGTCTTATGTCCCATTTCTTCATGTAAAAATGCACACAAAATTTAGGGATTTTTCTAAACAATTTATTATGGTTTTGATAAATTAATTTTAACTATGATTGTAATATTGGGGATAGAATATAAATATTATTAGATGGGTGAAAAGGAATTTGTAAGAAAATTTTTCATAGATTCACCACTATTGTATATAGTATAAATTGATTAGAATAAAAAAAATTAGGAATGATTTGGTTGAATATATTTTTAATTTATTTGCCTATGAAATGAAATTATAAGAAGGTAAAAATTAGTGAATTTGATAAATTTAATGAATATAAACATAATTATCTTACCAAATCATTATTACAATTTGTTTTTTAGTGAATAATATAGAGGAAGTAAAATATAGTGAACGAAAATATGTTTCTTTGATATAAAAATAGAATATTAATACATACTCTTAGAATTTCGAACTACTATAATTTAAATCTTATTATAACGGTATATTTTTAAAAGGATATTCCTATCGAGTGAAGGGATATCATAAAAGTAACAACAGATATTATTCAATAGATGAAAATCAAACAAACTAATAGGATAATGTAACATATAATGATGTTGTAGATGAAATCATAGATGAGTGTAGAATATAGGATAATATAAAATATGAATGAATTATGGTCAAATTAATTAATAATAAAAAGAAAAATAAGAAGATGATAGAACTCATATCTAGATAGATATTTATTAAAGAATTATTTAACCACATTATATATCACCTCAATATAATTATAAAGAAATGGTGTTGAATGATATGTATTATTAAATTTAATGGGGAAAAATTATAATTCTTCGATTTCAAAAATTCAAAATAAAATTAGAATTATGAACATTTTTTTAAATAAAATTATTTTTCTATAGAATAAACGTATATGTTATAAAATTCTACATCTTCTTCTAATGAGAATAAATATAATTTAAAAAAAATAAAAAATAAAATGAAAATATAGAGGATTTTATTTTTATAAATAATGAGGGCCTATAAAATAAATTTATCTTTATTGTGGATGGAAATGTCCATATGAAAATTAAAATTGATTGTATACAAATAGATTAATCCCTGATTATTAGGGAAATGGAATTTTATGAAGAATCTGTAATTTTGGAAAAAATGAAAAAAAAATTATATCTGGTATTTTTTATTTTTATTAATTTAAAATATTTTATATTAATGTTTTAGAAAAATGTTTATATTAAATCATTTCAGTAGTTACTTATTTTTAATTTTTTATTAAAATAAATTTAGAAATTTAATATTAAATGAGATTTACACAATCTCATGCAAATAGAAAAGTAATTATTTTTAAATCAATATCACCTAAATTTCCAATAAATTATATATTATCATTTGTTGAATTTCTTAAGTAAATTTCCTCAAATATTTTTTGGAAAAATTATGCATGGTGACGAAGTTATACTAAAAATATATTTGTATTATATATGATTTAATAGTTTATGAAACTAAAACTAGTATATGGATAGTTGGTGTCTTTGAAATTTGACATCTGATGATATGAAATTTTTATCATTCTACCAATGTGAATGAGGTAATGTTACATTCAATTATAACTCCTTATGTTTTTTAAATATATTTCATGAGGTTAGAAAGTTATATTTTTTTCACTTCAATTTTATTATATATTGAATGGTTTAAAAATAATTTTATTAATATCTACCAAATAAATTATTTTGGAATGGTTTTGAAAATTAAAAATTAATATATTATATTTTATCCATGATTAATAGAAAATATATATTCCATTACCCCTCCTTCAATTCCAATTCATTATTTTATTAGAAAACTACTTTAGGGAAAAGTTAGAACTATACAGAACATTCACTGCAACATATGTGGCCTCCAAAAATATAGTTCACCTTTCAGATTTCAAAATTCAAAAAATTCATCCACCACAAAATCATTGTGCCTTGCACTCCAACTGGGTAATCCAACCAAGAATCCCGACCACAACACCAACAATTTCAAAGACCCATACATGGTCAAAAATATTCTAAAATCAAGATTCAAAAGGATTTTAGCACCTCCAATCTTGAACCATAAGCTGCACATGTCAAGCCTTTACCATCAGTCACATCACTAAAAATCCTATCATTATCATCACTAATGTTGAACACATAATTTCTAGAGATGAGAACAGCCAAGCTGTCAAGGATCGAAGTGTAATCACCATCAACCTCATCACCCTCTTAGTCATCATTCAACAAACCCACTATCTCCAGCCATGAGAAACAAAAACCTGCAAGACATCATCTGGATCACTATCCTATATCGTACCAGACATCCAAGAAAAGAATATATCTTCTGGAAAGATATTGGCCCCCAGAACATCGCTTCCCAAAGCCCAAAATAACCATCGCACCTAGCTGGTCTGGGAAGGAGAAATGAGACTCAAGGACAAGGCATATTTGGGCAGCTTAATCCACCACAGGGAGTCTCGCACTTCGCCTTGAACAAGATGAAAACCATAACAAAGAAAAAACATTACACAAGAATTAGAAATCATCTACACTATAGAAAACCACCCAGACACATGTCCATCACTAAACACCCAAGAGACCAACATCACCATCCACTCAACAGAAACAGAATCACAACCCATATCCACCATGGAAAAAGGAGAAAGAAAATGGGATTGAACTCCTAGTATGATCATGGAGGGTGATTCATAACCAGTAAACAAAATGAAGAAAAAAATGATAGTAGGACAAAAAGCATAACCGAGCATTGGATTTAAACTCTAAGAGGAAGATCCAACTCCTATAATTCCTGGAAATATATCATCCTCAAAATCACTTGACAAGACCCTTTGTGTATTCCATGCTCCAAATCTGACATGGAGAAGATCTAAGGACCAAAAAAATATAAAAAAAGATACATACGTGGAGAAAAACAGATCTCGGTCACATGACATGGATATTCGAGCGGTAGAGAATGAGAATTCAAATGAGGGTGCATTCCAGCGCTATCAAGAGAGAAGAAGAGACTAAGAGGTGTAGGCTAGAAGAACCATCACCATTGGGGAAAGATGAAACCCCAGGTGATAGGATGAGATATCTAGAGAAATAGGCATGAGATGCTCCATATCAACCCTAGAACCCCACTGACTATATTCCATGAATTTTGTTGAGATAACTCTGAAAAGTGTTAAGATATTGAATACTATATAGATAGACAATGTTAAATAGAACATTATGCTAGGCCTATAAAATTTGATTCATTTTTATATTATTTCCAAATATAATTTTTTTAGTTTTATCTAGGATAATGTCAGGAAACACGTTCATGTTTCACTCTTGTATGAATGGAAATCATAGTAATGAGTATTTCAAAACAATCACAGAATTATATATCATAAGGGTTTTTTATCATTTCATCATGATTTATTTGGTCCAAAAATCTATATCTAGTACCATTGGAAATTGATATAGGTTTTAAATTATTGTTGGCATCATTCAACTAACATTGGTTTAATTTTTAAATCATAAATTTGATAAAAAAAATCTAACATTTATGCTTATTGTATGATTTTTCAAAACAAAAATTGGTTTTTAATGATTCCTATTATAATTGAAAGTGTTGGGGAATTTGTAAACCTATTAATTGATAAATTTTATGAATGAAATAGATATTCAAAAAAATCATCCCCTATTATAGTAAATCAAAATGGTGTTATGGAAAGCAATAACTGAACACTAAATGAAATTAGTACGATTGTGCTAAATGAATTTTAAACTAATCGATATTTTTTTGAAAAAAGATATAAATATAGAATATTATATGACACATATAGTTATTTTATGATTTTTTTTAATGAAAACATGATGTGATATTAGAATGATAAAAAATTTGGGTTTATAAGATTAGTCAATTATAAACATTATAATTGCAACACGAATGAAAAAAATTTTATATTTGATTCAAAATATAATGAATGTAAACATTTAAGATATTCGAACTCTAGAAAATAATTTATTTTTTATTGTAAAAGATCCAAGATATTTTATTAATATATACAAAAGATTAATGATTAAACTATCTCAAAATAAATAAATGGTGACAAGAACTAACTTGAATGGAAATGCAGATAATTTAATAATATATAGGACAATCCTCTATATAATAATAAAAATGATGAAAAGGGACTAATCCTCAAGATATGTCATTGAAATCAAATAATTATCAGCCTTTAGATAAAGTAATTGGAAATGTTTGTTCGAGAATCCCAATAATAAATTATTCAATGAATTAATCTATTTATCATGATTTTTTTCAAACCTTTTTATTTATATTTAACTAAATTAATGTGGAATATTTTTAAAGAATAATACATAAATAGTTTTTTAGAAATATTGTCTTGGATTTATATTAAATTCCTACGAATTCTTTTGTAGTTTATATTAAATGAAATTATAATAATAAAATTTATGAAAGATGGAATAATTTTAGGGATAATGATACATTATTAGCTCAAGGATATTAAAAATGAGAATTTATATATTATAATTAATCATTTTCCCATATTACAAGGATGTAAAATAAGATAATAATATTATCATATACTTCTTTTTCATGGTTTCAAATTATTTTCAATGGAAGTGCGTGGGGAATTTAGAAAAGGTTATATTTTTTTTGGAATATATGTTAAAAATTAATATGGTTTTGAAGAATAAAACATACTAATAAATTACTAAGAAGTTATAATGCATTATATGGACAAAATAATACCCATAGGATTGATATGGATACATTTAACTATTTTTAGACATACATTTATATTAATTTAATGTCTGATCATATTTTTTTAGTCAAAATATCTAAGTAAATTAAAAATTCTCAAATATATATATCTCATATCAATTTTCAATATTAAAATTTTGTTTAATAAAATTAATTCCCATAATTATTGAATGTTGAATTTTACTTGTGTCATATGGAAGAATAAATTTTTTTATGGACATCATATTACTCATAGGGGTGACATGGTATTTCATAATATTTAATTTTAGAGTATAGAATTAGTAAAATGAATTGTCATTCACTGAAGAATAAGATCAATAATCCCATAAATACATCATATAATCTAGATATTGATTTATCTATAAAATCTATTGACAAAAAAACATTATAGAGTTATGATATGCATTTTATTAAATTTAATATAACAGTGTCATGATTTAGTGTCTTGATTTTTTTTATTTTGGATATATATATAACCCTAAAGTGGTAACATTAAATAAGTAATAAAATATTAACTAAATATGTTAATGGTTCTTTAATCCATTGTTTATTTTATCTTGGAACTGTTCATTTCATGTTATTTAGATATATATATTCATATTTTGGTAAAAAAATATATATAGAGAAATTTACAAGTGGAATGTATCATTTTATGAGAAAAGTATTAGACACATAATGTATTTTGAAAAAAATTCATTTGATTTATCTATAGTAGAAGCAAAACGAATTATTGGTGTAATTTATTGTAATAAATTAAATTCGAAGAAGAAACAATTATTTGAGTTTTATTTTTTAATTGATAATTCAAATATTTTATGATACAATTCATTGGATAACATAATTTTTAAAAATTAATTACATTATTTTATGACTAATAATATTGAATTTTGAAATTATTATATTGCATACAATGTTCTATGAATTGAAATAATATTGAAATACTTTCTAATGAATGATGAAATCATAAGAATGTTTAAAAAATAAATGGACTCAATTGTGTTTAAGAAAATATAATATAAACATGGGATGTTATATGTTGAAAAATAAAATGATGAAATTAATCATTATGAATATTGATGAATCAATTTGGTGAAAACAACTCTTCATGTGTAAAATCATTAATCGTCAACATTCACACATCATGTCTACCTTATCATTATCACATTATGTTATTTAATGAATTTTTGTATTCATTTGGTCTGTAATATGGGATCATATGTTTATGTTTTGGTTTTATAATATTGTAATAATTATGTTTTTCATTATTTTCAAATAACCATGAAAAATCTACTATATTTCATGGATCATCAGATAGTTATTAAATATCTTATTTGAATTTAATTCATTTCATATCATATACAACGACTCCATGAATATATTTTATTGTTTTCGTTTTTTATTATAATATTTATGTTCTTAATATATTTTTATTTTCAATTACGTATAAAATAAAATATAAAATCTATGAAACATATTTAAATAATACTATTATTTATGGAGGAATATTTTAATCAATTAACCTGTTTTGTTTCTACCTTTTTTAGAACACACTTATTTATCCCTTAAAAATAATAACTTTTATTTATTCCATAGTTCATTTTCTATTTATAATGCCTTAGTTTTTTGGTATATTTCTAGTTTATATTTGAAATTTTAAGAAATATACTATTATTAATTTCTAATTTTTTTATGAAAAAATCATAACATGATGAAATATTTCTTTGTAAATTATCGATAAGGTTATATTATTTTAATTATAACTTAATATATGATTAAACAATGGGGTATTAAATAATGTATTTTGTTATATTGATAACCGTATATCAAAAATGGTGGAGAAATTATTTCAGGATACTAATTTTTCTCAAATGTGTGTAATATATGATTTAATTTTGTTTTTTACATCATTATGATAATTAAGAAATGTTATAATAGTTTGAAAAATTATAACGGTATTTTTATTTCTCTAAATGGGGGATATTTTTTATGTGTCTCCTTACGAAATTAATTAATTTATTATTTATTATTTTAAATTATAATAATTATTTGTTAATTTTTTTCATATTTAATAATTATAATTTTATTCTTTATAACACGAGTAAAAAAATATTTTAATCATCTATTAGATGTTGGCGAAAAATATTTTTTATCTTGGTCACTAATTTTTTCTTTATGTTCATTATGGGTTTTATTAACTAAATTAAAAAGATGAAAAAGAAACTTTTTTATGGGTTGTGACAATATTAATACACTATTAATTTTATAATTAAATAATTTTAATTTCTTACAGAATTATCTGTAAAATTTATTAATTATCATTTTTTATTATTACATATTACTTTATTTTTTTTATATTTTAAATTCTTTTCTCAGTTTATTATAAACATTATATGTTTGTCTCTAAAGTAAATTTTGAAGGGGTAGATCGAACATATGTGTTCTATAATTACACAAATGATTTGAGAAATCTCACATACAATATAATAATTACTCGTTCAATGAAACGTACATTGAACACAAGACACTCATAGAATAAATCAAATAAAGTAAAACTATCACACATATATAAGAAAGATTATACGATTGATGACCCTCGGGAAATTTATATATATTAAAACATACTCATATTAAATGAGATGATATATAAATAAATGATAATTGACCCTTACCCCATGTGTGATATTAAATATACACACTCAATTTTACTTTTAAAAACCATTCTATATTTTACTTTTCTTTTTGTATTTCAATTTTATTTTTGATTATTTCTATTATTTTAGTTGTTCTAAATATTCCCCAAGTTATCATTAATTATTTAAATTCTTAGAAATGATATTTTTCTATGATTATGTATTTTTAAAATATGATTTTCCAAGAAATACATACCTATAAATTTGGGAAAATTGTAAATACAACTCTTACAAATCTTATTCATTTTCTTGTAAATGAATTATATATAATGTGATTGACAGAACCCA
Source organism: Viscum album (assembly GCA_963277665.1). Lineage (NCBI taxonomy): Eukaryota > Viridiplantae > Streptophyta > Magnoliopsida > Santalales > Viscaceae > Viscum > Viscum album. Next base: position 1,936,777,947 of record OY728132.1, read on the forward strand.
AGAAAAACACATAAATCATGAGGTTAATTTTATATTTTACTATGAAACCAATATTTATGAGCATCACTAAAACTATATTATATGGAATATATAATTATGATAAATTTTTTAAAATAGAATATTGATCAATATACACTCTAGTTCAAAAAATAAAATTTTACTTGATGATTATTAAAATTTTCAGTATTTTCTATGTATTTTATTTTTGGTTTAATATTTTTATTACAAAAGTAAGAACTAAACATCTAGGTTATGCTACCCATTATAAAAGGTACGTATATTGGTTCTTGTTCTTTTAAAATAAAGGTTATTAAGTTATTCCTTGTTTAGATAAAGGAAATTTTTGTTCATACTCACTTGAAAAACAATGTTATGGGTCGTTACACTTGGTGTGAAGAAGTAGGGATTTGGTTTTACCTAAAAGGTTTAAAAATGTAGTTGTAAAAGGATATAAATTCTTTCCAAATATATTTCACTATATAGTAGTATCCTTACTCTCATATATAGAATATGAATAATATACATGGGTTCAATATTATATAAACTACAATAAAAAAATGTTTCCAAACTATATTTTCCCACTACATCATTTACTTTACTCACATATAATATTAAAAATTTTATAAATAGTTAATTCAACCCCCCCCCCCAAACCATTGACTACCATTATATCAGTAAAATAAGAAGTTCAGAGTGATCTCAATTACATTTGGTTGTGAGGGATGTTATTTGTTTAGAAAATGGTTTTTTGAATAAATTAGTTGATATACATGGTTTAAAACTCATCAAACTCTACAACATTCATTATAAAAATACAATGATGAAATGAGATTAGTTTAGTATAAAATGATTTAATCTGGTATATTTTTTAAAATATGAGTGAAATAGTTTCTATCTCCCAAAAATGAAATATAATAAAAAAATAATCTTATTTTAATAAAAACACTCAATAAAAATTTAATACAATATAATTTTTTTTAAATAAGTGTATTTATGAAATATTTTAATTAATTTGTAATAAGGGTTATCTCATAAGAAAAAATTTGTGTATATATCATAAAAAGATATTTTTTAGATAATAATGGTTCAATGTGGTTAATGGGAGTATATTAACACATTGAGGAGTTCAATAAAAATAATTAAATGATTATTCTAGTTTTTATTCTAATTGAATTTCACTAGATATCCTACACTTTTTATTTTATTTTTGAAATAAAAATATTAACTAAATATATTTTTATTTTAATGGGGTTGATGACTCTTTAAATTATAAAAGAGTATAATATGTTTTAGAAAACAAATTATATAATGTAAATAGTTACATTTGGTTGATCTCTATGAATTTATTTTGGAAAGGTTCCATGTTCATGATGATAAAATTAGAAGAATTTCTATGAGGATGATATATTTTATTAGAATCATCACGTTCAATTTTGTGAGGTAATAGAATTTGAATAATATCTTTGTAACAACTCAAGATTTTACTATATAACTTTCAATAAAAAATCAAATGTGATGAAATAATTCTCAAGAAAAAACATCCAAATAAACAATCAATAACATATTATATGAATATTTAAATGAAAATTTATTTATAAAAAATCTAATAACAAAGTCCAATATTGTAATCAATTTTTATTTTCATATTATATTGGATTAAGAACACAGTATGATTAAAAATGGAATTTTTATAAAAAAATTTATTTCTATATATTATTTTCATTTAAATGATATGTTTATAAATTTAATAACTTTTTTTAAATGAATTTAATTTTTAAATTCATAATGGTAAAATTATCATATGTCCTATTTTTTTTAATTTTTTAAAATAATTAATTTATATATTAATAATGAAAATGTTATCAATTTAGAAAATACCATAACATTTAAGACATTATCGTAATACATGAATGAGATATATTAATTAGAAAAATTCTCATAAATATTATGCTCATTTATTGTAAAGAATGTAATTTAAAAATACTATATTGATTTATAAAACTCATGTTAAAAGTTTTATAAAAAGTTGAAATATTTTTACTCTAAAAAATATTTTTAAACTTTTATATTAAAAATGAGTTTTTAAAACAAATAGAAATTAATTCAAATGAAATGGTTATATTATTTTAATTAAGAATTTTAGTATTATCATTTAAGGTCAATTTCAAATTTTTTGAATAAAATTATGATTTCCAGGATCAATGTAAATGAAAATGATAATATTGAATGAGATATTTCTAATAAATTATTTTATTAATGTTGTGTAATTCTTATCGGAATAACATTATTATTTTATTTTAAATAATTAATATTAAAATATATTTACGCATGTATAAAAACATATTATCCCTCATTTAATTAGTAATTAATGTGATAATAATTAAAAACACTTTTTGTTAAAAATTAAAAAATTTCATCAAAAAATAGTTCTTATATATTAAAATTTTTAATTAAAAATTTAAGTTTCCCTTATTCAGAAATTTAATTATAATATATGTAACATAAATTTATTTTCATAACATTTTTATTTGGAATTAGGGGTTACATTATTATTTTTTAAATATAAATTAATGGGTACAACCTAGTTTATAAGGTAAAAACTAATATTTTATTGTGTAAAATTATCTTTCCAAAAGACTTGGTAAATGTTTATAAACTATGTGAAAATTATGGGTTGAGGATTCCTCAACCTTATGTCACCTCACACTACATTATTATCATCTTTTGAAGGAAATTTCCCATTAATTCAAGAATTAAATCATGAAAAAAGTAATGCAAATTTACAGAAGTTCCATTTTATTCACATACATAAGGAATTCTCTTACACCACATCTATCCACAAATTTTAAATCATTCTATCTACTAATACTATTCCATAGTCTACCCTAAAAATGTTACACACATCCTATTTAGGCCACCGTTGGGTACTTGGAAATACCATATGGATTCTGGTAGAGATAAGGGAAAGCAACATACTATGGATGATTAATTTTCTAATTTCGATGGAGTATGCGAGTAGAGGATTGATACTATAGCTTGTTTACACAGTAGATAGTGTCAGGTATTTTATTATTTTTATTGGAATTTGCATGTTCATATATCTCATATTACCCTCTATTTTCGTTTTTCTACAGTATTCAATTGTAATAATTTAGTATGTGATACTGATGTATGTGATTACTAGGTTATTAGTATGATGGATTTTTTTCTTCCCTTATTTGATTAACTTTTATTCTATCGTTATTGGATGTTTTAATTATGTCTGGGTTCTAATCTCTAATCATGACTTTATATTCTCCCCAATTTTCCACAATGGATCCTCAATTCTAGTCGATATCCTATTGATTATATGGAATCATCCATGCAGTTAGGTGTATAATCATGTCTAGTTAGTCTTGAGTGAAGCAGGTCTAAGATGACATAAAGTGGTATCAAAGGTTTTTCTTTTTTTTTTATTTCCTTTCCTTACTAATTTTGATGGTAGAAGGAAGAAATGCATGTGATAGATTTTATCATAAATCTATTTTTTGGTGTAGCTAACACACAAAAAATTAAAATCCAAAAGATATTTTCCATAATTCGCTGTTCAGAATAGGAAAAATTCATTTTATCTATTTACCATTTAAAAGGTGAAGTAGTCCAATGGTGGACTCTAATTAATAATACAAGGCCCCAAAATGAAATTGAATGCATAGAATGGTATGAGTTCAAGAACTAATTTTTCAATTAGTACTTCCCTCTTAATCTTCAAACAAGGATGGAAAAGGAGTTCCATGAGATTATGCAAAAGGATGATGAATTTTTTGGTATATACGAGACGAATCTTATAATTCCTGCATGGTATGCATCTGGGTTTATCATCCAACCTAAAAGAAAAGTTGATCGATTTTCAGTGGCTTAAAACCAAGTATTAGAGGGGAAATGGCTATAAGATACTTCATTAACTATAACTTAATTATGCATTATGCTATCAAGGTAGAACTTGAAGTTGGTGTTATATATCAATGTCATGTTTTTGAAAAAAATGAAAGATGGAGTTCAAGGAAAAATCTCATAACAATAGTGAAAAGAAGGGGAATGTTTTTTTATGCTCAATGTGTGGAAAGAAGCATGGAGGAGATTGTCTAAAAGGTACTAGAAAATGTTTCTAGTATAGAAAAGAAGGTCATCGAGCAGCTGAGTGCTGAAGTAATGGAAAAAACGTTTCTAATGACATGAATAGAGAAAATACTATAGAGAACGCTCCACCAACACTTCAATCCTTAAAGTGCAAGTAAATGGGGCATTATGATAATCAATGCCCTAATCCAAGGGTTAATGATGATCTACATGAGCAACCCCTTAAGGAAAAGGACAAAGGGAAGTCACATGCGATCACTATTTGTGATGTTTAGTATGAAAATGATGTTGTGGAATGATTAAGTGTTTATGTAAGGAGATTTCAAAATTGTATCATGTAATCTAATTTATAGTATCATGGAATTTTGGAATATCTATGTATTGGATTATTGTGTTGTTCAATAATTATATGGTACCAGTATCCATGAAATGTTATTGAAATATTTTTGGAAAGAAGATGATTTGCCCATAATGAAGGGATACGGAGAAATTAATAGTATTAATGAGCTCATGACTGATATAAGAAAAAAGTGATATCATGATTTGAGTATATAGAATTTATTAGATTTTTGTATGTGTAAAGATTTAACTTCGGACAGCATTCGTGTTTTCAATAAGGTTTTAAGGTAATTCATGTTTCAAGAGAATACATGATAAATTTATTCACATGGTTGGATTGTGACCAACAAGATACATCTTATGATATATGGGATATGAATGATGGTGTTTACATGCTTAGTAGATGACCATTCCAGTAATCATTTTCTTCATAATGTGAGTTTGGACAAAAGTATTTTGGATAATCCTAATGATTGGAATGGATTAAGGTAGATAGCAGATAGTATTGTTTAAGGATAGAACCTTTTGATATTATTTCTGAAATGTTATAATAGTAATGTTTTAGAAAAAGAACAACCCATAGGACGGGCGACAACCCGTTGCGTCGGACAAGGATGCGGGAGTCGAACCCACAACCGAAGTGCGATAGGCCTTTATCGCCTACCACTAGCCTACATGAAATCCTTGGTTAGTCGAAACTAATATTATTTTATTAAGAGGTATGATAGATGAATTATAAGTCCATTTTTGTAAACATATATGATTAACTTCACCGTATATGGACTTATGTGTCTTTGACAAGTTTAGCAAACCTTTTTTTAGACAGATTGAATGACCCATCATTCTGACACAAGATTTGCTAACACATCATGAATGACAAATTCAACTTCATTTCTTTAATATATGAAGTGGAAATTGTTCATGGAATGACCAACAATGATATTGTACCAAAATCAAGTATGTATTTCTTCTAATTCAAAATTTTCAACTCTAAGGAAATGATATTAAAAACCAAAAACATTTTCCTAATACCCTCATATCTGATGAATAAGATGGTACTATAGATCATCAAATATTTACGGCTTTGTGATTGTTGGATTTTTCACATCCATGTTCTCTACCACTCTATATCAGAACATGATGGTTAGATTTCTTTTCTATATCCATATTTTCACTTATATTCTCTTATGTGGAAACACAGGGATGAGTTAAATTGGGTATCTGTTATGTTTGTAACGTTCCTTTTAAAAATTATGTTTTAGTATTCATTTTTTACAATGTGGGGTTCTATGAAAGATACTTTCAAAAAGAAAACCATTTATAACCCTGATGAATTTCGTGGGCAGAATTCATTTTAAGGGGGTTAGAATGTAACACCCTGATATTTTATGAGAATTATTTTTTTTAATTTCTTTGATGCCTTTTGATTATGCTACACCAAGATTATCTTGAGCTATATGCAACACCATATTAGTTTTTAGTATAGGCAACACTATTCTTGGCTTGCGTTACACATAAGAGCAACCTTTTAGATAGCTTGTGTTGTACGCAATACCGAGTTTCACTAAACAATGATATGTTATTAAAATATTATATACTCTGACTGCTATGAATAGTAATACCCAATTTTTGAAATTTTATAAATTTTATCTTTCAAAATGGACTATATTTTTGGATTCGGAATATCGAAATTAGCATAGGGTGAATTTTTGGTATTTTTCTGAAAACCTTCAATTTTTGATGAATAGTGAAAACACTGAGTTATAGTTTAAAACCAAATTTTTATTTAAATAATTATTTATTTTATTTAAATTTATTTTAGGTCAAAATAGATATATAATAACTATATTTGTTAAATGTAATTAATTGGAGTTATTTTATAATAATTTTAGATATATAAAATTTTTATTGAAATTTTTACCGTCTTTTACCCACCTCCTAGTAGAATTTGAAAATTTACATAAAACACAATTTTACCAATTTTTTGAGTTGAATTTAGAAAATCAAAGAGACACGGTTAATATGAAGGAGTAAAATTTGGTTCAATAAGATAAATATAATTTTTTGTGAATATTAACTTTTTACATTTATTTACCACGGTTAAAAATAATATGGAAATTAAGGATAAAATGATATTATTATAACCATAACACATGTCTTAATTCAATTGGGTAAGTATAATTCTAACAAAAACAAACTTAGAAATAAAATATTAATTTCTTTGGTCCACTTGGATAAGATTAAGACACTTCTTATTATTTTATTTGAAAAAGAGTTAAAAGAGTTAAAATCAAAGTTTAATAACAAAAACATTTTTAATATGGGGTCATACATAAGATAAATTTGACTATAAATATTAATTATAAATCTAAAAATATTTCCAATAGAATGGTAGTTTATTTTTATTTTTTAGACATTAAATAATTTAATTTATTTATAACACAATTATGATGCAGTAATTACCTTATTATTGAAATATTAACATAATTGATATTATAAATACCCAAATAAATTTAAATTGAGATATTTTATGAATTACACTAATTTTTAGGTTAATATAACATATTAGGGTTTGTTAGATGAATTGTTTTCCATGTAATAATGATGTTATGAATTTAGAGAAAAAATACCAAATAGAGTCAAAATAGACCTCAAATATTTTTTAAAAAGAATATTATATTATTAATACATATAATGGTCCATAAAATGTAAAATTTTCCCAAAATACTTATATAATAATATATATGACATTAATGAAACAATTGGGGTTCTATTGGCAGTTTAGAGTATGTTTATTAACCATATAGTGTAAGAATACAAGAAGACACGGTAAACGATAAATTATTTAACATAGAGATTAATCTAAATGATATGGTTAAAATGGTAACCTAAACTTGTATAAAACCTATTGGTTGATAGGAGTTTTACCCATAACCACCCTATATTAGATATAAATTACTTTGGAGCCATTATAAACAGACTATGAATTTATTATAAAATAAAATTTTAAGTTTTTCCTAAGGTGCCCCTCAGCCCTCTTATAAAAGGTCACTCCCCCTTCTCTATAATTCAAAACTCCAAAGCCATTTGGATCGGACAACCCCTACCCAAATACCCTCTCAGGTATCCTCCCTTCATGATAGAGGATTTCCTTTAGTACGAAATCCATCCTAAGGAGCCCTTTTGATCGAATCAAAAGGAAGAACCCGAAGAAGAGGTAAATATCTCACCACCTATTTCAAGTTCCTTTCTTCTTACACTTCCCACTTCTTTGTTGTATCCATTATAAAATAATAACTCCAATAACTTCTATATATTTTTATGTTATTATAATAATTTTACAACCATATTAGTTCTTTTATCTATTCTATGAATGAAAAATTCACCACACATGCGTACATATGGCTTACCGTCTCCACATCATGGTGTAGTTTGTTATTTAAACATTTCATCATTTGGATGGTTATAATAATGATTATAAATGATATAAATACTAAATATAACATTATTAGGATTCTTTATATATGATATACCACCCAATTATATACGATTTTCATATAAAAAATAATGATATTGTCGCTCATTGCGTACGTATGAACTACCGTCTCCACGAACGCGGTGAGATTATTTTTCCATGATTAACCATTCAAGTATGATTATAATAAATATATAATATATAATAATTAATCATATTACATAATAATGATACTGGATTTATGTATATAAATGCTTCATTTTCATAATTCTATTCAATTCATTAAAGAAACAAAAATAGCGTTCATGCGTACGTACGACCTACCGTCTCCATGAACGGTGTATTTCATTCCATTTATCGATCTATCATATATATTTATATGTAGAATATATATTATATAAATAGTATTTTACATTATGATATTATCTAAATCAGGATATAAGTAATAATATCCATAACAACAAGTCGAAACATGTTCGATAAATGAATCAATTTTACCCAAAACGCTGCTTTAACATGGAATTTATAAAAGAAAAAGTAATATAAAGTCTTAAGTTAATCATATATGATATCATAAATATTATTATGGTTATTTTATAAGTTAATTATATGTTTAAACCCACTACACAAGAGTCTCGGACACATATAGACGAAATGGTACATAAGGTAAGGGATAATTTTTCCAATCTCATTCTTATCCGAGATTGTGTATTTGTAAGTATTTACTGGGGTTATGTTTATCATCCATGTCCATGTTTTCTCAAAATGTTTTCATATATTTTTTTACTATTCATACATGTATTTTTAAAGTCATTTTTACCCTTTTATAACTTTTACCATAGCGTTTGGAAGGAATCTTTCTTTTGTTTACCATACGAGGTAATGTTTGACTTTTCCGTAAAAAGTAAAAGTAGAATGTTTTTTTAACTTATTGGGCATGAACAGATTTTTACGGTTTCATAACACCTTATTTTTATGAAGCTTTCTATACAATATTTCATGATTATTTTCAACAAAATTATTTTCTTTTAAAATTGTGTGGCATTGTGTGAAAAAAATTATTTTGAAAAAGAAAGACATTTTCCTCAAAAATTCATTTCAAGTGTTTTATCAAAACTATTTTCCATCTAAGATGGAATTTTTTAGTATGATTATGTTTCAAGTATAACATCTCTATTATTTAAATAGTTTTATTTTTTTTATGTTGAAATAGTATCCATTTGTTTTGTATGGATTATGTTATGATGGGATGATGTTTATGAAACCTATTTTATTATTTGGTTTATGATGAATGATTTTTCATTATTTTGTGGAACACGTAAGAATGATTTCATTATGGGATGGGTGGGACCTATATCTACCTACAATGAATTGGGTAATGATTTATATCTCAGTATATAGACATGGCTGGAAGGACAAGTAAAATCTGGTTCAGTAATACAGTCCTGGCACAACAAGTAAACCCGTTTCAGTTATGAACTTTGCCCACTATGATGGTCTTGGCAGCAATTCCTGGGCTACTATGGAAATCATAACATGTGTTTAATGGTTTTCCATAATTACATGTTTTATTACCATGATATTTTATCATGGTTAATGTTCCTTTAGGATCTATTCCTTTTGCACTGCCAAGATTTATGTTATTACTCATGATTTTGATGTTTTATATTAATGTTCTTACATTAAAATGTTTATGGGTTGTTTTTTGTTCTACATGTTTACCCTTACTAAGCAATTGAGCTCAACCTTTTTATGATTTCTTTTCCCCAGGATATAAAGAAAGGTTTTAGGTAAGAAAACCAAAGGGGGAGATCATTATGGGAGATGTTGAAGATCTTTTACCATGATTAGAAGTTTTTGTTTCGTGTTTCCAAAGATAATAAACTATTATGGTCCTTGGATGTCTTTTTTTTATGTATTAAGTATTCTGCAAAAGTAATGTAATGTCCATGTACGTCCCTAGAAATATTTCTAAGGTATGTCTAGGGATGTTCCTAAGGTTAAGTATAAGTATAGGTTTCAATCCTAGAATTATGATAACGATCAAGAATAACCTAGGATTAAACCTAATATAATAGATATTTAAAGTACTCCCCTTTATTATGTTGTTTTCCTATCATGATTTTTACCACTGACACTATTTTTTTGGGTATTTATTGATTGCTGGAACCTGAAAGAACCGTGTTGATCAATGTAATGGACAATGCAATGATTTTACTCTTAAAGAAAACAATGTTATGGGAGATGGAGTGATAAAACTTATTGCTATTATTACACAATATATGAATAATTCTGGACATCCAAATGAGTTGAGAACGAAAAAATATTCTATTGAGTCCTTAATGAGGCAACATCCACCTTCTTTCAGTGGGTCTTCTGACCCACCTGTTTCTGAACAGTGGATCAGTACCATTGAAAAGATATTTTTCATACTTCACTGTTTGGAACATGAAAATTTAATTTTAGCTATTTACCATTTTAGAAGCTGAAGAAGACCAGTGGTGGACTCTAATTAAGAATACAAGGCCTAAGATGAAATTGAATCCATGGAATGGGATGAGTTCAAGAACTTATTTTAAAATTGTACTTCCCTCGTATTCTTCAAACAATGATGGAAAAGGAGTTCCTTGAGATTAAGAAAAACCATGAAGAATATGTTGGTATATATGAGGAAAAGTTTACCAGGCTTTCAAGGTATGCATCTCACTTTATCATCTTACATGAAAGTAAAGTTTATTGATACTTCGGTGGCTTAATACAAAGTCTTAGAAGGGAATTAGTTATAAGGGACTTCAGTAGCATTAAAGAAATTGTGTGTTGTGATATCAAGGTAGAACTGGATGTTGGTATTACATATCTATCACATGGTTTTGAAAAAAAAACGAAAGATAGAGTTCAAAGAAAAATATCACAAAAATGGTGAAAAGAAGGTGAATGTTTACTTATGGTCAATGTGTGTAAATATGAATGGCAGAGATTATCTAAATGGTACTAGAAAATGATTCAAGTGTGGAAAAGAAGGTCACCGAGTAGCTGAGTTCCAATGTAATTGGAAAAAGGTTTCTAATGACGTGAATAGAGAAGAGGCCATAGAGAACAATCCACCAACACTTCAATACCTCAAGTGAAAGGAAATGGGGAATTATTCTAATCAATTCCCTAATCTAAGGGTTAGTGATGATCGATGATAGCATCCTCTTAAAGAAAAGGACAATGGGAAGTCACATGCAATCACTATTTGTGATTTTGAGTTTGAAAATCATGTTTTGGAATGATTAAGTATTTTTGTAATGGGATTTCAAAATAGTATCATGGAATTTCATTTATAGTATCATGGAATTTTGGAATATATATGTATTGGTTTATTGTGGTGGTCAATAATTATATGGTACCAGTAAACATGAAAAGTGATTGAAATACTTTTTTAAAGAAGATGATATGTGCATAATGAAGGGATACAGACAAAATAGAAGTATTAATGAGCTCATGGTTGATGTAAGGACAAAGTGATATCATGATTTGAGTATATAGAATTTGTGTAATTTTGGTATGTGTAAAGAGGAATCTTTTGACCACATTCATGATTTCAATAAGTATTTATGGTAATTCATGTTTCAAGAGAATACATGATTAAGGTATTCACATGTTTGGAATGTGACCAACAAGATACATATTATGATATAAGGGGTATTAATGATGGTATTTACATGCTCGGTAGATGACTATTCTAGTAATAGTTTTATATATGCTATGAGTTTGGAAAGAAGTATTTTTGATAAGCCTAATGATTGGAATGGATTAAGGTATAAATCATATAGAATTATTTAATGCTTGAAATTTTTGACGTTATTTCTGAAATGTTATAGTAGTATTGTTTCAGAAAAAGGACAACCCGTAAGACGGGCGGCAACCTGTCGCGTCAGACTATGATGCGGGAGCCAGACCCATAATTGAAGTGGGGTAGGCCTTTATCGCCTACCACTAGCCTACAGGAAGTCCCTAGTTAGTAAAAACTTGTTTTATTTTATTAAGAGGTATGATAGATGAATTGTAAGTCCATTTTTGGAATCATATACGATTAAACTCACCATAGATGGACTTATGTATATTTGATAAGTTTTCCTAACCTTTTGTTTGAGACAGATGGAATGACCCATCATTCTATCCCATGATCTGCTAACACTTCATGAATGACAAATTCAACTTTATTTCATTAAAATATGAAGTGGAAATTGTTCATGGAATAACCAACAGCGAGATTGTAACAAAATCAAGTAAGTATTTCCTCTAATTCAGATTTTCAACTTTAGGGAAATGAAATTGAAAACCAAAAACATTGTCCTACTACCCTCATATCCGATGAATCTGATGATACCTTAGATCATCACAAATTTATGGCTTTTTGATTATTGGATTTTTCATAGCCATGTTCTCTACCACTATCTATTAGAACTTGATGGTTAGATTTCTCTTCCATATACATATTTTCACCAATATTCTCTTATAAATAAACCCAGTGATGAGTTACATTGGTTATCCATTATGTTTCTGACATTCATTTTTATATTGATGTTTTATTATTCCTTTTTATGATGTGGGTTTATATGAATGAAACTTTCATGTATAAAACCATTTATAATCTTGATGAGCTTCGATGGCGAATTTTATTTTAAGGGGGGTAGAATGTAACACCCCAAGATTTTATGAGAATTATTCCTTTTAATTTCTTATATGTCATTTTTTGTATGCTACACCAAGATTATATTGCACTATACGCAACACTGTATTATCTTGTTGTATACGCAACACTATTCTTGGCTTGTGTTACTTGCAAGAGAAACCTTCCTCGATAGCTTGTGTTGTACGCAATATCGAATTTCAATAAACAATGATATATTATTAAAATATTATATTAACTAGCCGTTATAAATAGTAAAACCCATTTATGAAATTTTATAAATTTTATATTTCATAATGGACTTCATTTTTGGATTCAGAATATCAAAATTAGCCTAGGGTGAACTTTTGGTATTTTTCGGAAAGCATTCAATTTTTGATGAATAGTGAATAACACAGAGTTATTGTTTAAAACCAAATTTTTATTTAAATAATTATTTATTTTTTTAAATTTATTTTAGGTGAAAATAGATATATAATACCTTTATAAGTTCAATGTAATTCATTGGAGTCATTTTATAATAATTTTAGATATATAAAATTTTTATTGAACTTTTTACCGTCTTTTACCGACCCCATAGGAGACATTGCAAATTTAAATAAAACATAATTTTACCACTTCTATGAGTTGAATTTTGAAAAGCCAAGAGACACGGTTAATATCAAGGAGTAAAATGTGGTTCAATAAGACAAAAACAATTTTTGGTGAATAGTAATTTTTTACTTTTATTTACCACGGGTAAAAGTAAATAGGATAATTAAGGGTAAAATGATATTATTATTACCCTAACACATGTCCTAATTCTATTGGATAAGTATAATTAGACCTAAAAAACCGTATTAATACAATATGAACCACTTTGGTCCACTTGGATTAGATTAGGACACTTATTATTATTTTATTTAAAGAAGAGTAAAAAGAGTTAAAATCAAAGTTTAATAACTAAAACATTTTTAATATAGGGTTATAAAGAAGATAAATTCTACTATAAATGTTAACTAGAAAGATAAAATTATTCTCTACATAATGGTGGTATATTTATATTTTTTAGACATTAAATAATTTAATTTATTTATGATACAATGAGGATGCAATAATTAACTTATTAATGAAATATTAACACAATTGATATTAGAAATATCCAAATAAATGTAATTTAAGACTTTTTATGAATGACACTAAATTTATAGGTTTATATATAATATTAGGGTTGGTTAGATGAATTGTTTTCGAAGTAATAAATATATTATGAATTTTGAGAATACAAAATACCAAATAGTGTCAAAATTGACATAAAAGAGTTTTTAAAACAAATATTATATTATTAATTGATATAATGGCCATAAATTTCTAAGGTTCAGCCAAATTACTTATATAATTATATATATGACATTAATGAACCATTTGGAGTTCTATTGGAAGTTTATAGTATGTTTAATAACCATATAGTGGAAGAATACAAGAAGACATGGTAAAAGCTAAATTATTTAACTTAGACTTAAATCTAAATGATAAGGTTAAAATGGTAACCTAACGTTGTCTAAAACCTATTGGATGAAATTATTTTGACCCATCACCACCCTATCCTAGAAATAAGTTACTTTTGAGCCATTATAAACCGAATATGAATTTATTATGAAATAATATTTTAAATTTTTCCTAAGGTGCCCCTCACCCCTCTTATAAAAGGGCACTCCCCCTTCTCTCTAATTCACAACTCCAATGCCATTTTTCTCGTCCAACCCATGACCAAATACCCTCTAAACTTTCCTATATTAACACTATAGGCTTTCATTTAGTTAAAAATCCAACATAAGGAGCCCTTTTGATCAATCAAAAGGAAGAACCCATAGAAGAGGTAAATATTTCACCTCTAATTTCAAGTTCCCTTCTTCTCCCGCTTCCTCCTTCTTTGTTGTTTCCATTCTGAAATAATTAATCCAATATCATCTATATAATTTAATATATTATAAAAATTTTACAGCCATATTAGTTATTTTATCAGCTATATGAATGAAAAAGTCACGACATGTGCGTACGTACGGCTTACCGTCTCCACGTCGTGGTGTAGTTTGTTATTCAAACATTTTATCATTTTGATGGGTATAATAATGAATATAAATAATCTAAATAATAAAAATAACATTATTATGATTCATTATATATGATATACCATCAAATTATATACAATTTTAATATAAAAAATAATGATATTGTAGCTCGTGCGTACGTACGGACTACCGTCTACACGAACAAGATGAGATTCATCTTCCATGATTAACCATTCAAGTATGATTATATAGTATATATAATAAATAATAATGTAAGATATTAAATAATAATGATACTGGATTTATGTAAATATATGTTCCTTTTTCTTAATTTCATTCCATTCAATATGGAAATCAAAACATCATTCTTACGTACGTACGGCCTACCGTCTCCATGAACAGTGCATTTCAATCCGTTTATCGATCTATCATATATATTTATATGATGAATATATATTACATATATCATGTTTTAAATTATTTTATTAATTAAATCAGGATATAAGTAATAATATAAATAACAACAAGTCGTAACACGTATGATAAATGAAACGAATTTACCCAAAACGTTGCTTTAACATGAAATTTACAAAAGAACGGGTAATATAAAGTCATAAGGGAATTATATATGATATCATAAATATTATTATGGTTCTGTTATATGTTAATAATATGTTTAAACCCACTACATAGGAGTCTAGGACATATAGAAGAAATTGGGCATAAGGTGAGGGATAATTATTCTAATATCATTCTTATATGGGATTGTGTATTCGTAAGTATTTACCGGGATTATGCTTATCATCCATGTCCATGTTTTCTAAAAATGTTTTCATAAAATTTTTTCAATTCTTACATGTATTTTTAATGTAATTTTTAACCTTTTATGTCTTTTACCACATATTTGGGATGGAATATTTCGTTTGCTTACCATATGAGGTACTTTTTGACATTTCCCGAAAAAGTACTAGCAGAATGTTTTTTAACTTATACGGAATGAACGGACTTTTACAGTTTCATAACTCCTTATTTTCATGAAGCTTTATCTACAAGATTTCATTATTATTTTCAACAAAATCATTTTCTTTTAAAATTTCACGGAATTTTTGAAAAGAAAATGATTTTGAAGAAGAAAGGATATTTTCCTCAAGAATTCATTTCAAGTGTTTTATCAACACTATTTCCCATCTAAGATGATATTATTTAGTATAATTATGTTTCAAATATAATTTCTCTATTATTTAAATGGTTTTATTTATCTTATGATGAAATGGTATCCATTTGTTTTTTATGGAATATGTTATGATGGGATGATGTTTATGAAACCCATTTTATTCTATGGGTTGTGATGAATGATTTATGTTTATTTTGAGGAAAACGTAAGAATTATTTCATTATGAGATGGGATGGGACCTATATCTATCTCGAATGAATTGGGTAAATATTTATATCTCATTATATAGGCATGGATGGAATGGCAAGTAAAATCTGATTCAGTAATACAAGGCCAGAATGATAAGTAAACTCGGTTCAGTTATGGACTTTGTCCACAATGATGGTCTTGGAAGCAATGCCTTGGATACTATGTAAATCATAATATGTTCCTCATGGATAGACACAATTACATGTTTTATTACCATGTTATTTTATCATGGTTAATGTTTTTTTAGTATCTATGCCTTATGCACTGCCAAGAATTATGTCATTACTCATGTTTTTGATGTTTTATGTTCATGATCTTACGTTCAAATGTTTAGGGTTTATTTTATGTTCTCCATGTTGACCATTACTGAGTATTTGAGATCTCCCTTTTTATGTTTTCTTTGCCCCTAGATATAAATAAAGGTTTTGGTAAGAAAACCAAAGGGGGAGATCTTTGTGGGAGATATTGAATACCTTTCACCATGATTAGAAGATTATGTTCCGATTTTCCAAAGACACTAAAATATTATGGTCCTTGGGTGTCTATTCTATTTATTTATTTTGTATTCCGCAAAAGTAATGTAATTTCCATGCACGTCAAGTGTGGTTTTATATATTTGGTATCAGAGTAAAATTTTAGTTAACCTTTGGAAACTAGGATGCGAAAAAATTAGTGAGATCCCTAGAAATATATCTAAGGTATGTCTAGGGATTTCTCTAAGGTTATGTATGAGTAATGGTTACAATCTTATAATTATGATAATTATCATGAATAACCTAGGATTAAACCTATGATGTTAGAGATTGAAAGCACCCCCCATTATTATTTTCTTTTCCTAGAATTGTTTTTACCTCTCACACTATTCTTTTTGGGTTTTAGACGATGGCTGGAATCTGAAGGAACTATTTTGATCAATGTAATGGAAAATGCAATGATTTTACTTCTGAACAAACCAATGTTATGGGAGATGAAGTGAAAATTCTTATTTCTATACTTACACAAGATATGAATCATTCTGGACATGAAAATTAGAGGAGAAAGGAAAAATATTCTATTGAGTCCATCATGAGGAAACATCCACCTTCTTTCAATTGGTCTTATGACCAACTTGTTGTTGAACAATTGATCAGTACCATTGAAATGATATTTTCCATACATCGTTTTTCAGAACATGAAAAAGTCATTTTAGTTGTTTACTATTTCAAAGGTGATGCAGACCAATGGTGGATTCTAATAAATAATAAAAGGCCCCCAGATGAAATAGAATCCATGGAATGGGATGAGTTCAAGAACATATTTTTCAATAAGTTTTTCCCTTGTATTCTTTGAACAAAGATAGAAAAGGAGTTCTTTGAGCTTAAGAAAGAGGATGATGAATCTGTTGGTATATATGAGGAAAATTTTACATGGATGCAAGGTATACATCTGGCTTTATCATCCAACCTGAATGTAAAGTTTATCAATTCTTCAGTTTCTTAACACCAAGTTGTTGAAGGGAATTAGCTATAAGAGACTTCAGTAGCTATGAAGAAATTGTGCATTGTGCTATCAAGGTATAAAATGAAGTAGGTGTTACAAATCTATCTCTTGGTTTTGACAAAAAACGAATGATGGAGTTCAAGGAAAAATCTCATAACAATAGTGAAAAGAAGGAGAATGTTTTTTTATGCACAATGTGTGGAAAGAAGTATGGAAGAGATTGTCTAAAAGGTACTAGAAAATGTTTCAAGTGTGGAAAATAAGGTCATCGAGTAGCTGAGTGCCGAAGTAATTGGAAAAAGGTTAATAATGATAGGAATAAAGAAAAGACTACAGAGAATGCTCTACCAACACTTCAATCCTTCAAGTGAAAGGAAATGGGGCATTATGCTAATCAATATCCTAATCCAAGGGTTAATGATGATTGTCGTGAGCAAATTTTTAAGGCAAAGGACAAGGGGAAGTCACATGCGATCACTATTTGTGATATTGAGTATGAAAATGATGTTGTGGAATGATTAAGTGTTTATGTAATGGGATTTCAAAATATTATCATGGAATATCATATATAGTGTCATGGAATTTTTCAATATCAATGTATTGGTTAATTGAGTTGTTCAATAATTATATGGTACAGGTAACCATGAAAAGTGATTGAAATATTTTTGTAAAGAAGATGATATGTGCATAATGAAGGGATGCGAAGAAAATTATAGAATTGATGAGCTCATGACTGATATAAGGACAAAGTGATATCATGATTTGAGTATATAGATTTTATGGGATTTTGGTATGTGTAAAGTGTTATATTTTGACAACATTCATGTTTTCAATAAGGTTTTATGGTAATTCATGTGTTAAAAGAATACATGATTAAGGTATTCATAGGTTTGGAATGTGACCGACAAGATACATCTTAAGATATATGGTGTATGAATGATTGTATTTACATCTTGGTAGATGACCATTCTAGTAATCGTTTTCTTTATACTGTGAGTTTGGACAAGAGTATTTTCGATAAGCCTAAAGATTGGAATAAATTATGGTAGACATCATATACTATTGTTTAAGGCTAGAACTTTTTGACATTATTTCTGAAATTTTATAATAGTATAGTTTTAGAAAAAATACAACTTGTAGGATGGGCGACAACCCATCACGTTGGACAAGGATGTGGGAGTCGAACCCACAACCGAAGTGCGACTGGACTTTATCACCTACCACTAGCATAAAAGAAGCAATTGGTTAGTTGAAAGTTGTTTTATTTTATTAAGAAGTATGATAGATGTTGTATAAGTCCATTTTTTGAATCATATATGATTAACCTCACCATAGATGGACTTTTGTATATTTGATAACTTTTTCTAACCTTTTGTTTGAGACAGATGGAATGATCCATCATTCTATCGTATGATCTACTAACACTTCACGAATGAAAAATTCAACTTCATTTCGTTAAGATATGAAGTGGAAATTATTCATGGAATGACCAATGGCTAGATTGTACCAAAATCAAGTAAGTATTTCTTGTAATTCAAAACATTCAACATTAATGAAATGATATTGAAATACCAAAACATTTTCCTAGTACCCTCATATCCGATGATTCAGATGGTACCAGAGATCATCACAAATTTATGGCTTTGTGATAGTTGGATTTTCCATAGAAATGTTCTCTACCCCTCTCTATCAGAATATATTGGTTATATTTCTGTTCCATATCCATATTTTCACCTATATTCTCCTATGTGGAAACCCAGTGATGGGTTACTTTGGGTATCCATTATGTTTCTAACATTCCTTTTTAAAATGATTTTTTAGTATTCCATTTTACATTGTCGGTTTCTATGAAAGAAACTATCAAGTTGAAAACCATTTATAACCCGGAAGAATTTCGAGGGATAAATTCATTTTAAGGGGGGTAGAATGTAACACCCTGAGATTTTATGAAAATTATTATATTTAATTTCTTTGATGTCTTTTGTTGTACACTACACCAAGATTATCTCGTTCTATACACAACACCATATTAGCTTGTAGTATATGCAACACTATTATTGTCTTGCGTAACACGCAAGAGAAACCTTCCTTGATAGCTTGTGTTGTACGTAAAACCGAGTTTCACTAAACAATGATATGTTATTAAAATGTTATATAAATTAGCTGTTATGAATAGTAATACCAAATTTTTTATATTTTATAAGTTTTATATTTCAAAATGGACTTCATTTTTTGGATTCGGAATATCAAAATTATCCTAGGGTGAATTTTTGGTATTTTTCAAAAAAAACAATTTTTGATAAATAGTGAAAAACACTCAGTTTTTGTTTAAAACAGAATTTTTTTAAATAATTATTAATTTTATTAACATTTATTTTACGTATAAATAGATATATAATAACTAAAAAATTTCAATGTAATTCATTGGAGTCATTTTATAATAATTTTAGATATATAAAATTTTTATTGAACTTTTTATCGTCTTTTGCCCACCTCCTAAGAGAATGTACAAATTTACATAAAATTTAATTTTACTATTTTTGTGAGTATAATTTCAAAAATTAGAGATACATGGTTAATATCAAGGAGTAAAATATGGTTCAATAAGATAAAAACATTTTTTTGGGAATAGTAACATTTTACTTTTATTTACCACAGTTAAAAGTAAATAGGGTAATTATGTGTAAAAATAATATTATTATTACCCTAAAACATGTTCAAATTCTATTGGAAAATTATAATTCGACCCAAAACAACCTCATGATTAAAATATGAACCTATTTGGTCTAGTTAGACTAGATTAGGACAGTTATTATAATTTTATTTAATGACGAGTTAAAAAAGTTAAAATCAATGATTAATAACGAAAACATTTTTAATATAAGGATACACATAAGATAAATTAGACTATAAATATTAATTAGAAAGCTAAAATAATTCCTACATAACTGTAGTTTATTTCTATTTTTTATACATTAAATAATTTAAATTATTTATGACACAATGATGATGTAGTAATTACCTTATTAATTAAATATTAACATAATTGATATTATAAATATCAAAATAAATGTAATTTGAGACTTTTTATGAATTAAACTAATTCTATAGGTTAACATAACAAATTAGGGATTGTTAGATGAATTGTTTTCAAGGTAATAGTGTATTTATGAATTTAGAGAAAACAAAATACCAAATAGGGTCAAAATTGACATAAAAGAGTTTTTAAAAAAATATTATATAATTAATTGATATAATGGTTATAAAAATATAATGATAGGGAAAAAAACTTATATAGTAATATATATGACATTAATTAACCAATTGGGGTTTTATTGGTAGTTTATAATATGTTTATTAACTATATAGTGTAAGAATACAAGAAGATACGATAAAAGATAAATTATTTAACTTAGAGTTAAATCTAAATGATAAGGATAAAATGGTAACCTAAACTTATCAAAAACCTATTGGTTGATAGTATTTCTACCCATCCCCACCCTAGCCTCTAAATAAGTCACATTGGAGCCATTATAAACCGAATATGAATTTATTATAAAATAATATTTTATGTTTTTCCTAAGGTGCCCTGCACCCCTCTTATAAAAGGTCACTCCCCCTTCTATCTAATTCACAACTATAAAGCCATTTGGAACGACAAAACCCTACCCAAATACCCTATCAACTGTCATCCCTTTACCCTATAGGCTTTACTTTACTCAGAAATCCAATAAATGAATCCCTTTTGTTCAAATCAAAAGGGAGAACCCGAAGAAAAGGTAAATATCTCACCACCTATTTCAAGTTCCTTTCTTCTTCCACTTCCACCTTATTTTTTGTTTCCATTATAAAATAATAAATCACGTATATTTTTTATAATGGGATGTTATTATAAAAATTTTAGAACCATATTAGTTATTTTATCCATCCTATGAATGAAAAATTCACCACACGTGCGTATGTACGGCTTACCATCTCTACGTCGTGATGTAATTTGTTATTCAAACATTTCATCAATTGGATGGGTATATTAATGAGTATAAATGATATAAATAATTAATATTAAATTATTATGATTCTATATATATGATATACCATCCATTTATATAATATTTTAACATCAAAATAATGATATTGTCGCTCGTGCGTATGTATGGACTACCGTCTCCACGAACGCGATGAGATTCATTTTCCATGATTAAAGATTAAAGTATGATTATAAAGTATTTATAATAAATAATAATGAAATACATTACATAATAATTATACTGTATTTATGTACATATATGTTTCATTTTCTTAATTCCATTCAATTTTATAAGGAAACGAAAAAATCATTCTTGCGTACGTACGACCTACAGTCTCCATGAACGGTGTATTTCATTACGTTTATCGATATATCATATATATTTATATAAAAATTTATATATTATATAAATCATGTTTTAAATTCTTTAGTTAAGTAAATCAGGATATAAGTAATAATATCAAGAACAACAAGTCAAAACACGTACGATAAATGAAACGATTTTACCCAAAACACTACTTTAACAAGGAATTTACAAAAGAAAGGGTAACCTAAAGTCTTAAGTGAATCATATATGACACCATAAATATTATTATGGTTCTGTTATAAGTTAATAATATGGTTAAACCCACTACACAGCAGTCTCAGACACATACAGTAGAAATTGGACATAAGTTATGGGATAATTATTCCAATCTCATTCTAATCTGAGATTGTGTATTGGTAAGTATTTACTAGGGTTATGTTTAACGTCCATGTCCATGTTTTCTCAAAATGTTTTAATTTTTTTTACTATTATGACATTTATTTTTAAATCCAT
This sequence comes from Viscum album, assembly GCA_963277665.1. NCBI lineage: Eukaryota > Viridiplantae > Streptophyta > Magnoliopsida > Santalales > Viscaceae > Viscum > Viscum album. The sequence continues at coordinate 1,936,800,358 of OY728132.1, forward strand.
TTTTACCCTTTTATGACTTTTACCACATGTTTTGGAGAGAATCTTTCTTTTATTTACCATACGAGGTACTTTTTGACTTTTCCGGCAAAAGTACAAGTAGAATGATTTTTTAACATATATAGCATGAATGGATTTTTATGGTTTCATAACACCTTATTTTCATTAATCTTACCCTACAATATTTCATGATTATTCTCAAAAAAATCCGTTTTTTTAAATTGCATGGCACTTTGTGAAGATAAAATGATTTTGAAGAAGAAAGGATATTTTCCTCAAGAATTAATTTCAACTGTTTTATCAAAACTACTTCCCATATAATATGAGATTATTTAGTATGATTATGTTTTAAGTATAATGTCTCAATTATTTAAATGGTTTTATTTTTCTTATGATGAAATGGTATCCATTTGTTTTTTATGGATTATGTTATGATGGGATGATGTTTATGAAACCTATTTTATTATTTTGGTTATAATGAATGAGTAATGTTTTTTTGTGGAACATGTAAGAATGATTTCATTATGAGATGGTGGGGGACCAATATCTCCCTTTAATGGATTGGGTAAAGATGTATATCTCATGAGATAGACATGGATAGAGCGACAAGTAAAATCCAGTTCAGTAATATAGGAATGGAACGACAAGTAAACCAAGTTCAGTTTTGGACTTTGTCCACTATGATGCTCTTGGCAGAAATACCTTGGATACTATAGAAATCATAACATGTGCTTAATGGTTTTCCACAATTACATGTTTTATTACCATTCTATTTTATCATGGTTAATGTTCTTTTAGGATCTATGCCTTCTGCACTGCCATGATTTATATCATTACACATGATTTTGATGTTTTATGTTCATGTTCTTATGTTCAAATGTTTAGGGATCATTTTATGTTCTCCATGTCTATACTTACTAAGTATTTGAGCTCGCCCTTTTAATGTTCTCTTTTCCAAAGGATATAAATAAAGGTTTTATGTAAGAAAAACAAAGGGGATGATCTTTATGAGAGATGTTGATGATCTTTCACTATGATTAGAATATTATGTTCTGAGTTTCCAAAGACACTAAACTATTACAGTCCTTGGGTGTCTCTTTTTGTTATGTATTAAGTATTCTGAAAAATTAATGTAATGTCTAGGTACGTCAATTGTGGGTCTTTCAATGTATGAACCTTGAGGAACCTCCAAATTGGATTGGGATTCTCACTACATATATGCTATGTGATTATTCTAAAAGGTGTTTGGATGTAATTTCTTAGATGGGTCATCATCAGGATATGTATTATTTGGATTTCCAGTAATACCCCTATTATTTTTTCTATCTCAAGATGATGAGGTCTAATAAGTCCATGGAGGTTATGTACTTGGAGTATGAAAGATTATTATTCATAGAATATTATTCACATTTTACAGAGCTCGAAATTTTTGTACATATTTTATTTTGTCGCAAGTAATCTGAAGCCAGAATATTTGACGACGAACCCACGTATGACATCTGATAACAGGTGAATGAATTTTTTCTTACTATCATATGTGTTATTGTAAACCATGACCTTATCCTAGTGTGTGACATGAGAGATGATTATAGTGTGATCCATTGTAGTTTGGAACCTAGAACAACAACTGGATCAACCCATAGTGGGAGGCTTTTCCTATTGCTTTCATGTTCTGATAATAATATCCACGGTGTGTAATTAGGTAGCCAAGTCAGGTTCCATCACTTTTGTTGGATAGTATATACCAAACCCCAGTGTACCAGGGAACCTACCAATTGATGGTTTTTGTACCATTATGGGTCATATTTAGTGATTTTATAGATATTTTTCTCTTATATCTAGTGACAGAGGTTCAACACCAACTCCACATTCATGAGTGGGGTCAACAGCTTCTCATTATATAGGGAGATGGAGTGAAACCGGTTGGTCATGCCGAGGTGGTGGTCATGGTTTGTGGTATCCATTTACTAGGCATTCAATTTCTATTGAGTGAGCATAGAAATTGTGTCAAGGATATATTTCAGTGATATATCTAAGGACTGATGTTTTCATAATAGCCAATACCAAAGGGTTATAGTTTCAATCCTTCTACATAGATATGTGATATAAATTAGCCTCTATAGTATTATGTACACTTTTCAGTACTGGTTATTATTATTCGTTCATATCATCTCCTATTGGGAAGATATTTGTGGATAGTGCTCGGTTTTCTTATGTAATGGAATATTCCCTCTCATGATTATATTGATTTCTATCCTCGATGGGTGATATTTATATTATAATAGGGAGTTAATTTTTTTTTGACAAGGATGAATGGGATGTTAAAGAAATCCAAACTTGACATGATCATCATGGACTGGGTGGAAGAAAAAACAGATTCATAATTTTTTTCAGAATGATGATGTGATACGTCATATAGATTTTCTTCTAGTGGTAAATCATTTTAGGGATGTTTTCTAAAATAAATATTTATGACTACCTCCTAAGAGAAATGTAGATTCATTTATTGAGATTGGTTTAGAGGATGCACCAATATCTGTTCCTCATAATAGGATGGCTACTACTAGGTAAATTGAGCCTGATAAGAAACAAGAGGATTTAAAATCTAAGGGACTCAAACAAAACAGTTCATTTTTATGGGTTTTACTGGTCTTTTTCAACATATATAAAGATGGGTCCTTTAGTCTATGTGTGGATTACCATTAGTTAAACTATCTTAAAAATAAGAAACGATGTCCATTTCCTCTTATATATGAAACTAGTACTCCCCCGTGCTATTGCATGACGTATTCAATTAATGTTTATTCATATAATATGAGATTAATATTTAGAAACATTATAAAGAAAACATATTTTGAAAAAATTATAGTTATAACGTAATGTTGTCTGATAAAGAAATAAGAGGACATAGAATATGAATACATCATTCAAGTAGTTGACAAAGAGATTAAAGACAAAGATGAACCTTATTCAGACTAAAACCTGAAAGCATCAGTAACCTCAAGTTGTTAGGGTATATGGGTTTTTTGGTATTCTTGCATACTACATACTGGTGGTTTTTGTCTGCGATCGCCCACTCCTGACCATATAGACACCACGCCCAATCTTCCATATTCATGTGAACCTTATTTGATGAAACAACATCCCTGCTAATCTTCATGTGGCCCTCCGAACTGAACTCATTTCCCCGTTTAAAACTCACCTGCATAGCCCTTTGCATTCTGGACCCCTAAAATCAAACGCCATAATGAACATGCCCTTGTATTCAAGCCATCAGACAAGTAGCAGAGGCGAATCAGTAAGATACTAAGCTGCAAATATCAGATCTATATCAGATTTGAATTTTGAAAAAGGTGATGACCGGAACAGGAACGGGAGGAAGAGAGGAGGTGGGAGACTAGAGGCCCGCTGATTGAATCCATCTGCCATTGGAAGATGATATTGTGTGCTCCTCCGAGTACTGTCTTTGGTGATGCACTGTCAGTGCACCAGATCGCTGGATCTTCCTCTCCACCGTATTCATCCTTCAGTCTATCTCCCTCTCCCTCTCCCCCAGCTCTCACAAACACTGATTGACCTTCGGATCAACCCCGCGTCACCCTTGAAGCAACAACCATGGAGGGGTTTATCTGTGATGAAATCTTGAAATATAAGAAAGGCTAAAAATAAAATTAACCAAATAAATTCTAATTATAGGAGAACTCAATAACAAAGATTAATATTGAATGCATGGTTAGTAGAAAATATCATCATATAGTAACTCTAGAAACCATGATTATCTATTGAATCTTCAACCATTTCATGATCATTTTCCCATGAATAAACAGGAGGCGCGGACAATATTATAAATGGAAACCAATTGAAATATTTTGGATCTAACAATATATTTGAAGTCTCATATATTGGTGTACAATATGAGAGGAAACTAATCCACCTTGATGATCATAATTAAAGATGCGTGTAGTAGAAAAAGTAACAAACATAACTTGATAATTTTTAAAATCAACTTAACCCATAATAAAAAGAGATAAATGAATTGAAAATAACAGACAGATAAATCAAAGAAAAGAAAACAGATGTAATAATAAAAAAGATATGTGAAAATGATTGAATTAAAATGTTGAAGGTCTTTGGGGTGTTGTATTTGAATGTAATTGAACTGAAAAGTATAATATATAGGTGATGTACTAATCAAATGAAATCATCATATCATTGTAACTGTTGAATGTGACTTTTCAATAAATATATTCAAAAATGTCGGAATGTTTAAATGAAAATATAAATATATTTTTCCACAGTAGTGACATCCATGAAAAATTAGTGAACGCAACATACTCTCTTGAAACACATTAACTATGGGTTTACTAGATCATGGAAACTAAAGGATGATGGACTTACCAGTAATGATGTCATTCAATGATTCCATATAGAAGGGATGATGAAAATAGTACAGACTACCTAAAAACCTGTGTTGAAGAAAACAAAAGCATACCTTGGATGCAACTTCTGAACAAACATGTCCCTTGAAAACATTATATAGCCAGGTATTAAATTACACATGCCCTAGTTTGAAGAAGATATATATCCTACATTGGATAGTGAATCTTGAAAACAAATGTCAATGGATGCACCCTGAGGTTTTACATTCATCCATAGGAAGTCTGCACATAGGTCCTTTTTTAGTTTTGCCTTCTATAAACCTAAAACCATAATCTAGTAGTTAGTCTAAAAGTTGTTTAATTGTAATGAAAAAATGAGAAATGGAAAAAAATTCACATGAGCATCTATTAATTGACACCAAATTAATGAAACAGAGAAGTGAGTGTCTTGAATTTGCATTGTGAATTTAGGAAAATTCATGCACAAATTACCTGCATTCATATGATGGTCAAAACGGATGTTACCTTCCTGATTTTATGACCAAATACATGAATTCATAACCAATTCCTGTTTTTGTATTCACAACTACTGGAAAAACAGTTAGATAATAGTGAAAAAACATAGTACAAGTTACCCTGACTTGGATATGAGAAGAATTACTGCATGGGTTCTTGGGATATGTAGTAAAAATAACCCAGTTCCATTGAAGCAGATCCTGGAACTGGGGTTGATTAAAAGACTAAAAGAAATGTTGAATTACAGTAATTTTGAAGAAGAATCTGGGCACTTACTCCATCAGGGATTTATGTTCAACTAAATCTTTGAAGAAGAATAGAAAATGAAGTTTTTCCCTAAAGAATGATTGGAATTCAAAAATTGGAATGCAGAGTATAATTAAACTTATAAAATATAATAATTTATTGTTTTATAAAATTTAAATATCTCTAAAATTTCATAAAATGTATAAATATACATACCTTGTCCCCCAACCAATTTTAATTCCCTTTCGGAAATCCTTCTATGCTAAAAGATCATCTCGAGTGCAAATCATTGGTGTTTCACATCGTCTGTCAGATTAATGGACATTGAGGATAAATGAAGATAAACATTTAGTAATTTATATAAGTAAAAAATATATATATAATGATATAAAATTTAAAGGGAACAAATGCTTATAAGTTATAGTTGTTTAAAAATTTAACTATATATTTTTTAGTAAAGGAAAACCATCATAACATCTTTCCCAGACATCAGTATTCTATCCACATTGGAGTCTTGATAATCATAGGGGGAAAAATTAAAAACACTTATCCTTTAAATAACTACCGACAAGATCTAATGAATTCAAGAATAGAAAAGACAACTCCATCTAGTTACGGAACATCTAAAATCTAAAATATGACCAACCCAATTATATCCACCCTTTGAAATCACCATTTGGAAACACCAATGAGATATCATAATATGGAACCAAAATATAGATCCGCATCATAAAAACCATGAACCTAATGAATCAAATTAGCAAAAACATCACCATCTATATCACCAATCATCACAACACCATTTCATCAATAAATCAATAATCAAAAAACCAATAATTCTATCAGCCATTCCTGGTGGAGTTAGAGAGCATCAAAAAAAGAATTCAATGAGATGGAATTTGAAGAAATACAAAGTTATGTGTACCTAGAAGCCTATAATAATCATGAATGAATTTCAATGAAACCCTGATGAAATAGATCAAACTTCTTTACATTTGGCTGATATCCTGATATACTTGCTGTTGACAAGTATAAATTTCTCTTTGGAGCAAAACTATTGATTATTCAAAGGTTATATGAAAACAACAATAAAAAATTTGAATAGTGATAATAGAGGTATAGAAACATAGGAACTTGTAGTTTATATTCAATGGATGAAGGCACACATATCATTACTGGACTATCATCCTCAGTTTCATATATAAAAATTGAATGTTTTAGATCCAGTGATGCGAGGGAATGTTAAAATGATAATTACAATAAAAAACTTATTATATAGAATATGTAACATCCATTAATTTAGAGAAATAAAAAATAAATAAACATTGAATCAAGATTTCTATATTTCCATAATATAAAATATAAAACAATGCTTCAGGAGAATCAATGAACTTTTCTATATATATCAATGAGTATTGTTCACCTAAAATAAAAATAACTGAGAAGAATCTATTAATAATGATGATATAATAATAGAATGTGGTAAATATTATATTATAAAAAACTGATATAAGAAATCAACTATTAAGAGCTGTGAGGTTTATAGATGGAAAATGAAAGATTAAATGAAAACTACTACAAAAAAACTGGTTTTCACAAATCATTTAAGCTTTTGAAATAATTGAATGAACTCTTTTACCCTGAAATTAACAACATTGAAAAATTATTTCAAAAATAAACAAAATATTCATATTAACCTGATATGAAAATAACTGATAATCAATGGAAGAAGATGATAGTATAATGGAAGGATGTAAACATTTGGTTGAAAAATCAAATGAAAGTCAAAAAAAAGTTAAGAAAATAGAAAAATGAAAAATTTAATATAAAAGATAAATTAACTATACCTATGAGACAAATGTTATTATCAATATATATAACGAACAATGATTATAATAATAAAATAGGTAGGCATACCTACACTAAAAAATGAGGTTGAATAAAGTATTGTGAACCCTGAAAAAACGAAGAGCTGAAGGAAAATTATAATGAAAAAAACATGCACCTTATAGATATCAAACCAGTATGTCAGCTTCACTGGGTAGAGAAATCAAATGCTGGAAAATATTGAGCTACAGAAAACCATATATAGTGACCTCGACAACCTGGATGCTAAATATATATTCTCTCTGCACCCAATAGACTGTCCGTACAAAAAAATAACTTCATGCTTAACCCCATGACTCTCTCTCAGGCATCTATATGCAGCCTCAATATCTGCATAAGCTCCATGTTCACTCAAGAATGAAAAAAATTATAATCATGTGATTCAGAAAACCCCTTAATAAGAGGACTACCAAAACATTTTTCAATCATTTCAATTGAATCCCCTAAATGTGAAACCACTTATCACAGGTGTTTGAACTGGTCAATGATTATTATTATTTTAGAAGAGGGAATTGAAATTCGATGCATAACTCTTTCTCCATTTGTATCTAAATTCCCTAAAATTAATGATGAAATGTTCTAAAGTTATAGATTCTTAATCCTTTTTATTCATTTGAGAAATAGCATGTACCTTGTTTGAAGACCATCCAAACCCAGAATAATTATATCTACAAACAGCCGGAGGCCACATGATAAGTTAGTCTTGATTGATAAAAGTAGAAACAATGAACGGCTGGATCTAAAAAACTGACCCCATCAAATTGACTCGAATATTAATGTTGAGTTTGTATAACAACTCATACATTTGACCCAGATCTGCAGCATTTCCGTGAGAGTACAGAATAGTCAGGGAAGCTGATGTGTTCTTCACGTACGACACCATAAGTGTATCTGCATCCTAAGACCATGCTTTATATTGAAGATCAGTTTGAATTACATAAGTGTCCAAAATCATGGCATGAAAATGATATTTACTGTCAGAATAATAAATTATTTACTCTTGAAACCCGCTGCAGTCATTGCATTGTCAATGCCGCTATCACGAAATTCCTGATGACCAATTCCATCACCCTAGAGCACAACCTCACTATTGAAAATGTAATTAATTGAAATAACAGAATTTAAATGATACATATAAAAGAAATATGAAATAGTATGCATAAAAAACTTCTACCTAACCATGTAAATACAAGACTGTTAGAAAATTCCTCATAGGCTTGGGAATGTGAGGGTGAGACATGGAGAGAAGGAGAGACTGAGTGGGGAATCAAAAAACAGTAGAGTAATGGGACTCCGATAATAGGATGTGATGGAAAGAGAGGGAGAGTAACAGATGAAAATAGAGTAAACTGCAAATAGAGTCGGTGGTTACAATAAAATAAACATCAATTAATGGACACAAAATCAATCATCAGTTAACAATAAAGTAGGATTTGCTAAATATAGGGTTACCTTCAATATATCCGACACAATTCTTGAGTCGATTCTATCTCGCAATATTCTGTTTATATCGTATGATATTTGCAGTTGCTTATGTGAATCATTTGTAGTAGATAGTGCGATCTCGAATTCAAATGAAAATATAGTTGCTGGTAATAACACAATGAATGTTAATTAATGGGCAATGAATCAATCAACAGTTAAGATTTAAGAACATTTGGGTAAATGTAGCGTTACCTCCAATATAGGTGAAATAATTTGCGACACGATGTTGTATCGATTTAATCGATTGATTCATATTAAATCGTCGGATACAAAGATCGCAAGTAGAAATTTGTGGGAATGGGGATCCGAACGCCGAGCAGATGAAGGAGGAGATGGTGGGGATGGAGAAGGTGGGGGAGAGGGTAGTGGATGAGGGACCAAAAGACTGAACAGTGGAGAGAATAAGCGGATTTTCAACCTATGATTGGGATGAAATGTCTGTCAATTGAGAGTGATGTGCGAGGAAGGCGAATGAAGAAGGAAGCCCTAAATATGAAGTTCATTCACGATAATGCTCGGGTCGGAGTCAATTTGTGAGGGGTATTGCGGGGTTATGGGTGGTAACAGGAGGGTGAATCGGTAAATGGTGAAATAAAAAAGGTGACGTGGTATTTTCTTGGAGGTTACACGTAAGCATAGAGAAACCCAGGTTTAGTAAGTATAGCGGATCATTAGAAAACATCATAGAGATAGGGTTTCATAAATGATCGATCAAATGTATGTACATCATCAAGTTCATGTTATACAATTAGCAATACTACATATGATATTCCTTTGTTGATATGGTTTATATAAGCATTTGGTTATGCCTTTCAGTCATATAATCATGCAAGCAGTCTTTATGGCACTAATGAATCATGTTTTTTTACCATTTTTAGTATTTTCTAAGGTGTTCTTAATGATGATATCTTGTTCTATTGTCACACATAACATGACCATGAAAAACATTTTTAAAAAAGATTGAATAACCTAAGATAGAATCCTTTAAAATATTATCTCACAATGTACCACCTTTTTATAGATAATTTTCACTTCCTGGGTAAAATTATGTCTTAAATAATAGTATCAGATAACCTTGTAAAGGTGGGAGATGTATTTTTAAAGGACCATCCCAAGAAAATTTTCAATATATATAGTTTTTTGGTCTTTTTGGAATTATAATAACATTTTATATGACTTATCAAGCTCAGAAAAACTAATTAAATTATTATCATAATAGGGTGTGATAATTATATGATCAGAATCCTTGGATATATAATTTTAGTAGCTAAAAGGGAGTTCAAATTTAGTGTTGGTCAGGATTCTGCAAGTGATGAGTAAAATCTATATAGTCTATTGTCATTTATCAGTCTTCAGAAAATAAGAAGTTTTGATTCTAGAGGAGGGGGTCCTGGAATATTGCTATCTTCAATTGATTCCAAACAATAGCAACAACCCAAAAAAATTTCATGACTTAGCTGATGTTGTTCACAACTTGTGTTATTGGAGGTATTATTTAACATAAGATCAATGGGTGGTGTATACATACCAACAAAATACCCAAGGAAATATTTCAATAGAGTGAATTAAATATTAATAAAATATTATTAGGGGAATACATATATCCTTTGGACATTGATATTCCTTATATGCCTATTGAATGAAATTACTTTCTCACTGGTCTGATTATGTTGACATAGACATAGGTATCTTATGAGGCCAGTAGTGTGTGGAAGCTTGTGGCCTTATTTTAGGAGATGTAAATGGAGGTTTGGGAACATCATTGACAGTGTGTAAATGCACCGTTATCAGTTAAATATTAACCTCAATTGAGATTATATATGAGGTATCCATTACATATAAAGGGCTTTGTCTTGTGGGAGAGAATTGTGGTTGATAACCCACTACTTGGTTAGAATATTAATTATAATGAGATCATTCCCATTCACGGATTAATATGGGTTCCTACAGATATATAATTGGAGTTTATTTGAAATTATCATGCACCTACATGGGTAGTACATCACTATCTTACAATGATTAATCCTGAAATATTCCATCAATACTAGTTTATGGAAATGCAAATATAGATATCTAGTTTTCTTACTTGATATTCCACCTTTTTGAATGTGATGGAATAACTCCACTAAGCACTAGTTCATTTATATCTACTAACTATTCCTTAGTGAAATTGGGATGAAGTTATGGTGTATTTCATTAGTGATTTCCAGGATCACCTCTAAAAAGCGACACTTTATTAATGATCATATATAAATTGAAAATGGATTCGTATTTCATTCATATTAGAGTAACCCTTTATGTAGATGATTTTTGGGAGGATTTACATTCATGAGATTATATGTCTTCATATATTTACACATTCAATCATAACAGATAGAGGATTTAAATTCAGATCGTGGTTATAGATAGGTTTTCAAAGGTTACTAGAATAACATGTACTTTTGAGTACCCCAACATAGCAATGGCTAATACGATAATATGATATAGGTTTTGTAGGTCATTCTCTTAGCATGTGTCCCTAATTAGGAATGTTCAAGGGATAAACGTTTTACTCTAATTCCGCTCTAATGTAATTATAGAATCTATGATAATATAAATATTTTAATTTATTATGGATTATATATTTGTTTATGTCATTCACCCATTCACATTATAGAGGAAGGAGAGGGATCGTTACCAGGCCCTCCTATCATTCAGTAGAGTTCAGATCATATTCATATTATAAAGATGTGGATGTTTGAAACATAGTATAAGAAGAATTAACATTCCAATCATCACCATTGGTCACTATATTTTGAGGTGTGGGATTAGTTTTACTGACTGCAAATTCCTTTTTTTTATTGAAAAAAAAAATTGGTTAAGTGAGAACCCGCCATTACAAATCACTTTGAGGCTCTGTGAGAACCAACATGACATCACAAGAAACCATTGAGGGTCTGAGCAGAGAACCCTATCTAGGACTAGAACCACATAAAAAAAACCCCAAAAAACACATATGAACATTACATTGTGGCTAAGTGAGTACAAAAACAAACCACCCATGAAAACAACACCCAAAAACAGGAAACCAAAACCACCAGCACACATCATGTCGATCATCGAATACAGAGAGGACTGGAGGGGGAATCCTCAAGCCTGGGCATTCCTGAAGTCGCTCTCTGCAACCTCATAATGACCTGGGTAGGAAACGATGACCCTGCCATGATCCAGCACCAGCGACCCGTGCAGACCAACCATCACGCAGAACCAATAAAGAACCAAGATCAAACCACCATCGCTGGAACCACCAACACCATCCCAAATTGCCATGAATCCTTTGAGGCTAAGTAGTATGGGGTCATTCATGGAGTAACACCGCAATAAGGGAAGAGGTTGCCCAATGCACAGGAGGCCCGAGCCAGGCCAAAGCAAACCAGGGAGCGGAGGATCATTCCAGATCCTCACAGATACAACAAAACCCAGATCCATATGAGAAAACCGCCACACCAGAACCCGAGATTCCTGTAAACCAAAGGATATAATAGAATAAATCATCGAGGAAGGTATAGGGAATCTGAAAGGGGGCGGGGGCATCTAGCTGGGCTCGCCAGCACGGACGAAGGGCCACTGGAAAGCCGCACGCCACCACATGAGGGTGGCAGATGAGACATCGACACCAGCGGCTTCGCGACAGTAAGATCCTGGGGCAGATCTGCTTCACGTGAACCAGATCCCAAAGGGGAACGTCGCCGCCACTCGGCCACCGCTTCCCTGGAACCTAAGGCGCCGGAAATACCAATGATCCACTACGAACCCAGAAGAGAAGGAGATTCTGTCGGCACCGAGTTTTCCTTAGGATTCCACCTCATTACATAAGGACCTTAAATATTATAGAGATAGTTAATCAAGAATATTGTTGGTAGAAGTTACCTCAGAGGTACTGATCCATGAATTATGCATTACATGTATCTAAATTTCATCAATATGATTTAGATTCATCTCATATTCTTTAGCCTAGTGAGATTAACCTAGATTTTGATGCATCCAATGAGGATCACCATATTTTTTTAATTGATCCATAAAGATTATCTAAGGATAGTCAGTTACATTTGTAAGGGGGTTATGGAATAATGAACTTGTAGATGATTTGTCTTCAAAGTGGGAGGTTAATACACAATCCCACTAGAATGAGTTATTATTAGATGATATTTTACCACCCATGGAAGGAAAACTATATAAAGATTTACTTTAAGGTTTAATATTGTAACATCTTAGATGTTCTATGAGTTATTAGTACTTGTTTTTTCAATAATTTCATAATTTTTATCCTAATAGAAGAACTAAATGAGGTCATGAATGTTTTGGGGCAGTCTGGGGATTCTACGGAGCCAAAGAATTTGTTTTTGGAAGAAAAATGATTGGTACAAGTTCATTATAAACCATTTTCCAAACTATACATGGGTTGGTTAGACTGTGTGGGATAGTCCAATACTATGCCTAGGGACACAATGTTTGTTCTATCCATGCCTCGTAGGCTGCATGAAAGTGTAAGAATTACAGACCTCTTTTCAAAGGGGGTTTTCATAGGCTATGAATTGTTAGTAAAATACTCAACCTTTCCCATGTGATGGGTGTCTTGGATAGTGTTAGGTTCATAGTAGCAGCACAGTTTGGCCAATATTGTGTAAAAACAATGCAACCTTATCAAAATGTTAAAATGAAGTTGTTTTCAACACTTTCATTTTATGATTGTATATTTTTTCTATCCCATGTCCACCAGTTTCCATCAAATGTAGATCTCTTTTACACATAATGCATGGAATAACAATATTGTCTCCGTACAGACTCTGAATCACCTTTCATTGGTTTCATTAAAATAATAACAACAAACACTCTATTCCTCTTAATTACTTTTTCATTTATCTTCATATGGATAAAGTAATTTTAGTACGAGAAAAAATTAAAAATTTCAATTAATTTTTATATTTTCATAATTTCTTCCATTATATCATGGAAAAGAGGACAACAATAGACAATAATTCGACTACCAAACTAGGTTACATGGTGTCTTGATTTTTCATTAATGTCTTGATGTTTATATAATACATTGTTATGCCACACAATGTATTTTCCAAGCCACACTTATTATATGTAAATTTTAATAATTTAAATGAATAATCATGACCAATATGACCAATGTGGCCCATTTATAAACTTAAATAGGTTAAGGTCCTTGATTTGGGGCACCTCATGTATGTTTTTTTAAATTGAATGAAACCAACATGGGATGACCCATGATTTTTATCCACTTATTGACTTCTATTTTTTTACCCTTTTCCTTTGGGGTGATAAATTACATGATTAAAGTCTAAATTGAATTTAATTATAGAAGGAATTGAAGACTGTTTCCTAGTTCAATTCTCCCCCATTTATCATCCTTAGTATTGTGATGTTTCTAAAAAATAAAACTCCCAATTTAGATAAATGGGATAATTCAAAAAAGGATAGGCCTCATAAGACATGCCTATAATTTGAGCAACCATATGAGGTGATATAATTTCTTATATAAATGATATGAGTAGTTGAATTAAATGTAATAAAAAATAGTACGGTTAGCCATCAAGACCATTACAATTCTTGTTTCCATGCTTAGAGTGAAGAACATTATTCTAAATCGGAATTCCATGAATGGTATTATCTTGTATTATTTAAATGGATGAATTATAAATGGAATTATGATGAATCATGTTTGTCCCATGGGTTCTTATATGAATTCCATGAACAAGAACATACAATATCATTATTATATGTTCCATTAGTGACACTTAGCCTCTTATTGGGGACTACTATGTATGAACTCAGGGGGGAAATAATATACGTTCCATGAGTGACACTTGGACTCCTGTCATGGAATACGATAAGTGTAATCAGAGGGATGATTATTATATATTACATGAGTAACCCTTGGACTCCCTATGAAGATTTAAAATGATATACTCAATGGGTGGGGACTTTATACTACTCATAGAGAAATTCCACAGTTTCAAAGGGGAATGCCTAGGATTGGACTGTATGGTCTTCGGTTCATAATTTGCATAAAGTGATACTCGGGTCCCAAATTGGGAATGTTTAGGATGGGATCTGATTTCTTTTAATCTTGATGAATTTAATGATAAATGATTTTAAGAAACCAAAGAATGATCATGGGTTCTATCATAGACTTAAATATTATGTTGATATTATTATAAATATCATGATTATATATGATCCACCATGTCACTTGGTCTATGTGCCTGGTATAAAAAATTGATTATAAATTAATACAGGACTTACTATTTCTTTATAGACATTATGTCTAAGGTTAATTTTTGTGGTAGATGAAAGGAATTAAATGGTAAAACAAAACTATTTAGTATATTTTTTAACACATTTCATTCACATCTGTTACTATTATATACACATTAATGATTATATATTCATGGATTAGATAGAAATGGACACCGTTGTAGTGGCCTACTGAATATATCTCAGCCACTATTTGGGCCAACATTGGGTACCAAGATAAACATCATGGATATAAACAGGGACACAGTAAAGTTACCAACTATAGAATCTTGGTTAACATTCTAGGATTAAGTACGGGTAGAGGACCGAGCTGATGATATTGATCCTTTTAGAGATTACCTTAGGTATTTTATTTGTACAACATGTTGTATATTCTCATTTCCCATGTTCCCACTATATTTACCATTTTTTATAGTATTCCATGATCTTAATCGTGAATAAAAAATAAATTGGTAGTTAATGGTTATTTATATATGGGATGGTTATTCTCTCACAGTTTTTTATCTTTTAGGCTTCTGATATTGGTTTATCTTATTATACCATTGTTGTATACCTTAATCTTTAGTGTATAATCCCCCAATGTTCCACCACATACCTTCACTTATAGTTGAAAGATGATGTGGTATAGGGAGGTACACTTGAGTTATTGTGGCCAATTGTCGATGGTTACTTTTCAGTGAATTGGGATTGGGACATCACAATAACATTAAATAGAAAAAGAAAATTTAATTGCCTAATGAAATCATATCTAGGAATATTTCATTATTTTAGTCCAATTTTGTGAAGAAAAAATGGAACTATAATATTAATATGATAATGTTATATTAAAATACATAATAATATATAATTTTTTTGATTATGAATCTAAATTAAAACACTTGACAATTCTCCACAAACCAAGGATATTTTAGAAACATTTACTGAACAGTCTCAAGTGAGCTCCATAAAATAATTGTAAATAAATAACATATTATAATAAATATAAATATTAGAAATGATAAATTTATCATAAAAAAATTATTAATAACATTTTGATAATTTATATTCCTTTTTTGGGTTATTAGTCCACATGCAAAACAAATCATGACAATAGAGAATAGTTTATTCATGTAATTGTGTTTCATTAAGATTTGTTATGTAATAATTAAATATTTTCATTTATTGTTGTATATATTATCCATGGATTAATTTTATAACAATTTTTCAATAATTTTACGAAATTTAAAAATTTATCCAATTTTCTAAAAATAATGGATTTTAAATTCAAAGGACAATGATGATGCAATGATTTTTATCTACACAATTCTCATTCATAAAGGTATGACATTTATTTATGAAATTATTTCATATAAGATAAAAAATTCTAGTATTTTGTTATATTATATGTTATTTTCTATTTTCATTCAGGTTATTTTAATTTGTATCACATAAAACCCGTTTTTAAATATCAATTTTAATATAAATTCCGACATCCAAAAGGGGTCTAGTTAGCGAAAATTTCATTTTATTTTTTTAAAATATTAATACATGAGAATCATTCTTTTTAGTTCATTTTTTTCCCATTTTAAAATTTATTTACACTTTTATCTCTATGTAAAATGATCTTTTAAAAAAATAGGTTTTCTCGATGAATTTATTTCTAATAAAAGTACATCATTTTTAGGGAAAACTACAATCCATTAAAAAAGGGTTTTCATCCATTTTTATCCTCATTGTAACAAAAAATATCCGTTATTATTTTAAAATACATATATATATTCATTAATGTGATCCCCAAAATTCCAATTTCCATTTTCAATTGGATTTTATACTATATATTTTTTTGATTTCGGATTTCATGAATGGTATTAAAAATTAATAATAGGTTTTCCATTATTACATCAAAAACATTTCTTTAACCCACTCCAAATTCATTATATTAACATTTATATCTTCTGATGGAGCTATTATTGAATTTTTTTATTAATGATATTTCATTCCAAATTTTTCCATTCAAAATTTAGAAAATGGAATTTGAATATGATCTATAAAAATCTTTTTTTACGACAGAGTTAATATCATTTTCTAAAACCTCATATATGAAATCAGTATTGTTTTCTCTATATCATTAGAGGATATATTTACATGGAAATTAATTTTCACGAGTTATTTTTTAAATCACCTTATAAATTACTTTTTTGTGTAATTTAATTTATGGTATCAAAAACATACATTCAAGAGTTAAATATTGTTGATACATAGTTAATATCCCATAATAAAGAAGTTTTATAGTATGTTAGGATAATATAAAGAGGGTACATGAGATGTAACCCAATAAATAGTGGCTGAACTTGTTGTATCCTAATCCTAATAGGGTTCATCGGATGTATCACAAGACCAACAGTATACACGTTTAATTTCCCTCCACACTTGACCACTAATAAGTTCCTGAACTATCACAATTTTACAAAACATCAATCACACCAACTCGAATGCATGTGGATTCCAACTAGAATTAGGGTTCAAGGGATGTAATATGGAGAACATATAACCCATATATTAGAGTAAACGGTATGAAAAATCATGACCAAACCTCATTCTAAAATGTAAATACCACTTGATATATGAAAATATCATATATTTACAAAATATAAAAAATAAAAGGGAATTACAAAAAACAAGAATACATGATGGATCACCCACTGGGTTGATAACATATACATTTAATAACAGAAATGATGAAAATGAAAAATGGTAAAAAAATTGTGTGGATCCTCTATAACCACCATATGACTCACCTAACCGCTACCCAAAATCACATCCTAGAAGATCTAGAATTACTATAACATCTGAATCCTCGTCCTAACTTGACCATGAAGAATTTGTAGGGCTTATCTGGTACATATGTTCTATGGTATCCTAATAATGCGATGAGTAAAACTCCATAGAACACCACTTGTACAATATCAAAATATAACTAATATGTAAAAATGTCCATATAAATGAGATCTATGTAAGAAAAATTATTACATCTACTAAAACATTGAGAACTAAATTAGAAAAATAAAAGTCAAACCTAAGGGAAAAGTTCTCTTTGTTAATGATATAGTCATACTTCAGCTTGTTATGTGTTGTATCTGATCACATAGTGATGGTCGTTCTGACCGTATTTCAACTAAATGGGGATAATATTCCTATCATTTTTCTAAAATATCACCTAGGGGTACTATGTCATTCATTGGGGCCATGTGTCCCCCGATGGATATGTTCACCATGTTTTAACCTTATTTTCCATCATCCCATGGGGGTCGTGTTCACCATGGGTAAACAAAATAATCAGTATCACTCGAGGTCCATGTTCACAATGGGTTAAATATGATATTCCATGTCCCTTAGGGGTTATTTCCAACTATGGTTAATTATATCCTTGAAAGTTTTAAAATAATTAAAAATAGGCACACCGAACATCTAAAATTTCCATTTCAAAAATATTAACATGAATTATTAGAAAATCACTTTCAAGGAAACCATTTCAAATAATATCTTTTTTGAGTTCAATATTTAAAAATAAATTTTATAAATGAAACCAATTTATGATAGGGGAAAAACACGCATTGTTTCCACCATTACAAATGTATACTTTTTAAACCAACTAAAGTCATTCATTTTACCATTTTAATACAAGATTTAACCGGCTTAGTTTAGCATGATATTTTTTATATTAAAACCACTTTTAAAATACAACACCCCAATTTACCCATTCCTGTTATTAAAATAAAATATAATATTACAAAGAAAAAACCATTTATGTTTATTCATGTGGTCAATAATTAGTGAACATGTTATATCAATATTCCATGCAATTAAATTCTAAAATAACGCTGAAAATATAAGGACCACCTACCTCAATGTTGATTCTTTCCCATTGAACTCTACGGGGTGGTATTTTCTACCAAGGCCCATACTGGCCCTATATATTGTTATATAAAAACCACCATCTTTTTAATTCACAAAAAAATAGTAAATAATTAAACATTCCACATTTCATTTTAGAATTAATATATCAAATTAAATCTAATAGGATTAAACTATTGAAAAAATCATTGATGACTTCATCAAAAAGGACCTACATCCAAACACAATACAATAAACTAAAGCATACCCCAACCTCATCCTTAGAAAAATCCCCATCATGCATCCCTAATTTAATATTCATTTCCCATTAAAAAATTAAACCCATTCAATAATTAATTTGAAAACATAACATCAATTATTAGATAAATAAAAGTACCTTGAATGACTCTCAGCATGTCCTCTCTCTAGAAAATACAATATCTTCAATATAATCAATTATTTCCCCATTGTTAGGTGGAATATTTTTCAAAACCCACCAACAAAGAATAAAATTAGAATCAACAAAATGAATGAAGAGGTATACATTTTTAGAGTCAAATGGGTATCCAAAAAAATTGGAATAACGTATGAAAACCACCCCATCAGAATCAAGAAATTTAAGGGATGAGGGGTCTGAGCCTATTTTTCATGAGCAATGAAAAGGGATTCAAGGGGAATCCACCTATAAAAAATTCATGGGAAAAAATTTCATATTCATCATTATGTGACCAATCTGTTAGTCATTGGCCCATATAGACAAGAGGGATCACTGACCAATTCATCCAATTAGCCAATATTGGGACATATATGAGTCATTGGTGGTAGGATCCATAAGGTTTTGTTATTCCACATCTAACACCCATATAATGGAATCGTATAGTCTCAAATGACGACAAACACTAGTCCACTCTAGGGGCACTCTTGAGCCCTAAGGATACATCATATGCTCCAAAACTCACCCAAAAACATCATTATTATGAATATAATTCCTTGTAACTATATTATATTGAGTGATTCAAAAATGTGACCATACTACTAATTAAAAACACAACTTAATTTTATAAAAAATCATCTAATTTATAAACCCATAATTTTATATCCAACCCACCGAATAAATTATCTTCCTTGATAATCCCTAAAATTCATTCTATAATAAAGATAACCAACTCATGTTGGAAACACCTATTCAAATAGTCATGTTCTATCATTTTTTTCAAAAATAATGTCTTCAATGAATTACCCGTTTAACTTCTCTTAAATCGTTCAATCATGTTTCATCCCCTATCATTCTCATCATAACATTGTGATAGTTCTTTCACATTCACATCCCCCTATGATAGGATCATGTTGTCATCTAATTTCTTGTCTAGTCTATCCTGATCCCTATAATAAAATTTTTCTTATAATATAAAGTTATGATTCCATAGAACCCCTAGAATTGGAGTTTCATATATAAATATTCAATTAGTTTTCTATTGAAACACTTATCAGGGTTCAAAATTAATCACACCTAACCACACATGAAAATATCACTCAATGTCAATACTCATTCTCATTATCGAATTCCATGTAAAAACAGACATGTGTACACCACCCATGAAACCTAAGAACAAACCAAAATTTCCACAAAAGTACCAACCAACTGTAAATACCCAACCATTGTATCAAAAATTAACGAACATATTCAGGTATGAGCACACCGAACCCAATTTCATATTAAGTTTCACTTTGAACATCCTAAAAGAGACTTTAAAAAAAATTGTCTTCTATCATTGATGTTCTATCCAATACATTATCATGACGCCTTTACTCCCAAAATATCTTCCAGACCATTCAAATGTATCCCATGATGTCGATTCACAACTTCAATTGCAATTTTCCAATCAAAACCTAAAATGATAAAAATTTATATTGTTCCCTTCAAGAATTAAAAACGTATTCAAGATAAAATAATGGTTTCACCACTTAAAACCTACCCTAATAACAACTCCAAGGCATGGAATCCACTCAATAACACAACCTAAGTCTATAAACGGAAATCATGAGGAATCTAATAGTATTAAAATTTAAATATTTCCCAATATCCAAATTACTTAACAATCATTCAATGATATATTCTAGGAACTGATGACCACAAATGACCATGGATCATACCACCTATAACCAACATCATTATCCCCATTGTAGGTGTAAATATTTCATCATATTAGTAGTTCAAACATGATCACTAGGTTTCACATCCTACACATCATGGAAAAAGACACCCAAATGTGACAAAACGTCTCATTCTAGAGTGAATCTCTAAGACATTCCATGTCATGTGATTCCAACTCATGG
Source organism: Viscum album (assembly GCA_963277665.1). NCBI lineage: Eukaryota > Viridiplantae > Streptophyta > Magnoliopsida > Santalales > Viscaceae > Viscum > Viscum album. The sequence goes on from OY728132.1 coordinate 1,936,821,402, forward strand.
ATAGTGCATCCATGAAATGAATCAGGATTCAATAAAAATGAGTATCACCTCTCCATATTGAAATTTTTTTCACTACCCACAACACACTACATACTTTTAGTTTCTTCAATATATATCATTTTAATTTTCTCTATTAATAATAAACATAAAAATCCACCCGAGATACATTTTAGTGCTAAATATGGCCATAATAATTCAGTATGGATCATCCATGTATCTGTCATAATACCAAAACAAAATAATGAATACTGTGACCTTTCACTAAAGGGATACCTTAAGTCCCATCACATGATTATGACTACAAGAACACCCCCCATGTTTAATTTTCCATGACACTCATTTCATTTATGAGGTGTCCATGATAACGAAGGGTCTTTTCGAATTCCAATCAAAATATAATTGGTCATTCCTAAAAGTGTCTCATATATTCCATTCATTACTTATCTCGTGCATGAAAAAAATATATTCATAGCCTATAGAAATATCATCTAAACATAACATACTACCTCAATCCATTTAAACCTGATAAATATACTCTCATATAATACCCCACTGATGAACCCCAACACATGGTTCTCTGAATTTCTTTTCATAAAAATTAGTTTTTATTTCATAATTCAACATCCAAACAAGAATCTTCCAATTAAGTATGATGTAACCAATTTAATACATATTATCTCACCTCATAATGATCCAATCCTCTTGGCTATGTCATGGATGAAACCACTAAAACCATAGATGATGCCCTTTCTACACATCAGTTCCTAAAATCATTAAGCACTCTAAGAACTCCTCTTCAAAAAATAGACACATCACCTTGGACCTGACATACTTACCCACCACACGCTACATAGTACCCATCACTAAAAAATGGGTGTCAATTAAACTCCAATATATTTCAGCTTAATTCACATGAATATTGACCACTTAACACCATTACATGTCTTGTGTATCCACAATACTCTCTTAACAAACTTTCAATCACCCACAAAAATTGGTTCATCCACTCTAATGGTCCTTCTCTTTGAATAAATCTTCAACACCAAGAGTAATTCCACTCTAGTTTATTGCCCCATTGTAATCCAAGGTACCATTACCATATCCTTTTAACCACTCTAGGGTATTCCCATCCATAATTAGATTATGCCAAACCAATGATTATCTTCTATGAACAACCCCTTGTATCCATAGTATCATGGAGTCCCCATGCAATAACCATATTCAGAACACCTTAAATTCACCATCCAAATACATAAACACCCACATGTGCATATAATATTTATAGAAAACATTAATGTTGGATAACCCATTAAATATTCCATCCACAATTACACAAGTGACCAGGTAATATATGTATATGTAAATTGAAATGGTAACTAGGTATCCCACATATTTCAAAGATCGAGTCTCTTATCATTTTCATTAAGATTTACTACCTATACCCAGATTTACTACATGGAGTATATCAAATACAATAGTATTTCATCCACACTCCCAACCCAAAATTCCATGATGACTAACATGGTATACAACCTAAAAGGGAACTGATGCTAATTGTGAATACATAAATAAGAATAGTCTTTTATAAATCCCAAACACTTCTATCACTTATGTAATAGAGAATTGTATGCTCTTGGAAGACCAAGACTAAGGAACTACCATGAAATAGTGTTCACATTGATAGTGTTTGGATCCATACTATATGGGAAACACCATAATATATTTTACTAGCTCAATAAGTAATTAATCTAGGATAATAAAAACCCAAAAGTCATCCCTACTGAGGTTAATATATGCCTTCACTGAAAATATAGGGTCCTTATATATCTCTTTCACTAAGGGTCAATACAATCATCACTGAGCACCCTATTATATATCCACATGACCTACCATAAATAAACAAAATTATACCTAAAAATCAGCCCGATTGAGTAGAATTCCACAATGTTCATATATATTAAAACATCATCTGATTAGTTTCTAGGAACATTAAATTGAAGTTCATAATTAAGTGATAAAAATAAAACAATGGTAGGTGTAAATATCATATGGATACTACATGCCTAATTATTTTGTAAGAAACATCTCGTTCTATTACTGAAAAAGTGTAAAATCAAATTACTAGATCCTTACCAAATTGAGAAGGATTTGAAAATTTAAAAATAATAAAACATTCAAAGTTATGTGTTTTATATGAAGAGAAAATAACTTTAATCATAACATCATAGAAAAAAATAGTAAATCATGATCCCATTGTAAACTAGATTTCCTATCATAAAAGATTTTTATGATTCATCATCCCTATATCCATCATAGTATCCCACACATTCCAAGATATCCTATATACTAAATTCTAATTAATATTACTAAAAAATGAACTAATATAATATAACATGAAAATTACCATATACCATGAACCACTTCTTGGTTCCCATAAAAGTGGATTATTTTATGACCTCAAGTGAACCACTGTGAACTCTAGAGACTTTCTACAAGATGTATGCATCTATGTGGGATCTATGGGTAGGTCATACAACCAATATCAACATAAAAAACCATATATAAATATCCAAAACCCATTTATCAATGTGGAAACAAATTATATTATAAAAATATATTAAATTATCTATCATTTTAAATAATGGTAAACACCAAAATTAATTTAGGTAAGATATATTTCCCATTAACTTGATCCCATATAAGAATAAAAAAGAAAAGGAAATTCTAAAATAGGAAGAAAAGGGTAGAAGTATACACTAATACCCTAAAGCCTAACTTAATCACAAACATGAAATCTCATACAAGATAAATCATCTTGGACTTTAAATACTGGAACTCCACTAAACCAAATTGTGATGAATGTGTAAGGATGATTTTGTACCCAAGTTCTATCACAACATTTGAAGGGTGTCAATAAAACCAAGAAAACATTGTCATATGTTTTCTGAAAATATAAACAATCTAAAGGAAAGTTCTCATATATGTGTTCTATGTAAATAAAATCAATGAAAAATACTCTAAATATTATTAAAAAATAAAAAATAAAAATAAAATCCAAAACAATGGGGTTTACCAAAAGAATAATACATACCTACTTCTTCCCATGTTTGGTTGTCTCTGATCATGTAACGATTATCGTTCTAACTATAGCTCTCCTGAAAATGGTTAATCTACCAATCTATATCCCCACTATGTAATTGATGGTAATATAACCATTCCAAAGGTACAACATACGGTGGGGTCTATGTTCAGTCATGTATTACAGTAATTTCTTGCATCTTCGAGGGGTTGTGTTCACCCTAAGTTCATGGTCGTTTCTCTCTTCCCCCCTGGGGGGCATGTTGAATCCATGATAGTCATAATATATGGAATTTATTAGATTCCATGTTCACATTTTATGAAATAAATCATCGAATAAAAAACTATAAAAAAGGCACAAAAATCATATAGAATTTCAATCTCAAAAAGGACCCCAATTTCCATTTTTCAAAACAATTCAAAAACATGATGTAAAAAAGCATTTGGAAAATAAAACCAATTTTTGAAATAATTAAAACACATTTTATTGACACTATTCCAAAATTAAATTTTTATGAATTACTATAATTCCATTTGAAAAATTGATATGAAACCACCTTAGATTACGATTACACATTATAATTAAAACCCCAATTACATCTAATGCTCAAAACTCATGTTATTAATTAAAAAAATATTCCATGTGAAACAAATTTAAATTAAATTTTTATAGTCATTAATTGATGATCCAATGATACTATCATCACGTGCATAAAAAATAGAAAATGAGACATTCAAAAAATTAATGAACAAAATCATAAAAAAATATTTATATTTATTTTTCAAAGAAATATTTAATTTAATGAGAATAATAATGATCAATAGTGGCCTCATCACACATAGACACTGACTAAACACACCCCAATGACTAATGGCACACCTAAAATCTCACCCTAGAGAAATACCCAACACATTTCACTGATTGTATAATAATTATCATTTAAAATTGGATATTGTGACCTAATTTTAATGATATGATTAGTGGAGGTACCCCGATGGCCTCCGAATATGTCCCCTTTCTAGTTAGAACCAAATCCCAAATAGAATCAACTAATTCCACCATGATCTAGAATAATATGTTTCAAACCCCTTAACCCAATGATCAAAATAAGAATTTAATGAATATTAGAGGAGCTAGAGATCAACATTGTTAAGGAGGTACCTCAAAACATAACAATAAACATAGGAAAGTAACCCCTTTTGATGAGGATAAAGATTGAATTGGGGATAAACTCCACTCTATGTGAGAAATAAGAAGGGGAAATAGGAAAATCCCCTTATAAAAATTATAGGGGTATGAAATTTATTAATAATTTTTAAGTGACATGATTGCGAGCTAGAGGCACTGTAAATGAATGGGATTAGTCCATAGCTCTATTAGTTTAACTGTTTTGGGAACCCTCTAGGTCACGACCCGTTCTCGAGGCCCATGTCGTGACTACCCCAAGCCTGCCTTCCATAGGCCAGGGGCTGGCGACTAGTACCAAAGGCGTAAATCCTGATAACTAGGATGGCATTGCCTTTATAAAAGTAAACAAAACACCACAGAGTACAAGCGGAAGTAATACACTAAGTAAAAAAAGAAAGTGATGAAAAGTAAATGGGCCAGAATACAATCCCAACTGAAAGTACAGCTACAACTGAATGAAAGTACAATAGAAAAAGGGAAATAGCTGGAAGAAAGGAAGCAGCTCCTGGGTCGTCCTCCTCAGATCCTACCAGAAAGGTAGGTATAGATAGCGCAGCTCCTGGATCGTCCACCACGGATCCTACCTGAAGGATAGGGATAGGTAGTGCAGCTCCTGGATCGTCCACCACGGATCCTACCTGAAGGGTAGGTACAGATTGCCTCCATAATTCTCTCGCCCTTCAACCTCCTCCGAGTGTCGTCTCGCCGTGAAGTCCACCTATGGATACTGACTCATCATGTGGTCCACCTCTGGGTACCATCCAGTCCTTGAACACTCGGCCTCTGTCAGCGCTTCTTGTCGTCTTCAACTAACACAATGAGGTGAGGGCATAGCCCATGCAGGGGTGAGTATATGATACTCAGTAGGGACCCCGAAACCCTCAAGGTCTCACTAAATCCAACAAGGATAACCACAAAGAAGGATCTCAACAGATAACCCTTACTTACGTATAAGCCGAAACATATACCTAAGTTATCAAGTAACCTATCTCAATCATGAGGAAACACAAAGGTTATTAAATCAACAGATAACCACTACATAGGTATATGCCCATACATATACCTAAGTTATCAAGTGACCCATCTCAATCATGAGGTAAACACAAAGGTCATAGATTCACCTCAAACCAGGATTTTTATTATCGAAACCGTAACTGCTGAAGATCCCCGTCTCTGGAGTGTACAGTGGTCCTGTCACAACTTCGAGGTACTTCTCACTAATCTAAGCATGCTGAGGTTCTCCTCCTATCGAGTACCGTGGGACAGCCACCCAAACATAATAGTTCTTCCCGCCAGGGTATGCCACCCAAACACAGTAGTGCACAGCCCCCTAATAGCCTACAGAGGTACTCTCCGGACGAGTACCACGAGTCTGCACTATCACACAGTATTGCTCCGTCCACCATATGTCTGCACCCAAACAGGTAGTGCTCCATCCACCATAGGTCTGCACCCAAACAGGTAGTGCTCCGTCCACTGGGCTAGTCGGCTCACTCCAATTTGAGTCGGTCAAGCAGTCGTCAGGTCTCACCCCGCTACACGGTCTCTGTACTCCGTACGCTCATCTCCGGGAGGGTCCTCTCCACAAGCTACAGGTCGATACTCCAAGTATCTCAAAGTCCCATGATGAAGTATCTCAATGTACTACCTCATCATAGGGGTCTCAACGCAACAGACGACACGTTAATCGGACGCCCAGTCTGTGAGTTATTAGCCTTTTCATCCTAGGGGCCCGGTTGGTTTCGTGTGTGAACCAACCCGGCCGTATCTCAACTGTACCCTGAACTCTCATAGGGTATACTCATAGGGACTGTTTCTCAACGTGATCACTAACACCGCTGATGGTTCTTCAAACGGACGTCCAGTCTGAAAGTTACCAATTTTTCCGTTCTAGGGGCCCGGTTGGATTTCGGGTACAATCCCACCCGGACACAATCCAACTGCAATCAAAACTCAGGAAAAGTATGCCGAAAGTTCTGTCTCATCAAGAGGAAACCAACAAAGTCGATGACACATCAATCGGACATCTAGAGCTCATGATATAAGGGTTTCCGCTCCGAGGGCCCGGTTGGTTTCATGTTCGAACCAAACCGGCCATACCCAAAGTTCTGCGAAACTGTGAGTGTAATATACCGAAACGACCGCCTTGATCCAAGGATCACTACGCAACTAATGGTGTGTTGATCAGAAGTCTGTGGCCCATGATACGGGCGTTTGAACGGAAACTGCCAGAAAATAGGGGGTTCGGGCCTAGTCTGACCCGGCACGAGACCCCCTGGGTCGGCCCGAACCGAGTCAGGGTCTGGCCCAATAGGGCGCGGCCCGGCTCGGCCGGTTGGCCTGCCACGCTGGCACGGCCGGGTGGCCGCTCGGCTATCCGGCTGAGTGGAACAGGGGGGTGTGGTTTCCCACCTGTGAAAGAAGCCGTGAACCCCACGTGGGGGCCGCTCCCTGCTAGCGACCTGGCCCGGCGCCGCGTCGTCCTTGGTCCCGCGCAGCCGCGGGACAAGCCACCTGCGCCCACGACTTCAGTCATGGCGGCGCGCTGGGTGCCACCGCCTCCTAGCGGCCGGCCAGTGCCAGCCGCCGCCTCCGACCGTCGTCGTCGCCGTGCCGACGCAGCGCGCCGGCCGGATTTTCCGCGGACCACCGGATGCGCTCCGGTGGTCCTTTTTTCTCACTACCTTCGCCAATGGTCCTCCGGGGACCCGACCTTTACTACGGAGGCTTCAAATTGACTTTGCGGCCCCGTTTGTCCTCACCCATAAATCCGCGCACAACGATCACCAGCGGAGTCTTCGAGTCACCTCCGCGGCCCCGACTCTGGCAGCGGTTTTGTTCCGCCTCAGCGGCGCCGCGCGATGGCACAACGCTTCTTCGTCGCATTCTATCATGTTTCCCCACGGTGTTGTTGCACCGCGCTGCCTTTGTTCATGCCGCAATGAACAAAACAGCAAAGGGGGAGGAGAGTCGGACGTGTTCATGCGGTCCGACCTCCTCCCGTTAAGTTGATAACAAGTGGCCCAAAAGACGTAGAATGACCAGGATTTTTCACGAACAAAAGTAATCAACCCAAATAGTTTTTCCCCGAAATCAAGAATTCCCAACCCGCAAACTTATTCTTCGAGGATTAACTTAATATTTAGATGATCCGCTTTCTTATATTTAGAAGGAAGTAAACAAGGGTTCACTAACAATCACAAATAAATTCCCTACCTCGAGTGTAGTCGAACGAAGGCTCGTCGCGGAACTGCACGTCGCGGAAGAAGGTGTCACGGAAGGTGGACCATCGCGTCATAGAGAAAATATTCATCGGCGTCGCGTCGTTGAACATTGAGGATCCGGCATTCTTGTTGACCTTCTTCAGAGGTCGGTGTTCTTTGCGTTCTTCGCGTTCTTCGACGAAGAACAAAGAACTTCGAGACTTCGAGTCATTCTCTTCAAAATCCTCCCGCACAACCCAAGCAACAACAATAATAAAATAAGTCACCTTATTATTTTATTACTTAAGCCTTCAGTTTGAATTTCATAATTGAATCAAACAATTAACTCAATTAATTGCAATGTTTTAAACCACCCAATTAATAGAGGCGTTTAATATTTATTTAAACACATGAGTTGGCTTCGTTTAATAGGGGGTCCAAGAGCATTACTTTAATGAAAAAGTGGTTGAGGAAGTTGAAAGGGTGGGGCTCGTGTTGGCCCCACCCCACTAATATCCTACCTAGAGGATTAGTTAGGATGTGGGTCCCACTAAACCACTTAGCTTAGGTTAACACTTCCTTGAATAAAAATAAAATCCGTTGCACAATATTTTATTTTATTCTTTAGTTAACAAAATTAAATAAAATTCCACCCGAGCAAATACAACTCCATGAAAAGGCGTTCTTAAGAAATTACCAGCACTGCGATTCCATCGGTGCCCTCAGATTTCAATTCTGAGCACTGGTTCAAAATATAGAAAAACTCGCTCGTTTGTTCACTGAACGTACCCGAGCTAAAATTCAGAAAATTATTCTGGGCACACCGGGCCTCAGAATCAGGTGCCGTCAGAAACTGCGTTCTTGTAAAATGTCAATGAAAATTAAGAAAACATTTCCCTTGAATTTTACTGGTCTTTGCATTACTCCCACCTTAAGGCTTTACGTCCTCGTAAAGCTTTAACAAAAACTAGGGATACAAAATTGGTATTGAGCACGCATCTGAGCCTTCCGCTCCCATGTGCTTACCTGGAGGTTCCCGTACTGCTAGTGAAAGCGCACCCGAGAAATCAACCATCCTTGTAGGATCCGCTCCTGTTGATCCTCGATCCCCACTGGAATCTTTGCGTATGTCGCCCTGTCATCGACGTCCAACTCCCTGAGGTCGATGATGTGTGACGGATCATGCATGTATCTCCTCAGTTGAGATACGTGGAAGTCGTCGTGCACCTGGTGCAACTGAGGTGGATGTGTCAAGCGCTAATCCACCTCGCCTACCAAGCTGAGGAACTAGAAAGGTCCATTGAACCTCGGAGATAACTTGTCGCCTCAGCCACATCTCTATAAACCTCATCGAGGTGAGACCCTTATAAATACGTGATCGTCATCCTAGAACTCTAGAGGTCTCCAATTCCTATTAGAACTGAAACTCAAAATGACAGCTGCCACGAGGGTAAGGTTGACCGACTCAAGAGTGATCAGTCGCACCCTCCTGTGCATGAGTTTATCCTGTGCTGCCTGGGGTTTCCTTTTCACCGACCAAGTAAAACACATCCCGACATCGTAGTTAAACCACAACATTTTTTCCTAATATAGCCAAATTGTGTATGAACTATGATTTCCTAGTCCATACTCAAACCAACGTCCTAAGGTCTCGACCCTGCCACCAAGAGATTCCAACCGAAACTCTCACCTTGATGGTCTAACCACACCTTCGGCATAAGTATGATTATCGAGTCTTCTTCAAGGTATCTCCAGACGTGAGGGTCAAGTCTACGGCTTACCAGAAACTGTAGGTCTGGGACAAGATTTCTGAAAGGAAGGAATGATTCATATCGACGTCTATTATTACGGCAGCTAGTAGTGGACACAGACTATCCCTTGAATCATTTTTAGAGCCATTGGGTCACACTTCGTAACCTCAAGCACCCGCACTCTTCCTCTTCCCTCCAACTCCATGAGCCTGGCGGGGATAACTAAGGCGGGTGGTTATAACATGATAAAATGTACACCACCTCATGATGATCTCCTAGATCTGCCTCCACGTCTGTTGCTTCATAGACTCATCTCTCCTTAAATATTTCCCTTCCTGAAACATTTAACATGCTCGAGTCTCTAAGACTGGCGCCAGTTTCTTGTTTCTTACTGCACTGTGCAGTCTTCATCCGCTCCTGGGTGATCTGCACCTTATTTGCCTACGATCTGAAAGAGTTGCTAAGATTTCTTCCATGCCGAAAAGAGAAACTCGGTGTCATCCCCCGGATGAACCACGACCATTGTCTAATACAGTCAATCCTAACATGAATGATGCATTCATGCCATGGATGACGTCGTAAGGCCTCAACATAACAACCAAGAGATCCAACCGTCACTCGCACCTCCAAGGGTCGAGTTACGTTGTCGGCATCAGTGTGAGGTCACTGGGTCTCCTCCAGTAGAAATCTCTAAAGTGACGGTCAAGTAAACAGTTTTAACTGGGACCTCTCAGTATCAACAAAACAAAAGGACAGGAAAGTAAACAACACAAATCTAAGTGTCTTTTTATTACTACAGCTCATAGTACAAAGACACAAATACAACAACAACATGGAACTAGAAGTACCAAGAACAAAAGTAATCCACTAGTTCCGCTCCTATCCACCTATTCCCGGGGCTCTACTGCTTTTTCCACCGCTCGGCTGTTGCTCAAGCACCTGCCGCTACATCTGCCTTTGTGGCTCCTCCAACACCCGCGGATCAACTGTATGGGGGGTCAGACAGTCACATGCCATGTGACCCTTCCTGTTGCATTCATAACACTTCCTGCTCATCGTACGGCTGGATCTGGTCCTCTTGGACCTATGCATCATCTATCTACTGCCTATAGATGACTCGACTACTGATAGAAAACCATGCGGAAAAGGCAGCAGCTCCGGAACATGCTCGGGGTGCAGAGATACTGGTACAAACTCCACCCTGAAGAAGGTCTCGAAGTCTCCCCATGTGAAGTTCATCCCGTCACAATACTGGAACAAGCGGATCCACCACCTGATTGCTGCTGCCTGAAGTAGGCTGGCAGCAAAGATCACCATGATGTTTTTTGGCGTCCCCACTAGCCTAAAGACTCTCACCACAACCTCCATCCAATCCTCAGCCTCCTGCGGGTCCATCTCTCCCCAAAACCTGGGTGGCCTCTGGCGCTTGAACTCATGCAGTGCGCTCAAGTGGCATGCATCGCCTACTGCTACGGATGGTGGAATCGGTGTCCCAACGTATGGTAGTACTGCTGGTGCCTCCGTTGGTGCCTCAACTATAAGAGGGCCCTATACCGAAGCCTCGTCGCTCGATAGGATGTCAGTACGCACATCCCTCTGGGCTCTAGCTGGTCGTCCGTGGAAAGGAATCCTGAAAGAAACATACATGACATGGTCAAACGATTTATACCTGGTGAGATGACCTGGTTTGAGCTGTTTTAAGGGAAAACCTTTGAAAACACACATGCAAGTAATGTTCTTGTGCACTGAGTCGGAAATCAAAAGTCAGGGTCCTGGTGTATGTATACGCCGGCCGCCCGAACCAACACTGGACTCACTAAACTAAAAACCACACTCCGTACCCTTAGTACTATTTCTTCATAGAAAGAAAAAAAAATATTAGAGTTTTATGTTCTGCGGTAGAACCGACTACTTTGATACCAATTTGTCACGACCCGTCCTGGGGGTCCATGCTATGACTACCCCAAGCCCGCCTTCTATAGGCTAGGGGCTGGCGACTAGCACCAAATGCGCAAATCCCGATACCTGGGAAGGCATTGCCTTTATAAAAGTAAAAAAAACACCACAAAGTACAAGAGGAAGTAAAACACTAAGTACAAAAGAAAGTGCTGAAAAGTAAGTGGGCCAGAATTCAAAACCAACTGAAAGTACAGATACAACTGAATGAAAGTACAATAAAAAAAGGCAAACAGCTGGAAGAATGGAATCCGCTCCTGGGTCATCCTCCTCAGATCCTACCTGAATGGATGGTACAGATGGTGCAGCTCCTGGATCGTCCACCAAAGATCCTACCTGAAGGGTAGGTACAGATAACGCATCTCCTGGATCACCCACCATGGATCCTACCTGAAGGGTAGGTACAGATAGCCTCCACAATGCTCTCTCCTGTCAAACTCCTCCGGTGTCATCTCGCCGTGAAGTCCACCTCCAGATACTGACTCGTCGCGTGTTCCATCTCCGGGTACCATCTAGTCCATGAACACTCAGCCTCTGACGGCGCTGCCCGTCGTCTGAAACCAAGACAACGAGGTGCGGGCATAACCCGTGCAGGGGTGAGAATACGATACTCAGTCGGGACACCATGACCCTCAAGGTCTCACAAAATCCAACAAGGATAACCACAAAGAAGGATCTCAACAGATAACCCTTACATAGGTATAAGCCCAAACTTATACCTAAGTTATTAAGTAACCCATCTCAATCATGAGGAAATACAAAGGTTATTAAATCAACGTATAACCCCTACTTATGTATATGCCCATACATATACCTAAGTTATCAAGTGACCCATCACAATCATGAGGTAAACACAAAGGTCATAGACTCAGATCAAACTAGGCTTTTTATTATCAAAACCGTAACTACTAAAGAACCCCGTCTCTGGTGTTTACAGTGGTCCTATCATGACTTCGAGGTACTTCTCACTAACCTAAGACTGCTGAGGTACTCATCTTGTCGAGTACCACGGGACAGCCACCCAAACACAGTAGTGCTTCCCACTGGGGAATGCCACCCAAACAGAGTTGTGCACACCCCCTAATAGCCTACAGAGGTACACTCCGGATGAGTACCGTGGGTCTGCACTGTCACACAGTAGTGCTCCATTCTCCATGGGTCTTCACCCAAACAAGTAGTGCTCCATCCACTGGGCTAGTCGACTCACCCCAAGTCGAGTCGGTCAAGCAGTCGTCAGGTCTCAGCCAGCTACACGGTCTCCGTACTCCGTATGCTCATCTCAGGGAGGGTCCGCTCCACGAGCTACAGGTCGATACTCCATGTATCTCAAAGTCCAACGAAGAAGTATCTCAAAGGACTGCCTCGTCATAGGGGTCTCAACCCAACAGACGGCGCGTCAATCGGTCGCCCGGTCTGTGAGTTATTAGCATTTTTGTCCCAGGGGCCCTGTTGGTTTCGTGTGTGAACAAACCCGGAAATATCTCAACTATATCCTGAACTCTCATAGGGTAAAATCATTTGGACCGTTTCTCAACGTGATCACCAACGCCGCTGACGGTTCGTCAAACGGACGTCCAGTTTGAAAGTTATTAGCTTTTCTGTTCCAGGGGCCCGGTTGGATTTCGGGTACAATACCACCCGGACACTATCCAACTGCAACCAAAACTCAGGAAAAGTATGCCAAAAGTTCCGTCTTATCAAGAGGAAACCAAAAAAGTCGACGGCACGTCAATCGTTCGACCGGAGCTGAAGATATAAGTGTTTCCGCTCCAAGGGCCCGGTTGGTTTCATGTTCGAACCAACCTGGCCGTACCAAAAGTTTTCCAAAACCCTGTGTGTAATATACAAAAACGACCGCCTCTATACAGGGATCGCTACGCAACTGACGGTGCGTCGATCGGAGGTACGTGTCCCAAGATATGGGCATTTGAACAGAAACTTCCTGAAAATAGGGGGTTTCGGGCCCAGTCCGACCCGGCCCGAGACCCCCTGGGTCGGCTCGAACCGGGTACGGGTCCGGCCCAATAGGGCGCGGCCCGTCCCGGCCGGATGGCCTGCCGTGCTGGTGCAGCCGCGTGGCCGCTCGTCTGTCCAGCTGAGCGGAACAGGGGGGTGCAGTTCCCCCCCCCCCCACCCCCCCTGTGAAAGAAGCCACGACCCCCGCGTGGGGGCCGCTCCCTGCTAGCGACGTGGCCCCGCGCCGCATCGTCCTTCGTCCCGCGTGGCCCCGGGACACTCCGCCTGCCGCCGCGGCTTCAGCCGTGATGGCCATTCCCGGCGGAGCGCCGGGTGCCGCCGCCTCCGACCGCCGGCGCCGCCGTGCCAGCGTGGCGCACCTGTAGGATTTTTCGCGGACCAACGGACGTGCTCCGGTGGTCTGTTTTGCTCGTCGGCTTCGCCAACGGTCTTCCCGGGACCCGACCATCACTGCCGGAGGCTTTAAATTGACTTTCAGCCCTGTTTTTCGTCGCCCATCAATCCGCACACAATGATCAACTATTGGAGTCTTTGAATCGCCTCTGCGGCCCCGAATCCAGATGCAGTTTCATTCGGCCTCAACGGCATGGCGCGATGGCACCATGCTTCTTTGTCATGTTATTTCTTGTCTCCGTGCGGTGCCATTGCACCACGCCTCCTTTGTTCGTGTCGCAACAAACAAAACAACAAAGGGGTAGGAGAGTCGGCCATGTTCGTGTGGTCCGACCACCTCCTGTTAAGTTGATAACAAGCGGCCCAAAAGACGAAGAACGAAAAGGATTTTTCATGAACACAAGTAATCAACCCAAACAGTTTTTCCCCAAAATCAAGAATTCCCAACCCGCAAACATATTATTCATTGATTAACTTAATATTTAGTTTATCCACATTCTTAGATTTAGATGGAAGTAAACAAGGGTTCACTAACAAACACAAATAAATTCCCTACCTTCAGTGTAGTCGAATGAAGGCTCGTTGCAGAATTGCATGTCACGGAAGAATGTGTCGCAGAAGGGGGGTCGTCGCGTCGCGGAGAAAAGATTCGTTGGCTTCGCATCTTCGATCTCCGAAGATCTGGCGTTCTTGTCTACCTTCGTCGGAGGTCAGCATTCTTCTCGTTCTTCGCGTTCTTCGACAAAGAACGAAGAACATCGAGACTTTGAGTCATTCTCTCCAAAAATCCTCTCGCACAACCCAAGAAACAAAACAATAATAAAATAAGACACCTTCTTATTTTATTACTCAAGCCTTCAGTTTGAAATTGAAAATTGAATCAAACAATTAACTCAATTAATTGCAACGTTTTAAACCTCCCAATTAATAGAGGCGTTTAATATTTAATTAAACGCACGAGTTGACTTTGTTTAATAGGGGGTGCAGGTGCGTTACTTTAATAAAAAATGGGTTGATGAATTTGAAAGGGTGGGGCTCGTGTGGGCCCCACCCCACTAATATCCTACCTAGCGGATTAGTTAGGATGTGGGTCCCACTCAACCACTTAGCTTAGTTTAACGCTTCCTTGAATAAAAATAAAATCTGTTGCATGGTATTTTATTTTATTCTTTAGTAAACCCAATTACGTAAAACTCCACCCGAGAAAATGCAACTCCGGAAGAGTTGTTATTAAGCAATTACTGGCACTGCAATTCCATTGGTGCCCTCATATTTCAATTCTGAGCACTGGTTCAAAAGTTAGAAAAACCCGCTCGTTCGTTCACTGAACATACCCGAGCTAAACTTTTGAAAATGATTCTGGGCACACCGGGCCTCGGAATCAGGTGCCGTCAAAAACTGCGTTCTTGTAAAACCCAAAAAAAATTGAGAAACAATTTCCCCTAAATTTTATGAGTCTTTACACTCTATCCAACAGTGACATCATCCCTAAGGGATTGTTGTCCTATATCCAACATATGGGTGCTTCTGTACTACAATATCAAACTATAGAAACTACAAGACCCCTCATAAGGATCTCCAATGCCCCCAAGATAAATAGAAAGCTCCAAAACACACAAAATAATATACTTTTTGTGATTATAAACCTCAAAAAAAAATTGATGCACAATTCTACAACAAACAACAATCAATAATTCAAAACTCATGTTCCCTGTAGAAACATTCATCCTGTTTGTACCCCTTCGGGTTTTCAACATGGTATGTATCCCAATCACAATAGAGTACATTTATAGTTTACCATACCTATCAATGAACATGGGATGGAGCCCAATAATAGGAGGGTAAATGTGTAGTAGACCATGCACACTAAATTACATGGGAAGTATCCAATCCCCATGAGGGTGCACTGGTTTTATCATAACATAATGGGGGAACACATTTAATAGCCAATGTATAAGAAGGTAAATAGGTTGTCGCATATAGAAATTAGTATACATAGGGTTTCAACTCAATCCCATTTCATTATGGGAATAAATTTGTAAGTCCTCTAATATGGTAATACTTCATGTGCTTTTTCTTGTGCCACAATTTAGTACTATATAATAATTTTATTTTACCATTGAAATTTTTTATAGTTTAATGTTTCTACAATCCTTGTCCATGGTATATGGTTGATTATATGAGACTATAATTTATTTTATTGCGTCATGTCAAAACAACATATCATTCCATGATATTTTAATAAGATATTTATTTCATTATCTATATTTATCATATTCTTTGATCTAACACTTCAAGATATCTTTTGTTTATTATATTACCTTAATAAGATTTTGAGCTCAAAACATTATTATGTTTCCATTCCCAAGGGTATGAAGATTATTATATAATATGATATATTTAGAAGGACATCTAGTTTGGATCAATTATTGATAAATATTCAAATGTGGTGATAAATAATATTCTTATATAAATTATCATAAAAGAAACTAAAATAACATTTCTTGAGATCGTTTGAATATTTTCAATATTAAATGTTTAAAATATTAATATGATGTAAAATAATGATATTTTCACCCCATGTTGTATCAAATAATGTGTTAAATCAATGTATTTCTTTCACAAAAAAACATGATTGTGTGTAGTTGGTGCCTCAATGTTAAACGAATTGAACATTAGTTAGATCATTACAATGTTTCAATGTTACTAAAATTATACTTATTTATAGATATCACTCAATAAATGTGTTCATTGGGAAGATTTTTCAAAATCATCACATGATGGTTTGGTAGGAATAAAATATAGTTGTAATGATTTTATGAAAACCCTAAATGTAATGGTATGAATTCCTGTCATGGAATTTCATTGACTATAATATAATACTTACATTGTTTATAGTTTTGTTTCATTTCTTGGTTCACATTTAAATATATATGATGTCTTCAGGAGATAGATTGATCACCATTGAACATTTAAAATGGAATTAATAATTTCTTTCTTTAAAATATTTAATAGTTAAGTATTCATGAACAGTTTGTTAGTTTTTAAAAAAATCTTCACCAATATTTCTAGAATGGAGTGTTTATAATTGGACAGTATGGTTTTATTTTTTAATGTTGTAATGGAATTATACCTTTTAAAAATTAATTTTTTATAAAAAAAAGAATTTTTATTTTTCTAATGAAATACAAAAATTAAAAATTAAGAATATCACCTATTATATACACCAAATTCTTCCTATATTTATTTATTAATACTTTTTTAAACCTATATTTACTATAATGGATAAAAAAATTCTAGTTTTAAGACCCAAAAGATTATATAAAATTAATTATGACTTTTCTTTTGAGTCAAATTATGGATGAATAAAGATTAATATCTTTTCAACTATCAATAAAATTGTTATGAAGGATTCACAACACATTACAAGGATGATCATTTACTTTTAGAAAAGTGTTTTGGAATTTTTCGCTATAATAAAAATTCAAGTAAATATAAAAAATCATTCTTAAATAATGGATAAAAGGAGGGTAATGATAAAATTACATCTCACATTATCACATCCACATATCCTTATCTCTCTCTCTCTTGACCCCTATCTCTTTATAACCACCATGGAGGTTATAGGTACATAAGAATAAATCCAGGAGCCCCAATTTAATATATGATTATTTTTTCAAACCACTAAACACCTATTTATTTTCTTATTAATTTTATTTATATTTGATGATTTTATATATTAAAATAATTCATAGTTTATTTATTTGAAATATTATGAAATAAAATATTTTGAAAACATTATCATATGATTATAGATATATTTATGATCAAATGGAATGATAAAAAATATTTTATAAATAATGTTTCTTGGATAAAAACCCTCTATATAGAATTTTAGAGACTTAATAAAAAATTGGGGTAAATATATACATGTTCTTGGATTGAAGGTGATATAATGAAATAATACAAGGAATCTTGTAGTTACCAAGATGGATGGGTCAAAATAAATTGGTTAGTGTTGTAAGAAATAACATTTTAAATTATTAAGAACTATGGTGATGACATAAAACTATCAATTAAGGTTTAACCTTTTTATTAATAATATATAAAAGTAAAATGGTTTTATTTTTTCATCTCCCATGGGGCTAGGTATGATTAAGGGTGGTGGACTATAGCATTTTCCTATATATTTTTTGAGAGACATCAACATAATAAGAAGGGTCTATTTAAAAAAATCAACATAACTTATCTGTTGTAGGTCAGTGCTGGTGACAAATCACAATGAGGTTGACATGACCTGAAAATTGAAAAGGGTTCACATCACCCCCAAAAAAACTTAAAATATATTTTTATAATAATAATAAAAACAACAATAATAAAAATTTCATTATTTTTTTAATAAAAATATTATTATTATAGAAATGTGATGTTTCTGCAAAATATCCAAATAGGCATAAAAATAGTCTATATAGAGAATTTTTTTAAAGGATCATAATGATGATGTTTTTGATTGAAATATAACTTTTCATATATGTTATTTAAACAATATAAAATTTTTGTTGTTAGTTTTAATGATGAATAGAGGCAAGAAATAATAAATATTATTATTTGATGAAATTGGTAGTATCATTTATTGGACACAAGTAACATGTTCAATGTGAAGACAAATACGTTCACATATATATAATGTATTGTTAATTTTAGGATAACATAAATCAATTATGGTGTCAAATACTATCCATATATGAACTATTTAATTTCAAAAATAAATTTAGTTTACCATTTAAAATATTTTCTTTATTTGATGATTGTAATTGCTAGGAAGTTTTCATTGAGATTGAATGAAAAGCCTGATTACTCAATCAATTGATTGGCTAAGCCAATGGAAGTAGTGATTGAACCATACTAAGGATATATTGGTTATGGTATGATGGTAAAATCAATGTAAATAATTTTATCGAACACCAAAATTATTCTTCTTGGAATACAGAAAAAATTAATGAGATTTAGAATTCAATATATATTAATTAATTAACGGTGGTGATAATATATGATAAGTAAGTGTGTGAAAAAATAAAGAACTAAAAAATGGATGATTTGATATTGTGATGATAAAATATGTTTATCTTGATATAAGGTAAAGTATTCAATTATACACTGACTGTAACACCCCGACCCAAATTACCCAAAGTCGGTGCATTGTTTCATAGCATTGGCATGATCACAAGGGATCAAATCCTGAAATACCGATCAGTTAAGTAGAATTGGAAACACTAGATATATTCATCTGTATTATATTACATCATAAAGTGAAAAACATTAACAACATCTTGTCTTCATAAGCCCTCATACTATCCCTGTAGGTCATTTATAAAATACTTCTTCACATCCTAGGAAAAATTAAACATTGAACGGGGTGAGCTCAGATGCTCAGAAATGATAAAAATATAGAGGAAAATTTAATAAATAAACATAAACATTTAAGGTAATGTATAACTAATACAAAATACTTTTAAACATGAACCTCAGCATAATATGGCAAAGATAAAATAAAATAATTCCATTTACCTTTCCACATGGATATTATTCTAATTGAATAATCACATGCAATATCAATAACCACTTTCATAATGATGGATTTCATAATGAAAAACTTTAGTTTATGTGTTATGGCCTCGTGCCAAGACCTATGGACAGACTGTAACCGGACCCAAACCTAAAGAGCCTCTGTAACTGGACTCCATCCCATAGAGCCTCTGTAATCAGACTCCAACCCGGTAGCCTCTATAACCGGACTCTATCCCAGAGGGTCTTCTGTAACCGGACCGCAACACAGAGGGCTTACTTTTACCAGTCCCCAAACCTGAACATACTAGTCCGACACATTCATCTTATGAAGAGGTTGAAATATGACATAAACATTTATATTAAAACTGGCTTACAAAATGTCAATACATTAACTATAAACCATGAATGGAATAAAAATAGCTCATCCATAGTCAAACATTTCATAAAACCATAAATACTATATGGAATTTTGTATCATAATAAATCAACATTAAATAAGCTAAAAATACATCAATGGATGTTGACATAGATGAAATCAAAACTATTTAGAAGAAATATATCATTTTTAAATCATTTAAAAGTAACATAATTATTAAATAAAACCATTATTTTGAAAATACTATTATAAGCTTGTAAGGGATGCTTCGATGATTTTATAACAGCAGAAAATAGCTACACCCTCTGTAGAAGTTAAAAAAATATTCTTACCTTAAAATGGTCAAAAAGGTCAAAAAGTAACATGTTTGGAAAATGAAGGAAAGATTCCTTTCAAAAATTTATAATGTTAAATAAGTGTATAAATGAATTTAACCCATTATATATTAAATTGTAAAAATGTTTTGAAATACATTTTTAAGAATCATGGTTGTGGATGAAAAAGAGGTCCCACTAGATAATTACATATAAACAACCTTTGATAATGAAGAGATTGTGAAATAAACCCTAACCTTGTACTTTTCCTTAGTCGATGGTTGATTAACCTCCTGTATAATGGTGAAATAATTGTTATAAAATTATACAAGAATCATATAACTCAATATGATATCATATATGATCTTTTAACATTGCTTTGTTAATAATATCTTAGTATTATCGTTGTTTCGGGTGTTAACTGATTCGTTTTCCTTTATATGATCTATTATGTAAGCCATGTTTGTTATGGATAGGTTGTATATTATTAATATCCATAATGATATTAAGTCATTAAACATTATTTTTAACCATCAAATGAAAATTATTCTTGAATGGATAATATGGGGAATGAATCTCATCGCGTTCGTGGAGACGGTATTCCATACGTACGCATGCCCGGCAATATCATTCTTTTTGTTGGTTGGAGTAGTTAAATCAAGAGGGGAGGGGTTAGTTGAGTTACTATAAAAAATTTTGTTTAAAAGATATTAGTTTTACAAATAAATATTTCCCCAAAAATAGATACAGCCCAGTTAATCGAGGATTTATTGTTATAAGAGTTTGATTGTTTAAACAACTTATTAAAAGATTGATTAATTATGAGTAATATTTATTGGTATTATTAAAATTAATTTTGAAGTTATCCTACTAAGAAAAATTAGATATAACTTCTTTCAAAGAATAACTATCGAAGTGAATTTAGTGTTTTTCTTGACTATGTAGTAAAACAATAAAATAGAGTAGACTAAATTTAAGTGGAAAAGCGGATATAAAAAAAGTGGTTCAGTCTCAAGCCGAGACCTAATACACTCCACTTGTTGATCACATACCACCAAGCCATTTATGTAATTAAACTCTTATCTACACCTTGGATCGGTGTTAACAACAACACATGGACTTTCCAGGACACACATGGACCTCTTCCACAGTTTTTGTGTGTAAACAAAGTAACGACAAGGCCACACAAGGACCTCTTCCACAGTTTTCGTGGGTAAAAAAGGGTAATGGATATGGTGAAAGGATTTTAGAATACTCCAGTTCAGCGTAGGAGATAGTGTGTGTGTAAAATATATATAGTACACACACTTCTTGAAATTAAATAATAGAATCACTAAGAGAGAGTAAATGTGAGTTTAGAATGCTATAGTGATTAGCAGTGCAGCTCTGGACTCCTTGGATAAGACAAAAATACTTCTGAGTCCTTTTCTAGTCTTTGAGTTGAAAAATAGAGTGTCGTGGTTCAGCTTGTGTTCTTCATGAGTAAATATGGTCTCTTTATCTCAGTACCTCGTGTGTTCTTCAGTAAAGTTGGATTGCATGAAAGAGACAACTACTTACTTGAAGATCTTGCAATGTGTTCTTCATGGTCATGCTCACCGGCCTATTTTCTTGTTCAGTATCGTGCTCAGTAGTGTGTATATTCTTCCTCTTAGGAACACTACTCTTTGTCTTTGAAAATGTATGAGATTTAGCCAACAGTTTCCATATGTGTCGTACCTCGTACCGCTTACTATGTTTACAATGAAACATTAAATATGTCAGTGCATTAAAGGCATCAAATATGGCTGTTAAAAAGTTAATTAGAAAAACGACAAAAGATTTTAGGAAACGGTGTCACAGTATATATGAAAATGGTGTCTTCTTCATGGTATCTTCTTCATGGTGTCTCCTTCACAGTGTCTCATTCACGGTGTCTCACTTACGGTTTGGGGCTTCACGGTTCCTTGATTCCCGTGTGCTGCTAACTGTGTCTGAATCTTAGGCAAACAATGTCTATCTTACGGTGTCGGTTATTAGTGTCTTTCTTCACAGTGTCAGGCATACTGTGTCACGCTGTCTCGTGGTCATGGTGTCTTGTGGTCACGGTGTGTCATGGACATGGTGTGTCGTAGTCACGGTGCCTGTGTCTTGCTCATAGTGTCTGAAATACTGTTTCAAGCTCCACGGTGTCTTGTACTTAGGAAAATAACTATATTCAGACCTAAACAGTATTATGTATAAAATTAATTGAGCTTAACAATTATCAAGTATGAGATAACATGAAATATAAATACACATGATTGATAAGATTTGTGAGATTTGTGATCATTAATAAGATTTGTAATTATTATTGAGATTTGTGATCATTAAAACTTGATTAATACATGATGAGTCCAACAATATCCCCATTTTTGATGATCACAAATCAAGTATAGTTAGTTGGTAAATTGAAAGCAACTAATGATAAAATAACATATTGAATAACAGATAGCTATAGCTTACCACTTTCTTACCCTTTTTGGATTATCAAAAAGTATAAAGGATAGAGGGAAAACAATGCATACTTCATTTAAAGTGTTCACAACTCAACAGACAGTAGAAATACAAAACAAAATCAATGACATCCCCATCAAAAAAATAGCAGTCACTAGTCCTTTTTAGAAATTGGCCTTCTCTTTGCATTTATCAGTAGCAGATGAATAAGCCATAGGGGCAGTTGATGACGTAGAAGAAGTCATAGAAGTGGTGGACAAAGAAGGGAAATGGAGACTTTCAAAGACAGATGAAGCCAATCTAGGAGCTTTAGAAGATCTAGGCAGCTGCTGGTCAAGGATGACAGGCCTGATCTGACTAAGAGCCTGGCCAACAGACATGGTTGTGGAAGCTAAGGCAGAAGTGAATGTAAGAAAACCAGGCCTGATAGGAGTAGCTGTTGAAGCCACAATGGATGTGCTTTGCACATAGAGATAAGGCCGCAGAAGCTTGATAAGTCTGTGATTATGTCCCATCCATACTTCATATCCATTTCAAAATAATTTTTATTTTCCATGAACTTGTCAAGTAATCTGGTAAAATCAGTGAGCTTCGGAACTTGTTCTTTGAAAGGCTGATTCATGGGAGGTATTTTTAGATTCTTTAAACAATATTTAAAGTGATTTTTCATATTAGTTTTAGAGAAAATCCGGTTGAAATAGAAGTCCACTTTCATAGATATATCCTGTTGAGCATCATTTGAAATATTTGAGTGAATTTGAACCATGTCTAGCACTCTATCACTATTCTTAACCACTTCTGATAATGGAGCCATATCAAATCCACTAAAGGCATTCAGAATCTACTCCTTGAATATTGATCTAAGCAGAGTACTGTCCAAAGGAGTGGAGGTTTGACCAGAGGAAGTAGAAGCTTTAACTGTTGTGGATAGAGAGTTGATCTGTTTCAGGGCCTTTTGAAGATAGCCAGTGTATTCATCTGCGAGTTTTTTCAGGTTCTCCACAAGCACTCTCTTGCAGTGAAACATATGGGTGTGCCTTTATCCAATATTTTCATCAAAGTATAAGTGGTATGGATGAATCTGGGACACCATATATCTAGAGATGTTTGAAACAGAAGGTTCAGTAGAAGCAGGAGCAGGAGCAGGCTCTGAACTTGAATGTAGCTGTTACTGCATGTCTTCCACCATGCCTTTCAGAGTTGCAACTTCTGTACTGAGAAATTTTTTTTCAACCCTTACTTACTGAATTTCAGGAATCATCTTGGGTTGAATGTGCCAGATAATCTTTTCTAAAAGTAGTGAGGCATCTTCCTGACTCAGTTGTGCCACAAGACGAGGTTGAGAGGACATAATTTTCTCAACTATAGCTAAGATAGAATCTCCAAAATCTTTCAGATCATCCTTGCTGACAGAATATTGCTGATCAGGTAAAGGTGAAGGAGAAGGAAGTGGTACATGGGCAGGTTCAGGGTCTGGTTGAGGTTCAGGTTCAGTTTCAGGTTCAATTTCAGGTTGAGTTTCAGGGTGTGTGACTAAATTCAATTGAAATAGAGAAGAAAGATGAATGCCATTTGTAGTGACCTGTTGATATTCACTTACATCATAGAAGCTGGGTAATTTATACTGAGTGTACACATAAAAATACTCAACTTCACCTGTTTCGACCACACCAGTTTCAAGATATTGAGGTTCCTCCCCCTCAAAATGTGCATCCTTTCCAGGAACTTGAGGCTCTGGTACTTGATTTAAATCCACTGGTCCATCTCTAATTTCATCAATCATCTCCTTTCTAGCCAAATGAATGGTTATCTCCATCCTCTCTTTAATAGAGGGTATAATCTCAGGAACAGATTTCTCTTTAGGGAGTTCTTTTTGATTTTCATCTTCCCTAGTAGGGATTTCTTCTAGATTTCCTCATTCCCCAGTAGGGAGTTCTCTTACTACAACTTCATCCAAGTCTTTCTGCTCAGATTCTTGACAATTAATTCTCTTTTAGCCTCATATTGGATTTCCATATTTATGTCATCTATAGGGACATGAGGTTCTCCTTCAAAAACAACAGGAGGAATAATTTTCCTTTCTTCCTCAACACCAACTTTGTCACTTTGAAGTACATCACCTTCTTCTCTAGGTGGTACTTCAGCTCCCTATTCCTCTTCTTATTCATCTTATGGAGAAACTACAACTTCATCTCATTCCAAAATAGGATCAGAAAGGTACTTTAGCCATGTTGGATAATCCATAGGATTATACTTCTCATAAATCTAGTCGTTATCTTCAACCCATTCTATCTTCTAGGGGTTCCAGTTTATTTTAATCCTCCTGATGGAAGGTTTAGATAAGAAATAATCATATTCCATAAGTACTTCTTCATTGGGTCCAACTACTCTTTTGTCAACAAGCATTGCTTAAATCAGTTAGGAGTAAAACAGAGATGTGGATTTGGATGTGACCTTGATTAGTTCACACAAATGGTGAATGATGTATTTGCCCAGATTTACCTTATGGACATTCTTTATAAGATGAATCTTAAACACATATTGATACTTGTAGACAGAAAAGTCACCTTTCCCTAGACTAATCAGATTTTGAACAAATTTGTACTACAACCTTGTCTTCCCATCAAGTTCAGCAGGTATGGCCCTTCTCTTAGTTCCATTCCAATTATATCTTCTAGTGCATTTTTAGGTCAAATAAATCATTTTTAGGTGCGGGGTATCTCTGATAATCATCATAAATCCATTCGCGAGGAATTATAAGCCAAGAAGCCCATAAACTTGACACGAAAGAGCATCTTTTTCCATTGATCCAGCTTGTCACAACAAAAATTTCACCAGCATCAAAAGAAATTTTAATATATTGATGGAACTGAGATACCAACCTCAGGTAAATGGGTATATCCTTTATATAGAACCATTCAAGCCATCCTTGTTCTCTCAAAACTTTTAAAAACAACGATTTTCTAGAAAACATACACTTAGGGTAAACTTCCTTTTTAGGAACTACAGTGCGGTTTACAAGGTTTGGATTCAGGGATCCTTTGGGTGCCAGCTTCAGTGCTCTCGTCTGTTTCTTCGAGCAACACATCTCAGATGAGGATGAATATGGATGCTTCATCCTTGGAATCCACAGACGGCCGAGAGAGAGATAGAGAGAGTTTCTAGGATGAAAGGGTTCAGAAGGAGTTAGTGGGAGAGAGTTCGGGTGAAGAATTGAGTGAAAAACCCTTTTGGTTTATCATTTGGGACTGTCAAATGTCAAAAAAGTAAAGACGTGGGGATGTAAAATGTGGTGAAATAAAAATTACTATGATACAGATTAAAAGAAAAACATAAATAATTTTCACAGTGAGAATATGAATAGTCATTACGGTGCCATGATAAATGGTCGTCACGGTGAGACAGTGAGTAAACTGTTCAGTCACGGTGAGATAGTAAGTGAAGTTTGTTCAGTCATGGTGAGACAGTGAGTAACAGACCGTGAATACAAAGTGTCAACTATGAGACTGTATACATGAGATAGTAACCGTGAAACCGTGAAGAAGAAATTGTAAAGTAAGAAAGTAGTAAATTATTAAACAGTAAGCCTAGTAAGATATCTATTTGGGATTGATCATCCCAAGATGATTGATGATGTAGTCTACTCACTCGGAATTTAATGGTTTAGTAAATATATTAGCAAGTTGATATTCAGTTCCAATTAATTCCAAGGTGATATCACCTTTTTGATACCGATCCCTCAAAAAGAGATGTCTTATATCAATATGTTTTTTCCTAAAATGTGAAACATGATTTTTTTAAATGCTAATAGCACTTTTGTTGTCATAATTTATTGGTACATGTCTGAATTTATATCCACAATCTAGTAAAGTGTGTTTCATCCACAAAATTTGTGCAGAAAAACTGCCAGTAGCTATGTATTCAGATTCTACTATAGATAATGCAACATAGTTTTTTTCCATACTACAACATGATACTAGTGACTTTCCTAAAAGGTGACATGTTCCATAGGTGCTTTTTCTATCTAACTTATAGCCACCGATGTTAGTATCATAATAACTGACTAGTTCAAATGATTGTCCTTTAGGATAGAATAGTCCAAACTTGGGTGTGTGCTTGAGGTATTTGAAAATTCTCTTTACAACATTTAAATTAGATTCTTTAGGATTTGATTGAAAATTAGCACACATATACACACTAAATACAATATCAGGATGGAAAGCATTTAAGTAGAGTAGACTTCTAATCATTCCTCTATAAGTGGTTTCATCAACAGTTTTTCCATCTTCATCAAGATCCAGCTTATAGATGGTACTCATGGGAGTGTCGCTACTTTTCTTACTATCCAATCCAAAACGTTTTAGAAGATCTATAGTGTACTTACTTTGAGTCAAAACAATTCTATCGTTATTTTGAAATATTTGAAATCCAACAATGAATATTTTGTTCACCCATTAAACTCAATTCAAATTCATTTTGCATCATTTTAGAAAAATCAATACATAATGAATTTTTTGAAGATCCAAAAATAATATCATCTATATAGATTTTAACAACGAAAACATCATTAGAAATTATTTTTATAAAGATGGTGGGATCAGCTACTCCTTTTGTAAATCCTTTGGAAATTAGAAAAGTATATTATTTGTCAAACCAAGCTCTTGGAACTTGTTTTAAACCATATATAGCATTTGATAGTTAAAAAATGGGATTTGGAAAATGAGGGTTTATAAATCGAGGGGGTTGTTCAACAAAAACATCCTCAGCTATATACCCATTTAAGAATGCACTCTTAACATCCATTTGATATATGTTGAAATTCAGATGTGCAGCATAGGCAAGTAGAATTCTAATGGCTTCATGTCTGGCTACTGGAGAGAAATTCTCCTCATAGTCAATTCCTTCTTCTTGAGTATAGCCTTGTGCAACTAATCTATCATTATTCCTAACTATATTTCCAGCTTCATCTACCTTATTTCTAAACACCCTTTTAGTGCCTATGACAAAAGTGTCCTTGGGTCTTTAAATAAGTTTCAAAAACTTATTTCATTCAAACTGATTGAGTTCTTCCTGCATAGAAATTACCCAAAATTCATCACTGATAGCATCATCAATGTTTTTAGGTTCAAGCTGTGACAAGAAAGCTTGATGTTCAACCTTATTTCTAAGAGAAGATCTATTTTGTGTTCCTTTCGCTATGTCTCCGACAACAGCATCCGAGGGAAGGTTTTTAAGAGTTCTAACCTTTATAGAAAAAGAGGGACTAGTGAATTAAGGTTCATCAATAGATCCTGGTTCATTATGACTGGATTGCACAGAATTTCTAGAATTGGAAGTTTTCAAAGATTCTTTCACAAATGTATTTGAGGATTTTGAGTTGATGTTATGATTTCATACATCATCCTCTGGATTTTCTAGGATGGTTCTAGGCTCATGTGGATCTGTTTCATCAAACATGATATGGATAGATTCTTCCACACATTTCATTCTCTTATTGAATACTCTCTAATCTTTACTTGAAATTGAATAACCTAGGAAAATTCCATCATCACTTTTGGATGAAAATTTGTCAAGATTATCCTTAGTGTTGAGGATAAAGACATTGTAGCTGAAAACTCTAAAGTAATTAACCTTAGGATTCCTATTATTCTAGAGTTCATATGGGTTCTTCTTGAGAATTAGTCTAATCAAGACTCTATTGATTATGTAGCATGTTGTATTATCAGCTTTAGCACAAAAGTAAATAGGTAGGTCATATTCACTAAGCATAGTTCTAGAAATTTCTTGCATGGTTCTATTTCTTCTTTCTGCAACACCATTCGGTTGAGGTGTTCTAGGGGAAGAGAAATTGTGACTATAACGATTTTGTGAGAAAAAGGATTCAAACTCTTGATTTTCACACACACATCCATTATCACTACTTAAAGATTTAATTTTAATTCCACTATGATTTTCTACAGACATGGCATACATAGTAAAATAAGAACAAGCTTCACTTTTGTGATCCATGAAAAAGGTCCAGTTATATTTAGAAAAATCATCTACTAGAACAAAAACATAGTGCTTCCCAATTAAACAAGAAACTCTATATGGTCCAAACAAATCCATGTGAACCAATTCGAGAGGATGAGAAGTAAAAACTTCCATCTTTGGTTTGAAAGAGATTTTGTGTTGTTTTCTCTTTTGAGAGGGATTACAAACATTATCATTTAGAAACTCACGTTTGGGTAAGTCTTTAACTAGGACTTTTCTAGATAACTTTCTAAGGGAGTGAACATAACAGTGTCCTAGTCTCCTATTCCAAATCCAAGATTCTTTATGAAAAACACTCAAGCATGAAACATATTGAGAAGCTAAATAATCTAAATTAACAGAATAAACATTCTCATTCCTGGATGAAGAAAATAATAATTTATATTTAGAATCAAGGACATTACATACATCATTTTTAAATTTAACATGATATCAATCATCACATAATTGTGAGATACTAATAAAATTATATTTTAATCCATTAACAAATAGTACATTAGAAATTAGAATCGAATTAGAGTTAAAAATCTGGTGTAAGCCAATGATCTTCCCCTTTGCATTGTCACCAAATGTGACATGTCCTCCATATAATTTTAACTGGTTCTTGAAGCATGAGTAGTCTCATGTCATGTGCCTTGAACACCCACTGTCCATGTACCACAGATTTGTAGAGGAGATCTTCAAGCAGCTTTCCTACAACATGATCAAAAAAAAGAAATATTTTGTTACCCATAATTGTTTGGGTCCAGTAAAATTAGTAATAAGTGCTTTAGGACCCCATATTTGTTTTATAGGTTTTTCATAGGCATTAGGTAAAGTATCTAAAAAATAAACTCTATTTGGTCCACAAAAACATGAAACAGTAGAATATGAACCATGATTCGATCTAGTTGAGCTATGTCCAGAACTGGGAACAAAATTATATATCTTAGACTTTGTATCAAAAATTTTTCTACTAAGGTTTCTTTTACCAGGTTGGTAACCAATGACAGTATTATATTTCGGAGAAAATTATTTTCTTAGAATATGGTTAAGGGTATTTTTTACCGTTATAAAACATATCTAATTCACTTTTTAATTTCTTATTAGAAATTTCTAGTTCATTTTTGTCTTTGATCAGTTGACTATTTTTCTCCTTTTTAGTAGTAAATTCAAATTTAATAGTTACAGTAAGAGCATGATGTTTCTTCAATGATTTATATTTGTCCATTAATTCATTTCTCGTCTCTTCAAGCATGATTCAATATTCAAATATTTCTTTATTGGTCATATTTTCATAGTCACATTCATCTTAAGAATAATATGAGTTTTGTACAGAAGAGTTCAGTGTTACCTCAGATGTGTTTGTCATAAAACATAGATTGGCTTTGTTAGTCTATTCATCATGTGATGTGTCTGAGTCACATGAACTATCCTCATTGGCAATCTAGGTTTCCTTCAAGGCCTTTTTGTACTTCTTGTCCTTATCATCATATTTCATATTATATTTGAGCTTTGGATAGTCATCCTTTATACGTCTTTTACGCTTACATTCATAATATACAATCTCCTCAGTTTTGTCATTTCTCTTACAGATCATTTTTTAGTGTCCTTTTAGATCATACATTACATTGAAGTTAGGATTTATACAAATTTTTTTCTTATTATAAAATCATTTGAATCATCTGGCTAGTTGAGCCATCTCCTCATCACTGTCTGGTGATGATAGTTTAGTAGTGGAACTGTCTATTGAAGCATCCAATTTTCCTTTGTCTTTGTTCTTTGAGAGGGAGGTCTTTAATGCAATAAATTTCCACTTTGGTTCATAATACTCTTCTTTTTTAACATTTAGCACTTCCTCACACATCATTAGTTTCCCAATGAGTTCCTTTATAGGTAGTCTGCTGATGTTGCATTACTCTCTAATTGAGACACTGGTTCCCCTCCATCTATCAGTTAAACATCTGAGAATTCTCATGATCTGTTCTTCGAAAGTGACTTCTCTCCCTAGAGATATCATTGTGTTGACAATCTCATTGAACCTATGATACATATTCGAAATAGGTTCATCGGGTTTCATCTTAAAGTTATCATATTTTATACTATAAGTGTTATGTCTCATTTCTTTTACACTAGATGTGCCTTTATGTGAGATGGACAAGGTATCCCAAATTTCATGGGCAGTTTTACAAGCAGAAATCCTATTAAATTCTTCATCTCATAAGGAATAGTATAAATCATTCATATCTTTGTAATTTTTATTGTAAGAAATTTTGGTAGGTTCATCCCATATAATTCTATCAGTCACATGAAGGTTTTTTTCAACTATAATGGATGACCAGATTTCAAAACTCATACTCTCTAGATGAATTTTCATTTTAATGTTCCATTGAGCATAGTTTGTTCCATTAAAGAATGGTTATCTATTCATTGCAGCACCTTCAAATCTATTGTCCATACTATCAAGTTACTTTAAAAGATCTAGAAATTTAGAATTGATAGATATATATAGATCTTTAATGTACAACTATAATCACAATTGAATAAGATTACACAGAGTCCTAATAAAACACACTCTGATACCAAATGTTGGTCAGAGTAGTTAACTCAAGAGGGGAGGGGTGAATTGAGTTAGTATAAAAATATATTAATAGAAGATATTAGTTTTACGAATATTGATTTTCCCAAAAAAAGATAAAGCCCAGTTAATCGAGGTTATACTATTACAAGAGTTTAATTGTTTAAACAACTTCTTAGAAGATTGATTATTTCTCAGTAATCGTAATTGGTATTATTAAAATTACTTTTGGAGTTATCCTACTATGAAAAATCAGATATAACTTCTATAAAATACTAACTATCAATCTTAATTTACTGTTTTTCTTGATTATGCAGTAAAGAAGTAAAATAGAGCAGACTAAATTTAAGTGGAACAACGGATATAAAACAAGTAGTTTAGTCTCAAGCGGAGACATAATCAACTCCACATGGAGATCACCTTCCACAAATCAGTTTATATAAATAAACTATTATCCACACCATGGATCGGGGTTAACAATAGTACATGGATTTTCCAGGACACACAGGGACTTCCTCCATAGTTTTCGTGGGTAAACAAAGTAATGAACATGCCACACAAGGACCTCTTCCACAGTTGTCGTTGGTAAAAAAGGGTAAAGAATATGGTGTGAGGATTTTAGAATCCTCTAGTTCAGCGTATGAGACAGTGTGTATGTAAAATATATAGAGCACACACACTACTCGAAAGTAAATAAAATAATCACTAAGAGAGAGTAAATGTGAGTTTATAATGCTCTAGTGATTAGCAGTGCATCTCTGGACTCCTTGCAAAAGATAGAAATTATTTTGAGTCCTTCTTTGGTTTTTGTGTTGAAAACTAGAGTGTCGTGGTTCAGCTAGTGTTTTTCACGAGTAATGATGGTCTCTTGATCCCAGTACTTCATGTGTTCTTCAGTATAGTCGGATTGCATGCATGAGACAATTGCTTCCTTGAAGATCTTGCAATGTGTTCTTCGTGGTCATGCTCACTGGCCTATTTTCTTATTCAGTATCATGCTCTGTAGTGTTAATATTCATCTTCTTGGGCACTCTTCTCTTTATCTTCAAAAATGTATGAGATTTAGCCGATAGGTTCTATATGTGTCGTACCTCGTACTATGTATACAATGAAACATTAAAAATGTCAGTGCATTAAATGCGTCAAATATGACCGTTAAAAAGTTAAATAGAAAAAGGATTAAAGAGTTTAGGAAATAGTGTCACAGTAGATATGCAAATGGTGCCTCCTTCACAATTTCTCATTTACAGTGTCTCATTCACAGTGTCTCGCTTACAGTTTCTGGCATCACGGTGCCTTGATGACTGTGTCTTGCAAACTGTGTCTAGCACTTAAGAAAACAGAGTGTCTATCTTACAGTGTGAGTTATTAGTGTCTTGATTCATGGTGTCAAGAATACTGTGTCATGTTGTCTCATGGTCATGGTGTCTCATCGTCCCAGTGTGTCGTGGTCACAGTGTGTCGTGGTCACGGTCCCTATGTCTTGATGACAGTGTCTGACTTACTGTGTCAAGCTTCATGGGGTCTTGTACATAGCCAAATAACTGTATTCAGACATAAAAAGTATTATGCATAAAATTAATTGATCATAAGCATTATCAATTATAAGATAACATGAAACATAAATACACATGATTAATAAGATTTGTGAGATTTGATATCATTAATAAGATTTGTAAGTTTTATTGAGACTTGTGATCATTAAAACATGATTAATACATGAAGAGTACCACACATTTGATATTAAAATGGTATATAATTTGATGGTATATCATATATACAGAATCATTATCATGCTATATTTATTATTTACATAAGTTATACTCATTACTATACCCATCCAAATAATAATGTATTGAATAACAATTACACCACAACGTGGAGATGGTAAGTCGTATGTACATATGTATGGTGAAATTTCATTCAAAGGATGGATAAAATACTTAATATGGTTGTACCATATTTATAATAACATCATAGAATATAGAATATACTGGAGTTATTATTTTAGAATTGAAATAACAAATAAAGAAGAAGTGGAAAAAGAAAGGAACATGAAAGAGGGTGGTGAAAACATTGCCTCCTCTTCGGGTTCTTCCTTTTAATTTGATCAAAAGGTATCATTAGGATGTCATTATGATCAAACTAGGGCCTTTAGGTTGAATTGAGGGAATTTGGGAGGATATTTGGGCAGGTTTTGTCCGATCCAAAAGGCTTTGAAGGTGTTAATTAGAGGGAAGGGGAAGTTTCCTTTTATAAGAGGGGTGAGGGGCACCTTAGGAAAAACTTAAAATATTATTTTATAATAAATTCATATTCAGTTAATAATTGCTCCAATGTGGCTTATTTATAATATAAGTTTGGAATGGTGTTAAATCCTTTCAACCAATAGATTTCAGACGGGTTTGGGTAACTATTTTAACCTTATCTTTTAGTTTTAACTCTTAGTTAATTAGTTTCACATTTACCATGTCTCTTTGTATTTTTATATTATATGGTTAATAAACATACTATATACAACCAAGTGAACCCCAATTGGTTCTTTAATGATACACCTATCATTATATAAGTCTCTTGGCCAAACATTAGATTTTTAGGAATTGAATATCAATTAATAATATAATATTTGTTTTAAAAACCCATTTATGTCAATTGTGACAGTATTTAATAATTGATTTTTGTTAAAGTCATAGAAACATTATTAATTAGAATACAACTAATTTAATATTCCTAACATGTGATATTAATCAATAAAATTTGTTCATGTCATCAAAACCTTAAAATTATATTTATTTTAACATTTATAATACCATTTATTTGATTCACTCATTAATAAGAGAAATATTGCATCATTATTGTGTCATAAATAACATTAATTATTTAATGTCTAAAAATTATAAATAAAATACTATTATGTATAATATATTTTTAGATTTATAATGAAAATTTATAGTCTAAGAGATAACATATATAACCCTATGTAGAAATTGTCTTACTAAAAGATATATGCTTATGTCATTTTGTATTCATTTTAACTTAATTAATATAAAGTATCATTTTCACTTACAAGTGGATCCATGGGGTCCAAAAATATACCCAAGGAAGACCATGGTCGGAAATTTATCATAAAATTGGGTTAGGACATGTGTTGGGGTAATTTTATACTATTATAATATTATTTTGTTACCTATAATTAACTGAATTACCCTTTAACCACGGTAAATAAAATATTTACCGATGTAATTATTCATAATGTCTAAAAAACATTTACCTATTTACACAATTTGAATATCCTAGTTCCAAATATGGAATCCATTTTTCTACATTCAAAAAACAGAAGTGGGAGAAATTAATTTAAAATTAATTCTCACTTTCAAAATAAAAAACATGTTTTTTAAGAAATAATAACTATCAAAAGATTGAAACATGTCTATGTCCAGTTTAAATGTGAAATTACATCCAATGACCAAAATTGGACTAAATGGTCAAAATATATTCTAATTATACTTTAAAACCACTCAATATTATAATTTAGCTCTATAAATTATTTTGATTAAAAAATTTGTTTTTAATAAAAGTTTAGTATTTACAACTATTCAACAAAAATTGGAAGTTCTCAGAAAAATACAAAAAATATAACTTAGGATAATTTTGATATTAAAAATCCAAAAATGATGCCATTTTGAAAGATAATGTTTATAAAATTTCAAAAAGTGGGTATTTCTATTCATAACGGCTAGTTTGATTGGTCACAGTGTGTTAGAATCTCAAAGTTGCGTACAATGCAAGCTATTGCATTATTCAAAGGGAAACATACCGTGGAATCTTGGGGTGTTACATTCTCCCCTCCTTCAATAAATTTCTTCCTCGTAATTTGAAATTTTTCTTCGAAAATAAAATGTTGAAAATAGAAAATACCTTTGTGGAAAACCCATATTGGAAATAGGGTTTATAAAATTTAGTTTTAATAAGAGGGAAAGGGAAATGAGAATGTCACCACCAAATTTGGGGTTCAAATATGAGAACATTTGTGGAAATTATAGAAACCTAATTAGAGTGAAAATGTATATATTTATAATGAGTGATTGAGGTCAACAATCACAAACAAGTGTAAAATTGAGGGCCTCAAATCCATCAATCTATGATGATTTAAAATATCATCAGTTCAAAAAAACATAAAGTATTAGAATAACACATTTTTTGTTTTAATATGCCTTCCCTAAAGTTTAAGAATTAATTTCATCATAGAATAACAGAAATATATATATATATATATATATACTTGACAATTAGACTTTCATCTTTCAATTAATTTGTACCACAAACTCATCTTTCACCCCAAAAGACAGTAGAACTCAAAAATATTATATTTATCATAATAATATAAGTTTCTAAATGTTAACACATACCATTGTAATTAAGAAAAATATTTTGTAATAACCAGGGACTTCCTGTAGGGTAGTGGTAGGTAATAAAGGCCTGCTGTAGTATGGTTGTGGGTTCGATTCTTATAGCTTTGTCCGACACGACGGGTTATTGCCCGACCTACAGGTTTTCCTTTTCCTAAAACAATAGTATAAAAATAATCATAAGAAATGTTTTGTCCATAAAAAAATGTTATCCAAAGTTCAACTTAATCCATTCCAAACATTATATTCATCAAGTTCCTCTGTCCAAGCTCTCTGTAAAAGGTATCTACATTCCAAAATTAATTGTAACATCAGATTCCCAAAACAAAGTAATGTTTCTCTTATTTTAACATTCTGAAAATATGATTACCTTAGTCATATGAAAACCTTAATGAAAACAACAATTACTGCAATACAATACTTATATATATTACATTATTCTCATAACCAAAATATAATCCTTGAGTCCAAAAACACAAACACATTAATTCTTCCTCTTCAACTATAGTAACAACATAAGCATGGCCTTGATCCCTTGGCCTTTTCTGAGGTAATTTTCCTTGGATCTTAGGGCATTAATTTTCATAATTCCCCATTTCTCTATAATTGTAGAATTCACATTGATAGCCTCTTTCTTTCCATTTCAATCCCGATCATGGTGACCTTTTCCCCCAAATTAATAACAAACTCCCATTCCTTTTAGCCAAGTACCAGGGCGATTCTTCCCACAATTATTACATAATGGGAAATAATTCATTCCCTTTTCCCCTTTATCTATCTCTTTCTCCACCATTCTCTTCTTCTCTGGATTTATTTTATTGTCATAAGATTTAGATCATTCCTTTTCTGTCATCATAGAACATGAGACGATATCCTCGTATGATGAGAAGGATTGTGTGACTAATTCAAGACGATGAAATGGTTTTAACCCATCAAATAAATGATCGATATTACTTCTTGGTTTACGTATATAATCTGTAGCATGCCTTTCTAGCCTTGTAAAGTTAGCCTCATACTTTGCGACATTCTCATCCTCTTTTTTCCTCAGACTCAAAAATTGTCTTTCCATATCAGCTCGATGGTCATGAGGAAAGTATTTTTCAATGAAAATATATTTAAACGCCCTCTATTCCATACTTGATAGTTCTTCATCATTATTTTCTATTTTGAATAAATGACCACCATTGATCAGTATCTCCAGTGAGGCGGTAAACTACCATGAAAACTTTTTCTCTTTCTATACTCCCCAATGCATGTAATATTTTCTCTAAGTAATTGATCCATTTCTCAACAACTAGTGGATTTGTACCCCCCATTAAATGTCAGTGGTTGTTTCCTCATGAAGCGATCTAACATTGATCCTCCACGATGTAGATCAGGGTGCTCCATACAAATAATGTTATTATTCATAACCTGAGTGTGTTGTCCATGTATGGTGATTAGCTGATCAACACCAGTTGCATCACCAGCTCCACATTAATTATCTTGAGCAGAAGAGAAATCACTACATGGAGTGCGTTCATTGATATAGTTTCCATTCCTTCCGCTAGGCACCATTTCTAAACAATTTCATAAACTAGATTAGTTTATGAATCGAAATATATAATTCCAAAATTCAAAAACACTTAACATAAATTCAACAATTTATCAATATAATCCGTAATCATAAAAATGTTTTATTTGAGAAATTATATAATCATTAAGCCTTTACAATGGTTTGTAAGGAAAATGAGAATTATCCAAAGCTTGTCCCACAAGAGTATCATAACCCAAAGTGCAGGAAGGCCCGTTATCGTGCACCAGTTTTCATTCGAGTCTAGCTCAAAGTAGTGTTTTTGGGTTTTACCCCTAGGTACATCTGTGCCAGAGCCGCCCATACCTGCTTGTATCTAGATTGGGATGTATTGCCTGGAAAACTCACAAAATCTCTACAATACCAAAATTCTAGGAAGTTCTTCTATACTAATCCTCAATGTCTCTCTTAGGGCTATGTGCTCTAATCAGATTTTCTCTAAATCTAGCTTCCAAGGCTTGTACTAAACCTACTCTGATACCAACTATAACGCCACTACCCCAGTTACCCAGAGTCGGTGCATTATTATATAACATTGGCATGATCACAAGGGATCAAATCTCGAAAGTCCAATTAGTTTAGTAGCCTTGAAAACACTAGATATATTTATAAGTCTTACATTACATCATAAAGTGAAAAACTACAACAACATCTGGTCTTCATAACCCCTCTTATTATCCCTATAAGTCATTCATAAAATACTTCTCCACATACTGGGAAAAATAAATCATTTAAAGGGGTGAGCTCAGATGCTCAGTAAGGATAATTATATAGCAGAAACATTCATAAATAAACATAAACATTTAAGTCAATGTATAACTAAAACCAAAGCCTTTTAAACTTGAACCTCAGTATAATATGGAAATGATAAAATGAAATAATTCCATTTATCATTTCATTTGGATATTCGACTAACCGAATAATCATATGAAACATCAATAAACACATTCAAAATGATGGAATTCATAATGCCAAACTTTAATTTCTGTGTCAAGGCCTCGTGCCAAGACCTAAGGGCTAACTGTAACCGGACCCAAACTCAGAGAGACTCTGTAACCAGACTCCATCCCAAAGAGCCTCTGTAACAGGACTCCAACCAAGAGAGCCTCTGTAACCAGACTCCATCCCGGTGGGTCTGCGGTAACCGGACCCCAACCCGTAACATAGTAGTCCAACACATTCATCTTAAGAAGAGGTTGAAATATGACAAAAAAAATTAAATTAAAACTAGCATACAAAATGTCAATACATTAACCATAAACCATTAATGGAATAAAATTATCTCATCTGCAGTCAAACATATCGCAAAACCATAAATACTATATCGAAGTTTTGTATCATAATAAATAAACATTAAATAAGAAAAAAATCCATCAAAGGATGTTGACATAGATGAAATCAAAACTATTTATGAGAAATATGACCTTTTTAAAATCATTTAAAATTAAAATAATTATTAAATAAAAGCTTTATTTTAAAAATACTCTTATAATATTTTATGGGAATCTTCTGGGATTTTATTACAGTATAAAATAGCCGCACCCGTTGTATAAGTTAAAAAAACATTCTTACCTTAAATTTGTCAAAAATATCAAAAACTACCTTGTTTAGAAAATGACAGAAAGATTCCTTTAAAAACATATAAGGTACAATATGGGTATAAATGAATTTAAACCATTGTATATTAAATAGTAAAAAAATTTGAATGACATTTTAATGAAACATGAATGTGGATTATAAAGAGGTCCCAGTAGATAATTACGTATAAACAATCTCGGATAATGAAGAGATTGTGAAATAAACCCTTACCTTGTACTTTTCCTTAGTATATGGTTGGTTAACCTCCAATATAATGGTGGAATAATTGTTATTAAATTATAAAATAATCATATACATTAATATGATATCATATACGATCTTTCAACATTGCTTTGTTAATAATATCTTAGTATTATCATTGTTTTGGGTGTTAACTTATTCGTTTTCCTTTATATGCTTTGTTACGTAAGCCGTGTTTGTTATGGATAGGTTGTATCTTATAAATATCCAGAATTATATTAAGTCTTTACAAGTTATTTTTAACCATCAAATGAAAATTAGTCTTGAATGGATACGATGGGGAATGAATCTCATCGCATTCGTGGAGATGGTATTCCGTACGTACGCACACGCGACAATATCATTCTTTTGATATTAAAATCATATGAAATTGGATGGTATATCATATATAAAAAATCATTATCAGGTTATATTCATTATTCAAATATTTTATACTCATTATTATACCCATCCAAATAATAATGTATTGAATAACAATTACACCACGACGTGGAGACGGTAAGCCGTACGTACACACGTATGGTGACATGTCATTCAAAGGATGGTTATAGTACTGAATATGGTTGTACCATATTGATAATTACATCATAGTACATATAATATACTAGATTTATTATTTTATAATGGAAATAACAAATAAAGAAGAAGGGGAAGAAGACAGGAACTTGAAAGAGGGTTGTGAAAACATTACCTCTTCTTCGGGTTCATCCTTTTTATTTGATCAAAAGGGCTCCTTAAGTTAGATTTCTGATCAAACTAAGGCCACTAGGTTGAATTGAGGGATTTTGGGATGATATTTGGGTAGGTTTTTGCCGAGAAAAAAGGCTTTTAAGGTGTGAATTAGAGGGATGTGGAAATGCCCTTTTATAAGAGGGGTGAGGGGAACCTTAGGAAAAACATAAAATATTGTTTTATAATAAATTCATATTCGATTAATAATAGCTCCAAAGTGACTTATTTGTTTGATAAGGTATAAATGGGTCTAAATCCTTTCATAAAATATATTTTAGACAGGTTTTTGTCACTATATTAACCTTATCTTTTAGTTTTAACCCTTAGTTAATTAGTTTCAAATTTACCATGTCTCTTTGTATTTTTATATTATATGGGTAATAAACATACTATATACATCCAATAGAATCCCAATTGGTTCATTAATGATACATATATCATTATATAAGTCTCTTAAATGATCCTTATATTTTTAGGAATTTAATATCAATTAATAATATAATATTTGTTTTAAAAACTCATTTATGTCAATTTTGACACTATTTAATAATTGATTTTTGTTAAAGTTTTAAAAACATTATTAATTAAAATAAAATTACTTTATGGAATAATAACATGTTATATTAACCAATAAAATTGGTTTATGTCATCAAAACTTTCAAGTTATCTTTATTTTAACATTTATAATACCATTTATATGATTCTTTCATTAATAAGGAAAATACTGCATCATTATTGTGTCATTAATAACATTGATTATTAAATGTCTAAAAATTATAAATAAAATACCATTGTTTAGGAAATATTTTTATCTTTCCAATGAATACTTATATTTGACGAGATAATATATAGAACCTTATGTAAATTTTTTACTAAAAGCTTTATACTTATGTCATTTTTGTATTCATTTTAACTTAATTAATATAAAGTGTCATTTTCACTTACAAGTGGCTCCATGGGGTCCCAAAATCTTCTCAAGGATTCCCATGGTCGTAAATTCATCATCCATTAGGGTTAGAACACGTTTTCGGGTAATTTACTATTATTATAATTTTATTTTGTTACCATTTTTACCTGATTTAGCCTTTAACCACGGTAAATAAAATATTTACCCAAGTAATTATTCATGATGACTAAAAATAAAAGTTAACTATTTAAACAATTTGGAAATCCTGATTCCAAATAAGGAATCCATTTTTCGAAATTCAAAACACAGAAGTGGTAGAAATTAATTTAAAATTAATTTCCGCTGTCAAAATAAAAAGCTTGTTTTTTAAGAAGTAATAACTATAAAAACATTGACACTTGTTTATGTACAGTTTAAATGTATAATTATATCCAATGAACAAAATTGGATTAAATGGTAAAAAAAATATTCTAATTATACATTAAAACCACTCAATAGTATAATTTATCACTAAAAATTATTTTGATTAAAAAAGTTGTTTTTAATTAATGTTTAGTATATATCACTATTCATAAAAAATTGGACGTTCTCAGAAAAATACCAAAAATTCAACCTAGGATAATTTAAATATTAAGAATCCAAAAATGAAGTCCATTTTGAATGATAAAATTTTTAATATTTCAAAAAGTGGGTATTAATATTCATAACAGCTAGTTTGATATCTCATAGTGTTTTAGAATCCTAAAGATGCATACAATGCAAGCTTTTGCATTCTTCAATGGGAAACGTAGCATGGATGCTTGGGGTGTTAACTAAATAAATAAATGTATTTGGTAAGAGAATTTTAAAATGAATTATTTTAGATATTGTAACATACATATATTTTGTTAATAATCTAGGAAAAGATAAAACATTCACTTCAATTGGATATTTTTGAATGGGTAATATTTTAAAAATACCTAATAAGTTATTTATGATAAGTGGTAGTTCCTCTTTTATTCTAGAATCAGAGACACAATATATATAATGGGCAGAGATGCACAGTTTCTCTGTAATCGTTTATATGTTAATTTGATAATGGGAATTCAGTCAAGAGGAGACACACCTTCATTCATATAGTATAAGGATCAATGTATATTGGGAGGAACCAGATGCTATATCAACTCTTTACCCACTACAGTGGGATCGAGAGTACATGATATCAAGTAGAAATGATATAAAAATTTATTTCTAGAAATATTAAAGAACACTTTATAATCCCAAGATAAGTATATTTCATATTTCATTTGGATCGTTTTATGCAAGTAGTTATTGGAATTTTTATTTTTTTATTTAAGATGGATATTTCCTAAAAAAATCTATCATTATTGGATATGGGTATTTCATCAAGTTCTATCAAGATAGGTATAGGTTTTTATTTTTTCAATTATATCCCATCCATGACATCTAGGGTGAATTTACAATTGAGGAAAAATTAATGGGGTATAATATATGATAATTTTATATTTACCAAACATCATTATTATTTTGAAAGGGAACATGTTGTAAGCTATGAGTTGATTAGTATTTATTGAATAAGGATAAGTATAGTGATGATTATGGGTGATGTTTTATTTTCTACACATTATATACTATTGTTTAACATTATCACTATATTCCATGGGGCCACCTCACTACATTGGATGAAGATACTATGTATTTTTATACTCAGACATACCTAACTTGTTGTATATTATTCACCATGTCAATATAGAGTTTTAAAAATTCAGGTGATGGATGATTATGGATATTTCATATAGATGGGGGATGTTGTTTTTTGGTTTGCTGTAGATCACCTGATGGTAGTTACATCCAAGTTTTAATTATTTTTGTATTTCATTTTTTCAAGTTGTGATGGTTGTACCTCATTATTAACATGCTTCGTTATTCATTGTAAAATGGGTATTATATAAATATATACCTTTATTTTATTTTATATTCACAAAAGATATTTGGGTATATTAATTTATATAATTCTACAAAATGTATCATATGGTGGTAATTACTCCCATGATTGTGCAGATACCTCAGCATCGGTTAAAATCCCCTTTTTTTATTATAAAGGGTATTAGGTTGACACATAATTATATTTCAGGACATCATATATTAACATCACTATGATAAGATATATTATGTAGATAAATACATGTACGAATTTTTATTAGTAGAAAATACATTGTCTTTTTAAGGAAATCCATTTTATATAGTCTCATTAGATGAATTTTTTAAGGATCTACTAGAAGAAATACTTTTCAGCATGAAAATTATCAAAAATAGATGAATGATACCTTAGAATATGAACTGGATTTATACTGGAGTGTGATCAAGAATCATATATATCTTGTACAAGCTTGTTTATATTTTTATTTATTTGGTTGCATCTATTGCTTTTCAACCTAATACAGAATAAATCTTTCAATATTCAAATATTTTCCAATGAGATCCATGTTAAGATACCAACTTGGAGTTAGGGGGAATAGATGTTTGAGATTAGAATATTTTTACTATATCGATGGATTGGATGATGATATGAGATATTAAAGATGGATTATATAAAATGGAATGGAACTATGGAGGATCATGGAGGACATGATTAGTCTCATTCATTTTTCATGTTCTATGGTGGTATTAGTTTATTATGAGATGTCAATGAAATTAATTAATATTTATAAATTCTTATTTTTTTTAATATATATAGATTATAATTTTTAATTTAATTTCTCATTATATTTTCCCCTCTATAGACATCTATGGAAAGTAGAGAGATTTTGATATTGGATTTGTGCAACCAATTGTTTCAAAAATGAGTGATTATTGTAGGATTTAGAGGTTGTGATTAGGAAAGTTAATGTAATTATAGTGAGATTTGTAGTCTCTTTAGTAGTATCACATCTATTTGTGTGGATATTCATTATTAAGTTTTAATTTTTAAGAGTAATGAAAATTAATAATTTTTTGAAGAGAGGAAAATGGGGAATTCATTCTCTATCCTCGCAGAGGGAAACCCACATGAGATCATTATATTATTCTACTCATTTATGTTAAGGTTATATATTATTTTGGTCATTATATAATTATTAGGAGTCAATAAGGGAGATTATTAAAATTATTTTAAAATTATTGATTATGTGTTTTTTGATGACATAATTTGATTTATTATGCAATGGTTATGTGCTACTTTAGAGCATGGAGTGAACCTTTTCCCTAGGTATTGATGAAATATTTTCTTATCAAGATAGGTGGTGAATAATTTAAAAAGATTTTCAAAATATCATATGTTAGAATAATATTCAATTCATCCAGTGTTAGTGTAAAAATTTTGAATAAAAAGGGGATTGGGGGTTTTCTCATAGTTAAAAATGTGGCAGTATTTTTCATTATCATGACTACCAGTGTAATTATGTCAATAATTGTGTGGTTTTTAATGGATGAATATGATTTTTGGGGATATGAATAAATCAATGAGTAATGGGATCTTTCATTCAACATGGAAACCGTTCATAGATTTTCGTAACATTTTGGTTTCTTTCATCATAAGCTTAGATATATAACCATGCTATTAGTTGTCACTAAAT
Organism: Viscum album; assembly: GCA_963277665.1. Classification (NCBI taxonomy): domain Eukaryota; kingdom Viridiplantae; phylum Streptophyta; class Magnoliopsida; order Santalales; family Viscaceae; genus Viscum; species Viscum album. Next base: position 1,936,865,346 of record OY728132.1, read on the forward strand.
GATGTAAAATAGTATTGGTGACATATCTTAATGGTCTAATTGTCATTATATAATGAATCATTCTATTATCAAGTTTTTTTATTAGAATTTTTTTTCATTTTATTTTTTATTTTTTTGAAAAGCTGTTATGTACCATTATTTTATTTCTTTGATCACACAAATAGTTCCCTGTGAGGGACCCATGGATGACAATAGAGTCAGGTTTTGGAGAGAAAATAAATTATTTACTATTTTGGAATGATTAATCATGACTTACCCCATGTCACTATGATTCTTTATATGTGTTCAATGGTAATTTTATGTTTTCAAGATTTTTTTCAAAAAAATAAAACTTTTGCTGTCTTTTCAGCTATACATGGTTTCAATACATGGATTTAAAAAAATATATTAAACCTTATGAAGTATTATTTTTATTAAATTTGTTTTAGAATATTATATTTCTTCTTTGTTGGAATGTAGTTTATTCCATATCTTCCATATCATAGGGAAAACAATTTAGGGCCATAATTATGTACAGGTGAGGGAACACAACATTCATATTGTATGGTAAAGATTATGATAAGAATGTCAATTGAAAATTAATTTTGGAAGATAAATTTGGAAGATATATATCATGATTTGACCTATCATGAATATTTTAAGGTGAACAATTCCTGTGGTTTTTTATATATGTTTGGTTTGTGAATAGATAACACATTGTTTGAAAAAACATGTTTCCTAACCAATTTCAGTAAAATTTCAATTTTTTCAAATACCACTTATTTATATTGTTATTATAAACTTTTTAATCTCCCCATATCTTTATAAGGGACTAGGTGAACCTCCAGGGGTGTCTCCTCACATCATCATTCCATTTTTTCTAGTCTCATACCTAGTTTCAAGTGATTTCTTCCCTATTAAGTCATTTGATACCCTTAATTTTATAATATTTATTATTTTCCAAATTATTTCTCCCCTATATGAACCCTACTAATCATGAAGGTTTATTTTTGTGTGTGGTTGTGTAGAATCATGTGGATTTTATAATGTAGGGGTATTAGAGGGAATGTCTCAACATATGAGTGTTCTGCTTTATAGGTGAAGAAATCTATCTTATGACTCATTGAGTTGAGTTAGGTGTTTCTATGATATCTAGTAAATTATTTATATTTTTTTTATTTATTTAAAATATTTATTAAATAATATTATTAATTTATGATTATATATTAATGGGAATTTATGTCTTCTAAATGGTTTTAACCCTTTTAATGTCATGGAATTACATTCCATGTGTTTGTGTAAAATGATGAATTACAATTGAATGCATGTGAAGTATTTAAAAAAAACTCACCAGGTCGACATGGATTTATAATTGGACATTTGTTATTTATTAATTTTGAAAACAACTGTTTGATTGTTCTAAAGTAATTTATAATGTTTGTGAGTTGTTTTCAAATTTGAGAGGATTGTGTCAACCATTTCATATGATATTAGAAACATTTCTAAAACATTATCTAGTTTTCAAATTAAAGACTCAATGTGTTAAAATAATTAGAAATATTATAAATGGGTTATTAGGTTTTAAAGGGGTGTTTTATCTGATATGAACTATTTTTTAAATATATCTAGTGTCACATAATGATTTTAAAAGTTTTTTAACTGTATGTGTGAGTACTAACATGAGCTTCAATGGTATTTTTATAAATATTTTCTCAAATGTAGCATGATATTGATTTTGTAAAATGTGTGTTAGACTGTCCTTCAAATCTTTTTTAGGAAAATCATTTTTAGGAACATTAAGAAAAATGAGTTTCAATGACATTGTGGGAATCCCTCTTCAGACCTATGTTATTATTGATATGCCACTGGTGGATTGTGATCCCATTGTGGGATGCCATATATTGATTCATCAAAATAAGATTATATTCTTTGATGTGGATGGGGATGTTATTTTGAGGTTTTAAGGAGGATATCCACTAGTATTTTCAAAATCTTTATAATATACTTCTAAAATTACTAATTGTTATCACCATTATTTTATTCATTATTCAAGTATTATGTAGATAATTCAGGACTATAAGTTGAGAAATCCTAATTTTTTGAACTTTTATGCCTAGGGAATGTTTCTTACTTATAAATCATTGATTACTATTAAAGGATTGAAAATATTTTTATCTAGTGGTATTTTATAGCATAGTGAATCATTTCAGGTCATGGGATGTTTATTACTTATTATCCTAAGGAGGATTATTGGGGACTAGAAGAGATTAAGATATATTACCCTATAATCATTTTCACCTTTTACTTTTATTTATTATTAGATCCTAAGGAAAATTCTCATGAAACATTGATAATTTTTAGGATTTTTGCATGGGATGATTCATTATATATTGATTATATCTCGTTATTCATATGTTATTTATCATATTTTATATTCCTATTTATTTATTATTTTCATTTACAATTTACATTGTTGTTCCTATCATTTTCATCCTCCTTCTTCATATCATGGCATCAATTTCAAATTTTCTAAAAGGGATTTGTGAATTGTTTTAATAGAAATAATTTGAAAGAGTGTTTTTTAATTTGATTCAAAATGTTTTATCAATGCATTTGAATAGAGTAATATTATTATGAAAAGTTTTATTCTAATGATTATTTATGTGCATAAATGAGAATGTTTCAATGGTTTTTTTTGAATCTTTGGTGTGAATAGGTTTTTAAAACATGGGTTTAGATATTTATTCGTAGTTATATATGAAAATGGGGTTTTCAAATATATTTTTTATATATCATGGGAAATATAGGAAATGATAATTAAATAATTAAATGTGTATTTTTAAATTATGATTTTATGAATAATTTTAATTTCAGAGTTTAAAATGATGTTTTTTAACGATTTTTCAACTGTGTAAAACAAATTGAATTCATATTATATTAGTGAAAAAAGGTGTTTTAAAAAAATAAACATGGATTATTGTTTAATTATGTGAAATAATATGAATAATAAATATTATTATATACTATTAAAAACTATAAATTTTATTATTTAATATGAAAATGGAATCTTATATTCAGCGGGTGTAGACCTATGGAAAAATTCAGATGATATGTATATTTTATATGCATATTTCTATTACAAATTAATCATATTTTATTCGTAGTCTATGTGTGTTATTGGGTTAGATTGTGATCTGGGGTCAAGGGGATACCCATTAATGTTGGTTTGAGTATTTTATTTTACCTAGGTTCATTCATCAGTATCTTTATCCAATTATATATTTTTCGACAATTTAACTTATATCAATATATTTTATTCCAACACTTATATATCAATTGTATATCATATTTTGATATTTAGTTAAATTTATATCATTCATGAATGGGTTATGTATTTTATTTACAATAAATATTTACTATCATTCTATTAGGCCTATATCATTCTAATTTGATCTTCTATGATTCCAAACTACATGTTGTTTGGCAAAGGGGTCATGATTTTCATTCGAGCCTTGAGGATCTCTAGGGTGGGTAGATCGATATATGAAACAAAACAGCTATTTTTTTTAAAAAAATGGTGTCAAATAAAAATTTTATTATAGGGATATTGGTTTTATAATGGCCTCTTATTATTTCGTTTGTCAATAGTTTAGAGATATGGTTATCAATACTCAGTAGGTAGGCGTGTCATGAGCTTCAGGATCTATTTCACTCTATTATCCTCTACATTCCATAGGTAGTAATGTCTTTATCTAATTCTATTTTTATGTATAATGAAATCATTGGTTAATGGGAGTATATTGATTGAAGAAGTGTTTTTATCCATAATGTCTTGTCTTGTCCCTCCTTAGTGGATTTTGAATAGCATTCAAATGGAGATGGACAAAGGGATATGTACTATGAGTTTTTCCTTTTGGAAATATATACATATGACAACCAAATAAATTATTCATGATACAATACATGTACTAACTCAAGGTTGGGATGTGGTGAAAAAACATTTTTCCATGTCTGTATGGTTTTTGTATCCCACATTCCTAGGAAACATGTACCAATTTTCACATGAATTTCCTAGTTTGTAGGGGGGATGAGAAATGATTCATGGTTGGTAATCTGATATGTTGTAATTGTTGGATTGGTTTTTAATTGAATCTTTAATTACTATTATTATTATTTAATTCATATTTTTATTGAAATCATATTTTTGTGTAAAAATAAATTTATTTATAAAATATTTTGATATTCAAAATCAGTCTTTAGTGATTTCTTCTCTAAAATTTGATAATTTTTCATGAACTATTTTAGAACAATTATTTTCATTTTCAAATTTGGAATGTATATTTATGTGTGATTTATTTTTTAATCACATGAACAAGGTATTTTTAAACGATTAAATTTTTATGAAGTTTTCACTTAAATGGTGGGTTTTCTATTTCCAAGTTGGATTTTTTTTCGAATGTTCATTATTTATCATTTTAATGTGTTTAGAAAACGGTAGATGATTTTGAAATTTTTTCAAATATAATTTTTTATTTAATATGAAACCAAGAATAATTATTTAGTTTTAAAACTAGGCATTTATTTTTTTTATATCGGTTTTGAAACATTCTAATTTGACACATTTGAGAATTGTATTATCATTTCAAATGTAAAATGGTTTCCATTTCAGTTCTTGTGATAGATTTTCCAATTTTAAGGGTTCTTTGGTTTTCAAAATGGGTTTGGGACTCTTTTTTATGAGGGATATTATTTTAAATGGGAATTATTTTTAATGAGATTTTATTCTTTTGGAAAATTGTGTTATTTATTAATGCATTTTGTGATTTTGGGACTATGTAAAATGCCATACTGTGTGAAATAATTTTGAGCTCCTGTCTCATGTGATTTGTTGTAATCCTTATAAAATGTTCTTTTATTGATGTAGAATGTTTTCCATAGGATTCTATCTACAATAATTGTTTAGAAAATTCCATGATTTGAATGGGATGACATATATTGTATTAATTTTTCATTAGTATTTCATGGAGTTATTAGAAGTTATGTGGTTTAAATATCTTTTCATAGCAATATTGAAAACTAGGTTTCATAGGTTGTATGATTTTTTTTGATGATTGGTCTAGTGAGGGTTAGAGTTCTTGGATACTTTTGTATAATAAATACTATATTATTTTAATTTTATAGATCTTGGAGAAGTTTTAGGTTGATGGAGTGACAATATTTTGTTGAACTATTCACCTATTTTTATGTCTCTTCTTGATAGAGAATATTATTTTGATTCATTATCATTGAGCATGGGATGTTGTGTCTTGAGGAGTTATTGGGAAATTTTTTTCATGGATTCTTCATTGGATTCTCTATGTATTTTATGGTTCTCTATGGAATAGTTTTGAACTATTACATCCTAATTTTTTTGGATTCACATACAAGATGTAGACCATGGGATGGGATGTATTTTCTATTTTGTACATGGGATGAACCTAGATGGTATATATCGATAAATAGATTTATAATTTCTATCTGGTTACAAAATGAATATCATCTTTCTGCGTTTTATAATTGAATAACCATGGTTTGTTATTCCAAAAATTTTAATCTAAAGGCCCTATATATATTATTTATCCCAATGGATACAATTATTTCAGTTCATCTAGATTCATTTTCCAGATTTATTATTCAAGATTTTATGACACCTTGGGTGGCAAATTTTTTTTATTCCATTGAGATGTTTTTTGTATTGAAAAATATCATTTTATATTCTAATACATATTATTTTGGTTCATTGGGATTATATATTTTTTAGTGATTCCCATTTTATATTTCCAGAATGTGGTTCCTTGGTGGAAGACTCATGTTTTTCAAAAAATAATTTATCGGTTATTTCACCAACGAATATCAATTTTTAATGGTTTGAAAACCTATTGTAGGTATCTTATTTCATAGAGGATATATCCAAAAGGGTTTTCATTAGGGTGGTCTAAGGAATCACCCAGTTTTTCATATACTCCCCATTATCCAAGGCTGTTTTTATTAGGACTTCTGGACTAGTTTCTCCCCACATGGACCAGATATGTTCTGAGATCATAATTGTTAACCCCATTTTTCATATTGATTTTTATATTATGATAATTTATTTTTTCCATTGTTTTTAAGGGTTTTATATTTTTCAATTTAAAATTCGACAATTTTTTAGTTGTTTTTTTTGTACACTTTGTGTACACATGATTTAAAAGAAATCATGTTATTACCCCTATGTAGCGGACTTTTTAGTTAATTTTATACTATTCATGGTTTTTCTACATTAGTGGTTTATATTTGTAAGAAATCAATATAAATCCTATAGAAACCATGATGTTTCATTGGTTTGTAAGGGTTATAGAACACAACATAAACATGGTATGGTATACCATCAAATTAGCATAAGAATCACATTTTTATGTAAGTACCATTTTATACCTTTTGGAGCATATTTTTTCCAACACATTGGATTACATGGTGAACTTGATGAGTGGATTGTAGCCTAGGTGGTGAACTATGCATAGTAAGTGAATTATTTTGAATAATGTGTGGCCACATCATGCATCCTTCCTATCTTAATTAAAATTCTATATTTGGATTATAAATGTGTTAAAATGGAGGTTTAAATCCATAATTTTTTACTCCATATCATTAAAACATGATTGACATGACTCAATTTAAGTCTACTCTCATATTCCATTGTTTGTTTTCCTATTACAAAGTTTTATGTTATTTCTTTCATTGTAAGTATCTCAAAACCCCTTCGTCACTTCTATTTATTTTTTTCCTTCGATTTATCTCCATAATGAACCCTAATAATCTTGTCTAAATATTTAATGAATTCGGTGTTATAAATCATTTTTCATTTTCAAATAGGTGTTTCAGAGGGAATTTCTTGTCTTCTTGGAGTTCCCTAGATCATAGGTGACCACTTCTGTCCTGGTCATCCATAAAAAAATTTAGCTGTATCTTTGTAATTTAACTATTATAGATTTCATTGAATAAATGAATATTTTGAAGTGATATAGAAATAATATTATGCATATGTGAGTTCCTATGAGGTCAAATAGTGATTTATAAATTGTTTAATACCTTTTCATGGGATGTTCCATGCTAATTGAATCTAAAAAAACCCAACATGGTTTTCAATCCTTTTGAGATCTTTTTTGAAAACATCTCTTTCGGAAAAAAACAATTTCTAACTAGTAATTTCATATATTTATTTTTTTTAAAACAATTTGGTTTATGGTTTAAAATGGGTTTGTAAATTTATTCATGGGTTTCAGATTTAAAAATCGTGATTTAACCCTTGAATTTGATTTTTGATTTTTTTCAAAATATTGGTTTAGTTTTAAATCTAATGTCTCTATGTTTATGAATTTTCATATAATAAATTTTTTTTTGACATTGAATTCAATTTTTAAATTATTTGGTGTATTTGAATTTTTATAAATGGCTATTTATATGTATGTGTGTATTACCACTTGATTTTGAAAGGGGGGGGGGGGGTTGATCAAATTCATCTCAAAAGTAGATTCTAAAGACATTTAAAAATGGTTTCTTATATTTGAATTAAAATGACTTTATTGAAAATGGTCTATTTTTAATTTAAGAAAAATTATCTTTTGTGAAATGATGTGAAACCCTTTTCGGCCCCATGAGATTATAGTTATACAAATTGAATCTTATGATTACACTAGGCGATCAAGGATGATAAAATGATGTGAGACACTTTATGAAACCATGTGATCAATGGGGATTAAATAATACCTTCCCATGTTCTCTTTTTACTATGGATATCTCTATCTATCTTTTCCTCTCCTTATACCAATTGATGTCAAAGCACATGAAAATGCATGATGTTGGAGTAGTGAATCTAGAAGCTAAAATAAAGGTTTGGTTCATTGAATTAAACCCCAATCCTCCATTCACAAGACCTTTAATTAAATTTTCAGACACAAAATTTAATCTATGATGACCTATCATTGTTCGCTTCATTTTATTTATATGAAATCAAACACTTTAATGAAAAAACAATTATTAGTACAATAAATTTCTTGAATCAAATTAACATATTGATAAATATTATTGACATTAATATTCTAAAAAACAACTAATACCTATAATTTTTGAACATTAATATCCAATCATAGTGCGAAAGATATTGATTTTAGAATTTTGTGATAACATAATATCAGGTTTTTCATTTAGTTTTGAGATGTTTGGTCCTAGAGACAGTATTAAGAGGTGGAAAAATGTTTGAAACAAAGTGATGAGTGATGGTGGATACCCAAAAAATTTAATGAAGGGGGAGTTTTTAAAATATAATGATAGAATAATCATATTTTTCCTTCCAGTATGAGCTCATTATTGAAAAAGGGGGATTTTTCATAGATTTAGTAGAGCGGTGGGGTAATACTCTTTCTCAAAAAATGCTGGGAATATTTAAAAAAAGTATATATACAAGACCCATATTATGTTTCCCATTATGGGACTTTTTCTTATGCACGTAGAATATGTTAACATTTTAAAGGGTAAGAAACGAACCTTGCATACACATATTATATATACAGATAAATATTAGTAATAAAAATATTAATACTCTTATAATTGTTTTAGAAATATTAACTTTAACACAGACGACAAAATTATGATAACGATGATTTAATTTTTCATATTTTTCTACATAGATATGAATGATGATGTTTTTATTGTTAATTGGTTAGTCTGAATTGAATTATAGGAATTGTAAAAAATTATTTGTTTGGGTGATGGTGAGAAGAACATGTAAACATTATAAACAATCCAGTAAGCACATTTTCTTGAGTAGAACATGATAAATTCCTCTAATTATTTATTTGGAAATTCCAAACTAATAAAATTTGATTATATATTTTTGGGTCAAAAAATTATCTGGATTAGTTTGATGACCTATATTCATAACAATGTCATGTGGAGAGGTAATTGTTAGATTATTTCATAAAAATATGTTTATAAAAATGATATCATAATTTCTAAGAAATAAGTAATGGGTTTAGTGTGAATAATGACATGATTATAAATAGGTAAAATTGATTAAAATTGAGAATAATATAAATTCCACTTTTAGTTAATAAACATCGTATGATGTTGTAAGAGATATATAAAAAAAATTATTTGACGATGTAAATGATTATTATTACTTTATGATTGTAATATTTTGTGAAATTTTATATATCATATATGATAAGGTTGATTAATCCATTAAGTGATTGACTATACCAAGAGATATACTGAACAGAATACATTAAATATGTAGTAGTTCTGGTTTGAAGTAAATATAAAAGGTAAATAATATCAATTATGTTTATGTCGATTATTCTAGGAATACCTAGATAACACTTATGTATATTCATAATTCAATATTATGGAATGAAATATAGACAGTGATCATATATGATCAGATATAGTGGGAATAGTACAATGAAGTAAAAAAGTGATGATGTGATGTTCTAAAGATAAAAATGGTTTAGTGGGACATGAATTAACTATCATAGTAGAATATAAGTACATAACTATAAATAGGGATTATGATAGTTGGTGTGGGATTAAATGATTCCATAAAAAATTTCTATGTAGCCAAAAGTATGATATAAATGTTATTATATATATCCGGGTTAGAAAAAATGTTTATAAATTTAATAAATATGGATAATTTTATTGAGCCATTAAGGGTGAAAACATAGGTTAATTTAAGTGTAAATAGTAGAAAATCGAATAATGTTTCAATATTGTGAATGAGAATTCCCTCGTGTGATGGTGTATAATTGGAGATGAATTTGATGAATTTAAAATTTGTAATATGATTGATCAGAACTAACCAAGGAATAGTACAGATAAATTTAATTAATATATTGGAGGAATTTATATGATAAATATTTAATAATTTTTTTCATTAAATGGGGATCCTAGTATAAGTACCATGAGATACATCAAATATCTTTGAATGACTTAAATATTTACAATTAGATCGCCGGGGTTGTTATGTGGAATGAAGGATAATTCAATAAAAATATTTTACAAATTTTTATGTGTTGGTAACTCCCTATGAGTATGGGAAATAGTAATCCATTGGGGTGCTTGAAGTAGTTGTATTCCAACATGAAGAGTTTTGTTACACAGGTAAGCGGATCCTTGACCATGATTTTGTAGATTGTTGTGTGTACTCTTTACAATGGGATGTGATGATACATGTAATGGGTGGACATCAGGGGTGACGGGATAATATTATGGATTCTATATACACCCACCCTCTATATAAACATGTAGTAGGATGATAAAGAATATATTATATCTCATACACTGATCTGGTTAGAGACTATTGGTGACATTTTCATGTATCTACCACCACAAACTCATTTCAACTAGATGGTATTGGATAGTTACATTAAAGGATATGTTTGGTATATTTAATTGAAAACGAATTCATGGTATAAAATATATAGTGATTGGTAGTTCCCCACATATCCAAAATTGTAATACAAATAGATTGTATAGGTTGACCTATATTGTTCCTCTAACATATTTGGTATGTAAATGCAGTAACATAAATTTAGAGAAGATGAATGCCATCTTCATTACCATAGTATTGTGATTGAGGAGGATAATTATTCAGTTTATGTGGTTAGTACCCACTACTAACTAATCTAGGATATGGATTATCAAATATTTCATGTTAGCAAGAGATGTTTTTATTTCCGTTTTTACAATGCTATATAGATTTCCCCCTATTAAATGTGTATTTTCAAAAGCATCAGGCCAGGTATAAATTGATTGCTCCTGAGATGTTAATTTACATTGATTGAGATGTATATTTAATCTAGTAAATATGATATATATGGAGACGTTTATTTTCCCATGTTCTATAATGATAGGGAGAGACATATATTTCTTCAATCAACTCATAACACATTTATATGTGTTGAATTCCAGGTTGGAAATCCATGATATATTTTAAGATATAATTTTATCTATTGCTGAGAAGAATTTTAATTAATAAGGAATGGTGGTAATGATCTATGTGTGTGTTTATTGTTTATATTAATAGTGATGATGTAAGGCTTTATAATATTTTACACACTATATGTTTTGTTATTCCATGTTTTCTGTAGTTTCCACAAGGTAAAATCAATACATCAGATAACCAACCAAGTTATTATTATTCTCAACCTTGTATTCATTATTATACATTATTTTTCTATTATATATGTAAATGGATATTTTTATATGATTTATGATATTTTCACGGGAAGATAGATAATTGAATGTTTTTAGAGAGGATATTTTATAATGGTACTAAATATTGAGTCATCAGTATTTGAGATTTCATCTATTTGTGATAAAAAAGATATACATATACATTGAAATGGTCCATTTCGTATTTTGTTAGATATTATATATATATATATATATATACTTGTTTCATTACTCAATTTTATATTCATTTATGTTATAATGGATTAACCTGCATATGATAAGGTGAGCAGTTTCATAAAGATGTAATGCCTTCCATTGTTGAGTGGATTACTCAGAACTAGTTTCATACCACAATCCTAGTGGAGGTGGGATTGTGGCATAACATATTTATATATTGGGACCTCACATTATATCCGTAAAAAAAATTAATCCACATTAGTGGTAAATAATATGGGATTTGATTAGATGGAATCTTATGTACAGTCTTGTTATTATTCTTGAGTATTTTTTTAAAATGTAAAAAATCATCTTATAAATAAGTCATTATCCTATTTATCATTCTTTAAAATTGGTCACATATACATTATGAAGTGAACTAATAAATGACATATTGATGTACAAATTATATTATCAATATTTTTGTTTTTATATAGTACTATAGGTTATGATTAATTTTAGGGTTAGTGTGGGTAATATTTATTATTGATATATAGAATATATTAATTATGAAAATAAAATGCTTCTTGAAATTGATTACTAAATTATACCACATAATGTTTTGTGCATGATTTATATTGTAAATTAGTTCTAATATTTTCATTTTTAATACATCTACCACATTTTTCTGAGATACCTATGATGAAAACATTTATTCATAAATACAATTCTAACATCAACACTCATGATGTGCAATGTAGATGGTGTTGGATTTTTCTTTTATCTTGTCATCAGTTGGAGAATAAAAAATCACATGACGCAACCTACCTCAGTCCATTAACATGGAAAACATGACACCATGAGTCTCATGTAATACCTTAGCTGACTTCCCATAACACCATATCCTATTACTCGGTAGGTTTATTATCAGACCAACAAAAATCAATATTTTTCAACACATGTTCTATCATTGCATTTTGTCTTCAAACACTCACACCGTAGGGATCTTCCCTCAATGTCACCCATCATGGTGAATAATTGAGGATAATAACACATAAGAATGGATTCGTAATCTGGTAGGCTCTCAAAAATAATGGTGAACCATGTTAACATGGGTAGTAAATTTTATCATTTTTAAGTGTCACTTTTCCATGGGTGTTACACTCTCTCCCCATTTAAGGAACAATGCCTTTATTGTAGACCCCACAGCTCTAACCCAGAAAGTTCCTTGGAACATTCAACTGGGTATTGTCTCTAATACAAATTTTCATGACTGGACCAACCTTGAGACATGAAACGTGATAACTTAACCCCATTAATCTAATGTAATACCCTAGAGGACATCCCAAAACAACATAGGCTACCACCAATTAGGTCACTTATCAGACCAATTACAATCCCCATAGGTGAAAATATGCTACTTATGTGTGTTTTTTTCAAACTCAGACACTCGTTATGAAATATCTTAGGAGGTAAACCATCCAGATGACTACTCCTAGATAAGAACACTTGTAGAATTATATTTTGGAATGATCCTGAAAATAAATGTGTGCCTTATAGAGATGGGTAATAACATTTAGCCATTTAAGTCTCACAATTATAGGTGTGTTACAAATAGGATATGTTTTTCAATTTGATATGTTGAGTTTGAAAAAGGGGACATTGATTGAGTAAGATAAGAAAACTTTATAGCTATTCTAAGATGAGTAACATATGATATGTCTTTCTATATATATGAGGGCCATGATCATTTACATAAAAGACTTTCACGTGATGAATTCATTGACCCTAGCCATCTATACGTAGTTAATTGAGTATTTTTTATAGGTTATATGATATTAACACATTTAGTGTCCACTTTTCAATAGATGTATTGTAGAAAATTACTATATGAATATGAATTCATTAATATAAGAAAACTGTGAGACTTAGCTAAATAGATACATGTCTTTGATTAATATCACAATCAATCCATATATAATATTGTGTCCTTAATTATAATTCAATGGCCATTATATTCTTATTTTTTGTATTTAATTATTAAAAAAAATCGATACTACAATGTCTCATGGATTAGAAAATTGTGATTGTGTAGATGAGGATCATGTTAATGATACTTTTTGAGGTACAATAAATGAGTTTTAAATGATATATGGATAATGTTCTAGGTGGTTAATCATACGTTTTCTAATATGATATAACATATAGGAAAGATAATTGATACCATTTCTAAAAATAATTTTAATGGATTCCAGAATGAATTTTGTGTATGGTTTCATTAGTTATTGTATATTATGAGTTATAAGATAACAGTGTGATTAGTCAAAAATCCATCTATTTATATTAGAAATTTTTGAAAATACGCAATATTGAAAATACCATGGGATATTTTTTAAAACATTCCATGGTTTACACATTATATTTCTATTTCAAAGTGTGAAACAATATACTATAGTGTTTCATTAATGGAATTGGCCTAAAATGTGATAACATAATTTAATCATTCATTCATATCTCTAACTACTACAATGATCGACTAGTTATCATAAAATCAAAATTATGTGTAATTAACACATTTATAATTGTTATTCACTGATTAAATGATAGTTATGTGGATTCATTAGTATATTTTAATTAGTGAAATAGTGTGAGGTGTTTATGGAATTTGTATGAAATATGGCTGGGAATTATAGTTTTCACCAAACATTAATCAATGTACTAGCTGAATTTGTTAGAGAGGGAGAACCTTCCCAAGCATTAGAGGATTCCCAAAATCCATGGCTACCAAATGACATAGTTACTTTTTATCTTATCATGAATGATTTAAATAAAGATAATATAAACAATATTTGATCTATATATGGAAGGAACTTTATTCATACATTTTGTGGATAAATCCAAATGCGTACTTTGATCTTTGTTGATTCCATGTATTTGTGTTTTTTCTCTATAGTAGGGATCAGTGTCATACCTTTAAAATAAATACCAAGGACCATGATATATGATTATGTGTTGTGATGGGATTTATGACTCCGTTTTTTCCTGAACATATTAGATCATGGTCAATAGAAGAAAATAGAATCAGTTGAATGATCACACATGAGTTATGATATGTTTATATATATTTATGTAATTTTTATTGGAACATTGTTCTACCTATAAGTATTATCTGTAATTATTATTTCAATGGTTTTTGTGTTGTTGGTTACACTAGTGAGGTGCAAGAGTAATTGACCAATGAAAACCAATACATCTTAATGTGAAATTCTCATGAGATTTGGACTTTAGGGTGTCATTGTGAGGTGGCTAAAGTTCTATTATAGATATGATTTGGAAAAGGAGATAAAAAAAATTGGATATTAATAAAAGATCATTATGACATGAAATGTGTTGTGATCGATGGATTTTGTTTGATTATAAAGATTTGGGAGGATCAACATGAGTATGGATGTATTAATGAGTGTATAAACTTGGACTATAGGAATGTAGGAACCTATGGAATTGTGAGGAAATTAGTTGAACTGAGGGGATCCCATAGTGTGATTGAATGAATGTGTTGTGTGAAAATTAGAGTGATCACTGATTTTATGTTAGACATAGTAGCATATGTGTGGTGAAAAATTATTGTTTATTTTGGGCATGGGTTTCATGAATTACAATGTTGTTATAGACTCTATAGAGACGATCTTGATATTATCCTCCTAGGATATAATATTAAGGTTATTTATGTGTTATCTTCTACTGATATGGTATTTTATACAGGATTAGGTGTATATATCAAGACTAAAAGTCATTTTAAGGTGGAAAACACATCATTAAGATAATTTTTTAGTTAGAATATGATACAATGTATGGGTATCATTTTTTTATGATTAGGTGGATATAGTATTTATGGTTAATGATTGATATGATTTTTGGGTCATATTTTAGTGTGACGAATGGGGATATGATTCTATAAATAGATTAGTATGAGAATTTGTATTTGGAATGAAAATATTCAATGATAATATGATAAAATGTAGAATGACCCAATATTTATTATAAGGTTATGGCTTGTGTGTGAGAATAAATGTTTATGTATATAAAGTTTACAGGATTTTTGTTGATTTTCATAGAAGGATATGGAATTCTTTAAACTAGAGAAATTACCCCTTAGTTTACGACATTAGAAAAATAGGTATTCATAAATTTCTCCAGGATTAGGTTTTTCTCATGGATTCCCATGAATGATTTGGACCAATATTTTCTGTGTAAATGGGTTTTTATTACAATTAGTACATTAGGGTACCATCTTTCACAATACATGTGTGATTAAGAATATGGGGTCAGATCGGTTGAAATGAATCATTTGATTAATGTTCATTATATGTGTTGGATTTGAGGTTTTTACGATACCAACTTTTTTTGGGCATGTTCCTTTTTATTTTTGAGTACCTGTTGTCGGATATGAACCTTGGAAATATTCTTTTTGATCTGTTTATGAGTTTTTCCACATATAGTGATGATAATGCGTGTGTGAAACAAATATTACTTCATAAAACAGGAAATTATAGCATAAATTATCATTTTACATTGTAAGATTCATAGGGAAGACCCCATGTGGGTGGGAGGTGCATTGATATAGTAATATGGAATATAAAATCATTAATATAGTTTTGACACCTTGAAAATAGTAATTATACAAAAATGATGAATATATGGTGAAAATTACCATTTTCTATTAAATACTTGAATCCTAACAATCATTTATCATCTTCATTTCACACACATCAGTTTTGTAATTGAGATAGAGCTCACATCCACCATCACTTAGGACATGGGATTACATCCATATATAATGTTTTATTCAATCATCATTACTCGTGTATTATCTATACTAGAAAACTCATCAAAAATCATGCTTTGTTTCTTTAATTACCTATATGTATCGAATGCTATATATATCTCTCTCTTGGTGTGTGTGTGTGTGTGTGTTAATATGTAATATTTTAAGGGTGTTAATCTATTTCATTAATTAACAACATTTGAGAAATAATTAAAAGTGGATATCGTATAGGAAGTCTTATAATAGGATACAAAATATGGTCTCATTCTTTTCTATTAATGTATACTTTTATGTATATTATTCCATTGTGCGGTGTACCGAAAATCCCCAGTGTTTCCTCCTAAATAAATCCACCCATATTTTAAATGTGTGTGATTAAATTATATTAACCATAATCACTTATGGGGGTTTCGAACCCAGAAAATAAAAACCCCATTGGGTTTGTTTGTAAACTAGGTTAGACATTGATGGGTTTCTTATAAATTTTGTTCAACTTCCTGGGTGTGTTATTTCCCATTGATATTTGGTGGTTGTAATTAATTATATTAAATGAATTAATTAAATATAAATTATGGATTGAAACATTTATAACAACTCAATTCATTGGGTATGTATTTAACAACCTTCTAAGGTGACTTTTTAATCTTTATATGAAATTGAAATTGTGAGTTAGTTGTATTGTTAAATGGTATCATTAGACTGTATACCCATGAAAATTCATTATGATATCAAAATTTTGTTGCATGGGATCTTACTTGAAACACCATATATGGAATAATAATTCTTAATTAACTTAAATTAATTAAAAACTATATTATATCAGACTATTTGAAATACATGTGTTCTCATACGAAAACCACAGATGGGCGCACCTGACAGGGGGATTTATATAATGACATAAGTGAATATTTTGTTCCCCATATGGAATGCCAAAGAAAATATTAGAGGGAGGATTATTTTATTTTTCAAAAATTTTATTATGGGTTTCCTAAATGAAATTCTAAGGATGGACTCATAGGTCAATTAATTTATAATATTCCTAGAGAAAAACATGGATTCTTATGGGGAACTCTATAGAGTTGCTTGTATAGTAATGGGATCATTATAAACCTAGAGTGATTTAGTCATTCCTCACATATAGAACCATGTATGAGTTTTGTTATTTAGTTAAATATTTTATTAATAAATATTAATGACATATCATCCATGTAAAATAACATACATGGATTCGTTTAGATCTTTATAAACATTATGGTGATCTTTTATTCCATTTGTCAAGTTTTAAATGCGTTGATAAATTCTCAATACATAATCTAATATAGTCTATGAGGGATAACTTGGCTATGATCTATATACCAATTAATTTTTATAATTAAAATAATAATTTGAAATCATTTAGATATATTCTAGATTTGGATGAAGTTGGTGGTATTTGACATGTTTCCTTTTTTGAATCCTAGTCCAACATGTGATTTATATAGTTCAGGAATAGTTTATATTGTTACCTAAATATGTGTTCTTAATATATTCATGTGTTTTATGGAATTATAAACCATTGTGGGTGACCTTATATATATATCTGACACCCTATACAGGTCGTCGTTTGGTACGTAGGAAGACTTCTTGGATGTAGGTAAGGATAAAGGAAAGAAACCTACTATGAATTCATAATTTTCTATAATTGGATGGAGTATAGAATAAGGGGACCAATATTAGACTAATTATTATATTTTAGATAATTTTGGACTTTTTTTGATTTTTTGAATTTAATTTTTTTTTGTATGCTTCTCTGTTAAAAATGTATCCCATTATTGTATAGCCTGACATGGAAATCGTTTTTTATATAATATTGGAACCAGTTTTGTTTATAGTTGATGATATGTTAATATTGATTATTCAATATGGATGGTGTGATTATCCAACTATTTTTATTATTATTATACTGTTTTTCTACACTCTAATCATGAGTATGTAGTCTCCGAACCATTCAATTACAAAACCTCACTAGTAGTCGGATGCCTTGGGTAAATATTGAGGCAATGTTGAGACAATGTGGAAACAGATATTTCTACTTTTATGGAGTGATCCATTTAGGGATTCCATAAAGTGGTATCATAATGGTATTTTCTATGAATTATTATTTTGGTTTTTTAGAATGGTGATTAAAACCTGTTGGGATTTTTCAATGATCATGTGCTTAAGAGTAGCTAATAAATATATAGGGAAAATCCCAATTACATAGTATATGGATTTTATTTGTTGATTATCCTTATCATTATGGTATTGATTTCTCTATTTGGTGATGCACATTATATGTATATATTTTTATTATTACTATATATTTTTCCCATGGACTGGTATGGTAAGCACATATTGACTCATGAAACATTATAGGAACTTTGGAGTTTATATGTCATGAATTTGTCAAGACATATTTATAATACTATATGTATTTACTTCTAAATATTATTTGATATTTGATTTTTATACCCATATTATATTTCTACTTATTCATGTAGAAAATGTACAAATAAATCATTTATTAAAGATTGTAAATCAATCTAGATAGTGATATCCAATATAGATTTATGGTGGCACCATAACATACCAATTATAAAATGTTGAGCTGTTTAAATGTGGATACACAAGAAAAAAGCATATGTTAAATATTCCTATATAGATTACATTAGTAATTTATAATGTTGATACATCATTAAATTTGAAAAAGTGATCCATCTAACTGATATATCATTACAGATATGTTACATTATCATGCCAAAAATAAAATTCAAGTCACAGTTACTTGAAATTCCAATTGAATTTTATAAACAGTATTAATTTATATCATGGGATTTATATATAGTGTAACTAGACCATTATATTCCTATATTCATATGAACTACATATAATTATAAGAAAAATAAAATGGATTTCATTAAATGGTGATTCTAATTGAAAATTAAAGATTATTTTTCCCTATATTATATAATTGATGCACTAACTAGTTGAAGCCCATATATTAAATAGAGAACATGACTCATACCTGACCATAGTAGTGAGTAGTAGGTATTATCTCTTATAATCCCCTATGGTCTTATACATTTCCTACACCCGGTGTTCAAAGTATGAAGAAGGGTGTGACTCTTATATAGGAATTTTTATACCAGTATTATTCTATTAAATGCAATTTCTAATTTTATTAAGCCTTATCTGAGGGATGTTCTTGGAATTTCTCGATTTATTCCATGATTAAATCCTCAAGATGTATTCCCAAAGAGTTTTAATGAATAAGATCTGAAGGAGGTGGGCCTTGAGCCACCTTTATTAACCATAGCATTTCCTCATGATTATCCTCTTCTTATACATGACTAGGGAGTCAATTCCTAGTTGTGAGATAGTTTAAAATATGAAAATAAAATTATTCATGATTCCCCATAACCCTCCAATACCATGGTAGAGTATATTCAATAATTTAATAGGAAAAAATTTCCCATATTATTGGTAATGGAGTTTTACATCATGCAATGTCATTGATAGAGGCCTTACTATCTAATTTTTAACATCTTAAGACACCTCATAAGAGGAGAGTGAATATATATTTTTATACTCTATGTGATTATATAATAATATACTAGGGTTTTATCACCTAGGGAGATCATTATTATACTAATTTTTTGATGGATTTCCATATTTCCTTATATGAATATTTCTATCATGAGAGGTTAGGCGATGATAGAGCCATAGATTTTATGCACCTAGATCATGGTTATTTATCATTTATGGACTACTCGACCCATTTCATCATTAATGGAAATACAATATATACCAACAATTTCAAACCATTGGTATAGGCATCAAAACTGTTTGTATACTATATACCAATGGTTCTTTAAACCGTTGGATAGTAAGCCATTTCAAAAGTCCTATAACATTAGTTTTACTCTAACCGTTGGTATATGGCACTGTAACCATCAGTATGCCAATGGTTTTATAAAAAATGTTGGTAAATATTTATACCATTGTTTGATAAACCGTTGGGACATATCGATTACATGTAGTTTACCAACGATTTCTAAACTGTTGCTATATAGTATTACTAATGGTTTCTTAAAACCTTTGGTAAAAATATTCTCGAAATACACTATACCAACGGTTTTGAACCATCAGTATAGTGTGTTGCCAACAGTTTATTCAAACCATTGGAAAAATTATTCTCCTATACACATTACCAACAGTTTAAAACCATTGGTATAGTGTATTTCCAGAAACCAACACAACATCCAACATGGAAACCACCCATCCCCTCCATTGCATAAACCTGCAAACTCACTTGAAAACAACAAATAAAATAAGGAAAAAAACCAACAATAACAAATAAAAAATAGTAGACTCTTCCAACCATGACATGTACAATAACATTGTTTTCCCCATTTCAATATTCACATGACAAAAACTCTTCCATCTATCCCATTTCAATTTATTTGGTGCATTCATCTCATAATGGTAAGATGAAACTCACATTTCAGAGATCCCATGATAGTTACAGTTACATACACCATTTAAATAATTAACACATAATTCATAAGGTGATTAGAAAAAGTATACACATACAACAAGTATACCCATGCACCATTAAAAAATAATTTATAAGTTAATAAAATACCTAAAAACTCTATTTCATAGTTCAGGGAGTTGGAGTTGTTTAGAGGTCTTGGGTGGTTGTTCAGGGGGAAGGAGTGTCTAGGGGGTGGGGGTGTCCATGGGGTGGGGGTGTCTAGGTGGTGGGGGATGTCCAAGGTGGTGGGTGGGGGGGGTCTCTCCATAGCGATGTCTAGGCGGTGGCATTGTGTCCAGGGGTGCGGGTTTCCATGGGATTGTGGGAATTTTTAGGGGTGGTTTTTCAAAGGGGTGGGGGTGTCGAGGGGGTGGGGTGCGGTCTTGGGGGGTGGGGTGTTCGGGGGGTGGGTGGTGTCCAGGGGGTGGTCCAGGGGGTTGGGGGTTGTCCAAGGGGTGTGGGGTGGTGTCCAGGGGGTGGGGGTGGTTTTCCATGGGGATGCGGTGTCTAGGGGTGGGGGTTTCCAGGTGGTGGTGTAGTGTGTAGCAGGGGTGGGGGCCCTCTATGGGGTTAGGGGTGGCCAAGGGGGTCGGGGCCTATCCACAATGGTGTGGGGGGGTGGTGGGGCTATCCATGGGGGTGTCTCGGGGGTGGTCTCCGGGGGGTAGGGGGTTTTCCTGTTGTGGGGGTGTCTAGGAGGTGGGGGTGGGGGTGTCCAGGGGGTGGGGTGGTGTCCATGGGGTGGGGGTGGTCCAGGGGGTTGGTGGCTGTCTATGGGGGGTGTGGTGGTGTGTAGGGGGTGGGGTGGCTATCCATGGGGGTGGGGTGTCAAGGGGAGGGGTGTCCAGGTGGTGGGGTGGTGTCTAGTATGGGTGAGGGTGTCTAGGGGGTGTGGGTGTCCAGGGGGTCGGGTGGTGTCCATGGGATGGGGTGGTCCAGGGTGTTGGGGGTATATCCAATGGAGGTAGGGTGGTGTCTAGGAGGGTGGGGTGGTTTTCCCTGGGGTGGGTTGTCCAGGGGTGGGGGAGGGGGGGTTTTCCTGGTGGTGGGTGTTGTCTATGAGGGGTGGGGGCCAGTCAGGGGGTTGGGGTTGTCTAAGGGGTAGTGGGGTTTTCCCTAAGGGTTGAATGTCTAAAGGGTGGGGGTGGTTCATGGGTGTTAGAGGGGCTATCCAAGGGAGGTCTGGGTATTGTCCTGGGGTGGGGGATGTCCATAGGGGTGGGGGTGTCCAGGGAAGTGTGGGGTGTCTAGGTGTTGGGGTGGTGTCTAAGAGGGGTGGGGTCTATATTGGGTTTAATCGAATGAATTTCATGGATTTTAATATCATTGGTATTTTTAAAATGGTTTTGGAATAGTGTTTATTTCAATAGTATGTGATTCTTTAGGAGAAAATTAATGCTTTTGGTCTATATGGTAGGAAGGGGGATTTGGTTCTTAGGAAAAGGATTAAATTTTTATTGTGGGACAAAAATACTATATAATTTTTTTAATGTAGCCATAAAAGGGATTTTTATAAACCACTAGGGAGTTTTAAAGAGAAATAAGTCTCTATTATCTGACTTTCAAATGCTTTTATGAAGAATTATTTATGATGTTTCTTTATGGGATTTCTGATTTTGTGTCCCTTGATTTTGAACATCAGGTTATTTTACTAATGTTTTTGTTTTTGATAATTATTTAGAATTTTACAACTATAAATGAATCAAAAAGTCCATAAGGAGATATCTAAGGTAGTAATTTTTGGGTCTTTGTCTCTACTCAATCTCTTGTGGAAGTTGAATAACCATGTTGTTCTCAAATCATTTATTATTCATTGGAATTTCTAAAATACCATCCACTTGATTATATTGATGATCATGGATCGCAGGCGGCAACCAAGTGGGTATCTATGATTAATGGGATCTTTGAGTTGTTAGAAACCTTATAATCCACTTGGGTGGGGGCTGTCCAGGGGGTGGGGGCCGTCCAGGGGGTATGTCCATGGGGGTGGAAAGGCTGTCCAGGGGGGCTGGGGGTGTCCAGGGGGTGGGTGGGGTTGTCCACATGGGTGGGGGGTTGTCTAGGGTGAAAGGGTGTCGAAAGGGTGGTCGGGCTGTCCAGGGGGTATGGGGTTTCCAAGTGGTGGTAGGCTATTCGTGGGGGTGGCAAGGCTATCCAGGGGGTAGGGGTTGTCCAAGGGGGTGGGTGGGCTCTCAACGGGGTATAGGGGTGTTCAGGGGGGTGGGTGGGCTATCCATAGGGGTGGGGGTCTGTCCATGGGGGTGGGGTGTCCATGGGGTGGATGGGCTATCCACGTGGGTGGTGGGGCTGTCGATGAGAGGTAGGGGTTTTCCAAGGGGTGGTCAGGGTGTCCACGGGGGTGGGCGGGCTATCCATGGGGGAGGTGGTGGAATGTCTAAGTGTTATGGGGTGTCCAGTGGGGTGGGTCTATCCACCATGGGAGGGCTGTCAAGCGGGTTGGAGGGATGTCCTAGGGTGTGGTGGGGCTATCCATGGGGGTTGGGGTGTCTAGGGGGGTAGTGGGTATCGAGGGGGTGGGTGGGCTGTCCACGAGGGTGGGTGGTGGGGTATCCATGGGGGTGGGTGGGCTCTCCACGGGGGTGGGGTGTCCATAGGGGTGGCAGGTGTCTACGGGGGGTGGGGCTGTCAATGGTGGTGGGCGGGCTATCCACGGGGGTGGTGGGCTGTCTACGAGGGTGGCGGGGCTATCCAGAGGGGGCGAGCTGCCTAGGGGAGTGGGAAGGATTTCCACGATAGTGGGTGACCAGTCCATGGGGGTCGGGGTCTGTCGAGGGGGTACAAAGTGTCCATTGTGGTGGGAGGGCTGCCCACAAGGGTAGTGAGGCTATCCAGGGGGTATGGAGTGTCCAGGGTGGTGGGCGTTCCATCCATGGGGGTTGGGGCTGTCAAGAGGAGGGGTAAATCAATCACAACAAATCATCATGTTCAGTTTTATTATTTATAGATAAAAAATAATGATAATGTGACCCATGTAATCAAATGTATATTCATGCACAACAAATCAATAAACATAAAAGGTCGGTAATATCAGTCAAAAATTTAACGGAATAATCTGTCCCTTATCACCATCACTATCATCACTGTCATCATCATCCTCACCCTCATCCTCACTGTTGTCCCCATCATTGTACCCACCCTCCTCAATCCCCTCCTCCTCACCCTTATACTCAGCCTCAGCCTCCTTTTCACCCTCCTCCTCTGACTCACCCTCATCCTCTGCCTCGACCTCCTCCTCACCCTCCTCCTCCTCTGGCTCGGCCTCCTCCACACCATTGTCTTGACCACCACTGGAACTACCACCTGGTGAACCATATATAGAACGCATCGACTACATGTATTCAACACAAGATTTTCTGACCTCTGGTGGATGTGTGGGACATAAAACTTCCATCAGTTACATTAATGCATTGTTTCCCTAGAAATGTGTTTTTCAATCACTAAAGCCATTTTTCAGCCTATTCTTCATGTGCCTTAACCTTCAAGAAATTGGTGGGACTACAAGTCATACCTCCATAGGTCCAATACCTTATTGGAACTATACTCTTCCTAGGTCGGTAGCCTGCTCTACTAGGGTTCTCATCACCCAACACCTAATGTATGTGATCTTTTTGGCCCAAAATTTCTAGGTTCCTCAGCATCAAGGGCCTATAAAGCATAATTCCACAAATATAAATAGATTATTAAGTTTCAAAATAGAGATTAAAATTTTAAATATACAATGTAAAACATACGATCTGCTGCAGGGTCAATTTATTAACATCACTTCCATATTTCTTCCTTTACTCGAGAAAAACAGTTTTGGTCGTGGCACACATCCTTCAATATTTGAATTTATTCCTCTAAAATGATATTGTTTGTAGAAACCCATAATTAAAAATATGATTCCAATAATTAATTACAAAAATAAAATTATCTAACAACTTCAGCAATCGAATAAATTATGGTGCAAGCAATAGAAAGTGCATTTCGTAATGAAAAATTATAAACTGGCATACCCACTGCCTCTCATGATCGGGCATCGTAGTACATCCTAATGTGTAGACATACTTTTTAGAATCAATGTTTCTTTATTCCTTCTTGATTAATTCTAAAAAAAATCAATAATTAGTATTACCAAAAAACATGTAAATTTTCATTTAAATACCTCTAATTTGATTAAAACCATTAATTTACTAGTCTTCCAATGAGTAATCATCTGTTGATATTGTTCTAACGAATAGTCATCCATGACCAGGACCGCCTATAACTCTTTTCCCACTCTAGCACACCATCCAAATTATAACTCATGGTTATAAGCTCTCCAAAGCTCTCATAAATCCTTTATAGGTGTTGGTCGTGCACCCTCACCATTGGAGAAATTAAACCGTAGCTGACCCAAAAATATTAATTCATTTAATTACAAAAACAAATATATTTCATTACATACAATAGATTATTTTACCCATATCTCAACACAATATTTATCCTTGACTTCATTTGGAGGATTTCATCATGACAGCGGGCTGACAGGAATGATGTCAGAGTATTTGTAAAGCATCGCCAAAAAACTCCGACATTACTGACATGATTTTTCAATCCTTTGACTATCTTCATTGTAGTCCACCATCAACTGCGTATGGCGGTTCCACACCACACACATGTGTGTATGCCCCCACCTCAACCCTCAATCATTAAATGTATATGTTATGAATGAAATAAATATATTTTATGTTTACATGTTATAATGAAGATAAATTATGGTGTAATTTTTTTAGGGTTGTATAATTATACCTGCAACATTCTAATCAATGGGCGCCATTGGATCCACAGAAACTGAAGGAACACCCTGTAAAGATGGAGTTGGTCCCAATTTATGCTCCGAAGGGACAGACTTTGGTAGATCATGAGTCAAAGATGATGAAATATAAAATCATAGAGATAAGGAAGTAGAAGTAAAAGAATATTACAATGATGGATGGTTGAATGTTGGATGGGGAGTGGGTATACTCATCGGATATGGTACACACGGGTGAGGAGACTCAGATGTAATGGGTGGTGAAGACATGGGAGACCCAAATAGCCAATGTGTCCCTAACAACATAGTAGTATTAGAATGTGGGATATATGGTATCTTAGTGGGAGGGGTAGGGTCTAATCGGGTATGATATCTAGATCATCTAGCTCTCATACCACCCCCCTCATACGAACACCCTGAGTACTAGGACCACTACTAGGTTACTCATCAAATAATTGTCTCCT
Source organism: Viscum album (assembly GCA_963277665.1). Lineage (NCBI taxonomy): Eukaryota > Viridiplantae > Streptophyta > Magnoliopsida > Santalales > Viscaceae > Viscum > Viscum album. Next base: position 1,936,891,370 of record OY728132.1, read on the forward strand.
AATAGATGGATCCTGCATAAATGTTTAAAAAAATTAATCACACGACATTATATATTATTAATATATATATATATTAAATAAAATACTCATTGTAGGCAATAATGGTGGAATACCCAGCTCATTCATGTGATGATTGTTGTCCATAATCTATTTTCGTCACCTCTCTTAAATTTGTTTCATTTCCTACATTTGAAAAAAAAATACGGAAGTAAATTGAAAATGATAACTAATTTGTAACCCAAAAAACAAAATAAATTAGATAGAATAGTGGGACCCATGGAACATTGATTCTGCCAGATTCAGAAGGGGTAAATCAATTGTCAATATTATGGAAAAAATTAATTTCTCTTTCCTAGGTAAATGATGCAGGTTTTAATTCATGTTTGGAAGAAGAATACAATCCATCAAGTTCATTACCTAGTAAAATTTTAAAGAGTTCCCTTGGAGTTATAAAAATATTATACAAATCACTTTTAAAGCATTGAAATGTTCACTAAGTTAGAAATGTTGGTTTTTTAGGTTTGAATACTGTTCAATTCCAAAATATAAAAATAAAATAAAATTAAATTCCAACCAATAAATAATGAAAATCAACACAGTGGTCAATTCAGATTCAATATATTTGTAATCAATAATATATCTATATGAATAGTAACAACCTTAACATCCCAAGTCGAGATAAAACAAATGAATTGAGAACATGAATATATGATTTTATATATTTCCTACAACAACTTCAGGTTCACATTTAACTCTAACAATTGAGATATTGGATTCATAAAAAATAATAAATGGATCTTTTATAATGGCACTAGGGATGGAGTCAATTCCATCATCACCATCAACAAAAATATTTCTTGGAATTACTTCTATAATGACATCAAATTCATTTTGAAGATGGCCTTTTATATAAAAAACTTGTTTCACCGTAGATGCCAATACATATGGTTCATCAGTTTCAAGAGTGCGAGTTATTTCAATTACTTGAAATCCATAATCATCGATAAATTTTCCATGCCTCATCATTGAATCAAACCACTAGCATTTCATTATCATGACTCATCCATGAGAATAATAATCCAATATTATTTTTTTCAACGACTCCGTAAAAAGATACATTTTCAAATAGCGATCTACTATCCGATGTATTAGTATAAAATATTGTTGTGGCAGTAACCATAACACCATCATGTTGTGTTATCATGTTCTTTTCTCATTCAGTAATAATAAATTTGTTCCCATTGATAACAATTTATTTACAATCACAAACCATGGTATTAGGAACAAAATCCAAATCTCTTATTACTTGAGAGACAGAGTCAGCAGGCAAACTCAACACCTGAAATATAAACCAATGTTAAGCTTAATTAATTATTGTTTTAATTATTTTATACATTAATATTATTACCGTTAATTTTAACAAAGAAGAAAACTCTTTTCTATGCAATGTATCCCTTCGTATTAAAGATAAGTAATGATGCTTTCTATTTATCATCACCTTATGTTCCCTGTAGATAAAAATAGGAATAGTTTAACAAATATATATATATATATATATATATATATAAGATATTAATATTCAATTTACTTATAAGATGTAGTCATCGAACAATTCACAGTTGAACAAAATTGTATAATGGTCCATCTCTCACTCTTGAAGGATTGATGTCGTCAATGTATATGATCCTTGAATTTCTATTGTTTGAGGATGTGATGGAAAACTAGGTTCAATTTTCTCATAATTCTCTTCTTTGTTTATCATTGTTCCGTTCATTTTTATAGTAAGATCAAAAAAATATTTAGAGCATAATCCATACATTCATGAGCCTTGCAATCGTTAATGATAGAACCTTCAAGATGATTACTGTTAGAAACACAAGACTTTAATGTGTACATATTTCATTCAGTATGATACGTCCAACTGAAAAAATAGGTCCTCTGAGAAGTATTTTAGTTGGAATATGTACAGTCAGATGCAACATGCATGTGAAAAATGATGGAGGAAATTTTTTTGCTAACTCACACATAAATAATGGGGCATTTTGCAACATATTTTACAAGAAATACTTGGAAACATTCTTACCACAAGGGTCTCTAACCAAATTGTACAACCTAATAACATCCACCCTTACACTATTGGAAGAAAATGACAAATTTCTATTGGAATCAACTCATGTAGAAAGATTTGATAATGACGAGTCTTCAAATATTTTAGCTTGAAGTCACTATTGTTGACCCGTTTAGATATGTCTCTTGAATATACATCAAAAACTTTAATAGTCTCTAGAACTTCTAGAAATTTATTTTTTTCTTGTAGGACTCATCACATAACAAGCACATGAAACTTGCCATTTATTTTCACTAATACGCACAAGATGTAATTCTGTTATGATTCTCCAATACTCCATGTCACGTTGACACTGTAAATTACATTTTGTGTTTCCCTTAACATTTATATGAATATAAAGAAAAATTTCACATATATTTCTTTCAATGTGAATTACGTCTATGAAATGAAGTAATAAATTGAATTACCAATAATTAAAATCAGTGAAGATACTTATCTTCTCCAAATTGTAATAGGTTTCAGTGGAAGCCTTCTTTCTCTTTCCAGATTTCATTTGACCCTTCTCGAATTAAAAATTAAAATAATTCAATTCATTATTCACATCAGTACCAGATATACACTGAGGTGGATCATTGGTCTCCGTGGTATGGTCAAATCATTGATGATTATTTCTATATGGATTTTCCATTGGCATGAATAGTCTATGTCCCATAAAACAAAAATACAGAAATGTCTCACTCTCTTGGATCGTGTATTCTTCATAAAAACAGGACATGATAGTTTTTCCTTCGTGCTTCATCCATACATCATTTCATATGCTGGAAAATCATTGATCATCCACATAAGTCCTACACACATCTGAAATATGTTTTTTGAAAATGCATTATATGTGCACAAACCCACATCCCAAATATGATTCAAATCTTTTATTAAAGGTTGAATGTATATGTCTATATCATTACCTGGATCATAAGGTCCAGATATGAGTATACTCGAGAAAGTGAATGGTTATTTCATATACAACCATGAGGGACTTTTAAAATGTGTATAAAAACTGGCCATGTATTGTGTGACATAAGCATCTTCCCAAATAGATTAGAACTGTCACATGAAAGACCCAACCTCACATTACACACTTCGGATGTAAAATCGGGATATCGATCATCAAATCTCTGCCATGCAAATCCATCTTTATGGTGAACCAACTCATAATTAGTCTTTATTCTCTCGGTATCATGCCATCTAATTTTTTATATTTCATCAGACATATAAATATTCTATACTCTTGGGATCAATGGAAAGTACCACATTACTTTCTGTGGCACACGAGATGGTGTTCCATCAGCTTTTGGCTTCGAGTAGGATGTTCCAAATTTTATACAATCATTTTTTTCAACGGTTTCTTTCCATAATAAACTACAATCATTCGGGAAGCAAGAATTTTCTTTCTTGAAAATCCATGTTCCTCAACTAACTTCCATGCCATGGTTTGAGGGAATATATGCACCATCTGGAAGTATGTCCTTCAAGAAGGTATGAATTTAATCGATGTTAGTGTTAAAAAACCCATACCTTATTTTCCCATGAAACAATCAGATTGAAAATTCCATATTTTTCATTTTACCGCATTGTCGATATAATGGAGTTGTGGTAGTGTCATTCAATTTTTTCACCCTGACAACATCATCATTTTCATTAGAGGCATCATGTATACTAATATAAAAATATTCTTAGGTCAGAATCCATTATTTTCCATGATGGTGAATAAACAGAAACTAGTCATATAACAAATTCTCCAATCCAGTCCTCTCGTTTTGATCATCAGAAATTTGATATGACATTTTCTACCCATCATGATACCACATAGAGTTGTTTTTTCAAAAACAATATTTGGTTGTGTGGTAGATAACATCTTCACGGATCAACCAAGGTCTTCCAACATAATTGTAACAAGGGAAGTGTATGTGACCACTATCTGAAAAATTGTGAAATGAGAAATTTAAGAATCTCTCGAAATTGTTTTGAAAATCACATGAGATTTGATCGGTTTCATGCATCCAATGTCTATGAATTCAATAAAAAAATTTGTAAGTCATTTCGTCAAAGGTAATTCAATAATATTTAAGTATCACAAAAAATATATTCAAATAAACAATAATTATTCACTTTATAGGAAACCAAATCTAAGACACTAATATATATAAGAATCATAATATGAAAAAAATACAATTTTAATAACAAAATATATTTCAAGAACCATACATAGGTTTACAATGTCATGTATACTTGTGGAGGATAATTATTCGGGAGTTGACTATATTTTAGATTGAAATATTTTAATATTTAAGTAGATTATTTTAGTGATCACATACACTACCTTGGGGGTGAGAGTGTCAAGCGGGTGGGGAGTGTCTATGGGGTGGGGAACTGTCATGGGCAGTGGGGGCTGCCCACGATGGTCGAGGGTGTCCAGGGGGGTGGGAGTGCTATCCATGGGGGTGGTGGGGCTATCTATAGGGGTGTCGGTGCTGTCCAGGGGGTATGGGCTGTCCAGTTGTGTGGGTGGACTATCCATGGGGTATGGGGTGTATAGGGGGTGGGAGTGTCTAGGGGGTTGGGGTGTCTGGGGGTGGGGTGTCGTTAAGTGGTGTGTGCGGGCTTTCCATGGTGTTGTCAGGGATTTCTATGGGGTATGAGTGTCCAGGGGTGGGTGGACTTTCCACGACAGTGGCAGGGACGTACATGGGGTATGGGGTGTCCAGGGGGTGGGCGAGTTGTCCACGTGGGTGGAGGGGATGTCCAGGTGGGTAGGGGGTGTCCAGGGGGTGGGCGGGCTGTCCATGGTGGTTGGGTGTGTCCATAGGGGGGTGGGGCAGTCATGGGGGTAAGGGGTGTCCAGGGGGTGGGCGGGTTGTCCACATTGTTGGGGAATTGTCCAGGGGGGAAGGGGGTGTCCAGGGGGGTGGGATGGCTATGCAAGGGGGTGGTGGGCTGTCAGGGGGAGGTACGGTGTGTCCAGGGGGCAGGTGGGTTGTCCTCAAGGGTGGTGAGGCTTCCAATGGGGTAGGGGTGTCTAGGGGTGGGCAGGCTATCCACAGGGGTGGGGGGCTATCCATAGGGGTGGTGTGGATGTCTAGGCAGGGTCGGTGTCCATGGAGGGTGGGTTGGCTATCCATGGGGGTAGGGGTGGGGGCTGTCCAGTGGGTACAGTGTGTCCAAGAATGTGGGGGTGTCTGGGAGGATGAGGGTGCCTTGGGGGTGGGGGTGACCAAGTGGTGGGTGGGTTGTCCACGGGGATAGAGGGGATGTCCAGGGGGTATGGGGAGTCTAGAGGGTGGGGGGTTCCATAGGGGTGTCTAGGATTTATAGAGTGGGATGGGGTGTCTAGGAGGTGGGCAGGCTGTCCATTGGGGTTTGGGTGTCCAAGGTGGAAGGGGGTGCCCAGGGGTGGGGGTTGTCCACAGGGGTGGGGGTGTGTCCACGAGGGTGGGGGTGGTGGGTTTTCCAGGGTGTTGGGGGCTGTCCAGTGGGGTCGGGGGGGGGTGTCCAGGGTGGTGGAGTTGTTCTGGGGGATGGGGGGTGTCCGGCGGGTTGGGGTGTCCAGGGGGTGGGAGGGTTGTCCACGAGGGTGGGGGCTTCCCAGGAATTACAAGATATCCACAGGGGTGGAGGGTATCCTTGGGGGTGTGACTGAGATCTAAGAGATTTAATTAGTTTTTCATTCATGTTATAAAAAAATGATGGGTGTTAAGGATTAGAGTAGAAGTTTTTAGTGAAAATCATATTTTGTAGGATCATTTACTTGATATCATGATTGTAATTCAGAAAATGCTGGGGCATTGGATTATGGAGGAAGTAATATGGGATATTAAATATCTATATGTAGTTATTTGGAATGATATGATGTATGGTAATGAGTCTGTAAGGATTAGCATCATCATGGCATGATGATTAATGGTGTTTTCTTATATGATGTTGTTTGGATTCCTCGAGATTTTTTTTCAGCATATCATGAATTTAATTATGGATATCGTTACAAGGTGAAGTCTAGATAAAAACACTATTCATTTAATATATGGAGAGGTAGGCTTATGATTATAGAGCATGCATATGGTAGTAGGTCCCCAGTCTATGTGGATATATATAGAGATTTTCCTCCACTAGTCTTTGTATGAAAGGATTCTAAAAGACACCCACCACCATCCAAGGATATATTCTTTCTAGAAAAATGTGTTTTAGGAGAAGGAATTCATCTTATATTGTAGATCTCACTTGATCCCTTACTCATCAAGATGACTAGAGAAGAACCAAAACCAAAGAGGCCTCAGACCTATCAAAATAGCTAGAAGTGGTGACTTCCCAGTGCTTTTTGGCGAACTATGGAAGTAATGACTTCCCACCTACCCAGCCCCCTCCCCCTCCCAATCTCACCCCCAGAAAAATCCCCTTGCACAGCCCCCTGCCTCCCATCCTCCCACCACACAAACCACCCCCCCCCCCCCCCCACCTTCACCCCCACCCTCCTGCACAGCCCCCCAAACCCCACCTGCACCCCCACTCCCACCTATACACCCCCACCTCACCCCCAATAGACTCCCACCTACCCAGCCCACCCCCCTAACCTGCACAATCACCTCCCACCCCCTCCCACTATCATATCCCCTACCACCTACACCCCCACTTGAATGCCCCACCACCCCCCACCCCCACCTCAAACCCAACAGACTCCCCCACCATACAACCCCACCTACACATCCCCCTTAAACCACTACATATCCCCCACCTGAACACCACCACATGGACACCCACATCCCCCACCCGCTGCACCCCCCACTACCTGTACCCCCCACTTCAAATAAATTTTATTCACACAATCATAACAGTTGAAATATAGAACAAAATTAGAAAACATATGAAATTGAAATTTTTGTATAGAATACCAAACAGAACTCGGGTTTAGGCCAAATCAACATATAAAACAGTAAAAAATAGCTTCAAACCATTAAACCTAAGTTAAGACATAAATATTTTAAGTGTAGAACAAAACCAGTTTTTGATTGAAGATGGATCTGGTGGACAAATTTTCTGAGGGAGAGAGCAATTATGTAATTCCTCAACCCCAGTTACCCAGAGTCGGTTCATTATTACAAAACATTGGCATGATCTGAAGAGATCAAATCCTGAAATATCGATCAGTTTAGTAGCCTTGGAAACACTAGATATATTCATAAGTCTTAAATTACATCATAAAGTGAAAAACTACAACAACATCTTGTCTTCATAAACCCCCATACTATCCCTGCAGGACATTCATAAAATACTTCTTCACATCCAGGGAATAATAAAACATTGAAAGGGGTGAGCTCAGATTCTCAGTAAGGATGACAATATAGCATAAACATTCATAAATAAGCATAAACATTTAACACAATGTATACCTAAAACAAAATCCCTTTAAACTTGAACCTTCACATAATATAGAAAAGATAAAATGAAATAATGCCATTTAACTTTTAATATGAATATTATACTACTAGAATAATCACATGAAATATCAATAACCACATTCACAATGATGGAATGAATATTGCCAAAAATTTAATTTCTGTGTCAAGGCCTTGTGCCAAGACCTATGGACTAACTGTAACCGGACCCAAACCCAAAGAGCCTCTGTAACCGGACTCCATCGGGTAGAGCCTCTGTAACCGGACTCAAACCCAGAGAGCCACTATAACCAAACTCCATCCCAGAGGTTCTGCTGTAACCGAACCCCAACACGGAGGGCTTACTTTTACCGGTCCCCAACCCGGAACATACTAGTCCAACACATTCATCTTAAGAAGAGGTTGAAATATGACATAAACATTTATATTAAAAATAGCAACCAAAATGTAAATTATTTAACCATAAACCATGAATGCAATAAAAATAGCTCATCCACAGTCAAACGTATCACAAAACCATAAATAATATATGGAAGTTTTTTGTCATAATAAATCAACTTTAAATAAGCGAAAAACCCATCAATGGATGTTGAAATAGATGAAATCAAAACTATTTAGGAGAAATATATCCTTTTTGAAATAATTTAAAAGTCACATAATTACTAATAAAACCTTTAATTTGTATATACATATATAATCTTGTATGGGAAGCTTCGACGATTTTATAACAACGGAAAATAGCCGCACCCGTCGTATAAGTTAAAAAAACATTCTTACCTTAAATTTTTCGTAAAGGTAAAACGGTACCTTGTTTAGAAAATGATGGAATGATTTCATTCAAAAAAAGTATAAGGTTAAATAAGGGTATAAATGAATTTAACCCATTTTATATTGAATAGTAAAAATGTTTTGAAAGACATTGTTAAGAAACATGGATGTGGATGATAAAGAGGTCCCAGTAGATAATTACGTATAAACAACCTCTGATAATGAAGAGATTGTGAAATAAACCCTTACCTTGTACTTTTCATTAGTCGACAGGTGGTTAAACTCATGAATAATGGTAAAATAATTGTTATTAAATTATATAATAATCATATACATTAATATGATATCATATATGATATTTTAACATTGCTTTGTTAATAATATCTAAGTATTATCGTTGTTTCGGGTGTTAAGTGATTCATTTTCCTTTATATGATTTGTTACGTAAGTAATTTTTCTTATTGATAGGTTGTATCTTATTAATATCAAGAATGATATTATGTCATTAAACCTTATTTTTAACCATCAAATGGAAATTAGTCTTGAATGGATACGACGGGGAATGAATCTCATCGCGTTCGTGGAGACGGTATTCTGTAAGTACGCACGCGTGACAATATCATTATTTTGATATTAAAATTTTATATAATTGGATAGTATATCATATATAAAGAATCATTATATTTTTATATTTATTTTCTAAATATGTAATACTCATTATTATACCAATCGATATAATAATGTATTGAATAACAATTACACCACGACGTGGAGATGGTAAGTCATGCGTATGCACGTATGGTTACATGTCATTCAAAGGATGGATAGAATAAAAAATATGGTTGTACAATATTCTTAATAACATAATAGTATATATAAGATACTAGAGTTATTATTTTTTAATGGAAATAATAAAGAAAAAAGAAATGGAAGAAGAAAGGATCTTGAAAGAGGGTGGTAAAAACATTACCTCTTCTTCAAGTTATTCCTTTTGATTTGAGGAAATGGGCTTCTTAGGACGGCATTCTGATCAAAATAATGCCTTTAGGTTGAATTTAGGGAATTTGGTAGAATATTTTGGCAGCATTTGGCCGATCCAAAAGGCTTTGAAGGTGTGAATTAGAGGGAAGGGGAAGTTCCCTTTTATAAGAGGGGTTAGGGGAACCTTAGAAAAAACATAAAATAATATTTTATAATAAATTTATATTCGGTTTATAATGGGTAAAAAGTGACTTATTTCTATTATAATATGGGTATGGGTCTAAATAATTTCAACCAATATATTTTAGATAGGTTTTTGTCACTATATTAACCTTACATTTTAGTTTTAACTCTTAGTTAATTATTTTCACATTTACCACGTCTCTTTGTATTTTTGAATTATATGGTTAATAAACATACTATATACATCCAAGTGAACGCCAAGTGGTTAATTAATGATACAACTATCATTATATAAGTCTCCTGGACTAAACTTAGAATTTAAGGAATTGAATATCAATTAATAATTCAATATTTGTGTTAAAAAATCATTTATGTCAATTTTGACACTATTTAATAATTGATTTTTGTTAAAGTCATAACAACTTTATTAATTCGAATATAATTCATTTAAGAAATACTAAAAGGTTATATTAACCAATAAAATTAATTTATGTCATCAAAACATTCAAATTATATTTATTTCAACATTTATAATACAATTTATTTTATTTTTTCATTAATAAGGAAAATAATGCATCATTATTCTGTCATAAATAATGTTAATTATTAAATGTCTAAAAATTATAAATAAAATACCATTATGTAGAAAATATTTTTATATTTATAATTAATATTTATAGTCGAAGAGATAACATATATAACCCTATGTAAAAAAAATTTTACTAAAAGATATATGCTTATGTCATATTTGTATTCATTTTATCTTAATTATTATAAAGTGTCATTTTTTACTTACAAGTGGCTCCATGGGGTCCCCAAATCGAGAAGAGGATTCCCATGGTCTGAACTGCATCATTAAATAGGGTTAGGACACATGTTGGGGTAATTTTATGTTATTATAATATTATTTTGTTACCATTATTTACCTGATTTACCCTTTAACCACGGTAAATAAAATATTTACCGAAGTAATTATTCATAATGTATAAAAATAAAAGTTACCTATTTAAACAATTTGGAAATATTGATTCAAAATATGGAATCCATTTTTCTAAATTCAAAACATCTAAGTGGAAGAAATTAATTTAAAATTAATTCCCGCTGTCAAAATAAAAAGCTGGTTTTTTGAGAAATAATACCTATCAAAAGATTGACACTTCTTTTGGTCCAGTTTAAATGTGAAATTACATACAATGAAAAACATTGGATTAAATGGTAAAAATATATTCTAATTATACTTTAAAACCACTCTACATTATAATTTATCACTATAAATTATTTTGATTAAAAATGTTGTTTTTAATTAAAGTTTAGTATTTACCACTATTCATCAAAAATTGGAAGTTCTCAGAAAAATTCCAAAAACTCATCCTAGGCTAATTTCGATATTCCTAATCCAAAAATGAATTCCATTTTGAAAGTTAAAATTTATAAATGTTCAAAAACTAGGTTTTACTATTCATAACGACTAGTTTGATTGGTCACGGTGTGTTAGAATCTCGAAGTTGCGTTCAATGCAGGCTATTGGATTATTTAAAGCGAAACCTACCATTGAAGCATGGGTTGTTACATTCTCCACTCCTTCGATAAATTGCATCCTCTCAATTTGAAATTGTTTTTTTTAATAAAATGTTGAAAATATAAAATACCTTTGTGGAAAACCCATATTAGAAATAGGGTTTATAAAATTTAGTTTTAATAAGAGGGAAAGGGAAATGAGAATGTCACCACCAAATTAGGGGTTTGAATAGGAGAACATTAGTGGAAATTATAGACACGTAATTAGAGGGAAAATGTAAATATTTATAGGGAGTGATTGAGGTCATCAATCACAAACAAGTGTAAAATTAATGGCCTCAATGCCATCAATCTATGATTATTTAAAATATCATCAGGTCAACAAAACATAAGGTATTAGGATATCACAATTTTGGTTTTAATATCCCTTCACTAAAGTTTAAGAATTAATTTTATCATAGAATAAGATATATATATATATATATATATATATATACTTGAAAAGTAGACTTCCATCCTTAAATTAATTTCTACCACAAACTAATCTTACAATCCAAAAGACTATAGAACTCAAAAATATTATATTCATCCTAATCATAAGGTTCCAAATGTGAAAACATACCATTATAATGAAGAAAAATATTTTTTAATAACCTGGTACTTCTTGTAGGCTAGTGGTAGGTAATAAAGGCATGTCGCACTACGATTGTGGGTTCGATTCCTGTAGCATTTTCTGACATGACGGGTTATCTCCTAACTTGCAGGTTGTCCTTTTCCTAAAACTATAGTATAAAAATAATCATAAGAAATGTTTTAACCTTAAAAAAATGCTATCCAAAGTTCAACTTAATCCATTCCGAACATTATATTCATTAAGTACCACTATCCAGACTCTCTCTAAAAGGAATGTAAATTCCAAAATCAATTGTAACATCAGATTCCCGAAACAAAGTAAAGTTTCACTTATTTTCAAATTCTGAAAATATGATTACCTTAGTCATATTAAAACATCAATGAAAAAAAGTACTACAGTGCAATCCTTATATATATCACTTTATTCTCTTAACTAGAATATAATCCTTAAGTCCAAAAATACAAACACATTAATTATTCCTCTTCAACTGTAGTAACAACATAAGCTTGGACTTGATACCTTGGCCTTTTCGGAGGTAAGTTTCCTTGGAGATTAGGGTATTAATTTTCATAATGCCCCATTTCCTTAAAATTGTAGCATTCAACATTGAAAACCACTTTCTTTCCCTTGCAATCACGATCCTGGTGACATTTTTTCCCACATATATAACAAACTCCCATTACTTTCAGGTTAGTACCGTGGTGATTCTTCTCACAATTATCGCATAATGTAAAATCCATTATTCCATTTTTCCATTTATCTATCTCTTTCTCCGCCGTTCTCTTCTTCTCATACTTCACTTTATTGTCATAAGATTTAGAGAATTCCATTTCTGTCTTGATAGAAAATGAGACAATATCTTCGTATGATGAGAAGTTTTGTGATTCTAATAGTCGATGAAGAAATGGTTTTAACCCATCATAGAAATGATAGATCATACATCTTGGGTTACTTATATAATCTACAGCATTCCTTGCTTATCTTGTAAAGTTAGCCTCGTAATTTGTGACATTATCATCCTCCTTTTTCCTCAGTCTCAGAAAATGTTTTTCCATATCTGCTCGATGGTCATGAGGAAAGTATTTTTCTTAAAAATCTCTCTAAACTCCATCCATTCCATACATGATACTTATTCATCTTCCTTTGTATTTTGAATCAATTACCACCATTGATCAGCATCCCCAGTGAGGCGGTAAACTCTCATGACTACTTTTTCCCTTTTGCTACTCCCCAAGGCATGGAATATTTTCTCTATGGAATTGATCCATTTCTGAGAAACTAGTGGATTTTTACCCCCATTAAATGTTGGGGGTTATTGCCTCATGAAGCGATATATCATTGATCCTCCATGATGTGGATTAGGGTGCTCCATACGGGTAAGTTTATTATTCATAACCGGAGTGAGTTGTCCCAGTATGGTGATTAGATGATCATCACCAGTTGCATCACCAGCTTCACTATAATTAGCTTGAGAAGGAGGGAAATCCCTATATGGAGTGCGTGAATTGATACAGTTTCCATTCCTTCCACTAGGCGCCATTTACAAACAATTACATGAACTATATTAGTATATGGATCGAAATATAAAATTCCAAACTTCAAAAACACTTAACATAAATTCAACAGTTTATGGAAATTATCCATAATCATAAAAATGTTTTCTTTGAGAATTATATACTCGTAAACCCTTCATAATGGTTGGTAAAGAAAATGACAATTATCCATAGCAATCCCCTGGGAGTGTCGTAACCAAGAGTGTAGCAAGGCCCATTGTCGTGCACTAGTTCTCATTTGAGTCTTGCTCAAAGTGGTGTTTTCGGGTTTTACCACTAGGTACATCTATTCCAGAGCCACCTCTACCTGCTCGAATCCAGATAGGGAGGTATTTCTCAGAAAACTCAAAAAATCACTTCAATAACAAAATTCTAGAAATTTGTTCTATTCTAATCCTAAAAGTCTCTCTTAGGGCTATGTTCTCTATTCAGAGTTTATCTAAATCTAGCTTCCAAGAATTGTACAAAACTTCATCTCATACCAACTATAACGCCCCACCCCCAGTTACCCAGAGTTGGTGCATTATTACATAACATTTTCATGATCACAAGGGACCAAATCCTGAAATACCGATCCATTTAGTAGCCTTGGAAACACTATATATATTCATAAGTCTTACAATACATCATAATGTGAATAACTACAAGAACATCTTGTCTTCATAACCCCTCATACTATCCCTACAGTTCATTCATAAAATACATCTTCACATCCTGGAAAAAATAAAATATTGAATGGTGTGAGCATAAATGCTTAGTAAGGATAACAATATAGTGAAAACTTTCATAAATAAACATAACCATTTAAGGAAATGTATAACTAAAACAAATCCTTTTAAACTTGAACCTCAGCATAATATGTCAATGTTAAAATGAAATAATTCCATTTACCTTTTCACATGGATATTCTACTAATCGAATAATAACATGAAATATCAATAACCAATTTCAGAATGATGGAATGCATAATGAAAAACTATAATTTCTATGTTAAGTCCTTGTGCCAGGACCTATGGGCTAACTGTAACCGGACCCAATCCCGGAGATCCTCTGTAACCGTACTCCAACCCGAAGAGCTTCTGTAACCAGAATCCAACCCAGAGAGCCTCTGTAATAGGACTCAATCCCAGAGGGTCTGCTGTAACTGAACACCAACCTGGAGGGATTACTTTTTCTGGTCCCAAACCCAGAACATACTAGTCCAACTCATTCATCTTAAGAAGAGGTTGAAATTTGACATAAACATTTACATTAAAACTAGAATACAAAATGTCAATAATTTAACCATAAACTATTAATGGAATAAAAATAGTTTATCCACAGTCGAACATATCACAAAACCATAAATACTATATGTATGTTTTCTATCATAATAAATCAACTTTAAATCACCTAAAAATACATAAAAGGATGTTGACATAGATGAAATCAAATCTAATTGGGAGAAATATCTTCTTTTTGAAATCATTTAAAAGTCAGATAATTATTAAATAAAACCTTTATTTTTAAAATAATATTATAAGCTTGTAAGGGATGCTTATATGATTTTATAACAGTGGAAAATAGTTTCACCCACCGTATAAGATAAAAAAAGTATTCTTACCTTAAATTTTTCGAAAAGGTTAAAAAGTACCTTGTTTTGAAAATGATGAAATGATTCCTTTCAAAAATGTATAAGGTTAAATAAGGGTATAAATGATTTTTACCCATTGTATATTAAATATTAAACATGTTTTGAAATACATTTCTAAGAAACATGGATGTGGACGATAAAGAGGCCCCAGAAGATAATTATGTATAAACAACCTCGGATAATGAAAAGATTGTGAAATAAACCCTTACCTTGTACTTTTCCTTAGTCGATGGTTGGCTAACCTCCTATATAATGGTGAAATAATTTTTATTAAATTATAAAAGAATCATATACATTAATAAGATATCATATATGATCCTTTAACATTGCATTGTTAATAATATCATAGTATTATCGTTGTTTTGGGTGTTAACAGATTCGTTTTCTATTATATGATTTGTTACATAAACCATATTTTTATTGGATAGGTTGTATATTATTCATATCCATAATGATATTAAGTCTTTAAACATTATTTTTAACCATCAAATGAATATTATTCTTGAATGGATACGATGGGTAATGAATCTCATCACATTCGTGGAGACGATATTCCGTATGTACGCACGCGTGACAATATCATTCTTCTGATGTTAAAATCGTATATAATTGGATGTTATATCTTATTTACAGAATAAATATCATGTTATATCTATTATTTACATAAGTTATACTCATTTTTATACCCATCCAAAGAATAATGTATTGAATAACAATTACACCATGACGTGGAGACGGTAAGCCGTACGTATGAATGCATGGTGACATGTCATTAAAAGGATGGACAGAATAATGAATATGGTTGTACCATATTTATAATAACATCATAGTATATAGAAGATACTGGATTTATTATTTTAGAATGGAAATAACATAGAAAGGATAAGAGGAAGAAGAAATGAACTTGAAAGAGGGTGGTGAAAACATTACCTCTTCTTCAGGTTCTTCCTTTTGATTTGATCAATAGGGATCCATAAGTTGTCTTTCTGATCAAAATAAGGCCTCTAGGTTTAAGTGAGGGAATTTTGGAGCATATTTGGACAGGTTTTGACCCAGCCAAAAGGATTTTAAGGGGTGAATTATAGGTAAGGGGAAGTTCCCTTTTATAAGATGGGTGAGGGGAACCTTAGGAAAAACATAAAATATTATTTTATAATAATATCATATTCGGTTTATAATGGCTTAAATGTGACTTATTTCTAGTTTAAGGTGGGTATGGGTCGAAATCCTTTCAACCAATTGATTTTAGACAGGTTTGGGTTACTATATTAACCTTATCTTTTAGTTTTAACTCTTAGTTAATTAGTGTCATATTTACCATGTCTCTTTGTATTTTTATATTATATGGTTAATAAACATAAAATATACATCTAGGTGATCCCCAAGTAGTCCATTAATGTTAAACCTGTCATTATATAAGCCTCTTTACCAATCCATAGATTTTGAGGAATTGAATATCAATTAATAATATAATATTTGTGTTAAAAACTCATTTATGTCAATTTTGACACTATTTAATAATTGATTTTTGTTAAAGTCCGAAAAACATTATTAATTAGAATAAAATTAATTTAGGAAATACTAACATGTGATATTAACCAATGAAATTCGTGTATGTCATCAGAGCGTTCAAATTATATTTATTTTAACATTAATAATACCACTTATTTGATTCATTCATTAATAAGGAAAATACTGAATCATTATTGTGTCATAAATAACCATAATTATTAAATGTCTAAATATTATAAATAAAATACCATTATGTAGGAAATATTTTTATCTTTCTTATTAATATTTATTGTCGAAGTGATAACATATAACCCTATGTAAAAATTGTTTGACTAAAAGATATATGCTTATGTCATTTTTTTATTCATTTTAACTTAATTAAAAGTGTCATATTCACTTACAAGCGGCTCTATGGGGTCCCGAAATCGACCCAAGGATGCCCATAGTCTGAAATTCATCATAAAATAGGGGTAGGACACGTTTTGGGGTAATTTTATATTATTATAATATTATTTTGTTACCCTTATGTACCTGATTTACCATTTAACCAAGATAAATAAAATATTTACCGATGTAATTATTCATAATGTCTAAAAGTAAAAGTTACCTATTTGCACAATTTAGAAATACTGATTCCAAATATTGAATCCATTTTTCTAAATTCTAAACACATAAGTGGTAGAAATTAATTTAAAATTAAATCCCATTGCCAAAATAAAAAGTGTGTTTTATAAGAAATCAGAACTATCAAAAGATTGACACTTGTTTATGTCCAGTTTAAATATGAAATCACAACCAATGTCCTACATTGGATTAAATTATAAAAAAAATTATAATTATACTTTAAAACCAATCAATTTTATAACCTATAACTATAAATTATTTTTATTAAAAAATTTGTTTTTAATTATTGTTTAGTATTTATCACTATTCCTCAAAAATTGGATGTTTTCAGAAAAATACCAAAAATTCATCCTAGGCTACATTCTATTTTCCGAATCCAAAAATGAAGTCTATTTTGAATGTTAAAATTTATAAAATTTCAAAATGTGGGTATTACTATTCATAACGGCTAGTTTATTGGTCACGATGTGTTAGAATCTCAAAGATGCATGCAGTGCAAGCTATTGCATTCTTCGTAGGGAAACATACTGTGGAAGCTTGGGGTGTCACACATTATGTCTCATCATTGATTATGTAATCATGTGGATTGTAGATTGAGTATAATAACAATTTATGGGAAAACATTCCCAATGGTTTTTAAAAACAATTGGGAATGGTAATCTTTACCAACGATTAAAAACCCTCGGGAAAGCCCTCTTAAACTAACATATCCCAATGGTTTTTGCAAACTATTGGGTAAAATTCCTCTAAGACACATATATCCCAATGGTTTTATCATTCCATTGGGTAAAAGTCATCAAAAAAGTTTCTATTCCAATGGTTTAGTGAAACTATTAGGTAAGGGCCTCTCTAGATCCCTATCCCAATGGTTTAGAAAAATAGTTGGAAAGCTTCCATTGGTATATCCTCCATTTACAGTAGTGCATGGGGCTGGATCTCTTCTCACCGATCCATCTAGGTGACGATTTATCAAGTGCTATGTGATTAATGGATGGTCTCAAGTATTTTTTCCTATCATCGGGGAACAAATTTTAGTTTACTACTATATCTAGGATAGTGAACCCGGAACTCATTATAGAGAATGTCCAATGAGAGTCTAAACCTGTGATGAATGGTGGTTGAACTCCTAGACTCGGAAATACTTCAACCAGTAACATGAATTATCTCATAGAGATATATCATGGGGGAAGTAGTAGTTAGAGTGTGTGTTCAAGTATCTTGGTTGTATTGCCTCAGTGTGGTAGTCTAAAATATAAAAAGACATAGTGTATCAAGGACCCACTCGATTTTTATGCTTGAGGAAATATGAGAATTATTTAGTAATATTGTAGATCTATACAACTATTTGATATTGTGTGAGGATATATGCTAACTAAACATTTAGGACATTAATTAGAATCTATCAATTGGGTAAGGACATCTATTAGTAATAGTCGATCAAGGTGAGAATGTGGGCATGGACAAGAGATTTAAACACGTGACTTACAGAACAGGAAAAGTAGTCCTGCCTATGATAGTTAGGTTATATCATAGAGCCACAAAAAAGAAAAAAATAAAATAAGTTATATAGATACCTGAATATTAGATTTCCATCCCATCTGTGACTAATGGTGAGATTTTAGTTCTCACTAATATAGATTCTACTCTATTTTATATCATCCCTTCACACTAATTCTTATATTCTATAATTGTACAGAACCTTGGGAATGAGATTCCAAATTTCGATAATGTAATGACACTTGATACACTATTGGGAATTTTTTCAGATAGAATACACTATTCAAAGGAGTCCCTCATTGAGATAGGTGGGTATCATTCCATATGAGACATCTTTTTC
Source organism: Viscum album (assembly GCA_963277665.1). Taxonomy (NCBI): domain Eukaryota; kingdom Viridiplantae; phylum Streptophyta; class Magnoliopsida; order Santalales; family Viscaceae; genus Viscum; species Viscum album. The sequence continues at coordinate 1,936,910,125 of OY728132.1, forward strand.
TTCCTAATGATAGGTCTATCATCCCATATCTTGGACCAGTTGACAAAGCCTATATAATGTAATCTTTCAATTTGGTGGATGGGGAGAAGCATTAGCTGTGCCTCAAAATGTAAATTCAAGAATTGAAAAAAATTAAAAAAATTATATTTCTAAGACCCATTATATTTCCCATGTGATTTTAATGTTTCTGAACCATTAGCCTTCGAATACTCATTTTTTAGAGAAGTATATAAAGTTATATGGTTTTCTAAAATTGTATTACCCTTTAGGGAAAATCAAGTGTCCTAGTGTAGGGGTGTAGTGAGTGTCATATAATTTGATTAAACTTATGCGTAATCCATCTTTATCATGCGGTATTGTGCAAATAATTATAGAGTGGAAACACAATGTCCTTCTAACCATACCATAAGTATGTGATGGGTGGAAATTGGAGAATTTTCACTACATTTTTGGAATGTGGTTAGCTAAACCATATAGCCAAACAATGCACAACATCGAAAAGAATAAATTAAAATTTTATCTTTCACCATTAAATGGGTTTTACACATTCTCTACCCTCAACATCAAAAGTGTTCCTCCATTAATTCCCTCATTGTCTTCTTCTGATGGTTATTTCTCATCCATTTAGATTCAAAATCGGTCATCATGTGTTCTGTTAGATAACAACCAAAATTACTATGATCCCTATTATTTAATTTCATCATTTATATTTCCATATCAGCTACCATTTTCAAGAAACCTATTTTCCCATTTCTCTTTTCTCTATTCAAATATTATAATTTATCTCGTTTCAACTAGAATCAAAATATGACATTCGATGAGTAAGGAATATAAATAAAAAGGTAAGAGGTCTATTGAATTTACATTAATCTCTTTTTATATTAGAAAATATTTCAATTATTTTTTATGTTGATCTTCACACGTGTTTCTCCTAAATTATGAAATCTTCTAAATCAAATTCCGAAACTATACCCATAATCATTCTTAGACCTATAAAAGGATCGGGTGATGTGAAATCTAATTAGGACACCCCCATTGTGTGAATATATTAATTTCCCATGTCATAAATTTTTTAAATATAGATACTTTAATGGATTCAATTACAATAGTGCATGTATATTTAACCCACATTATTATATGAAGTATTCCATAGTTAAAAAAGGGCGTTTTAATTAAATATGAGTTTCATAGAACCCACTTTCTAAGATTATTATTTAAATATGTAATTGAAGACCATTCTAATGTGTATCGACGTATCACTAATAATTAAATTTTTTTGGAACACATAAGTTATTGATTTAATATGTGTGATGAATTTTATTTTGGTAATGCTGTTTCCCCAAGGCCTTCTTTCCTGTTATAAATAAAATGGTCTAAATATAATGATTGAATTGATAAAATCATGTATTCTACTCCTTGGAAATATCTTATATTAAGCAATATGTGTCTTCATAGTATGTTTTAAGTGTTAAATGAACTAATATAATGAAACTAAACTATTCCTTGATTGATCCTTTTTTGTCATATTGGAATTCTTAGAATATGATCACTTGTAAGGTGAATTGTATTCTCCCATAAAAGGCTCTTAGTTTTCTCTTATAAAATTCCTTGGATTGTCTCATATTGTTATTGAGAATATAATAACCATGGTAAATTCTGAGTTACCCAACAAATTACCATTTATATGCTTATAATGAAATGTTATTTAACTATTCCAGTAGGGATACCTATTTCCTTATGTGTTATATCATGGACGAGATCATAGGGTTTTTCCTTTAGACAATGACATGTGTTAAACCATGGCTCATATAAAATATGAGGTATGGGATTATATATTTAATTATATTATGACATGTTTTCATAAATACATGGGATCCTAATACATAATACCATGGATGACCTTAGAGGTTTAATCCATTATATAAATCGTAATTAGTAATCAGATTACCCATTATTTATAGATATTTAATAACACGAAACATGTAATTATTTATATTATTATAATTAAAAATATATGATAAGGATTACAGAAATGGGTATAAAATTTCACAAATTCTTCTTCTGTTCAGATTTTTGGGCCTATACACAAATTTATATAATGAGATCTTTATGATATTATTATGAGAATGCACGGATAAATTCGTTAAACCTAGGGTCATTTATAGTATTATTTATGTATATATAAAAGTCTACATATATTAGTAATATTTTTTTCATATATAAAAATAAAAACATACACATATATACCTGTGTACAAGCTGTCATATTTTCATAGTTATTATAAAATAAGTTGAAGTAGGTATGGTCAACCATGTGTCCTTTGGGGAACCTAGTCTTAACATGATTATGGTTAAATATTCAATACATATATATTATGCAGGCATGAGGAATATTTTATATTTAAAAAAAAGAATCAAATAAAAAACTATTATTTATATCCTATTGAGTTTTAGTCACACCCTATTCTGGTCATCGTTGGGTACCTAAATAGATCTCATAGTTACATGTCAGGATTCATCAAGTTATTTGTGATGTTGTTTCATTTATAAAGTAGGACTAGATATGGGATCATGAGAGTAATATCAAAGCATGATCTCAGTATACCTTCTAGAGTTTCACTCTATTTTTATTTATTTTTTTGTTAGTCTATTTATGTATATTGTTCTACCTAATGTATTCTTGTTCTGTTTACATTGTATCATGTCCGTACACAATTATTTAATTATTTGTTATTATTTTTTTGATTATATTACATTATAATACACACTTTTATTTTAACCTATAATATATATATATATCATACATAGGGTAGAGTCTCCCCACTGTACGACCCTTAGGTCCTCACTACTAGTCAGCAACATCTGGAATATTGGGAGATGTTCCTGAGACCATGTGAGGAACCATCTCGAGGAACTATTATTGTGGCTCTTATGTTAGTATAATATAGTTTTGTATCTGATCCATATTTTATTTTCTGTTTCTTACCATATTGGGATGGTATATATTATAATAGGAATGTGTCAATATCTGGTAAATACTAGGTTTTAGGTTCTTTCAATTCCTCACCCGAGGGAATGTATATGTTTATAGGGAAGGTAATGTTGTTTATGATGTTCTGTACTATATGTGATTATTATTTCTGCTCAAGTGATTAGTGTATTTTCCCTGGTTATTGATTTTTCATATTTACACCTTTCCCCATTATAGAAATATATATGGTATGTTCAAGTTTCATTATTGGAACATAGAGATTCCTATTTCATTCATATTCCATGAAATGTATATTGAATTGTATATTCAATTATGTATGGTGATTTTTATAGAATGCATATATGATAATTTATCCTGATTGTCTGTATACCTTGCTTGGTAGATTTATATCATGCTTACCTATATTATATTCTTAATTATTACATTTACATTTACTGTTGTACTAATGATATAAGATTAGTTATTAAAATCCTTGAATTCTCATAACTGGTGTTTTCCTATATTTAATGATAGTGGAACCTTGATTAACCAATTAGGACATATTTGAGACATGGAACATTGGTTTCATGTGATGAAAAATTCACAGTTTCAATTAAATGGGAGAAAATTTTAAAATTTATAATTTTCAATAGACATTATATATTATACATTGGCACCCCATATAATTAAACCATAATTTACATACATGTTAAATTCTGATATCAAAGTTAAAATCATGGTTGTAGGAACATGAATTCAAATTATAACATGTAAAGGAAATTACCATTATAAATTGGTAATGGTGATGCATCTAACATAACATTGGTATATAGTAAAATGAAAAAAGTTATAGAAAAATGTGTTCTTTTAGAACTTCATGTACCTATCATAATTTTTCATGGCGAAATGTATGAATAAATTCTTAAAAGGACAAATGGACCAATGTAGGTCATTTGTGGAATTTTACTTATCAGATAGACATGTTATGGTATGCTAAACATTGAATGGAATTACTATTGTGGGTTATACTTAACTAAACCATGATATTCTAGGCATAACCCTTATAGGTTTCCTTCTTCCATATAAGAACATAGTATTTAACCCCTTGGGGTATCCCAATAATAAATAGGGATGGTTATTTAAAATTTAAGAAACATCGTATTGGGGTTATTTGTAAATATATGCATGTAACATACTGATACTATTACCCATAAATTATAAAACAATTCTACAATATTTTGAGATATATAAATATGATTTGTTCATTAATTAAAAAACAATTTCCATTTAAATAATGATTTCTCTTTAGTATGGAATTGAATTTTTATTTAACAAAGAATATTATGATAAATTAATGGTTAAATAAATAATTATTATATATTTTTTAGAATGGGGATTATGAGATTTTTTTTCAAATTATGTTTCATGTAATTAGATAACTAAAGTCCTAGTAATAGTTTGAGAAATGTATTTACATAAAGATTAGTACATTTTAATTATATATATAATTTTTTTAAAAAGTTATAGAAATTCTGAAATAATTATGTGACAAAAACTAATCCTTAATGTACTTTTCTTAGTTATAAAACTCATGTGTGGGTTAGTGTGGGTTTCATTAAGATATGGATTGATTGTGAATATGATAACTACCCATAGGTATCAATTGGATACTTTCCTACTATTTTTATGATTCAATAATAAGTGGTAGAGCCTTATGACTGTTATATTTTGACTCTGGTTTTATGGTGATATTAAGTGTTAAACGAGGGGTTAACAAATTATGGTAGTGCCCTTGGATATGAGGAATCAATGTATTTTTTCAATGTTTCCAGATAAGATTAGTGTTGTCCATGGAAAATGTCAGTCTGGTAGTACACCCTATTATTTTATAATGACACCATTTCGATAGATGGATTGTTTATGGTGAGGCGGACCTCAAGGAGTTATTACTATGTGATTATTACTAATGATTGACTCCTATTAATCACTTTATACTGGAATTGGGATCATTCTATGTTGAATACCCTATTTCCTATTTTATTTTTTTTATATTTTATATAGGGGTTTTGGGGTGTTAGATTTCTTAAGAAATAATCCCCCATGTGGGATGTAGTTCCCTAGTTAGTTTCCATATGGGTATGTCCAAAATCCATGATTCCCTCATCATTGAATTGGAACATACTAGGTAATCATTCATTCTGTGATAGTGAATCATGTAAGACTGTATGGAACCTAGATTAACTTTTCTATAATGGTATTGATCATTGTTTCATAGTTCTATTGAAAAAATAAAATCAATGGTTCTCAGGGAGTGTGTCATATGATTAGTGGTTCCTATATTTTTGTGGAAGCGCCTATAGTGCTTCAATATCGAAACTGGAATCAATGGGTGTGATGGTTAAGGTTCTTACCCTAGTTGACTAGTGCACAATAGATTATTTACTTTACAAATATTATTTCATGACACAACTAATCATTTGAAAAATAATTACAGTGTTTGTTGACTGGTTGAAGAGGATTTTCATGGAAACTAATAGATTAGTGAGATATGCATTCCATATAACCATATTAGATTATCATTCATGATTAATGACATATAAAAGATTGATTTGGTGCCTAAACTAGGTTATACGGGATGTGAATCTACTCTTAAATGAAAGTCGGGTTAATTCAAATTTAATATGGTAGATATTATATATTTTAATATTGTATAAAGATCAAAAATATCCAATGATTTATTATTTCAAATAAGTGAAACATGAGGCCATATGGACCTAGAGAATTGGTGTAAATTAAACGAATCACCTAGTGAGAATGGTTGGTTTGAGAATAACTAAGGGTTTTGAGAAGATTGACCCCTAGGATGAACAAGTAACATATGCCCAGGACATAGGGTGTGTGGTTTTGGTGAAGAAAAATATAGCCCTATTTGATGTGGCCATGGGTTAGAGGTAAATATAAACACCTATCAAAAATATATTAGTGTACTCTTATTTTACAGATGATCATGAACCATATATAGACATCATCTTAAGTAAACTAAGAGAGTGATGGGTATAAACATACCTACCTATTTAAATTCATTTCCTGATTGATGAATGGACACTTTGGGATTCACACTGAGGGATTTGTTTAAAAGTAATCCATTTGGAGTATAGTACGCCAAGGGACCATTAAGAGGGTCCAATTTTGTAACATTAAATCAATGAATTTCATATTAATTTTTTTCATGAAATGGGAATGAGTTATGGATAATGTTTATGATTGTTATCCAAGATTAGGGGGTTCATACCAATGTGAATTATTTTTTTTATATCAGATGGGGCATGGGTTTTAGTGATCAGTTACTATTTTAGTTGGTGTGAGTAAAATGATGCTAGTAAGGTGGGGAGAAGAATGTGGATTTCTAGAGGTATATCCTCATATTATAAAGGTCATGTGATCTTTAGACAAGTTATTGGATGGTTTTTGTGTCTCTCATATTCCATTTTTTGTTGTAGAACTTTATGGATGGAATCCTATGTAAATTCCATGTATAGGTTATACTATGGATTTGGGTGAAATCCAGATATTGGTGACAAGCCCATAGTATCTTATTAAGATCCATGGATGTTTTATTGATATAGTATAGGTATTTTTTCTATATCAGGAGATTTTGTTTATTGAAAAATGAATTATATAGAAGGCCTAACTAGATGTCTGAAAATGGTCCGAGTGAGTGTGCATAAAAATAAATTAGTATGGAATTAAATGAGGCTACTGTATCTGCTTTTGGTATTTCATTGTCTCATAAAGAATACCTTTTAAATAATTATCAATTATAAATGGATCAACATGTTTTTTTATTTGGAGTAATTTCTTCATGCTCAAAAAAAAAACATCATACTTGTTGGAGGAGGATATGTGTGTTGTGTTAGAGTCATACGAGGATTTTCGTAGTAAATATAAAATCAACAATGAATGTGTAGTTAATTTAGAGATTACCATGTCAATTTAATCAATGACTTGGGTCAAACTTCTCATGTGAAACTAGGTTTTTAATGGTTTTAATCATGCTAGAAGTCTCCTTAGGATTCTTATGTCATCTATTGATAGTAAAATCTAATGGATGGAGTACCACGAATCATAAATGAATATAGGAAGAACATGGTTATTGAGGGGAGTTCCATAGGTTTTATGATGTGGGGGATGATGATATAATCACATATTGGGTTAGAAAATCTATTTTATCTTTTCATATATGTGTTTTAGTTTCTAAAATGAGTGTTGGATCATGTTTTAGAGGCTCAAGTACCATGTGTTTAAAGTAGCAGTTACAGGTTTGTTGGGTGTGGGAAACACAATGAGGCCATTTTAGTTGGAATTCATGACAAAAGTTGGTTATGTGTTTTTTATCCTTTTCCCTGAGTCTTCTTGGGGATAAAAAATTATAAAATGGTAAGATTATAATTTAATGTTTTTTCAACCAGTTAGAAATTTCTAGAAATATTAAACATTTAATTTGGTGGAGGGGATGAATCTTTAACAATGACAGAGAATATAAATATGATTGTTGGAAAAACTGAAATATTTTTTACATTAAATTTATGTCCTATTATATGTCTAAAGAGTTTGGATGATTTTTAAAAGCATTGGGATATGGGAATTTATTTTTGGGAGAAGAAGACATTAGAGCACGATTTGTTGAAATGGTGAAGGAAACATCATTGCCTACTTCATGGGTGCAGATTGTGCCAAATGAATTATTAAACCATGTTCCTAATGAAGCAAGACAATGTGGAAAATTATTAGAAAACGGAACTGGAAAAAACATAGACTATGCAACACCAATCTAACAATGAACCTAGTCATGAAAGGAGTGAACCTATGGGCAGTTTCACCCGATGGTTGATGCAAAATTAGCCCAAATGTGTTCCCTTAACATATACCTATTAATAAGAGGGATATTAAAAAATTTAAACTCATAAATTTAATTTTTTTCAACATTTTCTTCCCTCATTCTTCCATGGGGTCACCGATGCATGCCCTCCTCCTCTTATTTTCCATTTTGTGGATTCTATATAGTTCAGACTCTAAATAAACCTCCATTAGATGCGTTATAAATATTTTGATATGACTATAGTACCTCCTCATTATACTCTTAATTTCTCATTCTATAATAAATTATTTTCACATGTGATCTAATACACACAATTTTTGTGGTGTTTGAAAAATATTTAGATTTGTCTTGTTTTTTCTCCAATAAATTCCCATGGTTGGATGAGTGATGCAACCTAAGTATATAGTTTGTCATATATGGATTTCACCTTAATGAATTCCTATATAATAAAATAATTTAACTATGATACATGCCACACTACCCACATATTTATCCTAAATTTTAAAATCACTGAAATTAATTTCCAAGATGAGACCCTTGATGTTCTCTAAAGCCATAAACTTATTTCATGGGATGTTAATTGAAATAGGGCCACTCTATTCCTGCTTAAATTAATTTACCATGATGGGTATTGGTTGAGTGTTGATAATCTAATATATTTAATTACAATGGGGAAAGTATACTTAACCTAAATTAATATTTTAAGTGTACCGTGGTTAAAAAGTGGTTATTTTTAAATATTATTTTTATATATCCTGATTCATAGGATTATTCATTACCTATGTAACCAAAAACCCTCATAATTTTTTTCAATGAATCACTAATGATGAAATTCCATTAGAATATATACATTAATTATTTAATGTGTGTGATGAATTTTGTTAAGTTATGGGTGTTTCCCTATGAGATTCTTGTTTGTTATTAATCAAATTACATATGTGTAATGATTGAACTGATAATGGAATTCATTTTACTACTTTTACCCATATTTTATTATGGAATGGATATCCTAATAACTAGTTTTAATAGTTTTTTGAATTTTATGAATTAAAGTACATTGTACATTAAACAAACAAAGGTTTAATATATAGGAATTCTATTGATGGTCTCATTGGTGAGATTAATTTTATTATACATTGGGAAATACTTCGATTCCTTGTGAGTAATTCCCTGTATGGGCTCATAAACTGATTCAGAATATAATTCCCATTATTTATTCCAAGTTCCCTAGTGGATTACATTGAATAGGATTATAGGTAAATCTTATTATACTATCCGATGATCGATAACTAGTTCCCTAGGTCGTATACCCTATATGAGCTAAGAGGTTTTGCATTTAGTCCATGTAATAAGTGGAATCATAGTTATTAAGAACTGAAAGGTATGGGATAGGAGAATAAATATTATTATAACATGAAATGGGTCTTACATGGGTTCTTGATATTGAACTACTTGGAATAGCACCCAAGATAAATTGGTTATATATGACTTTATTTATATTTTGATAACCCATGATTGATAAGTCATTAATGAAATGAAACATGTACAACTTTATATGAATATAATTAAACAAATATTCTTTGGATTATAGACATGAGCCCTAAATTCAACTTACTAATCATTTGTTAATATTCATGGGCTATTACCCACATTTAGATTTTGAGGCACTAATGATTTTATTAGGAGTATCCATGCATTCTTGAGAAAAACATTGTGTACCTACTAGTACTACTAATCAATATATATGTATTTATCTGTTATTATGTATCTAGGGAATATATAAACATATATGATTATAAATATAGTAATATTTATATTTTGAAACAAAATTTTAGGTATTTAGGCTTATCCCAACTCACGTATGGTCACCAGGTTTCCCTAGTGAAATCTGAGCCTAATATGATAACATTTATTTATTAAATGCTTATTAATTATACCGAAACACTGCATAATTTATATTCATGTACTAAATTGAAATAGATACTATTTATGGTGGCATACTATATTTTACTCTCACATGATTTAGGTCATTGTTTGGTACACGAATACATCTCCAAGTTGCTGGTTAGTAGATTTACTATGATTTGTTCTATTTTTCCATTATGAATAGGGAATTGATGTGGAAGCATGTGATTAGTGTTTGGGAATTAATATAAGATGCCTTCAAGATTAAGTGACTTTATTTATTCCTTTTTTTGTCATTATATCCATTTATATTATTCAACATATTGTATGTTGAATTTATTTACATTATATCATGTTCATTTATGGTTAATTATTCATTTTTATTGATTTTTAGTTTTTATTACATTCCAGTAATTTCATTTATCATTAATTCATCTATATTTTTTCTTGATACATATGGTATTGTCTCCCTAGTATACCACTTTTAGTCCATCACATCCCATTACCACCCTCTAGTCTTTGGGGAGTTGTGCTTGAGGCCATCTTACCAATTATTTAGGGACACCATTTTAGTGGATCCTGATTCCTGATATTAATATTGGTTTTGACATCATTATTGGTATGTAATAGATGGTTCCTTAGCATTACTAGTTAAATTTATATCATCTAAGAGTGTATGTCACATCACTGGAGGGTGTAATTTATATTCATAAGGGATAATGGGATGTATAGGAAAGTTGAGTTGGAGCCAATAATTGTGGGCTACGTTTGGTGGTAGTCCAGACTAATAGCCTTATTAGGATGATTAGGAAATACATCAGGCTAATTTCCATCCTATAATTGATCGTTTCATAAATACATTCTCTATTTAATTTTTTGGACAACCTTTTGAGAGTAATGTTTATTTTACTATTGATATAGTGACAAGAGATACACCAAAGTCAATTCCACCTTATTAGATGGTTACTAATTAGATTGAAGATCTATAGAGGAAACTCATGGAATTGGATGATAAGTGTTTTATATGAATCATTACTTCCCTAGGGGGTACACCATTTCCATTCACCATGAATAAAGATTGTACACTCATGTTTTTCATGGATAACGATTTGTTTAACAAATGAACAATAAATAATTAGTATCCACTACCTCTTATAAAAAACGTCATTGGATAGATTCAAGGAGAAACCGCTTTTTAAGGTCAATTTTATATCCGGCTACCAGCAGGTGTGTTTTATACCATTTGATATACTTCGTATAGCATTAAATTTTAGATATGTATTGAATGAGTATTTGTTCCTATATTTTGGTCTTACGAAATCCATATCTATTTTAATGGCTCTGATGGGTCGGTATTTTCACAATTATGTAGATTTATTTGTGGTAGTATTCATTTTGTCTATCTTAATGAACTCACATACTCAAAAAAACATAGTCAATATCATGATATTATTTTAATAACATTGGGGGAGAAACATGTATATACTAATAACAGTAAATTTCACATTTGGATCGATATAGTCCACTTCCTAGGTCACATTATCTTATAGGGATGAGTGTCACTGTTCCTAGAGAAGGTTAGATCCTTTGTTTCATTGATAATCATAGGAATTCCTTTCACATATGTAGTTTTATATGGTTCATTTCTTAATACATGTGTTTCATTTTTGATATCTCATTCCTTTCATTACCCCTTATAATATTTATAAATATGTTAGTGAAAATAATATGTTATAGAGATTTTGATTAAGCCTTTCCAGACTTAATGGAATATTGAAATAGCACCAATTATAATTTTAAAAATTATTGGAAGAGTCTATACAATTCAATATGATCCATCAGTTATAGGTATGGGAGTTGTTCTGGTGTAGAAGGATTTATTCAAGGTGAAGGATTATTTTTAGTTGATGAATCCTGAGTAGAATTACCTGAGAAACAATATTGAGATAGTAGTTGTGGTTTATTCCATGCATATATAGAGGTATTAGATACAGTGAGAGCTCTTTTTTGTGTACAAATACCATAAAATCAGAAATTATGAATTTATACACTGTGAATTTAATCATAGACAACATTTGTTTGTTGAATATATATGTTTTTTTTAAATTGAGCTACTTGATATTCCTAGTAATTTAAATGTTGTTGTTGATGTTCTGATCTAGAAGACTCAAACTCCTGTAGTTAAGGAGTCCAGTATTGAGTAGTAATTAATGGAATAACATTATGATATTCATCTAGACATACATTACCATTTTTTGTAGTATATAATCATACTTTTATCATTGAACTCTTCAATTATAGATAGAGTAACTATGATATTTCTATTTGATCATGATTTTCCTTTCCAATGAGAGAGTGTTAAAATTGAGTACCCACATCATGGTAGGATTGTTGATGAGGATAAAATCTTTCACATTCATGGACACATTTGGATTCTTACAAAAATTATAGAGGAATTAATGTGAGAGTTTCATTACTCTTCAAAGTTTTTACATCCTTGAATTACAAAGATATAATATAAGTTATGCCTCTAGTTTTGGTGGCATTGTATGTAGTGGGAGATAGATGGTTACGGTTCTTATTGTTCCTCTCTTCAGAAGCTATAAGTGGAGCCCCATTGAAAATAATGGATTTTAATATCATTTCACATTGCAATGAGAAAATATTTTGATGTCATTATGGATTTAGTGATATTATTACCCAGCCCCCCCCCCCCCCCGAGGACATGCTCTATTCATTTGACATTGATTTTGTTTGTTCATCATGTAAAGACATGTCATTATATAAATTGTGTTATAAATATATATTTAAGGAAACTATATATATGGATCCTTATGATGCCCTATATGGTAGTTTGTGTCGTTAACCAATGTGATTTCAATAAGTAGGATATGTAAAACTACTAGGAAACCCTATCATTCAAGACACCTTATAGATTTTAAAAATTATCATGAATCATTTGGCTATGGCATATGCAAGGACAAAGTACTCAGAAAATCATCACATCCGACCACTAAATTTCATGTTGGGACACATGGTTTTTTTACGTTTCTCACCTAGAATGTGCACTATATGGAATATGATATAGGGTAAGTTTTTCCACATTATATTTGGCCATTAATGATTTTGGAGAGAGTCAAGTTGGAAGCCTATCAGTTATAGTTACCTCACGGGCACTAGTCCATACATTATGTCTTCCATGAATCTCATATTTGTCATTATCATTCATAACCATATAATGTATTTATTTTTGATATGTTTGGGATGAATGTTAATGAATATTTTATAGAAAATATTAATTTTATAATTTCTCGGAGTGTGGACGATATCCATGGTAGGTACTTTCCTCTAGTGTGGGTGTTATTGTAGTATGGTTGTTTACGTGATGAGGCCCTAGAGTGAGAGGCTAACATATGTGTCAATGGTGAATAAAACATCTCAGGTGATGCATTTCTACCCTAATAAGTGTTAGTTAGTGATGAGTTATTTTAAAATGGAGAGGTTTTATGATCCTACCATTTTTAGTAATGTTTATATTTTTTTCTGTTTTGGTTGTCAAATTTTGACCTCAATAAGAGCCTTTTTGATATTTGTGGATGTTATCTAGCAGATGGAGATGATTATATTTGTTAAAGAAATTGAATTCTATAAACCAAGAAATTATGGAATAAATTTTAATTTTATCAAACAAATTTCATGGGTAAAACACCATTACTTTATAAAGACCTATTTATATTTTTATTTAGTAAATTACCTCCTAAATTTTTATTTTATGATGTAAACCCATTAATTATGCTATAAATATTATAGATAGGTTGATATTTTCCTTTCCACATCAAATAATTTAATCCTAAAAATACTTCCTCCTCTTCATTTTATGAACAAATGAAGTGTACTGAATATAGATCTCCCAATATCCCTCACCTAGATAATGGGATTACTCATTTATATAGAATCCGATTTGATCATCGTCTGTCACATTGGATCAGTATAGGTAATCTTTTCTGTACTCATACATCTCTTCATTAATTACCTTTTCATATAGAATTCTAATTGGATATTATTTAATATTACCTATTTCTAGAGTGTTCATATATTCCTTTAGTTTCTACCATTCTAGACTAAATAAGATTATTATATCTAATGGGCAGTTTTTTATCATGTTATGGAAGGTATTCTCATGATTTTCCATTAATATCTAGTTGTACATATATTTCTTGATTATTTTGTACCCCAAAGTTCCCAAAGGATTCCTCGTAAAAAAAATTCCTTCAATTAAAATTTTTTCATATATAATATGAATTGTAATCATTTATGAAGGTGTTCAACCCCAAGTTAAACCATCCCATTATTTGAGCCTCTAAACTAGCTTGAAATGATAATAGTTTCATATATGTTTGGTTTAGCATTATAGGTTTTTTATGTCCACATAATATTTACATATAGTAATTAACTGTATAAAATAGACTAATTAACTATAGACGATGGGTTGACATCTTGATAGGCCTTTAATGAATACTCTATGTAATTTAATTGTATTTTTAAGTGAGTTTTATTCCATTAAATGGTTTTTTTTAATAATTAAATTTATTTTTAAATATTATGGTTAGACTACGGCCCCATAAAAATTCATTAGGATATTTTGAGGGTCAAATATGATGTTTGACTAAGAATTACATGGGTGGACTAATTTGGATTTTTAAATTTAAATGAATTTATAACTCAATTATATTACGTGGTGTGTGATTCATGGGTTCTCATATAAACACTATGGGGGGTAATACCTAGTGGGTTGATTCATTTTATTCAATGAGTTACTATTGGGACCCACAAATGGAATACCAAGGATTGGATAAGATTCCATTTTATTATATTTCACCAAGTGTGACACTTTGGATTCCCATAGGGGACATGAAGGATATAAATTGAGGTAAATGACTTTATACTATGCCTAGAGTGATATCTGGATTACTATGAGGAATTCCATAGGTGGTATTATAGATATATGGGTTCATATTACACCTGTATCAATATAAAAGTACCTCATATAGAATTACATTGATGGGACTTGTTTCAATTTAACTAATTTATTAATTTATTTATGTCACATGAATTTCATGTTAGAGAATATACTAGGATTTGGTTAGTGCTTTACCAACATGACTGCCTTATTTGAATTCATCTTTATGTTGTAAATGATATGGCATGTGTTCATACCTTACACTAATTTTATCCATGGGAGCTTCTTTGGTTAGGATCTGAGTCCTAATACCTTCGTATAAAATAATTCATAATTTGTAAAAACAAGGAGATATTCCAGATAAGGCCAATGATAGTTGCATCATATGGGTGAATGCTTCAAATCCTATCCCTTCATGTGATTTATGGATTTAATTCACAATTCATATTATTAACTACAACTCCTACATTATGTACGTGTGGGATGGATCCAAATATACAATGTTGATGGTGGCCTATTGAGTATGTGAGATACCCTATGGGGTCTTAATTTTTTGCTTAGGAAGACTTAATGGATGCATGTGGGGACATGGGAAATAAGATAACTACAGATTCCTGGATTCATGTACTATAATATAGTATATGATTACAGGAGTGATCTTATAATTAGGATGATATTAGCGACTGACCTTTGCCTTTTAAATATTTTGTATAACAATTTGTATATGCAAACTGGTCTCATTAAAATGTATTCAATTTTAATAGAATAATATGATCATCATTTTCTATATGATATTTTATCTAGTTTGTTTTATAGTTCATGATATTATTATGTATATTATTCAATATGGATGATTTACTTATTTTTTTAGTTTATTTTTATTATTAAATGGTTATTCTATAATCTAATCATGAGGGTATAGTCTCCCCACCATACTATTATAGACTCTCAAGGCTATTTGAAAGCCTATAACATATGAGGAGGTATGTTTTAGTCCATGTGGACACTGGTTAAGATGTTTCTACTAACTGAGGTGGGATGAAATGCCGTAGTTGTGGAATATAAGTATTGAGATTTTCAATTATTTTTGTATTGTTGCAGACAAAACTATAAAAAATCGAATATCAAGAAGTGGATCATTTGAAAGATAACTTGTATTTAGGTGTTTTTTTAGATGAATCATATATCTATGGGATGTGATACTGTGGATATTATAATTACCCACATATAATTTTTCTTTTGGAGTTAAAGAATAATTTAGTTCTACGGAGGGTGGAAGATAGAGCCTTTTTAATTATCAATTATGTTCAGGAATTGGAATATATATATATATTATATATATTAATATTTATTTTGACATGTATAAATATTAGGTCGAAATGGATTTAGTTGAATGTAAATGGGTTCAGTACATTGATGAGGGAAATCAATTATTATAGTGGTTTATTGGTTACTAAATCATTCAGAACATGTTGGGTGGTTAAAGACATGATAGATTATTTTCCCTCTTGAGGCCATTAGGTGGATATTTCATTTAGCATGTTATGTAATAGGCCCATGGCTGGTATTTTTTAAATTTGGAATTAATTTTTATTCAACCCCTATTTTATCTCCAAAATTTTGGGTGTTCCTACTATCCTTTTTGAGAAAATTGGGTTATATACCATTATTTTCCTACTTCTCCATCCTTCTTCACATTGATTCATGATTATCAAGGTTCTGCTCCTTCAAAAAATTTAATTTCATTGTTATATCCTCTTACCCAACTTATTCCTTTCATAAAAGTTTTCAAATTTTAGTGGATAGTGATTCATAATATATTATTGATTACACATATAAATAGTAGAATCAGTTTTTCGAAATAGATTTTTTTCTCTTCATGGATAAGGGATGATCTTGAAAGGGTATTTCCTGTAGTGGGTCCTATTTTTGTTGGAGCTAATCCATGTAATTTATTTTATTTATTTTTATCACTTTGGGATGAAATTGATAAAATTTATAAAATCATCAACATTATTGATGCGTGTTTTTTAAATACCAGTATTTGGGGTTAGAAACCATTGGGTCAATCACAATTTATTGAGGGTAATATTTGATATATTTCCAAGTATATTTTATATATTTATAACGAAAAAATAAATAATATATTTTATTTTATAAAAAATTAATTATTCAATATAATTATTTTTAGTGTCTTTTTTTTTGAAAATGACTTGTGATTTTATATGGTTATCAATTTATGTTTGTAAAAGAATTAAATATTTTTGAAAAAGATTTATATGACGGGATAAATCAATGATTTAGGTTGTTTATAAAAAACATAAAATCATTATATGGTTCAAAATATATTTTATTGAGTTTAAGAAACGTTAATTAGGAGAAATTGTATTCTGATGGAACTTTGGGATATATTATCTATCTAATTATTAACATTTAATCATATTAGACTCTTACAAAATCCTATTGTAATATATGAATAATTATTGGAAAATATAGGGAGTGTTTCATTTGTGACGTAATTGATTAGAATGAAATTAAAACATGAGTAGGGTTATTATCATTTAGTTGTTTATTGATTAACCTAGATAAATTTAGTTATTGTATGTGAAGCTCTCTTTGAGTGATTATTTGGGATGATTACACTAATTATGATTTCATTTACTACATTATAAGTTTGGATGAATTAGAATGATCAAAATGTGGTTCCACTTGTCCTAAAGAAATGACTATAGAATTCATATACTGTGATAGGTCATGTATTCATTGTATGATGGATTCCATTACTGGTGATAACCATGAAATATGAGTATATATATGTGATAATTGATATTTTAATCTAATATAGGTGTCTCTTCTATAAATCATAACATATTAAAACTTAAATTATTCGTTTTAGTCACCTTTTTCAGGGGTATGGGTGGTATATTTGAGATTGTATCGAGGATTACATTGTAATGGGATGTTGAGATACCTTTTTTACTTTTTTATTTTATATAATTTCAATGAGATATGGCCTAATAAAATTTATCATGGATGATTATGTTGATATACCATTTTAATATTAACAATTTTAATTTAGTTTTTGTGAAAAAGACATGTTTATTGTGATTTAAAGTTGGTAATTTTCATAATATTTGTTTTATTTCTCAAAATAGTGTAAAATTATATTATTTTGGTAGAAATATGAAATGTTGAATTAAAAAATTCTATAGATCTGGTAGAAAATACTTTGGGATCTACTAATAATGCTATATGAGGATCTCTTTATAAAAGTAAACCATGTTTTGATGATTAACACAACTAAACTAGATATAAATGGTTACTATGTGTATTGGAATTGAAATGGTTGGGGTGTATGTTTATGAATCTCACATCGGATTGAAGAGAATAGATCATGGTTCATGTAAAATTAAATGAGTTAGAGATAGGATTATGCCAGATTATATAGAATTAGTGAGTCCTTGTATTGTAATAATGGATTTATTTAGTGTCTTGTATCCGATTAATCTATAATGAAAGAATTTATAGGCCTAAAAATTATAGATATATTGATAATGTGAAAGAGGTACATTATTCTTATATATTCCCTATTGGATATAAAATATCATTCATATGTATTTAAAAAAAATTATCAATGAATCTATAATGAGAGTGAGGATGTTTTGGGAGATAATTCAAAGGTGGAAAAAAGGAATGCTAGAGACTATTCTGGTGACATTCATAATAATTTCACTCAAATTAAAATATAATATATTATGATACGGTGAGGTATCAAATATATTTTTCCACTATGAGCTATTGAATTCAATGATATTGGTTAAAAAATTGAGTGGATATCTCATCACTTAGAAACATTGGATTTCCACTAACTATAGAAATAATTAGTCCATTAGCTCAGATTTAGAAAAAATTATAGAGTATAGATATTGATGGTTGAAATTTTTGGATATATATGGATGAACACTTTAAATTATCTATTAAATAGATACTCCAGTATGATTATTTTTTGGATACCTTTTTCGTGATTGATTCTTTTCTATAAATAAAAGATGTAATTGAATGTTTCCGGGCATTAGTTCACTAATTTTAAAATTTGATAGTGTCTTCATTTTATTTGTTACTTATTTAAATTTAATATAATTAAAAAAATTGTTAAGAATAATTAAATTCTTTTTAAATTATTTTAATTTTATTTCATACTAATACATTATTACCCTAACATTATCCTTAATATGATTTTGTCACATGTTTTGGGATTATCCACTATAATTCATGAATTTTGTTTTAATGGTGAATTATTAATAATAGATGAATGTGTTTATAAATTTATTAATAATTTCCTTTAAGAGATATATATTTTTATTGTGAATAATCTTAAAACTCTAAAATCAACTTATTCCTTAATATTATTGTTATTAAATTGTATGTGTCTTTTGGAACCATATTATAACTGAGGAAATTTAGTTATTACATGTTCCATGGGTTTTTCTGATACTCTAAAGATCAAGGTCAATGAAAAAAATTGATGTATTTATCCTATGATATTATTTAGATCCATTTAGATAGAGTAAATGAATATTAAATAAGATATTTATAATTTTTGTATGATATTGAAACCATCAAAATGAACTAATTGATGAATGAAGAAAATAACATTAATTTGGGAATATCCATTGAAATTACTATTTTTTACATTTACTAATATATTATTATCATTCATAGTGAAATAATTTTTGAAAATTTTCAATAAAATTTTTCCTATAATGAAATTACTGTAGAAACGTGCATATTAATGCTCTTTATGTTTAGGGATATTCTTTTGAAATGACCTCATTCTTAGACTACTATAAACTATACTATATTAGTGTATGATTGAGAAAATGATTAATTAGAAACATTGGAAATTGATAAATTTTAATAGTGCCTAATGTGTTGTTCATGGTTTTTGTCACCACTGATGAGGAGGCAAACAAAAATCATCTTAGTTTTTTACAAAAAATAATACCTAAAGTGGTTAATATTAAGTAAAATGACTAAGAAGAAAAATTAGAATAAAAAGTGACTAAAACATAAACATAAAGACATTAATATCCTATAAACATATTAAAAATCACTTTATGGCCCTATTTAGACCCTATACTGAATTTTATATAATTTTTTTCCTTATTGGATCCAATTTAAATGGGAAAAATGATGGTGGAATTCCGTCTTCCAGAATTTACAAGACAACCACTCCTCCTTCACTATTAAAAGTACTCATCTCTTATAACATCATCACAACCCTCATCCCACACTCGCTCTAACATGATATACAAAAATAGATCCCCAATATCCCATCCCACAATGTTGAAGCCCCACCTTGATAAAAAGGTCATCCATGTAAACCCTTTGGTACAAACCAAAAGGATTTACCTGAATAAGTGGTAACACCATTCATCAAGATATTTTATTTTATTTTCACTCTCCACTACATAAAATATTATTATTCCCTTAATAAATAAGAAAAATAGTATCCCAAATATATTGTAACGTTTTTATGATATGATATTTTACCTAAACATACCCAACATCCATCTAATTGGCAACAAACATACTATTATTTTGTACGATAAACTATCATCTCACGAAAGGATATTGTTCGATTTTCCTTAACCAAAACCAATGGGTTGGGATTGTAATGGAAAATATAAGATATTTATGATATTTATTATTTCTTTATTCTTCAACAATTATTTAACAAAACAAACATTAATATATTCTTTTGTTGTAAATATGTTAAAACTGTTCGTGGAGATGTGGACTATCGTATCCCCAATGTGATGTGATATGTTCAAAAACTACTTTGAAAATATTAACGATGGTTTTAATTAACATAAAAAAATACTATATAAAATATATTAAACAATCACCTTCTTGTAAATATAACACTTCATTTTTTGAACAATTTCCTACACACTGAAAAATTGATAACGGTGTGGACAATTATCTCATCAAAGAGATGTGATCCATTTTACATCATCATAATTATATAGAAGTATTTATGCTAAAATAAAATGATAAATATGATATAATTAACATTATAGAACATGCAATGTTTGTTTAATTTATTTGAATATTGATCACCGAAAAATTATAATGTTGCTCATGTGTACTTACTGCCTACCATCTTCATGATTGTAATGTTAGTTCACATTTAATAACCATATTTAATGATTGGTTTTAAAAGTGTAATTTATGTATATAAATTTTTTTTCCACGATTATTGTTATTGGATATGTTTATATAAAGAACCCTTTGACCATTGTTGACCTACTAAAGTCTTTTTGACACTTAAACTAAATATGGTCAAAACAATCACCATAAATATAATTTTACATATAAATTTACATAAGATTGTGATAAATGAAATAAAATTAATGATAAACATGAAAAAATTTCTCATGAATTAAAATATTTAAAATCATTTTATTATTTTTGATGGAAAATACATATGAGACAAATCTAACACAATGTAATGGATTTTGTTTCAATATCCTTTCATTGGGACATTTCTTGAAGATATGTACCTTCATTAATTTATATTTTATATACACCCCTTTAATTAATAAATTGTATATACACCCCCTTTTAAATCTTATATGTTTTATGATTGTATTAATAGTACATGGGCATTTGATGGGTGGATTCTTAATAAACCAATTATGGGTGGTTTCTTCATATACCAATGATGGGTGTGACCTTGATATACCTATAATGTATTGGGTATTGAAGGAGACCATATGGATATTCTATTAATAAGAGTTTCATATATGGAAGTTGACCGTATAGTTATTCTATTTAAAATAGTGATATGTACAATCATGTTCCATGTTACCTTTTTTACTTTTTATGATTATTATGGGTTTTATTGTAATATTTGGATTAAAAAAATGGTATGAAATGATATTATTATAAAATCTGAGTATTTAATACTAATTAGGGTGAAAAGTATTACTTTGGATTAATCATTTTATATGTTTTTAATTTTAATAAATGGACTACTGTTTTCCATATTTTCGTATCCATTCCCAATATTTTTAAGATCACCCCAATTTTTAATGATTTTAAAAAGAAATATGGGTGATTATATGATTGGAGGAAATCATTTTGATAGTCACAAAGAGTCTCTTTAAAATATATCTAGAATTATTTTAAATTTAACAGATTATGAATAAATGTATATTGTTCAAAAGTTTTCAGTTAGTATATTTTTGGGTTTTTATGTATTTGTTATGAACTAATTATCTAAAACTCTAAACCTGAAAAGATCATCAATACAGGATGATGTAAAATTATTAACATAATAGAATACTATATAGTTTTTTTGGTATAGTCTTTATAGTTGGTATTAGAGGAATGGTTTAGATAAAATTTTATTTTAGGATAATATTACTAGTATTCCATAAGAATATTTCACTTTATGGATAAGCTAATTTTACATATCATTTGAATATTACCATGTTTATTTATCTAAATTATGTTTTTCAATAATGGCCTCCCATAGAAGAAATAAAAAATCTATAGTGGAAATGAACTAAGAGGAAAATATCCTTCTGAATCAACAGCTAAATATGGTTGGAATCAGAACTAAGGAGTTTTTTTAGTGATGGATCAACTGAATCTGGATATAAATTTTGGTGGTGTCCATGAAAGATAGAAACTACATATAAAAGAAATGAACTTTATAGTATTGGATCATTTTATGTGATAGTATCCCCATTGATTTTGAGTATCTTCTAACCTTGTGATAATTAATGTTTGTATTAAATCCATAGAAAAGATATTTGACACCCTGCGTTATTTAAATCACCAAATGGTAACTCATAAAAATTATCATTTCTAAGGTGAATCCAATTATTTGTTGTAAGTGTTTATGTTTTTCAAGTAAAGTGAAGAGATTTATTCCTTGTAATGAGAGGAATTTAAGAATATTTTCTTTGAGAAATATTTTCCTAAAGCTGTTTTACAAAGGATGAAAATTCAATTCATGGATTTAATAAAAATTTATGATTATTATGTTTTACATTGTGAATAAAACATCACTATACTGATGAGGTATGTCCCATATTTTTATAAAATTACTGATATAAAGGTTAATATTTTTTACTTAGAATTGATTACTAGATATAGATGGAAATTGGATTCTTGTGCGTTTAAGAGCTGTGAGAAACATGTTAGATGCACTAAAAATGTAGAATTTGAGATTTCTGATTATCATTTGTACCATGAAAACACAAAAACAAAGAGTTCTAGTAGTTAGTTAGTGTAATTTAATTCATTAAATAAAATTGGAGGTAATAAAACCAAATACCTATCAAGTGAAAAATGTGGTAAATTGAAGACTTGAGAATGTCCATCAAAGTCTAGGATATTCTTCTAATGTGGTATGATTTTTCATATGGTTTGATTATATACGTAATATGGTCATTCAAGGAATGAAAATAATGTGGTAAGATGGTCTATGTTCATTCAGTTAGAGAATTATTCCAATATGTGTCCGGTGATGATTACTTCGGGTGGAATACAACCACATCGAAATAAAAATGGTGTGGAAATAATCATTTTTCTTCAACTATATTTGATGTTAGGACATCAAAATATGTTGATATGTGTATGCTATTAGTGTATTAAAATTATTACAATACTCTATTTGGTTCTGAATCATTATATCCAATCATTTCATATAAAATTTCTTGAAGATTTGAAATATAATGTCACAAAAGTAATATAGATCATTTTGTAAAAAGTAATTATGGAGGTGTTATAGAAAAAAAATTATATGAATCTTTCATTAAACTTTATTGGGGTTTTATTTCATCATAATAATGTGGAATTTCTTATAGTGGAGTTTTATTACATTTTAGGTATAGATTGGATTTTCCGTTTTTCATGTGAAAATATGTTGCAAAGCCAATAATGTTTTATTTAATGACTTCATACCATTTATAGAATATGAATAAGATGACAAATTGATGAAATATTATATTAAATTTTATTTTTCTCATGTTATTATAAATAAAAATAAACTCTTATTAGTGACATCCCAATATTGATGGAATATACATATTTTGTTCTTCTAAGGAATAATATGGTGTTTTTTATGATTTGAAAGGTTAATTTACTGTTGATTTATTTCCTAATGCTAAGAATATTTATAAAACCCCTTATATAATGGCTCAAGTATATTTTTTCAAAATGAAAATCCAATTGAATTAATTTAATAAAAAAATGAATCCTTTTAACTTTCACTTCACCATGGTGTGCTTCAGTTTTATTTTATGAAAAATATATATGGTTCCATAAGGATGTACATTTATTATAGATCTTTGAATAATATGAACTCTAAGGAAATTATCCATTTTTATAATATTGATGATATTTTTTATCATCTCCACATAGATCATTATTTGTTGGAAGAATAATATGAGGTTTGATTATCATTAACTGAATGTGAAGGAGGATGAAATTATGAAGACATTATTTTAGACAAGATCTGGGAATTATGAGTTTTTATTTATGACTATTGGGTTATATAATGCACCTTTTTTATTTTCAAACCATATTAATATAGCCTTCTATCAGTTTTTTTCTAGTTTTTTATTATGTTTTCTAATGATGTTTACATATACTCCAAAAGATACGAGGAATAGTAAATGAACAAAAATATTATTTTGAAAAGTTACTAGAAATGAAATTATATGAAATGTTTTGTTTGAGTAAATTTTATTTTAAAAAAATCATTATTTTGACATATATATTCTATTGATGGCATAACTGTTAATACTTTTCAAAAAGGTTGTTATAGTGTGACAAAAACCTAGAAATGATAATGAGTTTCAAATTTTTATTTTATTAGTAGGTTATTAATGAAGTTCTATAGATAAAATTTCATGGTTTCAAGACCATTGAATAAGATAACCTGAAAAGTATTTATGTTCATCTGGATAGAATAATGTGGTGTTTGATTTAATGAACTAAAAATAAGAATGTTCAATGTAACATTTTTTTCCTTTCCTTCTAGAAATGGTTAATTCACCATATATAGGTATACTTTATTAAATGTTTTTGGTTGTTTCATGATACATAGTGAAAATATAATTATTTATGCTTCATGTCATTTGAAAAATCGTGATTTAAAATAAACTAGAAATTATTTTTAATTAGCTTCTATTGTTTTTTCGTTAACAATTTGGAGGCATCATTTGTATGGAGTGAATATTGAAATAAATATTGATTAAAAAACATTTTCGTATATATTCAACCATAAATAATTGAACATGATATAGAGGAGTTAGATATAACTAATCAAGGATCATTATTTCTCGATTCAATATCATCCTAGAAAGGAAAATAAGTTTTTTGATTATTTTAGTCAAAATGCAATTCCACATTAACAATGATATCTTTGGAACATATCTCCTTTGTGAATGATTTGATGAAGTTTTTATTATATGTTTTGGATGTATACAAATCCCCTATTTTTTTAGGTTTTAGTATATATTGTTCTTACATAAGACAACAAAAAATACGAATTAATATATTCAGGTTAATTTAGAATCGTTATGAATGATAAGATTCTTGATTTTAAAATTGATGAAAATTAGTTCTATGATTTGGAAAAATATTGTGAGTTCCTTTTGATTCACATTTGAGGAAATGTTTTTTAACTGAATACCATAGGTCCCCATTTACCATTAATTTGGTTACTACTAATATGTATGGATACCTTTATGTTTACTACTCATGGGATGTAATGAAAAGATATATTACTAAATTTATAGTGATGTGTTTGACATGTCAACATGTTAATGCAGAGAAAAATTTACGAAATGGGATTCTATGAAATTTTCCAATTCCATAGTAGAAATGGTAGAATGTGTCAAAAGATTTCATGGTGGGATTTCCAAAGAATTCTCAAGGTAAAAATTCAATTTGGGTTATTGTACATCGATTAATAAAATCTTCATGTTTTTATCCAATTCACGAAACAATGTGTTTAGATCGACATTGTAGTATGTGACTAAAAGAGATTACGAGTTTGAATGGAGTGCCACACTCTAGTGTATTAGACCCTGATCCCAAATTAAAATCCATTTTTTGGAAAGTACATCAAAAGTCATTAGATAGTGAGTTAAATTTCATTATATCCTTTAATCCTCAATTCTATGGACATTCTGAGAGGATTATTCAAACCATAGAATATTGGATGTGTTCTTTCACTATGGAATACCATTGATGTTGGGATCAATGACTTTATTTGGTTGAGTTTTTTATAAAAATATTTTTTGTATCATTATAAAAATTGAACCATTCTAGACATTATACAAAATCTGGTGTCAAACACCGGATTTTGGATATGATGTAGGATATATGAGCTTAATGGGACAAGAGTAGGTAGAGGAAATTGTTGAAAAAGTATAGTTGATTCTGCAACACATGAGGATTTCTTAGATAAGGCATAAGGGTTATGATGATAAATTCATAAATGGTATTTCTTTCAAGGTAGGTGATCTTGTATTTTTAAATGTTTCTCTATTGAATAATTTTATTTGTTTTTGTAAGAAGAGGAAGCTAGGTCCAAGGATCATCAGATCATATGAAATCATAGAGAAAGATGGAATAGTTTTTAACTGAGTGACTTTACCCCCAAAGTTTATCCAATGTGCTTAATTAATTTTATTTTTTTCATATTAACGATGTTTTTACTAGGCTCATATCATGTTTTGGGCTCTGGAGGAGTTCAATGTGAATGAATCTTTCTTTTGAGGAATAACTACTTTAGATTCACGACCACATAGAGCATCTCTTTCATAATAAGGTTACTCAACAGTTTATGGTTCTATGGAAACCCCATATGGATGAAGAGGCAACATGTAAATCAGAAATTTCAATGAGGTAAAAATATCTCGACATATTTGATAAGTGAATAAAAATGAGGGGACATAATTTCCAAAATTGGAGAAGGATTTAATATTCTAAATATTTATAATATAATGACCTTTAAATATTTGTTACTATTTTTATATTAAATAGTTTAACCGTATAACAAATTATATGTCTGATAGTACACCCCACATGAAAAAATGAGTGTCTTTTAAATCTTATGTTTAATACAAGAATGAGTTTTTCCAATAAAACAATATATTTGTCAGGTATCCACTGATTGGGGTTGCATTCATCAACAGGGGTGGGCTTCACACACCCACAAATCCCCATTACACTACCTATAAAAGTAAGTGCAATCCTCTCCCAAATGTACATATCAAAATGGTTGATTGATAGAGTAAATTCTAACCAATGAAATATATGTCTCCTTTATCTTAATATATCACCTCTGTTATAGTTTTTCTCATTTAAAATTTGTTTTTTCAACATTTTATCATCATAAACACTAAAAAAGTAGATAGATATGTTTTTTAATGTATAGATTGATGGTTATGATTATTTATTCTTTTATCTTAATTTAGTTGCCAAAATTGATGGTTTATATGGTCTATTTTAATTACCTCCATAAACATCGGTTTATCACCTGTTCGAATGGTGTAAATGTATTTATGTATTTCCTCCTGATTGCACAAAATAATTAAATTAATATATACACACAATAATTTTTTAAATGTGTAATGTTAAATACTAATGTATTTAATTTAAAATCCCCATGTGAAATATTTATTAGTCGTCTAGGGTGGGATATAAATTTATAATATTATAATATAATATTAACCTAATATTTATGTTTTCTTGTTATCATAATTTCAATTATCATAAATCCTGAATTGAACACTGTGGTAATTAATGGAAGAAATTACATTCTATCGATGATGGATATGGAAATGCATCTCGAATCAATGGATCTCACAGAAGAAATTAACAAAAATAATTTTCACACCGAAAAAAATAAGACAAAGGTGATAATATTTTTCACAAGGAATCATGACGAGGGGTTGAAATGTGATTACCATAAAAAAGATATCCATAAATGTTTTGGAAGAGTTTGAAATATAGGTATGATCATCAAAAAGAGGTTTTTATTAAGGAAACCCATGATGAATGGAATTATTTATTCTTCCAATACTTTAAAAGAGTTAGTGATTACAATTCTACCATGTATAGAATTGTATCATAACTCATGTGCTATGGTATTGTGATTAGATAATCCAATATGCTTAAAAATACATATACGAGATTTCATGCATCACACATCACTCTACAACAACAATATCTCTTACTAGGGTATTTAAATTGTTTAGATATCATATAATTACTAGTTTTTGTAGAGAAGAAAAGTGATATTTTTAATAAAAATCCTTTGTCTCACAGTACAGGTTCAATAGTATCATTTCCTAAAGAAAATGCTATATTTCATGAAAATAGTCATGGATGAAGTTTGGGACATGATTTTTATGGTGGATGTTGTTTTGGCTGCCAATGCGGTTGTGGACGTGGTTGTAACAATGTGTTTGCACAAAATTAATATCAGAATCAGATAAAGATCATCTAAAACAATCTGAGGAATCTTGAAGATTCCGGCTAAAGTTGTGGTTCTAAGGAACATTGTTCTTGAGTTATTATAACACCAAATAATCTTTTTGAGCTGTATAAAGAATCTATTGATGCAAAGAATAAAGAACCTTATTTTTATAGTATATATTATAAAGATAAAAAGGAGGTGAATTTTACTGTGATTCACGATCCATCAAATGATGATTTCACTTACCTAAATACAAGTGATTTTACTTGTGAATTTGATGAGATGATAGCTAGAAATATTTCATAATAATTAAAATAGATATGATATATGAAATTTTATTTTTTTCCTATTTTTTATTTAAGATGTTATATAGTTTGAATTTCACTACGTGTTTATTATAATATTATTCTCTACATTTTGAAGAATTAAAAAGGATTTATTAAAGTGCACATATATTTTCATACCTGATAGTGAAAGAAAAAAAAATTCAAGTACAAAAATATTTTTCTGATCTTAAATCATCAAGAAATGTTTTGAATAATATATCAAGTTGTAGATATCTGATAGAAGGGACTACTGAAGAAAAATTTTATTTACCCAATAAGATGCATTTTTTATAAATGATGCAATTTTTTCCCCAAATTTAAAAATAATCTTGTTATGTTTCAATGATATATACTAGCATGGTTATGATACTCAAACTATAT
Organism: Viscum album; assembly: GCA_963277665.1. NCBI lineage: Eukaryota > Viridiplantae > Streptophyta > Magnoliopsida > Santalales > Viscaceae > Viscum > Viscum album. Next base: position 1,936,939,056 of record OY728132.1, read on the forward strand.
TTGAGAGAAATGAATAGTACATGTGCATTACAATTAATAAATTAAGTAAGAGTCCTTTACTTGAAAAAATACTAAAATTATCATCTGAATTTCATTATTCATATATAATTGAAATCCAAACTCATATGGTAGTAAATAATGAACCACAAATTGTTAATTTGTGGAATAAATGATTTGTTCATCCTCGTACAAGAATGATGTAAAAAATAATTTCATACTCTAATGAATATTCTGTAATTTTCTAGCAGATCGCTCCACTAAGAAAAATTCCATGTTAGGCTTGTTCGTTTGGAAAGTTGATCATTAGAGTATCTCCAACGTAAATTATGGTTGAAATGCTATCTTTTAATGAATGAATTCAATTGGTATATGTGGACCAATTCATCAATCGTGTTGTATATTTAAATATTTTGAGGAATTAACTGATTCATCTAGAATATGGTCACATGTATTGTTTCTCTCAAGTTATAATGTTAAATTTTCACATTTTCTATCCCAGATAATTAAATTGAGAGAAAAATTACCTGATCATTTCATTAATAAATCTTGTCTTCATAATTTTGAAGAGTTTTCATATCATTCTTTAAATGATTATTTTATGGAAATGGGGAGTATTATGGAGTATCCATTCACCCATGTGCATTGACAAAATATTTTAGCTGAATCACTGATAAAACTCCTCCACATTATTGATAATCCATTATAAATGAGAAAAATGTTTCTAAGCTCTGTATGGGGTCATTCAATATTTCATCCTCAGAATTAATTCACATAAGACCAAATGTGTATCGTAAACACTCTCTACACTAATTGGATTTTTTCCATGAGTCCGACATCTACAACTTAAGAATCATTTGTTTTGTAGTATTTGTACGAATTTCGCCCCTACAACGTACAAATATGGGACCTTATATGAGGTTGGGAATATATGTAGGATATGAATCCTCATCAATTATCAAATATATTGACCCACAAACAAGTGATGTATTTACATCATGATTTTCAGGTTGTCACATTAATGAAGAATTATCCGCACCATTAGAATGATAAAAGCAACAAGGTTAGGAGGTTTCCTGGAATGTTCAAATATTATCTTTTCTCAATCCTCCCACCCATCATTCTGATATTGAATTAAAAATGATTTTAAATTTTCAATAACTAGAAAATAAGTTGACATATGAATTTACTAATTCAATGGGTGTGACTAAATAATATATTTCATCTGTAAATGGACCAGCTAGAATTGATGTCCCAAAGACATTATTATATAATGATGTTATAGAAATCCTAAAAAACAAGAAGCACAGAAGACTAATAGGTTCTAAGGATATAAATACTCAAAAAATGGTATGAGTATAATTGAAACCCCCATTATAGAGGCGTGTGTTCTAGAAGAAACACGTATTTTAAGTGCTCTTAAAGAAATACAATATGAGAATCATAAATCGAATTCATTGGATATGGAAAAACCTCATGATTAGGAAAATAATGAAATCTCTATTAATTAAATCACTACCACTGATATATGGAATATATTGTTGAAATATTTTCATATTCAATGTTTCATGATATATAAAATGAAGACCCTAAACCATGGATTGTTATGGAATTTCAAAAATGACACGATTATAATAAATGGAAAAATGAAATGCATGTTGAAATTAATTTACATAATAGGTGAAGAGTTTTTGGACATATCATGCTCATGAATCATTTTTAATCCCGTTGGATATAAATGGGTATTTAACCATAAGCATAATGAGTAAAATGATATTATAAGATAAAATGATAGTATTTTCACACAAGGTTTTTCTAAAATACCTAGAATAGAATATTAGGAGGTATATTATCCTATTATGGATGCTGTTAATTTTTGATATCAAATCAGCCTCGAAATAATTGATAAGGCTAATATGCATCTTATAGAGTCATTATAGAAAATTTAAATGGATCACATGATAATATTATATATTTAAAAATCCCAAAATATATTATAATATCTGATGTAATGAAAATAAATCCCGAAGACCTATATTCAATTAATTTTCCAAAATCCCATTATGGATTAAAATAATCATTCTGTATTTGGTATAATCGTTTATGTGAATATTTTTTAAATAAAGTTTTTGTAAATAACCCCATTTGACCATGTGTTTTTATTATGAAAACAACATCCGGATATGCAATCATTGTAATTTATGATGATGATTTAAATATCATTGAATTTCTAGATGATATCAATAATGAAATGAGAGACTGAAAGGAATAATTTAAAATGAAATACCTAATAGAAACCAACTGTTTTCTTGTATTAAAAATTGAGCATATTCCAAGAAGTGTATTTTTACTTCAATGAAATTACACATAAATGGTCTAATTTTTTTTAATATAGAAAATAAAAATACTTTTAGTACCCTAATGGTTGTTTGGTCTTTAAATATTGAGAATGATCAATATCTCCCCTTGGAATAAAATGAAGAGTTGTTTGGTCGAAAAGTACCATACTTTAGTGCTATCAGAGTACTAATATATCATGCTAACTATACTCATCCTGATATATCATTTTCTACTAGTTTATTTGAAATATTTAGTTTAACCCCTACAAGGAGGCTCTAGAATGGTATTACACATATTTTGGTTATCTTTGTCACACTATTGATTTCAGTTTATTTTATTCTATGAAATCAGAAATGGGGATGGACAATTTTGTAGATATAAGCTATTTATTTTATCTATATAATTCACATTCACAAATTGTTTATGTTTTCACAATTTGAGGTACCTACATATCTTATAGATCAAAAAATTATACACCTGTCGAAATATCTTCAAATCATGGATATGAAATTGAATTACCTGAAGCAAGTCGATAATGTTTTTGGTTATAGTCCAGGACTCAACACATTCTTGTGGAAGTTGGATTGCCTATGGATAATATAACTAGAATTTTATTCCAATATAATACTACATGCAGTACACAATAGATGGAAGGATTTATCAAGAATGGTCTAAAAACACATTACACCTTAATTTTTCTCCTTTAAACAAGATTTAATGAAGAACATGGATACCAACATACAATATGTCTAGCTCAATGAAAACATTGAAAATTTATTTAAAATTCACTACCAACAATTATCTTTATAATGTTTGTACATATAAGGATGCATATATAACAAAATTTGTAATCTAATGTAACATTCAGGGATATTCTATGTGATTGTACTCTTTTCCTTATTCATGTTTTTATCCCACTGTGTTTTTTCTAGAAATGTTTTTTAATGATGTTGTATCAAAACACGAATGACATCTGTAGGGGTGTGCATCCTATGTAAGAGTGTTAAGAATCCACTTATTTCATATACATACATAAATAGGGGTGGTCCACCTATCCCCAAAAATCCCTTATACTCTACCTATAAAAGGTAGTTCTATCCTCCTTCAAATGTAAAGATTAAAGAGGCTGATAGATAGAAGAAATTCTAATGAATAAAATATCTATAATATTAATCTTCATATATCGCCTTTATTCTAGTTTTTCCCATTTTAAATATGATATTTTTCAATAATATTATTAATGTTATTATTTTATATTGTAGTTTTAACTAGTCATTGTATCAATTGGAATGAATTATAATAGCTATATTTTGTCTACAAAATTTTATAATTTTTTTGACATTCATACAAAAAAATTAATAGGTTTTTAATAATAATTAATCAAATTTTATGCAGAAAAAGATGTATATATTTAAATGATAGTTTTACAGCCTCTAAATAGAGAACCCATTTTCAATATATATTTTGTAACTATTTTTGATTTTATATGTCAAAATAAACTTAATTTTCGAAATCTATACTTAATAATTTAGAAACTGTGAATTTTACATATTTATCTCTGATGTAATATTTTAAATGAATATTTAAAAATAATGAATTTTAATTCAATGTATATTTTTCATATAATTCATCTATAGGGATAAATTTTTTTTCCAAATGGTTTTATTTTTTATTTAGATTAATTTTTTATAAATTATCCCAATTCAAGTCATTGGAATTAATTTCACTTTGAAATTGAATATAAAAAACATAAAAAATGTTTTAACATTTTAACATTAATACCCCAATGTTATATCACATCTGTTGGATTAAATTTAAATTAATTTCATTAAATTAATTGACTTTAAGTTGTAAAAAGGTTCTATATTTTGATTCATCGTAATTTATAATTACTAATAAGACCAACTTTGTTTTTTTCAAAAAAAATAGTGACAATGGTTAAATTATTTATAACGAAAAAATAAACATTGTCTCAAAAAGGAACTAAACCTTAAAGATAAGATCCAAAATTCCTTGTAAATATTTTCAAAAGATATTTTCTAGACATATATAGAATCTATCCAATATTTTCAAGAATTTGGTATATTATTGGAGACGGATGAAATGGGGGAAATGTGGTTGGAATTCCCTTTTCCAAAATTTAAATGAGTGAACTCCACCTCCTCTAAACCCTATTCATCACACCTCTCATGAAACATTATCTAATACAAATTAAAATAAAATTGCTTCCCAAAGGTACTCCTATCATCCTAGAAGCACAACCTTGGTCATGAATCTATCCAAGGAATGCCTTTGATGAAAATCAAAAGGAGTTACCCGAATAAGAGGAAACGCCATTCCTTGAGCTTTTTAATTTTATTTTCATTATCTAATCCCTAAAATATTATTATAAAATAAATTCATAATAAAATAATTATCTTCAATATATTGTAACTTTTTTGAAAATATTTATACCAACAGTTAATCACACATCTTTCTAAAGTGTAATTAACTTACTGATCATTTGTACGGTGAATTACCGTCTGATGAATTAATGTTGTCACTTTTCCTTTACCACCATTTATGGTTGGGAATTGTGATGGAAAAACTGTTTATTTATCATATATATGATATTTATTTTTTATGATTTATTCTATAATTATCATTTAACAGAAATATTCATAAATACCTTTTTGTGTAAATATGATAACACCGTTTGTGGAAGTGTGGACTACCACCTCCTCAAAGAAATGTTATTTTTTCACACACTGCATGGAAAATATTAATAATGGGTTTAATTAAATATATGTGTCACACATAATTTTAATACTATATTAATGAAATAATTAATCTTCTATAAATTTCAAACATAATTTTCATTTACACTATTCCACACACTGAAAAAGTGATAATGTGGTTCGTGGACATGAGGATTATAACAACCTTGAGGAGATTTTATTCCTTTTACATAACCATAATTCTATATATAAGTATATATGATTAAATAATTTGATAAATATGATATAAAGAACATTATTTAATGTAAAATTTTTATTTTTATTCATTCGAAAATGATCATTGAAAATGAGAACATTACTTATGTATATGTACGACCAACCATCTCCCTAATTGTGATATTGGTTCATTTTTCATAACCATCATTCATGATTGGTTTTATAAGAGTAATTGATAAATATATATGATAATTATTTCATTATTATTACTATGGAAATTGTTATATAAATAACACTTTGACTATATTTGACATACCAACGTTGTTTTGACCCATAAACCGAATATGGTCAAAACACCCGATATAAACATAATTGTTTTTATTGTTCTATATTATAAAATAATAAGTGAAATAAAAGTATGATAATTTGAAAAAATATTCGCAATAATTTATATAATTAATAATATTTGGTTTTTCAATATTTTAATGAAAGATGATACATGTTATAACCATGATAAAGGAATTCCTCTCAATCTCCTTTCATTGGGACTTTTCTTGATAATATTCACCTTATTTCAATTTTAAATTTTATATAAAACCCATTTGAAATTCCATATCCATATTTAAATATATTATTATGTTTCTATTTTTTTTAAATTATCTTCTTTCATATGGATTTTGATTTTAATGTTTATAGTGATATGTAACGATTGGAACATTTTAATATGTAATCGTATCCTCTATCAAAATATTCTTGATATTATTTTAAATGTTTTTTATATGAATATAAAATGGTTATAAATGATATTTTACGTTTATTATTAATTTCAATAAATAATTTTTCAAAAGTTTTGTTTTTTATTTGCTTTAAATGAATTGTTTTGGCAAAAAACAAAAGGAATGGTCTATTAATAATGTAAACGACCACAGAACTATTCCACCTTAGTGGTAATTATTTGACATTATATTTCCTTACAATATTTCATGTCTTTAAGTGAAAAAACGTCATTTTTATTTTTATTTTTAAAAATTGATTTGTAATGTGGATTCATTATTCCTTCATCTTGAAATGTTGTATATTAAATAAAAATGAAATTTTATAAGAGAAATGTATAAAATTGAAATCTTTTATGTGTATGATTATATAAATATTACATAGAAATTTGATTGTTGTTTCTATAATAACAGAATGATGATTGTTGACATGATAAAGCAATGATGGGTGGGTATAAAACTCTGTCATATGGATATTCTATTTATAAGAGTGACATATATGGAATTCAACTGTATGGTTAATACATTTATAAAAGAGAAAACTAAAATTATGATCCATGTTACTTTTATTAATTTATTTATTCATATTATTGGTTTTGTGGTAATCGGGTGATTGTTAGAAAGGAATAAAATGATATTATTATAAACGATAATATTTACTACTTAATAGGGGGAAAAAATTCACTTTATATTAATTTTTTTATATGATTTTAATGTCTAAAAATTTACTAACATATTAATTATTTTCATATACTTCATTGATATTTTAATGATAATCCAAAAATATTTTATGATTTTCATAGGACTTAAGGGCGATTAAGGGATCAAAATAATTCATGTCTAAAATTTTGAAGAGTATCGTAAAAATTGATCAATATTTAATTTTTATTTTTTTTATTTTAAATGCATGGATATTGTTTGGAATTTTCCAATATATATTTTATGGATTTATTATATATGTGTTATGACATAATTCTATAAAACTCTAAACCAAAAAAGATTTTAAATGTTAGATAATGTGAAATCATGGACATAAATCAAGAATATATAATACTTTATGGTGGGATCCTTATAATCAAAACCAGTAGATCTATTGGTCAACCTACTCTCATATATATTTAAATTTGGTATAGAATTATAACTGTGCTTCAACAAATAGAATAAATAGCCAATTATTTAATGGAATCCCATTTTATAGTGAATAAGAAGGACCCATACCCAGACTATTATAGATTTCAGTTTACAATTATTAAATAAGACTACCACAAGTATTGGTTATACTCTCATTAAGGATAATATTTTTTATAAAAGAAAATAAAACACATTTATATGGCTCAGAACATGGGGGAGATTAGTTGAATTAAATGTGAATATATTTAAGTCCTCCTCTCATATTTCATATTCATATGCAGTATAGTATGTGTAACACCCAGAGATGTTATGAATTATTATTTTTGAATAAATTAAAATTTATTGTTATCTTATACTTACCGTAACACAATGTTAATATTCTAACACACAAAAAACAATGTGAATATTTTGTTTCCCATAGAACTATATGTAACACTGGGTTTCGTTTCATTACACATTGAGTTTTAATAAAAAACAGATATATTATTAACAAAGTTATTTAAAATTTAACATTATAGTGGAGATGTTAAAATTATTGATATGAATTTTAATAAATACATATATTGTACCAATTATAATGCTCTTATATAAAGGAATCATATTGATAAAATGGTTCTAATTTTTTTAGTAAAGTCTTTCTACCTATTAAAAATACTATTTTCTCAAAGAAAATATTTATATTGCTTTTTAAGATCAGAAATAAAATTTATTTTTCACTATTTTTTAATATTAAATTTTATTAAATAAACGTAATTTTTAAAATAATAATGTAAAAATTAAATTTGTAATTTTTTTTTGTTTTTTTGTAATTGAATAAGTTTGTGATGAATAATGAAGAAAATACAATTTTATTATTTGAAAACATCATAATAAATTAATTTATTAATAATTGGAATTTATGTTGTAAATTTGTTTTATACTAATTATAGTTCAATTTTCAATAAATTAATATAATTTAGGTCACCATAATTAATATAATATTGAATTATTATATAAAAACATTGTACACATTTGAGTATTTTATATTTAAAAACAAACACTCTCGTGACATCTGAATGGTAAATTTTAAATTATATTTTTCAACATATATTAATTGAATTTTGATAAATGGATTAAATATTTCTAATAATTGTAATTTATATTATTCAATAGGTTTAACTATTTTTTTGACCAATAATGAATATTCAAAATAGAAAAAATTATTTAACACAAATAAGGTTACAATGTTCTTATCAATTGTTAAACTAAAATTATAAGTGTTATGAATAATCAAAAAATATCCCAAATAACATTTATTGAAATATTATTACATAATAGAATATATTCATAGGAATTTTCTATTATTTTTTCCTTGGGAAATGAATAAATAAAGGGCGGAATTAATTGTTACGAAATATTATATGTTTCTTACTCACTACACTTATAAATGGCCACCATTGTATTCTCTTATTCACACAACAAAGAAATGTAATTTGTCCAATACATAGAAAAAAAATTCCCAAAAACCATTGTCTCATTATAGAATCCTTATTTGGGGTAGAATTACAACCTAGGAAGGCTTTGGTGAAAACCTAATAAGAATACTCAAAGAAGTCGTAACATCCATCATAAAGCGTTTTTGATTTATTTCTTCCTAAATCCGATTAAATTATTTTTATAACTTTTTTATATAATAAAATAATTATATTATATATAATTATATGTTATTATTTTAATGCAATGAAATATATCCCTATCCACTTCCATCATATTGGTTACGAAATCATCATTTGTGTGTATGGTGGACTATCAGCACATGAACCAATATAATTCATTTTTCCATTACGATCCATCTTGTGTCAGCATAATGATATAATTATTACTAATATATGATATTTATTGTATTATTATTCATGGGGAATTATGATATTAAAAATACCTTCACACTATCCATATTTTTGGAATACGAGAACATCGCTCCTATGTACGGAGGACTGCTTCCTCATGAAGTGATATGATTCATTGATGCTTTAAATGGAAGTTATTAAGGAATTTTTTAATGAATATATGTGATATAAATGGAATAAATTGGATTCTATAACTATAATATGTCATTTTAATTTCATTCTTCTAATCCAACAAAATATGGGTAACCAAATATGGGTACAATGTTCATGTATACATTTTGACTACCTTCTCTTTGAATAGTGTATTTCTTTTTATATCGCTAAATTTTCTCGATTACCCTAAATACATATGTTATGACCATTTATTGTATTTATATCATGTCTATAATTCTGTATATGATGAAACATTTATCAATTTAATATAAAAAAATTAAAAAACCATAGATAAAAGATGCGGTTATTACCCAAAATGAAATATTATCAATGAATTGAAAATAAGAAGGAAATAATAGGTTATATGGGAATATAATATGGTATTATATATTTAAATATTTTTCTTTTATATATGAATAATAACAATATATTTATTAAACTAGAGGATTGAACTTGTATGATGAATATCAAGACTTGTGTTATGGCATTGTTGCCAAAATTTTCCTTCCTTGAAACAATTTTTATGTCATATAGATATATTCTTTCACGAGATGTCTATAAAAACCATTTATCAGTTAACAATATCAATTTATTTATCCTTAGTATATTTTAAATTCTATTTTACGCTATTCATTCATGGGTAATATGATTCAAATTTACCAATGTGGTAATGATTTTACGTTACAATATCATCATCTAATTGGATTGTTTATTATTATATTTTCAACGAAAATATAATATGATCAATCTGTCATGAAGCTCATGAATTTTATTCTACACTATATATTCATCATATTTTCCTGAAATATTATCATTTTTCAAATATTTTACACTTAAAATAAATGAGAATTTTTTTATTAAAATTTTACATTATTTCTCTCTTTAGACAGAAATCTATTTTCTCCCTAAACTATGTATACTAAAATATCCCAGAACCATTTATAATTATCCTATTATTTTTATATTAAATTTTAATCAATTATTTTATATCTTAAATAAAATGGAATTGAATTTTTATTTCATTTTCTACACAATGAACATTTTATTTTATATAAATTATAGAAATAATATTAGTTCAAACATGTAAATACTGAATGAAACATCCAATCTTCATGACCATTATTTTCATTAAATATTACATTTTATGGTTTCTATGTTATAATAAAATTAATATATTTTAATTTTTTCTCATTTAAAAGGGTTTTCTCAAATAGGAAAAGATATTTTATTCATAGACTGTTTAAATTATCTATCAAAATCATTTATATATAAGATGGAAATCATAGATTTTACCTATGAATTATAGAGGATATTTTCCAAGGTTATCATTCCTATTCATTCTTTTAATGGTTCATGTTTATAGTGTCGTTATGTTTATAAAACCCATTTCACTTCCATGTGCTATACAATGATAAAATTATTTATAAACTATCTTTTATTTCGAATTGTTATACTATAATGAAATAATGACATGATTGTGAAACATGTGACTTGAATATAAGTTATGATATGAGGAAAATATTCTGAAACAAATTTCATTACATTTTATATGATATTATTAATCATTTATTATATTTTGTAACAAATAAATATTTTTTTCACTATGATTCATGTGGGACCTATATCTCCTTCCTATACAATGGGTGAATATTTATATCACATGATATAGACAAGTTTAAAACGGGGATTGACCTCAGTTTAATAAGGGAATTTATTCACTATAATTGTCTTAGGAGTGAACCCATTCCATTATGATGGCCTTGGAAAAGACCATTGACTAATATAGAAATTATTTTCAATGAATATGTTTATTCCAAAATACTATGAATTATGACAATGTTATGCTCTCATGGATTATGTTCTATGATTATAATAAAATTAATATCTAATGACATTCTAATATTTATTCCATGACTCTATATTATGATCTTCAATATCTACGGTATTGTTTTAAAATTTTATTCTCATGATCTCATACCCATTTGTTCAGGTTATGCTTATGTATCACCCTTTTTACCCTTAATGGGAATATGAGCTCACCCTTTCTTATGTTTCCTTTCCCCATGTTATAAAGAAAATAATTTTTTTTGATATATCTATAAAAGGATATACATATAAAAAACTTTTTGGGTATAATTTAGTTTACATATGACCCAGATATATGTTTTCCATCATTTCAAAGACACTAAACAATTTCATTCCTCAGACAAGTTTATGTGTAATATAATGTATATTCAGAAAAAATGATGGAATATATGAATATATATGATAGGTTAGGGTAATTATATTTGTTAACAAAATATCCTATTAGTTATCCTTTGTAACATAGGATGATGAAACATTATAGAGATATCTATGGACATATCTAATCATAAGTCTAAGGATGGGTCAGAGTATTGGGAAAATGGGTTAGAATTTTTTTAAATGATAGGGAGAATATTTTCTCAAGAATTACATCCCCTTGTAAATTATAAAAGTGTTTTTGGATCTAGAACAAAGGTTAATATGTTTAATAACTCTGAAAAGGGTTCATTGATCTACAATCAATCATCATGAATTTTCCAAATATTTTCCATGCTACACACCAGGTTCGAAACTCATAGTGTACATGTGTTTGAAATTAAAAAACAATTTATGAACCATAATAAAATAGTTAGATATATTATTTCTATAAATGAGTTACGATAAAACTAATGTGTAATATATTATTGAGATGGTGTAATTATTTTGGAATCATATACTGAATTTTTCCTGAATACGTGATTCCCCATAATGATTCTTGTTTTTCATACTATGAATTTTTTTTTATTATATGGATGGACCTTGAAAGAACTATGTTAATTTTCCTTACAATGTAAAATGAAATTGTTTACCCATCAGGAATCCAAATGGTTTGGGAGATGAAATTTAAAATTTCATTATTATGGCCATAAAACTCTTAGAAACAATTAATCCTACTAGAATTATAAATGAATGAATAAACGATATTCTGTTGAGTCCTCCTTGAGGAAATGAACACTTTATTTGATTGGGTCATCTGATCCACTAGTTACTAAGTAATGGATCTAAACCAATAAAAATATATTTTCTATTACCGAGTTTTTATAACATGAAGACTTCATTTTGGTTTTCTACCATTTCGATAGTGATGTGGATATATGGTGTACTCTTAACCAGAATACACAGAAACAAGATGAAATTTACTCTATAGATTGAGATGTGCTTATGAATTTATTTATACAACAACTTCATTCCTTATATTCATTATGAGAATATATAGAATGAGTTCCTTGAGATAAAAAATGGTTGTTGAATCTGTTGGTATCGATGATGAAAATTTTACCATAATTTCTATTCACACTTATGGTATTACCATCCAAACAAAATGTAATGTTGATTGATTCATCAGGGGATTAAATCCAAGTATCCTAAGGGTGTATCCCATAAGATAAATTAGTAGATATAAATTATTATTTCGATGTGGAATTTGGTATTTTGTGTATAATTGAGTTCTCTATCAATTTTATGGTTTTTATTATGAATATATAAATACAATTCAATGGAAAATATAAGAACCATTTTGGAAGAATATGAGATTATCTCTATTGTTAATGTTTGGGATAAAGAGTAGAGTAAATTTCTTAAGGGGATACTAAATGTTTTATGTATGGACGTGAAGGTCATTGGAAATTGATTTCCAACATGATGGGAAGAAGTTAAATAATGATTAAAATAAAGATAAATGTCCATATAATACACCACCCATACTCTAGTGCTTCAAATGAAATGAGTATGGACACTATTTTTACCAGTTCTCAATTCCATATATTAACAATAATAAATGATTCCATGAGTTTATTAAGAAAACATTCCATATTGAATCTCATTGGATTACTGTTTCTGTTGAGGGTGAAAATAATACATTCTAAAATTCACAATTAACATTATCTCTAGAACTGATAGTTTCTTATTTGACATTGGTTATACATATAATATATTATTTAATTAATTTTATAATATTATTAAGATTCATAAAAAAAATTATTTGTGTTTGTATTTTTGAAAACCCATAATGGTATGATCATCACATCTCATGTCTATGATTCCCCTCTGATTGACATTGGTGTGGTTCCAAGGATCGAATGGCAACTAAGAGGGGGGTTGAATCAGTTGTTCACTTTTTATAGGTTTCTAAATGTATAGAAACCAAACCCATGAAATATGTTAGTATTTTTTTCCTTATAAACATTTATTAAATACTCATGCATGGAAATTTAGAAAACTAAGAAAATAACACAAAATTAACATGCTTCAAGAAAAGTGTGAGAACATACATCCTTTCCAAATCCACTCTCGTGGCTCTATGGAAATCCAATAATACGAATATGTGAATAGAAATTATGTAAACTCCCACTATACACCTTCTATATCTTGATAGGAATGATTATGCTGACTCCTGTCAGTTAAAAAATTTTTCTTATAAATAAATTGATCCCAATAAAATAATAATGAAATTCTTGAAGCTACTTCAAAATTTCTCAATTTTGATACCCATTCTAATTTATTTGGATTTGATATTCTCAACCTGATAATTCTTGATCCAATTTTCACAAAATTTCATATCCGTTTTTCATAGAATGCTGGATCTGATTTTCATAGAATGCTAGATCATATTTTCTCAGAATTATGGATCTAATTTTGGAAGAATACTAGATCCAATTTTCTTAGAACACTATATCTAATTTTCACAGATTATTGGGAATAATTTTCTCAGAATGATGGATTCGATTATCTCATAATATTGGATCCAATTTTCTCATATTCCTAGATCCGTTTTTCTCAGAATTCTAGATCCAATTTTCACAGAATGATGTATCCTTCTATCTATATATTTTGGATCTTTTTTTCATTGAACTGTCTACAAAACTCAAAATTTAATAAATATCTCAACAAAATTCTCCTTCAATCAAATGTTATATTTCAATTTTATTTCTCCAGTGCTCCACCTTTCACATGTATATAGAAAGTTGAAAATAAAAAAACGGGTTTGAACAATTATTTATAGGATTCATTAAAAAAAGAGCGGGAATGTTGAAAGCATTCCCTACTTCTTCAAATTTATACACTCCAAAAATATATCACATTTATAACTTCAACATTGACTTTTTCAAACCTCATTTATTACTATGATATTTATACAAAATTGAATTTCAATTTTGAACTCCTCAACTTCTATAATTTTCTTTTGGAGTTAATCTGATTTTTTATCCCTTATTAAATCTAATTTATACATATTTTTAGTGAATATGATATATGAAAGGACTCATTGAATCTGATTTATATCATTTTTTTGTGAATTTTTATATTTCAAAATTTTCAATTAATGCGACTTCTAATTATTTTCAGTGAATCTAATTTATAAATTATTTATGTGAATCACATTTCTGGAACTTTTTAGAGAATAAAATTTATTCAACTTTTTAGTGAATCTAATTTATGATTCTTTTTGGTGAATTATATTTATGAAACATTTCATGGAATATTATTTCATTAACATTTCACCATTTCTCCAAATTCTTTTATCATGAAATATTTCATGATTTTTTATAGCTAAATGATTAGCAAAGAAACATTTGATTTAGTTTGAAATTTATACAAAATTTTATAACTCTTAAAATCAATTTCCTCAAAAAAATACTCTTCGGCAACAAAAATGTATTCTTCAACAAACAACGTTTTTCATAGAAACTTCTTTCCTTATAACTATGAAACTTCATTAGTTATCTGATTTTAGGAAAAATAATCATCCAGCAACTAGTACATTATTCCTCAAATTCTTTGGAATCAAATTATCTAGATCTTATGAAGATGGTTCCGATTTTGGTATAACAAAAACATTCCTATACAAAATAATTTGGTTTTGAAAAATAAAAAGTATTGGTAAAATGTCACGAAGGTTCATTAATCTCCCCCTTTGGATTTGATGACAACCACTATTATTTAAATTACCACATCTTATTAATTTTCTCATAAATAATTATTTTTAATCAACCATTAGTTTATAATTTTATCAAAACATACCCTTTCATAAAAAAGAATTTTTTAACCCCACACTGTTGTATAAAGTAATTTTTTAAAAATACTTCTATACCTCGGTGGTAAGAAAATTTTTCACCCATGAAAAGATAACTCTCCTCACTATTCTTTTCATTTTTTCTTTTTCTCTTGCCAATTCATTCTTTTCTCACGTTATTTTTATTCTCTCATTTTTTTTCTCCCCCATATTTTATGATAACAACATCATCAGATTCATAAAATAACGATACGTAAAAACATCTTACAAAGTAAAAATGTTGTTACATTATCTATCAGATGGTCATAATAATCCAAAGAATAGTCATGGTTCTTCCTTAATATATATTTCATGTAAATAGAGGAGGATGAGCATGGTGTTTTATCCCAAATTCAACAAACCATTTCTTTGAGATTTCTTTTGTAAAGATATCATCAATTTGATACATTTTTTAAAAGTATTATTTCAAAATATATCCTACTGAAACATTCAATTTTATAAATTAAAACTTTATATCTATGTGTTTTCATATTTAATTTTGGAATGTATTCATAAAAAGATCAAATGTACTCTGATTATAACAAATTGTCATCAACGGATTAGAAAATTTTACTTTCAAATCTTCCAACTGAACATTCATCCACAACGTCTGAGTAAGTGATTGAGTAGTTGGAACATATTCTGATTCAAAAATGCTCAAGCTTATTAAGAATTGATTCTTACTATTCCAACATACACAACATTCACCTAATAAAAATGACCCTTCCAAGGTTGATTTTCAATCATTACAATGTCGAACTGAATCAGCATCAGTATAAACAATAAATTTTATCTAGTTATTTCTTTTATCAAACATCCAATGGAAATTTGTACCATTGAAATATATCAGAATACTTTCTTTCTACCATCATATGTGATTATTTTATATTACATTGATACATAGCATATAAATTCATAGAATAAACAATATCAAGGATTAAAGTAGTATGTTAAAGTGGACTTCCTATCAACTTCCCAATGACATTCTCATTCACACATATTTCATAATAATATTTATTCAACTTTATGCTCACTGAAATAATATTTTACACTTCATCGCATTCAGCTATCCCAATAATCTTTAACAATTCTCTTGCATAATTTTCTTGACATAAGAAAATATAGTCTTCTTTTTTTAACTTGTAAGAAATTTAAGATAGTTAATTCTCCCAACATTTAAATTTCTAAATTATTATAAATTTTTTCAAAAAATTATTCACAAAACTACTCATCATCCATATAAAAAATCATATCATCTATATAAACAACAATAATTAATGTTCTAGAGTCAAAATCATTCACATACATGTTTCTATCAACTCTCCATTTTGAAAATTTCTTCAATCTCAAAAAAATTGTCAATCTTTGAATACAAAGCATGTAGAACATGTTTCAGCACATAAAAATTTTTAATTTAAAAACATTGTTTTCATCCGCATCATGTTGAAACCCACAAGGTTTCTCAATGTAAACTGCTTCCTCAATCGTTCTAATTAAGAAAGATGAATTTATGTCCATTTGATAATCTTTTAAATTCTAATGAGAATACACCACATTAACCATTCTAATGGTCTATATATAACACCCCCAAATGATAATGTGATAAATGACTAAATAATATGACTCATGTCAACAAGGTGTACCTTCTTTTTTGGGAACCAACCTAATTAGAACTCCACATTTAAGCATTCTTGGCATGGGTTAGTGATCCAGATGGGTGACCTTCTGGGATGTTTCTATGTGTGTGTATGAGTGAGGACAAAGAAAATTAGTTAGATGACCCGTTCTGGCACGTGGTGGGCCCCAGGATGTGGACCACATGTCTTAAGGGAAACAGGTGGTACTTGGCTGGCCATGACCTAGCGTCCATGTTAAGGCGTGGTGTCTCTGCTGTCACCGGGACCTAGTTGTCACATTTGGTATAAGAGGTGGTACCCAGTCTTAAGTGTGGATCATTTTCTGGGTTGATTTGTAGGGCCCACAACGAGGACATTGTGCTCTAAAGGGGGCGGGGGATTGTAACGCCCCAAAACGATAAAGTGTTAAATGACTAAATGATTTGACTCATGTCAACAAGGTCCACCTTTCTTTTCTGGAGCCTACCTGATTAGAACCCCACACAATAGAAAGGACATGTGTTGGCATGTGGGTAAAATAATTAGTCAGTTAACCCATTCAGGAAAGTGGAGGGCCCCATGATAAGGACCACGTGTCTCCAAGGCAACTGGTGGGCCAGGACCCGACTTCTATGTTTAGGTGGGGTGTCTGTGCTGTCACCGGGACTAGTTGTCACATTTTGTAATAGAGGTGGATCCCAGCCTTAAGTGTGGTGCAATCCCTGGGTTGAGTTATAGGGCCCACAATGAGAACATTGTGCTCTAAAGGGGAGGTGTGATTTTAACACCCCAAAATGATAAAGTGTTAAATTACTAAATGATATGACTCATGTCAACAAGGTGGACCTTCCTTTTCACGATCCTACCAGATTAGAACCCCACAGTTAAATGTGCTTGGCCTAGAGTACTGATCGGGATGGGTGAACTTCTGGAAAATATCTCAGGGTGTGTGTGAGTGAGGACGAAGCACACTGGAAAAGACATGTCTCGTCCTATGGGGACTATCATTATTCAGATGACCCGTTCGGGCATGTGGTGGGCCGTAGGGTGTGGACCACTTGTCTGTAGGGAAACTGGTGCTACATGGAAGGCCAGGACCTGACAACCTTGTTAAGGTGGGGTTTATGTGTTGTCACTGTGATCTTGTTGTCACATTTGGTATCAGAGGTTGTGCCCTACATTTAGTGCGGTGCACTTCCTGGGTTCAGTTTTAGGGCCCACAATGAGGAAATTGTGATATAAGGGGGGTTTGAGTAATTGTAACACCTCTAAATGATAAAAGGTTAAATGAAAAAATGATATTACTCATGTAAACAAGTTGCACCTTCCTTTTCGGGAGCCTACCTGATTTGAAATCAATAGTTAAGCATACATGGCCTGGAGTAGTGACCAGGATGGGTGACCTTCTGGAAATTTTCTCATGGTGTGTGTGAGTAAGAAAAAAGCACACTAGAAATGACATGTGTTGGAATGTGGGGAAAATCATTAGTTATATGACACTCTCGGGCATGTGGTGGGCCCCAGGGTGTGGGCCACATGTCTGCAGAGAAACTGGTGGTACTTGGGGGGCAAGACCTGATGTCCATGTTAAGGCGGGGTGTATGTGTGTTGTGTACTACATGGGTTGAGTTGTAGGGTTCACAACGAGTACGTTGTACTCTAAATGGGGGGTGATTGTAAACCCCCCCCCAAATGATAAAGGGTTAAATGACTAAATTATATGACGTATGTCAACAAGGTGCCCCTTCCTTTTCGGGAGCCTACCAGATTAGAACCCCATAGATATGCATGCTTGGCCAGGAGTAGTGATCAAGATGGGTGACCTTATGGGAAGTATGTCAAGGTGTGTCTGAGTGAGGACAAAGCACACTAGAAAGGAAATGACTTAGCCTATGGTGACATGTCATTAGTCAGATGACCCAGTCGGGAAAGTGGTGGGCCTTAGGGTGTGGACCACGTGCCTGCGGGGAAACTGGTGTGACATGGCGGGCTAGGACCCGAAGACCATGTTAAAGAGGGGTGTATGTGTTGTCACTGGGACCCAGTTGTCACATTTGGTATCAGAGGCGGTACCCAGCCTTATGTGCGGCACACTTCCTGGGTAGATTTGTAGGGACCACAATGGGGACATTGTGCTCTAAATGGGGGAGATTGTAACACCCCCAAATGATAAAATGTTAAATGAAAAAATTATATAACTCATGTCAACAAGGAGAACCTTCCTTTTTAGAATCCTTCGTGATTTGAAATCAAATGTTAAGAGTGATTAGCCTGGAGTAGTGACCAGGATGGGTGACCTTCTGGGATGTTTTTCATGGCATGTGTGAGTGAGGAAAAAGCACACCAGAAAGAACATATGTTGGAATGTGGGGACAATCATTAGACAGATGACCCATTCGGGCTTGTGGTAGGACCTTGGGTGTGGACCACGTGTCTGTAGGGAAACTGGTGGTACCTGGGGGGGAGGACCTGACATCCATGTTATGGAGGGGTGTATGTGTGTGGTACACTACCTTGGTTCAGTAGTAGGGTTCACAATGAAGGCATTTTACTCTATTGGGGGGGTGATTATAACACCCCCAAAATGATAAAGGGTTAAATGAATAAATGATATGACTCATATCAACACTATGAACCTTCCTATTTGGGAGCTTAACTGAGGACAAAGCAGACTTGAAAGGACATGTCTTGGCATGTGGGGACAATCATTAGTCAAATGACCGTTTGGGCATGTGGTGGTCCCTAGGGTGTGGACCACATGTCTGTGGGGAAACTGGTGGTACGTGGTAGGATAGGACCCGATGACAATGCTAAGGTGGGGTGTCTGTGCTTTCACCAGGACCCAGTAGACACATTTGGTATCAGAGGTGGTAGCAAGCCTTAAGTGTGTTGCATTGTCTGGGTTGAGAGGTAGGGCCCACAATGAGGTGCCCTAAAGGGGGTTGGGATGATTATAAAACAAATAAATTATAAAAGGATAAATGAAAAAATGATACGACTCATGTCAACAAGGTGCATCTTTCTTTTCGGGAGCCTACCTGATTTGAAATCCACAGTTATGCGTGCTTGGCCTGGAGTAGTAACTTGGATGGGTGACCTTCTGGAATGTTTCTCATGGTGTGTGTGAGTGAGGACAAAGAACACTATAAAGGACATGTGTTGGTATGTGGGGACAATCAAATGTCATATGACCCGTTCAGGCACGTGGTGGGCTCCAGGGTGTGGACCACGTGTCTGCAGAGAAACTGGTGGTACCTGGGGGGCCAGGACCATACATCCATGTTAAGGTGGGGAGTATGTATGTGGTGCACTACCTGGGTTGAGTTACAAGGTTCACAATGAGGATGTTTTACACTAAAGGGGGGGGGTGATTGTAACACACCCCAAACGATAAAGGGTTAAATGACTAAATGATATGACTCATGTCAATAAGGTGCAACATCCTATTTGGGAGCCTACCATATTAGAACACCACAGTTATGCGTGCTTGGCCTGGAGTAGTGATCAAGATGGGTGACCTTCTGGGAAGTATAACAGGGTGTGTCTGAGTGAGGACAAACCACACTAGAAAGGACATGACTTGGCCTGTGTGGATAAGTCATTAGTCAGATGACCCATTCTGGCACATGGTGGGCCTCATGGTGTGGACCACGTGTCTGCAGGGCAACTCATGTTACAAGGAGGGCTAGGACCCGACGACCATGTTAAGGTGGGGTGTATGTGTTTTCATCTGGACCCAGCTGTCACATTTGGTATTAGAGATGGTACCCAGCCATAAGTGTGATGCACTGCCTGGGTTGAGTTGTAGGGCCCACAACGAGGACATTGTAACCTAAAGGGGGGGGGGGTGATTGTAACACCCCCAAATGATAAAATGTTAAATGAAATGATGATATGAATCTTTCCAACAAGGTTCAACATCCTTTTCAGAGGCCTACCTGATTTGAAATCCATAGTTATGAGTGCATGGCCGAGAGTAGTGACTAGGATGGGTAACCTTCTTGGATGATTCTCATGGTGTGTGTGAGTGAGGACAATGCACACTAGAAAGGACATGTGTTTGAATGTGGGGAAAATCATTAATAAGATGACCCGTTCGGGCATGTGGTGGGCCCCAGGGTGTTGACCACGTGTCTGTAGGGAAACTGGTGGTACCTGGGGGGCCAGGACCCGACGTCCATGTTAAGGTGCGGTGTATGGGTGCGGTGCACTTACTGGGTTGAGTTGTAGGGTTCACAATGAAGACGTTGTACTCTAGGGGGGGGGGGGTTATTGTAACACCCCCAAATGGTAAATGGTTAATGAATAAATGATATGACTCTTATTAAAAAGGTGGACCTTTATATTCCAGATCCTACCTGATTTGAACTCCACAGTTAAGCGTGCTTGGCCTAGAGAATTGATTTGGATGAGAGACCTGCTAGGATGTTTCTCAATGAGTGTGTGAGTGAGGAAAAAGAACACTAGAAAGGACATGTGTTGTGATATCGAGACAATAATTAGATAGATGACATGTTCAGGTAAGTGGGGGGCCCAGTGTGTGGACCATGTGTCTGTGGAAAAATTGGTGGTACCTGGCAGGCCAGGACACGATGACCATGTTAAGGGCGGGGGTGTCTATGCTGTCACCAGGACCAAATTGTCACACTCAATCATTGTAATGTGGGAATAAAATTATTCAAAATCCAAACCTTCCACCTATTCATATCTATTACAAACATGTATTTCACTTTTTCTTTAGACTTCTCCATGCTCATTAAATTGGTTTCTATAAACCGACATGGTTGTGAGTGAGGACAAAGCTCATGGGAAAGGACATGTGTTGGACTGTGGGGACAATCATTAGTCAGATGACTCGTTCAAGAACATGGGGGCCCCAGTGTGTGGACCACGTGTCTGTGGAGAAACTGATGGTACCTGGAAGGCAAGGACCCAACGACCATGTTAAGGCGGGGTGACTGTGGTGTCACGAGGACCCAGTTGTCACATTGAATCATTGTAATGGGGGAAAAGTTTTATTCAGAATCCAAACCTTCCACCTGTTCCTATCAATTAAAATAAATTATTCAATTGTTTCATTAGACTTCTCCATGCTCATTAAACTTGTTTCTATAAGCCAACTTGTTCTAAAAAAATTATTTTCAAACCTTGGAACTAGTTTCTGTGTTTCATTCGTCTCAATATTATCCAACTCTTCATTCATAACATCGAATCATTATTTGTGTGAGTAATGACAATGCATATTGGAAATGAAATGTCTTGGTCTGTGGGGACAATCAATAGTCAGATGACCTATTTGGGAATTTTTTGGGCCCCAGGGTGTGGACCACGTGTCTGTGAGTAAACATGTGGTACATAATGGGTCAGGACCCAAAGACCACGATAAGTTAGGGTGTTTGTGCTGTCACGGGGTCCCAATTGTCACATTTGGTATCAGAGGTGGTACCCAACCTTAAGTGAGGTGCACTGCCTGTGTTGAGTTGTAGGGCCCACAATGAGGAAATTGTGCTCTAAAGGGGTGATTGTAACACCCCCAACTAATATATAAGGCCCCAGCCTTAAACATTACTTAATATTGTGTTAATACAAGATTACACATTGAGGATCTTTTAAGGTTTAGAGTTTTAGAGAATTAGATCATAAAAAATGCATTACATTACACATTTAAAAAAAGTGGTTACATAAAAGACAGGATTCATTCTTCCCATCAAAGGAAACATATTTAAAATAAAACTTGGATTCTTTCTTGACACATCCTTGACACTATCATCACATCACGTACCTTTCCCTTGACCTGTGAAAAACATTTTAAAAACTTGGGATGAGCATAAAAAAAATCTCAGTAAGGGATATAAAAATATGGAAAGGAAATATGAGTTCATATATACATAAGAATGAAATCATACTTTACCCATAAAAATTAGGCACTTTAACATACCTCATCAATCCATGAATAAATCATAGAAATCATAAGACATAAAGGTAACTTGATGCATTCATAACATTATTACGTAGGGAGTAACCCTCTTTGTTACGTTTGGAATACCCATCACAGTATATTCCCTAAATCTCTTCGGAGAAACCTAACGTTTCACTCCTTCACATTACCCAATGCATTGTAGAGCTATATTGGGCTCACCCGCCCTTAGTTTATCACGGAACCACCTGTTTTCATAACAATGCCCAAGAACCATAACATAAACGTATCACATAAAACATGCATAAAGGAAACATAACATTTCCACATTTCAATCTCTATATAACATTTTAGTATATTTAAATAATGAATCAGTTCAAAAAGAAACCGTTTCCAAAACCATTTAAAACATTTAATAAGGAGAATTTTGAATCAAAGTGTCCCATACCACCTTGAAGCTTTTAACATTTTAAACCATTAATATCCATATAAATAAATCCTTAAAACCATTTTGAAAACATGGATATTAATAATAACAAATCATTAAAACATTTAAAGTGATATTTTGTTCAAAGGGTTTTTACCAAAATTAGAGACACTTGACTACAATAATTGAGGAATAACATTTAATCAGAACTTCATAATATCATGAGAATAAATGGATTCATGATATAATATTCCAAAGGACATTATATACACCATATAAGAGTGAATTGGTGCATAACAACAATGAAGTCTCAATAGGGATGTAAAATGTGATGAAATCCTTTATAAAGAAGGTATCCTTAAATTAAGGATAAATCAATCTCAAAATTATGTGTGAAAAATATAAATACACCCAATATAATTGGATATTAAGTGTAAAACAATAAAAGGTAATTCACACATATTAAAAGGATGTCATATTCAATAACTACATGTTGAACCCAAAGAAATCGAAATTGGGTTAAAACGTTCCCTTGGTAAAATTCGACAGCCTAACGACGTCACTTCAAAAATTCAGAAAATGAGTTGATGAGAGATAAAAAGGGAATATCATCACTTGGACATAAAATTTACATCAATCAGGATATATAATAACATATCCCAACATAATAGTATGTAAATTAAAAGACATAACAAATGAAGTCTTTTAAAATGAGGAGGGTGAAAGGTTCCCTTACCGACTTGGGTAACTTTCGAAATGTACACCCCATTAAAGAAGTGTCATAAAATGAATATGTAAATTCCCATAAATGGAATTATATTACAAAAGGAGTGTAATAATGGGAAGTAAATAAACCACTCAAAAGAAATTGTGCCAAATTTAGCATAAATCTCACAGGAATAAAAGTGAGATGAAAAATCCCTTACGAAAACTCGGCAGCCTAACGGTGCCACTTAAAACTTCCAAAAATGGTTTGATGAGATCAAATAGGGTATCTAATATCATTACAATAAAATTTACAGAAAGAGGAATATAAAATAACATCCCCGATCATAAAAAAAAAGTGGAGCTTAAAATAAGTGACATAAAAGAGAGTACTTAAAAATAAAGAGAGAGGTTAGATCTCTTACGAAAACTCGGTAGCCTAACGGCGCCACTCAAAACTTCAAAAATGGATTGATGATAAGAAATAGGTTCTATAAACATATGAACATAATAAGTACATTGTGATTAATATAAAATAACATCCCAATCATAAGAAATATGAGCTTAAAAGGAATGACATAAAAGAGTGTACTTAAAAAGAAAGAGAGGTGTAGGATCCCTTACCTTGGGTCCAACTTGACTCGATCGTTCTTCAATCTCCTGAATAATAAACATGAGTTAATTTCTACTTGATTAAGAACCTTTTTCAAGCTTATTATTCCTTTTATATCACTTATTTTCATGTTATAAACATTATGTAATCATTAAGTTAATAATGATTGTTTTGTCGATATTTGGTTCTTAAGTCGAAAGTGGACTTCTTACAATTACATGTTGTTCGTGTGGTCAAAAGTTCTCTATATCCAGAATGACATTCCTGATTTGGATATCATATATATCATATATATCCAGCATATACATTTATTTATAATATCACATAATCATTTAGAGGAATGAAATGAAATGCACCGTTCATGGAGACGGTAAGCCGTACGTACGCATGAACGCTACTTTCATTTCTATGTCGTATTAATGGAATTAAAACTATATGAGAGGTATGTATATTTTAATTCCAGAATTATATTAATCATTTAGATGTATCATACATAATTTATATCCATTATATATATGTACTTATAATATTACATAATATTTTGAGATAAGAAATGAAATGTACCGTTCATGGAGACGGTAAGCCGTACGTACGCATGAACGCTACTTCCATTTTATTTCATATTTAATGGATTTAAAACATAATGATACATAATAGTATTTTAATTCCAGTATGTTATAATATATAATATCATTAAATATACCCTTTATACGTACCACAAATGGTAATAGCGAATCAAATCACTTTGAGGGGGCGGTAGTCCGCACTTCCTTAAATGAAGATATCGCGTTTACCCATAATGGAAACCATAATGGTATGCCCAAAATGTAAAATAAATAAGCTTAAGGAGAACATAAACATATTATATATCATATATAAATATATTTTCATCTTAATGGCCACCTTTGAAGGTGTTAGAATAATGTTGAACAATCATCGTTTCGGGAGGCAGAAATTCGCCATCCACAGAAACAGTATGTTCTTTAACCATTAGATGTAGGTGTGTGAAAGTGTAGATAGAATCCTTATTATAACAACATCCTAGTATATGGATGATACTGGATTTTTTACAAACGAAATGAATAAAAAGATTTTAGGGGGTTGGAGAAGCAAAATAAAACAAAAGGACTCAAGTGAAGACATTACCTTAAAATCGGGTAACTCCCTTTGGTTTGAGCTCAAAGGAATCCTTGGGAAGACTTCTGCCCAAATTGAGGCTTCAAGGAGTTATAGAGGGATATGGAGAGACTAAATGGGCAGATTTTGGCCGATCCAAAGGCTTTGGGAGTGTGGGTAAAGAGGTAGAGGTGGGGGCCTTTTATAAGAGGAGAGGAGGGGAACTCTTGGAAGGTAAAGAAAAGTCACTTTATTTTAAAATGGTATTCTGATTTAAGAGGTCCCACGTTGATTTGTTTCGAGGATAAGGTGATAAGGGTTCTAAATCCACTCATACAATAGGTTTTGTACATGTATAGGTCTTAGATATTACATTATCTTTCCATTTTATTTAAATCGTTAAATAATGAGGTCATCGCTGCATCATCATGATGTCATAAATAATTTAATTTATTTAATGTCTAAAAATTATAAAAAAACTACTATGATGTAGGAAAGACTTTTATCTTTCCAATGAATATTTATAGTCAAAAATCTGATTTGTATAACCCCATGTAAAAATTGTTTTAGTAAAATATTTCATGTTTGTCTCATTTTTACTTTAACTTTAAATAAAAAGGTATTTATGTCATTTTCCAACCAAAGTGGCTCCATGGGGTCCCCAAGTTTACCCATGGCTTTTCCTGGTCGGCCATGACACATCCAATGAGGTTAGGACATGTGTAAAGGTATTTCATATTATTAAAACATTACTTTTACCTTAAACTACACTAATCACCTCTAATCGCGATTAAAACTTAATAAGTTACTATTCACCAAAAATTTATTTTAATCCCATTGAACCACATTTTACTTCTTAATGACAACCATTTATGTCGGATTTTTTAAATTAAAAACACAGAAGTTGTAAAATTCCATTTAAACGAAAAATCAGTTTTTATAAGTACCACTTAGTGGTTTCACTATTCATCAAAAATTGACGTTTTTCAGAAAAATACCAAAAATTCACCCTAAGCTATATTTGATATCCCGAATTCAAAAATGAAGTCCATTTTAAAAAATTTAAAAAATATAAGTTGCATTAATTAATTTAATAATTAATTCCCACTGTCAGAGCAGATAGCGTATTTTTATGAAACAATAAGTATCAAAAGATTGACACTAGTTTAAGTCCAATTTCAAAGTGAAATTAATTCCAACGACCACTATTGGATTTAATGGTAAAAATATATTCTAATTTCACTTTGAAACCAATTCAAAAGATAATATAATACTATAAATAAATTAGATTAATAAGAGGTTTTGAATTAAAATACAACATTTTACACTATTCATTAAAAAATGAACTTCATCGGAAAGATACAAAAAATTTACACAAAGTAGATTTTGATGTCCCAATTCTTAAGAAGAGTTTTAATTGGTCCAATAGAATTTATAATAGCGAATAAAACTATATTTAATGACGGTTCTCCATCAAAAGGAGATAAGTGAACCTTTTGTGAAAACTAGGGCATATATGCCTAAAATTGAATTCTTTCCGTATTTGAAGCCTTTATATTTTATTGGATAAATGTAAAAACTTTTAAAAACATATATAATCATATTTTAGTTATTTCTATCCATTCCCGCCAATACAACGGCTACATGTTAACTACCATTTAAAATAATATTATTTTATTATTAGAGTGCAACGTAAGATTCCCAAGAAACTCGTTGTTGCGTTTTGGGTACGCCATTGAGCATAGCGTCCCCTTTAAAGTCATATTAATATATTATTCAGAAATATGATTAATAAGAAAATGTCATATTCTTTATTTACCTATGGTGTTACATCCTTCCCCCCTTTTGGGAATTGCGTCCTCGCAATTTTTAAAATTGAGCTTGGAAACATCCTTGAAAGTCCCACATCGGAACAAGAGTCGGTAAAACAATCACATTAAAATAAATAAAGATAAGTACAAAGGTAACCCAAGTTAACCCATACTAGGATTCCAAGTATGAAAATATGGACTTGGAGGAAAAAACAAAGTGTCATGTTCTGATGGAGAGTGATAGAAAACATGTTTAGGAGAAAGTTAACCACGAGAAAATCACAAACTTGTGATGGGTTAAACGATATTCGATTCCCCAGTAGGAAAAGTTAATAGACACCATTTATGTTTAAAGTTACTTTTTATTGAGGAATTTATTCATAAGGAAACATAATAACTTATCATGTTGACTTTCAACTTTTATTATATTCCTTACACAAACTCATATTTTCTCCAAAAGACGAGTATTTAGGAAGACTTGTTTTCATTAACAGTACTATAATCAACTTCTAGAGAATCACCTAATCCAAAAAAGAGAACTATATTCTTCCCATGTCTTTAGACTTTAACCAAAACCAAAACAAAAAAGGCTAGTACAAGATTAGATAATCCAGAAAAGGATAACCCTTTATAAAAAGAAAATCTATGCTTAATCTTCAAAATTTGTCCAAAAAAACCCAAAGTTCAACGAGGACCATTAGATAAACAATTTGTCCATAAAATTCTTCAAAGTAAACCAAACTAAGATTGAAACCCAAATATTTGAAGGATTTAGTCCCATAGTCTTCCAAGTTAAATCGTAACATTTATCTCCAAACAACATCAGTTGCTCCTAAAGTCTCGTATTGAAAAGTAATTAACCTAATCACATATCCTCCATGATAGGTTAATCATTTTCATAAATAACCCAAAATCAACTTACTCTTAATTAATAAAATTATATAACTAGAAAGAATTAGTCAAACTAACCAGGGACATCATGTAGTCCAGTGGTAGGCGATAAATACCAGTCGCACTTTGGTTGTGGGTTCGATTCCCACAGCTTTGTCCGACGCGACGGGTTGTCACACGGTCTGCGTGTTGTCCTTTTTCTAAAACTATATAATTCTTAAAAAATCCCCCAAAACGAGATAAAATCTTCAAAAATGATCATAACATATTTTAACCTCAAGTTTATCTCATTCCTTTCATTTTCCATCATATCATAGAGTGACCCATAATTACCTAAAAAGTAAGGATCATATAAACCCTAATGGTTACCTTAATAATTATTACCTGAATTTCCACATCGAGTTGGCCATCTCGTACATGATGCATTAGAGAACTCACCAAGGTTGAAGTGGTTGATCATGACTCCTTGATAGTTCGTTTAGAAAAACCATGAGATTCCTCATTGAATCCCCCATCTCATCCAGTCTCTTAATCAGAGAACCACCATAGTTTCCGTCAAACCCATTGTCACTTTGGTGCCTGCTAGATCCAGCCATTTACTAAAACCAAAAAGGTCAGTGTGAGTATATCAACATAACCATCATGTACTAATGAGGAAGATAAACAATAAGATATACTTACTCATTCCCTTTATCTAAAACAAGGACTCTTTCTGAAATCCTAACCATTATGGTAATGTCACTTGTGCTTAGAGAATACCCTAACCTCTAAAGATATCTAAACCGACCTTTGATACCAAATATAAGGCCCCAGCCTTAAACCTTACTTAATCATGAGTTAATACAAGATTACATATTGAGGATCTTTTCAGGTTTAGAGTTTTAGAGAATTAGATCATAAAACTTGCATTACATTCCACATTTAAACAGAGTGGTTACATAAAAGACAGGATTCATTCTTCCCATCAACGGAAACATATTTAAAATAAAATTTGGATTCTTTCTTGACACATCCTCGACACTATCATCACATCACATACCTTTCCCTTGACCTGTGAATAACATTTTAAAAACATGGGATGAGCATAAAAAATCTCAGTGAGGGATAAAAAAATATGGAAAAGAAACATGAGTTCATATATACATAAGAATGAAATCATACTTTACCCATAAAACATAGGCACTTTAACATACCTCATCAAACCATGAATAAATCATAGAAATCGTAAGACATAAAGGTAACATGAGACATTTATAACATTCTTACGTAGGGAGTAACCCTCTTGGTTACATTTGGAATACCCATCACAGTATATTCCCTAAATCTCTTCGGAGAAACCTTAACGTTTCACTCCTTCGTGTTACTCAATGCATTGGAGAGCTATATCGGGCTCACCCGCCCTTATTTTATCACGGAACCACCTGTTTTCATAACAATGCCCAAGAACCATAACATAAATGTATCACATAAAACATGCATAAATGAAACATAACATTTCCACATTTCAATCTCAATATAACATTTTAGTATATTGAAATAATGAATCCGTTCAAAAAGAAACCATTTCCAAAACCATTTAAAATATTTAATAAGGAGAATTTTGAATCAAAGTGTCCCATACCACCTTGAAGATTTTAACATTTTAAACCATTAATATCCATATAAATAAATCCTTAAAACCATTTTGAAAACATGGATATTAATAAGAACAAATCATTAAAACATTTAAAGCGATATTTTGGTCAAAGGGTTTTTACCAAAATTAGAGACACTTGAATACAATAATTGAGGAATAACATTTAATCATAACTTTATAATATCAAGAGAATAAATGTATTCATGATATAATATTCCAAAGGATATTATATACACCATATAATATTGAATTGGTTCATAACAACAATCAAGTCTCAATAGGGATGTAAAATGTGATGAAATCCCTTATAAAGAAGGTATCCTTAAATTAAGGATAAATCAATCTCAAAATTATGTGTGACAAATATAAATACACCAAATATAATTGGATATTAAGTGTAAAACAATAAAATTTCATTCACATATATTCAAAGGATTACATATTCAATAACTACATGTTGAACCCAAAGAAATTGAAATTGGGTTAAAACGTTCCCTTGGTAAAATTCGACAGCCTAACGGCGTCACTTCAAAAATTCAGAAAATGAGTTGATGAGAGATAAAAATGGACTCTCATCACTTGGACATAAAATTTACATCAATAATGATATAGAATAACATATCACAACATAATAGTATGTGAATTAAAAGACATAACAAACGAAGTCTTTTAAAATGAGGAGGGTGAAAGGTTCCCTTACCGACTTGGGTAACTTTCGAAAAGTACACCCCATTGAAGAAGTGTCATAAAATGAATATGTAAATACCCATAAATGGAATTATATTACAAAAGTAGTGTAATAATGGGCAGTACATAAACCACTCAAATGAAATTGTGTCAAATGTTGCATAAATATAAAAGGAATAAAAGTGAGATGAAAAATCCCTTACGAAAACTCGGCAGCCTAACGACGCCACTTAAAACATCAAAAAATGGATTGATGAGATCAAATAGGGTATCTAATCTAATTACAATAAAATTTACAGAAAGAGTAATATAAAATAAAATCCCCCATCATAAAAAAAATTGTAGCTTAAGGAAGTGACATAAAGGAGAGTACTTAAAAAGAAAGAGAGAGGTTAGATCTCTTACGAAAACTCGGCAGCCTAACGGTGCCACTCAAAACTTCCAAAATGGATTGATGAGAGGAAATAGGGTCTCTCATCATATGAAAATAATAAGTACAATGGGATTAATATAAAAGAACATCCAAATCATAATAAAGATGAGCTTAAAAAGAATGACATAAAAGAGTGTACTTAAAAAGAAAGAGAAGTGTAGGATCCCTTACCTTGGGTCCGACTTGACTCGATTGTTCTTTAATCTACTAAATAATAAAATTGAGTTAATTTATACTTTATTAAGATAATTTTTCAAGCTTATTATTCCTTTTATATCACTTATTTCCATGTTATAAACATTATGTAATCATTAAGTTAATACTGATTGTTTTGTCGATATTTGGTTCTTAAGTCGAAAGTGGACTTCTTACAATTACATGTTGTTCGTGTGGTCAAAGGTTCTTTATATCCAGAATGACAATACTGATATGGATATCATATATATCATATATATCCAGCATATAAATGTATTTATAATATCACATAATCATTTAGATGAAAGAAATGAAATGCACCGTTCATGGAGACGGTAAGCCGTACGTACGCATGAACGCTACTTTCATTTCTATGTCGTATTAATGGAATTAAAACAATATGAGAGGTATGTATATTTTAATTCCAGAATTATATTAATCATTTAGATGTATCATACATCATATATATCTATTATATATATGTACTTATAATAGTACATAATATTTTGGGATAAGAAATGAAATGTACCGTTCATGGAGACGGTAAGCCGTACGTATGTATGAACACTACTTCCATTTATATTTCATATTTAATGGAATTAAAAAATAATGATACATAATGGTATTTTAATTCCAGTATGGTATCATATATAATATCATTAAATATACCCTTTATACGTACCACATATGGTAATAACGAATCAAATCACTTTGAGGGGGCGGTAGTCTGCACTTCCTTAAATGAAGATATCGCGTTTACCCATAATGGAAACCATAAAGGTATGCCCAAAATGTAAAATACAGAAGCTTAAGGAAAACATAAACATATTATATAACATATATAAATATAGTTTCATCTTAATGGCCACCTTTGAATGTGTTAGAATAATGTTGAACAATCATCGTTTCGGGAGGCAGAAATTCGCCATCCACAGAAACAGTATGTTCATTAACCATTATATGTAGGTGTGTGAAAGTGAAGCTAGAATCCTTCTTATAACAACATAGTAGTATATTTATGATACTGTATTTGTTACAAAAGAAATGAATAAAAAGAGTTTAAGTGGTTGGAGAAGCAAAATAAAACAAAAGGACTCAAGTGAAGACATTACCTTAAAATCGGGTAACTCCCTTTGGTTTGAGGTCAAAATCTTCCTTGGGAAGACTTATGCCCAAATTTAGTCTTCAAGGAGTTATAGAGGAATATGGAGAGACTAAATGGGTAGAGTTTGGCTGAGCCAAAGGCTTTGGGAGTGTGGGTAAGGAGGCAGAGGTGGGGGCCTTTTATAAGAGGAGAGGAGGGGCACTCTTGGAAGGTAAAGAAAAGTCACTTTATTTTATAATGGTATTCAAATTTAAGAGGTCCCACATTGATTTGTTTCGAGGATAAGGTGATAAGGGTTCTAAATCCACTCATAAAATAGGTTTTGGACATGTTTAGGTCTTAGATATTACATTATCTTTCAATTTTATTTAAATCCTTAAATAACGAGGTCATCACTGCATCATCATGATGTCATAAATAATTTAATTTATTTAATGTCTAAAAATTATAAAAAAACTACTATGATGTAGGAAATCTTTTTATCTTTCCAATGAATATTTATAGTCAAAAATATGATTTGTATAACCCTATGTAAAAATTGTTTTAGTAAAATATTTCATGTTTGTCTCATTTTTACTTTAACTTTAAATAAAAAGGTATTTTTGTCATTTTCCAACCAAAGTGGCTCCATGGGGTCCCCAAGTTAACCCTTGGCTTGTCTTGGTCGGCCATTACACATCCAGCGAGGTTTGGACATTTGTAAAGTTCATTTTATATTATTAAAACATTACTTTTACCTTAAACTACACTAATCACCTATAATCGCGATTAAAACATTATAAGTTACTATTCACCAAAAATTTATTTTAATCCCATTGAACCACATTTTAATTCTTAATGATAACAATGTATGTCTGATTTTTGAAATTCAAAACACAGAAGTGGTAAAATTCAATTTAAACGAAAAATCAGTTTTTATAAGTACCACTTAGTGGTTTCACTATTCATCAAAAATTGATGTTTTTCAGAAAAATACTAAAAATTCATCCTAAGCTATATTTGATATCCCGAATTAAAAAATTACGTCCATTTTACAAAATTAAAAAAAATATAAGTTGCACTAATTAATTTAATAATTAATTCCCACTGTCAGAGCAAATAGTGTGTTTTTATGAAACAATAAGTATCAAAAGATTGACATTAGTTTAAGTCCGATTTCAAAGTGAAATTAATTCCAACGACCACTATTGGATTTAATGGTAAAAATATATTCTAATTTCACTTTAAAACCAATTCAAAATATAATCTAATCATATAAATAATTTAGATTAAAAAGAGGGTTTGAATTAAAATACAACATTTTACACTATTCATTAAAAAATGAACTTTATCAGAAAGATGCCAAAAATTTACACAATGTAAATTTTGATGTCCCAATTCTTAAGAAGAGTTTTATTTGGTCCAATAAGCTGTATAAGAGTGAACAAAACTATATTTAATGACGGTTCGCCATCAAAAGGCGATAAGTGAACCTTTAGTGAAAACTAGGGCATATATGCCTAAAATTGAATTCTTTCCGTATTTTAAGCCTTTATCTTTTATTGGATAAATGTAAAAACATTTAAAAACATATATAATCATATATTAGTTATTTCTATCCATTCCCGCCAATACAATGGCTACATGTTAACTACCATTTAAAATAATATTATTTTATTATTAGAGTGCAATGTAAGATTCCCAAGAAACTCGTTGTTGCGTGTTGGGTACGCCATCGAGCATAGAATCCCCTTTAAAGTCATATTAATATTTTATTCACAAATATGGATAAATAAGAAAATGTCATATTCTTTATTTACCTTGGGTGTTACATGATAATAGGTCAAATGAAATAGTGATATGACTGAGGTCAACAAGGTGCACCTTCCTTTTCGGGAGCCAACCTGATTTGAAATCCACAGTTAAGCGTGCTTGTCCTAGAGTAGTGACCAGGATGTGTGACCTTATTGGAAGTTTCTCATGGTGTGAGTGAGTTAGGACAAAGCACACTAGAAAGGACATGTGTTTGCATGTGGAGAAAATCATTAGTCATATGACCCGTTCGGGCACGTGGTTGGCCCCAGGGTGTGGAACACATGTATACTGGGAAATTGGTGGTACCTGGGGGGGCCCGGACCCAAAGTCCATGTTAAGGTGGGGTGTATGTGTACGGTGCACTGCCTGGGATGAGTTTTAGGGTTCACAGTGAGAACGTTGTACTCTAATGCAAGGGGGTGATTGTAACACCCCCAAAATGATAAAGGGTTAAATGACTAAATGATATGATTCATATCAACAAGGTGCATCTTCTTATTCGTGATATTTCCTGATTTGAACTCCACAGTTAAGCGTGCTTGGCCTGGAGTATTGATCAGGATGGGTGACCTTCTGAGAAGCTTCTCAGGGTGTGTCTGAGTGAGGAAAAAGAACACTGGAAAAAGACATTTGTTGGCTTATGGGGTCAAACATTAGTCAGATGACCTGTTCAGTCACGTGGGGGTGGGGGGAGCAGGGTGTGGACCATGTGTCTGTGGGGAAACTGGTTGAACCTGGAAGGCCAGGACCTGACGAACATGTTATGGCGGGGTGTATGTGCTATCACCAGAACCTAGTTGTCACACTCAAGCACTGTAATGGGTGAAAATATTTATTCAAAATCCAAACCTTTAACGAGTTCGTATCTATTAATACTACGTATTTAATTGTAACATTATACTTCTTCCATGCTCATTAAATATGTTTCTTTAAACCGAATTGGTTGTGAGTCAGGAAAAGGCACACTAGAAAGGACATGTGTTGGCATGTGGGGACAATAATTAGTCAGATGACCCGTTCATGCATGTGGGGGGCCCCAGGGTGTGGACCACGTGTATGTGGTGAAACTGGTGGTACCTGGTGGGCTTGGAACTGACAGCCATGTTAAGGCGGGGTGACTGTGGTGTCATCGGGACCCAATTTTCACACTCAAGCATTATAATGGGGGAAATATTTATTCTAAATACAAACCTTCCACCTGTTCATATCCATTACAAACAAGTATTTTATTGTTTCTTTAAACTTCTCCATTCTCATTAAATTAGTTTATCTAAACTGACATGGCTCTCAAAACATTATTATTTTGTTACCTTATAACTAGTTCTCATGTTTCATTCTTATCAATCTTATCCAACTCTTCATTTATAGCATCGACTCATTATTTATGTGGAATAGCCTTTGAAATTGATTCTGGTTTAACTTTTTGGAGAAGTGGAGTCATATTTTCTAATATCAACTTTCTTCTAGTCTGAACTGGAGCCTTCTCAATCCCTATAATGTATTTGAATTCAACATGTTTTCATAATGTAGTAAATTTCAAGGGATCTCCCCCAACATCACTTTCCTTAACACATAACATGCCATAATATTGGTGAAGATTTTTTGGATAACATTCACTATTGTTAGAATTATCTAATGTATCTTACTCTGCATTCTCAAAAAATTTTGTTATAAATATTTGATTTTAAATTACCTTTTCATCACTTGTGTCCACCAAATTGTGTTAACATTTTTCCAAAATTTGTAACTTCTCTCATTGGATGAATAACCTATGAATGGTCCTTTCTCAACTTCTCATCAAACATTACCAAATAAGGATTTTTTATTTTGAGAAAACAATGACACCCAAAAAATATGCAGTATTTCAATGAAGGATTTTGTTATACCACATTTCATAAGGATACATGTTAGTTTTTGATCTAAAAAAGAATCTTTTTTAAACATGTACAATATTACTAAAAACAACTTTAAAAAAGAATTTTGAATGTTTGTATTCTACTAAAATACTTAATCCCATTTCCATTAATATTATAATCTTTCTTTTTACTAATCTATTTTACAATGGAGTATAGGGAGCACTGTACTGATATTTCAGGCCATGTGTTCTTAGATAATCTTAAAAGGTATTATTTTTGAATTTGGTACCATTATCTATTCTCAGCTTCTTTATGGATACAACCGATTATTTATAAACATCCTTTCTAATGAATTTGATCATTTCAATAGCCTATGACTTGTTCTTCATGAACATGATTTTTTTCATTTGAGTGAAATCATCAAAAAAGTAATAAAGTACAATTTTACTTTTTTATAGATGTCTCATTGGTTCAAATAAATCTTAATAAATAAGCTCAAGTGGTATTTTTTATTTTATCTCAACTCTTATATGACTTTTGTTAGTCATATTTATTTCTGGGAAGTAATAAAAACTTCTTTATCACTTCTTTTCAATTCTAGAAAATTCCTGACTGCATAATCTTTATATTGTTTATTGTTATTTTTCTGCAAATGTTGTCCATGTCTTCAGTGCCACAACTTTTTTCATCTTCAACATTCTAGTTACATGAATTATTGAATTCTACAATTTTAAATATATTCACATTGGTTCATTCTCCTTTAGTAATAACTTTTTCATATTTTAAAATTTGGATGATTCTAGAATCTTTTGTAAATATTATGTCATTTCTATCATCGCTAATTTGACAAACACTATATATGTTATTTTTAACCATCAATAAGTAAAAAATTTTTAGATTTTAATTTCACTGCTTTGGTCTCTACAATTCTAATTCCTCTTATTTTTTTAATAAATATCATTATCAAATGTAGATTCTCCTCCATCACGACTTCCAACTTGTTTCAAGATTTTTATATCACAAGTCGTATGTGAAAAACAACCCCTATGTAGAATCCATGGTTTTTTCCTCTTAATTTATTCAAAATATATGTCAATATAAAAATTAATTTCCACAACCTTCTTCTTTTCAGATTTCTGTTTTTTTTCTAACGTAAATAAACGTGTTCTGAAAGGAGTTTCATATATCATTTAACATGATGACCAGACAAATCACATATTCAACAAACTCCTTCCTGACATTAAAATTGATTTTCTTTGGATAGTTTCTAACATCTTGATAATTCACCTTTCTAACATTCTATTATTTAGGAGAGTTTCTCATTCTTATTTCACTTTTTCGTCAACTGTGTTAAAACCTTATTCCATATTCACATAACTTGTGACATCAATTATAGTCACTATACCCATAGAATCCATGTAACACCCTATGATTTTATCATATATATATATATATATATATATATATATATATGTCTTATGTTATATGAAACACCAAAGGAAGCTTTCACTATACGCCACACTAGCTTGGCTTGCGTTACACGCAAGAGCAACCTTCCTCGATAGCTTGCGTTGTACGCAATACCGAGTTTCACGAAACAACGATATATTTTTAAAATATTATATAAAATAGCAATTATAAATAGTATTAACCACATTTTTTATATTATATAACATTATAATTCATCTTACATAAAATATGAGAAAAAATCCACATTTGGGATAAAAAAATAATTTTGATCAAAAATGCAGTTTTTCCGCCTTTTGATGGCGGACACATTTTAAATATTACTTTTGAAATGTTAATGATTTAAATTTGAAAAAATAAACTTCTTATTTTGAATCACTATATAAAAATTTACATTGGATAAATTTTTGATACTTTTCTGATAACTTACATATTTTGATGAATAGTAAAAATATGCTAAAATTTTCTTTAAAACAACTTTTTTATCAAGATAATTTATATGGTTATATGATAAAATTTAATGGTTTTAAATTATAAATAGAATATATTTTTAACATTTAATACAATTTATTTCATTATAATTAATTTTACATTGAATTCGTAGATAAAATTATTTCAATATTTTCCAATGTTTTGAACAAAAACCCATTTTTTCGACAATGGGATTAATTTTAAATTA
Source organism: Viscum album (assembly GCA_963277665.1). Lineage (NCBI taxonomy): Eukaryota > Viridiplantae > Streptophyta > Magnoliopsida > Santalales > Viscaceae > Viscum > Viscum album. Next base: position 1,936,977,329 of record OY728132.1, read on the forward strand.
ATTACTGAAACTTTTGTGAATTGAATTTGGAAAAAATTGATTCTATATTTGGAATCAGTAGGTCCACATCTTAATATTAGGCTACATTTTATTTTTGGGCATTATGAATAGTAACTAAAGTAAGTTTTATTATCCATAGTTAAATGTAAATTAGGTAATTAAGGGTAACAATAATATCATAAAATAACGATAAAACTTGTCTTAATATATTTGGATGATTATATTTATTCCTAAAATATAATTGGGTTGAAATGGTATCTATTATAACCCACTTGTATGTGATTAATACATTTAATTTATTTTATTTAAATGAATGTGAAATATGTCTCACTCAAACTTTAATAATTAAATTATTTTTAATATAAGGTTATATTGAATATAAATTAGGTTATAAAAACCCATTTGAAAGCTAAAATGTTATTATTTATCATAGTCATATATTTTTAATTTTTAAGTAATATATAATTACCTTAATATCTTATACTATAATGATGCAGAAATTATTTACTTAGTGAAAAATCAATAATATAGTTTTTATTAAATTAATAATACCCATAAAAGGCCCTAGAAACATGACCATAACATATTGGTCATGTAAATATAAACCATAAGAATATAATTGTCTAATTTTTTTTGATTTTGAGCCTTAAAATATCGATTATGATACTTATTTTATTTATATTTTAAATGATGTCAAAGTTGTCACTTTCATAATTTAATAAACATAACATTTTAAAAGGTGGGTGTTTTAGAAGATAAATTTACACTAAAAGTATTATAATGAAATATATTAGATTTATATACATCAAAATATTTTATTTTTAATTTTTATACAACAAATAATTATATTAAATAATTATACAAAAATGCTGTAGTATTTATTTTATTAAGAGAAATATCAATTAAATTGTCTTAAAAATATGAAAATAAATATTATATAAACTAATTAATATGCTTCACGAATTTTATAGAATAATATGAAATTTTATGAACCTATTAAATATTTTTTTAATATATTCACTGTGTGTATTTTATTTAAATTTAAATAAATTAATAGTGTTAAAATTTACACTATTCATATTTTATAAAAATAACATTTTATTAAATTATTTAAAAATCACAAAGATATATTAAAATTGAAAATTGAAAATTATATCGTATAAAAGTTAATAAATTATCGAATTATGTAAAATTTACAAAATATAAGTTTGTATTTATAACAATATAAAATTTAGAATATTATAACCAAAAATAAAATTAAATAGATTAAATTAAGATAAATCAAAACAATAAGGTTTAAAATAAAAATAAAACATGTATAAATGTTATTGGTTGATGATATAGAAACCATATCTCATCTCTTCTTCGAATGGATTTATTTTTGGAGGTTTTTATGTGGGTTTTAAATTTATTATAAATTAATATTTTTTAGGATTCCAAAGGTGTCCCTCTCCTCCCTTATAAAAGGGAACCTCCTCCCTCTCATATTATCACAATTTTTGAGCATTAAAATTCGTCCAAACCATTCCAATTTCACTTTTACACATCCTTAGAAACCTACTAGAGGTCCTGGTCTTCTTCAAAGGCCAACCATTGTCCCCTAAGATGAGGTTAAGAGAAGGCGCGTCGAAGACGAGCTAATATCATTTACCGATTCATTCAAACTTATTTCTTCTCCTCCATCCTCTATATGAGTTGTTTCATTATTATGTAATAACTATAATATCAATTTTATTCAGATATGTTATTATGGATATGAAACAACCATATTATATCTTCTATCCATCCGATGAATGAAAATGAAATCACCGCACGTGCATTCGTACGACTTATTGTCTCCATGTCGTGGTGTAATCATTTATTTCATCACTAACATACGTGGAAGGGTATAAGGATGGAATAAATAACTATATATGATTATTGTAAAGTGATATTGATTTTTATGTATTATACACCATACACTTCAATACAATTCCACAATCATGGGAATGATATCATCGCCCGTGCGTACGTACGGCCTACCGTCTCCACGATGTGAAGCGACTCGTTCTACATGATCTTCATTGAATAATAATTATATAAATGAATTGAATGAATAACTATGATATATATTACAATAATACTATTCTTTAATTGATGTATCTATAACCTAAAAAGGGTAATAAGAATTTATTCAACAAAACATGCATAAAAACATAAAGCAATGAACACCCGAGTAACAAGTAGCAATGAAATATTACTAATAAGAAGATAAGAATATGACTATATATGATATCATAACAATGAATATGATTAAGGAATAAGTCAATGATAGTATTTAAATCATTATACAGGAGTTTTGAATACATACAAAGCATATCAGACCTAAGGTAAGAGAAAATATGGAAATCTCAATTTTTATCTGAGATTGTTTATACATCGGTATTAACTGGGGCATATTTATCATCCACATCCATGTTTTCTCAATATGTAAAATTATTTATCCTCCTATTGTTGTTAAAATCCAATTTTACCAATTGGTGAATTATTATTAAAAGATATTAAGGGAATATTTTGTCCTTTTCAGTACGAGATATTTTTTGACTTTTCTGGCCAAAGTATGAGAAGAATGTTTTTTTAAATTATACAACATGAATGGATTTTTATGATTTTATAGAAAATTATTTCCCTGATGATTAATTTACATGTATTCAAGGTTATTTTCAATTCTCTTCTTTTTTTTAAAGTTCTATGACTTGTTTGGAAAGGAAAAATGTTTTTATTATGGAAAGAACATTTTCTTCATGAATGGGGTTCAAGTGTTTTATCAAAATTATTTTCCATCTAAGATAATATAGGTTTTTGGTTTTATCCCTATTATTATATTTATTTGATTATGTTATGATGTAATTATTTTTATGACGTCCTTTTATCTTATATGGTTTATGTTATGATGGCATGAGGTTTAAGAATCTCATTTTTATTACATGGGGTATGCAATGATGTATGATTTGTGATATTATGGAAAACATAAGAATGGTTTCATTATGAGATGGGTGGGACCTATATCTCCCTCAAATCATTGAGTAATGATTTATATCTCATTAGATAGACATGGCAGGAATGGAAAGTTAATCTAGTTCAGGGATACTAGACCGGAATGAGGAGTGAACTCAGTTCAATAATGGACTTTGTCTGCTAAGATGATCTTGGAAATGAGTCATGACTGGTATGAAATGATTTTCTATGATTATGTGTGTATTCCACAAAGTTTTATGTTTTGTGTTATTATTATTGGTATTAAACTTCACTACTATGATTTATCCCATGTCCTGATATTATGATCTCTTTTGCAAGTAAGGATTTTCAAAATGTAATGTTATTATCATTTTATTGATATTTCCTTTGTTTACCCTTACTATGAATTTGAGCTCACCATTTTTTATGTTTTATTTTCCCTATGTCACGAAGAAGAGTGTTAAGTAGGATATGCCAAAAGGGACTCTAGATATGATGAAATAAATGAGAGAAAACGTAAATGATTTATGAATCAGTTGTTTATGTTTCATAGTTTCTAAAGACACTTTACCTATACGGTCCTATTATGGTTTTTTATATTTTGTAATAAGTATGCTTCAATTATGAATTAATAACAATGTATGTAAAGTATAGGTCATTATAGTTGGTATTAGAGGAAACGTATAGTCAACCATTGGAAACTAGGATGTGAAAGCCTTCGTAAGAACCCTAAGGATAAGTCTAAGAATAGAACACAATATTAGTGTTTTAGAAATGGCCATGAATAACCTATGATAAAACCTAAAGTGAGAAATATTATTCTTGATTATGTTTTTTCCTGTTACGATTAGTGTTTCTCACACTATGCTTCTTGGTTTCAGATAATGGTTGGAACCTGACGGAATTGTGTTAATGCTAAATGTGATGGGCAATTCAATGACTGTCCTCCTGAGAAACCAAACTTTATTGGATCTGGAATGAAAAATCTTGTAGCCATGCTCACACAACTTTCTCAAGATATAAATCATTCAGGACATCCAAATGATCAAAGGAAGGAGCAACATTCTGTTGAATCCTTCATGAGGTAGTGTCCACCTTCATTTAGTGGGACTTCTGATCCATTAGAGGCTATGAAATGGATTAGTACCACTGAAAAGATATTTCCAGTTCTACAATGTTATGAAAATGATAAAGTCATCTTATCAGTATATCGTTTGGAAGGAGAATCTGACCAATTATGGAATATTATCAAGAATACGAGGCAAGGAGATGAAATTGAGTCCTTGGAATGGGCTATGTTCAAAAACATATTTTTCAAAAAGTACTTCCCTCATATTCTTTGAACAAAGATGGTGAATGATTTTCTTGAACTAAATCAAAAGGATGATGAATCGGTTGGTACCTACAAATAAAATTTTACAAGACTTTCAACGTACGCTTCAAAAATTATTATCAAACCTAAGAGTAAGATCCATCGATTCTTTAGTGTCTTAAAACCAAGTCTCCAAAGGGCATTATCTATAAGTGACTTCAATAGCTACAAGGAAATTGATCATTGTGCTATCAAGGTTGATATGAAGATTCGAGTAACCCATCATTCATATTGGTTTTATAAGAAGAGGAAAATTTAATTCAAAGGAAAATATAAAGGCCACACTAAAAAGAAGATTAGTTTTCCCTTATGGTCAATGTTTGGAAAGAAACATGGAGGGAATTGTCCTAAAGGGAAAAGTAAATGTTTTATGTGTGGAAAAGAAGGTCATCAGGCAATTGAATTCCACAGTGATGGGAAAGATATGTCTAGTGATTCGAACAAAGAAAAGGCAACACAGAATGCACCTCCAACACTTCAATGTAACAAGTGCATGGAGATCGAGATTTATTCCAATCAATGCCCCAATCCAAGGGGTGTTGAAGATGATCGATTTCAACAAACTCTTAAGGCCCAAGACAAAGGGAAGTCACATGCAATTTTTATCGGTGATGTGGGGTATGATAACGAGGTAGTGAAAGTTACACTTACCATCCACTCTAATGTAGAAAATGTTTTATTTGATTCTGGATCCACCCACTCTTTTGTTTCTGAAGAATTTTGTAATTACATCATCATACTACCCCAGCTATTAGCTATTGAGTTAGCTGTGACAACTCCTAATTGCACAACAGTCACATCAAAAGTTTACAATTCTTATCCGATTTATGTTTTTGGGAATGTTCTTCCTACAAATATTAGGATGCTTCCTATAGTGGAATTTGATGTGATTCTTAGCATGGATTAGATTTATTTATATGAAGATCATATCAATTTCCAAATAAGGGAAGTCATACATCATATTCCTGGTCAATCAATGATCATCTATTGATGCAAGGATGAATATAACCTTCTAGTGGAAATTTCATCCATTTTATGGGTCTTGATTCCAGTAAATAAAGGTAATTTTTCTCAAATTTTTGGAGAGAAACTCGCGATTAAGAATATTTCCATTGTATGAGAGTTTGATGATTTCATTCTAGAGGAATTTCCAGGACTTCCACCAGATCGTGAAGTTGAGTTTTCAATAGAACTCATACCGGGTGCAATGCCCATTTCAAAGACACTTTATATAATGGCCCCAATTGAGTTGCAGGAATTGAAGAATCAACTCTAATAGAATCTTGATACGGGATTCATACGACCTAGTGCATCACCTTGGGGATCACCTATTATATATGTTAATAAGAAATTTGGATCAATGAGACTCTCAATTAATTATCGAGAGCTTAATAAGATCACTATCAAGAACAAATATCCTCTCCCACACGTTGATGACTTATTTAACCAACTACGTGGAGCTCAATACTTTTGCAAGATTGATCTTTGATCAGGGTGTCATCAATTATGTGTCAAAAGGGAGGATATACCAAATACGGATTACCGTAAAAGGTATAGAAACTATGAGTTTATAGTGATGCCATTTGGTATTACTAATGCCCCTACTATCTTCAGGGATCTAATGAATATAGTCTTTAGAGACTATCTTGATCAGTTTGTGGTAGTCTTCATAGATGATATTATTGTCTATTCATAGAGCAAGGAAGAACATAAAGATCACTTAATAATTGTATTGAAGACCCTGAGAAAGGAGAATCTTTATTCCAAACTAACCAAGTGTGAATTTTGTCTCTAAAAAGTTTCATTTATGGGTCACATAATCTCAAAATAGGGGATATCTGTGGATCCAAAAAAATTGAGGTTATTGAAAGATGGTCGAGACCAACAATAGTAACTGAAACCCAATATTTTCTTGGTTTAGATTTGTATTATCGATGTTTTGTGATTTTTTTTCAAGATTATCTAACCCACTCACCAAAATGACTCTAACAGGAGTTAAGTTTGTTTGGATAGAGGAATGTGAAGAGAATTTCAAAGAGCTAAAAAGAAGGTTAGCCAGTGCATCTGTGCTCACACAGCCTTGTAGTGGATAATGGTTTGTGATCTATAGTGATGCATCCAAGAAGGGGATGGGGTGTGTTCTCATGAAAAATTATATGGTGATAGGTTATTCCTCACAAAAATTGAAAATACATGAGTAATATAAACCAACTCATGATTTGGAGTTAGCTGCGGTAATCTTTTCATTAATGATTTAGAAGCATTATCTTTATGTTGAAAGGTGTGATTTTTATACTGATCATAAAAGTTTAGAGTATATTTTCACACAAAAGTAGCTGATTATGCGTCAAAGAAGATGGTTGGAGCTAATTAAGGGTTATGACTTCTCAATTCATTAACACCCCGGGAAAGCAAACAAGGTGGCAAATACATTAAGTCTACAAGACCATGATATCTTGTCTATGATGAGGATAACAAAGGATCCAATATTTATTGATTTACAATGGATGGATCTTGGAATTATAATAAAAGGGGAAAAATATTATCTTTCTCAAATAAATGTTCAACCATATATACATGTTAAGATTAAAGAGGCACAAAAATAAGATTTAGAGTTATAAAAGAAGGTGAAAATTGTTTTTGAATTCTGCATTGATTTTAATGAAAAAATAAGGTTCAGGAATCGGGTTTGTGTTCCTCCCATCCTAGAATTAAAGTAGGAAATATTGGAGGAGGCTCATAGGTCTTCATTATCTATTCACCATGGAAAAATGAAGATGTATAGGGACCTGAAATAGAACTTCAAGTGGGATGGTATGAAAGGAGATGTTTCTGAATATGTCTCTCGATGCTTGGTTTGTCAGCAAGATAAAGCTTAGAGAAATAATCCTAAGGAGATGTTACAACCATTACGCATACTATAATGCAAATGGAAAAACATCTCTATGATCATTTTCACTAGACATCCTAAAACATCCAAAGGCAATAATTCTATCTGGGTTATAGTTGATCATCTTACAATGTCGGCACATATCATTACTATTAGAGAAGATTTATCCCTTGAGCATCTTTCCAGGATATATGTAAAGGAAGTGGTAAGAAACCATGCAGTACCACTTTCCATTATATCGGATCGGGATTTGAGGTTTACCTCAATGTTTTGGGGAAGTGTTTATCACACTCCAGATACAGAGTTGAGTTTCAGCACTTCTTTATCATCCTCGGACAGACGGTCAATCTGAGAGGACAATTCAAACTTTAGAAGACTTGTTGATATATTTCACTATGGATTTGATCAACACCTACCTTTGGGGGATTTTGTTTATAATAATAGCTTTCACTCTAGTATTCAGATGGATCCTTATGAAGCTCTCTATGGAAATAAATTCATAACTCCAACTTTCTAAGATGAAGATGGGGAAAGATAGCAATTAGGACCTGATCTTGTTGATGAGATGGAAGAAAATTTTAGATCTATTCAACAACACATAAGAGAAACTCAGAGTCGACAAAAAAGTTATGCCGACAACTGAAGAAAAGATCAAGAGTTTGAAGTGGGTGATAATGTGTTCTTACGAATATCTCCTTGGAAGAGAGTAATTAGATTTGGAAAGAATAGAACGCTGAGACCTAGGTATATCCATCCTTTCAAAATACTGGATCATGTTGGGAAGGTAGCATACCGATTGGAACATCCACCAAATATCTCTCAAATTCATGATGTGTTATATGTATCTATCTTGAGAAAGTACATACCTGATCCTTCACATGTACTAATCTCAGAATTTGTATAGCTGGAGCAAGAACTTTCTTATGAAGAATAGCCGATAGAGATTCTGGATCGTAGAGAAAAACGTCAATGAAACAAGACCACTCGCTTTGTTAATGTTTTTTAGAGGAACTACCAATTAGAAGAAGCTACATGGGAACTTGAGGATATGAAGAGGGATAGGTATCCTTATATGTTTGTTACGAAGTGACGAATTTTGAGGGAAAAATCATTTTAAGGGGTATATGTAACACCCTGAGATTTTATGAGAAAAAAAAATATTTTTTATTTTTTATGTTATATGAAACACCAAAGGATGCTTTTACAACATGCAACACTGGCTTGGCATGCGTTATACGCAAGACCAACCTTCCTCGATAGCTTGTGTTCTACGTACTATCGATTTTCACTAAATAATGATATGTTATTAAAATATTTTATAAAATAGCCACTATAAATATTATAAAACACATCATGATATTTATAAAACATTACAATTCTTATTACATATGATATGAGAAAAAATAAATTTTTTGGATAAACGAATTATTTTTTTCAAAAATTCATTTTTTCCGCCTTTTGATGGTGCACCCATTTTAAATCTATTTTTTGAAAAGTTTATGAGTTTGATTTGAAAAAATAAATTTCTTCGTTTGAATCAGGATATAAAAATTTATATTGAATAAATTTTTGATTATTTTCTAATAACGTTCATATTTTGATTAATAGTAAAAATACACTAAATTTTTCTTAAAAAAACATTTTTATTCAAGATAATTTATATGGCTAAATGATAAAATTAATTGGTTTTAATGTAAAAAATAGAATATATTTTTACCATTTTAATATGTCTCACTCAAACATTAATAATTAAATTATTTTTAATATAAGGTTATACAGAATGTAAATTTGGTTGTAAATACTCATATGAAAGCTAAAATGATTTTCTTTATCATGGTAATATATTTATAATTTTAAATAAATATATAATTACTTTAATAACATATACTTTAATGATGCATAAATTACTTATTTAGAGAAAAATCAATAACATAGTTTTTTTAAACAAATACTAACCATAAAAGGCATAAAGAACCTGACCAAAATTATTGGTCGTGTTCATATAAACCGTAAGCATCCAAAGGCCGAATTGTTGACTCTTTTAAGCCTTATAAAAGTGATTATGAGACTTATATTATTTAATTTTAAATGATGTCAAATTTTTCACCTTCATCATTTAATAAACATAAGTTCTTAAACGTTGGGTGTTTTAGAAGATAAATTAAACTAAAAGTATTCTTATGAAAGATATTAGATTTATATCCATCATAGTATTTTATTTTTAATTTTTATGCAACAAATAAGTATATTAAATAATGATACAAAAATGTTGTAGTATTTATTTGGATAAGAGAAATATCGAATAAATGGTTTAAAAAATATTAAAATAAATATTATATGAACTAATTAATATGCTCCACCAATTTTCTTGGACAATATGACATGTTAGAAACCTATTAAATATCTGAGTTTAAATATATTATCTGTGTGTATTTTATTTTAATTAAAATAAATTAATAGTGTAAAAATTTACACTACTCGTATTTTATAAAAATAACATATTATTAAATTATTTAAAAATCACAAAAATATTTAAAAATTACAAATTGAAAATTATATGGCATAAAAGGTTATAAAGTATCCAGTTATGTGAAATTTACTACATATAAGTACGTATTTATAAAAATTTAAAATTTATAATATTATAACCACAAATAAAATTAAGTTGATTAAATAATGATAAATCGAAATGATAAGGTTTAAAATAAACATAAAACATGTCTAAATGTTATTTTTGGATGAGATTACAACCCTATATCATCTCATCTTCTAACTAAGTAATTTGGGAAGTTTTTAAGTGGGGTTAGAATTTATTATAAATTAATATTTTTTAGGTTTCCAAAGGTTCCCCTTTCCTCCCTTATAAAAGGGCACCTCCTATCTCTCCACATAACAACATTTTTGAGCATTCAAATTCATCCAAACCCTATCTATTTAACTTCTCATCATCCCTATAAACCTAATAGAGGTCCTAGACTTCTTCAAATACCATATTTAGTGCCCTAAGAAATGGTTAAGAGGAGGCGCGTCGAAGAAGAGGTAATATCCTTTACCGATTCATTTAAAATTATTTCTTCTCCTACTTCCACTATATAAGTTGTTTAATTATTAATTAATATCTCATGTGTCACTTTTATACTAATATATTATTATAGATATGAATCAACCATATTCTATCTTCTAACCATCCTATGGAAAAAATGAAATCACCACGCGTGCGTACGTACGACTTACCATCTCCACGCCGTGGTGTAATCTTTTATTTCATCACTAACATACTTTGATGGATATAAGGATAGAAGAAGTAACTATATATTATTATTTTGAAGTTATATTGATTCTGAAATATCATACCCCATACACTTTAATACAATTCCACAATCATGGGAATGATATCATCGCTCTAGCGTACGTACGACCTACCATCTCCACGATGTGATGTGACTTATTCTACATGATCTTCATTGAATAATGATTATATAAATGAATTGAATGAATAAATATGATAAATTTTACACTAATAACATTATTTAAATGATATATCTATAACCTAAAATGGGGAATAATAATTTATTTGACAAAACATGTATAAGATCATAAATCAGTGTACACCCGAATAACAAGTAGCAATGAAATATTAATAATAAGAAGATAAGAATATGACCATATATGATATCATAACAATTAAGATGATTATGTAATAAGTCAATGACATTATTTAAATCATTATACAGGAGTTTTGGATACACACAGAGCATATCAGACCAAAGGTAAGGGAAAATTCACAATTTCAATTTTTATCTGAGATTGATTATACTTCGGTATTTACTGAGGCATATTTATCATCCACATACATGTTTCCTCAATGTGTAATATTATTTATCCTCCTAATTTTTTTTAAATATAATTATTACAATTCTTGAATTTTTAGTAAATTATATGAAAGGTATCTTTTGTCAGTTTCAATACGAGATACTTTTTGACTTTTCCGGCCAAATTACGAGAAGAATGTTTTGTAACTTATATGAAATGAATGGATTTTTATGATTTCAAAGAACATTGTTTCCATGAAGATTACATTACATGTTTTCATGTTTATTTTCAATTAACTTCTTTTAGTTTAAAGTTGTATGACATGTTGAGAAGGGAAAAATGTTATTGAATTAGAAAGGATATTTTCCTCAAGAATGGAGTTCAAGTGTTTGATAAGAATTATTTTCCATCTAAGATAATATAGGGTTTTGTTTCTATCCCAATTATTAAATTTATTTGATTATGTTCTGATGTAATTATTTTTATGATGTCCTCTTATCTTATATGGATTATGTTATGATGGCATGATGTTTAAGAATCCCATTTTTATTACATGGGTTATGCTATGGTGTATGATTTATGATTTTGTGGTACGCATAAGAATGGTTTGATTATGAGATGGGTGGGACATATATCTCCCTCCAATGCATTGGGTAAAGACGTATATCTCATGAGATAGACATCGATGGAACGACATGTTAATCTAGTTCAGTGATACATGACAAGAACAATAAGTGAACTCGGTTCACTAATGGAATTTTTCCGCTATGATAGTCATGGAAATGAGTCTTAACTAGTATGAAATGATTTTCTATGATTATTTCTATATTCCACAAGGTTTCATGTTTTATGTTATGATTATTTGGATTACATTTCACTACTATGATTTATCCCATGCCATGATATTATGATCTATTTTTCAGGTTAAGATTTTCAAAATATTATGTTCTTATAACATGATTGATATTTTATTTGTTTACCCTTACTGAGAATTTAAGCTCAACCTTTTGAATGTTTTCTTTTCCCCAAGTCAGGAAGAAGGGTATTAAGTAGGAATTTCCAAAATGTAACTCTAGATATGATGAAATAAATGGAAGATAATGTAGATGAATTATGAAAAAGTTGTTTATGTTTCCCAGTTGCAAAAGACACTATACCTATATGGTCCAATCATGATTTTCTCCACCCAAGCATTCATAATACTTTTTTGGGAACCTGAAATGATAAAATAAACACATGAAAAGTTATCTTTGGTATGAGAATATTTCACATGATTCTCATATTAAGTCATCTTAACAACTTTGTAAGTATCTGTTTTTTCTTTTAAAGCATTTTTTAAGTTTTAGTTCATCTTCCTTCAGGGGATTTTAGAATCAATATGTTTTTATTGAAACATAGTAACTTCTTCTTTATTTTATTCCTCATTATTACTAAGATCATCAATAATCTTTCTATGTTCATCAATTCTATGTTTCAAACTTATAATCTCTTGAATGTATTCATCAACATTCTTCGTGACATCTGTTCTTTCATTAGAAATTTCATCATGATATTTTATCATTACTCTAATTTCCTTCTTGAGTTTTTTGTTTTTCTGAAGAAAAGCAATAATTTATTTCCTAAGAAGATACTCTCTTGATGATTCGTAACCACCTTTTTCACTCGTTTAGGAATCTCTTATTTTCTCAACTTCTTCAATGAGTGTTCTAATTTTTTTGGAACATTAATCTTCTGATGAATTGTTGTAAATTGAGTCTGATTAATCTTTCTTAATCAATATAATTCTTTTTATTCCTAAAAAATTCTTCTTGTATCTATTGGAATATATTTATTATTTATCATTTTTTCCACATCTTCCATTTAGGTTTTTATAGGAATCTTCTCGATATTCTCTAACTATATTATTGGGCAAATTCATAGAAAAGAGACTGATTTAACAATAGTCAAAACAATTGAGAGGATGCTTTCCTCATACATTCCTCTTCCACTCAGATAGATCTGGGATATGAGAGACATTTTTTCTTCATTCAGTTCAACTTCTTCCTTATCATTAGACTCACAAGTCTCACCTTCATCAACATCTTGGATTTTCATCATTCACATTAATTCAAAATCCATTTAATATTTCATATTCCTTTTAAATATTCACGCATTCCTAATTTCATAACAAATAATATTTTTTTCATTAATCATGACATAAATAATCCATATATTCTAAAGTATAAATTTTAGAATCATTCATGTCTAGAAATTCTTGCATAAGTTTCATCACAACTGTAGAATCTTCTAGGACATCTGTGAATCCTCAGATATTAAAAAAAATCCCATTTACAGTAGTTAAGTATTCATCATTTTATTTCTTCCTACCTCATTCTGATGTATTCATACTTACTACGTGATATTTGTACCCTTTCTTCCTTAACATTAGTTTTCCCTTCAAAAACACATTCTAGAATATCCCACATACTTTTTAATTTTTTGAGACCCATCACTTTCTGATAAATATTCTCTGATAACAACATTTGGGTTTTGTTTATATCATTTCCATCAACTTTTTTGTTTCTATTATCCTCAAATTTCATGGGAGAATCATTATCAATAGGTGTAAAACCAATAGTAGCAACATCAGTAAATTCCAGACCAATAGATTGGAGATAAAGAATCATCCTGTTTTATCCATTAATAATAATTTTCTCAATGAATGTGGTAATTCTTCTACTATTATCGGAATTGATATTATCCATGATAAGGATTAAACATGGAAACATGCCCAATAATACTAATTGAAGTTCCAAGGATCTAATAACAACTAAGAAGGTGTCATTAAATCATATTATCCCTTTTTATATGTTTCAAAACTTTTTAAAACCTAACCACTATAAACTATTATGATTTACTTCCTTATTGACTTTTATTAAATAATCATGAATAAAAAATTAAGAATCAATGAAAATCACACAAGATTTACAAGTTTCAGCCACAGTGTGAGAACCAACGTCTTTTCCATTGCCACTCCCATGGGTCTACAGAAATCCATTAATATGAAGAAGTAAAATAAAAATTGTTCTAAATCCCGTTAGATACCTTCTATATCTAGAAAGAAAATATTATGCTGACACCAATGATTTTACAATGTGTTCTTATAGAAAAATTATGCACAATAATAGAATAAATAATTTTATGAAATATATCCAAAATTACTCATTCAAAATCCTAAGTATGATTTGGTTGGATCCAATTTTCTCAACCCAATTATGTTAGATCTGATCTTTCCAAATGTTGAATCCATTTTTTCTAGAATACATGATCTGATTTTTGTGTAATTTTAGATTTTATTTTCTCATTATCTTAAATCTGATTTTCAAAGATTACTAGATCTGATTTTCTCATAATACATACTCTAATTTTAACAAAATTATGGATCCAATTTTCTTATAACACTGAATCTGGTTTTCTTTTAAATTTTTATCCAATTTTTGTAGAATTATAGAACTGAATTTATTGGAAATATTGAGCTTATGTTTTCTAAATTATGGATTTATTATTCTGAATATATTGTATTCACATTTCTCATAATTATCTATAAAACTAAAACTCTAATAAAATGTTCAATAAAATTATTCTTCAATTAGATTTGATATTTCACATCAATTAACAAATGATCCTCCTTTTGCGCATATATATAATGTTAAAAATGAACAAATGATCTGAGAAAGTATTTATAGGTTAATTGGAAAAAAGATGGAAAGCTAAGAACATTCCCTGCATCCTCAAATTTCAATGCTTTGCAAATATTTTTCTTTTAAAACTTCAACATTAAATTCTTTAAAACTATTTTTATTTCTATGAGACATATTGTAAATTGACTTTCATGTGTAAAATCTTAAAAATCTATAATTTTATTTCTGACTAAATTTTTTTTTTGTATCCTTTAGGGAATTTGATTTCTAGTTATTTTTAATGAATCTAATTTCTGAAGCATTTCGGTAAGTCTAATTTCACCTTCTTTTCGGAGAATCTGAATTCTAAAAATTTTCTTGTGAATTTAATTTTTTATTATTTTCAGTGAATCCAGCTTCTAAAATTTTTTTGAGATTCTGATTTCATATTCTTTATCGTGAATAAAATTTCTTATACTTTTTAGTGAATCTGATTTATTCTTCTTTTCAGTTAATATAATTTCTTATACTTTTTATTGAATCTAATTTCTGAATCTTTTCATTATTTTTCCAAAAGTTTTATCAGGAATTTTTATTCTTTTGTGAGAACTTATTGATCATAAAACCATCTCATGGTTTTTTAGGATTTATGAAAACAATATAACTCCTGAATTCACTTTAATTAAAAAAAATCTTCCACAACACAAAAACTTCTTCAACAAACAAGTTTTCTCTTAGAAACATCTTTATTTGTAAATCAAAAACATCATTTTCTCTGTGATTACAGTGAATACAAACAAAAAACAAGAAAAAAATCCTCTAATTCTTATAAAAAAATTATCTAAATTTGATGTAGATGGATCTTATTCCTCGATAAAAAAACATTCTTATAAAAAATTGTTTATTCACAACAAATACAAAAGATTGTTAAAACACCAGAAAGGTACTTTAGTTTTGATGAATGTTCTTCAATTAAATCTTATCATTCATTATGTGGTTTAATTTTATGTTATATATTTCATGGAATAGATTTGTCTCTATAAATACCACATAGATTTTTTTATAATGAATTCACATCTCATATTCTAAACCAGCCTATGATCATTGATAAATATGATGAAAAGAATAAAATTCTAATGGATATCAGATCCAATAATTTTTATTTATTATAATTCATATGGGATGTTTATCATAGATGGTTGTGAGGAAACTCAACATCGATGATATAAATATTCTTTAAGAGTTAGTTATTGTATTTCTAGAAGTTATTCCATGAATTAAACCAAAATGTGATGTTAAATTATAAATAGAACTCATAAATAGTTCCATAGGAATTTTAAATACTCCAAATAGAATAGACATGATTGTGCTATAGGAATTGAAGAATATACTCCAGAAAAACCATTAAAAGAGTTTCATTTTTTCAATTGTGTCACCAAGGGGTACATGTGTTCATTTTTAATAGAATCATGGATTAATGAGAGATTTCATTGATTATCATAAGCCAAACAAGATCGTGATCTAGAATATGCATCTTCTTCACCATATTTAGGACTAATTTAATTAATGTTGTGCATGTCAGTACATTTCAAATATTGATCTTTGTTTTGTATTTCATCAATTGAGTGTTTGTAAAAGGGAAATACCCAGGAAAAACTTATTTATAATATTTGGAGAATATAAAATTATAGTGATTCCATTCAGTCTTACTAATTCCCATATTACCTTTATGAATTTAATGAATATTTTATTTATTGGAGACCTTTATCCATTTGTGGTTATATTTATATAAAATAATATTATTTATTCAAATGTCAAAAAATATCATGTATACTGCATTATAATTGTAATATAATCCTTATAGAATGGGAAAAATGTGAAAATTTTAAAATGAGTGAATTTTTGATGAAAAAGGTTTAATTTTTGGGTCATATAATCTTAATAGAGGTTATTTCGATAGATACATCAAGGAGATAGGAAATTGAATGTTTTCATAGACGTACCACAGTGATTGAGATGCAATGTTTTCATGTTTTTTCTATATATTTTTAAATGTTTATAGAGAATATCTCATGAAAATATAATTTATTAAAAAAATTAACTTAGAATGGATACACGTTCCTCTAAAAAGATGAAAGTGAGGAAAATTTCAAGGAACTAGAGGGAAGATAATTTAACACACCTGTGCATACATTACACTATAGTAGATAATGGTTTGTAATATATAGTGATGAAACCATGATGGTATTGGGATGTCTTATTATGAGTAATGAAATGGTTATAGGTTTTGCGACATGAATGTTGAAGATTCAGGATCCCATATACCCACCTTTTGATTTGGATTTATATATTGTAATTTTTGTATTAAATATATGTAGACATTATATTTATTGAGAAATTTGTGATATATATACCAATCATAAAATATTAATTTATATATTCAAAAATAATGTCTTCAATATATTCCGAAGAATATATTTGACGTTAATTAATGATTATGTCTTCTCAACACATTACCACCCCTTTAAAGAAAAAAAGTTGGCTGATGCATTGAGTTTAAATGAACATTCTCAATTATCTATAATGGGGATTACAAATTACTAATAATTTTTTGTTTGGAAATTATTGATATATATATATTATAGGGGAAATTTAATATATTAATCAATTAAGTATTCAATAATTTTTCCATGATATGATCAAAGTGGCATGCATAGAAGATATAGAGGTACAAAAGAAGGTTGGAAATATTAATGATTTTTAACTTGATCATGATTTTAGGATAATGTTATGGAACAATATATGTGTTTTATGCATACTATATTCGATTAAAAAATTATTATAGGAGGCTTATAGTTATTCATTCTATATATATCTTTTAATTATGAAGATGTATTGATATTTGATAGATTATATCTAGTTAGATGGAATTAAGAGAGATATCATATAGTTTGTATCTTGGTGCCTGGTATGTAAGCAAGTTACGGATAAGATACCAGATTCTAAGGATATATTTCATCGATTACATAAACCATAATGTAAATGGGAAAAAATCACGATGTAATTTTTTGTTGTTATCTCCAAAATGACTTTATAAAATATTTCAACATGGGTTATGGTGGATCACCTTACTAAGCCAGCCCACTTCAATGCTATTAGAGAATAAATATATATAGATCATCATTCCATGATATAAATTAATGAAGTGTTAAGGTTTTCTAGAGTATTTCATTCTATTTTGTCGTGTGGGAATCATTGTTTTCTCTCATGGTTTTGGAGATGTCTTCATAAATACTTTGATAATAAGTTTATTTTTAATGATGTGTATAATCCTTAGACATATGTTCATCTTGGTAGAATAACTGAAAACCTAGAAGATATGTTAATATATTGTTATTTTGATTAAAAATGTGGTTGGGATTAGTAGCTTCTTCTTGTTGAGTTTTCATAAAACAAATATTTCGCTCAAGCATTTAGATGGATCTTTATATATTCCCATGATGATAAAAATGAAGTGGTTAAACATGTTAGAATGATGTTGCAGAAAAAATACTATTGGGACCATATATTATTGATGAATTGGAAGATATGGTTAAATCCATTCCCAAAAAAAATCATGGAATCACAAATTTGGATGAATTTTTTTTTATAATATTATATATGATCTAGAATTAATATTGGTACAAAGGTGTTTAAAAGATGTTTCTTCCAAGAATAAGGTTATGATATTTTCGAATAATTGGAAACAAATTATAATGTATATATATCTCCTAAAAGTTATTTATTGTATCCTTTATGAATCTTATCCTGTGGAGTTTACAAAAAACACTCATAATTCCATGGGTTGTTTATTGTATCTCAATGAAGAAAGTACATACCGGACCCTTCAAATGTACTACATTCAAGGGTCATGCCCATGGAGGAAGATCTTTCTTATGAAGAAATGTATATGGAGATTCTTAATCATATATATATTTTCATATAAAACTATACAACTCATATAGTAAAAACATTCAATGGAGACCTCCAGTTTCAAAAATATGTGAGAATTTGAGAATATTATGGGGGAGAATTATCCTCATTTGATTGTATTAAGGTGTAAAACATTAAGGGAAAACTTATTTTTTTAAGGGGGTAAAATTTAACACCATGATTTTTTATGGATTATTATTTTTTTGAATAAATTAAATTCATTGATAAATTCAATTACATGCAATTGTAATGTATTATTTCATTACATGTAACACCAAGTTAAGCTTGTGTTACTCGAAAAATCATCTAAATCTTACACTTCTTACAATATTGGGTTACCTTTCATAACACACTTAGTTTTAAAAAAAACTATACATATTATTACCATTGTTTTATAAACAAGGTCATTATAATCTATCAATTAAAAATAGTAAAGTTAAAATTAATAAAAACGTTTAAAATAATAATTATAATGGTTTTATATAATTGAATCCTATTGATAAAAATTTCTTAATATTTGGTAAGGTCTTCATATGTTTTGAAAATCATATTCTAAAAAAAATCATTTTATTTCCCTTTTTGGACATTAATAAAATAAATATTTCATAATTTTCTAAATTGAATATTTAAATAATAAACAATATTATTTGAATCAGCACATCAAAATTATTTTAGGGTGAATTTTTGAGTTTTTTATAAAAAATTTCATTTTATGATGAATATAGAAAAAATTCTGAATTTTATTCCTTTTTTATCAAATTTTTTTATATTGTTCAATTATATTATAAATTATTTATAAAATAAAAATATAATAATTACACATAAAATAATTTTATTTAATTAATTTAAAAAATTTTCAAATTGAATTTTGATTTAAAACCACCGTAAATTTTAATATTTGTCACATTAAAACGGTCTTTCTCATTGCATATACTTAATAAATTTTAAATTATAAATTTATAATTACTTGATTTATATATGAGAAATTTATTCCATGTTTTTAATCAAAAAAATTTTAATTATCTAATAACATAAACTGATTTTTTACCAAAATTATTAATAATATTATTAAAAAATATTAATTGTGTTTAATGTAAAAATTTGTTGGGGGGTTAAATTAAAACGATAAGGGTTAAAAATTACCCACAACTTGTCAAAAACCCATTTTATAGATATTTTTAGACCCTATATCATCTAGGATTGATAATTCTCTATTATTGGATCATTTTAACGTGAAGAAAGTTAGTGTATTTTTTTCCTTCATAATTATATTAGAGTGTCACTCACCTCACTTATAAAAGGCCACTGTATCTCCACTCATATTAACACCTTAGAACCATTTTGGCTTGAACAATACCTTCACAAATAACTATTCAAATTACCTCTTATCACCCTATAATCTCTATTTTTTACATAAATCCAACCTAGGAAGGATTTTTTCAAATCTAGTGAGGATTCCTAAAAAATAGGAAATGTTCATTAATGGGAATTTTTGTATTTTTGCTTCCTCCAATTATATAAATAAATATTATACCATTTGAAATAATATCCTCAATATCTTACATATAATTATATTTTTTATGATATGAAAATGAATGGTAATCATATCCACTACCATTAAATTGGTTACCAAATCAACATTCGTGTTTTTTCACTATGGCCTCACAAACCAATATAATTAATTTTTATATTATCACATATAAAGTACATAAATATTGGTGAATTTATTATTTATAGATTATATTTATGTTATTATAATATATATATTAATTATACCATACATACCTGCACACTCTTTTTATTATTGTAATACGATAATGTGGCTCATGTGTACAGCAGACTAGCACCTTGTGAAGCGATGTAATTCATTCCCGCCTTTAATGGATAGTAATAAGAATGTGTTTAATGAAAATATGGGATTTATATTTTATAAAAATTTCAATTTAATTATAATATATAATTTACATTTACTTCATTCATTCCAACATGACAGTGTTACAATGTTCGTCTTTACGTACGTCTTACCATGACCAAGAACTATATATTTTTTATTATCAGTAATTTTTTGGAATACTATAAATACAAATATAATAAGTATATATGATATATATGTAATTATTATTTATATTATTAAATCATGGCCAAACTAAGAGGACCAAAAATAAATAATAAAAACTTATGAAAACCTAATGTCTTTATTTCTTAAATCATAATTTTAACATGAAATTATTAATAAAAGAGTAATAAGATTCCAAATGAAAAAAATATATGGTATGATATAATTAAATATTGTTCTATAATAGATTTATAATAAAAATATATTTTATTTTGAGGTGTTTTTAGATTGTTAAATTAAATTTTATACAAAGGGTAAAATATGTTTCACCATTTTTTCTTCTTTGAGACGTATAGCATGTTATCCATCTATATTATCCATCAAGGTCTATATAAAGACAATTTTACATGTAATATAATTTATTTATTTCAAATAATTATATAATATGTGTATTTTTATTTTATTACTTGTTTAGTCTTATGATTTAATGTCATAAAAGTCGTAACTATTTTAGGATTCAATATAGGAGTTTATTTATATTTTTTTGATTTTGTTTTTTGGATAAATTAATTTGAACAACCTCTCATTAAAAACATGAATTTTATTGTCCAACATTTATTCATGTTAATATCTTGTAATATTTCCATTTTTATAGTCTTTGGTATATGAAATAAATGAGAAATGTTTTTTATGAAAATTTGACTATATGTTTCGATTCAACCATAAATATATTTTCTTCGAAAACCTTGTTTTCATAAAATGTTTTCAGGAAAACATTTTTTACTGAACTATGATTTTTTTAATACATTTTTACACATTTTAATTTTTTTTAAAATGTTTTTAAAAAAATATTCATGTCATTTTCTAAACATGTTCTAGTTGGATTTTACCGAAAATGTAAAAGTAATCACTATTTTAACATGTATTTTGTGAACCAATATTCTCTTCATCATCACCAATATTTTAATTCAATAATATGTTATATATTTCAATCATATTTTGAAAAAATATATTTTAAAATTTTCATATGTTTTAAGATGAGTATTTCAATGAAGAAATGATAATTTCCTCATGAAATGTTTTAAATGATCGATCAAAATAATTTTCCATCAATGATGAAATTCGTTTATGTTACATATGACATACTAGTGATATGAACTAAAGATAACATTGTTATTAGTTATTTGAATTGATTATATATATTATTGAATTATACTTATGAATATTTTTTCTTTTTCATGTGTTTTTTCATGAATAAAATGTTATGAATCTTGATTCATTTTCCACAGTTTTTTCTATGATGATTTGATTTAATGATTACGAAACATGAAAAAAATTTATATGTTTTCATATGATGTTTGTTTAATAAACCCATTTAATTTAATTTTCTACCATATAATGAATGTTTCATGATCTACTTGAAAAAAAATATTATTTTCAATATTAGATGAGTTAGACTTATATATCCCACTAATAAATTGGGTAATGATTTATATCTCATGAGATAGACAGGTCTATAAATGAGAGTGAACTCAGTTTTGTAATAGACCGTGAGAAATATTCTAGTCTTAGGAGTGAACCTTAAAATTTATTATT
Organism: Viscum album; assembly: GCA_963277665.1. Taxonomy (NCBI): domain Eukaryota; kingdom Viridiplantae; phylum Streptophyta; class Magnoliopsida; order Santalales; family Viscaceae; genus Viscum; species Viscum album. Next base: position 1,936,999,684 of record OY728132.1, read on the forward strand.
ATTTGGGTATTGAAATCATTCCACTATGATATTATTTCATGTGAGCCTTGACTAGTTTGGAAACTATTTCATAAGCTAATATGTATTTCACAATAATTTATTTTCTGAAAAAGTTATGATGTCACGGATAATGATCATTGGATATATTATGACTCATGTATTATGAAATTACAATATTTATTCCATTAATTAATATTATTTTATATTATATGTATTTTTTTTATTTTAGTCGTTAGGCTAAGGTTCTCATACAATTGGGTCCATGTTATGCTAACGTATCACCCTTGTTTCCCATTAATGAGAATATGAGATCAAACATTTTTATGTTTCCTTTACCAAGGTTATGTATAATTTTATTATGTATGTTATTTATAATCAGGGTGATATATATATTGAAAGTAGTGGTAGATGACGTATTTTAGAAATTGACATTTTTTTATGTTTCGAGGTTTCAAAAACTCAAACAATTAATGGTTTGCAGGCACGTGTTTGTGTAATGTAATGAATATTCATAGAGATGATGTACCATCTATGTATAATAATCATGATTAATTATATTAGACATTGTGGGATATCCACACATGCTATTTGGTCGAGTTTATTCTTCTTATCACTTTCATAATAGGTCGTGGACTAGATATAGAGTCAACTTACCAGGTATATTCCACATGGGATGATATTTTTTAGGATAAGTATGTTATACCATAGAAATCCTGGAAGCCACAATGTGTTATAAAAAACACTGACAAACTAAATGGTGAATTAATAATTAAAACCGTGGAGGGATTTTATGATTTATTAATAAACAACTAATATCATGGAATTTATATTTGGCAATAAATACTATCATTTTCCTATGGTTTATTTCGTATAACTCATTTCATGCTGGAGGATTCTTCCATAAGTGGACTAATAATGATTATTCCCATGGTCTTAGTAGACATTCTTGATGAAATATCAGAAAATTTTGGTCTTTCAAAAAGTGAGAGAGCTCCACCAAGAAGGGGAATACATCATGTTGATGGACATAGTCATTTGAATAACTTAGAATATGTTTCTATAATAAATGTAGTAAAATTATGATTTGTACTGGAAAACACTTAATCATAGAAACTAATAACTATAACATGAACACCAAAATTTTCATCTTATGAAAATTGGGGATTTCATCATGCATGAAGATAATTAGAATCCGGTTTAGAGGTCAACCAACCACTTGATTATAACGATATAGGATGTAACCAATCCCATAAATAGTAAAAACCTTCATACATTCCACAAAGGATATTACAACCGAATCCTCAACAAAATTTGTGGTGGAATCAATTATATGGGGTCATAAAATGAACCAATTCCATGTATGACCAGGATACCAAAATTGGACCCATGATTAATATAATGTTTAACCCCTTCCATACCATTGACCTTAATAAACATACCCTCCACAATAATTACATCCTTGATAAGAAATATATTCAAAATCATTAAAACAATATCTCAAGGTTATTTTGTATTTGTGTTTTAAAAAATATGATTATTGTAAGACTACCCAAGAAATTTCCATGATGAATCATGAAATTTCTCTATGACCCCATTAGAATTTATTGGGTAAAATAAATAAAACTATACCAGATTAATTACATTTTCCACTAAAAATTAACATAATGAAGTATATTATTATGGTGGTAAATACAATGATACTATGAATCATGAGTGTTAAATAGGTAAGGAAGTGGCATTATTTGGATATGGATGTTATGAAAAATAAACTATAAAGTTGACGTTTTATGGAAGAATGTTACACCAAATATTATAATATTAAGGGTGAGAATATCCATGAGAATGAATAAAATTTTAAATAGTATGTTCAATAATAATTATGGAAGGTTTATCAAAAAATATGAAACCATATATCTCTTTCAACCAATCCTAGAGATTATGATACTAGAGAAGTGGAAAGTCAATCTAAGAAATTATTGGTTATTTTCAAATTTCTACAAATAACCATCCTTTTATATGAATTAATTTTGTAAATTATGTATTTTGATAAATTCATGAAGGTTATATTATCAAATAAAAAATATTTTTATGATATTATAGTTATTTATCTTAGTGAATAGTGATTGGAAGTTATTACATATGATATATCCCCAATGATAATATATCTGGGTATCATTACCATGTACTGTATTATTGGACTTTAAATGTTTGAAAAGGTGATATATGATTTTGGAAATAGTGTGAATGTCATTCTAGTAAGTGTGTTTTAAAATTTAACATTATATAACCTATTTCTGACATGATTTTCATTGAAAAAATCTGATTGATCAATGATTTTACCTTTTTGAATTATTGATGATAATATCATCAATTTAGGGAAATTCATTTCAAAAATTACTTTGTTATCTAAAAATATAAGGGTAAGAGGATTTTAATATCATTATAGTTAAATTATTCTTATCATCCTATAATTAATTTATGGATGATAATAAAAAAAGAATAATTTTTATAGTTGTAAATGAAAAATACATCACTTATCTAGTAAATAATGTTTAGTATAGATTTGAATTATAATATTATATTTTCATTTTTATAATAAATAACTTTCGTGCATGTTGATCCTATAACCTGAAAAAGTGGATATGATGATTCACCTCATTTACACAATTGTGGAAGATTAATAAGATAAGATAAATTACATTCTTAGATAAAATAACATTTTCTATAGTGAAAATGTATTTTTTTCACTATATTGTTTTTTGGAGTTCATTCAATTAAAACTTATGCCAGTAAATCTATATTTAAGGCCATACATTCAAATATTGATGTATTAATTCTAGATATAAATACACATTACCAGTGTCCAAAAAAATCATAATGGTTGAAACCATATGAGTAGAATATGATCTACATTTTAAATATAATAAGGAAAAGGAAATTTCATTATTTATTATAGACATCTATCACATTATTCCTAAAATTTGGACAAACAATGTGCTCCACAAAAAGGGTATTAAACCATGTCATGAACATCAATTAATTATCACATCACCAGTGATGGAGCTAGTTAAAAATTACATTATTAAAAACTTATATATGGTAAAAAAAATTATTAGTTTAAGGTAGTATATTCAACAACACATTATAAGTGGTTACTAACAAGGTATTCCGAATATGATAAATTATTATGGTATTGTGATCATTCTAAAATAGAACAGTGTATGGATATTTACTTTTCATGGATAATAATAATCTTAATGAATCCATGATAATATATAAAATTAAATAGTGATTCATAAAAAAAATTCTAAAATGGTATGTGATATATGTTTTTTATTTCTTCCATGATATATATTATGGTTATTTAAAAATATCATCGGTCCAAGATAATACAGTTAAAATTACATTAACATGCCTATATAATAATTGTATATATCATGATATATCTGTTGTCTTGTGAAACTTTTAAAAAAACATTTCAAATTTTCTGGAAACATGTTCCTCATTTTAAGGTTGATGAAATTTTTTAGACTTTCATGGGTAAATTATTTGTGTAAGAGAGATTATTGGTCTTAGAAAACATAGACATAATTACCATGAAATTAAAATAAATATTCCATGATTTCAACTTGGAATTATAAAACATTATGGTTCATGAATTCATATTACAAAGTTAATGATTGTCGAAAAAGATCGTTTAAGTCAATCCTATGAATATATACTTATTTTAAGAGCATCCTAATTCAAACTCAACAGATGGAATTTGATGTTTCATGAAATTGTTAGATTATATCACCATATTTTAAATGAGTTATTCAATTATATCAATCCCACATACTCATATCTTATCAATGAGATACTCATTCAACATTAATGAATCATTTAATGAAGCATTTATTTTATTATAATGAATTTATTAGCATCCCCTATTTGGATCACTCCAAATTAAGAAAATAATTTCAAGGTAATGTTGAATGCCTTGTATTTTTATATTGGATTTTTGTTAGGTTAGTGGTTTAATCACATATTTTGACCCATTAATTCTCACAACGTATAGTAAACTATTCCAAAATAAACTAAAATTCCATAAATAATGATTTTATTATAGTGGTCTTTATATTTTAGAAGTTAGAATTCTATTTAATACTCTAAATAATGGTCATATAAACTAAAAATTATAAATTATGGTACTTATTTAAAAAAATATTCAATGAAATTTTTGAATCAGTGCATCGTATTTTGTAAGAATTCAACAATATAATCATTGACAAGATGGGTTGAATTATTATAATTGTTGATAATTTCCCAAGGAATAATTGATGTTTGTATAAGATTAATAGTAACTTTAAATTTACAAAAAAAATTAGGAAATTAAAATTTTATGTAATGATGTACAAGATGATAAGTAATTTGAAGATATAGAAAAATGATTCTGTGAGTGTGACAATTTATTGACATGTTTTTTCTTAACAGTGGAAACAAACTCATTCTGTTAAAAAATGGTTATTTCATTTAATGATCCCCTTCTGTTTGATCCATCTGTATATATGGCCTAACTTATTGATATGTGATTATGTTAGAGGAAAATTAGATTGTAAAATTAATTTATTTTAAATAGTTTTTAAGAGACCATGGCATGATAAAACAATGGATGAAAACCAAAAATGTGGATTGTTTTGGCCCACTATTCTATGATAAGCATGAGAAAAAATGATTACATTTGATCAATGTAAAAGAACAAGATCCAATGGAAAGGGAAAAAAATACAAAACACTATAGTATTTAGTTTTTTGTATTTTTTGTGTATTGAATTTACATTATGGTCCTTATATTAGTTATTAAGATAAAAAGAATATTTCAGGTGCATTATGTTTTAGATTATTTGGATGTTGAATGTAATTCAAATAAACAGTACCAATGTTAAGATTAAATTTGTAAAAATGAATATCTTTTTATTATTTTAAAATAAATTTGTTATTAAAAGTATATTAATTTACATTTTTCAATAATCCCCAAATGTGGGTACAAATAAAATAGAATTGGGTTTGATAAAACACCACCATCCCATTGAATCTCTAAACATGTGGTCAAGTAGAGCCCTTCAATATAGTGATTAATAATATTTTAGAGAGTAAGATGATTGAAAGATATAATTATTAGAGTTAAATAAGTGATTATGAATTATATTTTTATACAATATCATTGAAAACTTGGATATTAATTTTCCTTCTTTTAATCTTCTTATGTAATTCATTCAATTTACCAATAGATATAAAAAATATGTTTTATATGATGATGATGAAGATGAAAACAGAATTGAAAATTTTTGGGAATAATTGAGTACTGGGGCTAGATTAAATGATAAAAACGTGTGGAGATGCATATGATAATGTGAATACTTACATGAAAGATATATAGATGTCACAATACTAACAAATCACATGACAAATGTTTTTAACATGACATAATGTATAATTTTTTATCACATTACTAAAATTCATTCATTTAATAATGATGTCACAAAATACATGACCATTAATTTTAGTGATAGGTTATCTTAATGGATACATTTTTATCCAAATGGAATAAAAACCACTATTCAAGCTCCCAGTGGCTGGAGGGGAGTGACAGTATCGCTGGTGTTTGGGGATCGGTGTGGAACATGAACTACCTAGATTGGTGGATCCACAAATGTGAATCTGTTGTTTATTAGGGTTATAAGGGATGTTTTATAACCAAATTTTTTATAGGGAATATTTTTAACCACATTTTTTTGCAATGGGGAAGCAAAGTGGTTAGGTTTGGGGGTCGTGGTCATCAGGTCTAGGGTGAAATTCACATTGGTTGCAGGTTTCTCCAGAGGTAATATAAGGCCATGAATATTTGAAACCTAGACTATATAGGGCTACGTGGGGATGATAGTATTAACCATTCGGGGTTCTATTATCTTTTCAGGACCTAGAGATTTTTACACCCACAAGGGACTAAGCTCTGTTGGGATGAAAATGAATTATATAGTTTGATTAGGGTTTCTATTGAAAAAAGACAAAAACACCCATTCAATGTGAATAGAAAATGGTTAAGTCTACACATTGACACATTATATGAATGATATATCCACTCTCTAAAATATTCATGAATTATTTTAATGTATATCTATCTATCAAATTTAAATGTTGAAATAACTAGTGAAAACAAAGGAATTTATAAAAAACCAATAAATATATTTTATTTATTTTGGTTTCTCATAGATTTTTTTATTGTTAGATAAAGGTTTCACTTATAGATTTTCCTTGAGAAATCTCAGAGGGAAAACAATTTTCAAAAAAATATTAATCCTATGAAATTTTACAGAATTAATTATAATAAGGAGATGATGATTTCTCCAAAAATGGAAATTCCAATGGGTTAGCTTCCCTATCCAGTTAGTTCATAATTATGCGTATTTTTTAATTATGATTAGGTTCAGGATTCCATTTCAATAATCATACATCATACAAAGTTCCATGAAAATCCATGTAATTTCATTCTATAGATGCACCTGATCATTTGAAATGGGGATATCATTTTCCTACCATGACATTCACTATGACATACCCATCGTAGGAATCATATTTTAGTTCACTTTCTGTTTGCCCCATGAAATTTCCCAACACATTGTCTGGTAATCATCTATAAATGTTTTCGTTAGGTCAACTATGGTGGGGTAAAATATTACTTATCTAGTGACACAATTCCATCTAAAATGTTCATATTGTTGGACATGGTGGTATATATGAGTTTATAGATGATGAAATTCATTCCACTGTTCAAGGTAGTTCTCAGGTAACCATTTTATACTTCTAATTTGAAATCGTCAACCATACAAAAATTAAAATATGTATTTAAAAAACCTTGATAATTTCTCATTTAGGGCCATCTAGGATTCTTACCACAGTGAATATCCTTAAGGATATTGGATTTTTTCTTCTCAAGTGGAAGAAAATAATGATGAACTATTAGGCCTATTTCCCACTACATCTATAAAACCCCATTCACTTCTCTCTAATACTAATAATAGGAGTCCCTCACCATATTTCATTTCATCACCTTGAGTCACACCTAATCCACAAGTAATCCCTAATTCCTTATATATTCATTCAATTCCCTATGTACATTTCCCCATCTACTGTCACAGTACTTCATCATAAACATTTTTCCATTTTTATCATATCTACCTAATCTCAAATACCCAAACTGAACAAATTCACTATAGAGTATATATTTTATTTCTATAATAATTGTCATCCCAAATGAATATTTATCTTCTATGAATTTTTAGATCTTCCCCATTTATTCCTTATTAAATTTCGCTACAAAGAAGATCCCCAAACCAATTGCCAACACTCTACCCAAAAATTTCCCAATTGATATTGTATAAATTTGTCTCCAACCCATGGATTGTTTTTTTTACCAATTACCAAACCATTTTAAAAAGTAGGGATGACTCAACAGTTTTCAAAACATCTCTAGGTATGATGAAACACATGAACATTGAATTTCATGAAATCACCAACTTTAAAAATCTGAAGGCACTAGAAGATTGAATGGTTGATGCTTGGATATCATTCGATCAATTCCATTTTCATAATATTAAGATTAATTAACATAATATTGAATACCCCTTAAATTTTTTCCATATTGATATTATTCAAGTAAAGGTGAGGAAATATTGATTTTTGATTTTTGATTTCATCCAAACTACTATATCAGATCACATGGGTGTTTTCATAAGACATGATGATAGTCAATATCATCTTAAATTTACATAATTTTTTAATAATGTATAAATTTACATATAAAGGGTAATCAATTCATGGGGGTATGATAGATTAATCAATTACTCATAATATGAAACAACCTCCATATAGTGTAAATCTCTTACAAATAATATATAACCCCATGAATATTCTATCAAATCCAAGATCTCTTAGGTCAAAGACACTTATACGAGACACATTCAATGGGAATTTACAATTTCCTATCTATGCATGTCTAAAATCTATTATTTAGTGAACCATGTATATATCAATATGTTTCTTTAATATTTTAGGGGACTAATACTCAAAATTACATTATTGATGTGTAACATTATAATAATGTATGTTGCAAGAGGAATATTTCATTTTTTTGTGGTGAATTTTTTCCTGATCACCAAATTATTGAATTGTCTTATGGTTTTCAACCCCTCACCCAAATGGAGAAAATTATAAAAATCAATATTTAGACATTTAAAAATATGGGTATGGTTATAATGAATTAAAAAAATACAGAAGAAAATAATGTATTTCTATAAAAAAAAATGGGGACATTTTCAATCAACATTAAATGATATCCATGGACTCCCACATTATCCATTCAGATATATGTCTCAATATCTCATATCATAGGAATTACCTGATTTTATGTGATGTGGGATTTATTTTATTACTTTTTACAATAACCATATTATGGATTAACATTTTTTATGTAATTAAATGTGATTTTAAATTATAATTACTTTATTTGGTCACATTGTTCATTAATCTGTTATTCATAGTATACCATGATGGTAATTTTTTTTAACTGATTCATTTTTTATGAGTTATTTTCTCAAATGATTTTATAATTAAATCAACGCATAATATTTTTAAATCAATATTTTAATATTTTTATTTATAAATTCAATTTGTGGAAATTGATTGTTCAACAGTCCATGCAATTATTTTTGTAATTCAAAAATTTATTGGATTTACTATTATTCTTAACGGATTTAATTAAATTAATAAATAATTAAATTGTATTCATGTTTGGAAATTTAATGATAATAATCTATTATTTTTTATTATAAAATATTATTTTTGATGAAAATTTAAGATTCTGTTAAGCTGAATCTACATTAAAAAAAATTTCATAGTGAGTTTAAAATAATAATTTTAAAAAATATCATAATACTTTATATGTTTATTTTTTTACTTATAGTCTGTTTAAATTTTTTGGTTGGTAGATAGAGAACAAAAATCTTCAGTTGATGGAACATAATAATTGTAGTGGTCATCACAAGACTTACTATGACCATAGAAAGTATTTTAATAGCTATACTATATTGATTTAGAACATGATCATACATGTTTGAATATTTTTGAACAGTAGTCTTTTTTTTCATCAATATAAGTAATAAAAAGTAATTAGTTTAGCTACTTATTCATAATAATTCACCCAAAAATTCAAAATCTTTAATGGGTACCCATAGATAAAAATTAACCAAATAGTATTATAAGATTAAGGCTATAATCTAGAGAATTTACAAGGAAGAAAAATTACTAGGGATAGTTAAATCGGGAAGAAACCACTTATTTTATAATCCCATGATGGATCTAATGGTGTTAAATTAGTCAGTTTTGATCCTACTCATCCAATTTTTATATCTAGACAATATTGATATATGAAAATTATAATAGTAAATCAAGCTTCATATGATGTGGTGTTTTTAGAAGAAAAAAAATCTCAAAATGTAGGGTCAAGAACAAGTGAATATTTTTTTCTAATGAGCATAAATGTAATAATATAATAAATCAAATACAAACATGATATGGTTTGACCTAGTTGTACCCCCTCTATGGAAGATGATAAGAATAATTCTTAACAATAGTGATGATGAAGATGCACATAAAAACATGATATCTGGTGACAAGGCATAGGATTTAGGATTTTAAAAGAAGATGATATATGGAAACAACCAGTTTTTGGGATTATTAGTGTATCCAAATATTATAATTTATATATTTTTTCTCAAATAAATTTTTTACAGTATAATATACTCCCTATTTAGTGTTGATTGAACACAGATGGTCTACGGTATTTTATCATGGTGATGCTGAAAGAATATAGTGAAATGCATGTTGGGTTTTTTGTATAATTATAAAATGAGTCCTAATATATTGTATATTCCTTTTATATCATTGAATCATGAGTTTTATATAGAACACTGTTATAGGAGTACCAAATATTAGTTTCCACTATGGAAGCGGTTTGAGGCAGTTCTTTGTGTTGACATTATAGGTGAAGGGTGTACTTAATTTATAGATGAATCATTCCAAAAAATAGTTTATTAAAAATGTTGACCTAAAATTTTTTAGGTTACAAATGAGTTATATATTAGGAATAATCATATAAAAAATAAATAGTTAAAAGGGATATTCTAATATCACATAATTGTGAGTTAATGCGAGGAAAATTGCCACTGAGGTTCTTCCACCTGAACTTGTTAAATGGTGGTGAATTCGATATTCATTGGAATTATGACTCTTCAATAAAATATTATTATTTGAGACACATAGTTTTGGAGGATATAGACTCATAAATCCTATATAGTATGATATGGGTAGATTTTTTCGTGAAGACACATTTGAAATATAATGATGATATTGGAAGGGATATTTTAGGAAAGAAAAATATACTGGATAATGGTAGATTTATGCCCTCCCCCATTTATCTCTCTATTCAACCATTTATTATAATTGAATCATAATAAAAAATATTTATTTATAAAATTTTATTGGTAAAATCATGATTGGTATAATGATATTTTTCTAGTTTTAAACTTCATCTTGGGTTTATTGATTTTAATTATACTATGTTGTTGCTATTCATATTCATGGGAAAAAATTTATAAATACACCATGGATAACACATTTGATCTTTAAATAATTTTTTACAATCATAAATAAATATCACAAGAAAATTTCCAGAAAATGTGTTTTTTATGTTATAAAACCTTGATGAAAATTTTCCTAAGATTTAATTATAATTGAATGTTAGGACCATTACCAAGTCATTTAAAGTGGAAAAATTAATTTATATTTTTTACAAACATAAATATATAACTTAATTTCTGTCAAATACATAATGTATTAGGTTCTAATTATTTTTTATCAATGAATATCCAGTCAAATATTTTCATTATTTAAATTATTTTCAAAAAATAGATTATCAAAATTCCCATGGAACATCAATTTATTTTTAACTCATCATGTGTTTAGTTTATCAATATCTTGTATAATTTTTACATTAAACTAATTGTATCAAATATAATTCATAATAATTTATCTCATATTACAACTATTTTTTGTTTTTTTAAATTTAGTTAATGTATTTTCATTTTTACGATATTTACTTGCTTAACACATATTCACTTTTTCCTTCTATGTCGATATGATCCTTTTCAGTTAAAAAATATTTGGGAGGTAAAAAAACATTATTAGACTTGTGAAATATACAAAAAATATATTTTCTTATATGGAGGGAACATGTGACAAAGACATGAAAAAAACTAAACAAAATTTTCAAAAAAGAACCATCGTCAATTCCATAATAAAAATATCAATGATAATTTATATTAATACAAAAAATAATTATACCACTAATTTTCTATAAACAATAATTCTTATTTTTAAAACCTTATTAAATTCATTAAATATGTAGCAAAATATTATTTTAACTATAAGATAAAAAAATATTTATAGTGGATCAAAAAAGGGAAAATATGAGTCACCATGCTAAAAATATCAATCCACATCCACATAGGAATGATATAATAGAAATATTTTGTATTAGGGAGTTTAAAGTTTTTATGTCATCTTGGAACCCATTATGAATTAGGAAAACTCATAGGCCAAACAACTATGATGTTAAATAGTCACAATTCTATAAGTCATAATTATACCATGGATTACCTATTTAGGACTGTATTAAACATATTAGGGACTTCTATAGTGTTTTGTAGTAGCTTCCACTAATATTTCAATGTTATGAGGAGAATAAATTGTGATTTCTACCAATTTTACTCATGGTAATTTCTATAACATCATTTCAATAAATATTAAAGGAAATAATTGATACAATTGATGTGGTGTTTTTCTATTTTTTAATGAAATTTTATCCAAGAATAATGAAAAATAAAATTAGACACAAAATAACATGTTTTTTACAATAATAAGGTGAGGTTTTCCATGAGTATTTAGAAACATTCAAAGGCATAACAATTTATTGTTCAAACAATGAATGCACCACCAATGTTTTTATGGAAATCATTTTCTATAGCTCAGACTCATGCCATCAAACACTTGTGGATTTTTATAAGTACTCGACCTTAAAAAATAACATAATATTGAATTTTAGTCAATAATATACATTATTACATATAAAGGATCTATTTGAGTTTAGTGTTTTATATAATTAGGATACCTTATATACATAACAAATCCCATTTATACAAGAGGATACTACTAATACAGTACCCATTTTTTCAAAATATAAAACATTAAAACGTAAAACATGATCTCATTTAAAACAATCCATATCAAACCTCGTGACTCCCTTATTTATATTAGACATGATTAAATCCTGTGAAAAACATTTTAAAAACATTGGATGATTATAATACTCAGTAAGGGATATAAAGAAATAAAGTGTTAGTCAGTGATAACATAAAAACCATTAAAAACCATAATCATAAAAACTCATATGCTTAGAAACATCATGTAGTTTACTTGGGAGATATTTACCATATAACTCTTACATTTACCATTATACAAGAAATAACCATTTTTCAACTTACTTCACCTAATTACCCAATGCATTATAGAGCTATAATGTGGCTCACCCGTCATATCTTGAGCTATAATGTGCTCAACCCAACATATCTTGAGCTATAATGGGATCAACCCAACATATATTGAGCTATAATGGGATCAAACCAATATAAATAATGTTAAAGGAACATATCATGGTAATAATAAAAATTTAAATTTGGATGATGGATATCATGGTAGAAACTATCTTGAAAATCATAATAAACCACTCATTCCATATACATATAAAAATACTTTTTAAAATTATTAAAGAGAGTTTTAGAATGATTAAAAAAAGTTCCTTAAAATATAATTGGAGTGTGAATTAATATAATGGAATGGATATTTGTATAGAATGTTAATAAACATAGAGAAATATAATATAAACAAAAAATTCACCACACCAATAATCTTAAATCAACATAATGAAAAAATAAAAATGTTAACCCAAAGAAAAAAATTTGTTTAAGAATTCTATTACCATGGTATAATCTTACTATAAAAGTGTTTAACCATCTTTTATAATGGTTAAAATAGTGTTATTAATATCTTAATGAAACATATTATTGTTTATAACACTTTATATAATTATTTTACATCATCATTCAACACATTTATTACTAATATTTTGTTATTTACATTGTGTCATGTGCGTTCTTTACATGGTTTCCATGATAGGTTCATGATGGATATTCTTGTCGATTGGGAGTGAAAATATAGAATTGGAATGGAATTGTAGTTAAATATTTAGAGAAAAATAAATAATACAATTTATCGTTTTTTATTCTGAAATTAGGATGATTCAGAAGTTAATACACTAATGATTTGCATTTAGATCATTTTAGTGGTTCTTTGATAATAACGACCAGTTTTGGTTTTATAAATTAAAATATTGTGTAGAAAAGAATTCTAGAACCATGGATGATGCAAAATACATATATGATAACCTGTTTCAACCACAAAAATGGGTTCATGACCAAAATTGAAATAATTAAGGAAAATTGAAATATCATCATCCACGATGTCAATAATTCGACACATCATAGACAGTGTATTTATCCCTTGAATAAATGTGTGAGAAAAATAAGAATGATGATGAATTTTCCATGAACATGAGAACATCCAAAATATACAATATTTATTTATCATTTATTCATCTTTGATATAAGGAGGGGAAGATACTATAAAATAAAAGGAAAGTAAAGGAAAACACATGAAAAAGGAAGACGATTTCTTACCTCTTGATCTCCTCTCCTTGAGATCCTCCTTAAAGACATTTATTTTTACCTTTGGGGGAGACCAGTTGGTCTTGGATGTCCAGAAGGTTATTGGGGGGGTTTTTTCAGAAATTATATATTGATATAGTCTTAAGATGTCTGTGAGGAATATGGGAATGGGGGTGGTATTTATTGTGGATGAGAGGAGTTATTTTAGCATTATTTTAATCATTATTATAATATTTTGTCTCAAAAATATTAATATTCTAAATTTATTGATTAAAAATCTTAATAACGGCATGTGAATTTGAACTAATATGCTTTACATCACTTATAGTGTCCGAAATAGTGTATTTAACTGATAATTTGAATATACGGTATTTTACCTTGTTTCACGATTCATAAAAAATCCAAGAATTTTAGGAAAATCCCAAAAATTTACAATAACCATTTTTTGAAATTTATAATTCTAAAATGAACTCCATTTTTTGAAAATATTATTCTCAATATTATGAAATTAATGTTTAAATAAAATCATACTTAATTCAAAAATTATCAATTTTAATTCTATAACTGCTTTTATATCACATTGAAAATATAACCAAGATGTCCCTATCTTAAATCCATAAGTAAATAATATAATAATACAATTTACTATTCATTAGGTTCATATTACTATTCATAAGGGTATGTTACTATTCACCAACAAAACATGTTGGATCCATCTATCTCCAAATAACATACTGACGACAATTGTAGATGAATGTTTTTCAAAATTAAAGACATAGATGGAGAAAAATTATGTTTAAAGGATACTTATAAGTATCTAATTAAAAAAAATTCATGAATTTGATTTATTTTTTAAATTCATGGGGTGTTAAATTATCCCCACATTCAAGAAATTGCATCCTCGCGATTTTATTTACTCATTAAACAGGTGTGGGTACCTTTCCCTCATAGAAATTTCATATTCCCATGTTTATTCTTCACCAAAAGGGTTTCTACTCAAAAGCTTTACCTGGTGGATTACGTTATTCATCCATACATGTTACCTTAGATTAATAATCTAAACTGGTTTCTCTTTATAAGAATGTTTCTCTTCTAGCTTAACTACTTTTGGGCTCAAGACATGTGATGAATGTGGAACATAGTTTCTCAATATCGAAACATGAAAACCATTCTGTGCCTGAGATAATCCAGGACAAAAAGATACTCAATATGAAACTGGTCCAACTTTATACTTGATTTAAAAAGGATCGATGAATCGCATACATAGCTTTCGTAACACCCCGTCCCAGTTACCCAAAATCGGTGCATTATTATATAACATTATCATGATCACTAGAGATCATGTCCCGAAAGACCAGTCAGTATAGTAGCCTTTGATGTACTAGATACATCCAATATGTTTTACATTACATTATGAAATGAATATTCAACATTGTGTCTCCTTTGAACACACTCATATCCCTTACCCTATCCCTACAGGAAAATCATATTATACTTCTTCGCATCCAGGGAAAAAACATAAGAAAGTGGTGATCTCAGATGAACAGTATGGATAACAATATAGCAGAAATTATCATAAATAAGCATAAACATTTAAGCCAATGTATAAGACTAAAATACAATCCTTTTAAACACAAACATCAACATGATATAGAAAAGATAAATCAAATAATTCCATTTACTTATTTAGATGTATTTTCTACTAGTCAAATAATCACATGTAATATAAATAGCTAATCTCAGAATGATTGACTGCATAAAGTTTTACATATTAACAAAAAAAATTAAAGGACTCATGCCAAGACCCTAAATATCAATTATTTCAAGGCCTTATACCATGATATTAGATCGTCTCATGATACCTACTAATGCATCGAACGGATATAGTGGCCCCCATCGGTCACTTACTATGTCCAATGCGTTATTCATATGAAAAAGTTGAAATGCAACATAAACATTCCTAATAAAACTAGAATATGAAATGTTAATACTTAAACCATATACCATGAATGGTATAATGTTATTACATCCATAGTCAAACATATTAAAAATCCTTCAATAGAATATGGAATATTGTATCATAATGAATCGACTTCAAATAAGTGTAATATCCATCAAAGAATTTTGACATAAATGAAATCAACTCAAGAACTACCTGAGTCAAATATCTCTCTCTACGATAACATAATTTAAAAGTAAAGAAAACATTTATTTCTAAAATATTCTTATAAGATTTTAAGTGATGATTAAAATGTGTTATAATGGAATAAAATTGCCACACCCAGTGTATATGTTAAAAAACAATACTTCCTTAATTTATTAAAAAGGTCACCAAGTACCATGTTTGGAAAATGAAGGATAAATTCCATTCAAAGAATTCTTATAAAATTAAAAAATGGTATAAGTGAATTTAACCCTTATTCTAGGAAATAGTAATAAATATTTTGAAATTAATTTTTAAGAAACACAGATGTAGATGATAAAGAGGTTCTAAGAGACACTTATATATAAACAACCTAGTATTATAAAGATATTGTTAAATTAACCCTTACCTTGTAATTTTCTTTTGTTGAGGGTATGTTATACTCTTTTATAATATTTAAATTGTTGTTTTTTAATTATAAAATAACCTCATACATAAATATGATATCATATATGATCCTCTATTATTACTTTGTAAATAATATTTCAGTAGTATCATTATTTCAGGTGTTAACTGATTCATTTTCCTTTATATATTTTCTTATGTAAGTCATGATTTTTAGGGATAGGATGTTTTTGACTCATATACAGAATTATATTATGTTATTAAAAATTATTTTATAATCATCAAATGAAACTTATTCTTGAATGTTTATGATGGGGAAATAAATCCTATCGCATCATGGAGACGGTAAACTGTACATATACACAAGCTAAAATATCATTCTATTGATGGTGAAATTGTATGTTATTGGATATAAAATAATATAAAAAGAATCATTAACATTTTATTTTAATTATTTAAAACAATTATTCATCATTATTAAATACATTAAAATAATGATGTTTCAAATAACAAACTACAGCATGGCGTGGAGATGGTAAGCTGTACGTGCGCACGTATGGTGAATTTTTCATTCATATAGTAGAAAAATAGTGAATATGGTTGTACCATATTTATAATAACATCATAGTATGTTGAAGGTAGTATATTTATTATTTTTTTTGTGGAGACAACAAAGAAATTGGATGTGGAAGTAGAAAAGAACAATGAAAGAGGTGATTAAATAATTACCTCTTCTTTGGGTGCTTCCTTTTGATTTTAACTAAAGGGATCCTTTGGATCGATTTATGATCAAATTAAGGCCTCTAGGATGAATTTAGGGTGGTTGTTAGGATATTTTTGTAGGGTTTTGTTGATCCAAATGGCATTGGAGGAGTGAAGTTAAGAGAAGGTGGTGTAACCTTTTATAAAATAGGTGAGGGGATCTTTAGGAAGAGCCTGAAATATTAATTTATTATGACATATTTTTTAGTTTCTAATAGCTCTAGATGGATTTATTTTTAGTATACTATGGGTATGGGTCGCAATATTCTTACCCAATAGGTTTTATACAGGTTTAGGTCACCATATTTACATAATCTTTTAGATTTAACTCTTAGTTAAATACTTTAACATTTACCATGTCTTCTTGTATTTTTATATAACATGGTTAATAAACATACTATAAAATTCTAAGGGACCCTAAATGTGTTCATTAATAACATATATATCTTATCTATGTCCTTTTTTTGGATCGTATATTTTTAGGATATTATATCATTTCGTAAAATGGTATTACTTTTAAGAAACCATTTATCACAATTTTGACATTATTTAGTATTTGGTTTTTGTGAAATTCATAAAAACATGATATCTTTGATAAAAATACATTTAATAAACCCTAACATTTAATATTGACATATAAAATTATTTTATTGCCTCAAAATATTCATTTTATTTTTATTTTAATATTAATAACATCAATTATTTTAATCATTTATTAATAAGATAATTACGACATCATCATTGTGTCATAATTAAATTTAATAATTTAATGTATAAAAATTATAAAAAATACTATGATGTTGGAAATAATTTTATATTTATAATTAATATTTATAGTCGAATTTATATTATGTATAACCCTATATTAAACGTGGTTCAATTATTAAAATTTGAATTTAACACTTTTAACTATTCATTGAATAAAATAAATTAAATGTCCTCTTCTAACCCAAAAGGATAAAAACTTAACTTATTTTTGTTATAAGGTATATTTTGTTCTAAAAACACTTATCCAATATAATTAGGACATGTTTTTGATAATTATAACATTAATTTTACCTTTAATTGCCCTATTTACTTTTAACCGTGGTAAATAAAATTCAAAATTTATATTCACCAAAAATTATTTTCGTTGTATTGAACCACAATTTACTAAATATTTTAAACCATGTGTCTAAATTTTTTTAAATTCAATTAAAAAAAGTGGTAAATTTTTTTTATGTAGATTTTCTATTGTTCGTAGAAGGTGAGTGAAAGAAGTTAAAAAATTAAATAAAAATTTATATATCTAATCATACTATAAAATCACTCCAATGAATTACATGAGAATAATATTGGTATTATGTAACTATTTTGAAATTAAAATAAATTTAAATTGAAAAATAATTGTTTAAATAAAATGTTGGTTTAAAACAATAACGCATGTTACTATATTATTCAAAGAAAAACGTATCGTGGAAGCATGCAGGGTTACATTCTTCTCTATTTCAAATAATTTCATCCTCGAAATTTATAGAATATTTATTCAAAAAAATTATTTCGGTGGTTATTCATCATAATTTCCTTTGGTTTCTATGTAGCCTCTTCTATTTTAGGGTTTTTCCAAAGAACATTTACCAAACCAGTCATATAGTTTGTCAATACTTATTCTCTGGTATAAAAAATTATGATAGGCTCTTCACAATAAGGCATATCGGGTTCCAATTCTATTTCTTCGTAGGTGAGTAAATGCATTGGGTCATGCATTTATTTTCACAACAGTGATATGTGGAACACATCATGAACTTCGGAAAGGCTTGGCAGTATTTCCAAATAGTAAGCTGTAACTCCAATTCATTCTAGAATTTTGAAAGGTCTTATGTACCAAAGACTCAATTTAACCTTCTTACTGAATTGTATATTACCCTACCATGGAGATACATTCAATAAAACATGATCTCCTAATTGAGATTCCATATCCTCCCTTTGGTTATTGGCATAGCTCTTTTTCCTACTTTGAGATTCTTTGATGCAGGTTTGGATAATCTACATATTTTCCAATGTTTCCTCAACAAGTTCTGGGCCTACAGGATTTAATTCAGCAACATCATCCCAAAACATGTTGTGAGACACCTATATTCATATAAAGCTTCATATGGTTCAATATGAATAATTAAATAAAAGATATTTTTATAGGAAAATTTATCAGAGGTTAATATTGATCCCACATACCTTGAATGTCATGTAAGAAAGATCTCAATAGCTCTTATAAGGTTTGAATAGTCCGTTCTGATTATTTATCACTTTGAGGGTGGTAGGCAGTTCTCAAACGAAGTCCAATATATAGGGATTTCTAAAGACTTTTCCAAAATAATGTGGTAAAATAGGGATCATTATTAGAATAAATCGATAGGGGTACACCATTAAGTCTTACAACTACACTAATATATAATATTTGTAAATGTTCGAGTGGTTAATCGTCTCTTATATAATGAAAATGTGATGACTTGGTATGATGATCAACATTGACCCATATTTCATCATTCCATCTATGAGTATTTGGAAGCCCCATGATAAAGACCATCATAATATCATCCCATTTCCCCTTAGATATGGGAAGAGGTTGCATGAATCCTCTAGGATGTTGTCTTATAGCCTTCACCTATTGAAAAGAAATATATCTTGATAAGTGATCTTGAATCACAATCTTCATGTTTTCCCAAAAAAAATCATTCAAATCACAATAAATCTTTGTGATTCCAGGATATATAGAGAAATTAGAGCCATGAACATTATCCAACAATTCTCTTTTTTGATCAATTATAGTAGGAACACAAATCTTCTTCCAAAAGTCCAAATTCAATCCTCATATAATTAGTTGATCAATCTCCCATCATTCATAGCTTTAATTTTCTTTTGTAAATACTCATCATCAGTTTGAGAACTTTTTATCCTTTCTAGTAAAGATGGTTTAGAATACATATAGAAAAGTATTGATGTTTCACCTTTATTGATTATTCCCATATCTATCTTTACTAGATCCATGAACATAGGATCTATTTCATCACTCATCTTGTTCAGAACTCGATGATCCTTTATACTCAAAGCATTTTCCACCTTATTTTCCTTACCCAGTTGGTAGTGCATTATGCAATCATAATCCATGATTAGTGCGAGCCATTTCCATTTCCTCATGTGGATTTCTTTCTGTGATAAACATTTCTTCAAACTCTAGTGATCAGAATATATCTCATATTTTTTTACCATAGAGATTGTGTCTCCATATCTTCAGAGTAATATTACAGCTGCTAACTCATGATCCTGAGTATTGTTGTTTTGTTCATGATTTTTATTCTGTGATGCATAGGAAAAAACACTATCATTCTGCATAAGAACATAACCAAAACATTCCATTGAAACATCACTATATATTACAAATCCATCATTCCCCGATGGTAGAGTCAATATTTCAGCATTGACTAAGATTTTCTTAAATTATTCAAAACATTCTTCAAACTCCTGTGTCCAAAAAAATTAACCCCTTTAAATGTGAGCTTTGATAGTGAGTTAGCCAATCGGGAAACTTTTTTGATGAAACGCCAATAGTAACCTCCTAAACCAATAAAACTGTGTACCTAAATTATACTTGTCATTGTTTTCTATTCTTGGATTTCCCTATTCATTGAAGGATCAATAGAGATTCCTTACTTAGAGACAATATGGCCATGAAACGAAGATTCTTGATGCCAGAATTCACATTTTCTAAACATCCCATATAATTCATTTCTTCTATGAGTCATTAGAATAGTGTGCAAGTGATTTTTAGGATCTTTATAGAATTTTTATTATACCAAGATATCATCAATAAATACCAATACTAAGTCATCATGATATTCCTTGAAAACTATATTCATTAGATCCTTGAAAAAAGAGGTTTCATTAGTCAGTAAAAAAGGAATTACTCTAAACTCGTAATGCCCATACATGGTTTGAAATGATGTATTTAGAATGTATTCCTTCTTCATGAACAACTGATGATATCCAGATCAATGGTCAATCGTTCAAAAATATTGACCTCCATGAAGATGATAAAAAAAAGTCATCAATGCAAGGTAGGGGATACTTGTTCTTTATTTTTATAGCAACAATGCACAACCTCATAGATCCATCTTTCAACATAATAAAAAGAACAGGGGATCCAAAATAAAAAAACTATGGTGAATAAATCCTTTATTACTAAATTCCTCTAATTGTTTCTTTAGTTACAATAGTTCCACAATGGCCATTCTATAAGGGGTCTTCGATATGGTCCTTGAACAAGGAATTATGTCAATGGAAAACTCAATTTCCCATTCTGGAGGATGTCTAGGTAAATCCTTTAGAAACACATAAATATATTCTTTCAAAATAGGTACATCCTTTACTTCAACATTCCTTTCCACTCCCATAGTTATTTCACTCTATTCCTCCCAAATAAATGATTTTAGTGGAGCTGCTAGTGGTGGATCTAGATGACAATCATATGGGGATTTTTCTACTCTAAAGATAAGGGACTCCAAATCATCATCAAAAAATTTAACCACATTCTTCATAAAATAAATTTCGCATCATAGTCCAATATCCAATCCATACCAAGGATTATATCAAATTCAATCATGTTTATGACAATAAGATCCATAGATAATGAACTTTTATATGCCATAATTGTAACTGATTGATGAAACATTGTTGCAATGATACATCCCTTAAGAGTTTTGACTGAAAACACCCTTAATAAGTCAAATTGGAAATATCTAAATTTATTGGAAAACTGGGAATATAAGAAAGAATGGTATGATCCATTATTTAATAAAGAATTGGATAATTGTGAGGAAATGATAAAATTACATGCCACCATGTCATTCGGAGCATCAACCTACGTAGTTGCGATCACATAATCTTTGTATTTCTCCCTTGGCCTTTTATAAGGTATGTTTTCTTGGGACTTAGGAAATTCATTTAAATAATGCCCCATTTCATTACAATTATATAATTTAATTTTTATAACCTATTTATTCCTCTTGTAATTACGAGCTTGGTGATCTTTTTCTCCACAATAATAACAAACTCCCATCCCCTTAAGGCATGCACTATGGTATTTCTTCCCACAATTAATACAGGATGGAAATTCAAGTTTTCCTTTCATCCCCTTATTTTATTTTCTAGAGTTTTCAACGGATCTATTATTCAAATTTCATTGCTTTAATGTCATAAGACTTAGGGAATTCCTTTTCTTTCTTAATAGCACAAGAGACTTTATCTTCTTAAGATGAAAAGGATTGTAAGACTATTTCTTGACAGAGATATTGTTTTAACCCATCAATTAATCGATAAAACTTACTTCTTGTGTTACGTATATAATCTTAATCATGCCTTGATACCCTTGTTATGTTATCCTCATAAGTTGTGACATTCTCATCCTCCTTTTGCATCATACTCAGAAATTGCCTTTCCATATCCGATCAATGTTCACAAGGAAATTATTTTTATAATAACATATCATTAAACTCCTTCCATTACATATTTTATACTTCTTAATCCTCTTTTTTGTTTTGAATAAATTACCACCATTGATCTGCATCTCCTGTTAGGCGATAAACTTCCACGACAACATTATCCATTTCGTTACTCCCCAAAGCCTGAAATGTTTTCTCCATGGAACATATCCATTACTCAACTACAAATGGATTTTTATTCCCACTGAATGATGAAGGTCACTTCCTCCTAAAGAAATATAACATTTATTCCTCACATTTGGGATCGGGGTGCCCCATACGGGTATGGTTATTATTTATAACTTGATTGAGTTTTCCCAGTATGGTTATAAGCTGTTCAGCACCAATTGCATCCCCAGCTCCACTAAAATTATCATTAGTAGTACAAAATCCCTAGATGGATTTAGTGTGTTGATGTGTTTTCCATTCCTTCCACTATGAACCATTTATAAACATGGAACACACTATGTTAGTTTATGAATCCCAATGCATAATTCCAAACATGTAAAATACATAACATAAATTGAACAGTTTATGAATATAATCCATAATAATAAAAATTATTTTTTTAGGTATGAATTTATTCATAAATTCTTAATAATGTTTTCTAATGAAAATTTGAATTATCTTAATAATATCCCTCAGGAGTGTCATACCATGTGTGTAGTAAGGCCCATTGTCATTTACAAGGATACCCTGGGTCATGCCCAAAACACCTTGTCATTGTTTTCACTCCTCGGTATATTTGTGCCAGATCAATGTCCACATGCAGTAACTAGATAGGGATTTATATCTTGGAAAACCCACATAATAACTATATTACAAAAAAAAAATTGATGTTATTTTATACTAATCCTCAAAGTCTGTCTTAGGGTAATGTTCTCTAATCAGAGTTTTTCTAAATCTATTTTCCAAGGATTGTAATAATATTCTTCTGATACCAATTTAAAATCCTTGACCCCAGTTACCTAGAGTCGGTGTATTATTACATAGAATTGGATTTATCACAAGAGATCATGTCCAGAAATACCGATCTTTTTAGAGTCCTTGGATGTACTAAATTAATACTTAAGTTTTACATTAAATTATAAAATGAAAACTCAACATTGTGTCTCCATTAAACACAATCATATACCTTAGCCTATTGATGTAGGTCAATCATAACATACTTCTTCACATCTTGGGAAAATAAAACTTAAGAAAGGGGTGAGATCAGATTCTCAGTAAGGAAAAATTATAGCGGAAATTATCATAAATAATCATTAAAATTTAAGACAATGAATAATACTAAAACACAGACCTTTTAAATAAAAACATCATCATAATATGGAAAATATAAATAAAATAATTTCATTTAATTATTCCCATGGATATTCTACTAGTAGAATAATCACAGGTAATATCAATAGCTAATGTTGTAATGATGGAATGCATAATGTTGGACAACTTAGCCACAATGTCAAGGCCTCGTTCCATGACCCTAAAAATAAATTTTATCAAGGACTTGTTTCAAGACACTGGTTTGTCTCACTATACCTATCAATTTATCTTGGGGGTAGTGGGACCCATGACACTTACTACGTCCAATGAATTCCTCAAATGAAAAGGCTGAAACATAAAATAATCATTCGAAATAAAAATATAATATAAAATGTTAATAAATTAACCATAAATAATTAATGGTATAAAAATACGACATCCACAATCAAAAATATCAATGAAACTCAAATACAATATAGATGATTATATCATAATGAGTCAACATCACACAAATATAAAATCCATCAAAGGATGTTAGCATAGATGAAATCAATCCAAAAACTATTTGAGTAAAATATCTATTTCTACATTGAAATAAATTATTAGTAAAGAAAACATGTATTTTAAAATATTTTTATAATCTTGTTAGGGAAGTTTTGAAGGTGTTATAACAGTCAAAATGGTCGCACCCACTGTATAGATTAAAAAAACATTCAATCCTTAATTTGTCGAAAAGGTAATAAAGTACCTTGTTTGGAAAATGATGGAAATCTTTAATTCATAAAATATTATAAAATTCAAACAAGGGTTTTAATTAATTTAAAAATATTCTAGAAAATAGTGAAAAAATGTTTTGAAATTCATTTTTAAGAAACACATATGTGGAAGGCAAATATGTCCTAGTAGACACTTACATATAAACAACCTCAGATAATAAATACATTGTAAAATTAACCCTTACCTTATACTTTTCCTTAGTTTAGGGTATATTAACCTTTTTAATAGTAGTAAAATAATTTTTATTAACTTATGAAAAACCACATACATAAATATGACATCATATATGATCCGCTATTATTTCTTTGTTAATAAAATTTCAGTAGTATCATTATTTCAGGTGTTAACTGATTTGTTTTACTTTATATGTTTTTTTTATGTAAGCCATGTTTTTTATGGATAGGATTTACTTGATTCATATTCAGAGTTATATTATGTTCTTAAAAATTATTTTTTAATCATCAAATTATAATTATTCATGAATGGTTACGATGTCGAATGAAATCTTATCCTATTGTGGAGACGGTAAGTCATACATACGCATGAGAGACAATATCATTCTATTGATGGTGAAATCGGATTTGATTGGATAGTATATTATATATACAGAATCATTAACATGTTATTATTATTTTTTACATCAATTATATATCATTATTATACTCATCCATATAATGAAATGTTGAATGACAAACTACACCATGACCTGGGGATGGTAAGTCTTACATACGCATGTATAGTGAATTTGTCATTCATAGGATGGGTATAATAAAGAATATGGATTTACCATATTTATAATAACAAAATATTATGTAGAAGTTATTAATGTGTTTATTTGGGTATGTAAACAACAATGAAAGTGGACGTCGAAGAATAAAAGAACATTAAAAGAGGTGATGAAATAATTATTGATTATTCGGGTTCTTCCTTTTTATTTGAACAAAAGTTCTCCATAGGTTGGCATTCTGATGAAATTAATGCCTCTAGGTTGATGTGAGGGTAGTTGGGAGGAGATTTTAGCAAGGGTTGTCTGAGCCAGATGGATTTGGAGGTGTAAATTTAAGATAAGGGGAGGTATCCTTTTATAATAGATGTGTGGGGTACTTTAGGATGAGCGTGAAATATTAATTTATTATAAAATAATATTCAGTGAATAATATATCCAAATTGATTTATTTCAAGGATAAGGTTGTAATTGGTCAAAATATTTTCAGCCAATAGGTTTTAGACATGTTTAGGTTACCATATTAACCTTATCTTTTAGATTTAACTCTTTGTAAAATAGATTAACATTTACCATGTCTTCTTGTATTTTTATATTACATGGTTAATAAACTTAATATAAAATACCATGAGAATATAATGTGGTTAATTAATGTCATATATAACCTTATCTGAGTCATTTGGCCGAATCTGAAATTTTTAGGATATTATATCATCTAAAAAAATTTGATTTGTTTTAAAAACTAAATTATGTCAATTTTGACATTATTTTGTATTTGTTTTTTGTTAAAATCATTAAAACATGAATACATTGAAAAGAAATACATTGAATTAACCCTAAAATTTCATATTCTCCTAAGAAATTTGCAGATGGAATCAATAGTTTAATTTTACATTTTTTTAATATTTATAACATTAATTAGTTTAATCATTCATTAATAAGTTAATTACTACATCATCATTGTGTCCTAAATAAATTTAATTATATAATGTCAAAAAATTATAAATAAAATACTATTATGTAGGAAATATTTTTATATTTCTAATGAATTTTTATAATTGAATTTATCTTATGTATAACCCTGTATTAAAAATGGTTTAGTTATTAAAATTTTAATTTTACAGTTTAAGCTCTTCTTCAAATAAAATATAATAAATTTCTTAATCTAACCCAAATGGATCGAAAAATATCTTATTTTTATCCTAAGGTTGAGTTTCTTTTCGAAAAAAACATATCCAATATAATTAGGACATGTTTTTGCGTAATTATGACATTAATTTTACCTTTAATTTCCATATTTACTTTTAACTGTGGTAAAAAAAATTCAAAGGTTACTATTCATAAAAAATTATTTTTATCCTATTGAAAAACATTTTACATACTAATGTCAACTGTGTCTCTCAGATTTTTGAAATTCAGTTCATAGAACCAATAAAATAACATTTTATGTAGATTTGCAAATGTGTCTAGAAGGTGGGAAAAATCCGTTAAAAAGTTCAATAAAATTTTATATATCTAATCTTTTTATAAAATGACTCCAATAAATTACATTGGATTAATATTGGTATTATATATCTTATTTTAATTTAAAATAAATTTAAATTTAAAAATAATATTTAAAATAAAAAGTTATTTTTAAAAAATAACGCACTGTTTTCACTATTCATCAAATATTGAATTTTTTTAGAAAAATACAAAAAATTCATCCTAAGATAATTATGATATTACAAACCCAAATATGATGTCCATTTTTTAAAATAAAATTTATAAAATTTTAATATGTGGGTATTACTATGGATAAATTCTTTTTAAATTGATAGTTTGATTGGTCATGGTGTGCTGGAACTTGAATTTGTGTACAATGCAAGATATTTTATTATTCAAAGAAAAATGAACCATGGAATATTGGGGTATTACATCATTTCTTTATTACCAAAACACATCACACTTTTCTGAGGAGTGATTTTATGGAAAACCGGGTTCCTACTTCGAATAAGAAGTCTTTCCTTTTGTTATCTACGTAACTTTTCTTCCTACTCTAAGAAATCATCATGTGTTGTTGGATCATCAACACATTATTAGACAATTTATCTACTAATTCTGGTCCCATCAACTTCATTTCCCCAACATCATCCCATAAATTAGGAGTTCAACACCTCTTCCCAAATAATTCCTCAAAAGGTGCCATCTCTATACTGGAATAAAAACTATTTTATCAGAAAACTAAAGAAATTTTTTGATCCTAACATCCCTTGTAGCCCATTAAACAACCTCAATGCATATCCTCAAAGGTTTGAATAGTTCATTCTGACTGCCCATCTGATTGAGGGTGAAAAGCTGTACTGAAATTTATTTTTGTGCCCAACGACTTTTGAAGCCCCTTCCAAATGTTAGAAGTGAACATGTGATCCCGATTAGATATAATGGAAAGATAAACTCCATGTAACATGAAAATATTTTTAAGGTATAATCAAGAGTGTTTATCCCATGACATTATGTACTGAATATAAAAGAAATGTGTAGATTTTGTCAGCCAATCAACAATATCACAAATCAGATTGTTATCTCAATAAGGATTAGGTAGTCCCACCACAAAGTACATCGATATATTCTCCCATTTATACTTTGGCACTGACAAAGGATGTATTGTCCCCTTTGGTAACATTCACTCTGCTTTAACCTATTGACATGTCAAACCATTCATAGTAAATTATGAAAATATCCCTTTTCATTCTATCCCACTAGTAATACTCCTGAAGGTCTATATTCATCTTAGTAATTCCAGGATGAACTGAAAATGGAGAACTATGTGCTTCACACAACAAATATTTATTTAACAAGGAATCACAATGCACACACAAGCTTTTTCCTAATCATAAAACAAAATATTTATCAAGGTGAAATTATCTTTACTTACCCATTTTAGTCAATTATACATTTTTCTATAGCTCACGGTATTCTTATTATGCTTGATTAAATCTATGTGACAAAATTTTTTGCACTGAATCCTGAATCAAAACAGATGTATTCCCAACACTGACAACTTCTAAGACAAAATTCATCAAATCATTAATTAAGAGATCATCTTCCAAATGTAACATGGTTAATGATGATTCATGTTTTCTAATCAAGGAATCGTCCACATTTTTTGTTATTCCTGGATGGTAATTGGTTGTTCAATAATAATCCTTTATCAAATCAATCCATCTTACCTTCCTTATGTTTAACTCCTTCTGAATGAATATATACTTCTGACTTTTTTGGTCAGTATATATTTGACATTTTCCTCTTTATAAATGATTCCTCCAAATTTTTTAAGAACAAACCATAGATTCCAATTACAAATCCTGTGTACAATAATTTAACACGAGGGGTGTTAATTTTCTTGTAGCATAATCATTTACCTGATCATTTTTTCATCAGAAAAAACCATATAACTTCAATGAAACATCACAATAGATGATAAACTCACCATTTCTGGAAGGGAAGGCCAAAACAAGAGCATTTAACAATCTCTTCTTTGATTTATGAAAATAAACGTCATAATATTCTATCCCAAAAAATTTAACCCCTTTTCATTATAACTTAGTTAGCGAGTTATATTACTGTACAATGTTTTTAAAACCCATCAGTAAAAACCTATTAATACAAGAAAACTACGGATCGCTGTAATATTTGTAGGTCTTTTCCACTCTTCCGCCACTTTTGTTTTAGAAGGATCGACAGTTATTCGATCCTTCTTTACAATGTAACTGGGAAAACAAATCTGTTGTAATCAAAAATCAAAAGTTCTGAATTTTCCATACAGTTTCTTTTCTTTTATGGTTTTCAAAACAACAATTTTAACTTTTTTATGCTCTTATTTACTTCTATAATATACCATAATTTCATCAATAAACACAACCAAAAATTTATCCAACAACTAATAAAATATCTTATTCATAAGATCCATGAATACGAAAGGTGAATTAGTTAACCTAAAAGGAATAACTACAGATTCATAATGACCATATCTAATACAGAACGCAGTATTCGTGATGTCTTCATCAATTAAATTCACCCGATGGTACCCCAACCACATGTCAACCATTGAAAAATACTATGATCCCTGGATCTGATCAAATAAATCATCGATATGACTCAAGGGATACTTGTTTATAATATTAATGTTATTAAAGTATCTATAATCGATTCAGAGGCTCATTGAACCATCTTTTTTCATAACCAACATGGTAGGGGAACCCTATATTGAAGTTATGAGTCAGATGAAGCCTTTATCTAACAATTATTTCAACTAATTTTTTAATTCCATAAGTATAATATGGGAAATTCTATAAGGATGTTTAGAAATTGGCTTTTCATCAGGATCCATGTCAATAGTAAACTGATCCTTTTGAATTGGAATAACACGAGTAAAATAATCAAGAAAACCATCTAAGTATTCATTTACCACTAGTACATCATTAATTTGGATATTTACCTTATCTTTAAAAATATGAGAATGATAACATTAATTTCCATAATTTATTATTTAATAATTTTCTTGATATGTTATTAATGGTATGGGTTTATTCTTGTACACAATGTTTAATTATTTCAGCCAAAAAATTCTTTTTCTATGTAATCTTACTTAATATGACAAAAATATAGCTAGTCCATACCCATAATAACATAAAACTCTACTACAAGAAAAACAACAACGTTTTCAGGTAAAATATTTCCATAAAGAAGGATAGACAGATTCTTATAATTTCTTGTTTCCACAATATATCATCCATGTGTTGTCAACATGAGAACTAATTTTATTTCATGAGGTTGAATTACCATTTTTTCAAGAAATTTCTCAGAAATAAAGGAATGTGTAGACCCTGAATCAAATAACAAATTTTCAAATTATGTAAAAACAAGAAATGTACATAATATCACCTCATTTGATGGATTGACATCTGCTGAAGTGGTTGAAAATCATTTTACCAAACCCTTCTCATTATAATATTAATGATTCCTTACTTGAGTAACTAGCTTCGAACAAACACTATCAAAATGTACAAATTTGTTATAGTTAAAGCATCTCAACAATGACTTCTCATTAATTTTCGGATCATTTTCCTTAAACTCATGATACATGTGTCCAAACATTCCACATCAGTATAATTTCACATAATTTAGAAGACTTTCACTAGGATGACTTTTACCACAATTTTCACAAGAAGGAAAATTCATTTTCTAAACTAAAGACTTATTTGATGAGATCTTCCTCATATCCTTCCAACATGACCACTTCCTAATCTTTTAATCACAAGGAACATATGTTTCATAAAACTAAATATAAATTTTTTCATCACAATGAAAAATCTTCTCCTAGATTTTAAACTCTCGTGAGGAAAAATCACTTCTCCAAAATGGTTTCAAACTAGAGTAAAATCTATTAATTTTACTTTCAAAATCCTGAGTGAAATCCAGTACATGCCTAGTTAGTCTTCTAAAATTGGGTTCATATGCATACATAGAATCATCAACTTTAGACTCCAGTTTCATGAATTGTTTCTCCATTATATGTTGAATAGTTTTGGGAAATATTTTTTTTGTTGAAAATACTATTAAAATCACCCTATTCCAGACTGTAGAAATCATCTATTTCTCTGCTATTCATAACCAAAGGTCACAATTGATCGAATTCACCTTCTAATTGATAGATGGATATTATTACCCATTAAAATTATAAACATTCGATGACATAAAATATCTTTTCTAGAGCATTGATTCATCCTTCGTCTATCACTGGATCTGCGGTTCCACTGAAAGCTGGTGGATATTGCCTCATAAAATTCTACATAAAAGACATGTATTTTTAGTGGTAGATCATATTACTCTCTAGTATGGATACCACCCCTAATTATTTTTTGGTAAACTGATCCATTTCTATCACAAACTGCTTGGTTCTGACTCCCACTATTTTGGTCTACATATTTGGATAGAAGTCAGCCTTTTGGTGCCTTCCTAATTCATCTTCCCCGTTTCATCAGCTGACAACAATTCTGAACAATCATATCTTAGTGGAAGAAACATGGTATTCTTTAAATTCAATAAAATTTTCAATTAATCATATATTAAAATTCATTTATGTAACTATATTATCATCATCCTAACCCCTAAAGATATCCAAAGCATCCTTTAATACCAACTATAAGGACCCGACCGTAAAAAGTAACTTAATCATAAATTTTAGTCTAGAATATAAATTATTACACATTAAGGATATTTTTAAGATTATAGATTTATATAATTACAATACCTTACAATCATGACAAACCAAATTCAAATAAGAGGATTCTACAAAAAACAGTATCCATTTTTTTGAAAATATAAAATGTTAAAACATAAAACTTGATTTCATTAAAAAAAATCCATATCAAACATCAAGACCCCATTATTTCTCTTACCCATCCTTATATCATATGAAAACACATTAAATTTTTTTTTCAGAATAAAACTCAATAAGGGATATAAATAAAAAATGTGTTAGTCAAGTGACAACATGAAAACCATTAAATCCTATAATCATAAAAACTCATATACCTAGAAACATCATGTAGTTTTATTGGGATATATTTATCATATCACTCTTACATTCCACATTACACATGGAATAAACATTTCTTCAACCTCCATCTCTATATTAACAAATGAATAGGAGTGCTACAATGGGGCTCACTCGTCATATCTTGATTTATAATGGGCACAACCCCACATATCTTACGCTATAATGGGATTAACCCAATATATATGGAGTAATAATGGGATCAAAGAAATATATGTTGAGAAATAATGGGCTCAACCAAACATAAATAACGTCCAACGAACATATCTTGGTTATAAAGTATCTTGAAAATCATAGGAAACCACTCATTCCATATACATATTAAAAACAATCCATTTTAAATTTATTAAAGAGAGTTTTAAAAGGATATTAAAAAGATTTTCCCTTGAAATATAATTGGACTGATAATTAATAGAATGGAATGGATATGTGTATACACTGTAAATACATAAATTTCTATATAATATAAACAAAAAAATCATCACACCAATAATATTAATACCACATAATAAATAAAGAAGAAGGTCAACCCAAAGAATGGATGTACGGTTCACAATTCCCTTACTATGAGTTCTTAATACTTCAAAGGATTTTAAACCTCATGTATAGTGGTAAAAAGAGTTTTATTAATATCATAATGAAACACATTAATGTTTATAACACATTATATGATTGTTTTACAACATTATTCGGCACATTTATTAGAAATATTTTGTAATTTACATTCTCTTGGGTGCGTTATTTACATGGATTACAAGATTGGTTCATGATGAATATTCTTATCTATTGGGAGTGAAACTCTAGAAATAGAATATAATGGTAGTTAAATATTTTTTGAACCATAAATTATACAATTTATCATTTTAAATTCTGAAATGAGGATGATTCCTATGATAAAACATTAATGATGTTTGTTTACATCATTTTAGTGGTTCATTGATAATAACGACCTCATTTTGATTTATAAATTAAAACCATTTGTACAAAAGAATTTCATAACTGTGGAGGAATCATAGTACATATATCATAACCTAGTTCAACCTCAAAATTGGTTTCATAATCATACATGAATGAATTAAATCAAATTTAAATCACTTTGTCCACGATGTCGGTAATTCGACACATCACGGACAATGTTTTTATTCAATGAATTAGTGGGATAGGACAATAATAATGATGATAAATTTTACTTGAACATGATAACATCAAAAATATAAAATATTTCTGAGTCTTTCATGCCTCTTTTATAAGATGAGGGAATAGACTATAAATGAAAATGAAATGAAAGGAAAATACATGAAAAGGAAGAGGATTTCTCACATCTTGATCTCCTCTCCATGTGATCCTCCTTAAGGCCTTTGATATTGGCCATTCAGTGAGAACATAAAGTCATGGAAATGGAAAAGGATTCTTGGGAGGTTATTTTCAAAAATTATTCATTTATCAAGTCTTGAGAGGTATGGGAGGAAGTGGGGAATGAGGGTGATATTCATATTGTAGGACAGAAGGTATTTTAACCTTATTGTAATCATTATTATAATATTTTATCTCAAGACTATGGATAGTCTCAACTCATGTCTCCAAAAATAGTAATAATGGAATATGAGTTCAAAACATGTGGCCTTATATCACTTATGTTGTCATAAATAGTGTATTTAACTGATAATTTGATTATGCTGTATTTTATCATATTTAACTATTCATAAAAAATACAAGAATTTCATAAAAATACCAAAAATTCACCCTAACCATTTTTTGATGTGTTTAATTCAAAATAGAACTCCATTTTTTAAAAATAATATTCTAAATATTATTAATTTAATTTTTATAAAAAATCATACTTAATTTAAAAATTAACAATTTTAATTCTATAACTACTTTAATATCACCTTGAAAAATTAACCAAGTGTCACTATCATAAAGCCTTAATAAAATAAAATATCAATAAAATTTAATAGTCATTAGGGTAATGTTACTAATCAAAAGCGTATGATACTATTCACCAAAAAACAAGTTGGTTCTATCAGACACCAAATAACTTAGTGAACAGAATTGTGAATGAACATTTTTCAAAATTCAACACATAAATGCATAAAAATTATGTTTAAATGATTGTTCTAAATATTTACCTAAATAACTACTTCATTCATTTCATTTATATCTTATATTTTTAGGGTGTATCATTATCACCACTTTTTATAAATTGCATCCTCACAATTTTATTTACGCATTAAACAAGTGAGGGTACCTTTCCATCATACCATTTTTAGATTCCCATGTATATTCTTCCACAATGAAGTTTCTCTACAAAACCTTTACCTGGTGGATTACCTTATTCTGCAATACATGTTCCCTTCGATCAAAGAACCTGAATTGTTTTTTCTTTATAAGAAAGTTTCTATTCCAACTGAACTACTTCTAGGCTCAATACATGTTATGCATTGGGACCATACATTCTCAACATTGAAAAATGAAAAATATTATGTACCAGATATAAACTTGGAGGCAAAGCTACTCAAGAATACAACTGGTCCATCTTCTCTAGAATTTAAAAAGGATGATGAATCTTAGACATAGCTTTACATTCATTCAAAAATGAGTCACAAATTTCAAAGGAGTTATTTTAATGAAAACATGGTCACCTACCTTGAACGATATGTTTTTTCTTATGTTGTATGAATAACGTTTCTCCCTACACTGAGATATACTCATGTGCTACTGGATCATCTTCACTTTCTCAGCCACTTCCTTTACTAATTCTGGTCCCATCGACTTCCTTTCCCTGACTTCATCCCAAAAATCTATAGTTCGACACTTCTTCCCATACAATTCCTCAAAATTTGTCATTTTTATACTGAAATAAAAACAATTTTTATAAGAAAATTCAACTACAGAATGATGTTGGTCCCAACCTCCATGGCAG
This sequence comes from Viscum album, assembly GCA_963277665.1. Taxonomy (NCBI): domain Eukaryota; kingdom Viridiplantae; phylum Streptophyta; class Magnoliopsida; order Santalales; family Viscaceae; genus Viscum; species Viscum album. The sequence goes on from OY728132.1 coordinate 1,937,034,668, forward strand.
TCCATTGAAAAAGCTCAGATCTTATTCTCCAAGGTATGAATCATTTTTTTTGACTTCCCCTCAAATTAATTATGTAAATATGTGATGAAATTTAATTTTGTGTCCAATGACTTCTGAATCCCCTTCGAAAAGTTATAATAGAACCATGGATCCAGATCAAATACAATATAAAGAGGAACTCCATGTTACCTGACAATCTCTTTGAGGTATATTCAAGAAAGCTGATCTAATGAAATTGTATCCCAAATAGAAAGAAAATGTGCATATTTTGTTGGTCGATCAACAATAACCCAAATCACATTGTAATCATGAGAATTATTTTATATTCCCACCATGAAGTCCACAAACACATTCTCACATTTCCACTATGGAACTGGCCAAGGATTTAGCATCCCCTTCGATAACTACTTCATTGCTTTAACATGTTGACATGTAAAACATTTCACAGTAAATTATGAAATGTCCCTTTTCATTCCATCCCACCAGTAATACTCCCAATAGTCTCTATACATCTTAGTACTTCCAGGATGAACAAAAAATGGGGAACTATGAGCTTCACATAACAAATATTTTTTTATACGGGAATCACAAGGCACCCGCAACCTTTTTCCAAATCACAAAACATAATCTTTATCAATGATAAATTTTGGAAACATAACCATTTTAAGAAATTATACCTTTTTCTATATCTCTCGGTATTCCTTAAGTGCTTTCATAATTATGTCTAATAATAATGGCTACACTGAATCCCAAAAAAACATATGTATTCCTTGCACCAACAATGTCTAAGACAAAACTCATAAAATCCTTAATCAAGGGATAATGTTCCAAATGTAACATGTTTAATCATGAAGGATGTTTTCAACTTAACGCATCTTCCACTTTGTTTGATTTTCTTGGATGGGAATTGATCGTGAAATCATAATTTTTTTTTCAATTCGACCCATTTTATCTACCTCATGTTTAATCCTTTATGAGTGAATATATACATCAAACGTTTATGGTCAGTATATATTTTTCATTTGGATTCATATAAATTATGCCTCCAAATTTTCAAAGAAAAAACCACAACTTCCAATTCCAAATCATGTGTGGGATAATTTAACTCTTGTGGTTTTAGTTTCCTTGAAGCATAAGTTACTACCTGATCATTTTTCATCATAACACAACTAAGTACCTTCAATGAAGAATCATTGTAGATGAAAAACTCACCATTTTAGGAAGGCAGATCCAAAACTGGAGTTTTCACCAATATTTTATTATTTTCGGAAAACAAACATCACATTATTCTATCCAAACAAATTTTACATATTTTTATGTTATCATATTTACTAGGTCAGATAACCATGAAATTTTTTTAACAAATCATTGTTAATAACCTACTAATCGAAGAAAACTATAAATATCTATAACATTTGTATGTCTTGGACCTTCATTAACCACTTTTGTTTTGGAAATATCAACTGTTATTCCATCCTTATTTATAATGTGACCAAGAAAATAAATGTTTTGAAACTAATAATCACACTTTCTGAATTTTCTATATAGTTGTTTTTTTCTTTTAATGTTTTCAAAACAACCCTTATATATTTTTCATTCTCCACTTTACTTCTATAATATACTAGAATTTCGTCAATAAGCACAATAAAAAAACATATCCAAGAACTCATGAAATATTCTATTCATAACATCCATGAATAAAACATGTTCATTAGTTAACCCAAAAGGAATAAATACAAATTCATAATGACCATATCTTGTATAGAACATAGTCCTTGGGATGTCTTCATCCTTTACTTTCATCTGATGTTACCTTGACCTCAGGTAAACCTTTGAAAAATACTACGCTCCCAGGAGCTGATCAAACAAATCATCGATATGAGGAAAAGGATACTTGTTATTAATTATAACTTTATTCAAGGATCTATAATCGATTTAAAGTCCCATTGAACCATATTTTTTCTTACCAAACAAGATAATAGTGCCCCATGGTGGATTGATGGATCAGATGATGCCTTTATATAATAATTATTGCAACTGATTTTTAAATTCTAGTAGTTTTGTTTGGGACATTCAATAAAGTTGTTTAGAAATTGGCATAGAATAAAGACCATTGTCAATATTATACTCAACCTCTCGATGAGGAATAATACTAAGAAAATCATCGAGAAAAACAACCACATATTCATTTACTATTGGTAAATCATTAGTCTGGATAGTTACCTTATCTTTAAAAATATGAGTAAGATAACTTTCATTTCCATACTTTATCTATTTTATAGCTTATTAATATTTTGTTAAGGGTATGTGTTCATTCTTGTACACAATCTGAAATTATTTCAAAAAAACAAATTCATTTAATATGCAATCTATCATATCATGATAAAAAGAAAGCCAGTACATGACATGAATAACATCAAACTATACTTGAGGCAAAACAATAAGGTTTTTAGGTAAACTCTTTCTATAGACAAGGATAGGTAGATTCCTATAATTTCTTTTGTCCACAATATTTCATCAAAGTGTTTTTACCATAATATCTAATTTCAGTACATGGGGTTGAATTACCAATTTTATCAAAATGTTCTCAGAAATGAAGGAATATATAAACACTAAATAAAAAAAATTCAACACGTGTAAAAACAAGAAATTTACCTGATACCACATCTTTTGATGACTCATAATTTTCTGAAGTGTTTGAAAATGATTTTACAAATCCCTTATACTTCTAATCTTGTTGATTCCCTTCTTGAGGAACATGCTTCGGTCAAACATTAGAAAAATGACCAAATTCCTTACACGTAAAGCATCTTTTCATAAGCTTCACATTTATTTTCAGATCATTTTCCATGCACTCAAGATACATGTTTCCAAAACTTTAACATCAGTATAATTTTCTAGAATTTACAAGACATTCACCATGACACATTTTACCACAAATTTCACAAGAAGGGAAATTCATTTTCTTACCTCCAAACTTCATTGATTACTTTTTCCCCATTTATTACCAACCTGATAGCTTTGTATTCATGTCAACATAATTCACATATGTTAAAGAAAACTCCATCTCAACTTTTTCAGCATAAATAACAAGCTTCTTGTAGCTTTTAAACACTCATGTGGCCAAAGTACTTTGCAAAAACTGTTTCAAACCAAATTAAAATATATTAATTTTATATTCAAAATCCGAAGTAAAATCTGGTACATACCTGGACAGTATTATAAAATTAGATTCATATACTTCCATATAATCATCATCATTATTATTCAGTTCCAATAATTGTTTCTACATTGTGAGTTGAACTGTTTTGGGAAAATATTTTTTCATAAGAAGACTCATAAAATCCTCTCATTCCAGACTATCAAGATTATCTCTTTCTCTCATATTCTTTACTAGAGACCACCATTTATCAGCTTCATCATTCAAATGATAAATGGATAGTATTTATATTTTATGTTTTGAACATCCCATGACATAAAATATCTTTTCTATATCCTTGATCCATCCTTCGACTATCACTAGATCTACGGTTCCACTAAATGTTGGAGGATGTTCTGTCATTAAAATATCCACAAATTACATGTTTCTTCACTATAGATCATGATCCTCTCTATCATGGTACCAACCCCAATTATTTCTTGGGTTAAATAATCCATTTATTTAGTAAACTACTCTATTCTAATTCCCTCCATTTTGGCCTACAGATTCAGACATACATCATCCTATTGGTTCCTTCCCACTTCAGCTTCCATGTTTATTTTGTGTAAAACTATTCTATAGAAACATATCATAGTCAAAGAAACATGGTAATCATTAAATTATATAACATTTAAAATTAATCATATTGTAAAAATTATTTATGGTATTGAATGAGCATTATCATAACCCCTAAAGTTATCTAAACCATCCTTTGGTACCAACTATAGGGACGATGCCTTAAAAAGATACTTAATCATTAATTTTAGTCAAAGAATATATATTATTAAACATTGAGGATATATTTGAGTTTAGAGTTTTAGTTAATTATGATACATTACATACATAACATACCACATTAATATAAGTGGATACTACTAAAAAGTATCCATTTTTTCAAAATATAAATCATTAAAACTTAAAACACGTTTTCTTTAACTACAATCCATATCAAACATCATGACTCCCTTATTTATCTTACCCATCCTTATATCAGGTGATAAATATTTTAGAAACATGGTATGTGTATAAAAAAATAAGTGGAATAAAAAAATAAATCATTGGTCATGTAATAACATAAAAACCATAAAAACCCATAATCATACAAAGTCATATACATAGTAACCTCATGTAGTTTCCTAGGGAAATATTTTCCATATCACTCTTAAATTCCCAATTACACGTGGAATAACCCTTTGTTAAAATTCTATATCAAGAGTACCTGATGCATTGGAGAGCTAAAATGGGGCTCACCCATCATTTCTTGAGCTATAATGGGATCAACCCAACATATCTTTAGCTAAAATGGGCTCAACCCAACATATCTTGAGCTAAAATGGGCTCAACCCAACATATTTTGAGCTAAAATGGTCTCATCCCAATATATTTTGAGCTAAAATGGGCTCATACCAACCTATCTTGTGCTACAATGGGATTAACCCAACATAAATAATGTCCAAAGAACATATCATGGTAATAATGTATCTTGAAAATCCAAATAAAACACTCAATCCTTATAGATATAAAAAATAATCTTTTTCAAATTTATTAAAGAGAGTTTTAAAATAATTTTAAAAATAAAGTCCCTTAAAATATAATTGGACTGAGAATTAATGGAATATAATTGATATGTGTATAAACTATGAATACACATAGTGAAATATTAAATAAACAAAACAAATTGCCACACTAATAATATTAATACCACATAATTAATAAAGAATAAGGTTATCCCAAATAATAGATTGGGTTACGAATTATGTTATATTGGGTTCTTCATTCTTCAAAAGTGTTTGAAACTCTTTTGTAATGATTAAATGTGTGTTATTAATAACTTAATTAAACATATTAATGTTCATAATGACTTTATAATCATTTTATAATATAATTGGACACATTTATTAGTAATATTTTCTTATTTAAATTATGTCGGGTTCATTCTTTACACGGTTTCCATGATCGGTTCTTGATGGATATTGTTGTTGATTGGGAGTGAAACTCTTGAATTGAAATGGAATGGTAGTGACATATTTCCAGAATCTTAACTTATACCATTTATCCTTTTGAATTCTTAAATGAGGTTGATTAATAATTTAAAACAATAATGATGTTCGTTTAGACCTTTTTAGTAGTTCTTTGATATTAACGATGCCATTTTGTATTATATGTTAAACCATGTGTAGAAAAGAATTCTAGAACAATAAATGAGGAATAATACATATATTAAAACCTGTTTAAATAGTAAAAATGGTTCAAGGACTATACATGAATTAATTAATTCAAATTGAAATCACATCATCAAGGATGTTGGTAATTCAACACATCACTGACAATGTTTTTATTCCATAAATAAGTTGGAGAGGAGAAGAATATTGATGATTAATTTTCCATAAACATGAGAACATCCTGAAGATAAAATATCTCTATAGCTTTTATTGCTACAAGATAATAGGAGGATAATATACTATAAAAGAAAATTAATGTAATGGAAAACAAATGAAATGGAAGAGGATTTCTTACCTTTTAATCTCCTCTCCTTGAGATCCCCCTTAATTCCTTTGATTTTGGCCTTTGGGTGATTCCAAAAGGACTTAGACATGTGGAAGGATTTTTTGGTGGGATGTTTTCTGAAAAAATAGACAATGATAAAGGCTTGAGAGGTGTAGGATGAAGAGGAGAATGAGGTTGGTATTTATAGTGGAGGAGAGGTTAAATTTTAACATTAATTCAACCATTATTAAAATTTTTTTCCAGACTGTGAATAGTCCTAATTCATGTGACAAAAAATAGTAATAATGGAATTTTATTTCTAACCATGTGGCCTTACATCACTTATGATTTCATAAATAGAATATTGAACTGATAATTAGATTATACTGTATTTAACCGTATTTCACTACTCATAAAACTTTTAAAATTTCAGAAAAATACCAATAAATTTACCCTATCCATTTTTTGATGTGTATAAATAAAAAATGAACTCCATTATTTTAAAATAATATCCTAAATATTATTAATTTAATTTATAATTAAAATCATAGTTAATTTTAAAAATAACAATTTTTTATATGGATACTATTATAACACATTGAAAAATTAATCAAGATGTCACTATCTTAACGAATTAAGAAAATAAAATAAAATAAAATTTAATATTCATTATGGTTATATTACTATTCATAAGGGTATGTTACTATTCACAAAAAAACAAGTTGGTTCCATCAGACAATAAATAAATAACTAAATGAAATTACAGATGACCGTTTTTCAAAATTCAAATCACAGATACAACTAATTTATGTTTAAATGGTAGTTATAAATATATAATTAAAACAAAGTTTCTTTCATTTGTCTTATTTTTCAAAACCTTGTGGTGTTACAATTCGTCTTATAGATGGGATTTAAATAACTAAAATGATGATGAATTGATTCAATTATTCAACTCATTACCTCAAAATTCAAAAAATTATCTTAAAGAAAGACCATATTTTTTCAGAGAAAATACTTATATTCACCAAGATAATGCACTAGATGCTAGATAATTCAATGAAACCCTTCAAAAAGAAGTTATAAATAATTTCTAGAGATTTGGAATGTTTAGGAATTTACAATATTTCTAATAAACTCTGACATGCATTTTTTAGTACTCAAGTATTTCAATATGGATTAGTATAGCTTTAGGTTACAATCTAGTGATGATCCTTTTTATGATATATACAACCAGGGGTAGAGAAATAAAACAAATCTATTGTGGAGAGATAAATTATTCTTTATAAATGTTTCTATCAATGGATTCCATAAAAAACATATAAAATAACCCCAAAACATGCCTATGGGTGAGCCCTCAAATTCCGCTAGAATATAAGTGGGTCTAATACATCACATGTGTAGTAGAATATATTCATAGTTAGAAGATAAAAATATTAAATGGAATCACAAAATGGTACCATAAAATGATTTAAACAAAATAGAAATGAAAAAAATTCATAAGGAAAGACAGTTTCATGGATTACACCAATATTATTGGTCTAAAAACATATGATGGTGTTATAAATGATAATATAACATCATAAAATAAAATTCCGGAATTATCTTTCCCCTAAAATATATAACATCATGAATAAGAGTGTCTAAAAATCATTGATCAAATTGAATTAACTACTATTGTTATAAATAAAAAAAGTTAAAAAATAATTTAAATGAAAATGATTAAAGTAAAGTAATGGATTCAACAATAAATTGAGTGTATTCCAACTATTCAAAATAATTTTCCCAACCTATCACATTCCCACAAAATATTAAATGAAAAAATAAAATATCTATAACTCTCATGTTCTTTAGGATTATGAAAAAAACCCAGAGTGAACCTTACTTTAATGAAATCTTAAACCCAAATTCCTTCCTATCTAAAATCAAAAAAAAATTAATAAAACACTAAAGGAATACTGATATTACATCCCCATTAATGGATTTAGTTATTACCTCCAAAATATAATTTATACAAAACCCAAGGATGTGTGTAGTTTTTCATTCTGTTAACTCTAAAGAATAATAGAAAACATTACTATCATTTCAAACCTGCGAAAATATTAAAATTAACCCATTTTTAACTATTTCCATAGTTAAAGTTGGGAGTACAACAATACACCACTTTCAGCCTTCACCTGGTTGATCAATATATTATATACCCCATAAGTAATTTTTATGATAATCCCATACAAGTTTGAAATAATCTTTTACATGCTGACTTTCTTATCATAGATATAAACTGTTATTATGAAGTCCATATAATACATGGTAGACCATTATTATCAATAATTAGTTCGTTGATTATAGTTTCTAAGGGGAATTTAATCTTCATAATAGGAGAGAAAAGGAATAATTTAATGCCTCCAAAAATTCAATGCTACATATTTTGGGAGAAAATTAATTTTGGGATGATTTCTTGTGTGTCAGAAGTCATTTGAATATCTCGAATAATATTTTTGAGGAGTTTTGATAGAAAATTAAAACAATAAAATATTGAATAAAAATCATTGGAGGTTTGAAATATGACTCCTCAACACATTGAGAGTATTGATGTTGCGAATTTAGATAGTTTACTAGGGATGGAAAACATGTCATTTCCAACTATGTATATCTATTTAGAAGATGCATTTTTTATCAATAATCTTAAATAACATTTGGTATAGTATGAAGAAGGTTTTTTTACTTTTAATACGTTTGAGAACAATGATAATAATAATGGATAGCTTATAGATATAATTGATTATTATACTATATAATATGTTATTAAATTATGTTTGAGTTTATTGAACAATTACATATCAAATTCATAGAGTTCTAAATAGAAACATAATTCTTATCTTTACAATGGTAGAAATTCATTGTCCTGAGATTTTTTATCCTATAAAATACATATTATGTTATAAAAATTATGTAAAATGCTACAACATGTGTAAAACAACCTCAAAATAATTTGAACACAATATTAAATAATCTATTATATTCACTATGATTTTATATTATTTATTATTATTGCATTTATTGGATATATAATTAATATGAGTTAATTTTTAAAAACTTTATAATTAAAGTCGTAATATTTTTATTGCACCTTCTTCCAATATAACTTATTTTCAATTTTTTAAATGTAAATTTGAATATTTAAAATAAAACCTTTGACTACACAGATTAATGTTTAATGTGAATTAGTTTTCTAAATTCTTCTAAAAGGATTAATTTTTATTCAAAAATATAGTTTTTATAAAAATTTTAATTTTATGTTTTTATCACTATATAAGAATAAATTAGATGAAAAAATAAATTTTCATTAATATAACATGTATTTATTGATTATAATTTTGAATTAATATATAATATTTGAGCTTATAAATACCAATATTTTTAAAACTATAAAATATTGATTGTTTAATAAAACTAGTTTATGTTCTCCTATTTGAATAAAGTATTTTCAAGGAGATATTAGGTTCTGTATTTTCAAGAATATTGCATAGATATAATTATATTTTTGATAAATCACGTTTTTATTTAAATCGGTGATTAGGAACATTTTATCATTTCTATAAATTATAATTAAAAAACATAATTTTTTTAAAAACTATTTTTTCCCAGCTAATTGTGTCTATTATAAAATTAATTATTCACAAATTTATAAATTTTATATTTTCAAATGATTTTAAAATTGAAATTAAAATGGTTAAATTTAGCTAATAATTAGAATTTTATTTTTTAGTCTTTAATACTAATAACTAATATTAAATAATAGCAATCATTGTAAAACAAAAACTGGTAAAAAAGATTTACTTAGGAGAAATGGAGGCATAAATTGAAAATTATGTTTCAAACTAAGTGGATTTGAATACATTATAATTTTTATTTTATTGTAGTCCAATTTTTTCCATTGATGAGGCATTGATCTTTGAATAGTGTTAGGAATAATTTATAATTCATGGGTGGTTCAAAACAATTTATTTTATTCTCTCCGAAAAGTATATCACTTACACCCTCTATGTGACTCACTAACCCTAATATTCATTTATAATAGTATCACATTTAAATCTCCCAATAATCATATCCCATTGAAAATATATTGGTCACTCATCGATTGCATAATATAGACATTTAAAGGGAATATCCATGTAAAATTCAAGTCTCCAATGTAAATATTATCTTCTTCATAATGATTTATTCTTAATATTAATATTTTAAACATCATATAACCATAATAATATGATTAATTTATAATCATTATTAGTTTTTGTATTAATTTTTTTAACCCTCAGTTATTATTTTCACTCTACTTATTCAAACAAATGATCATCAGTATTGTGTGGTATATACATACTCCCCCACAAATAGACATCACGTGTTATTCATTTAGAAATTTCATGGATGGTATTAATGGTGGTAACAGGGAAAAACTATGATATATCTCAAACAATTATGATTTCTAAATTTAATTTTGTTATTCACCTCGATCCCTTCTCACATGTTATGAAACAATAATTATTATCATGTGTATGAAAGGATTATCGCTGCCTCGGTGAAATGTTTTTTTAAATATTATTTTTCATAGATTATATAAAAAACATAAAATATGGTTATCCATCATAAAAAATAATATTATTTTGATTCATTTTGTGTTATAATGATATTATCTTGAAATAATAAATTCTCTAATCGTAATAATATATCAAGTTAAATCACATTCATGTTTTGGTTGTTTTAACCACCAAAATGGACAATGATTTAAAATATTAAAATGAACGAATATTGTAACCTGAAAAATAATATTATTATTTTATAGTAAATTAATAATAATTGGTATAAGGTTAAATAAATATTTCATTAATTATATATCTAATAATTCATATATCATTATCCCTTCACAAAAATCAGTCAAATAAGCCAAAACAAATTCCATTATTAGGATGTTTAACTAAACAAATTATGTGATTATATAAGATAAATATAAATCAATATATGCTAAATATATATATATAATTATACTAAATGATATATTAATTATTAAATTATTCTAAAAGGATGTCTGATGACATAAACATAATAAAATATAGGAAATAATAATATTTATTAACACATAATAGTTGAAAAAATCTATTTCAACCCAATATAGAAATAATAAATAACTATTAATGGGGAATAAAATATTTAATATATATTTAAAATTTTATGAAATATATTTTTATGGTATCTATTTTAATTTTATATGATCTCCGAGTTCCATCGGCTATAAAAGGAAAACCTTCTTAATTGATACAAATGTACTTTTATTAACATAATTTGTTTTAATGGGAGTATATAATTCAAAATATATATATTTAATATAACTTAATATTCTTATTCATTGTATTTTTACATAAAAATCAGGAACTCTTTCTCTTAAGGGGATTTTATTAGAACATTTCATATGTCGTAAGGGGTTTTTTCTCAACATATCTTTATCAAGACATGATTTAAGGTTATTCATGAATTTATTATTTCTATGGTGTATATAATTACCATGAATTTATATTGATTTACTCCAATATTTAGTCCATTTTATTTATAGAACTGTTTACCTATCAAATTTACACATAATTTTGTTCAAAAATTACCTAAGCAATATGGTTTTCTTTCTCTCAAAAATGATTCATTTTATAAATGATTATGTTATACCCTGTGGTTATATTTAAATAGGGTTAATACTAATCTATTTTAATTTTCTATCATGATATACTTATAGTTCATGATATTCAATTTTCTATTAATTTCATACCTCTAATTTTGTTGTTATTCACCTGTTAAAAATGTTGTAAGGGGTTATTGTGTCTCAAATATTTTACTTAGGTCATAATAAAATAATTGGACTATAATATTTGAATATCTATCTAATGTACCCTATGGTGATGTTATAATTTATTTCTAAACAACTTTATAGTAAAATCAGGTTATACACCAAAGTGATATTCCTTGAGGTTTTTATTCTTTCATTAAAATGATATTTTTTAAGAATAATTTGAATTTATTATAATTTATTATTCTTCTATGTCATTTTTCATTCACCCCTCTAATGTTGTCAATTCCCTACTAAAAACTCAAATTTTATATATTTCAAATGAATCTTTTTTTCCTTTTTTCTTTTTAAAATAATTTTTTCTCAATATTTATAATGATTTAGTTTTACTCAAAGGTTATTTCTAAATGTTCAAATGTTTTTTCAATTATTTGAAAATGAAATATTTATAATCAAACACACGTTTTCTTTAGGAGGTAATTTATTTTTTCAAAGGTTCTTTTATAAAATATTTTTTATTGATGTAATGAATTTTAAAGTATTTTGACTTCCCTATTTAAATTCATCATGCCTTTTGTATGTATCCCCTATTAAATATTTTGTTAAATTAATATTTTTTCAAAGTATTTTAAATTATTATTTTTTGGAGACTTTATATTATTTTTAGGATTTATTTTTTCAAATGTAATATTTTATGTTTTTAAAAATTATTCACTTCACCTTTAAAAAATATGAATTTAATTTTCATATCAATGATTTTAAATGTTTTGTGAAAACAAATTCATCCATATTTATTTAATGTCAATGGTTCATCATTCCTTATTTTATTTTTTGATGAACCTACATATTTTTAAATGATATTATTAATTCAAAAAAATGATATTATTGTAATATTATTTTTTGGTAAATTTTAGTTGATTTTTTGTTATGTTTTATGAAACCCGTATTTTATAAATGTGATCTTTCTGAGATGATGAACTATAAATTTTCAAAGAGAGATAAAAAATCATTGTGTAATGGATTATATATCACATGGTATAAATTATACATGAAATGATTATTGAATAGATAGGTTCGAAAATGGTGAGTGCCAAGGAGTTGAAGTCTACTAATACATTGTTTAGTGAAGTTATAATGTTAATTAGGTCACAAATCTTGATTGTGGTGGGATTATAATTTACTCAATATTTGACATTATTAATCCTTATAAAATCTATACGTCCGGAAAGTATGTGTGTGATATTGGTTTACTCTTCTCAGTATTTTACATGTGAATTGATGGGTGGGTAGTGAAGTGAAAAAAGATATGAAATCATATGTTAATGATTATTTTTCTTTATTTACAATGTTCCATGACACATTATATATTTTTTGTGTTTTATTATTCAATGCCAAGGTAAATGTGATATCATTTCATAGGTTTTATTTTTCTTTCATATTTATTGATAAAACTTATTGTTTATGTTCATTTAAATTAGACATTTTTCTTTATTAAAGTTTCTCATGCGTTTGTGATCTTACCATTATGTCCATTATTATATTTTTCTTTATTTACTTGAGTTCCCTAACTTCAAATTTTTCCATGCCTCATTTTATGATGATGACTGTGTCTTGTGAAATATATAGAAATTGGTCTATAGAAGAATTTTTATAGAGAAATGTTCACAAGCATGGTAAAAATTATGTTTATGTTGTTAATATCCAAGACACTAAATATTTCGGTGTATGGAAAGTGTGAATGTTTGTGATATGTTCTATTCAAATATTGAGATAAATGTTCCATTTCTGTTATCATTACATTGGTCATATCAATTTGGAATTCGATCCATGGTTTTTTTAGATATTAGTTAATATATTAGTTTAGTTATCATGGATGATTAAATTAGTTAACTATGGAGTCATAGTAAGAAGAACTTATTAAAAACTATAAAGATGAGTATATATATAGGATGATATCTAGAATTTTTATAATGTCTTGATTGTAGGGGTTTTCAGATAAATATATCTATTTCTAGATAATACATGTGGATGTGGTTATGGTATTGATGCATCTAGGGTTAGTAACATCCAAAAGAGTTAGTTTAGTGTATCATGGAAATCATTTTGGTGGATGTTGAATGTTCCCTACCTATATATATTGTTTGATTTTCTTAAGGGATATAACTTGGATGATCAGGTATTCTTTAAAAACAAATATTAAGGGTTGATTTCATAGTTACATTGGTGATGTAGGTAAAAAGGTATGAAAGAACAAAAAACAAGTAACTCAGGTATATCCAAATGAGTTAAAATATAAACAAAGAATGAAATGGTTTAAATTGAACGAAGGAGTAAAAAATGAATAAATATTGGCATAAAGAATTCATATTCATATACTGTAATTTTTTGGATATTATCACAATGTTTTTCAATTTTAGTATTTTTTGAATCTAGACTAAATATTTCACATCGTGAAATATATGTCCATAAGATCTTTGAAGAAACGTATTGGGGGTAAGAGTTTCGTAGTCTTTCTGAGGATTATGTGGTGGATATATCAATAGAATATATACATTTATTTTCACATGAATCTCTTAGATTCCCCATTTAATAAATTATAATTATGATTTTAAGGATGGAATTTATTTAAGGGGGTAGAATGTAATAACATATGATTATGGATTAGAGATGGATCATCCCATGAAGAATGAGCCTCATGTGCCTCTAGTTTATCCAATCCCTTCGCCTGTGAAACTAACCCGGTCCCTATTGATGGCCACTAAGATAACGTAACCACTTGTAATCTCATATCTACATCCTCTTTCCCCCTCTCTACCCCATGTTTTTGCATATTTGGTTACATCCTCACCACCATCGCTGGTTAGAGAAGTTCTTCATGGCCCATATAAAAAGTATTTGGGTTTCTATGCAGCTTCTTCTAAGTCATCCAGTATGCATCTGAATCCTAAAATTAATATTAATAAACTTCATATGGGTTTAATCGATATCTATCCAATTATCTATTTTACACTATAGTCCTTCGAGGAGGTTATGACATCCATGGGTGGACCACGGTTGTAAGGTATGTCTTTGATAATCCCTCTCTCTCATTTTTTTAGAACATTGTGCCTTATTGTGGTCTTTAAGCACTAGAGCATGTGTCAATTCTCAATAATATGTCCTTTTGTACGGTTTTCGAATTATATTATGATGTTGTGTAGGATAGGTATGGTAATCCCAGATTTATGAGAAAATGTGATTTCCTTGTTTTTAGATGGTCGATGGAATTTTATTTCAACCACTTCTCTCCCCTAGTAGTGAGGTGGGTAAAACATTTTGGTCATCCCTCTTCCTTTTACAATATTTCATTCCATAGGAGTATAGTGGACACAATTGTATCCTTCCTCTATGAATGTTTTTGTACGGTGCATCTTCGGATATAGTTGAGGAATGGATTTTTGTTGAAATTGGTTTTTCTTGTTCTGTTCTTGGTCATATCCTTCTCAGGGCCAAGTGTGATGTATCTTAGTGGAAACCCTTATTTTGTCTCTCTCCATTGTGGGTTTGTACTAAGTGAAATCATTATGGATTCTACCATCATTCTTGCAGAAATTTACAAACCAAGTCCTTAAACCCCCTCCCTTGAGAGCATCCTATTCTGGCTCTAACCTAGGCGTGAAGGTGCCTAAAATCATTCGTAAACAAATTACCTTCATAAAGAAGAAAACATTTAGAGTAATTTTTTTATTCTGTCTACTATATAGTTTGGTTTTAGTTCCCAAGATTATCCATCCATTGACTCATTGGTTGGAGACATCTATACAAGCATCTTGATTTTTCTAGGTGTCAGAAGGGTAAGGAAGTGGTCTCCTCTCTAGGCCTCCTTCCCAGCAGATATATTGCTATTTTTTTACTCCTATCCATATCTATAATGGGTTTTTTGTATTATCACTTGTGGGAATGGATGCAGATTTAATCTTTCTTTCCTCACATCCAAGGGGTGCTCTCACCAGGAGTAAAAAAGTGTGATCAAGCCTCCTCAACCAATCATGAGAAATTCCCATATACTCTTGGTGAAAAAATAATGTGTTGTTGGATTCAATGATAACCTTTCTTTTTTGTAATGTATCTGGATTGGGGTCCCATCTGAGGACTAAATTCTTATCTTATAAGATTCATCATAACAATATCAAAATGCTTGTAGCCCATGAGACCAAGCATCACCCTTCAATAATAATTGATTTTTTCGGAATTATTGGACATAATAATTTTATACATAGTCAACTTAATAACAAACATGTTTTAATTATCTGGAGATAAATTCTAAAATTTTACCAATGTTTTATCCTTAATCATCAAATCTATAATGAAATTATCATCAAGGATTTCTCTATTTTTCTCCTTTTTCTACAAAAAATATTACATGAGGAAGATGGAATGTCTCTTGAATGACATCTGAAGCATCAACCATGGGGATGTGGGATGTCTTTTAATAACCGATTTTAAATCTATAATGGACCCATCATAAATGAAGGTATGGGTATTTTATCCTTTGAAGAACAGATAATATTTTATAGTCTTTGTTTCCAATACCGATCTTTTAGATGATAGATACACAGGGGATAAATATACATGGTGCCCCATCAGAAAGGAACTCATAGTTTGTGGTGTCTATTGGACCATTGTCTAGACAACATACATTTCATCTCCACATTTTATGTCATATGAGTGGAGCACTTAGTTTGGGAACTCTCACCCCATTCTCTCCTATCTGTCCAACTAAATTTTGGATGTTTATATTGTGAGCGATTCTTCTACACTAGATGATGGGAACCCAAAACCACTTTTCATGGTGTCGTTCAATCATACAGGGAGAATTAAATGCATGATATTTCTTAGTTTAGGTTTCACAACAACATAAAAATATATAAGAGGACCAATACACTTAAGATAGAAACAATCCTTCATGTTTCCTAGAATTGGATGATATTAACAAAAAAATTGATCCCACTAAAAGAGGGATTAAAACTCAATGGGATGATGGATTGTTCATTCAACTAGTCAACCAAAAGATCTATTTGTCTAACATGTTATTGAAATAAAAAATATCAATTAGGGAACACTCAATAGTGAATTAGATGAGGTAAGGGAACAAAACATGACTTAATTTCAGGATTTATTTAAGGAAAGATGTTATTATATACTCCCTAATATACTTCTTGTGGATGGATATTTCACTAATAATACAATAGTGGTAAAAGTTATGGATGCATCTCACATTAATTTTTTATTTTCATAAGTTAATCCATGCACACAGACTGGTTACCCATAAGGCTAAGTGGATCATTTTGGGTCCTTACCTCATGTGGTTTCTGCCAACATCAATGATTTATTTTAGAGAGTAATGGATGTGAATGAGATTTGAAAATACATTTATAGAAAAAATATAAGTAGTGCACTGGGTTTGTATGGATTCCTGTCATGACCCGTCCCCTGGGGCCCATGCTGTGACTACCCCAAGCACACCTTCCATAGGCCAGGGGCTGACAACTAAAAATGAAAGGAGTATTCACTAAAACGGGAAGGAATTTTATTTATAACCTGTATACTCACACAAAATAAGGACACAAAATGATATGAAAACATATAAATTGTATAGTAAAAATAGTGAGTCCAGTAAGACAAATGGGTCAGAATACAAGCTGAATGCGAAAGTACAACGAAAATTGGGAAGTATAAGAATAACTGAAAATAGCTCCTATGAACAGAAGTCAGGGATCCTACCTAAAGGGTAGGTATATATATCAATCATTCTACTCTGTGGTACGCCTTGTCTACTATCCACCCTGAGCTACCTCCAATCCTGGTACTCTCATCCTCATTCAGCAATATCTGTCAACTGAACCAAACACAACAAGGTACGGGCATAGCCCATGCAGGGGTGAGTATAACGATACTTATTATGGACCCATAGACCCTCAAAAGTCTCAAAAAATCCATAAAGGATAACCACAAAGCAAGAAAACAACTGACAACACTAATTAGGTATATGCCTATACATATACCTATGTTGTCATGTAAACCCATATTAATCCAGAGGAAACACAAGGCCCAAATAAAAACACCAAATATCAACTGTCCCACAAAGGAAATAATACCATGAAGGTAAGTACCACAAAGGCAAGGACACATAGAAGAATACCACAAAGGAATCCCCCCGAAGGTATGCACCACAAAGGTACACCCCACAGATGATTCCCACAAAGGTAAAGACTCATCTCACACCACGTATAACTTATGTACGATAGTAATGATGAATAGATTTAATTATTGAATCATATTTCTCTATTGAGAGGCATACCCACATTTTATCCTAAATCAGCAGTCCCACGTAGGATCCTAAATCATCAGTCCCACATAGGATCCTAGTACAATAGACCCACATAGAATCCTATAGTAGTCCTATAGGGATTCCTAGATCAGATCCATGTGGGGCCTTGAAACACATACCCACAAAAGATCCCAAATCATAGACCCGCATAGGATCCATTTCTCATGTTACAGCCAGCCACAAGGTTCCTACAATAAGCTCGATTGATTCCAGGAGGGTCTGCTCCTCAAGAAATAGGTCGATACTCCAACTACCACAATGTATTACAAAGAAAAATCCCAAAGAATTACCACGTAATTGGGGTATCAACGCAATAGACAATTTGTCAATTAGATGCCCGACCTGTAAGTTATTGAACTTTTTAGTCCTGAGGGCTTGGTTGGATTCATGTTCAATCCAACCCAGTCAAACCCCAAAATTATCCAAAACTCACATGGGGTAAATCATAAGGACCTCCTCGATCTAAAGTTTCTGGTGCCATAGATAGTTCGTCAAATATATTCCTACAGCTCAACTTCTACCAGAAAATATGGAAATGTGTCGAAGTTGGTCTGGGACCAGGTCTGACCCAGTTGGACTGACCTGGTCCATCTCAGCGTGGGCTGACCCTACCCGGTTTGGGTCGACCCTGTCTATTGGGACCGGCCCACGATGGGTGGACCGTGCGAAGAGGCCCACCCAGGGCATCCTGCTGGCATGTGCTCGCCCGCGGCTAGGTGTCCCCATGGTGGAGTCCACCCTATCCGCCACCCAAGGGAGAGGCACCCCCTGGGTACCCCAAACGACCCTGTTATTCGAGTTGGGTAGCCGACTGGTCAGCGCCATGTTGCACCGACCACTACCGCTCGGGACCAAGGCTCCTGCTCGGCTCCCCGGATGGCTGGACAACCCACCCATCACCATGGCGCGGTCGCACGCTGGGCCACCCCTAGTTTCCGACAGCGATTCGGTCTCCCACCTTCGTTGTCGTGGCCTTATGCCACATCTTCTGCACACCCAGGGACATGGAAGCAGCCCTCCACTCCGTTCGCACAGTCGGCCGTGCGCTGGCCGCCACCCTTGCTCAACTGCCGCAAACAGGATGTGGCCCTTCTCCGGTGGTGTGGTCACCCCCTCGACATCATTACAGCCGACCAGAGTTCCAACCACCGCTCCTGAGTCCCACCAATGCCGGTCGTCGACACGGTCGTCGGTGATGTTCCTCGTGCACCTTGCACACCCCGGTGGCCCATTATCCTTTCCATAGACTCTCGTACTTGTCTCGAGATGTCGACATCGATTCAAGAACACCAAAATCAACAAAGTTTGCAGAGGGGTTAGGACGTGTTCGTTTGCCCCACACCCTCCATGTCAGAATGGTAGCAAGCAACATAGTTGTTCTTGATTAACGATGAACAACATGAATAGGATAAGGGGTACTCGAAACAATAATCCCTACCTCGATTTCTCATTGGATGTGTCGCGGGATGAAGTCAGTGAAGGCGATGAGGGTGGTAACGATTGTCTCTTCTGCAACACGCTTCCAATGCCGGGCTTCTACGCCGTCCTCACTCTTGATTCTGAAGTACGTTCTTCATTTGAGAGGGTGTTCTTCGTTTTTGAATAGTTCTTCCCCATTCTCTAAGGCTCTCCCCAAGTCTCCATTTGCCAACGATTTCCACCCAAAAAAATAGGAGCCAATTTTTAATTGAGTTAAGACTATTAACTCAACTATTTTTTGGCACTTTAATTAAACTAGATTTTGTACAATTAATTGTCCAATTATAAGGGTTTTCCCCATGTTTCAGAAGGGTTTGGTTAATCCCCACCACCATAATTTAAAAAAGGAGGTTTGAAAGGAAAAATAAAATGCTAATTATTATATTTTTCTTCTTCCAAGAAAGACTGAAAAACTGACTTTCTCCCTCGACCAACTACGGTTGAGGTGAAGGTCTTCTTAAGTGAATATCAGCGTTTTGGGTTCAGTGGTGTTCTCGGATTTCAATTTTGAGTACCAGATCAAAATTTACAAAAACTGCTCTAACATTTACTGAACATACTTAAAAAATGTTCAAAAATTTATTCTGGTCACACCGGGCCTTGGAATCACGCCCAGTCAATTTTCACGAACTCTTAATATTCCCATATAATTTAAAACAATTACATGGAAAAATTCAGGTCTTTAAATTCTCCCCATATCAGGTCTTTGTATCCCCATAAGACACAACTCAATCTATGGAATCAACTGGGGGTACTGAGCACATATATGGGCCTCCCTCTACCATGTGCTCTCCTGGAGGTTCATGTGCAACCAGCGAATGTGAAATAAAGGTATAAATCACCCATGAAGGACTCTCTCCTGTCGATCCTCAATCTCCACTAGGACTTTTGTAAACATCACCTCATCGTCGATGTCCATCTCACTCTGGTAAATGATGTGAGATGGGTCATGCATGTATCCTCTCATTAGGGATATGAGAAAAAATTCATGCACCCAGTGCAACTAAGGGGGATGTGCTAGGTGGTATTCCACCTCACCAACTTTGTTGATGAACTGAAAGGGTTTGATGAACCTCGGAGATAACTTGCCTCCTATGCCAAATCTCTGCAAACCTCGTCGAGGTGAGACTCGTATAAAGACATGTTCGCCATCCTCGAACTCCAGAGGTATCCATCTTCTATTGGCATAAGAATTCTGCCTACTCTGTGTTGCCTTCATCTGCTCCTGGATGATCTACACCTTCTCCATGGTAGCCCGTACCATCTATGGTACCATTAGTGCAGACTCCCCTCAGTCAGTCCAGTACAAAGGAAATATGCATGGTCATCTTTATAGAGCCTCAAAAGGGTCCCTCCAAATAGTGGAGTGATAGCTATTGATTTATGAAAACTCCACCAAGGTAAAGTGATCCTCCCAACTACGACCGAAGCCGAGGAAGCAAGCACACAGAATGTCCTCGAGGGTCTGAAAGGTTCACTCATCCTAGCCACCATCTGAGGATGGAAGGCGATGCTCCAATGAATTTGTGTCCCAAAAGCCTCCTGCAACCCCTTCTATAGACTAGAGGTGAAACGTGGATCACGATCGGAGACAATCATCGAGGGTACTCCTTGTAGCTACATATTCTTCTGCATAGAGTGGTGTCTCATGCTCTCTACTGAACCTCGCTCTCTTATCGGTAGAAAGAGGGTCGATATGTTGAGTCGATCAATGATCACCTAGATAGAATCATTTCCCCTGGATGTACATGGAATTCCGGTCTTTAAGTCCATGGATATCCCATACCACTTCCACTATGGGACCTCTAAAGGATGAACTAAGCCTACTGGTACCTGAATCTCCACCTTCACTGGCTGACAAGTGTGGTAGCGATCGACAAACTATGCTACTGCTTTCTTCATTCTGGGCCACCAGTCCTATCGTCAGAGGTACTAGTACATCTTTTCCATTCACAGATGAACCACTAGAGGGGAAATATGGAACTCCCTCAACACTTCCTCCCATAAAGCCACTGGTACCATAGTATGCCCTCTGGAGAGGATGACATGCTCCCAACCTTCAAAAAATCCATCAGGTGCCTGCCCTGTGGATATCTGAACATGTCAAGCCTCGCAGTCAGTGTCCCCACACAGTGCCTCCCTAACTTACTGAAGAATATGGGGACTGACTATAAGAGACTGATGAAAAAATGATCCATCTTGATCCACATAGGATATCTACAAAGCAGCCAACTGCTCCATCGCCTCACCAGCAGTTGTATACTAGATCTCCTACTGAGTGCATCTGCTACAACATTACCCTTCCTAGGAGTATAGACTATCTCGAAGTCATAGTCCTAGAGTAACTCAATCCAACATCATTGTCTCAAGTTCAGGTCCTTCTGGAAGAAGATATACTTGAGACTCTGGTGATCAGAGTAGACCATAAACACCATCACATCAGATAGTGTCACAACATCTTAAAATTGAAGACCGATTCTATTAACTCCAAGTCATGGGTAGCGTAGTTATTCTCATGCTATCTCAGCTATCGAGAACCATATATTATAACTACGCACTCCGACATCAAGATACATCTGAGACTAGTCCCTAATGCTTCACAGTAGACTACGAACCCAACAACCTCCTACAGATGCGTCAATTTTTGGGGGACTGGTTAGCCTTAAAATTATCTCCTAAAAACTCTGTTGGAATCTCTCCGACCACACAAAGGGTCTCCCCTTCTTCATCAGAGCTGATAAGGGTGCTGCAACTCTAGTGAAATCTAGAACAAATCTATGGTAGTATCCGGCCAATCCCGAGAAACTCATTAACTCTGTCACACTCTTGGGTGTCTCCTAAGCAAGTACCGCCTCAATATTCATTGGATCCACCGCAACTCCAGCCTCTCAGTTGACATGTCCCATAATGTAAACCTCTTGGATTCAGAACTGGCACTTTGATAGATTACCATAAAGCTAGTGCTCTCAGAGTGTGTCCAGAACTACCTGCAAATGACATGTATGTTCGTCCTTAGTAACTGAGTAGATCAGAATGTCATCAATGAAGGACACCACAAAGAGATCAAGATATGGCTGAATGATCATGTTCATGATTCCCATGAACACTACCAGATCATTGGTCACAGCAAATGGCATGACCAAAAACTCATAATGGTTGTACTAACATTTGACGTCCATATTCTTCACATCCTCATCTCATACTCTGAGCCGGTGATTGCCTAAACTGAGGTATTTCTTCGAGATCCACCGTGCACCCTTCATCTAGTCAAAGAGGTTGTTAATCCTCGGAAGTGGGTACTTGTTCTTCATGGTCACCTGGTTTAGGGGATGTTAGTCAACACAAAGTCTCCAGCTCCCATACTCCTTGGTGAACGAAATTGGGGCTACCCAAGGTGAAATGTTGGGCTAGATGAACCCCTTACTTTGTAAGTCCTCCATATGTACTCGCAGCTCCCAATGCTCCATAGGAGAAATCTGATACGCTAGTGAAGATATCAGTGTCATACCATGGTACAAGTCAATTTAAAAGTCTACCTCCTTGTGAGAAGGTAGACCCAGAACATCATCAGGGAATACATCCACATACAATTCCACCACTACAGGGTAGCTCAGATCCTCCACATCAACTGCTCTGAGGGTAAGGCTATCTAACTGATAAGTGATCGGCTACACTCTCCTCCGAGTAAGTCCATCATGTGCTGCAAAGGCTCCCTTCTCACTAGTAATTGTAAACCTAGTCCCATTAGTGTGGAAACACCGCACTTTGTGCGTAATATATTCAATCTGAGCATGGTCTGTAGATAACCAGTCCATACCCAGGATGACGTCATAAGGCCTCGATGCCGCTACTAGGAGATCCCAGCCGAAGCTCTCTCCTCCTAGAGTAATTTCACAATGCCAACACCAATTTGTAATCATTGAATCCCCTCTCGTAGGAGTCTCTAGCCATCAGTATCGAGCCAATAGATCCACCGGAATCACCGATCTTTGAATAAGGGCAGTGGTAATAAAAGAATGACTAGCACCAATGTCTATAATTACTACATCTAATATAGAGTAAACATATATCGTACAACGTATCATCTCTATAGTGCCGCTGTCTAAGGCCTAAACTACCTAGAGATGAGCATGACCCTGTCCACCTACTCTCTGTGGTCGGGGTGGACCACCCGGTGGTGGTGGCAGTAACACCTCGAATCGTTGCCCTCCGCCAGCTGCACAGCCAACACCTCTGCCACATCTGCCTTCTCCCTGCAGATATCTTCCATCAAACCTATCTATTCCTAGGAAATCCTTCAACAATATTCTGGTCATTCGTATGGTGGTTCAGGAAGTCATGAGCATGTGACCTTGCCCAACGCATGTATAACACTGCCTACTCCTCACCTGACTGGTTCTGTCTCAGGTTCCCCGCATAGCCGACCCTAAATCCAGCTGTTGTCCACCTGTAGGTCTGGTCCTCTTGGACCTCTATGACATCTGTCTACTTCTAGCTATAGAAGACTCCACTGCGTGATTGTTGGTGATGGGCCTCGCAGCTGGTGACTGCATAGTAAGAAAACTCACTACTAAGAGGGAACACTCTAACACCCCCTTCAACGTCGAGATGATGAGAGAAATCATTGAAGCCCAGATCTCCCACCCGAGTCCCTTCTCGAAGGTCTAGCCCCAAATGAATGGGTCCCGCACCATATCTGTGGAGAATCTTGAGATGTTGGTGAACCTGAATGAGTACTGATTCACTATCATGCTACCGTATTGTAGATGAAGAAGCTCATGTATGCGCACTGCATGAAGGATCGTTTCGACAAACTCTGCCCTAAACAGTCCCTAAAATTATGCCCATAGAAGTTTCACCTCATCATGAACCTAGAGCATCAAGCCCCGCCATCTTCATGTTGCTTCCTGTAGAAGACTGGCAGCAAGGATCACCACGAGATCTGCTGGTGTCCCGACTAGTCGGAAGAATCTCACCATGGCCTCGAGCCAATCCTCAGCCGCCTATGGGTTCGTCTCACTCCTGAACCTGGGTGGCCTCTGGCACTGGAACTCGTGCAACGTGCTCATGCGGCCTGTGCTCTCTTCTATTGGGTCTGGTGGCATCGGTGACTCACCGGGTAATGGTACCGATGGTGCCTCTACTAGTGCCTCTACTGAAAGAGGTCTCTACACTGAGGCCTCATCACTCGGTGGGCTATCATCACATACTATACATGAAACCCTAGATGGTTGTTTATGTGGAGGCATCCTGAAAAGAAACAGGTGTGCCACGGTCAATAAGTTATACCTCGTGATCTGACTTAATGAGATCACAAACAAAACCTTTCAAAACACACACACAATCAGTGTTTTTGTGCACAGAGTCAGAAATCCGAAGTCAGGGTCTTGGTGTATGGATTTTGCAGCCGCCACACCAACACTGGATTCCCTAAACTAATAACTATACTCCTAAAACATAACACTATTACCATTAAAAGATCATAGTCTGATTTTAAATGGTAGAACTGACTCTTCTAATACAAATTTTTCATGACCCGTCCCCCGAGGCCTGTGCTGTGACAACCTCGAGCCCGCCTTCCATAGGCCAGGGGCTGGCGACTACCACCAAAAGACATATTTCCTTAAATGGGAAGGAATTGACTTTATAACCTGTAAACTCACACAAACCCAGAACACATCAAGATACAAAAACAATTTTACTGTATAGTAAAATGCGTGCGTATTGTAAAAAAAAGTGGACAGAAAAAAAATCCCAACTGGAAAGTACTAAGGAAACTGGGAAGTAAAAGAATAATTTAAAATAGCTCATGTGAAAACACATTGAGGATCCTCCTTTATGTGTAGGTACATCTCTCGAACAGTCGTCTCTATGGTATGCCTCATCTAATGTCCACCTTGAGCTACCACCAGGCCTGGTACTCTCATCATCAGTCATCAATGTTCATCATCTACACCAATCACAATAAGGCGTGATCATAGCATGTGTAGGGGTGAGTATAATAATACTCATTAGGGACCCCATGACCCTCGAAGGTCTCACAAAATCCAAAAAGGATAACCACCGAGCATGAAAAAAGCTGAAAAACCTACTTAGTTATAGGCCCTTACATGTACCTAAGTTGTCGAGTAAACCCATCTCAATCACGAGGAAACACAAGGCCCAAAACATAAGTCCAAAGCTCCAACTGTCCCATGAAGAAAATAATACCACTAACGTAACACAATGAAGGTAAGAACCACAAAGGTAACGCCACATAGAAGAATACCACAAAGGTATCACCACGAAGGTATGAACCACAATGGTACGCCACATATATGATTACCACAAAGGTAAAGACCCACCTCACACTAGGTATTAGTTAGGTACAGTATTAATGATGATTAGATGTAATTACTAAATCTTCTTACTCTGTTGAGAGGCAGACCCACATAGGATCCTAAATCATCATACCAACGTTGGATCCAAAATAATCACACCCACGTAGGATCCTAGTACAGCAGTCCCACGTAGGATCCGAGATTAGTACCACATATATTCCTAGAGCATATCCATATGGGACCCTGAAACACAGACCCACGTAGGATCCCAAAGCATAGACCCACATAGCATCCCTTTCTCATATTACAACCAGTCACAGGGTGCCCTCACTAAGCTCACTTGATTCTGAGAGGGTCCTCTCCTCAAGGCACTGTTAGATACTCCAACAACCACAATGTCACCCTAAGAAGTATCCCAAATGACCGTCACATATTAGGAGTCTCAATGCAATAGATAGTGCGTTAATTGGATGCTCGGTTTGTAAGATATTGGCCTTTTATTTTTGAGGGCCTGATTGGATTTGTGTTCGATCCAACCTGGCCATACCCAAACATTATCCAAAGCACATGTGGGGTATACCAAAAGGAATTTCTCTATCTATGGTATCTGATGACGTAAGTAGTTCATTAAACGGATGCATTTAACTCAAGTTACAACTAAAATAGTGGAATGGGGTCAAAGCTAGTCGAGGTCCGGTCTGACCCGGTCGGACTGACCCGACTCAGCCCGCTGGCACGCCATGAACCACTAGGCGTCCAGTGCTGGGCAGCCCGTAATGGGTGGTCCACGCTGGCACATGGCTCGGTGGCCCCACGGTGAGGTCCGCCCTAGCCACCACCCAAGGTGGAGGCTTCTCCTGGGTACCCCGAACGGCCCATCCATTCGGTTTGGGTAGCCAACTAGCCGACACCATGTGGCATCGACAACTGGAATGTAGGACACGCGGTCCCACTCATCTCCCCGTCTGGCCAGACGGACAGCCCTCCACAGCATCCTGGTCACACGCTGTACCACCACTGGGGGCCGGCAGCGAGCCGGCCGCCCCCTTCCCCACTGCGGCATTGTGACGTGGCTCCTATACACCCAATGGTGCAGACGTCTGCAGCCACCCCCTTCAGGGGGTCATCCATGCATCGGCCTCTTCCCTTTCTTCACCATGGCCGATGGGCTGCAACCCTTATCTAGTAGCATGGTCTTGTCACTGACGTCGTCGTGGAAAGTCTGAGTGTCGACCACTGCACCCGAGTCCCACTGATGTCAATAGCCGATGACATTCCTCAGGTCAGCGGGTGAGCCACGTTGGCGCATTCATCATTCTGTAGACTCCCACACTCGACATGGGACTTCTCTATTAATCCAAGACTACCAAAATCCATAAAGGTTATGGAGGGGTCAGGTCGTGTTCATATGTCCCACACCCTCCGTGTTAGAATTGTAGCAAGCGGCATAATTATTCTTGATTCAAGAAGAATGACAAGAACGGGGTAAGGGGTACTCGAAACCACAATCCTTACCTCAATTTATTGTGGGACGTTTCATGAGATGAAGTTGGTGAAGGCGATGATGGTGCCAATGATTGTCTCTTCCGCAACACGCTTCTGAATTTGGGCTCATGCATCATCCTCACTATTGATTCCGAAGTACATTCTTCAATAGAGAGGGCATTCTTCGTTTGAGAAGACTTCTTCCCTGTTCTCCCAGGTTCTCCCCAAATCTCCCTTTGCCAATGATTTCCACGCAAAAAGAATAACATCCAATTTTAAATTGAGTTAAGTATATTAACTCAATTAATTGTTGGAACATCAATTAACCGTGAGTTGGCATAAATAATTAAAGAATTATAAGGATTTTCCCCACATTTAAGATGGGTTTTGGTCATCCCCACCACCATAATTGAATAAGTGTGGTTTTAAAAGAATAATAAAATGTTAATTATTTTCTTTTTCTTCATCCACAAAGATTGAAAAACTAACTTCCTACCTCAACCTACTACGGTAGAGGTTAAGGTCTTCTTAAGCGAATATCGGCACTGCGAGTTCAATGGTGTTATCTGATTTCAATTCTTGAGCACCAGTTCAAATGTAACAAAATCCAGCATGCACGTTTACAAAACATACTTAGAAAAAGTTCAAAAATTTCTTCCAGGCACACCGGGCCACGGAATCACGCGCCGTCAATTTTTTCAAACCCATTTTATTCACATATAATTTAAAAAAATATATTGAAAAATTAGTTTCATTACACTTTTTATGATCATTGTATGTTTTTTCAAGTGATATAATTAGAAATGTGTGGGTGAAAATTATCTAGGTGTTCTTTAGAGGAGAGGCTCTTCCTAGAGCATCAAGTGTAACCAACCTAATCCTTTTTTTCAAAGTGAAAGAGGCTTCACCTATGAAGATGTATTAACCAATAAGTATGTGAAACATCACTTTTAAATCCTTCTAGTCATTTTAAATGGTATGATAGAGATTCATATTCCCAATTAGGTCTCAGACAAAAAACATGGTACTATCAAAGATGGGGATCTGAATCTGCTATTTCCTTGGATCATGAAATGATGGAGGATAACGAAATAATCATGGGTTTGACCATTTCTATCAAGTTATTTGTGGAAAAATTTTATGACAGGGTTGAATGAAGCTTCATTATTAGATTTATGAGGTGGATGGGTTTCTTAGAATGAGTTATTGTTCACTTTTTCAGATACTTTTGATCTCCCTAAATTGAAGTCACCTTTATAGGAAAAATTTATTGGTTCTTCAAGTGGGTTCAGAGGATTCATCAAGGATACCAATTATCTATTAGTTTATTATTATGGTCCCAGATTCCTTACGTATATTACTAAATAAATCAAAAAATGATGGGAAACTTATCCAATTTCGTTGTATATCAAATCATATTCTTCCCACTCACATATTTTTTGTTGATGGCCTCCTTGTTTTCAACATTGGTAGTAGTAGTTCCATTTTGGAACATCGAAATATTCTTGATGATTATTATATGTGGAATAGATAACCTATTAATAATGAATATAGGTGTTCTTGATTATCAAATTTATTTATGGATACAAGTGGCTAGAAGATTTTGGAAAAGATGGGGTTTACCAGTAGGTAGTTTCTAATGAGCTATATAGGGGCACCAATTTCCCATGGAAAGATACATATTCACCACATGGATTGTATTTTTGATAGATTTTCCCCATGTATCTATATTTTACAAATCAGTTTTTATCCTATGGGGGATTGTTAAATGCAATTAAAAGTGTTCTTACCTATATGCCCATGCATGTTTTATCTTCCCTAAATGTACTGAAGGCAATGTTGTGGAATATTGAGAAATTCATCATTTTGATCATTTTTGAGGCCCACGGGGAAGGTAAGCATCATTGGTCTTCTTGGAATGGATCGATTGAGAGTACGTGGAGGGTGGTATTTATCTAAATAGTGTTACTAACACAATCATAATCCTTTAGGATATGATGGCATGAGATTTGGTGGAAGGATGATTACTATGGGAAAAGTTCACCCTCGAGAAATATGGGATGAATTTCAATAGATAAAATAAAAATACTCTATAATATAGGACTCATTGAGTTGAAATATTCAATTTTTTTTCAGAATCTCATTGGATCATGAGTTGTGGAATTTTGAACTTCTAGTTTGATAATGGGGTTAGAAATGTGATAGGTTTCCCTGGTTTTCTGGATCCTGATCCCTCCTTTCCCCAAGATAGTTTCTTCCCCTCTTTAATCAATGTGGTTCTTAACCATCATCAACAAGTAATATTTTAAGGTATTTTTATTTATTCTTACCTGGATATAATGAGTTTTATGAGATCTTCCTCACGCCACTACTCATCAAGGTCCTAAAAAGTGTTTCTTAATAAAACCTCTGGTAATGAGGCCCGAAGAGGCATCCTGTGGTGAAAAACTCTTACAAAAAATGAATTTCCTTATCTAGAATTTATGTTATAATGAAACACCTACTGATGAGGGAGTTTGATAGAATTGGGTTTTCATCATTTCTAAATGTCCTTCCTATAGTGGCCTTAAGGTGGAGCCGACATGTCACATGTTTTTTCCAAGTGAGAGGTATTTAACGACCAAGAGAACCTTCAAACTCTCCCTTAGTCTAGATTTTCAGAACCTATCTATTTATATTTTTCACCATTACTTGTTTCTAGGCGTTCAGAATAATGATATTGTTCTTCAAACTCATGCATTGTTCATCATGTCTGATTGGTGGGTTATCTGGACTACTCATAACAAGGAAAGGCATGATTGGGGTCTAAAGATTGTGGTTGGTGCATAAGGTTTGTGCTCATTTGGTGGCTAAGGAGTTAGTCCAACATATAAATAAGTAGGATTTGTCTCCCCCTATTCGAAATATCATATCTGATTGGGGAATAATCAACTCCACACTCAATGAGGATGATATACAGAATTGGATTCGATTCATACCCATCAAGATAAAGTATAGTAAAATTCTTCCTACTAGTGAAAGGAGGTATACATGTGGGGAGGAGTGGTCATTTTAGGATCATGTTGTCTTGATGTTTTATTCATTTTTTTAATTTTTGGGGAAGGGTGATCATTAATCCTAATTCCATCAGTATTCTCAAGTGGCACAACCATTGCAATGCCCATTATTTTAATCTATAATGTGTGGAGTCCGATTACTTGATTATCATAAAGTATATTCAAAGAGTGATTAATATTTCATGGAATATTCTATATCTTGTGTGTAGATGCATAAGTAAATTATACAGTAGCATAAATCTTACTCATGTTTGGAGAGTGGGTAGCATGGTCGCTGACGAATATCCATCCCAGTGCTCCCCAAGGGCCACATGCATCAATTTTAATTGTATAGGATCCATTTATCATTACTACATCAATATGTTTTGGAAAGATGAATAAGGGTATCATTATTTTAAACCATCATGATCAATTGGGGCCTCGACCCCTCCCTTTTTTTCCTAAAACAATTTCTTAACATTGGATGGATGGATAAGATTATGGATCCATTAAAATACACATTCTGAACTAAACATAAACAGAAAAAAGATATGTTAACAAGACATTTTTAATAAATCATTAAAAATTAATGATATGATAGAACCGTAATGGCTTTTACATTTAATGGATAAACTGTTAATATGAGTTAATATTCAAAATGGTTATAATAAAAGGTGTTTTACTTATATAATACTTTATTAAAAATGTGATTTTAAGAATTATAAAATGTAAATTTTATAGAATTATATTCATTTTTTAGCTCCCATCCTGAAAATTTACATAATATGAATTTATTAAATTTTTTCTAAAATTTTTTATTTTTAGATGAAATATGATTTTTTGGAAAATTGTAAATTTTATCGTTTTTTCACTATATAAATGATTAATTGAGGTTTAAAAAATAAAATTGGAAAATATTTTTTTAATGAATAAAATTTTGCGTTTTAATATATTCTTTAATCTTATAAATACCATCTCTAAAAAGTTTTCACCTAAAAACGATGTTAGTTTAATAAAAAATATTTTTTGTATTCAATTTTAATGAAGTATTTTTAATGTGATATTCTATTAAGGATATCCCTAAAAGAATACTACCAATAAAATTATTTTTAGAATCTCAAATTTTTTCATTAAAAGCATTGATAATGATAAGTTTTTCTTATATATAAATTTAAATCTGAAAACATCAATTTTTATGGACATATTTTCAATGATTAATTGTGTTTATTTAGAAATTAAATTTCCAAACATTTAGATATTTCATATTATAAAATAAATTTAAATTTTAAGATATAATACTAAAAAAGGTAGTAATTTGAATTTTTATTTTAGTTATCAAAATTTGTTACTATGGTATAAATACATTCCCTTGTAAAAAAAATGGTAAAAAAAAGTTTTAAAAAGGGAAAATATCCAAAATTGAAGGTATCCGTGATATAATATGATGTATATTTTCTATAAATTTCAAATTTTAATCATTTTATTAGCATAAATATTTCATTCATGGTGGATCAAATCTCAGAACTAGTGTATTAGAAATCACAACAAAGAAATTAAGCTCAAAAAGTTTATTGAATAATTACCTAATTTGATACGAAACCGTGTTCAACAACCACTCAAAATAAGTAATTTTTTTAAATAAACCAATTTATTATCAATATAAATCATTCAAAACTTCTTAGAAAGTACAAGGTACCATCAATAATTGATATATAAATTCTAGAATTAATATTTCATGATGAATTTGGCGTCCCATCATTCACTGTTATGATGATCCTTCAATCTATACAGGAGAACTAATATTTCTTTCTCGAATCAATAACATCTCCATATAGGATGTGGGAGAGATGTGATAGGATCTCTAAAATTCTATTATATGGATTCTCCCACAATAAAATAAAATCCCCTTGATTATATAGTAGATATTTAAAAGAGGGA
The DNA here is from genome assembly GCA_963277665.1 of Viscum album. Taxonomy (NCBI): domain Eukaryota; kingdom Viridiplantae; phylum Streptophyta; class Magnoliopsida; order Santalales; family Viscaceae; genus Viscum; species Viscum album. The sequence goes on from OY728132.1 coordinate 1,937,066,811, forward strand.
AAGGGCACTTCGGCCCCTATATAAGGAATACTGACTAAGCCATGAACCACATGTTATAAGATACTAACTATGTGGTAATCTTCATTAATATTTTTTTTTTAAAATTGGTGTAATATAATATATTTATATTACGTAATAAAAAAATTCCATTTTAATGACACCAAATTCCCATTAATTTTAAATAAATCATTTTTTATTAAATAATATTATTTTATTTAATATTTTTGGATATATTCACTTAAATATTATTAAATAAATTAAAAAAATAAATTAAACTCTAATTATTTTCTGCTAAAATAATAATATTGAATTTATTTTTTACTATTCTATTACAATAGAACCCTCCCCCATGATATATTCGCTTATTCAATAGAATATTCAAGACAATTGTATTCATATAGTGTGTGATATTCTAGGATTTTACCTTAATATTAGAGAACACCATTAATTGACCAAGAAAGTTTGTAGCCATCCATCAAGACCACGGAGGAAAAAAGAAATTTCATAGAAATGAAAACCTTCCATGAGCACATGTTGTGTAATATATATCTCATTGTATCATTATATCTAATGAGGAAGGATGCACACTTCATCTCATCATCCATTTTTACTTTGTTATACATTGACCTTATTGGATAGACATTCCTTTTAGTACCATGTATATAGATTTATCTAAGATAATACCATCCAGATCAACTAGGCCCATGATGTCCCTTCCTATAATAATTGAAATATTATATTTTAATTATTCCACCATCGTTATAACACAATTTACCCACCCAATTAAAGATACCTATAAACATAAAAAATTTCTTGATTTTCATATTAAATAAACTTACATAATTAAATGACATAAAGTTATTATAATATCATTCCAATATACTAATACAAATTCTCATAAATTGTAAATACCAATGAAAATTGAAACGTATCATGTTCTTATTGGTGGTTCAGTCCTCATGATCTCATATACATTAGATAACAAAGTGTAAAGAATATATTAAAAACTCTCAATTCATATAATCCCCACGAACCTAATAGTTATGCATGATATGAGTCCTATCATCATGATGCTTTTAGACTATAGGAAATTGGTTAAAAATTACATTCACTTTATTTATAGCATTTCAATATGGCCTAGAAATTTCTAGATAGTTTGGATACTATAAATAATATATATTTCAACAAGTAAATTATGGATAGATATATATAAACAATATTATTGTAATTATACATCATAAAATAAATAAATCTATACATGATATTGTAATTGAAATGCATTGATCATGTTAGGAATATGGAAGCCACATTTACAGTACCCCAAATTCATTAGATCTAACTTCCTTAAAATCATTTTAATTTGTAACATGGTAAGATCATTCAAATTTGGTTCCATTATTGTATAAAAAATTTATACTCCATCTTGAATATCCAAAATGGGATTTTTACAATTGAAGAAACTATTAATACAAAGGATGGATTTTGGAACATGACATCCGTTTCCAAAATTAATATAAACTTTTAAATCCTAGTCAATTTCCATTTACTATTTCCTTGTATGATCAATTAGTCTATATGAATAATTTATAATATATATATATATATAAATTATAATTCCACCAGTTTTTTCATTCATCCTATATAGTATATGTCTCTAGATTATTCTTGTTTTCGAACATATTCTTATGTCAACTAGTTGTACATCATTATCCTTGACCTGTCCAATGTGAAAATTTATCCCACAATATAAAGTAGATATATTCACCGATTTATAGAAATATAGTATATTTCCTAAATATCAATTTTATATCTCTCTGATCTCATAAATATAATTTGAAATCTTTAGGATAATTACATTAAAAAAACATTTTTTTTTGATTTATGTAAGTTTGATTATGTATTTAATAAAAACATTTCATTTAAAAACATTTTATTATGACATGAAATATTTATATCGTTCAATAACTGATATGATATCCATTTTTTATTGTATTAGGCACACAATTATTCCATTAAAACTCTACATACAATGAATTTATTGTAAAATAGTTTATATTTTTATAATGAATAATAATCCTAACATTAATTCTTCTTTAACATACATCATGACGCTAAGTGTATAAGGAAAGGTGATTTGATGAATTAATCCACACTTTATTTTATAGAACAGTGTTAACTTGTTTTAAATATCATCGATCCTAATTAAGAACATCATAACATTTATTTTTATAAGGAAACATGAGTGTATGAACAAATACACTCTATATTTCATTATCAATAATTAATTGGTCATGATATTTTTCTAAATATTGGGAAAAAGAAGCACATATCTTCATACCATTTATATTTTTTACATCACTTTTATCTTCCTGAATAATATTAAAAGATTATTATGATATATATTTTCCAGAAGTGTATCCACTGAATAGTTTATTCTCCCTATTTAAACTAATTATGAACATGTTCCCTACCATTATTTCTAATGGTTTCCTTTAAACATTCTAAACAAGTAAATGTATCGATAATACTTAAAATATTTAGCATCATAGAGTCTAAAACTATTATATATATATATATATATCTACTTTAAAACTACATTTAATTTTGACAAAAAGAATTATATTTCCACATATAGGTATAATTGATTCTTAAATTTTATATTTATCTATTATTCCCAATGATTTAAGAATTAATGAACTACTAGTTGAGTCTTATACACCATAAGAAACATTCATTATCATATTTAATAATGTCTCCATGAATCGAATGTACATGTGAGATAAATTGTTCGGTAATAAAAAATAAATGACTGACTAAAATCACTAAATAATGAAATTATTTATCGTGTACATCTCACTGGTGACATAAGAATAACATATTCTTATCCACATAGAGAATTCACATTACTTTTTAAAAAATTTCAATTTTTACAAGGGTGTTGTATTTAAATACACAAATGATATAGTAATATTGTGTTTCGTACCCATTAATTAATATATAATTGTTACAAAAATTTATTAATATAATTTACATGAAGAATTCTCATTCTTCTACTAAAACCCCATAAATGTTATCTAAAATAAATCTTATATCATGACATGTGAAATAAATAGCCACATCCATACGATCTATCTCTTTTAATTGAATTATTTTTTGAATTTTCCTTTCGAATTGAACATTACATTTTCATTTCTCTCCTTATCATTATAATATTTTAGTATAAAAATTAAATATTAATCCTGCTTTAGGTTAATATTGTCTTGGTGAACATTAAAAACAGATAAGGAAGTGTTTTATCCATACTGTTCATTTTATAAGCATAAACAAAACTATAGAAATAAGAAGATAATGAACAAATAATGTGATGTTGTGAAATATCATGATCTATATTTTAGTTTAAACATATTGAGTTTTATCATCATCTCATCCACATCTATCATAACATTGTCCTCAAAGGATTCTCAGAGATGTGACAATATATGAAAACATCCAACTCCAGATGTTGAGTTTTCAACTCCTTGAAAATTTATGTTATCATTGAAATATTCACTTCCAATTAATCACTAATTAGTCTCTTGAAATCATATTTCTCATCTACACAATCTTCTGGGGGGAGGATAATAGGTTATGGGGAATCTAGAACATTAAATTTCCCTTAATTTCATAGTACTTTTCTGAAGAGCCTGAACTATATATTAAAATTTTGTACAAGCTAAGCCATTTTCATTTTCATAAATTAACAACAATGAACTTGTGATATTTTAGACATTCTTCTACAAAGTATAAATTTATATGATTAGTACTATTATTTTCATTATTCATTATAAATTAATGATTCAATCACCAAACTTTTCCCTCTACTGATTCAAACCTCGGTATCCAATACTAAAACGTTTAGAATATATAATTAGTTGGGAATTATAGTGAATATATCCCAGAAACATTTATTCATAGTGCAGGTTATGTATATACCACTACTAATAGTGTATCATGTACTTGTTTGATTGGACAACCAGATTAACTCATGGTTCCTTAATCATTTTAGTGAAATACCATCTTCTAGAAATCATAACCATGATTTATTGAATTATTTTTCCCAAATTATTAAACATTATTGATATCAATATATCCTTTTTTCCACATTTAGTTATGTTGGCTCATCTCTCTCATAATAACATACATGTAGTATGAGGAACCCTAAAATTGGGCAAATAAGAACCTCAGATAGCCAATTTTGTTCATATTCACATTGGAGAACACGTAAAACAAAATTTTTACTAGGGGGTTTTCTTATTACTCTATGAATGAAATCATTTTAAATTTTATGTTACCTTACATGGTGACCAAACTCAAAATAAAGTAAAATTCATTCAATAGAGAACATTCATCATATCTAAATCTATGAATTTTGGTTTATCATTTTCTTTAATATCATAAAAATGAAAATTCCCAAAACAATAATAATTAATTTATAAATAAAATAAATAGGAAACCTTCTGTTGAAAATATTCTAATGGTTAATGCATTTATGCTCAATGTATCAATCGATACACTTGGTGTCAAATACCTGAGTCATTTCTTACTCATATCGTTTCTCACAACACGATCCAACGTATCCCTCTCCCATATGAAATACTTCCACATCTCAGTATCATCAGCATATTATTATATAACACCTCATACATTAAATACATTATTATTACATCAAAATTGAAGTATATAAATTACAAAATATAATAAATTCATGACATGACCATATATTTTTAGTGTCTTTAGAAACTCGTAAACATAAACAACTTGTTCGTAAAACAGTTGTGTTCTCTCCTGCTTATATCTTCATAACTGGACTCATTTCTAAAATATCATACTTAATACTATTCATCATGACTTGGGGAAAAGAATGATATGAATGGCTGAGCTCAAATTATCAGTAATGGGAATTAAGTAAAATACCAATCATATCATGCTCATAATAAATAAGAACATGTCATTTGAAAGCATTATCCTACATATGAATGATCGTGATATCATTTCATGGTTTAAAAGTTCAAAGGAATCATTGAAAATAATTGAAAAATTCATAACATAATACATGATTTTTTGTTTCATACACATATTCATATAAAATCATTTTATATTAGTCAAGGACCATTGCTAATACCTTAAAGCGGACCATGTCCATTATTGAACTGGGTTTACTTGTCATTAGGACCCTGTATTACTGAACCAAATTTATTTTGGATTCAAATAACATATATATTATTGGATATTTATCTTTACCCAAGTCATTGGATGGAGATATAGTTCCAACCAATCTCATAATTAAATCATTCTTATGTCTACCACAGAAACATAAATCATTCATCATAGCTTGACCTATGAAATAAAATGGGTTTCTTCAACATAATTCCATATTAACATAATCCATATAAAATATGAGTTCATAATTAAAACAATAAAATCATATTAACAATATGGATAGACACATAACCCTATTTATAGAGTGTCATCTTCTATGGAAAATAATTTTGATAAAACACTTGAAATTAATTCTTGAGATAAACATTATTTCCTCCTCAAAAATGTTTTCTATTCTAAAAATTCCATGCAATTTTATAATAAAATAATTAATTTTAAAATAAAAATGAAATATTGTAAATTAATCTGATTTAAAATAATTCTTTATAAAAATTATAAAATCTTATCATGTGGCATAAGTTAAAAAGGAATTCCCCCCGTACATTTTCCGAAAAAGTCAAAAAGTACATCTTATCGAATAACATAAAAATATTCCATTAATACCATTTAATAAAATTAAAAAAAATTATTCATTAAATTTTGTAGTATATTATAAATAATATTAATTACTTTTGAAACATGGACTTGAATGATAAATATAACCCAGTAAATACTTACCAATATAAAACCTCAGATAATAATGAGATAGTAAAATTTTCCCTTACCATTGGTTTGATATCCTTCATATGTATCTTCACCTCCTTTATAAGATTTATTTAATTTTATTTACTTATTCTAGGATCTTAGTACTTTTTATGACATCATATATGGACATATTATCATATATTTGTTAGTAACATTTCATTGTCCCTCATTATTCACATATTAACTGCTTTATGTTTTTATGCAAATTTTGTCAGATAAGTTCAGGTTCAACTTCATAGGATATAGTTATATCATTTTAAGAATGATATTAGTATAATAAATATAATATTTATTCATTACATTCATTTATATAGTACTAGTTTAATGAAGATTATATATAATGAATCAAATCATATAATGGAGATGGTTGCTCGTACGTACGCACGAGCGATGATATCATTCCCATAATTGTGGAGTGGTATAGAATTGGATGGTGTATAATATTTCAAAATCAGTATAATGATATAATAGTCATATAAAGTTATCATTTACATCATTATAACCATCAAAGTAAGGGTTTGGGTTAAAATAGACTAAACCACAGTGTGGAGATGGTATGTCGTCCGTACGTATGCGTGGAGATTTTCATATTTGTAGGATTGATAGAATGTGGAATATGGCTGTTTCAAAATTCTAATAACATGTAAATATATTATTGATACAAATTTTATTAATTAATAATGAAACAACTAGTTAATAGGAAGTAGAAGAAAATGAAGTTTGACAGAATCAGTGGAAGAGTTTACCTCTTCCTCGACGTTCTTCCACATAATTTCTTCTTGGAGCACAACATTTGGTCATTGTAGTTGACCAGAACCTCTAGAATGTAAATAAGGAAGTTTTTACAGGAAAAGGGAATGGTATGGATGATATTTAATGTTCAATGTAAAGTGATGATTTAATGGAGGAGGTTCCATTTTATGATTGAGCTGAGGGAACTTTTGGAAACTCCTTAAATAATAATTTTTAATAAAATCCAACACTACCCAAAGACCTCCAAAATGTCCCAATATATATGTTGATAAGAGATATGGTTTTTATTTTATCATTAAATTAATTTTGGCCAATTATTTATATAAATTTAATCGTTATGTTTTTAATTAACACTTAGTTATTCTATTTAATTTTTAACTAGAGTAATAAATAATTCAATATTAAAAAAGTTCATTATTTTCTAATTTGATAAAAAATAGACCATTAATAAATAAATTATATCATTGTATACCAAATCATAATTATTATTCATTTTTTAAATAAGATTAATGAGTTTTAAATATTTTAAGAAAACATCATTTTGATAAACAATCAATAGTATCAAATTTGATGTTATTCAATTCATTGATTTCGACAAACATTAGTATAACTAGATAAAGTAGAACCAACAATTATATTATATTCCTAGGAGGTCCATTTCATCTATAATATTAATTAGAAATGTTAATTATCCAATATTATATTTACATTAATATTTTTAATAACATTTATTTTAAATTTCTCTTAATAAAATAATTAATACAACGGTTCTGTTTAATAATTAAAGATGATAATTTTTTTAATAAAAAATTACTAAGAAAAATATAAATATACTAAAATTCATTGTAATACTATTATTTAAATTTATCTTCAAGAACAAAAATATTTAAAATGTTTATTAAATTTTGAAGGTCAAAACATTAACATCACCTTAAATAAAAGAATATAATTGTTATAATCCCTTCTATAAGGCTCCAAATGGTCAATAAATCAACACTTTGATGATTATATCCTAGATATACTCTACCAATAAGTGTTTTTCAAGTGTTTTTATCTTTCAATGTGTATTATAATTTTAATAAAAACTATATTATTGAATCATTATCAATTAAATAATTTTTTCATCATTAATGCATCAACTATTAAGGTATTTATTTATATACAAACATTTTCAAAAAAATTAAAATGATAAAGGTAAAAAATTATCTTTATAATGAGTATTTATAATAAAAATTACCTAGAGTATAACCTTTTATTAAAAATGATTAAGTTATTAAAATTTGACTAAGTCATATTTAACATTTCTATAAATATAATAAATTATATTTCCTAATCACAACCAAGTGGATTTAAATAGATATAATTTCAACAACAGGATGATTTTTTTTTGAAACTCACTCATAAAATGATATTTATAAAAGTGTTAGGGTAATTTTATAATCGTATTCTTACCTTGAATTACCTTGTTTACCCATTTAACATAATAATAAAAATTATTGAAGTTATTATTCATAATGCCCAATAATAAGATAAATATTTTTACATATTTTGGACCTACTGATTTCAAAAATATAGTTATTTTTTTAAAATTAAATACAAAAAATTTGCAGTAATTAATTTAAAATTAATTCCATTGTCGAAAAGAGAGAACGAGTTTTAAAAGCTTAAACATTATAAAAGATTGAAATGTTTTTAAATTATAATTCAATATAAAATTAATAGTAATGACATAAGTTATATATAATCATAAAAATATATTATATTTATACTTTAATACAATTAAATATTATAATTTAACCATATAAATTATTTATATGGAAAACGTTATTTTCATAAAATTTAGTGTATTTTTACTATCCATCCAAACATGACAGTTATGAGAAAAACATCATAAATTTATCCCAAGTAAATTTTTATATCTCACATCAAAAAAATGTTTATTTTTTCATATGAAAATTATTAATGTGTTAAAATATTGTTTTAAAATGGTTTTTCCATTCAAAGGCATAGAAATACCCTTAAAAATATTGTTTTTATGCATCAATTAGGGTGTATTCATACCCTATGACTAAAATATCCATTGGATTAATATCAAAAATATTTTATTAAGTATATAAAATTTATATCTTATTAATTTAAATATCAATAGAAATTATATCAAAAATACAAATATCTAGTTGATTTATAATTTTCATAAGCAGTTAGTCATTGATGAGTTCACTATTCATTTTCAAAATTTAGTTATAATTATTCCTGCTAATCTTATAAATAGTCTATAATAATAATTTTATACTTAGGGAATCTCACAGTTAATTTAAACTGATGATTACATGCAATTAAATCTTCATATGAATTAAAATTATTTAAAGAAAACATTTCATAAAAACATTAGAGTGTTACATTCTACCCCCCTTAAACTAAATTTCACCCTCAAAATTCATCACATGAAAAAAATAGATGAGGATAGCTATCCCTCGTCATATCCTAAAGTTTCCATGTATCTTCCAAAAATGAGTTGTTCCACCAAAAACATTAACCACGAGAGTGGTTTTGTTTTGTAGAATTTTTTTTCTAGAATCAGGATTCTCTATAAGTTGTTCTTCATAAGAAATAATTTTCTCTGGTGGTATGAATTATGGGATTTTTACATGTGAGGGATCATGTATGTAATTTCTCATGAGAGATACAAGGTATACATCGTGAACTTGAGAGATATTCGGTGGATGCGTCAATTGGTAAGCTACCTTCCCAACATGATCTATAATTTCAAAAGGACTGATATAACTAGGGATCATCTTGACCTTTTTTCCAAATCTCATTACTATCCTCTAGGGAGATATTCATAGAAACACATTATCACCCACTTAATTATATAGGTCATTACTTTAGTATTCAGCAAAATAAATTTCAAATCTGAGTAGCTCTTTTGAGTCGTGGAATAGATATGCCCCTTTCTTCTATTCCATCAACATGATCAGGTCCTAATAGTTTTTACACCACAAATTCATCATGAAAAATTAGAGTTTTGTACTTATTTTCATAGAGCGCTTCATAAGGATCCATCTGAATACTAGAGTGAAAGATATTGATGTATGAAAATTACACCAAAGGTAGGTGTCTATTCCAACCACCTTTGAAATCCATAGAGAAACCTCTCAAAATATCTTCTAGTGTTTCAATTATCATCTTAGAGTTATCATCGGTTTGAGGATGATAAGAAGTGCTTCAAAATGACTCTATATTAATAGCATGATAAAGACTTCACTAAAACATCGAGGAAAAACCTTAGATCCTGTTCGAATATAAGGGAAAGTTGTAGTCCACGAAATCATACCACTTCTCTTAAATATATCTTCTAAATCTGTTCAATAGATAAATCCTCTCTAATAGTAATGAAGGGTGCCAACATCTTAAAGAGATCAACTATAACCCAGAGAGCATTATTGCCTTCGTGTGTTTTGGGAAATCCATTGACAAAATCTATAGTGATGTTTTATCATTTCTATTTTGTTATGGGTAATGTTTGAATCATCCCCTAAAACTTATGTCTCTCAACCTTAACTTGTAGAAAGCCCAATGATCGTGTGAAATATTCAGAAACATATCATTTCATGTAATCCAATGAGAAATACTCTTTCAGATCCATGTACATATATGTGATTCCATGTAAAATAGATAATGAAGAACTATGAGCCCTATCCAATAGCGACTTCATTAATTCTGATGTTGGAGTAAAACAAACCCAATTAATACTCATTATTATTCCATCACAATCAAGGTTTAATTTAGGAATATTTCACACCTACTTTTGTAGATATAGAATTTTTTTCAATGCCTCTTTAATCATCACTTTTTATATAGTTCAAAATTTATTTGGGAATGATATTATTTCTCCCCTTCCTTTAAAATTTAAACATCCATCCTTTTAAAATTCATAAACATTGGATGTTTTGTGTTCCTCATCATGGATAGGATAACATGGTCTTGTTGGCTCAAAGAATCTTTCACCTTATTCTTTTTTATATGATGGTAATGAAATTTTAATTCATAATTTTTAATCAACTTCATACATCTTATTTAGAATATATTAGAGTTCCATTTGTGAAAAAATATACTTTAAGCATTTTTTATCTGCATGAATATCAAACCTTTCACCATAAAGAAAATGCATTTATATATTTAATGTAAATATTACAGTAGCTAACTCCAAATCCTGAGTTGGGTAATTTTGCTGATGTATTTTTACCTTTTTTTGAGGCAAACTCTATCATCATATAATTTTGAATGAGTAAACATCCCAACACCTTCTTGGATGAAACAATGTAGATCATAATAATTTCTTCACTACAAGGGAGTGTGATCATAGGTACACTATCTAACCTTCTTTTTAGCTCTTTTGAATTCTCTTCACATTCCATCTCGCATAATAACATAACTCCTTTCTAGGTTAACTTTTTGATAGGATTAGATAATTGTTCAAAATCATTAAGAAAACATCAATAATATATAGTCAACCAATGAAAACATCATATATTAGTTACAGTTTTTGGTCTCACCTAACATTCAAAAAATTATGTTTTTGATGTATCCATATATATCCCATCTCTTGAATTTATTTGATGGAAAAATGAGTCTTTCTGATGCCAAAATTCATACTTGGTAAATGTTTCATAAAGATTATCTTTTCATAGGGTCTTCTGAAGAATTATCAATTTTTGTTTATGTTCATCCTTTCTCTTCAAATAGAAAAGAATATCTTCTACAAAGACTACCTGAAATTGGTCAAGATACACTCTAAAGACACTATTCAGTATATCCATGTAGATAATGGGGAAATTAGTAAGAAAAAAAGGCATCACAATAAATTATCAGTTTCCTTACATTTTATGAACTGATGTCTTTGTTATATCATCCTTCTTTACCCTTAATTGATTATATCCTAAATGAAGATCAATCATGGAAAAGTATTGATCTTCGTTTTATTAGTCAAATATGTCATCAATACGGGAAAGATGATATTTTTTCTAGATGGTGATCTTCATAAGTTATCAATAATATTTGAAGAGTCTCATTGATCCATATTTCTTCCTAACAAATATACTAGGTGATCTCCATGGTGATGTACTATGGAATATGAATCCATTATCTAGATTCTCTTGGATTTTCTTCTTTAATTCCTAAAACACATGTGGGTCTATTCTATAAGGTGTATTTCAAATACACATAGCACCCGGTATGAGTTCTATTGAAAAATAAACTTCACAATTTGGTGCATGACCAAGTAATTCCTCCAGAAATATATGATCTCAATCCGGTACAATGGGTGAATAATTAATTGTGAGTTTCTCTGCCAACATTTGAGATAGATATCCTTCATTTCTAGGGATCATGACCCGTAAGATGGGCGAAATTTCTACTGAAAAGTTATATTTATCATCACATTAATAGATAATAATAGATTGACCAAGAATATGAAATTTTACTTCCCTCCTTTGGAAATTGATATGGACATCATATAGAGAAAGGAAATACATTCCATGAATTATATCAAATTACACTATAGGAAGGATTACTATATTTACAGGAAGCACTTTCCCACAAACTTCAACTAGAGAAAATTATAATATTTTTATGTGATTGTTGTGCCATTGGGAGTTGTAACCAATATCTAAAAATCTATGTATTGGGGTAATACATTGATAACCAAAAATAATTACTCCTAAATAAAATACTAGGTGGATCCATAATCAAATAAAACATGTTCTAATTTAGAGTGGGTAGTAATTGAATGTTTCACCACTCTATTATCATACTCCATATCGATGATAGTGATTTCATGTGGCATTAATTTCCCTTTGGCAATAAGAGTTTTTTGAGGTCGATCATCACCAATAAACCTTGGATTAGCGAGTTTATTGTCATAATTCCCCATTTCCTTATTGTAGTGTAGGATGTACATTCTATGTAGCCTTTTTATATTTGAATCATTAGACATCTTTTTCCAATCACATCAGAATTAAACTACCCAATGACCATATTTTCCGCACATAAAACATTTACTACTCCCTTTAAGAAAATTTCATCCATGTTTCTTTCCACGCATTGAGCATAAGGGAAAACTCGTCTTCATTTTAGTGTGGTCATTAGATTTTCCTTTTCATTCCATTTTTCTCTTCTTATCAAACCCATGAGACCAATGGGTTACTCCAATATCCATCTCAACCTTGAGATCAAATCCCAAAATTTACTCTTATCCAGTAAAGTACATTATAGAAAATTCTCTTCATAGAAATGGTTTTATAGCACTAATGAATTAATAAATTTTACTCTCATGTTGAATAATATTTCTAGTATCATACCTTTAAAGTGTTGTAAAATTTTCATTGTAGGTACCAATATATTCATAATCATAATACATATGTACAAGAATTTCCTTATCCATCTCTTTTTGAAGAATACGAGGAATGTGCTTATTGAAAAATTTGTTTTTGAACTTTTCCCATTACATGGACTCCATTTCATCACATTGCCTCCTACTCCTTATATGATTAGACAATTTATAATATTAACCTTACAAATAATAGAATGATAAAATGAATTTATCATGTTCATAATATTGTAAAACTAAAAATATCATTTCAGTGGTACTGATCCATTTTTTACCCACTAATGGATTAGAAAACCTATCAAATGAAGTTGGATGCTGCCTCATTAAGGAATCAATTGAATGTTCATCCCTCTATTAATTTTTTTTAAGTCATACATGATTTATATCTTGCGAATTATGTGTAATCATAGTGACAATTCTTTTCATCCCATCTCCCATAACATTTGATTTCTCAGGTGGAAAAACATTGCATTTCCCATCACATTCAGCATTAACCCAATTCTTTCGGGTTCCAGCCATTGACTAAAACCAAGAAGCATAGTTTGAGAAAAAATAATCATAATAGAAAATCCACTTAATCATGAATAAAATTTCAATTTTGGACACTTTATATAAGGCCCCAGCCTTAAACCTTACTTAATCTTGAGTTATTACAAGATTACACATTGAGGATCTTTTCAGGAATAGAGTTTTAGAGAATTAGATCATGAAACTTGCATTACATTCCATATTTAAACAAAGTGGTTCCTTAAAAGACAATATTCATTCTTCCCATCAACAGAAACAAATTTAAAATAAAACACGGATTCTTTCTGGACACATCCTTGATACTATCATCACATCATGTACCTTTCCCTTGACCTGTGAAAAACATTTCAAAAACATGGGATGAGAATAAAAAGCTCAGTAAGGGTTATAAAAAATATGGAAAGGAAACATGAGTTCATATATACATCAGAATGAAATCATACTTTACCCATAAAACAAAGGCACTTTAACATACCTCATCAAACTATGAATAAATCATAGAAATCATAAGACATAAAGGTAACATGAGGCATTCATAACATTCTTACGTAGGGAGTAACCCTCTTGGTTACGTTTGGAATACCCATCACAGTATGTTCCATAAATCTCTTCGGAGAAACCTTAACTTTTCACTCCTTCACGTTACCCAATGCATTGGAGAGCTATATCGGGCTCACCCGCCCTTAGTTTATCACGGAACCACCAGTTTTCATAACGATGCCCAAGAACCATAACATAAACGTATCACATAAAACATTCATAAAGGAAAAAAAACATTTCCACATTTCAATCACAATATTACATTTTAGTATTTTGAAATAATGAATCCATACAAAAAGAAACCATTTCCAAAACCATTTAAAACATTTAATAAGTCTAATTTTGAATCAAAGTGTCCCATAAAACCTTAAAGCTTTTAACATTTTAAACCATTAATATCCAAATAAATAAATCCTTAAAACCATTTTGAAAACATGGATATTAATAAGAACAAGTCATTAAAACATTTAAAGCGATATTTTGGTCAAAGGGTTTTTACCAAAATTAGAGACACTTGAATACAATAATTGAGGAATAACATTTAATCAGAGCTTTATAATATCATTAGAATAAATTTATTCATGATATAATATTCCAAAGGATAGTATATACACCATATAAGAGTGAATTGGTGCATAACAACAATGAAGTCTCAATAGGGATGTAAAATGTGATGAAATCCCTTATAAGGAAGGTATCCTTAAATTAAGGATAAATCAATATCGAAATTATGTGTGAAAAATATAAATACACCCAATATAATTGGATATTAAGTGTAAAAAAATAAAAGGTCATTCACCCATATTCAAAGGATGACAAATTAAATAACTACATGTTGAACCCAAAGAAATCGAAATTGTGTTAAGAAGTTCCCTTGACAGCCTAACGGCGTCACATCAAAATGAGTTGATGAGAGATAAAAAGTGTATCTCATCACTTGGACATAAAATATACATCAATAAGGATATATTAGAACATATCCCAACATAACAATATGTAAATTAAAAAACCCAACAAAAGAAGTCTTTTAAAAAAAGAGGAGGGTGAAAGGTTCCATTATCGACTTGGGTAACTTTCGAAAAGTACACCCCATTGAAGAAGTGTCATAAAATGAATATGTAAATACCAATAAATGGAATTATATTAGAAAATTATTTTAATAATGGGAATTAAATAAACCACTCAAATGAAATTGTGGAAAATGTAGCATAAATCTCACAGGAATAAATGTGAGATTAAAAATCACTTACGAAAACTCGGCAGCCTAACGGTGCCACTTAAAACTTCCAAAAATGGATTGATGAGAGGAAATAGGTTCTCTCATCATATGAACATAATAAGTACAGTGAGATCAATATAAAATAACATCCTAATCATAAGAATGATGAGCTTAAAAGGAATGACATAAAAGAGTGTACTTAAAAAAGAAAGAGAGGTGTAGGATCCCTTACCTCAGGTCCGACTTGACTCGATCGTTCTTTAAAGTCCTGAACAATAAACATTAGTTAATTTCTACTTTCTTATGAACCTTCTTAAAGTTCATTATTCCTTTTATATCACTTATTTAAATGTTATAAACATTATGTAATCATTTATGTTAATAATGTTTGTTTTTTCAATATTTGGTTCTTTAGTCGAAAATGGACTTCTTACAATTACATGTTGTTTGTGTGGTCCAAGGTTCATTATATCCAGAATGATATTCATGATTTGGATATCATATATATAATATATATCAAGCATATACATGTATTTATAATATTACATAATCATTTAGAGGTAAGAAATGAAATGCACCGTTCATGGATACGGTAAGCCGTACGTACGCATGAACGCTACTTTCATTTATATATCATACTTTAATGGAAAGAAATAATAATGATATAGTGGTATATTATAATTACAGTATAAAATCATATATAATAACATTAAATACATCCTTTATACGTCCCAAGTATGGCATTAACGAATCACATCACTTTGAGGGGGCGGTAGTCCGCACTTCCTAAAATGAAGATATCGTGTATACCCATAATGGAAACAATAATGGTATTCCATAAATTGAAAATACAGAAGATTAAAGAAATAATAAACATATTATATATCATATATGAAAATAGTGACATCATAATGGCCACCTTTGAAGGTGTTAAATGAGTATTGAACAATCATCGTTTCGGGAGGCAGAATTTCACCATCCACAGAAACCGTATGTTCTTTAACCATTTGATGTAGTTGTGTGAGAGTGTAGCTCGAATAAATCTTATAACAACATCCTAGTATATTGAAGATACTGTTGTTGTAACAAAAGAAGTAAATAAAAATAGTTTAGGGGGTTGGAGAAGAAAAATAAAACAAATGAACATGAGAGAATGAATTACCTTTAAAAGTGTAACTCCTTTTGATTTGAGCCTAAAGGCTTCTTTTGAAAGGATTCTGCCCAAAGGGAATCCTATAGGATGAGAATAGGGATGTGGAGAGAGTAAATGGGCAGGGTATGGCCGAGACAAAGGCTTGAGGAGTGTGTGAAATGAGGTTGAGGTGGGGGCCTTTTATAAGAGGAGAGGAGGTGCACTTTTGGAAATCATGAAACTATTATTTTATTTTCAAAAGTGTTTCGAATTTCTAAGGTCCCACTTTGATATATTTAGAATATAAGATTATAAGGCTTTGACATATTCCCATCCAATAGTTTTTGGACAAGTTTAGGTCTTATATTTTATATTATCGTTTCATTTTATTTAAACTGTTCATTAATGAGGTCATCGTTGCATCATCATGATGTCATAATTAAATTAATTTATTTAATGTCTAAAAATTATAAAACAAATATCCTGATGTAGGAAATATTTTTATCTTTCCAAATAGTATTTATAGACAAAATTACGATTAGTATAACCCCTTCTAAAAATTGTTTTAGTAAAACAATTTATGTTAGTGTCATTTTCACCTTTATTTAAAAAAAGGCATTAAAGTCATTATCTAACCCAAGAGGCTCCATAGTGTCCCCTAAATCGACCCATGGGTTGTTTTGGTCGGCCATGACTCATCCAATAGGGGTAGGACAAGTGTCATGGTGTTTTCATATTTTTATAATATCAATTTTACCTTAAATTCAACTAATTAGCTCTAATCGCGATTAATGAAAAAAAGTTACTATTCACCAAAAAATTATTTTCATCCCATTGAACCACATTTTACATACTAATGAAAACCATGTATGTCGTATTTTCAAAATTCAATACACATTAGTGGTAAAATTTCATTTAACTGAAAAATCAGTTTGCTTGATTACCACTTAGTGGTTTCACTATTCATAAAAAATTGGAGTTTTTCAGAAAATTACAAAAAATTCACCCAAAGCTATATATGATATTCCAAATTCAAAAATGATGTTTATATTACCTAATTCAAATAATATAAGTATAATTAATTAATTTAATAATTAACTCCCGTTGTCAAAACAAATAGCGTGTTTTTAAGAAACAATAAGTATCAAAAGATTGATACTAGTTTAAGTCCGATTTAAAAGTGAAATTAATTCCAATGACCACTATTGGATTTAATTGTAAAAATATTTTCTAATTTCACTTTAAAACCAATTCAAAAGATTATCTAACCATATAAGTAAATTAGATTAAAAAGAGGTTTTGAATTAAAACACAACATTTTACAATATTCATTAAAAAATGATCTTTATCGGAAAAATACCAAAAAATTACACAAAGTATAATTTGATGTCCCGATTCTAAAGAAGAGTTTTATTTGGTCCAAAATAATGTATAAAAGTGATCAAAACTATATTTAATGACATTTCTCCATAAAAAGGCGATAAGTGAACCTTTAGTGAAAATTAGGGTATAAAAGCCAAAAATTGAATTCTTTCTGTATTTTAAGACTTTATCTTTTATTGGATAAATGTAAAAACATTTAAAAACATATATAATCATATTTTAGTTTTTTCTATCCATTACCACCAATACAACGACTACATGTTAACTACCATTTAAAATAATATTATTTGATTATTAGAGTGCAACGTAAGATTCCCAAGAAACTCGTTGTTGCGTGTTGGGTACGCCATCGAGCATAGCGTCCCCTTTGAAGTCATATTAATATTTTATTCACAAATATGGATAAATATGAAAATTTCATATTCTTTATTTACCTGGGGTGTTACATCCTTCCCCCCTTTTGGAATTGCGTCCTCGCAATTTTAAAATTGCGCTTGGAAACATCCTTGAAAGTCCCACATCAGAACAAGAGTCGGTAAAACAATCACTTTAAAATAAATAAAGATAAGTACAAAGGTCACCCGAGTTAACCCATACTAGGATTACAAGTATGAAAACATGGACATGGAGGAGAAAACATAGGGTCATGTTCTGATGAAGAGTGATAGAAAACATGTTTTGGAGAAAGTTAACAATAAGAAAATCACAAACTTGTGATGGATTAAACAGTATTCGATTCCCCAGTCGGAAAAGATAATAGACAAAATTTTTGTTTTAAGTTACTTTTTGTTGAATAATTTATTCATAAGGAAACCTAATCACTTATCATGTTGACTTTCAACTTTTACTAGATTCCTTAGTCAAACTCATATTTTTTTTCCAAAATGCGAGTATTTAGGGAGACTTGTTCGCATTAAGATTACTATAATCAACTTCTATAGAATCACCTAATCGACAAAAGAGAACTATATACTTCCCATATCTTTAGACCTTAACCATAACCAAAACCAAAAAGGTTAGTACAAGGTCAGATAATCCAGAAAAGGATAACCCTTTATAAAAATAAAATCTATTCTTAATCTCCAAAATATTTCAAACAAAACCCAAAGTTCAACAAGGATCATCCGATAAACAATTTGTCCCTAAAATTCTTCAAAGTAAACCAGTCTAAGATTGAAACCCAAATATTTGAAGGATTTAGTCAGATAGTCTTCCAAGTTAAATCGTAACATTTATCTCCAAACAACATCAGTTGCTCCTAAAGTCTCATATTGAAAAGTAATTAACCTAATCACATATCCTCCATGATAGGTTAATCATTTTCATAAATAACCCAAAATCAACTTACTCTAATTTCATAAAATCATATAACTAGAAATAATCAGTCTTACAAACTAGGGACTTCACGTAGTATAGTGGTAGGCGATAAATACTAGTCTCACTTTGGTTGTGGGTTCGATTCCCACAGCATTGTCCGATGCGACGGGTTGTCACACGATCTGCGTGTTGTCCTTTTTCCAAAACTATATAATTCTCAAAACATTTCCCAAAACGAGATAAAATCTTCAAAAATAAACATAACATATTTTAACCTCAAGTTTATCTCATGCCTTTCATTTTCCATCATAACATATAATAACCCATAATTACCTCAAAAGTAAGGATCATATAAACCCTAATGGTTACCTTTTTAATTATTACCTGAACTTCCACATCGATTGGTCATCTCGTACATGATGCATTATAGAACATACCAAGGTTCACGTGGTTGATTATGACTCCTTGATAGTTGGTTTAGAACAACCACGAATTTCCTCATTGAATACCCCATTTCATCGAGTCTCTTAATCAGAGTACCACCACAGTTTCCTTCAAACCAATTGTCACTTTGGTGCCTGCTAGATCCATCCATTCACGTAAAACAAAAATGTCAGTGTGAGTATATCAACAAAACCATCATGTACTAATGAGGAAGGAAAACACTAAGATATACTTACTCATTCACTTTATCCAAAACTAGGACTCTTTCTGAAATCCTAACCATTATGGTAATGTCACTTATGCTTAAATAATACCCTAACCTCTAAAGTTATCTAAACCGACCTCTGATACCAACTATAAGGCCCCAGCCTTAAACCTTACTTAATCTCGAGTTATTACAAGATTACACATTGAGGATCTTTTCAGGTTTAGAGTTTTAGAGAATTATATCATGAAACATGCATTACATTCCACATTTAAACAAAGTGGTTACATAAAAGACAATATTCATTCTTCCCATCAACAAAAAAATATTTAAAATAAAACACGAATTCTTTCTTGACACATCCTTGACACTATCATCACATCATGTACCGTTCCCTTGACCTGTGAAAAACATTTCAAAAACTTGGGATGAGCATAAAAAGCTCAGTAAGGGTTATACAAAATATGGAAAGGAAACATGAGTTCATATATACATAAGAATGAAATCATACTTTACCCATAAAACAAAGGAACTTTAACATACCTCATCAAACCATGAATAAATCATAAAAATTATAAGACATAAAGGTAACTTGAGGCATTCATAACATTCTTACGTAGGGAGTAACCCTTTTAGTTACGTTTGGAATACCCATCACAGTATATTCCCAAAATCTCTTCGGAGGAACCTTAACGTTTTACTCCTTCACATTACCCAATGCATTGGAGAGCTATATCGGGCTCGCCCGCCCTTAGTTTATCACAGAACCACCCGTTTTAATAACAATTCCCAAGAACCATAACATAAATGTATCCCATAAAACATGCATAAAGGAAACAAAACATTTCCACATTTCAATCACAATATTACATTTTCGTATTTTGAAATAATGAATCGATACAAAAAAGAAACCATTTCCAAAACCATTTAAAACATTTAATAAAGAGAATTTTGAATCAAGGTGTCCCATACCACCTTGAAGCTTTTAAAATTTTAAACCATTAATATCCATATAAATAAATCCTTAAAACCATTTTGAAAACATGGATATTAATAAGAACAAGTCATTAAAACATTTAAAGCGATATTTTGGTCAAAGGGTTTTTACCAAAATTAGAGACACTTGAATACAATAATTGAGGAATAAAATTTAATCAGAACTTTATAATATCATTAGAATAAATGGATTCATGATATAATATTCCAAAGGACAGTATATACACCATATAAGAGTGAATTGGTGCATAACAACAATGAAGTCTCAATAGGGATGGAAAATGTGATGAAATCCCTTATAAGGAAGGTATCCTAAAATTAAGGATAAATCAATATCAAAATTATGTGTGACAAATATAAATACACCCAATATAATTGGATATTAAGTGTAAAACAATAAAAGGTCATTCACCCATATTCAAAGGATGACATATTCAATAAGTACATGTTGAACCCAAAGAAATCGAAATTGGGTTAAGAAGTTCCCTTGACAGCCTAACGACGTCACATCAAAATGAGTTGATGAGAGATTAAAAGTGTATCTCATCACTTGGACATAAATTATACATCAATAAGGATATATGATAACATATCCCAACATAAAAATATGTAAATTAAAAGACCCAACAAAAGAAGTCTTTAAAAAAAAGAGGAGGGTGAAAGGTTCCATTACCGACTTGGGTAACTTTCGAAAAGTACACCCCATTGAAGAAGTGTCATAAAATGAATATGTAAATACCCATAAATGGAATTATATTACAAAATTAGAGTAATAATTGGCAGTACATAAACCACTCAAATGAAATTGTGGCAAATGTAGCATAAATCTCACTGGAATAAAAGTGAGATGAAAAATCCCTTACGAAAACTCGGCAGCCTATCGGCGCCACTTAAAACTTCCAAAAAAGGATTGATGATAGGAAATAAGGTCTCTCATAATATGAAAAAAATATGTACAGTGGGAGTAATATAAAATAACTTCCCAATCATAAGAACTATGAGCTTAAAAGGAATGACATAAAAGAGTGTACTTAAAAAGAAAGAGAGGTGTAGGATACCTTACCTCAGGTCCGACTTGACTCGATCATTTTTTAACGTCTTGAACAATAAAATTGAGTTAATTTCTACTTTCTTATGAACCTTCTTGAAGTTCATTATTCCTTTTATTTAACTTATTTCAATGTTATAAACAATATGTAATCATTTAAGTTAATAATGTTTGTTTTTTCAATATTTGGTTCTTTAGTCGAAAATGGACTTCTTACAATTACATGTTGTTTGTGTGGTCAAAGGTTCATTATATCCAGAATAATATTCATGATTTGGATATCATATATATCATATATATCCAGCATATACATGTA
Source organism: Viscum album (assembly GCA_963277665.1). NCBI lineage: Eukaryota > Viridiplantae > Streptophyta > Magnoliopsida > Santalales > Viscaceae > Viscum > Viscum album. Next base: position 1,937,089,023 of record OY728132.1, read on the forward strand.
TTTATAATATTAAATAATCATTTAGAGGTAAGAAATGAAATGCACCGTTCATTGAGACGGTAAGCCGTACGTACGCATGAACGCTACTTTCATTTCTATCTCATACTTTAATGGAAATATACAATAATTATATAGAGGTATATTCTAATTCCAGTATTACATCATATATAATAACATTAAATCCATCCTTTATACGTCCCACGTTTGGCATTAACGAATCACATCACATTGAGGGGGCGGTAGTCCGCACTTCCTAAAATGAAGATATCGTGTATATCCATAATGGAAACAATAATGTTATGCCATAAATGAAAAATACAGATGCTTAAAGAAAGAATAAACATATTATATATCATATATAAAAATAGTGACATCATAATGGCCACCTTTGAAGGTGTTAAATGAGTATTGAACAATCATCGTTTCGGGAGGCAGAATTTCGCCATCCACGGAAAACGTATGTTCTTTAACCATTTGATGTAGTTGTGTGAGAGTGTAGCTCGAATAAATCTTATAACAACATCCTAGTATATTGTAGATACTGTTTTTGTTACAAAAGAAGTAAATAAAAAGATTTTAGGGGGTTGGAGAAGAAAAATAAAACAAATGAACATGAGAGAATGAATTACCTTTAAAAGTGTAACTCCTTTTTATTTGAGCCTAAAGGCTTCCTTTGAAAGGCTTATGCCCAAAGGGAATCCTCTAGGATGAGGAGAGGGATGTGGAGAAAGTAAATGGGCAGGGGATGGCCGAGACAAAGGTTTGAGGAGTGTGTGAAATGTGGTAGATGTGGGGGCCTTTTATAAGAGGAGAGGAGGGGCACTTTTGGAAATCATGAAACTATTATTTTATTTTCAAATGTGTTTCGAATTTCTAAGGTCCCACATTGATATATTTCGAAGATAAGATTATAAGGCTTCTAAATATTCCCAACCAATAGTTTTTGGACAAGTGTAGGTCTTAGATTTTATATTATCGTTTCATTTTATTTAAACTGTTCATTAATGAGGTCATCATTGCATCATCATGATGTCATAATTAAATTAATTTAATTAATGTCTAAAAATTATAAAAAAAATATCATGATGTAGGAAATCTTATTATCTTTCCAAATAGTATTGATAGACAAAATTATGATTAGTATAACCCCTTCTAAAAATTGTTTTAGAAAATCAATTTATGTTACTGTCATTTTCACCTTTATTTAAAAAAAGGCATTAAAGTCATTATCTCACCCAAGAGGCTCCATAGGGTCCCCTAAATCGACCCATGGGTTTTCTTGGTCGGACATTACTCATACAATAGAGGTAGGACAATTTTCATGGTGTTTTCATATTTTTATAATATCATTTTTACCTTAAATTACACTAATTACCTCTAATCGCGATTAATGAAAAAAAGTTACTATTCACCAAAAAATTATTTTCATCCCATTGAATCACATTTTACATACTAATGACAACCATGTATGTTGGATTTTCAAAATTCAATACACATTAGTGGTAAACTTTCATTTAACGGAAAAATCAGTTTGCTTGATTACCACTTAGTGGTTTCACTATTCATCAAAAATTGGAGTTTTTCAGAAAATTACCAAAAATTCACCCTAAGATATATTTGATATTCCAAATTAAAAAATGATGTTTATATTACCTAATTCAATAAATATAAGTAGAATTAATTAATTTAATAATTAACTCCCGCTGTCAAAACAAATAGCATGTTTTTAAGAAACAATAGGTATCAAAAGATTGATACTAGTTTAAGTCCGATTTAAAAGTGAAATTAATTCCAAAGACCACTATTGGATTTAATGGTAAAAATATTTTCTAATTTCACTTTAAAAACAATTCAAAAGATTATCTAATCATATAAATAAATTTGATTAAAAAGAGGTTTTCAATTAAAACTCAACATTTTACACTATTCATTAAAAAATGAACTTTATCGGAAAAATACCAAAAAATTACACAAAGTAAAATTTGATGTCCCAATTCTAAAGAAGAGTTTTATTTGGTCCAAAATAATGTATAAGAGTGATCAAAACTATATTTAATAACAGTTCTCCATCAAAAGGCGATAAGTGAACCTTTAGTGAAAATTAGGGTATAAAAGCCTAAAATTGAATTCTTTCCATATTTTAAGCCTTTATCTTTTATTGGAAAAATTTGAAAACATTTAAAAAACATATATAATCATATTTTAGTTATTTCTATCCATTCCCGCCAATACTATGGCTACATGTTAACTACAATTTAAAATAATATTATTTTATTATTAGAGTGCAACGTAAGATTCCCAAGAAACTCGTTGTTGCGTGTTAGGTACGCCATCGAGCATAGCGTCCCCTTTAAAGTCATATTAATATTTTATTCACAAATATGGATAAATATGAAAATGTCATATTTTTTATTTACCTGGGGTGTTACACTTTAGGTTTTATCCTAGGTTATTTATGTTCATTTCTAAAACACTAGGATTTTAACATAAACTTAGACACATCATTATGGTTTTTACAAATGCTTTCTCATCCTAGTTTCAAAAAGTTAACTATAACGTTCATCTGATACCAACTATAACAACCCATAATTTACATACATTGATATTACATCAAAATTGATGTATATTTTTTACAATATTTAATAAATCCACGATATGACTTTATATATATAGTTTATATAGAAACTGGAAACCATAAACAACTGGTTCAGAAAACTTCTATATTTTCTCCCACTTATATCTTCAGAACTAGAATACTTTTTGAAATATCATACTTAATTACCTTATTCGTGACTTTGGGAAAATAATCTCATGAAAGGGTAAAAAAAATTATCAATAATGTTAAAAGGGACATATCAATTCAATCATAATCATAATACATAAGAAAATAACATTTGAGTGTCTTATCAGGCATATAAAATATCATAATATCAGTTAATGGGATAAAAAATCATAATAATTAAAGGAAATAATCACAAAATTCATAACATAAGACATGATGTTTTTTGGCATACTCATATGCATAGAAAATCATTTCATTTTTGTTATGGATTATTTCCAAGACCATCATAGCAGACAATGTCTATTACTGAAATGGGATTACATGTCGTTCCAGCCCTGTATTACTAAATCATAATTACATCCCCTTCCAATAATGTTTGTATATATATATATATATATATTTACCCAATTCATTGGGGGGGATATGTAGGTCCCACCCATATCATAATGATATCATTCTTAACTGTTCCATAAAAACATAAATCATTCATCATAGCATAACCCAAGAAATAAAATGGGTTTCTTAAACATCATTCTGTCATAGCATTATCTGTATAGAATATCATTACATCGTTATCCCAATAAAATGATAGTAATAATAAGGATATAAACAAAACCCTATTTATAGAGATTGATCATAGTAGGAAGATAATTTTGATAATATGCTTGAAATTAATTGTTGAGGAAAATATCCTTTCTTCTTAAAAAACCTTTTCTTTTGTAAAAATTATACAAAATATTAAATAAAAAATATTAATTTGAAAATAAGCTTCAAATAACGTAAATTATTTCTTTTGAAAAAAATAGGTATTATGAAGATGAAAAAATTTGATCATGTCTTATAATTAAAAAACCATTCTACACATTCATTTTCAAAAAATCAAAAATTAACTCATATCAAATAAAAAAAGTTTCTTTAATAACATTTAATAAAAATTAATTAAAGGTTAAAATTTATATTAAAGAATTTAGGAATAATTGAAATAATATTACATACATGGGAAACATGGATGTGGGTTAAAACGACCAAAAAATTCATTAATGAAAATTCTCATAGTCTGCTTAAATGTCTTCTTATGGTTATGTAAAACATATGAGCTTATTTGGATTTTGGTTTTTGATTTTAAAAAATTGTTATGAATTGTGATCGTTGCTAACATAGTTTTTGAACAGTAAACACATGATTAGTATAAATGTAGGGCTTTATGAAATCCAATTTACTCAGACAAAGGATGCAATGACCACATCCAGCAGACTTACCCCATATGAAGCCCACATTTCGGAGCATGGAAAGGATGTGCAGTCATTGGGTTTTTTTCTCAGCCAATTCCATGTCGAGCTTCAATACATTAAGGTTGAGAGGAACCTCCAAGGGGAGAATTGGATGTTGATAGAGATTACTGCTCGACCAATGTTATCCATGAAACCCCAAGAGTCTATCACGAACGTGCACCTTAACCAAAATATTTATGAGGGTGATTTAAGGGTTTATGTAACAATACTCTATAATTATTATTATGTACATTATTTTTGTATATAACAAAGAATGTACTTTCATTTTTTTATTGTTACTTTGTAGATAGTTTTTAAGGCACAAATAGTACTTTTTAGTTATTGTTCAACAAAGGAATCTATTTTGATAAATTAATGTATATTTTAATTAAATAAAATTTTAATAAAATATTATTATTATATTAAATTTTATTATGTATAAATGGGAATATAATTTTTATGAATACAATTTTAATTTTCGAAATGTTTGATAGCTTTTTTTGTCAAAATCCATGAATTTTTGATAAATTTTTGTTTTTATTTTATAATGAAAATTTTCATATTTAGAAAATTATTTGAATTAATTTAATATTATATTTGGAATCAGGATGTCAAAATTATCTAACGATGAGTTTTTCATACTTTTCTGAGGGAGTCAAATTTTTGTAAAAAAATTAAATACCGTTTAAAAATATAATGTGTTTTATGACATCATAATGAACCAATAGTGATGTAATGAAATACTATAAACAATATGTTCAGGAAACATATGTTTTATCATTAAATTAATGTGATTTTCAGTTTGATTTATTTATTTTACAAAGATTTTGTGGACCCTTGAATACTTATAAAACATTTTAGCTTTTTAAATTGACTTCCTTGAGAGTGTGACACACATAAACATAAGTAAACCTATTATTTTAAGAATTTCATCCATCAGAATTATAATATATTTTTTCCACTACCCTTTTCAAAAAAACAATGGGAAAAATCCAAGGGTTGGTTTGTGGGTTTGATATGTTCAATGTGTGGTCTCCTAAACCTAAATAATAAAGAATTCCCTCTCTTTTCCTATATAATCCCACCCAATCCCCCACATCATCTTCTCTAAAAGCCTTTAGAGTCCATAAAACCTCTAAATACTTCTATATATATTCCTCCCAAGTATCCCGAAGCTCTCAAGAGGTCTCTCTCAAACCCCTCCCAAGCCTTTGGGATCACATTTCCTAGTAAGGGATTCTCACATTCCTTATTTATGTCCAAGTTTCATTATATTGTTATGGCCTTTTATTTTCAATTATAAATGTTGGGGTATGATTTAACACCTCCTCCATACATCCCTATTCATGTTTGGATATTGTTATATCCCATTTATCTCTCATTAATTCTCCCATGTACAAACATTAGTATGCTGAAATTCTGTAAGAAATTTCTCTCTCCTCATTTATATTCATGAAATTCTTTGGTATTACGTATCTAAATTTTATTACATTTGTTGGGACTTGTATCAATATGGCCCCCTTTCTTTCCATTTCTTGTACATATTATGAGACACACATTTCTCTCCCATAAACCATTTTTTTAATTCTTATGTCATGTCGTTATGCGGCCGAAATTGCACTGTGTTTTATTCCAAGACAAGATCATTATATAGTGAATGCAATACCCATGTCTCTATCAAGGTTATTCACCGTTATCTACATATACATATTTATTGGTACGTTAATTTATTTATTCTACATTCCTTAATCATGTAATAACGTATGATGTTAATGAATCCATGTTGTATGATATATGTGGAACACTTATGCATGAAATGAAATGATTATGAAAGGTGTTCCCTAATAGCGCTCCAATGTATTTGATAATGTATAGTATCATGATACGTCATGAGAAATGATTTTTGACTCATTTTAATTCATGTTCAACAATGGCTTACTTGTTCTTCATGGTCAATGATGGTTTACTCATACTTCTTGTGCAATTAGCCTCTTCTCATGCTAATATCATGTTAAACGTAGTCTCCACATCTCCATGTTATGATTATCATTATTTATCATGACTTTATGTTCATGTTTCTCTTTTAATCCATTGATATTCATATTTTCTAACATGTATTGATTTCCTCATTTTATTCCATGTCTATTCCATTACTGAGATTTATAGCTCACCCTTTTTTATGCATGTCCTCACCTTATCCAATGTAATGAAATGTAAGGGAGAATGTAGTGGTCATGTAAATGATTTTCAAAATAAATATGTCGTGTTTCATGTTTTAGGTCATTATTTAATGTTCCTAAGACCCAAATATACTAGACCTATCGATCTGCTATATTGTATCAAGTGAAGATTTTATGTCTATGTGTGTAATAAAAAGAAGGGTTGTTGTAGTTGGTATCAGAGGATAAGTTTTGTTATTCTTGGGATTAGGATTAGAAAACCCTTGTGAAGACTTAGAGACTTGAATAAGTCAAATAGAAAAACATCCCTCTTTTTTGGTGAGTATCGAGTAATTGGTTTATCAATAAAATACATCCATGTTTGGATACGAGTGGGTATAGGTGGCTCTGGCACATATGTACCTAGGATTGAAAACATCGACAAGGAGTTTTGGACATGACCCGGGGTATCCTGGTACACGGAAATAGGCCTTGTTGCACTCTTTTTAACAAAACTCCTGGGGGATATTCATTAGAAAATTAACAAGTTAGTATGAGCCATTATTAAGGTAATTAAAAAAATCCTCTATGAATACATGTTCCAAAGTTGATCATGGATAAAATAGATTGAATCTTATAGATTCATAAGTTAAAGAAATAAAAGTAATTTACAAGTCATCTCTTTTGTTCATTGGATTACTCATTACAGGTTACCCCTAACATTCCTTTTATTCCACCCAATGCTCAGTAATATGAGGAATTGTGCTAACAACCGATGTGTAGATTAATGTGATTAATGTTCTAACGGGATCCCCAATCTAGTGGGAGTAGGAATCATGAACATTGTCACAATATTCTCCCAGTTAACTCAAAATTTGAATAGAAAAATGGGTCATGAAGTATATTCAACCCCCCCCCCCCAAGAAAGAACAAGTCACTATCTATATCTTTATGAGATAAAGGCCGCCTACTTTTAATGGATCATATCTTCCCTAAATTTTCTATGAATGTATAAACTCCATTAAAAATATCTTCTCCATCTTTAAATGATCTGAACAAGAGAAGGTTATCTTGTCTTCTTATCGTATGGAGGGAAAAGCTGGTAAATGGTGGATATTGATCAAAAACTACAAATCCTGAGGAGGATATCCAAGCGTTGGAATGGAAGGATTATAGAATATGTTTTTTGATAAATATTTTATGTGCACCCTCCAGCTTTTTTGTTAACCCATAATTCAAGGTTGACCGATTCTTTGGTGGGATGAAACCTAGCCTGTGGAAAGCCTGGAAGATCAATAAAATCGACTTATATGAGGAAATTGGTTGATGTGGCCCATGATAGAAATGGAGATCGGTGAATCTTAGGGGTATTAGAGGGATAATAACCATAAGGTGGAATTCAATTATGGTGTTCTGATGGATAAATATCACGGTGCGATGATAATAAAACACCCCACTTTACAATGGTGTGGAAAAAACCACCCCGGAAATTCCCCGAAGGGGACGAGGAAATGATTTTGGTGAGGAAGATAAGGGCACATAGCCGTTAACTGCCAACAAGAAAAACCCACAGCCATGACAGAGGAGAGGAACACTCTGTTCTAACCTCAAAGCATTGTTTATTTCTTCAAATACTAAGAACCAATGCCCCTTGCAAATCAGTGCCCTAAGCCAAGGGGTTTCGGCGGCAACCAATATCCTCCAAGGTTTCTAGGGCAAGCTTCTTTCATCACTACCATCGTAGTGAACCTCAAAAACAAAGTGTTGATAGGTATGCTAGTTATTCATTATATAATAGAGAATGTACTTTTTGATTCTGGTTCTACACATTCTTTTATATCCTAAAGGTTTAGTAGAACAATCCCAACAACAAAAAAAACATGGAAGTGAAGATGTCGATGAGAACGGAAAATGGGGAAATCATTTCATCCCATGTATATAACTCCTCCCCTATCATTATTTGTGGATTGAACTTCCTAGAAATACTCATCATACTCACTCTGGTATAATTTGATGCAATTATCGGCAAGGATTGGATTTCCTTATATAGAGCCTATATAAATACTCGTGAGAGGGAAATCACTCTCCATGTGGAGAATCGTCCCCCGATTCTGTACAAGTGCAAGGAGAAGTATGAATCTTCTTTAGTTCCATCATATCAAGTTTTTATATTATAGCCCTATGAGCATGCATTTTTGGATCAGATGATTGATTCTAATAAGGCAACCATCCTTGATGACATGCCTATTGTGAAAAAATTCGCTGAAGTGTTTCCCAAGGAATTTTCTGGTCTTCCTGCTATAAGAGATGTTGAATTATCAATTGATCTTATACATGGGGTGGTACCAATATCCAATAATCTATATAGAATGGATTTTTTGGAGCTTCAGGAGCTAAAAATATATATAATAATCTGGATAAAGGGTTTATATGCCCATGTGATTCACCATGTGGTGCACCAATCCTTTTCGTAAGATAAAGGATGAGTTAATGCGGCTTGCATTGATTATCGTGAGCTAAAAATTTTTAGATAAAGAACAAGCATCCTCTTACAAGAATTGATGACTTATTTTATTAGCTTCATGGAGAACAATAATTCTCTAAGGAGATTTGTGGTTGGGATATTTTCAAGTAAGGGTTAAGAAGGAAGATGTCTCTAAGGCTTCTTTTTGTTGAAGAAATGGGCACTATGTATTCATAGTAATGTCGTTCGGATTCACTAATGCTCTAGAAATATTCATAGACATGATGAATAGAGTCTTTAGAGATAACCTCGAAAAATTTGTGGTTGTATTTATATATAATATTATAATATACTCCAAAACCAAGGAGGATAATCCGGAGAATCTAACAACTGTACTAGAGAACTTTCAAAAGGATAATCTCTATGAAATGTACAACAAGTGTAAGTTGAAGGAGGTTTCATTCATGAGTCATATCATCAAAATCAATTGGATATCAGTGGATCCCTCTAGGATAGCTACTATTGAAGGATGAATGAGGCCAACATCGATAATAGATATTTGTTGCTTCTTTTGGTTAGATGGATATTGTAGCTGATTTGTGAGAAATTTATCATGATTTTCCAACCCTCTTACCAAGCTAACTCAGAAGGGAGTAAAGTTTTCTTGGAGTGATGAATACAAAGAGATATTCAAGGAGTTGAAAAGGAGTCATATCACTATGCCCATTCTCACATTACGCACGAGTGGAGATGTTTTTGTGGTACTTAGTTATACTTCAAAGAAGGGAATGAGTTGTGGGTTGAAGAAGAATGGTAAAGTGATAACCTATGCCCCAAAGTAGTTGAAAATTCATTAAAAAAAATCCCATGCATGATCTGGAGTTGACAGCTGTGATCTTTACGTTGAAATTTTGACATAATTATATTTATGTAGAGAAGTGTGAGATATATACTGATCACAAGACCCTCAAATATATATTCACATAGATAGATCATAAAATTTTACAATGATGATGGATAGAACTCATCATGTATTAGGACTGCTCAATCCATTACCACCCTTTGGAAGTTAAAAAGGTGGAAGATTCCCTAAGTAAAAATGATCCAGTGATTATGTCATTGATGAGAATTGAGAAGGATCCAATCTTTTTAGATTTATAGAGGATAGTCATGGGAAACTTTAAGGGAGGAATATAATAAATCCTCTATAAAATTATTTCTCAACCATACCTCTTGAAAAAAATAAAGTATGATCAAAGAAATGATGTAAAAATTCAAAAAAGGATGAAAGCTATTGGAAATGGGAAATCCTCAGAGTTCAGGGTTGATAAGGATAGAATTGTGAGATTTGGGTCATGATTATGTTTACTATCCGATCTAGAGAAAAAGAAAGAGATTCTAAATGACACATATAACTCAACCTTCTCTGTTCACCCGGGGAGCACAATGATGTATCGAGATCTCGGAGAAATATTTTGGTGGGAAAATATGAAAAGAGAGATTATTTAATATACAATAATGTTCCTGGTATGTTAGAAAGTTAAGGCTGAGATGAAAAAGTTTAAGGGGATGATGCAACCACTACCCATACCAACATCGAAGTGGTAGATCATTACTATGAACTTTTTCATTCGACATACAAGGACATCCAGGGGAAACAATTCTATATGGGTCATTGTGAATAGTCTTACGAAGACATATCACTTTATCGTGATTCGAGAGGAATTATCATTAGATCATCTTTCATGGATTTACATCAAAGAAGTAGAAAGGTTGTATGGAGTACCAATATCTATTATATCCTATCGTGATTAGAGATTCACCTTGATGTTCTGGAAAAGTTTCCAACATTCCCTAAGAATAGAACTGATCTCCAGTATGGCCTATCATCCTCAAAATAATGGCCAATATGAGTGATCTATTCAGACACAAGAAGATACGTTAAGATCATGTTCTAGGGACTTCAAAAGGAGGGTGGTACCAACATCTTCCACTGGTTGAATTCCCATACAATTACAATTCCCACTCGAGCGTCTGAATGCCACCATATGAAGCCCTTTATAGGAAAATGTGTTGAACACTAGTGTGTTGGGATGAAGTCGGTGAGAGTAAGATACTAGGACCTGAAATGGTCAGAGATATGGTGGAGAAGGTGAAAACCATTCATCATCATATCAAGGTAGCCCAATGTTGACAGAAGAATTATGTGGATAACCATCAATGATACCTTGAATTCAAAGTTGGAGACATGGTTTTTCTATGTATATCTCCCTGAAATAAGGTCATGAGGTCTGAAAAAAGGGGAATGTTAAATCCTAGGTACATAGGCCCCTTCAATATTCTTGATCGCGCCAGCGATGTGGCCTATTAACTGGAACTTCCCCCCACCATTCCCAATGTACATGAGGTCTTTCATGTATCCCTCTTAATGAAGTACATACTGGACCCTTCACATGTACTCTCTTCAGATTTAGTACAAGTAGAGGATGATATTTCTTACTAGGATCAACCAGTGAATATCTTAGATCATAGAGAAAATGTTCAACAGAATATGAAAATTCCCCTCATAAATGTGTTGGGGAAAACCCACGAGATTGAAGAAGCGATTTGGGAATTGGATGAAGTGATGAAGCAGAGTAACCCACATCTGTTTTTGTGTGGGAAAAAAAATTGTGGGTGAAATTTCTTAAGGGGGAAAGATTGTAAAGACCTAAAAATTCATTAATGAAAATTCCTCTTAGAATATTTAAATTTATACATATGGTTATGTAAAATGAATGCACTTATTTCTTTTTATGTTTTTTATTTTAAAATAACTTTATGAATTTTGACAGTTTCTAATATATCTATTAAATAGTGATCACGTGATTAGTATAAATAAAGTCCTTTAACAAATCCAATTTACTTAGAAAGAGGAAGCTATGGCCTCATCCAGTAGACTTTCCCTAAGTAGAGACCATTTGTCGGAGCACAGAAATGAGGTGGTGTCATTGGGGTTCACTCTCGACCAAGGCCAAGCTGATTTAGAAAACGTTAAGCTTGAGTAGAACCTTCTAGGAGAGAAGTGTAAGTTGTTAGAGATTACCACTCGAGCGATGTTATCTAAGCCACCCCAAGAGTCTATCACCATCGCGTACCTTCCCCAAAGGTCTTATGAATGTGTTTTAAGGGGTTATGTAACAAGATCCTATCATTATGATTACGTACGTTATTTTTGTATATAATAAAGAAAATACATTCATTTTATAATTGTAACTTATTAAATAGTTTTTAAAGGACAAATAGTATTTTTTTAGTTAATGTTCAACTAAGGAATCTGTTTTGATAAATTAATTAATTTTTCAATTAAATAATAATTTAATAAAATATTTTTAGTAAAATAGTTTTTATTATGTATAAATGATCATATATTTTTTACTAATACAATTGTAATTTTTTAAGGTTTGAAATCTATTTGGTCAAAACCCGTGAATTTTTGATAAATATCAGTATTTATTTTAAAAGTGAAAATTCACATATTCGGAAAATTATTTGGATAAATTGAATATTATTATTGGGATCATGAAGTTGAAATTACCCAATTCTGAATTTTTCATAATTTTTGAGACAGTCAAATTTTTTGGTAAATATTAAATATCGTTTTAACATATAATTTGTTTTATGACATCATAATGACCCAATACTTATTTAATGAAATACTATAAACATTATTTTCGGCCAAAATATGTTTTATCATTAAAATAATGTGAGTTTAGGTTTATATTTATTAATTTTACAAAGAATTAGTGGACCCTTCAAGACTTATAAAACATCTTAGCATTTTAAATTGATTTCCTTGACAGTGTGACACACCTCCACATAAGAAACCCTATTATGTCAAGAAGTTTGGCCATTTTCCTTATAAAATGATTTTTTACCCTCCCCTTGGGAAAAACCATGGGAAAACCCCAGGGGATGTTTTGTGGTTTTAATTATTTTAATGTGTGGTGTCCTAAACCAAAATAATAAAAAATTCCCTCTCATTTACTATGTAAACCCACCAAATCTCCCACTTCCTATCCACTAAAATCCTTTTGAGTTCGTCCAACCTCTTCTCTCATTTCTCTAAAATCCTCCTAAGATGCCTCAAGATCCCAAAAAGTATCTCCTAAGCCCCTCTCAAGCCTTGGGGATCACACTTCCATGTAAGGGATTCTCACTTGCCTTATTAATGTCAAAGTTTACTTATATTGTTTTCCCCTTTTATTATCAATTATAAATGTTGGGGTTTAATTTTTCACCTCACCCATATTTAACTATTCATGTTTCAATAATTTGATATCACCTTTCTCTCTCATTAATTCCTCCCATGTACACCCGTTACCAGGCTGAAATTCTGTAAAAACATTCTCTCTCCTCATTTACATTCAAGCAATTCTTTTGTATTACGTATCTACATTTCATGACAATTGTTTTTTTTGTGTATATATATGCCCAAATTAATAACTATTTCATGTATATATGATTAGACAAACATGTCTTACACATAAACCATTTTATGAATTCTTATGTCATGTCGTTATGCTGTCGAAATTGCACAACATTTTTTTCATGCCAAGATCATAGTGTATTGAATACCATACCTTTGTCTCTGTCAAGATAATTCACATTTAAGTAGATATACATATTTATTGTTACTTTCATTTATTTATTCAACATTCCTTAAACATGGAATAACTTAAGTTTTTAATGAATCCATGTTATATGATCTATGTGGCACACTTATGCATGAAATGAAATGATTTTGAAGGGTGTTCCCTAATAAAACTAAAATGCATTGGGTAATGTATAGTATACAGATACATCATGTGTAGTGTGTGTTGACTAATGATAATTCAAGTTCAATGAGGTTTTACTTGGTATTTGTGTGCAATGAGCGTTTACTCATGCTCCATGTGCAATGATCCTTGGCTCATGCTAATATCATGTTAGTTATTGTTGCCACATCTCCATGTTATGATTATCATGCTTTATCATGCCATTATGTTCATGTTTATCTTGTGCTCCATTAATATACCTATCTTAAAATATGTATTGTATTCCTCATGTTATCTCATTTTTATTTCCTTATTGGGCTTTATAGCTCAGCCTTTTTTAGGCATGTCTTCATGTTATCCCATGAGATGCTAAGTACGAGGGAATGTAATAGTCATGTAAAGAAAGTTTTCAATAAAGATAGTATGTTTCATGTTGTAAGTCATTATTTAATGTTCCTAATCCCCAAATACACTAGACCTCTTTATTGTCTATATTTTTTCCAGGGAATATTTTCTGTCTATGTGTGTAATAAAAAGCAGTGTTATTATATGGGTGATAAATATAACCTAGTAAATATGTATAAACAATCTCAGATAATAATGAGATATCAAAATTATCCCTTTTCATAGGTCTCATATCCTTTGTATATTTATAAACCTATAGTATAATGATTTAAATAATGTTTTTGACTTATTCTATAATAATAGTCATTTTTATGATATCATATATTATCATATTATCATTCGTTTGTTAGTAACATTTCATTGTCACTCATTATTCAGATATTAATTTCCTTATCCTCTTATAGAATTTTTGTTAGATAAGTTCATGTTCCACTTCTTAATATATATTTATATCATTTACATAATTATATTTTTATAATATATATATCATATTTTTCTTTTTATTCATCTGTATAATTACTGAATAATTTAGATCATGTCGAATGAATCGTATCGCGTCGTGGAGATAGTAGGTCGTACATACGCACAAGCTATTATATCATTCCAATATTTTATTAAAAGGTATTTAAGTGGATGTTTTATAATATTTATGAATTAGTCTCATGTTATAATAATCATATATTGTTATTATTTCCATCATTATACCCATCAATGTGACATGTTGGTGAAAAACATATTACACCACGACCTGGAGATGGTAAGTCGTGCGTATGTGAGTGTAGTGATTTTAATTTTTTTTAGGATGGATAGAGGGAGAAATATAGTTGTTTCATAATTATAATAACAAATAATTATATTAGTTATACTGATTTTATTACATTATTATGAAATGACTAATGAATAGGAAGTATAAGAATAAAAAAATTGAAATAATCGGTATTAGAGATTACCTCTTCGTCGACATGCTTCCTCTAAATATCTTCTTAGATCACTATAGTTTTTTCTTTGATGATTCCCAAAACAACTATAATGGAAGTAGGTATGTTTATATGGAATAAGGGTAGGTTATGGCCTATATTTAGTGTTCAATATGAAGTGAAGAGGCGAGTGAGGAGTTTCCCTTTTATAATTATGGTGAGGGGAAATTTTAGAAACTCCATTAATAATAATTTTTAATTAAATCAAACCCTACCCAAAAACCAGAAAAAATGTACAAATTTAGTTGATGAGATGATATAGGGTTGCAATTTCTTCAACCAATAACTTTTGAGGAATTATTTATATCAATTTAAACCTTATCTTTTAAATTAACACATAGTCATTCTAGTTGTAGTAGGGGTTTGGCTTAATGGAAAGCACCCTGTAATCCTACATGAATAATGGGGGTTCAAAACTCATTGGGCATAGGGTACTATAGTAGTACTGTAGTGGTACAGTAGCAGTGGTAGTACTGTAGATCGATGGGTAGAGTAGCGGTGGCAGGGCTCTATAGTAGTTGCAGTACTGTGTGGTACTGTAGCAGGCATGTTACTATTCACAGAATGGGCATTAGGCAAAACATTTGGGCCTACGGGCAATGTAATGGGATACAAGACCACTGGGCCTTCAGGCTATGTAATGGGTCTCCCTCTACCAGGCTAAAAGCTGACTTCTCTTTGCTTTATTAATAAAATAAGGCTTCGACCACATAATTTAAAAAAAACATAGTCATTCTATTTAATTTTTAACTAGGGTAACAAATAATTCAATATTAAAAGGGTGGATTATTTAATTATTTAATGTAAAATAGAGCACAAATAAGTACATTATATAATTATATATCACATAATAAGTATTAAATGTTGTTTAAAAAATTATACTAATTTTTAAATAATTGAATAATGCATTATTTTGATAAACAATCATTGGAATCAATTTTGATGTCATTAAATTCATTGATTTTTAAAAATATTAATATATAAAAATAACTCCAAAACAAAGAATTTAGTATATTTCAAGGAGGTAAATTTAATCTAAAAACTTCACTATACTTGTTAATTAGACCAAAATATATTTACATTGATATTTCTGATAACATTTATTTGATAATATTATTAATAAAATAATTATTACAATGGTTTTATGTAAATTTTTAATTTGTTTATTTGTTGAATAAAAAATAAAGAAAAATAATATGATGAATATAAATATACTAGATTTAATAATAATACTTGTAGTTGAATTCAACTTTGATAATAACAAATATTTCAAATTTTATACTTAGTAAAATATGATGGTGACAACTTTACCATTACTTTAAATAAAATAATATAAGTGTCATAATCACTTATATGAGGATCCAAATGGTCCATAACACGACCCTTGGGTTATTATGATCGATATGTACTCATCCAATCAAATTTATGAAAGTGTTTAGATCTTTTAATGGGTAATATTATTTTAATAAAAACTATATTATTGATTCTTTATCAATTAAATAATTTCTTCATCATTAATGTATGTATTATTTAGGTAAATATAGATTTCATAAATGTTACAAATAAATTTCCTTAAAAATGGAAAAAAATTATCTTTCATGTGAGTTTTTATAATCCAAATTTCTTTTATTTTAAACAAGAATTTAAAATGATATTGTTATTAAAATTTTTGTGAGACATATTTAACTTTTCTTTAAATAAAATAAATTAAATGTCCAAATCCCATCGAAGTGGATTCAAATGGATACCATTTAGACCCAAGGATGATTTAGGTAAAAACACATTAATACATTTATATTAATACTTGTTTTATTGTAATTTTATAATAGTATTTCACGCAAAATTTATTGGTATACTCTTTTATCGTATTAATAAAAATTACTAAAGTTACTATTCATAATTCCCAAAAATAAAATAAATATATTTAAATAATTTTGAACTAATGATTCCAAATATAAAGTCCATTTTTAAAAAATAAAAACAATATATTTTTAGTAATTATTATTAAATTTTCCTCATTTTCAAAAATAGAAAACAGGTTTAAAAGCAAAAACATTGCAAATGATTGAAGTGTTCTAAATCTGAATTCAATGTAAAATTAATTATAATGAAATAAATTATATTTAATTATAATCAATTTTCTATATATACTTTAAAACAATTAAATATTATAATTTAACCATAAAAATTATTTTGATGAAAAAAGATGTTTTTATAAAATTTAGTTTTTTTTTCTATTCATCAAAACAAGAAAGTTATCAGAAACATATAAAAAATTCATCCAAAGTAATTTTTTAAATCCCAATTCCAATTAACATGTTTATTTTTTCATATAATAATTATTAATGTATCAAAATAAAAATTTAAATTGTGTTCTCTATTCAAGGGTGTAGAATTAACGTTAAAAATATTATTCTATACATCAAAATGGATTTATTCATGCCCTATTACAAAAATATCAATTAGATGTATATAAAAAAATTTATTAAATGTATAATATTTATATATCATTAATTTATTTACCAATAGTAATTATTTCACAAATAAAAATATTTAATGGATTTATTTTTTTCATAAATAAATAATAGACAAGGAATTTAGAATTCATTTTCATAAGTTAGTTATATGTATTCCAGCTATCCTAAAGGATATATTATAAAGGTAATTATATACTAAGGTCATATTTCATTTGATTTAAACTAAATATTTCATGTAAATCAATCTAATGAATATTTAAAATTATTTAAAGAAACTATTTCATAAAGACATCTAGGTGTGACATATAATTTCCTCAAAATTATATATATATATACTCAGAAAGTGAGAAATACATTAAGAATAATATTCCTGGATGTGCATACACTTATACATATAAATCATTGTAGTACGATGTATACACCATCAAGAAAATTATTTATTATATACAACGCATGAAAGTTAAAAAATTATTTAAATTGATTTCAACCGATACACATATTGGTTCGAATATGATTTGGTTTAGTCATAAAAAAGAAAAAATCATATTAAAATAAATATTTTCATAAATTTATCTCCGAAAAATTTAACTAAATTAAAATAACTAAATATAACTTTAACTAACTTAAAATTAATTATATGATCCCTATAACAATTTAAAACTATTCCAAAAAATATTATTATTTTATGAAATTGTTTTAAAATATTTCATGCATCAGTGACCCAAAAGTCCCTAAAAAGGGGTTCTAGGACATATAACGGCCTATAGGGGTTTCAACGGTTGTGTTACGACTCACTTAGGCAAAATATAGTTGGTAGGTGGATGGGTTCTTTTGTGGGAACCTATTTTATGTCAAATGGTTGGTGGTGAAGTTGATGCCAGTACATCAATAAAAAATGAAAAAATAATTATATCTATATATATTGATGTATCTATCTACTACACAAATATGTGGGAATCATAGTGAAAATTGGGCACAAAAATTTTTGAGCATGGGGAAAGGTAGATCATAGGGGCATCACAACTGCTATATATTATCCTAACATTTTTATTCATATGAAATAGAAGCACCCTAACACCATTTTAACTTTTTTTCTTCTTGGGGATAGCATGACCACCAAACCCCTTTGTGTTTTTTTAGAAATAAATAAAAGGCCTATACCCTAGATTGTGTAAAATAATTATTTTATTCCAAAATATTGTGGAATGTTTACTGCTGTGGTAAATATCATTTCGGCTAATAAAAAACATCTGTAGAATATTTTTTCAATGGAAATTTTCTAACATATATATATTTTCATCATTTTCAATTATCTAAATAATAATTTTAAATTCAATTTAAAACATCATATGACCACAACACGGTTGTCTGGGATTTGATCAAATTCTAGTTTAGTGTGATGGGATCGTAACGACACCCTCTACAAAAGTTTATTGAAAATTTATCTTTTCATTGGAATAATCCATCACAAAATCCATCTTAATCAATTATATGTATATAGGCATGTAATGAAATCATATCGGTTTAGGAATGAAATTTGTATCACTCAATGGACATAACTACAACATCTTTGTTTATATATAGACCAATACAATATAAGCATATCTCAAATGAAGGAATTATAAACAAAAAATAAATTTCATAATGTCACACATATGATTTATTTTTGATTTATTTTATTGTATTTATTTTCAGTCTATATTTTTCCCTTCAGTTTTCCAAGGATTTTTCAGGAAAAATAGGAAGTTTTTTACTAAATTGCATAAGGTGCATGGTTTTCCAAACCTTGTGGCCCATACCTAGTATCCTTGACGTACGTAGTATTCTTTGGATGGTGGGAAGCCAAATGATTGCTTCATGGACTATCAAAACGTTTATCTAACCATGCAGCATGTTCTTGATAGATTTTGGAAACCACACAGTTTCCCCATGCATTGGAAACTGCAGGGACTAGCTATTCTCCCTATCCAGGTAATTAAAAAACAGTAATGTACTATAATACCCTCTTAAAAATATACCACAAATAACTCATTATCTCCCCTAATGGAAATTTTATATGCTAGGTGTGCCCCTCTCCCTCAGCATTCCTCCCTTGGGCTCCATTTTGGTTAGTGATATTAATTTTATTCTTTTTGTAACCTTCAAGTAAGTAGTTTCATTCTTTTTTTCACCCTCTATTATATGGTTTCCTTCATTTTATTTTTTGTTTCATATGTCCAGTGTGGTGGGTAAACTATTTTTGGATGGATCATCTTTTTTAGGGTTTGATCTTGACGTTTTATGTTCAATATTTCCTTTTTAGGGTTCATTTGATGTTCCATTTTCTTTTTGGGCCAATTTTCATAATGTTCCACACTTTAGGTTGGTGGTTCTATGCTTAAAAATTATTTGACGAATCTGATATTCCTTATTTAGTTTCTAAATGTGTTCTATGAATTATATTTTTGGTTCTAATTGTATTTCATAACGGTTTTGATATACACATGGCATGAAAGTGGTAATTCTAAAATAAATTGGGTTTATTTTGTGTTTGAACACTTTTTATTATTTTTTTCAACGATTTATAAATTATTAAACAATATTAATAAATTGTTCATGTAGTTAGGAACAGATTTTATAATGATTTTAGATTGTGTTGAATTTAAAATTGGTTTCATTGTGAAGGTAGTGGTATATCAAGCATGTTTATATTTTCTGGTTTATGTATATGTGAAAGTGATGTTATAAGGGACATGTGGAATGAAAATTGAGTACAAAGGGAATCCTAGGTAATTATTTGGGTGGATTAGGACATTTACTCTAGTTTACTAGAATGTTGTTCATCCCATATTTATCTTGTATGATTTAACATACAACAGTAACTAAATGATAATGATGATTAGAGACCCCTAGGCCCATCGGGTGTACCCTCCGAGTGGATTATGCCTGAGAATGCTATTGTTCATGGTTACTATACCACTATTAACTAATTTATGTTGGACCTAGTGTCCCATTTCTATCTATTTTCTGTATTTTTCTCCCATAACATGCTTATATTTTGTTATTTTTCTCCTACTATCCGCATATGGTGTACTTGGTCGGTTATTTCAAAATAATACACTTTTTTTGTTAGAATTTTTACTATAAAAATGTTTCAAGTTTTCCTTTTTATATAATTTTCATGTTATCTTATCTTAGAATGTTCATTACTTGGAATTTGATTATCAGGTGGAATTATACCTGGATTTTTCTCACATGATACTTACTCCCTTAGGTATAAGTTAACTTAGTTATGCTTGACAACGTTAATGGGAACATGTTTGGAGATGGTTCTTTGGAATGTTAGTCGTCTTCCCTCAACGATGATGTGGGGGTGTATTAAAGACAAATCTCCTCTTGTTTTTTTGGTGGTTTTTTTTCAATAATATCTTGATACATTTTTGTTATAGCCTATTCGGGTTTTTGGTTTAAATGTTGTCAACTTGAATCTTAAGATAATTTTTCCACTTTTGGTAATGATGGTTCATTTTTTCATTTATCATTTTTGGTTATTTAATAATATTTTAATGGGTGAAATAATTCCCAAAGTATATTTTTGATACCCAAGAACTTGTTTACGACCAGTGGGGGTTAGTAAGTCACATCAGGCCATGACAACTACCAGTTTGGGTGTCGAGTTTAGTGGAACTTCATCCTAGTTTGGGAAACGATTATATTAGATAAGATTATACACTTTTGGGTTATGATATTTCAGATGATTATGGATAAACTGGCGATATGATTGTTAGGGATTTAGGTTTTGGTTGTGAATATGGTTCTTGGAAAGCACACAATGAAACAGAACTAAAGTCACCATGGTATGTTGGTATTTTTATTTTACTTCTCCTCTAGGAGAAATATGCTAGATGCTGACCATATGTGGGCACTAGGTGGAGGTGATGTGGTTTGGTTTTTAAAATGTTGTGATGATTTTGAAATTTTTAGAATTATGAAATTTTGGTATTTTTTTCATTGTCTAAAGTTTTATAACAGTTGTATTGAATGTTATCTTTCATATTATATCTTATTATAGCAACACGTCTTCCTGTATACTTCTTGTGTATCCACATGAAGAGGTCACAAATTGGTATCACATACTAATTGATCATAGTCAAGTGAAATTTATGGTTTGGTTTGTCCATGCATTGTGATAGGGAGAGAGTGATCATAGCCGAATGATGGAGAGAATTTTCTTGGGAAGGTAGAGTGTACATTTTAATATATTGAAACACCTGAGGAATTCAGGGATAAATTATCTTCAATCATTCTAGAAGGTTCTAGTAAAATGAGGTGGGACTCAGTGGCCCAAACAAGAAAGCATGAAAAGATGAAATGGAGGGACATTAAGGCTATTTTCAATTACAAGTACTTTCCTGAGGTCATGGACTATTCCAGTTCATAGTAATTTATGGATCCTATTCCTGGGGACCAGTCAATTATGATGTTCAGAAAACCTATTGTGGATCTAGTTTAGTATGTACCTGAAATCATTTCCAACAATCAGATGAATCATTAGAGGTTTGAGGGGGAGTTTCAAAAAGATATCTATTCTCAAGTCTTTATTATTAAATTGAAGTCATATGCCGGTGTGGTTAACCATAATTTTATTGTACAGATTTATTACACATGAATTTCTGGTTCTTCAAGTGATATTTCAAAATTTGTAATTTTCAGTTCATCTAAGAAAAAGATGAAGCAGGATGATTAATGGAAGAAGGGATGTGGTTGTTTAGGACATCATTCCTAGATGTCTTCATCTTTAACTTCTGATTCAAGGTTTATAGTGTGCCATCAGTGCAGGATGTTAAGACACATATGACCTACATGTATAGCTCCTCCCAAACATTACCATCGATGTTGAGATATGGGATAAGAACATCATTTATGAAATGTGATGTGCCCATATCAGAGTGGTGTAGTATCTATAGATTGAAGAGGGGTTTCAACTTAGTCAGATCCTTCCAGGGCATCAAGATACCATTTTGGAAGCCATGGAAGTAGGATCATACCCTTTTTGGGCCATAGTCAGTTCGTGGCAAGGCCACATGTTAGTGGCCGCACTAAGACTGGGGCAGAGACAATAAATCTTTATATTGTGGACAAGGAACCAATTGACTATATGTGGGGCCTTGGATAGTTCGAGGTACCATTTTGATTTCGTCATCTATAGATGATGTATTTTTAAACAAGTTATTTTGTTTCATTTATCTCTACCCATCTTGTGAAATTATCGATCATTCCAACATATCTAGTGTCTTATGTGATGGAGTTGGAAATGCCTCTTTTTAGGAATAAATATAAGGGTATCAAGTGTCTATTTTTTTCACTCACCATGTCAGTGGTCGAGATAGAATGGGATTTACTAGTCTTGGATATAGACTTCATTGATGTAACACTCATCATAGATTAGATAGTGAATTTTTAGGCACACATAGATTGTTATAGGTGGAAGGTGAGTTCAATGGGGACTTATGGAAGTACACATTTCTTTAATGGTGAATGGGATCCTCCTTTAGGTCTTTCTAGATCTTCACTTTCAGAATTGGGTAATCGTGTTATGTAGTTATCACAACTCATGTTGGTGGATGATGGTGGTGTTCCTTAGGGTGTGTTACCTATTTTGATGGATGAGTTCCCAGTGGTTTTTTTAGATGACTTTTCAAGATTTCCATCTATTTTGAATGTGGATTTCTCTATAGACATGGCACTGGGAACATAGCTGATATCCCCTTACTCATTTTGTATAAAACCCATAGAGTTGAGAGAATTAAAAATACATCTAGATATTTTAGATTCCAAATGATTCATCCCCCTGAGCATCTCTCCCTCAGTTACCCCAATCTTGATTATGAAGTGGTTTGATGAATCTCTCTGGTTATACGTTTTTTACTATAAGAAGAATGAGTTGACCATCAAGAATAAGTATCCTTTCCTCGATATTGATGACATGTTTAATCAGTTAAAAGGGGAATGGTGGTTCATAAGATATATTTGGATTATAGATACAACCATGTCAGTGTGGAAGATATGGATGTCGAAAAAATTTCTTTCCGAAGTTGGTAAGACCATTTTCAGTATTGGGTAATTCCATTCAGGTTGAAAATTTTTCCTATGATTTTTTATGGCCCTCATGAATAGGATGTTCCACTAGTATATCTATTCCGTAATCACGGATTCTGTGGGACACATCCTAGTTTATTTGAGACCTCGTCGGGATCATGGGATGGATTTCTATATCGTATTGGGCACTCTTCAAGACCATCACCATTATGAAAAAAAAGTTAATGTGTTCCTTATGGATTCAAGTGGCATAGATTTTGTACCACATGATCTCAGAAAAAATGGGTTTCGGTAGACCCTAAGAAGGCCACTACATTGATTTAATGGGAGAATCTATGGAATGTGTTTAAGGTAAAAATTATTCTAATCATGGATTGATATTATAGGTGGTTTCATCTGGACTTCTCCTGGCATGCATTTCCCATGAAAGCGCTCACCCGGAAAGGGGGGAAGATTGAATGTAGCCCAGAATTCCATGCATCCTTCAATGACCTTAAGAGGGGGTTGAATACCACTCGTATGTCAATCCTACCGTAATAGAGAATGGGTTATTTGTTCTATTGTGATTACCCCTGTATGGTTATCAAGTGTGTGATTAGGAAATATGACAATGTTGTGGCATATGGCTCCCTCCAACTCTAGCCACATGAAAAAGAACTATCCAACCCATGATTTAGAGTTAGCAGGGGTGATGCATTCTTTTAAATCATGGTGCATCAATCTATTTGGTGATAATTTTTTAGCTTATTTTAATCATAAGAGCTTATCCTACATGTTCTCCTATAACAATTTTATCTTAAGGTAGCACTATTGGGTGGTGTACTTCTAGGGGTTTCACTTTGATATAGTTTATACCCTAGGAAAAGGGAATGTTGTGGAAGATGATCTGAGCTGAAATGTACTAGTGAAGTCTTTCGAAAATTTCCATTGATGAGTGGAGGATGATGAGTATTTTTTCCACATTGAACATAGAGACATAGGATTATAGTATCGGCGTGTTCTTGGCTATTGATTAGCGAACTCCTTTTCTTCTGGATTTGATTCATGAGGAGAATACTAGTAATGATTTTTTATTGAAATATATGTATCTTATTCATAGTGGGGAGATTCCTTAATATTAGCCTTTGTCGCCTGAGAGACTATTGTTCTTTAAGGACTTCCTTGTGGTGTCGTTGGTGTTGATATAAGTGGTGATACAAGACAGCCAATAGTAATAATGGGTTGTTCATCATGGTGCTACAATGATTTATTATGATAAGAATTAGAAATTACTCTGGTAAGGAAAGAGGTAGGATATATATGACTTCTAATCATGGTGTTATACTTTTTAGCTAGTGAAAGAAGAGCTTTAAATCACTTAGGATCACTACATCCACTATGCATTACCACCTTATAGAGGGATGAGATCACTAGGTATTTCACTGTTGGATTGCCTCAAGCACCCTAGGGGAGGAATTCCATATGGGTACTGATCTATCATGTGGCCCAATCAGTCCACATCATTATTATCAATGATTCTATCAATGTGGATGGGTTGGTCAGTTTTTATGTTCGAGAGATAGTGGAGAATCATGGTCTATGGTTGATAATTATTTCTGATTGAGACCCCCCATTTCATGTCACAGTTTGGGGAAGTCCTTCTTAATGAAATGTGGTCATAGATTAAGTTAATTATGGATACCACCCTCAAACGGATGGTGAGATGCACAAAGACAATCAAATTTTAGAAAACATGATCCGAGTAGGTGTTTTGGATTTCATAGGACCATGTGATAGAAATTTGATATTTTTTGAGAATGTATATAATAGTACCTACCAATCCACTATTCGAATGGATTTTTTTGAGGCTCATTATGTTCAACTATATCGTTCACCATTATGTTGGTTCATGGTTGGTGAAACATCCCTATTAGGAATGAGCGTAGAACAAGAGAAACATGAGATTCCCTAGATGATCTGATGCATTTGTCAAAATATCAAAGTCAAAAAAAATATACTGATTAGAGAAAGAGATATCTTGAATTTATATTGGCTGACTAGGTATTTCTGAATGGGGAATATCTCTTGGGTCATCACAATTTGGAAAGAAAGGGAAGCTAACACCAAGGTATGTTTTACCATTCAAGATTAAGGAGCAGGTTGGAATAGTATAATCAGAACTATATTTTCCTACATATTTGACAAAAATTCATGATGTGTTTCATGAGTCCGAATTAAAGTACAACCCAAATTCCTCCCATGTTTTAAATTGTAAATTTTTGGAAATAGATCCTAATTTGACATTGTTTGAGCATCTAGTGCGGATTGTAAATTCTTATAGAAAAGTGTCTCATGGAATGTATATTCTACTAGTTAGGATCCTTTGGAAAAATTGAAATTAGGAGAATTAGACATGGCAGCATAAGTCATGGGTTTAGTACTCGTTTCACTTCTCCAATCAATCTTTGAGTTGAGTTTGTGGGGATGTAAATATTAATAATTGAGAGAATTGACATACATGTGATTTATTTTTGATGTATTTTTTAATTTATTTTTGTTCTATATATTTTACATTGATTTACTTTGAATTTTTAGTATAAAAAATGTATTTTTCTACTAAACAACATCAGGCGCATGGTTGGTGCATAGTTTTCAGCTCATGTTGCCCAGCCAAAGTAACTATGTGGCCTGTGGTGTTTCATGGATAGTGGGAAACTTCACAGTTGAAACATGGCTTTTCAAACTGTGTGGTCAATAATATGGTGTGTCATTCATATATAGTCAAAACCTCATGGTTTCCACATGTTTTCCAAACCATGTGGACTAACCTTGTGGACTGTCCAGGTGTGTAAAAAATAATATTTCTTCAACCACCCTCTTTTAATTAGACCCCAAATCACTCATTCTCTATCAAACTCATGATTTATACCCTATGCACTGAACCCCACCCCCCTTCCTCCTTCGTGATCTATTTTTGTGGGTGATTTTTCATGGATTTTTCATATAACCATCAACTAAGTAGTTTCTTTCTTGTTTTCTCCCTATATTCTAATATTTCCTTCATTATTCATTAAAGTTTCGTATTTATAGATGGGTTGGTGATCTATTAAGTGTTGGAAGTTGTTTTTTGGGTTATATAATGATAATTTATGTACAATAATTTTTTATATGGTTCATTTGTGATGAGTTTGTTGTTAATAACTAATTTTCATAAACTTCTACACTTGAGAAAGGTGGTTCTGTGATTTTACATGATTTGAAAAACTTCCTATTCTTTATTGAGTGTCTAATTGATATCAATGATTTATATATGTGTTGAGAAAGATTTTGTTTTCTTTTGTATGAGCATGGCTTGAATGTGTTTTTTATAAAAGAAGTTGTGTGTATTTCAATTGTAAACCCATTTTTTTAAATTTTTATGTTCTTTATAAATTATGTAACATCATTAATAAATTGTGAATGTTGTACAGAAGGTTTTTAAAAAAAATTGTGTGATTTGGATTTGAAATTTGTTTTTCTTATGATTGTAGTGATTTATCAAGAATAAATATATTTAATTATTTATCTATATGTGAAAGTGATATTTTATGTGATATATCGAATGAAAATTGAGACCCAAATAAAACTAGGGAAACAAGTTGGGTAGACTTAGACTAGTATACTAGTTAACTCAGAAGATGTTAATCCCAGATTCATTTATAACGAGATATAATAAATGAATAACTAAATGATAATAATGATTGGAGGCCACTAGGCTCTTGGGGTGTCCCCTCCTAGTGGCTCATTCAAGGGAACATTGTTGGCCAGGGTTACTATACCATTTTTCAATAATAAGTGATGTACTTAGTTTTTTATTGATAACTAGTTCTTATTGGGGTTTCCCTTGACGTTTTCTCTTTTGGGATATTCTTGTTACAATCAGTATATGGTGTAATATGATAGTTACTTCAATAGAAAGACATGTTTTCCTTTAATATTTTTTCTATAAAAATGCTTGATGTTCTCATTTTTATAAAAATTGCATATTATCTAGTCTTATAATGTTAATAGCCTTCAATCTTTTTATTGAATGGAATCCTACTAGGATATGGATCATATCCTATTTACACACTTGGGTATATTTATACTTGATTATGTTTGACATCTGGAAGAGAGAGAAGGTTGGAGGTTGTGGTTTGGGATACTAGTGGTCTTCCCTCGCAGGTGTTGTTGTAGTGGTTTGATGATGATTCACCACGTATGTCTTAGTGATTTTTTAGGATTTGGTATTTCCACATTTTTTTAGACTATTTTTTTGTTTTAAATGTTTTAAACACAAATCAGAAATTGGATAGTCCACATTTTTTGTGAATTTTTAAATTTTATTATTTACTATATTTGGATTTTTTATGATTATTTTCATTGGTGAAATCATTCCAAAAGTATATTTTTTTACCATGTAACTTGTTGCCACCCCGGGGGAATCGGGAACACCATTTGGGTCATGCCACAGGCCGGTTTGGGTGTCAGTTTCAATGTCACTCTAGCCTAGTTCATGAAGAATAATTACTTGGTTCGATATGATGCCACATTCAAAACCATCTAATCACCAGTGACCATACCTCAATGGAACCAACACAGAATCCTTAAATATAATTCACCTCCAAAACTATCTATATTAGGAATTTTTATTATAAATATCTCTTGGATAGAGATGACATCCAATGATTATTTTTTCATCCAGATAACCACCATTATGATGATCAATCTATACATGAAAGAGAAATCATATTGGTTTCAAGGATTTTTAACAATGATATCTAGAATTTGAAAGAGATAATATATGATATCTGAAATATTATTAGAAGAATAATTCCTTAGAAAATAGATCATCTTAATTATATAACAGACATTAAACAGAGAGAACACTTTCTCTAACCCTCGAATAAACGATAAGTTCTGACCAACTTACTATGCCAAAAAATAAGATATTTTTTATCAATTACATTTAATATAAAATATATAGTACATGATAAAAAAGAATCATTAAATCAAGTGGTTATTTTATAAATTAGTAAACAAACCATAAATTTTAAAATAATATTCATTCATAAAATATTTTCTAATGCATTCAATTAAATAGTAGTAAATAAATCAAATAATCAAATGATACTCCAATAAGTTCATAATCAAATAGTAATTAATTTATTTATTACATATTGATCCTTAATACATGGATATCTCTCAGAAAATGTGGTAGAGCCCACTAATTTCTAAATTCTTATACATTATAATAGAATATACGTTTGAATACACTTAATGTGTGAACCTCAGGCCCTTATCCTAATAAATGTGAACATAATTCAAATACCAAGATTACATCCAAGAAACCCATCAGGTCACTAAAGATAAAAGTTATAGTTATATCTATAACCAACAATTAGGACAACATTTCATTTCGTATAATCTCTTTTTATACTGATATCTTACAAATCTAGAAGCTCACTTCAAGTATTCATCCTTTCTTAGACTTATTTTTTGGCCTAACTGGATGGATATAACAACCCGACCCGAGAATCACTGATCTGATTAATTATTTTATTAAAATGGAATAATCATAAAAATGAAAATCTTGAATGAATGATTAGTTTGGTAGCCTTGGAGAAACTAGATACAAAAATATGTTTTGTATTATATCATAAATTAAAAAAATAGTATCTCTATTAAAATACCATTATCCATTTGACTATCCCTAATGGTCAATTATAATATTCCTCTTCTCATCCTAGAAAAAAATAATTCATAAGAAAGTGGTGAGATCATATGCTTATATGGGTAAATAATAATGTGAAATCTATAAGCAAAAACATTTATGGAAATATATATAACTAAAACACAAGACATTAAAACAAAATCATGGCCAAAATAAGTAAAAAATAAATAAAATAAATTCATATAAACCATCACATATATATTATACTAGATTAATTATCACATGTAATATCAATAACTAATTTGATAATGGGGGAATCTATAAGCCCAACATCATAACCACATCTTCATGGCCTCATTCCAAGGCCATCCATAGACTAAAAACAACCGAAACTATTTTGTCTCATAAGACTCATCGATGCATCAAGGGGTTATAGAAGGCTCCAACCGTTACTTACAATGGACAATTCATTCCTCTTATGAATGTGGTAAAACCTAACCAACATAAACATTTGTATAAAAACTGACATACAAATTGTAAATAATTTATCCATAAATATTAAATGGTTCAAAAATACCACATCCATAATAAAAATAATAATAAACCATTGAATAAAATATGATAGGTTGTTTCATAATAATTAAACCTATATTAAACATATGATATACAATGGATGTTGACATAGATGAAAATGTTTTCAATAAAAACACCACAAACTTTTATAGAGAAATACCCCTTTTGTTGATAATGGTCATATAAAATTCCATACAATTTTAAAAAATATATTTTCATTTAAAATAATCTTGTATGCCTGCAAAGAAATCTTTAAAACATTAAGGTTCTATGAGGGCAGAAAAATTCACTTATGTCGTATAAGTTAAAAAATCTCTTCATACTTTATCGAAAAATTCAAACAAAGTAGAATGTATGGAAAATCTTAGAAAGATTGATTTTATAAAAAATAACATCGGTGTAAATTAAATAAAAAAAATTAATATAATAGATTGAATTTTTTGAAATAAATTATTAAGATACATTTACATGGATGATAAATATGTCTTGTTAAATTCTTATGTAAAATCAATCCATTATAATAATGAAATTGTGAAATTAAAACATAACCCATACTGTCCTTTAGTTTAGGTTGTAGTAACCTCATGTATGATGGTTAAGTAATGTTATTATGTTATACTAGAACAATATCCATGATTTATAATATCATATATGATTCTATTATATAATTATCTTAATTATATTTCATTATTATCCTCATTTTAGGCGGGAACTACTTTATTTTAATATTTTTATTTGGCCATGTATGTATTTCTCTTATGCATAAAATATATATTATTAATATATATAATGGTATTAAGTTCAAAAATGTTATATTAATTCATTATATAGATTTTCATAATCATTGATAAATGGTTGTAGTGGAGGATGAATCTCATCAGGTCCTAGAGACGGTAGGCTCTATATAAGCGTGAGTGACAGTGGAATTACCGTAATGGTTAAATGGTGTTGAATAAGATGGTATATTAATTATAAAGAATCAATATCATGTCATATTAATTATTTATATTCATTATAATCATCATTATACCCATAAAAATAAGTTAGGGTCGAATAACAAATTACACCATAGTGTGGAGAGGGTAAGTCATACGTACAGACAAATGGTGATACTGATTTTTGTAGGATGGATAAATGGAGTAAAATAGTTATCCCATAATCATAATAACATCTTATAATTTATATGATACTATATTTTCTACTTTAGTATGGAAACAACCTAGGAAGAGGATGTAGAAGAAGAAAATAAATTTAATTGAAATGGTAAAACAATTACCTATTCTTCGAGTATCTCCTCATGATTTGAAAAAAAATGACTTATTAGGTTGGATTTCATCATAATGTATGTCATATAAGATGAATTTTGGGAAGTATTTTGGAAAAATTATGAGGTATTGGCAGAGAAAAAGGGCTTCAGAGGCATGAATAAAAGACAAGGATATGTTCCCTTTTATAAGAGAGGGGTGGGCACCTTTGGAGACTCCAAACCTATTAAGTTAATAGAAATTGTATTTATATTTTAAATAGATCCAAATTGATTTATTTTGAGACTAGGATGATGATATTTCAAAATCATCTCCCACAAAAAACATTAGATATGCACAGATTTTATTTTGAACCTTGTCATTTTGATTTATCCTTAATTAATTTATTAAATTTTAATTTTGGTAATAATATTTTAAATATTATAAGGTTATAAATATTCACTTATATGAAGTTAGTTTTCTATTAATTTAAATTTTATGATATTTTAGAACATATATTTATCACTTTATATTTTTAAATTATTTTTATGATTTCCAAATAATTTAATAAAATGTTATTTTTATAAAATATCATTATTGTTAATTTTTACACTATTCATCACTTTGACATAAATAAAAATTCAAAAATAAAAATAACCTTGAAAAAAACTATATAATATACTCTCAGCATATCACAATAACCTAGAAAAATTTTTGAGCACCACAATTAATTCAAATGATATATCTTTTAATATTTTTAAAACCATTTATTTGATATTTCAATTAATAAAATAATTTCTGTGTCACTATTATGTCATAATTAATGGTAATTTTTTATCTCTAAAAATTATAAACGAATTATTATTATTTATTTAATTATTTTATTTTTATAGATACTATTTTTAATTGATGTTATCTCATGTTCATATCTATGTTAAATTTATTATACTTATAAAAAATGATCGTGTGAAATGTTTTCACATTAAATGATTTTAAAAATATCCTTGCCACATTCATTGAAAATTTTCCATTAAATTATTCCATTGCTAGGAATATATGATAATAGTTGAACTTATTCATCCTATAGTTTTTTTTACAGGTGTTAGGGTGTTTTTTTAATTTATTTTTTCCTTTAATTACCCAATTTACCATTAATCATGATAATAAAAAAATTACAAAAGTTAATATTGATAATGTCAGAACAAAAACTATTGACATAATATAGACCCAATAATTCCAAATATGGAATAAATTTTTTAAAAATCAAAACACAGAAGTGAAAATAATTAAATTAAAATTAATCTCGTTGATGGAACGAGAAAACATGGATTTAGAAGTAAAAACTAGTAAAATATTGACATGTGTTTATATTAAATTTTAATTTCAAAATGATTCCAATTACCTAGATTATATTAAACGGTCAAAATATAATATAATTATTCTTTAAAAAAATCAATATTATATTTTAACACTATATATTATTTTGATGTAAAAAGTTATTTGCATGTAAATTTAGTATTATCACTATACAAGAAAACCTGAAACTTATTAGAAAAATACTAGTAATTGATCCAAAGATAAAACTGATTTTAATCAATCAAATAATAAGTTAATATTTTAAAATTTCAATATATAAATGTTCCAATTATTGGATTTTGAATGGGTTCTCCATTAAAAGGTGGTAAAATTACTTTTATAAAAATTGCATTTTAATATCTAGAATTAGATTAATTCTTATCATTTTACTGTAAAATAATTTGGATGGATAATCAACATTTGATTAATTATATTGTATAAAAATTTTATAATTTTTATAGTATTATTTATATATATTCTTTTAAAATGGGTAGTTTGATAGATTGTGGTGTGCTCAAACTCGATGTTTTGTACATTGCAAGCTATTAAATTATTTAAAAAGAACAATATCATGGAATCTAGGTTGTTACATTATTCCCTCCATAAAATATTTTTCCCTAAAAATTTATATAATATCACTTCATTAAAATTTTGGGGTGGTTCTTCATCATATGTTATTCAGGTTCCCAAGTCGCCTATTCCATTTTATGGTTTCTCAAAAGAACCATTACTAGTCATGTCATCTAAATCGTCAACACTTATTATGTAGTGTCACTAATATCAATAGAATTATCATAGTATGATAGATCTGGTTGCTGCTCTAATTATTCATGGTTGAGTACATGTGTTAGGTATGACATTTATTTCCTTAACAGTGATGTGTGGAAAAAATCCTGAAATTTGGATAGACTTGGTGGCATTGCTAAACGGTAAGCTTTAACTCCAGTTAGTTTTAGAATTTGAAAAGGTCCAATGTACATGGGACATAACGTACCCATCCTACCAAATCATATAATACTGTTCTATGGATATACCTTCAAGAAATAATGATCTCCCACATGAAATTTCAAATCATTTTTTGGTTATCTACACATCTCTTTTTCTTACTTTGAACTGCTCTGATATAGGTTTGAATAATCTTCACTCTTTCCATTGTTTCATCAAAAAGCTCTATGTTAATCAGTTTTCGTTCAATAACGTCATCCAAACATATTTGGGAACAATATCTCTTTCCATATAATAATTCATATGGTGTCATCTTGAACTCCTGAATGAAAGATATTGTTATAGAAAAACACACTAGAGGTAAATATTGATCTCACAAACCTTTAGTGTCATGTGAGTAAGATCTCAACATGTATTATAATGTTTTAATTGCACATTCTTATTCTCCATCAGTTTTAGGGGGGAGGTATTTATCAAATGAAGCTAAGTATCTAGAGAATTTTGATGACTCTTCTAGAATCTTGATGTAAAATGGGGATCACATTCAGAAACAATAAATAGTGGTACACCATGAAGTCATACAACCTCATTAATGTAAAGTCCTCCTAAATTTTCAAATGTTAAATCTTCTATTACATCAACAGAATGTGCTGATTTGTTATGATGATCATCAATAACCCATATCACATCATTTATTCTATGATTATTTGGTATCCCTGTGACAAATTCCATTGAAATTTCATCTAATTTACATACAGGTATTAAGATAGGTATAATGACTCTTATAGGATCTTTTATTCCATACTTTACTTTTTGTAACCCCAATCATCCAAAAAAATAATCATCAATCTCCCTCTTCGTGTTTTCCCACCAAATATGTTTTGGTCAAATATCTATACATAATAGTTCTACCAAGTTCTATAGAGAAATCAGAGCTATAGACATCATCCAATAATTTCCCTTTTTGCTCATGTATAGAGGGAACAAATATCCTCTTATCAAAATTCAAAATAGCGTACTCAAATAAAAATTCAATCAATCTTCAATAATTCATGACTTCAACATTATTTTTCAAAATCCTCATCATTAGACTAAGAAATATTTATCTATTTTAGAAATGATTTTTTGGAAACCATTTGAAAAATCAGTGATGTTTAACCCTCCATGGTAATTCCCATATCCATTGTTACGGGATCTATGAACATAGCATCCCTTTCTACTCTAATTTTATTTAAAACTCAATTATACTTCATACTCAATTCATCATCCACCATATCTTCAATATTTTTGTGATAGTGTATTATGAAAAAAAATGAAATGATTAGATCATGACATCTCATTGGTATCATTTTGTGTTATTTCAATAAATATATGTATTTCTAACTTTTTTGATCAGTATATATCTCACATCATTCACTGTACAGATAGTGTGTCCAAATATTCTAATAAAATATTACTACAGCTAACTCATGAATATGAGTTGGGATGTTTTGTTCATGAGTTTTTAATTACCATGATGCATAAGTAATAACTCTATCATTCTTCATAATGAAAAAACCATTTCATTTCCTTGAAGCATCACTGAAAGTCACATACATATAATTTCCTAGTGGTAATATCAAGATAAGGTCATTCACTAATAATATATTCAATTATTCAAACAATTATTCACAATATTTTTTCCATATGATGTTAACCCCCTTACATGTGATTATGGTTAATGGGTTATCCAATCGGGAAAAATTATGTATGAAACACTGATAGTAACATGCTAAACTAATAATATTGTGTACCTCAGTTATGCTTGTCAGCTCTATAAATTATTTAAATACCATGTCCTTGTATGATCAATATAGAATCTATCCTTTAATAAAATATAGAAATGAAATGAAATTTATTTATTCATGAATTGAAACCTTCTAAATTTCCCATATAGCTCGTTTTTTATTTGAGTTATCAGAAAAACTCTCTTGTCATTCTCATGTTATTCATAGATTTTAGAGTATACCATGATTTTATCAATCAATACTAAGAAAAAATCATTAATATATTCCTTTAAAACTCTATTCATTATATCCATGAAAACATAGGGTGCATTAGTTAGTCTAAATGGAATTACTGTAAACTCATAATGTACATACCTATTTCGGAATTCTGTCTTTGAAATAACTTCCTTCTTTAAACAAAATAGATGATATCTAGAATGGATGTCAATCATTTAAAAATAATTATCTCTATGAATTTGGTCAAACAAATAATCAATTTGAGGCATGAGATACTTGTTCTTTATAGTAATTACATTGATTTATCTTTAGTAAATTCCCAGTAACATTGATCCATCTTATTTCTTAACAAAAATAACATGGCTCCCCATTGTGAAACACTCACTACTGGAAAACCAGGTATTTGCGACGGGCTATTTGCGACGGGATCCCGTCGCAAATAGCCATTTGCGACGGGGTCCCGTCGCAAATAGCCCGTTGCGGAAAACGCCGTCGCAACTAAACTTATTTGCGACGGGACCGTCGCTAAAGCCCTTTTTTGCGACGGGCATTCTCCCCGTCGCAAATAGTATTCCGTTTTTTTGTAAAAAACTTTTTAAACAGTTATTGCGACGGGCCCGTCGCAAATACCTTTTGCGACGGTTCCCGTCGCAAATTGTTTTTGCGACGGGCCCGTCGCAATAACGTTTTTTTTAAAAAATAAAAAAAATAATAATACTAGTATTTGCGACGGGAACCGGGACCCGTCGCAATTACTATGAATAGTATTTGCGACGGGTCCCGTCGCAAATACTCTTTTTAAAAAAAATAAAAAAATATTAATAATACTAGTATTTGCGACGGGCATAGTATCCCGTCGCAAATACTATAAAAAAAATAAAAAAAAATTATTAATAAATTATTTTAATTAATATAATAATAGAATTATAATTTACAAATGAAAATAATAAATTATTTTAATTAATATAATAATAGTAGAATTATAATTCAAAAATAAAAATAATAGAATACTAATAAATAATTTAATTAATATAATAATATTATAATTATAATTCATAAATAAAAAAATATTAATAAGTTATTTTAATTAATATAAAAATAATAGAATTATTTTACATTCAAATATTAAAATAATTCAAGTATTACAAAAAAATAATTAAATTATAATATTATAAAATTTTAATATATATATAAAATTTTAATATATATATAAAATTTAATATTATAAAATATAAATATTATTATTATTCATATTAATATTGTTATTTAAAAATATAATATTATTAATATTTTATAATGAGACAGAAACTACGAATAGAAAAAAAAAATATTTTGATTTCACAAATTTTATAACAGAAATACAAACTCTAATCTGTAGGAGGGGGGGGAGGTGGGGGATCTGCAGATGGTGGTGGAGGAAACTCCATCCCTAAAGCATGAGTGAGTCGGCGCATGTACTCCATCTGCTCCTGATGCTGCTGCTGCCACCGACTCGTCTGCTCCTCGTACAGCTGCTGCTGGCGTCGACGCTCCTCCTCATGCTGCTGACGTATCTGCTCCTGCTCCTGTCGGAGACTCTCTATCTGTGCAGTCTGAGATCGCAACTGCTCCTCATACTGTGTAGAAGAAGATGCACGAGCTCCCCTCGAGCTGGACGCCGACATCGCAGCACTGCCATAATAATCTCCGGGAGTCAGTCGAGAGCCGATACCAACTACCCGGCCCTTCTCGAAGGCATACTGGGTGGCCTGCATCCATGCCGCCTCATCAAACTGACGGGCAGTGGTCTGATCTGATGACTCGGCCTGACTCTCAGGCCGGGCCTGTGCCGCTGCGGCCTCATATGAC
The DNA here is from genome assembly GCA_963277665.1 of Viscum album. Taxonomy (NCBI): domain Eukaryota; kingdom Viridiplantae; phylum Streptophyta; class Magnoliopsida; order Santalales; family Viscaceae; genus Viscum; species Viscum album. Next base: position 1,937,126,072 of record OY728132.1, read on the forward strand.
TCCTACAGTTGCAATTTAAAATTAAAATTGTGAATATATTATATGCAGTTAATTTTTAAACTTGAAAACAAATAATACTGACCACGATGTGATGCTGACGATCACCTCTGAGCTCCCCAGTAGCAGGATCACTATACATCCTCCGATATACGTCGTACTCTGTAATATCGGGGTGCTCGACAGCCTATAAGAATAAAAAATAAACTGTTAATATTTATAGTTATATAAAATATTTATAAATAATGTACGTACCAGATGCTGTCTATGAGTACTGAAAGAACGACTCCCAGCTCGATGAGTCACCTCCTGCCTCCCCCGATTCTGCCTCCCCACCGATGATCTCCTCTGAAAGGCACCACTCAACCAGTGCGCACATAATCCATCCCATACATGGGATGAAATGTACTCTGGTCGGTGTGCTCTACATGACTCCTCAAAATCTGACACTCCTGATTTCTTCATCGCAGCTTTTCTTAAATTGTGCAAAAACTGACGAAGGCGATCACGCATGGCCACCTCCCATGCCTCTGAATATTGATAATTTTAATATTTTTTAATTTTTTTATTATTTTAATAATATTAATATTGTTTTTTCGTAAATATTGATAATATAATTTTTTTTGCTAAGTGTTCTTGAGTATTCCTGAGTATTCCTGAGTATTCCTGATTATTTGTGAGTATTCCTGATTATTTGTGAGTATTCGTGAGTATTCGTGATTATTCGTGAGTATTCGTGATTATTCGTGAGTATTCGTGAGTATTCGTGAGTATTCCTGAGTATTCCTGATTATTCCTGATTATTCCTAATTATTCCTAATTATTTGCAATTATTCCTAATTATTTGCAATTATTGGTCATTATTGGCAATTATTACTAATTATTCCTAATTAATCCTAATTATTCCTAATTAATCCTACTTATTCCTAATTAATCCTACTTATTCCTAATTATTCCTAATTATTACTAATTATTCCTAATTATTGCTAATTATTACTAATTATTGCTAATTATTTCTAATTATTGCTAATTATTTCTAATTATTGCTAATTATTTCTAATTATTGCTAATTATTTCTAATTATTGCTAATTATTTCTAATTATTGCTAATTATTTCTAATTATTGCTAATTATTGCTAATTATTGCTAATTATTGGTAATTATTTCTAATTATTTCTAATTATTACTAATTATTAGTAATTAATACTAATTATTGGTAATTATTGCTAATTATTGGTAATTATTGCTAATTATTGGTAATTATTGCTAATTATTGGTAATTAATGCTAATTATTGGTAATTATTGCTAATTATTGGTAATTAATACTAATTATTGGTAATTATTACTAATTATTGGTAATTATTACTAATTATTGGTAATTATTACTAATTATTGGTAATTATTACTAATTATTGGTAATTATTACTAATTATTCGTAATTAATACTAATTATTCCTAATTAATACTAATTATTCCTAATTAATACTAATTATTCCTAATTATTGTTAATTAGTCCTAATTATTACTAATTATTGTTAATTATTCCTAATTATTACTAATTATTATTAATTATTCCTAATTATTACTAATTATTGGTAATTAATACTAATTATTGGTATTTAATACTAATTATTGGTAATTAATACTAATTATTGGTAATTATTACTAATTATTCCTAATTAATACTAATTATTGGTAATTATTACTAATTATTCCTAATTAATACTAATTATTACTAATTATTGTTAATTATTCCTAATTATTACTAATTATTGTTAATTATTCCTAATTATTACTAATTATTGTTAATTATTCCTAATTATTACTAATTATTGTTAATTATTCCTAATTAATACTAATTATTGGTAATTATTACTAATTATTGGTAATTATTACTAATTATTGGTAATTATTACTAATTATTCGTAATTAATACTAATTATTCCTAATTAATACTAATTATTCCTAATTATTGTTAATTAGTCCTAATTATTACTAATTATTGTTAATTATTCCTAATTATTACTAATTATTGTTAATTATTCCTAATTATTACTAATTATTGGTAATTAATACTAATTATTGGTAATTAATACTAATTATTGGTAATTAATACTAATTATTGGTAATTATTACTAATTATTCCTAATTAATACTAATTATTCGTAATTATTCCTACTTATTGTTAATTATTCCTAATTATTACTAATTATTGTTAATTATTCCTAATTAATACTAATTATTGGTAATTAATACTAATTATTGGTAATTAATACTAATTATTGGTAATTAATACTAATTATTGGTAATTAATACTAATTATTGGTAATTAATACTAATTATTTCTAATTAATACTAATTATTTGTAATTAATACGAATTATTTGTAATTAAAACTAATTATTGGTAATTATTACTAATTATTGGTAATTAATACTAATTATTGGTAATTAATACTAATTATTCCTAATTAATACTAATTATTCCTAATTATTCCTAATTAATACTAATTATTCCTAATTATTACTAATTATTCCTAATTATTCCTAATTATTACTAATTATTCCTAATTATTGTTAATTATTCCTAATTATTACTAATTATTGTTAATTATTCCTAATTATTACGAATTATTGGTAATTAATACTAATTATTACGAATTATTGGTAATTAATACTAATTATTGGTAATTAATACTAATTATTGGTAATTAAGACTAATTATTTGTAATTAATACTAATTATTTGTAATTAATACTAATTATTCCTAATTAATACTAATTATTTGTAATTAATACTAATTATTCCTAATTATTCCTAATTATTGGTAATTATTACTAATTATTCCTAATTAATACTAATTATTCCTAATTATTCTTAATTATTACTAATTATTCCTAATTATTCCTAATTATTACTAATTATTGTTAATTATTCGTAATTATTGTTAATTATTCCTAATTATTAGTAATTATTGTTAATTATTCCTAATTATTACGAATTATTGGTAATTAATACTAATTATTGGTAATTAATACTAATTAATGGTAATTAATACTAATTATAGGTAATTAATACTAATTATTGTTAATTATTGGTAATTATTACTAATTATTCTTAATTATTGATAATTATTAGTAATAAAATGAATAATTATCAATAATTAGAAATAATTACCAATAATTACAAATAATAACATTATTAATATATTTTATTATTAATATTAAAATAATATAATTTTCTAATTTATATACAGTTCTTTTTTCATCTGTGCGTTTTCTATCTCCACATACAAATAATACATGTGAAGACAGCAAACACACAGATGAAAAAAGAACTGTATATATATAAAAAATTATATTATTTTAATATTAATAATAAAATAAACTAATAATGTAATAATGTTCTTATTCCTAATTATTGGTATTTATTACTAGTTATTAATATTTATTCTTAATTATTAAAAATTATTACTAATTATTCCTAATTACCATATAAACAATACTAATAATTTAAATTTATTAAGTAATAAAACAATGTAAACATAATTAAATTACAACTAATTAATAATAATAAAAACTAATAAAAAAATAAAAATAAATAAAAAATTAAAATGAAGATAAATACCTTGAAAATTGATCTGTTCTGATCGTTCTTCAAAACTTTAATATCAGCTCCGGAGAAAAAACTTAAACTGGAGAAAAACTAAACTCTAGAAATATGATTCTGAGAGAGAGAGAAGATAAGGAATGAGAATGAAATGAAAAAAACGGATGGGGGTATTTATAGGTTAGATTAGTTGCGACGGGTCCATTTGCGACGGGATTCCCGTCGCAAATAGTATTATTTGCGACGGGACCCGTCGCAAATACCTTCGCCAACATTTATTACGGTCAACCGGTAAAGAGTTATTTGCGACGGGTCCCGTCGCAAATAACCCTCTGCCGACATAGTATTTGCGACGGGGGAATATTCCCGTCGCAAATACCATTTACCTCCGCCGGTTATTTGCGACGGGAATATTTCCCCGTCGCAAATACGTTTCCCGCGATTTGGCGCGCATCGCGGGAAAACTATTTGCGACGGGGAAAGCAATCCCGTCGCAAAAGCCTCCTTATTTGCGACGGGGATGTACGCCCGTCGCAAATACTTTTTTAACATGACTATTTGCGACGGGATTTAATCCCGTCGCAAATAACCCGTCGCAATTGCTCATTTTTCCCGTAGTGACTAGGGTGAGTCAACCCCTTATTACTAAACTCCTTAATTTGTTTATAAATCTCTACTAATTCCATAGTTTCCATTCTATAAAGTTCCATTGATTTTGTTCTTAAAACAAGGATTAAGTCAATAGAAAAATCAACTTCCCACTCTGGAGAATGTATAGGTAAGTCCTCTAGAAATACATCAATGTATTCTTGTACATTAAGTACATACAAAATTTGATGATTATTAGGTTTTATCATATCTTCATCCCCACGAATTTCACTTACAATACCTATACGAGGTAGATTTATATAAGACTCAAATAATGATGTTTCTGACCTAAGGATAGTGGATTCTCTATCTTCTTCAAAAATTACAACTTCAATCTTCTTATAACAAAATATCACATCATATTCTGATATCCAGAGAAAACCAAGGATTATATAAAAGTAGACCATAGGTACGATGATATAGTCAACAGAAAAGCTTGTTTATATTCCATAATGAGAAATTCCTAACACGTATTTGTTGAAATGAGAATTCCATGCAGGATTTTGACTAAAAACTACAATGTTAATGTGAATTAAAAATATCTAATTTTTAAACCAAACTGGAAATATATAAAGGAAAATGAGGATCCCAAATCAAATATATATTTTTCTAAATATTATGTTGTGATTAAAGTACCTTCCATGTAAGAACCTGGACCTTCATTTCAGGCATGTTTTTACTTGTTATGGAGTTTTTGATAAAAGGTGAGTTTCTAAAATTTTTTGAATTACACGCCATGTACTCCCTTACTGCACGAGGCCATGTGCTGGCCATGTCCGGCCCACACACATGACCGTGTAGGGGTGATTTGTAGGCCACTTAAAGCGGAGTACGAGAAATCCTAGTACACGCCGTGTACTCTAAAAGTACATGTCGTATAGTTTCTTTTTTTTCATTAAAAGGACTAGTGTCACATCATAACCCCAGATCCATATTCTTCTCTAGCTTCTTCGACCAAGAGCATCCCATACGGCCGTGCGTCTCCTCTGATCCACCGATCCTCTGTCTGTTCTCCGAATTGATCGTCATCGATTGCATTGGAACCGAAGAGATATTCTCTTGCTTCTCCTAGAGCTTTGTTTTCCAATTCCTCCTCTTTCTCAAGTTATTGTGGGTTGATCATTTTGTTAATTTTATTTGATCTACGACATTATAATGATATTCAAGCCTCACAGTTCATGTATATCGATCTCCTAGCATCGAGGTTGCTGGTTTGTGCCTTTCCGTTCGAAGTCTTTGAGGTTTATGTTCATTTTCCATCAATACCCTTGAATGAGGTATTTTGTGTTTACTGGTTTTCCCATGTTGTTTTCTTGCCTTTGTTGTATGCTTGTGTAGAAGATATTTGGTTATTTATGAGGATAATTTCTATGCTTGGATGTTTTTCCCATGCCTTGTTCTATTAACGACCTTTTGGTCGTGTTTAGCCTTTGGCCGCTATACATGGTTTCCATGCCTTGTGACTATAGGATGGAGTGTTTTTTCCTGACATTCTTGTCATGTTGTAGATTGGTTAACCAAGTAGCTCTGTAGGTTTACCTTGGCCTTATAGCATTATTATGCACTGACTGGCATGTGATTGTGAGAGCCTTTTGCTATAGACTATAATGGGATAGGCCGAGTGAGCTTTCTCAGAGAGTCTTGAACATTATAGACTATAGGGTATAGACTGAGAGAGAATCCCAGAGAGTCTTGAACATTATAAATTACATGAGGGTAGATTGAGTGAGCTTCCTCAGAAATTCTTGAGCTTTATATACTACAGGAGGATAGACCGAGTGAGCTTCCTCTGAGAGTCGTGTTTTGTTTTGATTTCCTTAAACCTTTCCAGACTATAGGAGGAATTGACCGAGTGTTCTTCCTCAGAGAGTCTGGGATAGACCTGAGGCTATAGGAGGAGTTGACCAGGAAATCTTCCTCAGAGAGTCTCTAGACCTTGGGGCTATAGGGGATTAGACCGTGTGATCTTTCTTAGAGATTCCATGATTACCTTAGACAATATGTGGAATTGATTGAGCATGCTTCCTCGAAAAGTCTTATAATGTTTGTATGACCAATACAGAGGGTTTAGGATGAGTGTACTGCCTAGAGGGTTGTTGGTACTTCTTGGATAGGACCATTGGGGATGGCTATGAGTACTTTGCAGGGGGATTCCTATTTGAGGTTAGCTTTTTGCATCACTGCTGCTTCTTGATTTGTGGATTGATTACTGTTGTGTATCATCCTGTTTATTATTTATTGTTTACTACATACTGTACTACTACCTGTCATATGCTCAATGACGATTACGCACAGATCTTCAGGTGGTTTCCTTCTGGTATTTAGTCTCACACCATGTTTGGGTCATTCTTTTGGGCCCAAACAGATTATACTGCTATAGGTATAAACAAGTGAAAGCGCCCTTCGACTTTAGGTACTTTATTGCATTAGAGCATGAGAGCATGGGACCAAGCCGAGGATTGAGATGTGGAGGGGTTTATCTGTTTACATTTATTTTATAATTTGGTTTTCAATAGTGTATTACCAGAATTGTGATTTGTTTGGATGTTTTCGTAGACATATATATCATGCATCATTTCATATAACTATGTGTGCTCCAATTGTTTATTGTTTTAGTCTTCCACTGTTTGTTGTTGTTCGATGTTTACTGCTTCCTCTATTGTATGAGTTATTTAATTCCGTTGTGTACTCTGTAAATGAGAGCCTAGTTTACCCACTATCACCCCCAAGGCCCTCACTGCTATTCGGAAGCCTCTGGAATTCGAGCAAATACTCTTGAGTCCATGTGACCAACCGGGTACGGAATTCCTCTGGGTGGCTTCTGGAACCGGGATGTTAAAAAGTGGTATCAGAGTAATTCTTTTCTCTTTACATACTGTTTGGATCCTGTAGCTAGGGATAGTATAGAATATGTACTTGGAAATAATATGTGCTCGGGAGTAGCTAACCTGTGTACAGGGAAAATCCATACTACCTTGATTATTGCAGTTTTACTGGTTTGCAATTTTATAGTTGATTTGATTTCACCGTTGGGTGATTCACATGATTTATGTTGTTACCGTTATTGTTATTGCAATTCTGTTTCTTTCGCAACCCAATGAGATGAGGGTATTCCATCTCATGCATCATATATAAACTTTTTATAAATCACATGCCATGCATTATTTCCATGCCATCTAGGATGAATTAGTGATATCATGTTGTGGTGATAGAAGTTGTATAGATTATGTATGCTTTTGTGATAGATTTTTGATAGAATCTATGTTATTTGATAAAGAATTTGTTTGTATATAATATGCTTAAATGGATGCCAAATTTTGTTTCCTGAGGTGTTATAGTCTCTCATGGACCAGAATTTGGTGGATCATTCCCTGGTTTCCCTATTATAACTTGTATAAGATGCCAAGCATTGATTTTCTAGGAGTATGGGCCCTCACGGATAAGAATTTGGCACCTTAACTCTAGTTTTCTGTGTTTTCTGGGCTTTAGAGTAGTTTTTGAGCTACTGTTTAGAAAAACCTAGAATATATGGCATTTACTTTATTAATACACGCTGTGTAGTTTTTAAACCATGTCACTGACTGTTTGGGAAAAAACATGAGGTTGTGAAAAATCTTCATGAACACGTCGTGTATGGTACGTAGACACCGTGTTGTAATGATTGTGTGTCTACCTGTGTGGCTAATGACATGGATGGATGAAACATTGACTTTACACGTTGCATCCTATTATCACATTTCATTCCATGTAACCTAAGTACCAGGCCATGTCAGCAACAATTCGGGTCGGGGAAAAACATCAAGTACACACTGTGTTCTTAGGGAGCACGCCGTGTATAGGGAACCGTGTATCCAGCCATGTAACTAGAAACAAGGGTCATTGAAACCATGTCTAGTACACGATGTGTCCTTATTGAACACGCCATGTAGTCTTGGTTTAAGAGGATCATGTGGGTTAGCCGGGCAAGGACACTCAGTCAAGAGAATATAGTTCAAGTACACACCGTGTGTAGGGACAACACGTTGTGTGGTTGGGGTGTTACATGACCAGTTTTGGCAGAAGTACATGCCCATGTAAATGGATTAAAAGAACATGTAGTTTAGTTTGTATACACGCCATGTAGTCATGTTTTGTAAAATATGAATGTTTCTTTCTCCTATTCCCATCTTGAACTCTTGTGTTCTCAGTCTTTGATAGCCTGATCAGGAGAACATTTGAACTTTAAGAGCTATGTCCCTGAGACTTCCTTTGGTTGTATGTCAGCTACTAGATGGTGATCAGACACTAGATATAGCCGATCAGGTGCCTCATGCAGATCCACCTGCTGTTCCAGTCTTAGCACTAGCAGTTATACCAATTGCAGGCACCGATATGCAGTTTAGGGAAGACTTTTTGAGCATTATGCCGACCTTCTAGGGAGTGCCCCCACCTGCCCCGTCGATGACAGAACTGATGCAGGTTTTCCTGTAGCAGAATCCTCATACTTTCTCAGGGGATGGGGAACATCAGGCTGCATATTTATTGCGTGAGGCCACAATGACAACTTTCTACCAGCTAGAGATACCTCCAGAGAATAGGGTGAAGCTTGCTACCTATATGCTTTGAGACTCATCCAAGAGGTGGTGGGAGGTGATCTCATAGTCAGGGAACCAGAAAAATATGACATGGGATGAGTTTCAGCACATCATCTATCTGGAGACCTTGAGGGATGATCGACCCAGGGAGTTTATGAGTCTGGAGCAGGGTACACTTTCTATTATAGAGTAGTCGTATCGCTTTACCGAGCTACAGTGTTTCACGCCAATTACACCAGGTGCTGAGTTGTTCCTTGGATGGAAGTTTGAGGATGGTCTGAGTAATGGCATCCACTTGTTGGTGAGCATCCTCAGGTTGACATCAAAATTCTCTATCGTAAACCAAGTGCTGATCACAGAGCGCAATTTGAGGGATTCAGGAGCTGTGCATAAGGGCGGTTTGACATCCAGAGTAAGTGTTCCTCCTACTAATAGTAGGAAGCACTGTAGGTAGTCTTCTCAACAAGATTAGAGTAGGCGGAATGTATCTTCGAGCAGCCAGGTAGTATGCTACCAATGAGGGAGGAGAGGGCATACTAGGCCTCAGTGCTAGAGAGACCCAATGGAGTGTCGATCTTGTAGAAATATGGGACATCTTCAGTGTTTTTGTCAGGTATTCTCACCTACAGCTAGTGGTATGGGTTCTTCTATGACCCCAGGTGTAGGGGATGCATCAAAAATTTCTCACCATTCTGGGAACTGGTGTTCTTCCGGCCGTTCGGGCCGAGGAGGAGGTCACAGCTGTGGTGGTCAGTCACCAGGTTACCCGCGATAGCAGAGTGGATCTGCTCAGAGTGGTCATCTAGGGTCACAGGGCTGCAGTACAGGCCAAAATTTTGCTGTGGAGTAGAACCATCAAGAGTAGTATCCCAGACCTTCCACAGTTTGAGGTACAATCTTAGTAGCCTTAGTTTTATCTTTAGCTCTTTTCGATATCGGTGCTACGCATAGCATTATCTCGGTTGCTATTTTGTAGATCCTTGGGCTCTTCATCTTTTCCTCTGTTGATACTTTAACTCTAGACACACCGTTGGGGAATACAATGGTTAGCGTACGACAGTGCAGAGAGTGCCCTCTTGAGGTGGGAGGCTGTCACTTCTGATGGGAACTCTATGTCCTGGAAATGACGAGTTATGATGTCTTTCTCATAATGGAGTAGTTATTCCCCTTCCAGGCAGTCGTCGATTGCTATCACTTTTGGGTGAGTTTCGTATCACTAGAGGGTGGATCCTTTCTTTATAGAGTTGAGTGGGATGTACAGGCGAGTCGAGCAAGACCCGAGTATCCTAGGCTAGGGGGAGTCATAGCCTAGATTGCCAGTCATTATCTAGATGATAATGGGACTTCACAGTTAGACTTTCTTCCAGTGGTGAATCGTTTCAGAGATATCATTACAGAGGACTATTCGGGTTTTCCTTCATAGCGTGAGGTAGAATACTTGATTGAGATTGTGCTTGGATTGGCACTGGTGTCCATTAATACTTATAGGATGGCTAAACCTAAGTTGCATGAGCTCAAGAAGAAGTTGGAGGAGTCGCAGACAAAGGGTTTCATCTGATCCAGTACTTCTCATTGGGGTTCGCCTGTCCTGTTTTTGAAGAAGGCAGACGGTACCCTCAATATTTGTGTGGATTATCGAAAGCTAAACCAGTTGATGGTCAAGAACCGATATCCCTTTCCAAGGATCAATGATCTCTTTGATCATCATCAAGGAGCCCGAGTGTGCTCGAAGATTGAATTGAGATTCTTTTTTCATCAGTCGCACATTAGACTATCTGATATACCTCTTACCGCTTTTCGGAGCAGGTATGGTCTATACGAGTATAGTTATTCTTTTCAGTCTCACAAACGCGCCTGCAGTTTTCATAGCACTAATGAACCGAGTTTTCCATCCATACTTGGATTCCTTCGTGGTGGTTTTCATAGACAACATCTTGGTGTACTCTCACTCTCGACACGACCATACTACCTATCTTGAGATCATTCTGAGTACACTGATAGAGCATCAGTTATATGATAAGCTCTCAAAATGATACTTTTGATGGATCAGATTCACTTCTTGGGTCATGTTATCCCAGAGGCAGTAGTATCAATAGACCCATAGAAAATGAGAGTTTTAGTTTCCTGGGATCAGCCAAAAAATGTATTTGATGTGCAGAGTTTTCTAGGGTTGGCTAGATAATACAAGCATTTCATACAAGACTTTTCGTGCCTAGCAGCACTGCTGACTGGTCTGACCAAGAATAGGGAAAAGTTCATATGGTCAGATTCATGTGAGTCAGCCTTTCAGGATCTGAAAGGGTGGTCGATGTCAGCCCTGATACTAGTCTTTCTAGATCCCGGAAAGAGCTATACAGTCTATATGATGCTTCAGGTATCGGGCTGGGAGCTGTGCTTATGCAGGGAGATGAAGTTGTTGTGTACGGGTCTCAACAGTTGAGGCCACATGAGAGGAATTACCCGACGCACGACCTGGAGATGGCAGCTGTTGTTCATTCCTTATGTTGTTGGGGACATTATCTTTTGGGAGAGCACTTTGTGGTGTTTACCGATCATATGAGTCTTAAGTACATCTTCACTCAGTGTGATCTAAATTTCAGAAAGCACAGGTGGGTCGAGTACCTACAGTCCTTTGACTTTGAGCTTTCCTATACATTGGGAAAGGGAAATGTAGTGGAATATGCTTTTAGTAGGAGTACAAAAATACAAGCAGTTCCGGAGGCCAGTAGTGAGTGGAAGCTTATGGATCAGCTCTCTGAGATACATTTGGAGGTGCCCGACAGACAAGGTCAGACCTTTCTTTCTTTTGTAGCTCTTACCTATACACTTTATGATCAGGTACGGATGAAGAATTTATCAGACTCAGAAGGCCTAGTCATACAAAAGAGCGTTTCAGGAGAGGACCCACTTCATGGATGGATAGTGGGAGAGGACGAGATCTTTAATTTCTTGGTACGTGTAAGGGTTCCAGTAGACATACGCTAAGAGCTGATGCGGGATGTTCATTCCTCAGTTTGGGAAGTTCATCCTGGCGTCACCAAGATGTAACATGATCTACACTGCCAGTATTGGTGTCTAAGTATGAAGAGAGGTGTTGCTGGTTTTTCATAAGGTGTTTCACTTTTCAGTAGGTGAAAGAAGGGCATCAGTGACCAGTAGGACTTTTTCAGTAGTTACCCATTCTAGAGTGGAAGTGGAATGATGTCGTGATGGACTTCGTGACCGGGCATCCGAGGTCACCACGAGGGAAAGACGCTGTTTGGTTTGTCATCAGCAGGCTAACGAAGGTTTCTCACTTCTTGCCGATCAAGGATACCTCCAGTGTTGATGATCTAGTTTGTTTGTACATCCGAGAGATTATACGTCTACATGGAGTTCGACACTCCATTGTTTCAGACAGAGATGCGTTTTTTGCCTCTCGGTTCTGGAAGGGGCTTCACAAGGCTTTGGGTACATAGGTACTTCTGAATACAGCATACCATCCCCAGATAGATGGCCAGTCCGAGCGTATTATTCAAGTGCTTGAGGATATGCTCCGAGCTTGCATTCTAGACTTTGGAGGCTCTTGGGAGAAGCATATACCTCTTGTGTAGTTCACCTACAATAATAGTTTTCAGTCGACTATTCAGATGGCACCTTACAAGGCTTTGTATGGTAGGCCATGCCAATCACCGTTGTGTTGGTTGGAGGTAGGAGAGGTATCTTTGCTAGGACCTCACCTTGTTTAAGAGACCTTAGAGAAGATAGATTTGATTCGGAAGAGGATAGATACGGCACAGTCTCATTAGAAGTCTTATGTTGATCAGTGGAGACGTCCCCAGGAGTTTGAGGCCAGGGATAAGGTTTTCCTACGTTTCGCACCGAGGTTGGGACATAAGAGGATTCAGAGACAGGGTAAACTTTCACCATGGTATGTCAGGCTATTTGGGGTGTTGGAGAGAGTTGTTCTGGTTGCCTATTGGTTGTAGTTACCTCAGAGGTACAGAGAAATGCACGATGATTTCCACGTTTCTCACCTCTGACGTAACTTTTTAGACATGTCTCATGTCTTTCAACGTATGGAGGTTGAGAATGAAGAGGATGTGTCAATTGAGGATAATCCTATCCAGATTATTGATCGAAGTACGAATATTCTCCATGGTCGGTCTGTTCCTTTGGTACGGGTGCTATGGCTGCACGAGTGAGTACGAGATGAGACATGGGAGAGGGAGGCTGATGTACGATCGTAGTGGCTAGAGCTATTCGGGGTTTCCTCTTCCACGTCTCGCTAGGGAAATTCAGGGACGAATTTATTTAAGGGGGGATTTTTCGAAGAACATAGACCATATTTTCAGGTATTTTTTCCTTTTTATGGAGTTTTTGAGAAAAGATTAGTTTCTAGTAATTTTTTAACTACACGTCGTGTACTCTGTTTCCGTGCGAACCCATGTCCGGGCCACACACACGGCCATGTAGGGGTGATGTGGAGGCCACTTAAAGAGGAGTATGTAAAAGCCTAGTACACACCATGTACTCCAATATTACTTGTTTTGTAAATTATATTTTTTCATTAAACGGACCGGGGTCGCATTTTAACCCTAGAACCGTCTTCTTCTCTAGCTTCTTCAAGAGTGTCCCATGGGGCCGTGAATCTCCTCCGAGCCCCCGAGCCTCCATCCATTCTCTAAATCAACCTCTTTAGATTGCGTTGGAACCGCATCGGTAAGCACTTCCTTCTCCTAGAGCTTCATTTACCAATTCATCCTCTTTCTCAATTTATCGTGGGTTGAGCTTTTTGTGAGATTTTGTAGATCTATGATGTTATAAGTACATTCAATCCTTTTAGTTCATGTATATTGATCTCCTATCATTGAGGTAGGTGGTTTGTGCCTTTCTGTTCAAAGTATTTTAGTTTTATGTGAAATTTCCACCAATACCCTTGAACGGGGTACTGCATGTTTACTATTTTGCCCGTATTGTTTTCCTGTCTTTCTTGTATGCTTGTGTAGAGGTAATTTGGTTATTTATAAGGATAATTTATATGCTTGGATGTTTTTCCCATGCCTTTTTTTGTTTATGACCTTTTTTTCTTGTTCAGCCTTTGGCCGTTATACCTGTTTTCCATGCCTTGTGACCGTAGGATGGAGTGATGTTTCCTAAAAAGCATTTCATGCTGTAGAGTGGTTAGTCAAGTAGATCTATAGGTTTACATTGGCTTTATAGCATTATTATGCACTTATTTTCATGAGACTATGATAACCTAGTGCTATATACTATAAGGGGATAGACCGAGTGAGCTTCCTCATAGAGTCATGGACAACATAGAATATAGGGGATAGACCGAGAGAGCTTCCCATAGAATAATTGACATTATAGACTAAAGGAGGGTATACTGAGTGATCTTCCTTAGAGAGTTTTGAGATTTATAGATTAAAGGAGGATAAAATGAGTGATATTCATCAGAGAGTCTTGTTTTGTTTGAATTTCCTTAAACCATTCCAGGCTATAGGAGGAATTGACTGAGTGAGCTTCGTCAAAGAGTCTGCGATAGACCTGAGTCTACAGGAGAAATTGATCGGGTGAGATTCTTCAGAGAGACTCCAGACCTTGGGGCTATAAGGGGATTAGACCGCATGATCTTCTTTATAGAGTCCTTGACTACCTTAGAATATAAGGGGAATTGACTGAGTGTGCTTCCTCAAAGAGTCTTATAATTTTCGTATGACCAAACCAGAGGGGTTAGGCTGAGTGTACTTCCTAGAGGGTTGATGGTACTTCATGGATAAGACCGGAGGGGATGGCTGTGAGTACTTCCCAGGGGGATTCCTATTTTTGGTTAGCCTTTTACTTCACTACTGCATGTTGATCTGTGGATTGGTTACTGTTGTGTATCATTCGGTTTACTGTTTACTGTTTACTGCTTACGGTACTATTACCCGCAATATTCTCATTGACTGTTAGGCACATATCTTCGGGTTGTTACATATTTGGATTTAGTCTTACACCCTTTTTGGTCCCTGATTTTGGTCCCAAACAGATTATATTGCTGCATTTATAGACAAGGGAAATCACCCTTCAACTTCAGGTATGTGATTGCATTGGCACTGGAGAGCATGGGACCAAGCCAAGGCTTGCGATGCTGAGGAGTTTATCTTTTTACCATTCTTTTGTAATTTGGTTTTCAATAGTGTATTCCCAGCATTGTGACTTATTTGGCTTATTTCCTAGACATATATAGGATGCATCATTTCATATATGTATGTGTTCTCTAGTTTTTTATAATTTTATTCTTCCATTATTTACTGTTTTTGGATGTTTACTACTTCTACTATTGTATGAGTTATTTACCTCCAGTGTGTCCTCTGCCAATGTGGGTATATTTTCCCCACTGTAACACCCAAGGACCTCACTTCTAATCTACAACCTCTAGTGTTCGGGGAAATGCACTTGATGCCATGTGAACAACTAGGTACGGAGCGCCTCTGGGTGGCTTCCGAAACCAGGACGCTACATTCAACCATATCATTATGAAGTTCAACATCAGTAGTTATGGCTTAAAATGCATGGCCTTTCTCTATTTTCCTTTTCTGTGGATAGTTTCCCTAAGACATATGAAAATCATTTCCATAGTGTCCCATCTTTTTACAATTGTTACATTGAACATTGGTATATTCTCTCCTTTCGTTTCAATTGTGAGCATGGTGTCCTTTCTC
This sequence comes from Viscum album, assembly GCA_963277665.1. NCBI lineage: Eukaryota > Viridiplantae > Streptophyta > Magnoliopsida > Santalales > Viscaceae > Viscum > Viscum album. The sequence continues at coordinate 1,937,141,591 of OY728132.1, forward strand.
TCCACACTTTAAACAAACTCACATCCCCTTTAGGTATGTAAAAGGCATTTCTTCCCAAAATTAGTGTAGTGTGGAAAGTCAAATTTTCCCTTCATCCCCTTATTTCCTTTTCAAAATTTTTTAACGGTCCCCTTCTTCCCTTTCATTACATAAAAGTAATAATACATGGATAATTCATTTTCTGTCTTTGTTTCAGAAGAAACTATATCTGCATACGATGAGAAAGATTATGAGACCATGTACAATCAGTGGAATGTTTTTCAACCCATCAATAAATAGATGAATATTACTTCTTACATTATGTATATATTCTGTCGCATTCCATGATATCCTTGTGAAGTTAGCTTCATAATTTTCATCATTATCATTCTTCTTCTGCCTCAGAATAAAAAATCTCTTATCTATATCTGCTCGATGATCATGATGAATGTATTTTTAGTGGAAGATTATTTATATTCCATCCATTCCATATTATATACTTTTTCATCCTCCAATATTTTTTGAATTAATGACTAGCATTTATTTTTATCTCTTGTGATATGATAATCTTCTATAAAAACATTTTCAATTTTTTTACTCTCAAAAGAAAGAAATATTTTCTCTAAATAACGTATCCATTTTTCAGTTTCAAACGAATTTGTAGTCCCATTGAATGTTGGGGGATGTTTCCTCATAAAACTATCTATCATAAATCCTATGTGTTGTGGACTGGGAATCTCCATTGGATAAGGTTGTTATTCATAACCAGATTCATCTATCAGAGTATCGATATAATTTGTTCAGCACCCGTTTAATCTCCTGCTCCAACATCATTATCGATCAAGGACTGAAATTGTGACTGGTATTATGTACATTGTTAAAATTTCCATTTCTAAAACTAGGTACCATTTTTAAATAAATACATCCACTAAATTAGGTTATTAATCACAATGAATAATTTCTAAATAAGTAACATAAATTGAAAAATTAATGCATATCTAATCACAAAATCATAAAAATATTATCTTTGGAGAAATATTAAATATTAAATCTTTTATAATGGTACAAAAATAAAATATGAATTATTTTAAGAAAATAATCTAAGTGTGTCCAACTAGTTGTGTTGAAAGTCTCATTTTTGGCTACCTGGTTACCCCTAGTTAATCCTAGAACATTATTTTGAAATTAATACCCTTATGTACATCTATTTCAAAACCATGTCCACTTATAGTATCTATACTGGGATGTATTTTCTTTGAATACAATCATATTATCTACATTATGAAAATATTAGGATGTTTTTCTATACATATATTCATTGTCTATCATAGGGTAATGTTTTGTAATTAAATTCTATTTTAAATCTAGTTTTCAAGGTTTGTAAAAAACTCCATATGATACCAACTGTAATCCCAAAACTCCAGAAGCATTGATCTGGTGTATTATTTTATTAAATTATCATGATCACAAAAAATAAAATCCCGAAGGACCGATCACTATAGTATACTTTGAAAACTAGATACAAACATAGGTTTTACATTACATCATGAAATGAAAAACAACGTAGTATCTCTATTAAAATACTAATATCCCATAGAATATCCATCCAGGTCATTCATAATGTTCTTCTATGAATCTTGGAAAAAATGAATCATAAGAAATGGGTCATCTGAGTTGCTCATTATAGGTAAATAATACAGTAGAAACTATAAGAATAATAATTTAATGAAATGTATATAACTAAAACACAAGCCATTAAAAAATAATATTGAACATAATATGGTAACTATTAATCAAATAAACCAATAAAAAAATTCACATGGATATTCTTATAGTTGAATAATCACATGTAATATCAATATGTAATTTCATAATGATTGAATTCATAAGATGTAAATCATAACTACATAATCAATTCCTCATGCCAAGACCATACATAAACGTGTAAAAACCGAAACATGTTTGTATCATGAGATCTACTGATTCGTTGAGGGGTTATAACGGGGCCCTCCCAGAATTTAGTAAGTCTATACCATTCCTCTTATGGAAGTGTTAAAACATAACCAACATAAATATTTATATTAAAACTGTCATTCAAATTGTTAACAATTTAACCACAAACCATGAATTGTATAAAAATAGAACATCCATAGTAAAACTAACCCTAAAACCATCAATACATTATGATATTTTGTATCTTAATAACTTAACCTCAATTAGAAATATTATCCAATAAAGGAAGTTGACATAGAAGAAATTTTTTTTAATAAACTCATTAGAAACTTCTTTATAGGAATACACCTTTCATAGAAAATAGTAATTCAAAATTCCATTCAATTTAAAAATATATATTTTTCATTTGAAATAATCATTTAATATTGTAATTAAAGATTCAAAATTTTAAGGACTCATTCCATCCTAAATAGCTTCTTATTTTCTATAAGTTAAAAACCATTCTTCTCGTACAATGTTGAAAAATTCAAACAAATTACTTCGTAAGGAAAATAACGAAAAGATTGCATTTATAAAATAGAACATGGGTAAAAATGTCTTTAAAAAAAATTTAAAAAATAGTAATAATGTTTTTAAATACATCTTTATGAAACATGGACATGGATCAAAACTATGTCCCAGTAAATGATTGGGCAAAAGCTATCCCAGAAAAAAAATGATTTGCAAAATTATCCCTTACCAATTACTCTCCTTTAGTTGACGGTGTGTTAACATCTTGTATAATGGTTAAATAATATTATTATATTATATCAGTAATATATCCCTAATTTATGATATCATATATGTCCCTTTTATTTAATTTTAATAATAATATTTCATTAATATAATTATATTGGACACGAACTTCTTTATTTTCTTATGTTTATTATGCCATGTATGTCCTATTTCCTATGCCTCAGATATATCTTCTTCAAATCCAAATTGATGTTAGGTTAATAAATATTATGTTAATTTACTAAATAAATTTTCGTAATAATTTTTAAATTGTTGTAGTGGAGGATGAATAAAATATCATCGTGGAGACAATAGGTTGTGCGTACGCATGGGTGATGGTATCATTCCCTTAAACACTAAGTGGTATAGAATTGGATGTAATATTAATTATAAATAATAATTATAATTTCATATTAATTATTTATATCCATTAAACCTTCCATTATACCCATCCAAATACGTTATTACTGATAATAAATCAAACCACATTGTGGAGACGGTAAGTTGTACATACGCCCGCATAATGGTATTGTTATTTGTAGTGTGCATAAAATATGGAATATGGTTGTACCATATTCATAATAACATATAAAAATGTATATGATATAATAGTTACTAATATATTATGTAAACAACATATGAAGATTTTTTAGAAGAATAAAATAAATTTAATTGAAATGTCAAAAAATTACATATTATTCAAATATGTACTTTTTATTTTCACAATAGGACTTCAAAGGTTGGATTTTGTCCCAAATTATGTCATCTAGAATGAATTTTTTGAATCTTGGAGGAGAATTGGTCATCTTTTGGTTGAGGTAAATGGATTTAGAAGTGTGAATAATAGAGAAGGATGTGTTCCCTTTCATAAGAGAGGGGATGTTCACTTTTGGAAAGTCCAAAACTATTAATATAATACAAATTGATTTTCATTTTAAAATATCTCCAAATTGAGTTATTTTAAGGATAAGATGAGGATAGGTGAGAATAATATCATACAATAAAATTTATAATTTCTAGAACTTATTTTTAACCTTATAATTTTTATTTATCCTTAATTAATCTATACAATTTTAATTTTAGAAATAATATTCTAAATATTGAAAGGTTATAAATACTTAATTAAATAGAGTAAATTTTCCATAAATAGATTTTTTATGATACCTTAGATCTTAAACCTATCAATTTTTATTTATTAAATATTTTTCTGATTTTTAAATGGTTTAATAAAAGTTTATTTTTATAAAATATCAATAGATTCAATTTTGACACTATTCATTACTTTGACATAAATTGTTATCCAAATAAAAATACATATTTGATGAAAACCATTGAATATACTCTTAATATGTCATAGTGACCCATAAAATTCATGGAGTACCTTAGTTAGTACAAAATAAAATATTTTTAATACCATTTGTTTGATATTTCTATTAATAAAATAATTTTCTCATCACTATTATCTCCTCATTAAGTGTAATTATATAATATCTAAAAATTATAAGTAAATTACTATGATGTATAAAATTATTTTATATATATATAGAATATTTATAATCGATTTTATCTTCTAGTTATCTCTATATTAATATTATTATACTTATAATAAATTAGAGTGTGACATTTTGTCACATACAATGATTTTAATAATATCCATGTAATATTCATGGAAAAGTATCCATTAAATTATTATATTTAAAAACAAAGATTATAAGGCCTAATTTTGTCATAAAATAATATTTTGACTAGTGTTAGGGTAATTTTATAATTTATTTTTACCTTTAATTAGCTGATTTACCCATAACTACGGGAATAATAAAATTATTAAGGTTACTATTCATAATGTCAAAAAATCAAATAAACCAATATAAAAGTTTTGTACAAAATGATTAAAAATATGGACACAATTTTCAAAACTATAAATATATAATTTTCAATAATTAAATGAAAATTAGTCTCATTGATGGAAGGAGGAAATGGGGTTTTAAAAGTAAAAACCATAAAAAAAATAACATGTATTTATATATGATTTTAATGTAAAAATAATCTATGTGAACTAATTCAGATTAATTGATAAAAAACAATATAATTATATTTAAAAACTTATCTAATGTATAACTTTACAATATAAATTATTTTTATTAATAATGTTTTTTCAGTTAATATTTATTATTTTTCAATATTCATCAAAACGTGAAACTTATCACAAAAATACCAAAAAAGGAACCAATATAAACATTAATAATATGTTTTCCAGGAAGAAGAATATTTTTTTTCAAATTTAATATATAATGTTTTAAAATATTGGATTTAAAATGGGTTCACCATTAAAAGGTGGCAAAATTACTTTTCCAAAAAATAGCATTTTAATGTGAAAAATTGGATTAATTCTTCTCTAATTCCTATAAAATCAATCATATGAATGTAAAAAAAATTTATTAATTATATAGTATATAAATGTTATTATTTGGTTAAAACTATTCATAACCACATTTTAAACATCTTTTTTGATAGATCATTGTACGCTTGAACTCGAGGTTTCATGAAGAAAAAATTATTGAATTATTTAAAATAAGTGTATCGTGGAAGCTTGGGGTGTTACATTAGACGTACAATAGATATCCATGTACATGTATTTAGTAGATATACTTCCATAATAATCTTCTAGTCTCATAATATCACATCCTATATCAAGAGGCATATTCTATCATTCTTATTTATTCAACAACTATCCAAAAATAATAAACCCAAAAAAATATTCATCACTATGAAATAAATTCGACATTTCTTGATTTTAATCCATGTATGAAATACTGTTGGATAAAATGATTATAATCTCATGTAGAGAGAACAATACATGTGATCATTAATAGAAACAACCAATGAAACATGAAAAATATTGTGTTCACATTCAAATATTACTCCTCTAAATATCATCTTCTCAAGATCACCATATTCAATCTTCATAAGATGAAGTTTCAAGGTGATTCAGGTCCTAACTCCTAAAAGTCATACGTAATTTATGTCCAATCAGCATGATATTTTAGGACTATAGGACATATGTCTATGATAAAATTCTTAGAATATCTAGGGTCACCTTTTGGAATAGTAATTTCTATAGCATTTTTTAGAAAAATAAATATATTTCCCTTACCATATAAATAGTCGAAAAAAACACATCAACATTATCACGGTACGTATACATTATTCCTAACATGGCGCATTAATGTTATTGAAATCAAAATTTATTATTAATGGTCGTTATAGGGAACAAAATTTTACAAAATATATTGTTAAAAACCTTTTTCAAATAATTGGTTGGGAAAATATTTATTATTTCCTTCTCTCACAATCTGGTTATGAGAAATCGACCTATAAATATTGTCATTTCATTACTAAAAAATCATTATTGATTCTAAAAGATCCATTTTATCCCATTATGATAGGATATCACTAGAATTGTTTCAAATCTATTGTTCCATGTTGAATTCCTCTATTAATGAATACCATTTAGTCTTATAAATAAATAACTATCCCATGAACATAAAACCAAGTTCACTCATAATAATCTTAAGTACTTCTATTTTAAGGGAACAACGATGAATGAATCAAGTGTCTACTATATGTATTATCGCATTCATACATTTTTTTTCTTAATCATACACCTCTAATTAAAATATATTCATAACAATAATATTAAATTTGTATCATTATTATGGTGATATGTTGTTATATTGTTGATTAAATACATAGGTATTTATTTCTGTCCACCCGGAAATAAAAAAGAACATCATTTGTGTGTTGCACGGAGTACCGCCTCAACGAAGTGATGGAATTTTTTTAATTATTGAATATAATGGATCACATAATTGTTTTAAAGGTTAATAAATCATGTATATATATATATTATAAAATTATGATTTCGAAATTAAATTTTAATTTCCACTTTCATCCACTCTCACACATCTAGAGTTAAGAACTTTAATTGAGTCTATGTTCAGATTGCCTCCCCTATGACACAAATTTTTTTATCTTTTTTGTTTTCAAATAGTATCATAAAATAATAAACTATTTTTCACCAACATAAAAGAATAAAAAAAATATCATTATTGTTCTTTTATAATGATATTATGTTAAAATAAACACCTCATTCACCTTACATACCAATCGAGTTAATGTCTCATTATAATATTGGTTCATTTAATAAATTTCATGGAAAATGATATAAAATATAATTATTTATGACATTAGGTACATTAATTGTTTTATAATAATATTATTATATTCAAATAATTACAATTTTATGGTTTTATAAATATTATATTAATAATTAAATCTTTTATTAGTGAACATTTCTTTATTCACTAAAACGATCTAAAAAAGCCAACAATAATTCCATTTTAACACTTCAATAATAAAAACCTTATTGAATTATATAAGTTATTTTTAAATCAATATAAGTGATATATTAATGTTACTTATATGATATATTAAGGATAATGATTTTTTTAAAAGAAAGGGCAATGAAATTAACAATATAAATTTTTAAAAAAAATTTAAATTTCTTTTCACCTGATGGTTGAAATAAGATATAACTATCCAATATATCCATAATAAAAATTTATAAATGATAAATAAAAGAAGTTAAATATAGGAATATATTTGTGAAATTTATTATTAGGGTTACTATGTTTTTTAAACACGATGTTAGTGTTTCATCAACTAAGAAAGGAATGATTGTAAGAGTTTCATCTCAAAACTACCTTCTTTAGGACCATAGTTATTTTATGCACCTAATTCATTTCAAATTATATATATACAAACAAATTATATTTAATGAAATTTATTATTTATATTGATGTTATATTATCTTTAACATTATCCACCCTTTCTTCCAAGGTGTTTTTCAATTTAATATATCTTATGTCATATGGATTCTTTTCTCAATTTCTATTCATTTAGAAATGTTCTAATATTATACACCAATCTTTAATTTACATTGTGTATATACATCTCAATAATATATACAAAAATATTCATGATTTAATACATGGTTTTTATATAACCATACTATTTTCATGTTTCTAATGACTTTTTATTGACAAGGCACTTAAGTCATTAGTAATGCTATGTCTGAAATTGGAATCCATTGACACATGATTGTGTTTTTCACGAATATTCCTTTTAAGTGAGAAAATAATTTTGTATTGTCATTTTTTATCATGATACTCACTCATGTCAATTTTTTAAATGTTCTATTTAATTTTAAACATCTCATGGAATTTTCAATGAAATCCTACAATGGTTATAAGGGTGTTTCTACTAGAAAAATATTTTCATTGGTCTATAATAACTTTTATTTTACTATAATCAAAATATTAATCGAACCTACCCTAGAATAATTTTATTCCATTCTTCCACATTATTTTCTATGTAAAAAAAATTTCAATCCTAATTTATGCTTCTTTTTGGATTCTACAATTTCAATAAAAAGAATTTCGATTTAGAATAATGGATATTTCTTTTAATGGATTTTTCATCAGTTTCTAGGTTTAAATCCCCACAAATGTTCTATGTTCCCAAGTGGAAACTCAATTTTTTACCTCCAATAATTTTGTATTCCCAATTATTCACTTTATTATAATATTTTCATTATGTTTTTAATGATTTTTTTTCCAACAACATTATTTAAAAATGATGAAATGTATTTTACATCCTTTCACTATAAATGATTTATCTAACAGTGAACGTTTTATATAGAAATCATTGTTTCCATTATAATGTCCCCAATCCATGTACCCCAATAATGGTTCCTTAATCTATTATATTGGAACACATAAAAGATTAAAATTACCAAGGACCTAACATTTTAGATTTTTTAGAAAACCAAATAACATATAGGATACCCACTTTACTTTGGGGAAAGATATAAGGAATAAAAAAAGTAAAATATCTAAAACCATGAAACTAATTTGAAAAAATAATCTTCATATACTAGAGGAAATAAATAAGTAAGGGTGAGATAAAAATTTTAGTGAGGGTAATATATAGTATAACCAAGGATGAATAAATGAGAATAATTAATATTTTAAGTCAAATAACTGAAAAAACAATCCATTAAAATAACTGGATATGGAATAATCAATATGAAATGTTAAATAAATACACACATGTTATAGGTAAAAAAAGGATAAGTAATAACCAATTTGAATATTTAAATGACAAAATAAACATGAAATTAATATAACATGACTATCATGGGAAGATAATACATAATTAATATGGAAATCTAAAAAACTCAACACACATGAAATTTAAATCAATAATTGAAGAATTAAATTAATCGACATATTATATCATATAAAAAATGTAATGGATAATAATGATAGATTATATAATATAATATTGGAATTATCGGTCCTCATGTATCAAACAAATGAAAACCTATTTTGTTAATATCTATCCTCTAGACTGATTAAAACAAAAGAAAAAAATATTGTTTAATTTGAAAAATGAGTTTTCTCATGATACTTGTTGATACATCAGTGAGATATATAATTTATTGGTCTCATTAATCACAGAATTTACAAAGAATTACTTATATGTTGAATTATCTATTTAAAAAATTAACTATATTCCTTATCATCAAATATCTGTATGGGATATAAAATATGGATTTATCAATATTTCCCCATTTAATGAATTAACTATAAAATTAATAATAGTATGTTATAATGTTATATATATTAATAAATAAACATATCCATGATAAATATGTATATTTATGGGGATTTTAATTTCTAATCATCACAGGAATGTGAATATTTTTTTATGATTATAGTGAATACAAAACGAATCGAGGATGTGAATTTCAATACTATCCTTGGAAAGAATAATCCTAAAAATTCAAAATGAAAAATAAGGATGGTATCAATATTATGTATACCCATTGGAATAAGAATATGGGTTATTTTTATTGAAGGAATTAAATAATATTTAAAAGCATTCTTAAGGAAATTATGCTTTTCATTTTTAGAATCACATTATAAAAGCTAAAATATTTTGAAAAAAACATTCCTTTGAAAATAATGTAAATAAGAAGTTTGTAAAATATCTTTGTATAAATGTAATGAAAGATTCAATTAAATTAATATGGGTAATTTTATTTTTATCATAAATAATAAAAAGAATATTCCTTTGGGATTGTAAAAAGGAGATTAAACTGCCTTGTTTAGAAAAAGACAAGGATGTTACATTGAAAAAAATTGGTCAACGTCAGAATGTCTAAAATTTTCTTTAATAAATAATTTGGAAGTGGATACAATCATTTTTGAAATCATTTTTAGAAAACTTTTTTTTCGAATAAAATATGTTTCCAACCAATGAGGGATATCAATTTGAATTTTAATTAAAAAATTTTATGTAAAAAAAAGTTGAATAATAGTACTATTATTTTATAATTATCATTACATAACATAATATATGTATATTAAATGTTTTACTAAAAAATAAACAATTAGATTTTTTAATGGAGGTTCATGTTTAAATAATCCTAAATAAAATTTTGACTGTGAAGGAAATCGTTGAAAATATCAGAACATTGAATTGAGAAAACAGATATGAATTGATTACATGCATAATGTAATGACCCATAAATTCCATGTAATTTTTTTTAATTCAATGGAATTATTACATGTCATTAAAAAAATTATGGCACATGATTTTGAGGCCCAGATATCTTGGAACAAAATTTTGAACTTTTTTTAAGATACGTTGAGTAAATGTGTGGATGATGTTTTCAATATTTTGATCCAGTGCTCAGATTGAGGGCACTGTTGAATCCACCGTGCTAGGATTCACATATGGGAACCTTATCTTCAACCGACAAGGGACATGGAAAAAGTTTCTTTTTTTGAATTTACAAAATAAAATAACTCCATGAGTTATTTTATTTCTCTTTTTGTAACTGTTGAGTGTCGGTGGAGGGACCGCTCAGTTGTTAGACCATTTAATGGCCGGTTATACATTGTTGTGGAACCGTACTGTTGGGAGAATTAATAGGTTCATTAATTGAATTTATTAATGAACTTCATTAATTGTGTGGTGGGAAAATATCCTTTATTCTCCTAATTAAACATGGTCAGGCATGGGTTTTCGAGCCTGAGGAGTGGAACCTATGATGAAGTGTCGACGAAGTCTACCACCAATGTAAAATGGAGCTTTGAGGACCATTGGAGGATTTGAAGATGATTGCCAAAGGACATGAACCTTCTCCTTTGTCTGTAACACCCTCGAACGTGGACAGTCCTTCCTCATCCACAGTAACTTCCAACGAACTCTAGGTAGGTGGTTTCATTGTTTACCTATTAGTTGTTTCCTTCTTGAAATGACCCCCATGTTATTATGCTAATGCGGAGGGCGCATACCAAATGAAGAAGGCTCGTACCATCCTCCAAACTTACTTATGGTTGTGTTCATCATGATAAACCAGAGGATATGGTGTCATGGTGGAACCATGGGCCACGTAGTATAGGCATCATCCTGGGAGGCTCGTAGGTGTGGATGAGAATAAAAATGGACCACTGGAGTTTCACTCGTGGGCCGTGCAAGCTGTGTCAGTGCGTCAGCGTCGGCGACCAAGGGAGGTGGCGGTCGGCTCTCGCTAGCCTCAAAGGAATAGCGGCACCCAACGGTGCCTTGGAAAACAAAGTAGTGGTCAGTCAGCGCCGACCACATTGAAGTGGGGCGGCGCGCTGTGGCGACGTCTCGTGAAAGAGGGTTCCAGCTTCAAGTCACAGCAGAGGACGGACCCTCACTCGTAGGTCCATTGTGGGTTGGTCAGCGTGGACTGTCTATGTGGTGTGGTGACATCTAGTATTTTGGATGAGCCATATGGGGAGCTATAGAAGCACGCCACGGAGGAGGTCCATAGCTTTGAGCCGCGACGGAGGGTGGACCTGCGTCCGCAGGTCTATAACGGGTCAGTCCACGAGACCGCCCAGGAGGTGCAGTGCCAAATGGCACTGTGGTTTTGAAGACTCAAAGTCCAAACCCGTTCAGGAGGGGCTATGACCGTTTGTGCATGGCCAGTGGGCCTAGAGGTTCCACCGGCCGAGCAGTTCCGCGACCCGACGGGCAGCGCCCAGTTTGGTGGGCGGGGACAGACACGCGGTCCAGCGGCCCTTGTCCACAGCTTGTGGGCTGATCCCCCAACCCAGTGGGCTGATCCCATATCCTAGATGGTGGGACCCAGCCTAATCATACCAGGCTGATCACATCCCCCTTCGGTTTAGGCCTAGCGGGTTGGGCCAGGTCTGTCCGACAGGGTCATACCATACCCGATACCTTTTTTCCCAATTACACTTAAACATGCATATCTCCTAAAACGAACGTATTTTTGACAAACAGTCTGAAGCACCAGAACCCTTATGAAGAGGTAGTATTTTTTACATACTCTATGAGAGTCTTGGAAAATTTGAGAGATTGGATGGGTTGGATCGTATCAGAATTCAACCGGGACCTCGCCACTAAAATTACTATAAATTATAGATCAGGCTTCTGTTTGAAGCACCATCTATTAATATGGAACCATTACGACTTGGTGGATCAATCAGTTATTTTAATTTAGGGAATTCGTTCTATTTGAAATACTACTGATGACTTGGGGAGCGGTTCTCCCAAACGCACTACGTGTGGAACCCTTCGACTTGCTAAGACCTGAAGACTGTTGACTTTTGACTCTGAGTGACATGATGTCCCAATGGGAAGCAACTCTATGTGAAATTGAAATCCCAAAATGGGGAGTGGATCTATGTGACCTGAAAGAGCAATTGTACTCAACAGATTTTGTACCATATCAAGACATTGTGGAGAACAACTATGTGTGACCTGGAAGACCCACGATACGAGATGAGGAGTATTCTCTAAGCCATTCAATGTTAGTGGGAAGAACCTCTGTGTGACATGGTAGGCCCACTATACTCTATAAAGGAAGAGGTATCCAACATCCAAGGTGTTTGATGATGTGAATGATGATTCTATAGTTACTACACTAGAATATACCTGGTGTAAGCTGCCTTTTTCTTTGTGCTTTGTGATTGAGACCTGGATTTGTGGTTTTCCCATTGTGGAATTCTGAGAGACCTTTTGGGGACTCAGGGTCCATACATGGTCTTTTTATACTCACCCATGTAGGGGCTTCTCCAACACCTTGTGGTGTCTTTTTCAGAATACCGACATCTATACAGAGTTTTGAGGAGTCAGGGCCTGACGGTGCTCAAAGGCGGTTGACAGATAGTGTACAGAGGTGACCAATAGTCATAGAGAGAAGCAGTGACGAGATGTACCTACCCTTCAGGTAGAATCCTTGGAAGATGACCTTAGGATCTGTTTTCCATTTTTATTGTAATTACACTTCAATTGGGCATGTATTCTATCCCCTTTACATTCAGTTTTCACTTTTACACTCAGTAGTGGTTTTTAGTTATGGTTGTACCATTGTTTTCCATTGCGTTTACATGTGCGCAGTCTTCCCTATCTATGTGTGCATAGGTTTTTGAGTCAATGACTTCTCATTTTGGGGATATTCCATTCTATTTCAAGTCTCCAACCCCTAGCCTATTGAAGGAAGGCTTGGGGTAGTCACTACACGGGCCCAGAGGGACGAGTCATGACAAAGTTGTATCCAAGGATGGTTGATTCCCCCTCAACAATCGGAAGTCTAGTTTTTTTGTTTTGGGGAAGAAATGTTATTTGTAGTGATTCCAGCTTTTAGATTCAGGGAGTCCAATGTTGGTGTGTCAGCCGACGTATCCATACACTTGGACCTTGAATTCTGTTTTTGGCATAATACATTAAAGCAATGGTTGAAAAAGTTCCTACATTTTTTGAATTAGGGTCATCTCACCTGGTATAACCTTCTAACTGTGGTACATCATGATTTATATCATGATCCCTCCACATGTAAGACTATCCAGAATCCCGATACGAGGTTATGAGGACATCCCTTCTAGTGGTGAGGCGCCCGTTAAGGGATAGGTTCTTAAGATGGACCCAACAGGTGGTTCACTAGTGCTACGACCTACCGATGGTCAGCATCTACTGTCTGCTATTCCGGCAGAGGACTTTTATAGGCTTAGATCACTACATTAGTTTTAGAGACAGAGACCTCCTAGGATTAGGGGAGAGACAGATCCTCAGGTCGTTAAGGGCAGGTGAGAGGCTGTGGAGTGGGTATTCCACTTAATGAGGATATCACCTGACCAGATGATGATCATGGAAGCGATCATTCTTTAGGGATCAGGGGGGAGATTTTGGAGTTTGGCCATCCATACTCACAATGAGGCGACCCTCACATGGGATGACTTAGAGAGGATTTTCTTGGAAGAGTTTTTTTCCGAAATGTTGCGCTCTATGCGCATTCATGAGCTTCTCCACCGACAGTGGGGAAGCATGATAGTGGTTGAGTACACATCGAGATACATGGAGCATTCTCTCTACTCAATGGATATTGTGTGGGACCCTTTCTTTATGGATCGAGCCTTCTAGTAGTGACTCTGGAGGGATACCAGGGCTTCGGTGGTGTCTCTCAGCATCCCTACTCTGGACAGGGTGCTGGAGAAATCCCTTATGATGGAGAGCTTCCTCAAAGAGAAGGAACATGAAGTTATAGTTTCCAGAACATGCCACGCGGCAGAGTCTTTGGCAGGCAGTACATAGCAGACGCATGGTCCCAAGAGTGACAAGTCATTCAGAGGCCATCCCCAGGACATAGGGTCAGCAGTTCGAGGCTCCTAGGCCAGAGGGAGTTAGACGGGGGCAGTCTTTGATATTCATGTGGAAGGTAGGAACACATGGTGCATGGATTCCCGACCCATCGTACAGATGACCAGTAGATGGTTGAGGGTCCACTGAGATAGGGACATCAGTTCAAGTGATGAGGTTTGTAGGGTGGTGGATGTGGTAGCGGAGCTGGCCGAGTTGCAGACAGGGGGCGAATGCTTGTGGTGTTATCGCCGCAACTCCTAGGTGGTCCACCCCGACCTCATAGTGCAGACATACAAGGGAAAATCATCTCCAATCAGCAATGGAATAAGACCACGATGCTTCATAGATGATTAAGGGTATGATCTATATCTATTCCACACTATCTCCAGTTCTTATAGACATAGGTTGCAGTCACTCTTTCATTTCCACAACACTCGTTTGGAGCTCGGGGATGCTGATGGAGTCATTGGCTCGATCCTTATGTTTAGATACTTCTACATGATATGATTTGATGATTACACATTGGTTCAGACAGTGTGAGATCACTCTTGGAGGAAAGAGTTTTAGTGGGATCTCTTAGTAGAAGCACTAAGAACTTATGACATCATATTGGGTATGGACTAGCTCTCTAGAGTCCATGATCAGATCGATTGTTTTAGGTGGAATCTGTGGTGTAATCGTGAGGGTGGAATCAGGTTTTCCTTCACCAGTGACAATGAAACCATTGCAGCACAATATGTACATTCTCGGGGGAGGTTTTAACCAATCACTCATCAGTTGGATAGCCTCACTATCAGTGTAGTGGACGAGAGGAGTCCTAGCTATCCTGTTTTGGTGGACCAGTATCATGATGTCTTCCCTCAGGTTGTTCTGGGACTACCCGCTCTTAGAGAAGTAGACATTTGCATCAACATGTGCCCCAAGATGGCACTGATATCTACACCAGCATATCGAATGTCCCATATAGAGCTTCTTGAGCTGAGGGTACAGTTGGAAGACATGTAGAGGAATGGGTCTGTAAGGCCCAATTTTTATCCTTAGAAACCCCCTATTTTGTTTGCCAAGAAGGAAAATGGGAGTCTGAGGCTTGGGGTGGACTATTGGTGCCTGAAATAGGGTACGATGAAGAACAATTATCCTCTACCAAGGATCATTGATATCTTCAACCAGCTGAAGGGAGCATGATGTTTTTTAAATATATAACTCAAATAAAGCTATCATCAACTCTGTGCATGGGGTGAGGACATACTGAAGACAGCTTTCAGATGTCGGTATGCACATTATGAGTTCTTGGTGATTCCATTTGGCATAACAAATGCTCGAGGAGTGTTCATGGGGATAAGGAATAAGATCTATCAACCTTACATCAATCTCTCCATGGGAGTCTTCATTGATGACATCATAGTATACTCAGCGACGGAGGAAGAGATCAGCACGCACCCATAGATATTTTGGGATACACTCCGAGGGCACTGGCTTTATGGAAAAATCTCAAAGTGCGAGTTCAAGAATGGTACTTCTATATAATGGGGGATGTTATCTCATAGAATAGAGTTTTAGTTGTTCCAGAAATGATAGAGTCAGTGCATTCTTGGGAGACACCCAGAAGTGTGACAGAGGTGTAGAGTTTAATGGGATTGGATGGGTACTACCAAAGATTTATACCTCAATTTTTTAGTATATCAGCAACCTTTTCAGCTATAACGAAGAAGGGGAAGCCTCTCTTGTGCTTCCCCCATAGATGAACTAGGTGCATAATGTTTCCCATGTGTTACAGCTAAGTAGGTAAACGCCTGATCTATCACCTGTTGCCAAATAGGGTGAGCAGGACATCGACGATGGGGTGATGTTTGCGGAGTTCCTGGTAGATGTATATGATCGATAGTAGTGGGTCCTTCTTGGGTTTTCGATTCCTCTAGTGAGATTCCATCTATAGCACAAGAATCTCTATGAGAGAAAATGTGAGTGGGAGGCTTAGATACGTGCTTAATACCCCAATTTGTTTCCCTAGTTTTTTTAGCTTTTAGGGACAAAAATTCCTAAGGTAGGGAGAATGTAAAGACTTTGAAATTACAGGTATTTTTTTTTGACTAAATGGAATTATTAAGAGTCTGCAAAAATTGATGACACATTATTCTGAGCCTCGAAGAGCTTGGATAGGAATTTGAACCTTTTAAAGGTACATTTAGTAAACGTACGAGCGACGTTTACTATCTTTTTAACCAGTGCTTAGATTAAAATTTTGAGGGCACCATTGAATTTATAGAACTGGGATTCTCTTAAGGGAATCTTAACTTTGACCAACAAAGATGGGATGAAAACTTTAATTTTTTTGACATTAAAAATAAATAATAAAATAACTAAACCATTCATTTTATTTCTTTCTTTGTAATGGCTGAGTTTCGGTGGTGGGATTGCCGAGTTGTCAGACCATTTTTTGGCTAGTTACAAATGGTTATATATCCACACCATTGGGGGAATTAATAGGTTCATTGATTAAATATATTATTAAACCTCATTAATTATGTAGTGGGTTGATCTCCGCATTTCTCTTATTTTAAAAAAAGCTCGGGCATGCGTTTTTGGTACAGAAGGGAGGATTCCCAAAAAAAAGTGTCCGCTATAACTTCCACCAATTTATAATGGAGCTTCGACGACCATTGGAGGATTCTACGATGAGCGCCAAAGGATATGAACTTTATCCTTCATCAGCAACACCCTTGAATGTGGACACTCCTTCCTCATCCACAACAATATCCGGTGAACTCAATGTAGGGGGTTTCTTTATTTACATATGAGTTTTTTTCCTTCTTGAAATGCTTCCGATGTTATTATGCTAATGCGGAGGGTGTCGTCCAAAAAAACAAGGTCGTGAGCCTCTACAAAACTCGGTTATGGTTTCATTCTTCGTGGGAAATTGGACGATATGGCGGCAAGGTTGAACCAAGGGTCGTGCAATGCAGGCATCGTCTCGGGAGGCCTGTTGGCATTGAAGGGGATAAAAATGGACCATTGGAGATTCACTGGTGACCTGCAGAAGCTATGCCAACCCAGCGGAACTGGTGACCGAGGGAGGCAGTGGCCAACACCCACCAGCTGCGAAGGAACGGTGGTGCCTGAAGGCGCCACGACATACAATGGAGCAGTTGTCCTGTGCCGACCACGATGAAGCAAGGCGGCGTGATGCAGCGACGCGCTGCAAAGAAAGGTCGCAGCTTAGAGTAATAGTGGAGAGAAGACCCGCACTTGCAGGCCCCGTGTGGGCCGGTCCACATAGATGACCTAGGTGGTGGGGTGCCATCCGGCGCTATTGCTGAGCTGGGTGACATGCTGCAGTGGCGCGTTGTAGATGAGGGATGCCACTTCGAGCCGTGTCGGAGGGCAGACCCGCACCTATGTGTATAAAATGGTCCAGTCCACATGGGTCGGCTAAGAGGTGCAGCGCTTACTAGTGTTTCAGCATTGATGACCCAAACGGTCAAATCTGTTCAGAAGGGATGCAGACCCCCTGCACTCCACCAGTGGGTCGAGCGGTTTTGTGCCCTACCAAGTGGGTCGGGCCGAACCTGTGGTCCATCGGTCCTCACCTACGGCCTAGTGGTCCGTACTAGGCCCATTCATTCCAGTCTAAGCCCATCCCCCTTCGACCCAGGCCCAGAAGGCTGGGTCGGGTCGGTCTGACTAGGTCGGACCTTACATGAACCCCTTTTAGCCCTTTTATTCTTATACAGGCGTATCTCTTAAACTGGACATCTGTTTGACGAACCGGCTGCGATGCCATAACCATTGGGATGAGGTGTTCCTTTGAGATAATAAATGAGAGACCCAGAGAAAGTTGGATATTGGCTGGGTTTGATCTTACCAAAATCAAACCGAGCCCTCGGAACTAAAATTAATATAACTTAATGATCAGGCATCCAGTTGATGCGTCGTCTGTTGCGATGGAACCCTAATGACATGGAAGATCATCATTTTATTTCGTAGAAGGACATTGTGCCTATTGAAATATGACTAATGTCTAGGGGAGAGGTCCTCCCAAGTGTTCTACATGTGGAACTGTGTGACTGGTTTAGACTTGAAGACTTCTAACTTTCGAATCTATGTGACTCGACAGCCCAGTCGGAAGCACCTCTGTAATACTTTGTAGGAAAAAGATGGGGAGTAGCTCTGTGTGAATAGGTTGACCCATAGTACATGATGGGTAGGAGTACCTAAGTGGTTAAGGGTTAGTAGGAAGAACTTCTATGTGACTTTCCAAGCCCACTGTAATCGATAGAGGAAGAGTTCTACAAAATCCTAGGAGTTAGACGATGTGACTGATGATGGAACAATTTTCTACCCTAGAAAATACCTAGTGTGAGATGTCTTTTGAATTGTGATTTGTGATTGAGATCTTGATTTTTTTCCTTTATGTAATTTTGTGTGACCCTAGGGTGTCTCGGGGTCCCTACTCGGTATTTTTGTATTCAACCCTTCATAGGCTTCACCCGCACCTTATTTTGAATTTTGCAGATGAATGATAGCTAGAGTGAGTCTTGAGGAGTCAGGTCTTGACGGTGCTTAGAGTCAGTTGACATACGGTGTACGAAGTGGATCATAAGATGTGGAGAGCTTCAGTTAGGATATGTACCTACACATGAGGTAGGAACCTTGGTGGATGACCTCATGAGATGTTTTTCCTTTTTTCTATACTTCCATTTCAGTTGGGGTTATATTCTGGCCCCTTTTCTTTTATTACTCACTTATAAACTCAGTAATGGTTTTTATTTGTGGTTGTAACATTCTTTTTTGATGTGTTTACTTGTGATAATTCTTCCCTATCTGTGTGTGTATATGTTTTTTAGGCAATTCTTATACATTTTAGGGTTATTCCTTTCAGGTGCTAGTTGCCAACCCCTATCCCATGGAAGGCGGGTGTGGGGTAGTCATGGCACGGGTGCCAAGGAATAGGTCGTGACACATAAAATTTATATTTATACATAAAACCAGTTTAAACTAAATAATTTGTAATCAATATTTAGTAAACACATAACTATACAATATTAAGGACAAAGAGGAATTAATATCACCCAATGAAAAAAATTGAGTTATAAAATAATTTACCACTTTGATTCTTTTAACTCAAATTACCATAGATAACCTAATTCAAATTGAAACCTAAAATACCATTAATAATGAACTATTCATGATATTTCATTTAAAAGGGTCGGTATATACACCATAAAAAAGAAGCAGTGGGCATAAAATTATAATAATCCTCAATGAAATGAAGTTGAGACAAAGTCCCCTACTTTACACTTCCTTTTGGTTGAAAAATATTTAACCTCTTATATAATGGTTTAAATAGTGTTATTAACATAAACCATAATGATACTCATATCCATAAAACTATATACGAGTCCTTTATAACATCCCATCACCCTTTTGATAATAATTTCTTGTTATTTTCATTGTTTTAGGTCATAACATTGTTATTTTTTTAGTACATTTTGACTTATCACTTTTTGTTCCACATAAATAAATTATAAAATAATAATCTAAAAAATAAAACCAGTTATAAATATCATACATAGTATGTATATAATTATTTATATTAATCCACTAAATCTGGGCATAGGAAATGATATACACCATTCCTGGAGACAATAGGTTGTAAGTACACACGAACACAAATTCCATTTTTATATTGTATTGAAAGAAATAAAATTAAATTATATATATGAAATATCATATTTTTTTCATAAATATCACATATTTTCATTAAATATCATTAAAAATTTTAATGAAAAACATGAATGAATCACATCACTTCGCGAGGTGGGAGATTGTCATACAAATGCGCAACTTTATCATATTCCTAAAAAATTGAAGGTATTATGGTATGTTTGATATAATAATTCCAAACAAATAAATACCTACTAAATATCATATATATCTTATATAAATATTATATCTATCATTATGAGAAACCTTTAAATTATGTAATTAAAAAACCAAAAATATTTGTTCACGAGGTTGTAGTTCTCCTTACACCTGAATAATGATTTCATGTCCAGTTTGATTGAAGTGTGTTAATGTTTAGTTCCTTACCATAAAAATTATTATTATATTAAATATTAAAAAATTATTATAAATTCATGATATAATAATAATTTAGGAATTTTTATAAGGGAAAAAATAAAAAACAATATTTGAAAAACATTACCCATTAATCAAGTATCCTCTTTATGTTTGCACAAAAACATAAAATAAATTTATTATAACTAAAATAAGGATTCTAGTATTAGTGGAGTAATGTATTAAGTATAAATATCTTGTATTTATGAACAAAATTGGTTTTAGAGGTGTGAATAAGGTGTATAGGGGGAGGCTTTTTATTAGTGTTGTGATTGGATAACCAGTAAAAGATTCAAAGAGGGAACTCAACCAACGTTTTTTATTCAATTAATGTTGATCCAAAAATTTTCTAATCTCAATAATATATGGTATGATGTTTATATATATCCATTAAATAGTTTTTTACAAGTATCAAGGTCATTAGTACCCTTAATTTTAATGTTTAGTCCCCTAGTAAACATGTCTTTATCTTAATCACTGTAAGTAATTTTAGCCTCTTTCACAAATATTTTTGATAAAAATTAATTTTATGATGTTATAAATTTTAAATTATTCAGATCCCAATTATGGAATATATTTTTCAAAATTCAAAAAAAAAATTGAAATGGTAATTTAAATTTAATACTGTAGACAGGATGAAAAGGTAATGTTTTAAAGTGAAACTTTTCAAAAGGATAAAACAATTATATATATATTTATATTTATATTAAATAAAAAATATTATTCCAATGACCTAATTTATATTATTAGATTTATGGTTTGTAATTTTTCTTTTAAAACTAAATAAAAATATAATTTAATATTAAAAATTATTTATATGAAAACGCAGTTTTCAATTAAAATCTATATTTTTTCACAATTCATGAAAAAAAAATCTTCTCATAAAAATAACAAAAATTAATTGTAAGATATTTTTGAAATTATTATCTAAAAAATTACTTTTATTTTTTCAATTAAAATATATATGAGCTAAAAAACTTTTATGAAAATTTATCTATTTATATGTAGTAAACAATCTCTATAAAAATATATCTTTTATTTATAGAATTAGATTTGTTATTATTGTGCCTATAAAATATGTTGGAAGAATTTAAAATCAAACTTATTAAATAAATAACATATAAATATAATGAATATCATTCACTAATAAAAATTAATTTAATTTATTATGATAAAACTCTATTGGCATATTAAAATAATTTTCATACAAAAAAATTTCCTCCATATTTAATTGTTTTTTATATTAATTTATTTTTAATTAGAAAATAATTAGTTCCACCATATATTTTTGTATATTGGTTAACTCTATTAATATCCTACAATTTAATATTTCTGAGATAATTTCAATTTTATGTAATAATATTAATAGTAATCAGTAAAACTCCGTTTTATGTGTATCACACTCCGTCGAAAAAATAGTTGTTGCATGTAACCGAAGGTAATTAAGTATTGAATGCATTGAAATATGTAAACTAGATTTAATATATTAAAAGTTATATTTTATTTAAAAAGTATCGTGATGTTATATTCAATTCTATTTTTGGTATGTTGTTTCATACAAGCTATTGATTATGATGTTTATATTTTAAAATTACGGGGTATTATATTCACCACCACATAAATAAACTATATCGTCACAATTTATACTTGATCTCATTATTTGATGATTTGGTATTTTAAAAAAACTTTTATGAGAAAACCGCATCATAAAAGGGTTTAAAAATCATTTTCATAATAGATAAATAGAAG
This sequence comes from Viscum album, assembly GCA_963277665.1. NCBI lineage: Eukaryota > Viridiplantae > Streptophyta > Magnoliopsida > Santalales > Viscaceae > Viscum > Viscum album. Next base: position 1,937,163,929 of record OY728132.1, read on the forward strand.
TACACCATCCATGTGGAATGGCAAATAATTAGGTTTCTATGTTGGAGAACATTAGTGGTAAATGAAAACACATAGATGAAAGTGAAAACTAAGATTAATATAAGAATAAAGAGATATAGAGTACATGTTTAGGATAATACTAAATTCCACAATTCCATTAAATAGAGGTTTGAAAAGGTATTGATATAATAAAAATTTATGATAATAGGAAAACATTTGTGTTCCCAGCCCACCTTTTTGAGATGAATTTTATTTGATCCATAAAAATATAAATAAATATACTTGATATATTAATATTTAATTTAAATAATATTATCATTTGGTTGCTACTTTAATAATTTTAAATTCATCTCTTTCTCTAAGAAATGAATATAAAAATTATTTTTTTAGTATCCCTGAACCACTAAAATTCACATTTAATAGATCATGATACCCATAATGAGTGCAATGTCATTACAAATTTAAATAATTATTTTACAAAACCAATTTGGTAAATATATTAATATATATAACAGAAATTAAATACAATTGTTTCATCATTATTATTTAGATTCCAAATTGTTCAACTAAAAAAGGAAATATTAACTAGGACATCACATATGATTAGTGGTAGGCATGAACCCCTTATCATTATTTGGTCCTCGATTCAAGCCCCTCTACCTTTCCATATATGTCAGGTTGTCACCCTATTTTTGGATTTTACTTTTTATAATCTATATTAATATTTTTCCAATAATGTTCCCAATAATATTATAGGCATCATTGTAATTAAATTATTCATCAAATTACATTTAAATTAGTATTTTTTTTGATTTTTTTCCTAAAAAAGAATAATATATAATATTTGACTATAATGATAATGTTAACCCAAAGGACATAAATACCATTAATCTTATGCATATAAAATGTAAATTCATTATTCCTCAATTAATATTTTCACTAAAACATACCTGTTTCATACATTTTTCAAAATTCTCATTCATCTTGGTAGTCTCACATCACAGAGAAACCTAAAACAGTGGTTTATGACTGATAACTTATGAAGAAAATTAATCTCATAATCCAGTGATGGTATTCAAAACATTGAATTTAATTAAGACACATGTTCCTCAAAAATATAACATAATCCTTTGATGTTTCATGATTCTTATATCCCAAATAACATTTGAAAAATAATTTTAAAATTTAATTATTGAATAACAATACATAAATAAGTCGTAAATTTTATTTCAACATCATTTATTTATTGGCCAAGGGGTTAACCTAGGCCATTCATTTACATTATCTATTTTAATCATTCATAATGGTTTATAATCAAAAAGTGAATAGTCGAAAAAATTGCCCATGGGAGTTCCAAATGATGTTCGTAGCAAGGCATGTTGTCATGTACTAGGAATCACTAGAGTTAATCCCATGTTCCCTTTTTTAGTTATTTCATCTAGGCACATTTTTACTTAAACCACATCAACTAGTAATATCTAGATATAAATGTATTTCACGTAAAACCAAAAAATCTATATCTTAACAAAAATTAAGGATTTTCGGTTATACTTATCCTTGAAGTATTTCATAGGTTTATGTTTCCTATTTAATGTTCCTAAATCATGTTCACCAACATTTATAATGTACTTTCTCTAATACCAACAACAATATCCTTGAACCTAATAGCCCGGTGCTAGTGCCTTACATTATAATGATGCAATAGATACAACATTCAAACCCCAATGGACATATAAATTTAACAATTTTGAAAATAAAATTACATACATGATACATATTTTACATTGGGAAATGATAAAATGACTAAATGAAGCAAAATCTCATCATCCTTCAAACCCATTCCACAAATTACTCTAAATATCCTAGTGAAATGAAGAAAAAAATTAAGGGTGATATCAAATGCATGGTAAGGGATATATACAATGGTTTAAATAATGAATAAATGGAAATAAAATATATGGAATGGTGAATAAATGAAAAAAAATTATATAAAAATAACTGGATAAGTAATAATCAATATGGAATAAAAGATAACTGATCACACATTCGATTAAAATAACAAGATAAGGAATAACCAATATAGTATAGTAAATAATTGAACAAAAATTCCATTTAAATAAATAGTTTGAGAATAAAATTCATCCATATATTATATCATATAAAAAATATCATGGATAATAATAATAACTAAAATGATGTTGATGTAAAATTATTTTACATCATGACTCAATGACATGAAACCCTAAACTATTAAAAAATACCTCCATGTAGTTTAAAAGTATAGGTAAAAACCCATTTAATTTAGCCACCAAATTTGTCTCAAGTGATATATCTATGAGTTAATAGGCTATGTCATTTTCAGTCCCCACCCATCAATGCATGTCCAAAGCATTCATCATATATTGATTAATTGATTAAATTTATGAAAAAATTTATTTATCATAGAATATACCTATTTTTTAAAGATATTTATTAATCAATATTTCCCCGATTAATAAAATAACTATCAAAGAACGAACCATATGAAAAAAATTGTTTAAATTTTTGGAAATAAAAATATCAATGAAAAATAATACGGTTATTTAAGATAAATTTAATCAATAATGATCACATTTAAGTGTGTATTTATAGTAAATATAATGAATACAAAATAAAACAAGGAATTGAATATAAATACTATCCTTCACCAAAATAATATTAAAATATCCCAAAGATAAATAAGGAGGATATCAATATGACATATACCCATTAGAGAAAGAATAATATTATTTTCATTGATAAAATAATAAGATCTTTAAAATAGTTCTCGAGGAAAATATATTTTTATATTTTAAATCACATATTAAAACCAAAAACATCTTGAAAATTATTTTTTGAAAATCATTTTTAACGAAAATTTATTTAAAAATTACCTTGAAAAACTGCAAAGGAAGTTCCAAATAAAGGACAACATGTAATTATATACATGTCACACAAGAAAAACTATATATTTAGACATTAATAATATTAATCTCTAACAATTCCAGCTAAAAGAAATGATAACGACGCCTTTATAAGTACCAGAAGAATATCTGATAAAGGGGGTATTTATCAATACTAGATAATGTGATGATAAAGAGTTGTATTTATTAGTGTCAAAAAGTTCTTAAATTTCCACTTTTATCCATGCTAGTAAAAAATCACTAATAAAAGGGGTTCCCTTATCCATTCAAATAAAAGAGAACTGATAAAAGGGGGGCCAATATTAGTTATGCCGCACATTCTTTGATAAAAGGTTCCTTTGTCAATGCTTGGTAAAAAGCACTGATAAAGGAAGGCATTTATAGGTGCTTATTTACTACCGATGATAAAGACACTCATTTATGAGTTCTTTTTTCTATCACTAAAAAAAGGTAATATTTAATAAAAATTTATATTTCATTAAGAATATTATATTAATATAAATTAATATTTATATTCATATAAATATAATACATTTCTAAAATATGACTTACATAAATCCAAATACACAATTACATTTAATATATCAGATATTCAGTTTAAAATAGCTTAGAAAATAATTAATAATTAAGATTTATGAATAATTTTGTCATTATTATCGAGTAATAGTCATTTAAAATAGTTTTAGGACAAAAAAATAATATAATTAATGAAGGGTCTAATATAAATTATTTAGATGAAAATGTGTTTTTAGTTAAAATGCAATATTTTTCAAAATTCATCAAAAAATAAATCTTGTCATAAATATATCTTTTAGATGGGTCTTATAAAACATATTAGTAGGATAAATATTATATAAAATATTTCATTTTAATATATCATTATTTATATCTTTTACATTTATGGTGAACCCTTATTCTTTAATGATATTTTTAATCAGTTTTATTTACTTACTCCTAATTTTACATATTCTTATGATCATTCAAATATGGGCTTTGTTATGTTACCTAATATTGGATGTTCAATATCATCCCTTTTTTATGATTTAGTTTCATATAATCTGAATAGGATTATATCATTTGAGATTTATAATAACGGGTCTATAGGAGAATTATTATAGAGAAATGTTCACAAGTATATTAAAAATATCATTTCGCATGTTTTTATTCTCCAAGAAAAAAAAACCATTTAGTATTTGGGATTTGTGATTGTTTTTGTGATGTAATTTTTAAATCATGAGATTAATATACTATTTATGTTGTGATTATCTTAGGAATAATTAACAAAATTCTAGAAGCATCGTATCTTACACAACAAACATAATGAAAACATTGATGATTTTTGACACATCATCAAAAGAGTGCTACATATATCCAAGAATAACTATAGCTAGATGTAAAACCACATTCATCTCTCATGAAATATTCATATATAGTTGAAAATTCCATGTTTTATATATTCATTTCATATGAATTACAATAAACTTAGGAGAAAAATTATTTTTAATGTTATAAATATTCATAAATATTCTAGTATGAATATTTTATTTATTGAATTCTTTTTATGTAATAGTATAATTTAGAGATCACATATATACATGGTGCTTAAGATAGGATTGTTGTGAACTTTTATATATCATCTAGTACTCATAATTATGATAAAAGATAGGTCTATTTTTATTTTCTTGATGAAACCTAACTTGTTGTGTTAGTCAATCAATCTACTGAGAATTAATATTTTTGAAATTTCATGGTATATGGAATTATTTCTAAGACTTTTTTTCAATATCAGGAATATAATTTCTTTTATAACATAATTTCTACATTTGGGATGACCAGTTTTTTAGGATGTGATATTTGAAGAATATGTTTTTATCATGTGGAATGTTTTTCCATTCAGGAATATTGTATCTCTTTTACTTGGGTTTGACATAGTGAGGGTGAGCGAAATTTACAGAAATTATAGAATTATGGATTCTATTGTTCCAAGAATTTTTTATAATCAGTAAGACTTATTTTAGGATGTTAAAAATGTTAAAATTAAGGCGACATAGGTTTGAATCCCAAACCATCATAAAATTTGATTTTGGAGGTATATATATTGGATTTTTGGGTTTTAAATTTTATTTTTCCATTTCTATATTCACATGAGAAGGAGTACATTTTGGTGGCTCTTGATAATGTTTTATTAATGACCATACCCACCGGGGCTCTCCTGGATTATATAACACTAGGATACCACCACCCCAATCCCTCTTCCAGATGCCCGGGGTTGGAAAGTATCACTAAGAAGGCATAAATAATATTGGGGGAGTTTTCCTAATACAGCTATACAGACACACCCGACCATCACCTTGTAGTAATGTTGTGGAATAAAAATTAAAGACTACAACATCAAGAGATAAACTATGCATAAAATATAATCTAGGTAATACATTATAGAACAATATAATACAGTCATTTTGGAAAATGGGAAATTAAAAAATGGAATGACACTATAAACAAAAAAATTCAATGGAAAATAAAAAAACAAGAAAAAATTTCACATCATAACCAAAACTTGAATAAAGTGAAAGCAAGAGAGCCTAAGCCCTAATATGTATTCTTGACCAATGTAGGAAGTCTATTCACATTAGGATCCCTCATATCCTATGAAATCATCATTGATCTATTCATAGTCTTCATGAGATATAAAATTTGTGGGAAAATTCCTTGTTGATGTGAGTATATACATACCGAGTATGACACCTAGAAAATTGAAGATAGATAAATATGAGACACAATAGAAGTATTCATCATAACCCAATAGAGGAATGTCAATTATAAACTAATAAAATAATCATTCACATCAAAATATGCACAAAAAATCCAAAATTATAGAGAAAAAGAAAATCAACCTACATAACCCATCTAAGAACAATGAGTCTTGATGCAGCTCTAAAAGGGGACATTTTTTATACCCATCATCACATAAACCTATCAATGTAATCTTCTAGAGGTCCCACACCTCACCATTGTGCTATAAAATTGAGGGTATGTAATCTATAATAGAGGAATCATACCCTAGTGAGTAATGAGGTTCGACAAAGTAGACGTCGATAGATTACCCACAACCTAGATTAATTGGGGGTGGCCCTAAGAGGGATGAAGACCCACATACTATTTCTTATAGGAATTCCACTCAGTAGGTAAAGGACCCATTCCCTATAAAAGTATGGTGATTCAACACAGTATGTAGAGGAACCATTACCAAGAACAATAGTGGGATGACACTCTTTAGAAAGATAGAGTAACCAAACCCTGCTAAGGTAGGGGATACCACTCAATGTATGGAGGACCGATGCCCAAGCATGATAGGGGGTGCCACTCAATAACTATAGGACCAAATCCCTTTTATTTAAGAGGTTTACACTCTATAGAGAGAGAACCAATGACCTATTACATTAGGTGGTTCAACTAAGAAAATAGAGGACCCATTCCGTAGTTCTTCAGGGGTTTTCACTCAAACCACTGTATAGAGTTTAGGGGACCCACACACTAGTATGACATGGGGTTAATCAACCCCATCATTTCTATAATGATCATGATTGATCACTTGCATCTTCATGTGTCACCTAAGGAAGCGTCACTCTCAGGAAATTCCAAATTGTATCTCAAAAGACACTATGATGGACAACATAGTATTCTACATGGAAGACACTCATGACATGTTGCACATGGTCCACAATATTTTCCCAGTAAAAGGATAAACCAGAAGAAGAAATTTTTGATGGAATAATCAGTACTTATAGGGGTACAAAGAGAGTGTGACCCACCTTGTACAGGGTCATGTACCTATATGTTTAAGGGTATTGGGTTATTCCCATGTACCCCTGGGCTTGGTCATGTACTCCCGGGGTATAAGAACTCTACAAAAAGAAGCCTGAAAAATTCATGAGGATAATTATCAGTCTATTGGGATATAATGTAAAACCACTTATTTTTAAACATTAATGTTCAAGAATGGAAAATTGAATCACATTATTGAAATCCCCATGGAATGGTAGTCATGATATGATATACACATTCCCTGTAACATCCTATGTAAATAAAGAATATGAAATTTTTATATTTATTAATATTTATGAATTAAATATTAATTTTAATTTAAAGGGGATTCTTTTTTATGGCTTACCCGATACGCAACGACGGGTTTTTTTGAAATCTTACGTTGCACAATAATAATATAATATTATTATTTTAAATGGTAGTTAATGCCTAGAAATTGAATGGGTGGGAATGAATAGACCTAACTAAATTATGATTATACATGTTTTTTAAATTTTTTTACTTTTATCCAATAAAAGTTAGAGGCTTAAAATAAGAAAATAATTCTATGTGAAGCATAAATACTCTAATATCAACTAAAAGGTTGATTTATAGCCATATGATGGTGAACCGTTATTAAATCTAGTTTTGGTAACATTTATAAGTTCTATTTGAATAAATAAAATTATTATTTAGAATCGGGACACCAAAATTTACTTTGTGTAATTTTTTGGTATTTTTTTGATAAAATTCATTTTTTAATGAATAGTAAAAAATACTGTATTTTAATTCAAATCTGTTTTTTAATATAATTGATTTATATGGTTAGATTATATTTTCAATTGCTTTAAAAGTTTAATAAGATTATATTTTTACCATTTAATCTAATGGTGGTCATTGTAGTTAATTGAACATTGAAATTGGACATAAACGACTGTCAATCTTTTAATATATATTGTTTCTTAAAAACACTCTATTTGTTTTCACAACAAGAATTCATTTTAAATTTTTCAATGAAACATCTAAGTTTTTAATTTTTTAAAATAGGCATAAGTTTTGAATTCTGAATATCAAATATAGCTTAGGTGGAATTTTTGGTATTTTCTGAAAAACTTCAATTTTTTTTAAAAATAGTGAAACCACTAAGTAGTTGTTAAAAATATTACTTTTACATTTAAATGAAATTTTACCGCTTCTATGAATTGAATTTTGAAACTACAACATACATGGTTTTTTTTGTAAGTAAATTGTGGTTCAATAAGATGAAAATAATTTTGGGTGAAAAGAAACTTTTCACAATTATTTACTGTGGTTAAAGTTAAATAAGATAATTCAAGGTAAAAAATATTTTAATACTAAACAATTACCTTAAAATTTTTCATAACCTTATTTTATGAGTAATGGACGACCATGGGAATCCTTGGGTCGATTTTGGGTCTCTAAGGAGCCAGATGGGAGTGATGATGACACTTTAGATTAATTACATTAAAGTAATGAAAAAAATGACACAAACATATATCTTTTAGTAAAGTAAATTTTACATGGGGTTATATAAGTTATATTTTCAACTATAAATATTAATTGGAATGATAAAAATATTTCATACATCATGGTTTTTTTTTATAATTTTTAGACATCAAATAAATAAAATTCTTAATGACACAAAAATGATTTAAAATTTACCTCATTAATAAATGATTTAAATAAATAAGATTATAAATATTAAAACAATTTCCAAAACCTGTTCAATTCATATTGGATGATTTTATTTTGAATATTAGTGTACCATTGAAACTGAAGATAAGTTCATAATAAAATAACATTTTTAATTATTCCTAAAAGAGCCCCTCCTCTCCCTTATAAAAAGAGTTCACTTCAAACCCACACCTCACACCTATCAAGCCTCTTGGATCTTCCAAACCATGCTAAATTAAGCTCTATAAATCCCTATATTCCTCCTATAAATTTTACCATAGGCATAAAAAACTTCAATTAAACCATTAGGGTCAAACAAAAGAGAGTTACCCAAATTAAAGGTTATAGTTTCTCTAAAATTATTTTCTTTTATTTTACTTTTCCAACCCATAAACTTTTTTTATTACTTTATTTTATAACAAAACCAGTATCTTCAATATTGTATTATGTTTTTATGATATTTATTGGATATAAACTTACAAAAACCTCCATATAATGGGTGAAGAACATACTGTTTCTGTGGATGACAAACTAACGCGTCGCAAAATGATGGTTGTTCAAATCTCTCCAACTGCCTATCATGGTGACCATTATGATGGAACTGTATTTATATATGATATATATTATATTTATATTTTCTGTTTTCTTCCTTATTTTTCATTTATATCATACCTTAATGGTTTCCATTATGGGTAAACTTGATAATTTCATTTCAGAAAGGGCGGAGTACTACCCCCTCAAAGTGATGTGAATCCTTCATACCATACATGGGATGTATAAAGGATTGATTTAATGAAATTATATATGATGTTATACTAGAATTATAATATAACTATGTATCATTATATTTTCATTCCATTAAAATATGAAATAGAAAAGAAAGTAAAGTTCATGCGTACGTACGGCTCACCCTCTCCATGAACGATGAATTTCATTTCTTATCTCCAAATGTTATGTACTGTTATAAATACAAATATATACCTGATATATATGATATATATGATATATAAATCATTAATTTAATTCTGGATATAATTAAATTTTGACCACATGGGCAAATTTAATTATAACATGTTCATTTTTTACTCAAGTTCTGAACATCGACAAAATGTCCAATATGAACTCAAATGATTAAACTAATTGTTATAGAAAAGAAATAAGTGATATAAAAGGAATAATAAATTTTAAAATTGTTCTTAATAAATTATAAATTAACTTAAGTTTATTATTCAGGATGAAAAAAGAACAAACATGTCAATTCAGTCACAAGGTTTGGGATTTCTTATCTCACTTTCAATTCTGTGAGATTTCCATTGTTATCCACTTATTTATTGCATGTGGTGTACTTTGTACTAACAATTGATTTATATTATTAGGATTATATTTATATTCATTGTATTATATTATTAATTTGGGGGTTATTAACTTTTGTACATATGATTTGATTGATTACAATGAGGTAAGGGGTTTTCATCTCACTTTTTATTCCAGTGAGATTCATGCTATATTTTCCACTATTTAATTTTGTGTGGTGTATGAAATACCCATTATTATATTTTTTGTGTAATATACATTAACTTATGGTTATTTTTATCTTCATTATATAATCCTTCCTTCATGGGGTGTATGTTTTGTAAGTTACATAATCGGTAAGGGAACCTTTCACCCCCTCTTTTTAAAAGACTTCTTTTTGTTATGTATTTTAATTTACATCTTCTTATGTTGGGATATGTTCTCATATATCCTCATTATTGTAAATTTTTTGTCCAGGGGATGATTTACCCTTTTCTCTCTCATCAATTAATTTTCTGAATTTTAATGTAACGCTGTTAGGGTGTCGAATTTCGGCAAGGGAACTTCTTAACCCAATTTCATTTCTTTCAGGTTAAACTTCTTATTGTGGATTATGTCATGCTCTGAATATGTTTGAATGACCTGTGATCATTTTACACTAAATATCCAATCATATTGAGTGTATTTATATTTTTTGCACATAATTATGTAATTGATTTTTCCTCAATCTAACGATACTGTCTTTATAAGGGATTTCGTCTCAATTTATATTCCATTGATACTTAATTGTTGTTATATGACAATTAACTTTTATGTGGTGTATATATTATCCTTTGGAATATTATACCTAAAATAAATTAATTCTCATGATATTATAACGTTTTGATTAAAATTTATTCATCAATTATTTGTATTCAAGCATCTCTCTTTTGGTTTGGAACTCTTTAACAAATATATTGTTTTAAAGATATATTCTTCTAAATCATTATCATCAATGACGATGATTTGGAAATGTTTTTATGGATTTATATATACATTACTGTTTTAATATTTTAATTCATCTAAAATCATGAATGTAGTGTGGACACTTTGATTCAAAAATCTCTTTCTTAAATGTTTTATATGGTTTTCAAAATGGTTTGATAAAGCATTGATTATGTAAATATCATGAAATGATATACTTTGATTGAAATGTGGAAATTTTATCTCTCGTTTATGATTTTTTTTATGTGTTGTGAATATTTTATAGTTATTGGTCATTGTTTACGTATACGGGTGGCTCCGTGATAAACTTAAGGTGGGTGAGCCCGAGATATCCCTCCAATGCATTGGGTAATGTGATGGAGGTAAACATTAATGTTTCTCCTAAGAGATTTTGGGAATATACTATGATGGGTATTACAAATGTGACTCCCTATGTAGCTGTGATAGCTACAATGTTATTATGTTATGAATTCTATAAGTTACATTTATGATTTATGATTTTTGTGTATTATTCAAAAATCTTATGATTTCGTATGTAATATTATGATTGAAAAATGTGGTTTCATTTATTTGTATTTATTTATGGGATAATGTTTTCTTTACTTATTTTATAACCCTTACTGAGCTTTTTATGCTCATCCCATGTTTTTTTAAAACTTTTCCACCGGACTTAAAGATGAATAGGGTCAAGGATGGGTTCAAGAAAAATTCATGTTGTCTAAAACATGGAACGAGAAATGGTTCTTTTTAGGAGTACTTATTTTATGAAAAATGGATACTGATTGTTAGTGTCTATATGTAATATTCAAGTTTTTATGTAATAGTTTTTTCCTAATTATCTAGAACTCTAAACCTGAAAATATCCTCAATGTGAATTATTAACATAATTCATGATAATTTAAAGATTATGGTTGGGTCCTTATAGTTTGTATTAGAGGCCGGTTTAGATAACCTTAGAGGTAAGGGTGTTCTTTAAAAATAAGTGACATATCTATAATGGTTATGATTTTAGAAAGAGTCATAGTTATTTTAGATAAAGTTACTGAGTTTAAGATAACATGAATAAATCTATCTTACTATTTACCCTCCTCATAAGATATTATATGATGATTTTACTAATATACTCATAGTGACCTTTTTGGTTTTTGTAGATGGATGGATCTAACAAGCACAAAAGTAACAGTGGATGTGAAGAAAATTGTGATGGTTCTTTGAAAGAGAAACCAAATGAGTTGGGAGCTGCAATGAGAACTCCTTTTGTTATTCTCAACCAACTATATTGAGTCATTATTGACAACCTGAACCATGTTTTTTTATATGGAATTGTTTATGAGAGAATCAAGTCCCAACAGAAGTTCAGGTAATAATTATAAAGGTAATTATGTTAAAACTCTATGTATCAAGTATGTGGAAGGAAACACCTAGGAAAATGATTCAAAGGGATTGTAAGAATCTATAAATGTGGGAATGATGGTCATAAACCTAGAACCTGTCATGGAAAAAGTAAGAATCCAATTGACCCCAGGAAAGGGAAATATGTTCTTTCTGTGGGATCAATTAAATATTTTAAATGTTGTGTGTATGGTCATTATACAAAGATATGTCTTACAAAGACATTTCAGGAATGGGATCACCATGATAGTACAAATATATGTTTACCAAAACCAAATGTTATTCCTATTGAGGATGAAGAAACTAAAAATGGACAATTAAAGGTATCGAATATTTCTTAACATATGTTTTGATATTATTGAATCTTTGGTTATGATTCATGATTTTATCTTTAGGAAAGAATTATTTCAGAATAAGTTAGTAAAGAATGGTTAATAGATCATGATGAACGTTGAATGAGTAAGAAGTAAACATATAAGGGATAACAAATTTATGATAGATTTTAAGATGATTAAATTCTTTAAAGTATTAAGGCTCTTTTGATGATGGGATTACATTGGAGGACTTTTTATAGTATGGGTAACATTGAAGTATGATATATGAAAATGTTATTCAAGGATTAATTATCTTTTCTTTTTATGAGTAATGGTGGAATTTTATTTTATAAGAATATATGTTTTTATTTTGGACATATGGTGGTTTGGGTTATTTATGGAAATGATTAATCTGTCTTAGAGAATATGTGATTCCGTTAATTACACTTCATTATGATACTTTATGAGTAGTCTATTTTATTTGGAGATAAATGTTAAGATTTACTATGAAAGACTACGTGATTAAATTATTCTGAGTTTTGGATTATAATCTTAGATTAGGTTAGTTTGAAGAATTTTATAAATTTTTTATTTAATGGTCTTTTCCAAACTTTGGATTTTGGTTGTTGAATTTTGGGGATTAAGAGTAGTATTTCTTTTTATGAAGTATTATCCTTTTTGGGGATTAACTGATCTTGTACTGAATTTTTTGGTTTTGGTTGATGACTAGAGACATGGGAAATATATAGTTCATTTTTTCGGATTAACTGATACTTTAGAAGTTAATACTAGTGCTTTTAATGAGACCAAGTCAGTTTGAATACTCATTGTTTGGAGAAAAGATGAGTTTGTTATAGAAATTTAGTAAAGGATGAAGATCTACATGATAGGTATGATTCATTATGTTATTAGATAAGCTCATTAATTAGAACCTAAATATTATGAAAAGTAACTTAAAACCAAAAAAAATTCGTTAAATATTTTTACTGGGGAATCAAATAACATTTAACCAGTCACAAGTTTGTGATTTTCTAGTGGTTAACTTTATTTTAATTATGTTTTATATCACTCTCCAGTAGAACATGACAGTGTGTTTTCTCCACCATATCAATGTTTAAATGGAATCCAAGAATATGTTGCCTCGGGTGACCTTTTTTCTTCAATTTCTTCATTTTAAAGTGATAGTTTTATTGACTCTCTTTCTGATGTGGTAATTTCAATGAAGTTTCTAAGACCAATTTTAAAATTGCGAGGATGAAATTCCCAAAAGGGGGGATGGATGTAACAACCCATTTAAATAAAGAATATGACATTTTCATATTTATTAATATATGTGAATTAAATATTAATTTTCTTTAAAGGGGAATCTATGTTTGATGTCTTACCTGATACGCAACAATGAGTTTCTTTGGAATCATACATTGCACAGTAATAATATAATATTATTAGTTTAAATTGTAGTTAACGCGTAGCCATTTTATGGGTGGGAATTAATAGACCTATCTACAATATGATTATACATGTTTTTTAAATGTTTTTATATTTACCAATAAAATTTAGATGCTTAAAATAATAAAATAATTTGATTTTAAGCATAAATACTCTAATATTCACTAAAAGGTCAATTTACCACCTTTTGATGGTGAAGCCTATTTAAATATCGTTTTTTCACTTTTATATGTTTTATTTGACCAATTAAAATTCTTCTTAATAATCAATACACCAAAATTTACTTTGGAAATTTTTTGGGTATTTTTCTGATAAAAATCATTTTTTAATAATTTGTGAAAAATACTGTATTTTAATTCAAAAATTATTTTTAATATATTTTATTTATACTATTTGATTATCTTTTTAATTGGACTTACAGTGAAATTAGATTATATTTTAAGCATTTAATCCAACTGTTGTCATTGGAATTAATTTAAATTTTAAATTGGAGATAAACAAGTGTCAATATTTTGATAGATGTTGTTTCTTAAAAACACGCTATTTGTTTTGACAATGGAATTAATTTTAAATTATTTAATGAAACATCTTTATTTTTAATTTTAAAAAATAAACATCATTTTTGAATGTGGAATATAATTTATATATTAGTCTTAATTTTCGGTATTTTTCTAAAAAACATCAAATTTTTAAGAATAGTGAAACCACAAAGAAGTATTTAAAACTGAATTTTTCATTTAAATGAAATATTAACACTTTTGTGAATTTAATTTCAAAAATCTAACATACCTGGTGGTTATTAGTGTAACGCCCCAACCCCTCTAGGCTAGATCCAGTGCATTACTTCTTATATTGGAATGGTTAGAAGTAGTGAAAATCGCAAAGGAATGATCAGTTTAGTAGTCCTGAATAAACTAGATACATAGATGTAACACAAATTACATTGTATAATCTTACAAGATACGATACAAAATGAAAAACAAAAACTGAATCCACAAGTACTCAATAAATGACCTCCTCTTCATAACCTATTAAAGGTAATCAATGAAAGGGGTGAGCTCAAATGCTCATTAAGAGTTACAAATAGTGGAAGCATGAGTACAATAACAAGTGAATCATAATCAATCTGACATAATCAAAACGAAATAGTGAATAAATGAACAACAAATGCCATTAATAAACTGAGAATGAAATTGCATCCATAGGTTTTGTCATAGTGAAAACCTAATGGATAATATTAATAACCGATAATGAATAAATAGAATTCTTATTAATTGGATTTCATGAATCTAGCACATGAACCATAATACCGTAAAAACGTTTTAGTTCTATGGGTAGAAACCCGTCTAATTTTTAGAAATAAACTCGAATGGTCTGTCACCAAACTGTTTTGTCTCATGAGACCTACCAATGCATCGAGGGGCTATAGTGGGACCCTGTCACCTCTACATCCAAGTATTATTTCTAAATAGATTCAATACCATAGAAATATGTATTTACATTATCCATATATAATAGAGGATATAGATTCATCAACATTTCTAGAGTCAAAACAACATTCAAAATAAATACCGTATGTAAAATGGTATAAAACATAGACAATAATAATATCCTGAAATGAGAATATGGATATTTAAATTGAATATAATTTCAATTGAAAGGTGATATCAAATGGGATGTAAGAACACCACACAAGAAAGAGTAGGTGCATAATTACTAAGAAAGTCACAACGAAGTGAAAATTGAGACAAAGCTCGTTACCGTGTTGTATTCAATTGAGTCGTACGACAAAGAGTTAATAACCACCAAAATATTAAAAAAAACAATGAATATAATGATAACCATGATAAAATATGTCAAATATAAATACACCTATAGCACATATAAGAAATAATAGGTCAACAATAGAGATCCCACAGAATTGAAAGTGAGATGAGAAAAACCCCTTACAAGTATTTGACATGGTAACGAGTGTTCTTGCAAGGGATTAATGAGAGATAAAAGGATATCCCGTGATTTATATATAATAAGGGAATTATGGGGGAGATGACAAAACATACCCTGTCATTATAAATTAAAAACAAAAGCACACAAGATAGGGTGGATTCTTGAATAAAAGTGAGAGAGAGGATCCCATACAAAGATTGTGTCATTAGAGTAACGATAAATGAATGAAGTATTTATGTGTGACAAATAAAAATCCAAAAAATATAAGTGTATATACAGTATAGAACAATCATAGGTCATTCACACATATTATTATAATAATGTAACCAATGAAATAGATGTTTAACTCAAAGAATGAAACTTGATTTCAGAAATCCCATACAAAATTTCCGCATGGTAACGGCTTAGGTAAGGGATTAAATGAGGGAGAATAAATGGTCGATCATTGAAATAAAATAAAATGGACAGTAAATTTATGATTAAAAATTAATTACATGACAACCATTTGAAATTACAAGAACTTCTTTCAAACAAGATGATTTAATTCGAAAGGAGGAGTGGAAAGTGAGGATCCCTTACCTTATTCTTGAAGGTGTTCTTGTTTGTTCTTAACGACCTGAAAAATCAAATTTAGCTTCATTAATTAATTAATAAAGAACATAATAAACATGTAATTGATATGGTATAACCTTATTATGTTCATTAATTCTCTTTTTGATGGGTTTAAGAGATTTAATTTTATTGTTTTAGAAGCATTTTCTTACTTGGTTTTATATGATCAGTTCGCTTATATTCAAGTTCAAATAAACATATAAGATGGATGTTATAAGGCCCCAGCCTTAAACCTTACTTAAACTTGAGTTATTACAAGATTACACATTGAGGATCTTTTCAGGTTTAGAGTTTTAGAGAATTAGATCATGAAACTTGCATTACATTCCACATTTAAACAAAGTGGTGAAATAAAAGACAATATTCATTCTTCCCATCAATGGAAACCTATTTAAAATAAAACACGGATTCTTTCTTGACACATCCTTGACACTATCGTTGCATCATGTACCTTTCCCTTGACCTGTGAAAAACATTTCAAAAACATGGGATGAGCATAAAAAGCTCAGTAAGGGTTATAAAAATATGGAAAGGAAACATGAGTTCATATATACATAAGAATGAAATCATACTTTACCCATAAAACATAGGCATATCAAATCATGAATAAATCATATAAAACATAATACATAAAGGTAACTTGAGGCATTCATAACATTCTTACGTAGGGAGTAACCCTCTTGGTTATGTTTGGAATACCCATCACAGTATATTCCCTAAATCTCTTCAGAGAAACCTTAACGTTTCACTCCTTCGCGTTACCCAATGCATTGGAGAGCTATAACGGGCTCACCCGCCCTTAGTTTATCACGGAACCACCCGTTCTTCATAACAATTCCCAAGGACCATAACATAATCATATCACATAAAACATGCATAATGGAAACATAGCATTTCCACATTTCAATCACAATATAACATTTTAGTATATTGAAATAATGAATCCATTCAAAAAGAAACCATTTCCAAAACCATTTAAAACATTTAATAAAGATATTTTTGAATCAAAGTGTCACATACCACCTTGAAGCGTAAAAATTTAAACCATTAATATCCATATAAATAAATCCTTAAAACCATTTTGAAAACATGGATATTAATAAGAACAAATAATTAAAACATTTAAAACTATATTTTGGTTAAAGTGGTTTTACCAAAATTAGAGACACTTGAATACAACAATTGAGGAATAACATTTAGTCAGAACTTTATAATATCATGAGAATAAATGGATTCATGATATAATACTCCAAAGGACAGTATATACACCATATAAGAGTGAATTGGTGCATAACAACAATGAACCCTCAATAGAAATGTCAAATGTGATGAAATCCCTTATAAAGAAGGTATCCTTAAATTAAGGACAAATCAATCTCAAAAATATGTGTGACAAATATAAATACACCCAATATAAGTGGATATTAAGTGTAAAACAATAAAAGGTCATTCACACATATTTAATGGATGACATATTCAATGACTACATGTTGAACCCAAAGAAATCGAAATTGGGTTAAAAAGTTCCCTTGACAGCCTAACGGCATCACATCAGAATGAGTTGATGAGAGATAAAAATTGTATCTCATCACTTAGACATAAAATTTACATCAATAAGGATATATGAGAACATATCCCAACATAACAATATGTAAATTAAAAGACCCAACAAAATAAGTCTTTTAAAAAAAGGAGGGTGAAAGGTTCCCTTACCGACTTGGGTATCTTTCAAAAAATTCATCCCATGAAAGAAGGAAAATAGACCATTGATGTAAATACTCATAAACGAAATTATATTACACATAGATTATAATCAGGGGTAGTACATACACCACTCAATGGAATTTGTGGCAAATGTAGCATAAATCTCACGGGAATAAAAGTGAGATGAAAAATTCCTTACGAAAACTCGGCAGCCTAACAGCGCCACATACAACTTCCGAATATGGATTGATGAGATAAAACAGGGTATATCATCACATTACAATAAAATTTACATCAAGAGGAATGTAAAAGATCATCCCCCAACATTACAAAGATGAGCTTAAAAGAAGTGACATAAAAGAGAGTACTTAAAAAGAAAGAGAGAGGTTAGATCTCTTACGAAAGTTTGGCAGCCTAACGGCCCCCACTCAAAACATCCAAAATGGATTGATGAGAGAGAATAGGGTCTCTCATCACATGAACATAAAAATTACAGTAAGTTTAATATAAAATATCATCCCAATAACAAGAAATAATAGCTTTAAAAGGAATGACATAAAAGTGTGTACTTAAAAAGAATGAGAGGAGTAGGATCCCTTACCTCGGGTCCGACTTGACTCGATCGTTCTTTAATCTCCTGAATAATAAACTTGAGTTAATTTCTACTTCCTTAAAAACCTTTTTCAAGTTCATTATTACTTTTATACCACTTATTACCATGTCATAAACATTATGTAATCATTTAAGTTAATAATATTTGTTTTGCCGATATTTGGTTCTTAAGTCGAAAGTGGACTTCTTACAATTACATGTTGTTCGTGTGGCCAAATGTTTATTATATCCCGAATTGTATTCATTATTTATATATCATATATGTCATATATATCCAGTACATTCATGCATTTATAACATTACATAATCATTTAGAGGTAAGAAATGAAATGCACCGTTCATGGAGACGGTAAGCCGTACGTACGCATGAACGCTACTTTAATTTCTATTTCGTATTTTATAGAATGGAATAATAATGATATAAAGGTATATCATAATTCCAGTATAATATCATATATAATATCATATTTCCATCCTTTATACATCCCACATATGGTATTTAACGAATCATATCACTTTGAGGGGGCGGTAGTCCGCACTTCCTTAAATGAAGATATTGCGTATACCCATAATGGAAGCCATAAAGGTAAGACAAAAATGAAAAATACATAAGAATAAGTAAAACATAAACATATTATATATCATATATAAAAATAGTGACATCATAATGGCAACCTTTGAAGGTGTTAAATGAGTATTGAACAATCATCGTTTCGGGAGGCAGAATTTCACCATCCACGGAAACCGTATGTTCTTTAACCATTTTATGTAGTTGTGTGAGAGTGTAGCTCGAATAAATATTATAACAACATCCTAGTATATTGAAGATACTGGTTTTGTTACAAAAGAAGTAAATAAAAAGAGTTTAGGGGGTTGGAGAAGCAAAATAAATCAAATGAACATGAGAGAATGAATTACCTTTAAAAGTGTAACTCCTTTTAATTTGAGCCTAAAGTCTTCCTTTGAAAGGATTATTCCCAAAGGGAATCCTCTAGGATGAGTATAGGGATGTGGAGAGAGTAAATGGGCAGGGTTTGGCAGAGCCAAAGGCTTAGGGAGTGTGTGAAATGAGGTAGAGGTGGGGGCCTTTTATAAGAGGAGAGGAGGGGCACTTTTGGAAAGTAAAGAAATATTACTTTATTTGAAAATGTGTTTCGGTTTTAAAAGGTCCCACATTGATATAAGTCGTGGATAAGGTGATAAGGGTTCGAAATACACTCATCCAATTGGTTTTGGACATGTTTAGTTCATAGATTTTACATTATCCTTCCATTTTATTTAAATCTTCAAATAATGATGTCATCGCTGCATCATTATTATGTCATAAATAATTTAATTTATTTAACGTTTAAAAATTATAAAAAAAATACTATGATGTAGGAAATCTTTTTAGCTTTCCAATTAATATTTATAATCAAAAATATGACTTGTATAACCCCACTTAAAAATTGTTTTAGTAAAACATATCATGTTTGTGTCATTTTTACTTTTACATTAAATAAAAAGTTATTTATGTCATTTCCCAACCAAAGTGGATCCATGGGGTCCCCAAGTTGACACATGGATTTTCTTGGTCGGCCATGACACAACCAATGAGGGTAAGACATGTGTCAAGCTCATCTCATTTTATTAAAGCATTATTTTTACCTTAAACTACACTAATTACCACAAATCGCGATTAAAAACTTAATAAGTTACTATTTCCCAAAAAATTATTTTAATCTCATTGAACCACATTTTACTTCTTAATGACAACCATGTATGTCGGATTTTTGAAAATCAAAACACAATGATGGCAAAATTTCATTTAAACAGAAAATCAGTTTTTATAAGTACCACTTAGTGGTTTCACTATTCATCAAAAAATGAAGTTTTTCAGAAAAATCCCAAAAATTCACCCTAAGCTATATTTGATATTCTGAATTAAAAAATGAAGTCCGTTTTACAAAATTAAAAACATATAAGTCACATTAATTAATTTAATAATTAATTCCCACTATCATGACAAATAGCGTGTTTTCATGAAACAATAAGTATCAAAAGATTGACACTAGTTTAAGTCTGATTTCAATGTGAAATTGATTCCAACAACCACAATTGGATTTAATGGTAAAAATATTTTCTAATTTCACTTTAAAACCAATTCAAAATATAATCTAATCATATAAATAAATTATATTAAAAAGTGGTTTTGAATTAAAATACAACATTTTACACTATTCATTAAAAAATGAACTTTATCGAAAAGATACCAAAAATTTACACAAAGTAAATTTTGATGTCCCGATTCTTAATAAGAGTTTTATTTGCTCCAAAAGAATTTTTAAGAGTGACCAAAACTATATTTAATGACGGTTCGCCATCAAAAGGTGATAAGTGAACCTTTAGTGAAAACTAGGGCATATATGCCTAAAATTGAATTCTTTCCGTATTTTAAGCCTTTATCTTTTATTTTATAAATGTAAAAACATTTAAGAACATATATAATCATATTTTAGTTATTTCTATCCATTCCCTCCATTAAAACGGCTACATGTTAACTACCATTTAAAATAATATTATTTTATTATTAGAGTGCAAAGTAAGATTCCCAAGAAACTCGTTGTTGCATGTTGGGTACGCCATCGAGCATAGCGTCCCCTTTAAAGTCATATTAATATTTTATTGAAAAATATGGATAAATATGAAAATGTCATATTCTTTATTTACCTGGGGTGTTACATCATTCCCCCCTTTTGGGAATTGCATCCTCGCAATTTTAAAATTGCGCTTGGAAACATCCTTGAACGTCCCACATCGGAACAAGAGTCGGTAAAACAATAACTTTAAAATAAAGAAAGATAAGCACAAAGGTCACCCGAGTTAACCCATACTAGGATTCTATGTATGAAAATATGGACATGGATGAGAAAACATAGGGTCATGTTCCGATGGAGAGTGATAGAAAACATGTTTAGGAGAAAGTTAACAATAAGAAAATCACAAACTTGTGATGGGTTAAACGGTGTTGGGTTCCCCAGTAGGAAAAGTTAATAGACAACATTTTTGTTTTAAGTTACTTTTTATTGAGGAATTTATTTATAAGGAAACATAATCACTTATCATGTTGACTTTCAAATTTTATTAGATTCCTTACACAAACTCCTATTTTCTCCAAAAGGCGAGTATCTAGGAAGACTTTTTCACATTAAGAGTACTATAATCAACTTTTAGAGAAGCGCCTAATCCACAAAAGATATCTATATACTTCCCATGTATTTATACTTTAACCAAAACCAAAACCAAAAAGGCTAGTACAAGATCAGATAACCTAGAAAAGGATAACCCATTAGAAAGAAAATCTATTCTTAATCTCCAAAATTTTTCCAACAAAACCCAAAGTTCAAAGAGGACCATCCAATAAGCAATTTGTCCATAAAATTCCTCAAAGTAAACTAATCTACGATTGAAACCCAAACATTTTAAGGATTTAATCACATAGTCTTCCAAGTTAAATCGTAACATTTATCTCCAAACAAAATCAGTTGCTCTTAAAGTCTCGCATTGAAAAGTAATTATCCTAATCACATATCCTCCATGATAGGTTAATCATTTTCATAAATAACCCAAAATAAACTTACTCTTAAAAAAAGAATCAGTCAAACTAACTAGGGACTTCACGTAGTCCAGTGGTAGGTGATAAATACCAGTCGCACTTTGGTTGTGGGTTCGATTCCCGTGGCTTTGTCCGACGCGACGGGTTGTCACACGGTCTGTGTGTTGTCCTTTTTCCAAAACTATATAATTCTCAAATCATTACCCAAAAAGGGATAAAATCATCAAAAATAACCATAACATAATTTAACCTCAATTTTATCTCATGCCTTTCACTTCAATCATAACATATGGTAACCCATAATTACCTCAAAAGTAAGGATCATATAAACCCAACTGGTTCTTTATAACTACGTCCACAAAAGAAAAGATAACTATTACTTGAATAAAATTTGCCTATATTAAACATCAGGGTTACAAATAATATAAAAAGTCTTCTAATGTAACCCCATCATCAAAAGAGACTTAATACTCTTAATAATTTCACCCTAACTCTTGAAGCCCTTATATGTTGACATCTTAATCATTCATAATTCTTCATGATCCATTATCCATTCATTTCCAAATTATTTCGAAATACCTCTTTCCTACAAACAAAATCATGAATCATATCCTAAGATTCCAAAATAAGAAAACAATAGTCATGAAATAGTACATACCTTTGATTGGTCATTGTCAGTTTCTTTATCCTCAATCGGAATGGCATTAGGTTTTGGTAAACGAATATTGGTACGCTCTTGGTGACCCCATTCACGAAACTTCTTCATAAGACATGTGTTTGCATAATGACCATGCACACCACATTTAAAACATTCAATTGATCCCTCAGAAAGAACTTCTTTCCCTTTCCTTGAGTCAACTGGATGCTTCCTTTTTCCATGGCAGGTTCTTGCTTTATGACCTTCATTTCCACATCTATAGCATATTTCTGTCCCTTTGAAACATTTTCCTAGGTTTTTCTTTCCACATCGTTGACACATAGGTTTTTGAACACACTTAACTTTATGATTATTACCTGTACTTCCGTAGGGATTTGTTTCTTGCATATATGATTCCTTAGATAAATCTCCAAGGTTTAGGTGGTCAATCATGACTCCAGATAGTTGGTTGAGGATAATCAAAAGAGTTCTCATTGAAGCTCCCATATCATTCAGTTGCTTGTTCAAAAACTGTCACAGTTTCCTTCACATCCACTGTTACTTTGGTGCCTGCTAGATCCAGCCATTTACTAAAACCAAAAAGGTCAGTGTGAGTATATCAACAAAACCATCATGTACTAATGAGGAAGATATACTTACTCATTCACTTTGTCTAAAAACTATGACTCTTTATGAAATCCTAACCATTATGGTAATGTCACTTATGCTTAAAGAATACCCTAACCTCTAAAGTTATCTAAACCGACCTCTGATACCAACTATAAGGCCCTAGCCTTAAACCTTACTTAAACTTGAGTTATTACAAGATTACACATTGAGGATCTTTTCAGGTTTAGAGTTTTCGAGAATTAGATCATGAAACTTTCATTACATTCCACATTTAAACAAAGTGGTTAAATAAAAGACAATATTCATTCTTCCCATTAATGGAAACCTATTTAAAATAAAACACGGATTCTTTCTTGACACATCCTTGACACTATCGTCGCATCATGTACCTTTCCCTTGACCTGTGAAAAACATTTCAAAAACATGGGATGAGCATAAAAAGCTCAGTAAGGGTTATAAAAATATGGAAAGGAAACATGAGTTCATATATATATAAGAATGAAATCATACTTTACCCATAAAACATAGGCATATCAAATAATGAATAAATCATAGAAAACATAAGACATAAAGGTAACATGAGGCATTCATAACATTCTTACGTAGGGAGTAACCCTCTTGTTTAAATTTGGAATACCCATCACAGTATATTCCCTAAATCTCTTCGGAGAAACCTTAACGTTTCACTCCTTCGCGTTACCCAATGCATTGGAGAGCTATAACGGGCTCACCCGCCCTTAGTTTATCACGGAACCACCCGTTCTTCATAACAATGCCCAAGGACCATAACATAATCATATCACATAAAACATGCATAAAGGAAACATAGCATTTCCACATTTAAATCACAATATAACATTTTAGTATATTGAAATAATGAATCCATTCAAAAAGAAACCATTTCCAAAACCATTTAAAACATCTAATAAAGAGATTTTTGAATCAAAGTGTCCCATAACACCTTGAAGCGTAAAAATTTAAACCATTAATATCCATATAAATAAATCCTTAAAACCATTTTGAAAACATGGATATTAATAAGAACAAATAATTAAAACATTTAAAACGATATTTTGGTTAAAGTGGTTTTACCAAAATTAGAGACACTTGAATACAACAATTGAGGAATAACATTTATTCAGAACTTTATAATATCATGAGAATAAATGGATTCATGATATAATACTCCAATGGACAGTATATACACCATATAAGAGTGAATTGGTGCATAACAACAATGAACCCTCAATAGAAATGTCAAATGTGAAGAAATCCCTTATAAAGATGGTATCCTTAAATTAAGGACAAATCAATCTCAAAAATATGTGTGACAAATATAAATACACCAAATATAAGTGGATATTAAGTGTAAAACAATAAAAGGTCATTCACACATATTCAATGGATGACATATTCAATGACTACATGTTGAACCCAAAGAAATCGAAATTGGGTTAAAAAGTTCCCTTGACAGCCTAACGACATCACATCAGAATGAGTTGATGAGAGATAAAAATTGTATCTCATCACTTGGAAATAAAATTTACATCAATAAGGATATATGAGAACATATCCCAACATAACAATATGTAAATTAAAAGACCCAACAAAAGAAGTCTTTAAAAAAAAGGAGGGTGAAAGGTTCCCTTACCGACTTGGGTATCTTTCAAAACATACACCCCATGAAAGAAGGACAATAGATCATTGATGTAAATACTCATAAACGAAATTATATTACACGTAGATTATAATAAGGGGCAGTACATACACCACTCAATGGAATTTGTGGCAAATGTAGCATAAATCTCACGGGAATAAAAGTGAGATGAAAAATTCCTTACGAAAACTGGGCAGCCTAACAGCGCCACATAAAACTTCCGAATATGGATTGATGAGATCAAATAGGGTATATCATCACATTAAAATAAAATGTAAATCAAGAGGAATATAAAAGATCATCCCCCAACATTACAAAGAGGAGCTTAAAAGAAGTGACATAAAGGAGAGTACTTAAAAAGAAAGAGAGAGGTTAGATCTCTTACGAAAGTTCGGCAGCCTAACGGCGCCACTCAAAACATCCAAAATGGATTGATGAGAGAGAATAGGGTCTCTCATCACATGAACATAAAAATTACTGTGCGTTTAATATAAAATATCATCCCAATAACATGAAAGAAGAGCTTTAAAAGGAATGACATAAAAGTGTGTACTTAAAAAGAATGAGAGGAGTAGGATCCCTTACCTCGGGTCCGACTTGACTCGATCGTTCTTTAATATCCTGAATAATAAAAATGAGTTAATTTATACTTCCTTAAGAACCTTTTTCAAGTTCATTATTAATTTTATACCACTTATTACCATGTCATAAACATTATGTAATCATTTAAGTTAATAATATTTGTTTTGCCGATATTTGGTTCTTAAGTCGAAAGTGGACTTCTTACAATTACATGTTGTTCGTGTGGCCAAATGTTTATTATATCCAGAATTGTATTAATTGTGTAGATATAATATATGTCATATATATCCAGTACATGCATGCATTTATAACATTACATAATCATTTATAGGTAAGAAATGAAATGCACCGTTCATGGAGACGGTAAGCCGTACGTACGCATGAACGCTACTTTCATTTCTATTTCGTATTTTATAGAATGGAATAATAATGATATAAAGGTATATCATAATTACCATATAATATCATATATAATATCATATTTCCATCCTTTATACATCCCACATATGGTATTTAACGAATCAAATCACTTTGAGGGGGCGGTAGTCCGCACTTCCTTAAATGAAGATATCGCGTATACCCATAATGGAAGCCATAAAGGTAAGAAAAAAATGAAAAATACAGGAGCATAAATAAAACATAAACATATTATATATCATATATAAAAATAGTGACATCATAATGGCCACCTTTGAAGGTGTTAAATGAGTGTTGAACAATCATCGTTTCGGGAGGCAGAATTTCACCATCCACAGAAACCGTATGTTCTTTAACCATTTGATGTACTGTGTGAGAGTGTAGATCGAATAAATCTTATAAAAACATACTAGTATATTTAAGATACTGGTGTTGTTACAAAAGAAGTAAATAAAAATAGTTTAGGGGGTTGGAGAAGCAAAATAAAACAAATGAACATGAGAGAATGAATTACCTTTAAAAGTGTAACTCCTTTTGATTTGAGCCTAATGGCTTCCTTTGAAAGGCTTATACCGAAAGGGAATCCTCTAGGATGAGGAGAGGGATGTGGAGAGAGTAAATGGGCAGGGTTTGGCCGAGAAAAAGGCGTGAGGAGTGTGTGAAATGAGGTAGAGGTGTGGGCCTTTTATAAGAGGAGAGGAGGGGCACTTTTGGAAGGTAAAGAAATATTACTTTATTTGAAAATGTGTTTCGGTTTTAAAAGGTCACACATTGATATAATTCGTGGATAAGGTGATAAGGGTTCTAAATCCACTCATCCAATTGGTTTTGGACATGTGTAGTTCATAGATTTTACATTATCTTTCCATTTTATTTAAATCTTCAAATAATGATGTCATCGCTGCATCATTATTATGTCATAAATAATTTAATTTATTTAATGTCTAAAATTTATAAACAAAATACTATGATGTAGGAAATATTTTTAGATTTCCAATGAATATTTATAATCAAAAAGATGACTTGTATAACCCCACTTAAAAATTGTTTTAGTAAAACATATCATGTTTGTGTCATTTTTACTTTTACATTAAATAAAAAGTTATTTATGTCATTTCCCAACCAAAGTGGATCCATGGGGTCCCCAAGTTGACCCATGGCTTGTCTTGGTCGGCCATGACACAACTAATGAGGGTAATACATGTGTCAAGCTCATCTCATTTTATTAAAGCATTATTTTTACCTTAAACTACACTAATTACCACTAATCGCGATTAAAAACTTAATAAGTTACTATTCAATAAAAATTATTTTAATCTCATTGAACCACATTTTACTTCTTAATGAAAACCATGTATGTTGGATTTTTGAAAATCAAAACACAATGATGGAAAAATTTCATTTAAACGGAAAATCAGTTTTTATAAGTACCACTTAGTGGTTTCACTATTCATCAAAAAATGAAGTTTTTCAGAAAAATCCCAAAAATTCACCCTAAGCTATATTTGATATTCTGAATTCAAAAATGAAGTCCGTTTTAAAAAATTCAAAACATATAAGTCACATTAATTAATTTAATAATTAATTCCCACTGTCATGACAAATAGCATGTCTTTATGAAATAATAAGTATCAAAAGATTGACACTAGTTTAAGTCTGATTTCAATGTGAAATTGATTCCAACGAACACTATTGGATTTAATGGTAAAAATATTTTCTAATTTCACTTTAAAACCAATTAAAAATATAATCTAATCATATAAATAAATTAGATTAAAAAGTGGTTTTGAATTAAAATACAACATTTTGAACTATTCATTAAAAAAATGAACTTTATCGGAAAGATACCAAAAATTTACACAAAGTAAATTTTGATGTCCCGATTCATAATAAGAGTTTTATTTGGTCCAAAAGAATGTTTAAGAGTGAACAAAACTATATTTAATGACGGTTCGCCATCAAAAGGTGATAAGTGAACCTTTATTGAAAACTAGGGCATATACGCCTAAATTTGAATTCTTTCCGTATTTTAAGCCTTTATCTTTTATTGTATAAATGTAAAAACATTTAAGAACATATATAATCATATTTTAGTTATTTCTATCCATTCCCGCCATTACAACGGCTACATGTTAACTACCATTTAAAATAATATTATTTTATTATTAGAGTGCAAAGTAAGATTCCCAAGAAACTCGTTGTTGCGTGTTGGGTACGCCATCGAGCATAGCGTCCCCTTTAAAGTCATATTAATATTTTATTCACAAATATGGATCAATATGAAAATGTCATATTCTTTATTTACCTATGGTGTTATAGATGTGGTTGTCCAGAATGATGTTATATTATCTTAGTGAACATCCAGATGATTAAACGGTTTCAAATTTAATTTGGTTACTTAGAGTAAAGTCGAATTATTATATATATAACCTTAGGGACATCCGTTTTGGTTAAAAGGTGGGTTTGATTAAAATGAACTTTTTTTTCTTTATAACATAATAACAATTGTACAAAAAGATTACAGAACTAAAAATAGGATATATTAAATATATAATAATCTGTTTCAACCATAAAATGAATTTTTTCTTGACCAGAATTAAATATTATAACAGAAATCGATAAATTGTTGCCCATGAATGTGCAAAATTAGCACATCTCAAACTATGCTTTCATTCCTTTCAAATAAATGGTGGGGAATGGAGAGGAGGTAATGAATTATACCATTAGCATGAAAAAATTCCAGTACATGTATTTTACTGGATTTTTCATACCATTATGGTGAAGGTAGGTGGGAAAAGAAACAAAAATAAAAGAACTTAAAAGAAATGAAGGGATTTGAAATAGAAATTTACCTATTGAGACTTCCTCCTTTGAGAACCTCTTAAGGGGGGAGTTTTTGGTATTTTTATGAGACCAAATCATTTTGTACGTCGGGGAGGAGGATGGGAAGGTATTTGTGTAGAATTTGGAGAAGGCACAAGGCTTGAGATGAGTGAATGGAAGGGAGGGTGAGAGGGGGTTTTTATAGTGGAGGAGAGGGGGCTTTCTTAACATAAAACTCATTAATTTATTATTTCCTCTCAAGACATACAATAGTGAGTATTCCATGACAATGAATAGAAAATGGGTCATGTGAATTCGAACCAAGTGGGCTTATATCAGCAGAGCATCATCGATGACTCAATTAATTCATTATTTAGTATTTATTGTAAATTATCGGATTCTACTATTCATCAAAAATTCATGTATTTCAGAAAAATCCCAAACATTTACCCCAACCATTTTTTGACATCTAGAATCCAAAAATGAACTCAATTTTTCAGAAATAATTTTCTAAATGTCATTAATTAAATATTTAATTTAATAATTATTTAATCAATATATACAAAAACTTAAAATATTCATCTTCATTTTTAAAGGTGTCCAAATTCATGTATACAGTCAAGGGTATAGATACCATTCATAAGATTCATATTACAATTCATAAGGGTATGTTAATATTCATAAGGGTAGTTAACTATTCATAAGGGCATGTTACTATTCATAATGGTAGGTTACTATAAGCCAAATATTAAGTTAATTCTATCAGACTCTAAATATCATCTTGAACACAACCTTGTATATCAGATTTTTAAAATTCAAATAACAGAGCCAGTAAATTTAATTTTTGGGGATAATTTATGGTTATCTCCTATATGTAACCTTGTTTTTTTCTATAGGGTCTTAGTGATTCCGGAAATATTGGCTACCTAATGAATACAATGTATTTAAGAGAAACATACCATAAAATGTTTGGGGTGGTACAATATTCCATCCTTTGAAGAATTGATTCATCAAAATTTATTTCATATCCACAAATGAAAGCTCTTTGATATTTGTA
This sequence comes from Viscum album, assembly GCA_963277665.1. Lineage (NCBI taxonomy): Eukaryota > Viridiplantae > Streptophyta > Magnoliopsida > Santalales > Viscaceae > Viscum > Viscum album. Next base: position 1,937,194,075 of record OY728132.1, read on the forward strand.
CCACATCTCCTGTCATAGAGGATCCTCAGGTGCATTCAGTGGAAAACCCAAATTGATGCCCAACTCCTCTAGTTCTCTGACCAAGAAACACCTTGGATAGAAGGGGTTGAACTCTTACATCGAACACTAGGGCTTCCAGAGGGAGGCTCGAACAGTGCAATGTTTGGAAATGTCTGAATGGACCAACACATGAGACACTTGCAAAACTATGTCTCGACTGAGGACTTCTATGTTGTAGATATTGTTGTACAGGCTAAAACTATGGAGTTGGTACATGTAAGCTGCAAAAAGGTTTACCTCTAAAGTAGCCTCTTGAAAACATAACCTGGTCGTGTAGTTTCGGCCTTGGGTGAAACATAGCAAAATCCCTTTGTGGTAGTTTCCTCTTCGCCTGTACTCGGCCAATTGTTCCATGGCTAGGCGGTAGTTAATGAAAGAATTCCCTTGACAGGTGTAGAGAATGTCCAGATTGTTTGTCACTTCATATAGCCGTTTACAATTTTTTCACAAGTTTGAGAGAGGTAGGTACTCTTCTTCACAGGTTTTGATCGCAATGATCTCTAGGATCTCCACAGGAAGAGATAACATATGGGTTTGTCCTTCCATCTGAAAAATTATTATAAAAGTTCACTTAGTGATACTCATTCAAAATTATAACCAAAAAAAGGACAAAAAAAATAAGAGACAACATGGTATATTCTTATATAACCACTGGTTCAAAAGCAGAACGTGGATAATGGTTTATAGAGTCCCCCAATACACAAATCCCCAAACTAGTTCAAAGATTTCAATCTCCTAGAACCATACGCAACACTAGACACACATTACACCCGAAGTCCCTTTATCGTGAACACCACCGATTCAAGGTTTCGGACAACCCTAGGTGAATTCCTAAGGTAGTATTCAGCTGCTCGGTTTCTTTAACCCCAACGCACTGTAAAGAGCTAGGGTCAAATCTGTGCTTAAAGCACTCAGGCTTCCATAGAGAGGCACAAGAAGTGTGGAGGTCAGAAATTTCAGTGTAGACTAAATCCCTATAATTCTCAAGCACCACATAACTATTTAAGATATTGATGTCGTAAAGTTATATGTACACACTAAAACTCAGGATCTGAAATAGGTAGGTCGCTCGATGGACATCATCCAAAGAAGCTTCCAGAAATTTTCCCACAGGTCAGTAGTTATCAGCCAAAGTGAAACATAGAAAAAGAGATTCATGATACTTCCAACTTTTCCTATATGCATCAAATTGTGCATATGAAATACGGTAATAGACCAGATTGATTCCATGGTAAATATGGAGAATTGTTGGACGATTCGATACCCGATGGAGTAGTTTACAAGTCATATGTAAGTTGGCATAGGGCTGGTCCTCTTCGGAGAATGTCTTGACAATTATAGTCTCTAACAACTAGGTAAGTAGTTATAAAATATTGGTTGATTGACTCATATCTTCTCTCTGAAAAGTATTAGTAAATCAACTTTCAGTATGGAAATCCATTTTAAACCAACATATCAAAACATAAAATGAAACATCATTCATTTAGACATGATTTATAAAACTCAATAAATTACACAATCTCTTTCTCCCTTTCACAAAACATTAGTATGGACTTCCTGACGTCCTCTAAGATGACTCCTCATAGATTCCCCTGATGTTGGGTATTTATCCATCTTTCAGACAACTGGATCCCCAAAGTGATTCCAAATTCCTCTATCTCCTTGGTCCAAATGCAACATCTGCAACTAGGGTCAACCGCGTGTGGACATCTAGAATTTAGGTTGAGAGAATCATTTCGAGTATCAAGTTGAGCGACATGAGTATGAACATGATGTAGAAAATGCTAACGGGTAGTCTCATTCTCAAGGGCATCATGGACCAAAACACGACCACAGAGTCTATAAGTCAAAATCTGACATAGATATACTGCCCAGAGGTCTCCCCCTTGTGCATCCTCCTCAAAGTCCTCGAGGTAAAATAAATTATTATCTCAAGTAAAACATTTAAAGATACCCTTGAAGTGTTTCCCTTGTCGTACATAGAACGGTAATTGTGCACTCATCATGAGGTAATAGACGAAACCTGTTCCATGGTGAAGTTGGAGAACTTGAGGAGGGATGGATACTCGGTAGAGGGTTTTGCATGATAAACAATTATTTTCCAAAGTCTCATAGTTTTCTACACAATATTTTTACACTATGGTCTCTAATACTTCTGTTGGAAGAGAAAAAAGACCAATACCTTCATTCTCTATCTGAAAATTAAGAAAACATCTCTCTTAGTATTGTTTGAGTAAGTTTTTAACTGTTCAGTTCTGGTTTCTAGAGCTATTAAAACCAAATCCCTTGAGGAAAATATGAATTAAACCCCCTCATAATGTCTTCTAAAAAATATGAATTATCCTAAGCATATCCCATGGGAGTGTTATAACCAAGAGTGTACCAAGGCCCATTGTCGTGTACCCGGATACCCTGGGTCAATCCAGAAACTCCTTGTCAGAGCTTTCAATCCTAGGTACCTTCGTGCCAGAGCCACCTCTACCTACTCATATCCAGACAGGGATTTATTTTCTAGAAGGATTCACATAATATATTACCTACCAAAATACCAGGATAGTCTTGTAATATTATCCTCAAATAATACCTTAGGGTTTTGTTCCCTACTATAAATTTCCTACTCTAGTTTCCAAGTTTCCTACTAAACTTTCTCTGATAGGAACCGTAACACCCCGGCCCTTCTAGGATGGATCCGGTGCATTACTTGTGATATTGTCCTGGTTAGAAGGAGTGAAATTCCTGAAGGAATGATTATTTTAGTAGTCTTGAAGAAACTAGATACATAGAAGTAACACAAATTATATTGGATAAGTTTATATGATACAATACATAATGAAAAACAAAAATTTCATCCACATGCACTCAATAAATGACCTCCCCTTCATAACATGTTGTAGGTAAAAAATGAAAGGGGTGAGCTCAAACACTCAATAATGAATACATATAGAAGAAGAATGATTACAATAATAAGTGAATCATTATCAATCTGACATAATCAAAATGGCATAGTGAATAAATGAACAATGAATGCCATTAAAAAACTGAGAATGAAATTGCATCCATAGGTTTTGTCATAGTGAAAACCTCATGGATAATAATAATAACTGATAATGAATAAAGAGAATGATTATTAATTGGATGTCATGTATCTAGATCATGAACCATAATACCGTAAAAACGGTTTAGTTCTATGGGTAGAAACCAATCTTATTTTTGGAAACAAACTCGAAGGGTCTGTCGTCAAATTGTTTTGTCTCATGAGACATACCGTTTCATCGAGAGGCTATAGTGGGCTCCAAACACCTCTAAATACATGAATTATTTATAAATATATTCAACACAAGAGAAATATATATTTACATTATCCGTATATAATAGAGGAAACAGATTCATCAATATTTCCACAGTCAAAACAACATTCAAAATAAATACCGTACGTAAAATGGTATATGGATTAAACAATAATAATATCCATGATATGAGAATATGGGTATTTAATTGGAATATTATTTAAATTGAAAAGTTATATCAAATGGGATGTAGGTACACCACATAAGAATGAGTAGGTGCACAATTACTTGCAAGTCACAACGAAGTGAAAATTGAGACAAAGCTCGTTGTCGTGTTCTATTCAATTGAGTCATATGACGAAGAGTTAATAACCAACAAATGAGTCACAAAATAAAAACAATATAATTATAAACATGATAAAATATTTCAAATGTCAGTACACCTATACCACATATAATAAATAAGAGGTGAACAATAGAGATCCCACGGATTTGAAAGTGATATGAGAAAAACCCCTTACAAATATTTCGACATAGTAACGAGTGTTCTTGTGAGGGCATAATGGGAGATAAAAGGTTATCCCACGATTTATATATCATAAGGGAAGTATGGGGGAGATGAGAAAACATACCCCATCATTATAAATTAAAAACAAAATCAGACAACATCGGGTGGATTCATGAATAAAAGTGAGAGAGAGGATCCCTTACAAACATTGTGTCATGAGATTGACAATAATTAAATGAAGTATTTATATGTGACAAATAAAAATACAAAAAATATAAGTGGATATACAATATAAAATAATCATAGGTCATTCACACATATTATTGGAACAATTTAACCAATGAAATACATGTTTAACTCAAAGAATGCAAATTCTATTAAGCAACCCCTTACAAAATTTCAGCATGGTAATGACTTAGGTAAGGTATTAAATGAGGGGAATAAATGGTAAATAAATAAAATAAAATAAAATGGATAGTAAATTTATTATTATAAATGAATTACATGACAAAAATTATAAATTATAATAACTTCTTTCAAACAAGATGCTTGAATTCGAAAGGTTTGGAAAGTGAGGACCCCTTACCTTATGCTTGAAGGTGTTCTGGTTTGTTCTTAATGACTTGAATAATCAAATTTTTATTCATTAATTAATAATTAAAGAACATCATAAACATGTAATTGATATGTTATAACCTTATTAAGTTCATTAATGGCCTTTTTGATGGGTTTAAGAGATTTAATTTTACTGTTTTGGAAGCATTTTCTTACTTGGTTTTAAATGATAAGTTCGCTTATATTCAAGTTCAGATAAATATATAAGATGGATGGGGTTTTCCAGAAAGATGTTATATTATTTTAGTGAACGTAAAAAAGATTCCATGGTTTTAAATTTACTTTGGTTACTTAGAGTGAAGTCGAATTATTATATATATAACCTTAGTGACAACCGTTTTGGCTAAAAGAAGGGTTTGATTACAATGAACTTGTTTTTCTTTATTACATAATACAATTTGTATAAAAAGATTACAGAAAAAAATAGGATATATTACATATATAATAATATGGTTCAACAATAACCTGAATGGTTTCATGACCATAAATAAATATTATAACATAAATCGATAAACTGTTGTCCTTGAATGTGCTAAATTAGCACATCTCAAACAGTGCTTTCATTTCTTTCAAATAAATGGGGGGGAAAAGGAGAGGAAGTAAGGAAATATGCCATTATCATGAAAAAATTAAATTATATTTATGTTACTGGATTTTTTCATACCATTATGGTGAAGGGAGGAGAGAAAAGAAACCAAAATAAAAGAACTTAAAAGAAAAGCAGGGATTTGAAAGAGGAATTTACCTCTTGAGACTTCCTCCTTTGAGAACCTCTTAAGGGGAGAGATTTTGGTATTTTTATGAGACCAAAGATTGATGGACGTGGGGGATGAGGTTGGTAAGGTATTTGGACAGAATTTTGAGAAGTCACAATGTTTTAGAGAAGTGAATGTAAGGGGGGTTAGAGGATATTTTTATAGTGGAAGAGAGAGGGGATTTCTTAATGTAAAACCCATTAATTTTTTATTTCCTCTCAAGTCAACAAATATTGAGTATTCCATGACCAATAATAGTAAATGGGTCATGTGAATTCCCACCAAGTGGGATTACATCAGCAGAGAATCATCGATGACTCAATAAATTCATTATTTAGTATTTCTTGTAAATTATCGGATTCTACTATTCATAAAAAATTCAAGTATTTCAGAAAAATCCCAAAAATTCACCCTAACATTTTTTTTGATGTGTAGAATCCAAAAATGAAGTCAATATTTCAAAAATAATTTTCTAAATATGATTAATTAAATATTTAAATTAATCATTATTTAATCAAGATATACAACACTAAAAATATTCTTCTTCATTTTTAAAGGTGTCCAAATTCATTGATAGAGTAAAGGGTATAGATACCATTCATAAGAGTCATATTATTATTCATAAAGGTAAGTTACTATTCATAAGGGTAGGTGACTATTCATAATTGTAGGTTACTATTAACCAAAAATAAATTTAATTCCATCAGACTCTAAATATCATCTTGAACACAATTGTGTATATCGAATTTTTAAAATTAAAATCACAGAGCTGGTAAATTTAAGTTTAGTGGATAAGTTATGGCTATCTCCTGTATGTAACCATGTTTTGTTCAATAGGGGCTTAGTGATTCAAGAAATATAGGCTACCTAATGAATACAATTTATTTAAGAGAAACATACCATAAAATGTTTGGGGTGATACAATTAGTAAGAAAAATGTGGTTAAATATGATGAAAATAATTTTTGCTGATAAGTAACTTTGGACTTTTATTTACCGCGGTTAAAGTTAAATAGGCTAAATAAAGGTAAAAAAATATTATAATAATACAAAATTACCGTAACACTTATCCTAACATTATTGGATGAGTCATAGCCAACCCTGGTCATCCTTGGGTTGATTTTGGAACCCCATTGATCCACTTAGGAGTGATAATGACACTTTATATTAATTAATTTAAAATAGAGACAAAAATGACACAAACATATATCTTTTCGTAAAGTAATTTTTATATTGGGTTATATAAGTTATCTTTTTGACTATAAATATTCATTCAAAATCTAAAATGATTTTCTATGTCATGGTATTTTTTTATAGTTTTTAGCCGTCAAATAAATAATGTTATTTATGACCCAAAAAATGATGGAATATTTACATCATTAATAAATGATTTAATTAAATAAGATTATAATTTTTTTAAAAAATCCATAACCTATATAATTCTAATTGGATGATTTTATTTTGATAATGAGTCATCTAATCTTCGACTTTAATGAGTTTTTACTCTTTGAAACCCAATATAATTTTATAATAAAATAACATTTTCAAACTTTCCTAAAGATCCCCTCATCTCCATTATAAAAATCCCTCATTTCTAGCCCATTCCTCTCACCTCTCAAGATTCATGGATAATAAAAAATCTACCCAATTAATCTCTCTACATCCCCCACTTCCTCATAGAACCCTTAACTTAGGCATAATGCACTTCAAGTAAACCATTTGTTTCAAACTAAATGGAGTTACCCGAATTAAATGTAAGAGTTTCTCTTAAATTCTTTTCATTAATTTTACGTCTACTTCCCCTAAAATCTTTTATTAATTTCTTTTATAAAAATACTGGTATACTCATTTTAGTATGATGTTGTTATGAGAATTATTAGAACTACACTTACACACACTTTCATCTAATGGGTGATGAACATACTGTTTCTATGGACGGAAAACTAACGCGTGATGAACATACTGTTTCTATGGATGGAAAACTAACGCGTCAAGAAACGATGATCGTTAAAATATATACAAACACCTCTCATGATGGACATTATGATGGAAATGTATTTATATATGATATATATTATGTTTATCCTTTTTATATGATTCTTTATTTTCTATATATAGCATGCCTTATGGTTTTCATTATGGTTAAACGTGATAATTTCATTTGAGGAAGTGTGGACTGCCGCCTCAAAAAAGTGATATGACTCATTCATACCATGCATGGGATGTATAAAGGATATAATTAATGAAATTATATAAGATATTATATTTTAATTATAAAATAACTATGTATCATTAAGTTTTAATTCCATTAAAATATGAAATAGAAATGAAAGTAGTGTTTATGTGTACGTACGACTTACCATCTCCATGAATAGTGAATTTCATTTCTTATCTCCAAATGTTATGTACTATTATAAATACATATATATACGAGATATAGATGATATATATGATATATAAATCATGAATATAATTTTAGAGATAATGGAATTTTTACCACATGGACAAATTGTAATTATAATAAGTTCATTTTTTTACTCAAGTTCCGAACATCGAAAAAATATTCAATATAAACTCAAATAATTAAACTAATTCTCATAGAAAGGTAATAAGTTATATAAAAGGAATAATAAACATAAAAAGTTTATTAATCAAGTTGAAGTTAACTTAAGTTTATAATTCAAGAATAACAAGGAACAAACAAGTCAAGTCGCACACGAGGTAAGGGGTTTCTTATCGCACTTTTAATTCCGTGAGATTTCCATTGTTCGCAACGTATTTATTGCATGTGGTGTATTTTATAGTTATATTTTATATAAATTATCATGATTATATTTATATTCATTGTATTTTGTGATTTATCTGGTAGTTATTAACTTTTGTTCATACGACTCGATTGATTACAATGTGGTAAATGGTTTTCATCTCACTTTTTATTCCAGTGAGATTCCTGCTATATTTGCCACTATTTACTTTTTTCTGGTGCACTTATTGACCATGATTTTATTATTTGTGTAATATAATTTAATTTTTGGGTATTTAAATCTTCATTATATTATGCTTCCTTCATGGGGTGTATGTTTCGTAAGTTACTAAATCGTTAAGGGAACCATTCACCCTCCTCTTTTTAAAAGACATATTTTTGTTATGTATTTTAATTTACATCTTCTTATGTAGGGATATGTTATCATATGTCATTATTTATTTAATTTTTTTGTCCATGTTTTGAGTTACCCTATTCTCTCTTATAAATTCTTTTTCTTAATTTTAATGTGACGTCGTTAGGCTGTCAAATTTATGTAAGGGATCTTTTTAATCAAATTTCATTTCATTGTCTTAAACATCTACTTGTTGATTATGTCATGCTATGAATATTTGTTAATAACGTCTTATTGTTTTACACTGAATATCGAATAATATTGAGTGTATTTTTATTTTTCACAAATAATTATGTAATTGACTTATCCTTAATCTAAGGATACCGTCCTTATAAGGGATTTTGTCTCAATTTACATTCCATTGAGACTTCATTGTTGGTATGCACCATTTCACATTTATATGGGGTATATACTGTCCTTTGGAATATAATATCATGAAAACTATTATTCTCATGATAATATAAAATTTTGATTAAATGTTATTCCTCAATTCTTTGTATTCAATAATCTCTCATTTGGTTAGGAACTCTTTAACTAAAATATTATTTTAATGATTTATTCTTCTGAATATTTCTAATTGATCCCCATGTTTTAAAAATGGTTTTATAGATTTATAAGGACATTAATGTTTTAAAATTTTAATTCATTTAAAATCTTCAAAGTGGTATGGGACACTTTGATTCAAAAATCTATTTCTCAAATGTTTTATATGGTTTTCAAAATTGTTTGATAAAGCATTGATTATGTCAATATGATGAAATGATATATTGTTATTGCAATAGAGATATGTTATATTTTGTTTATTCTTGTTTTATGTGTCATGAATATGTTATCCTTATTGTGCATTGTTTACGTATATGGGTGGCTCCGTGATAAGCCTAGGGCAGGTGAGCCCGAGATAGATCTTCAATGAATTGGGTAACATGATAGAGGTAATCGTTAATGTTTCTCCTAAAATATTTGGGGAATATACTGTGATGGGTATTCCAAATAAGACTCCCAATATATTTTTTCTAGGTATAATGTATGTATGTTATGAATGCCATAAGTTACCTTTCTGATTTATGATTTCTGTGTGTTATTCATAAATATTATTATTTCATAAGGTATGTTATGATTGAAAAGTATGGTTTCATTGATTTGTATTCATTGATGGGATAATGTTATCCATACTTATTTTAGAACCCTTACTGAGCTTTTTATAATCATCCCATGTTTTTGAAATGTTTTCCACAGGACATAAATATGAATAGTGTCAAGGATGGGATCAATGAAAATTCATGTTGTCTACATCATGTAACTAGACATGTTTCTTTTTAAGAGTTTTTATTTTATGAAAAATGGATACTGAGTAGTGGTGTCTATGTGTAATATTCAAGTTGTTATGTATTAGTTATGGTCTAATTCTCTAAAACTCTAAACCTGAAAAGATACTCAATGTGAATTCTTGACATAATTCAAGATTATGTAATGTTTAAGGATGGGTCCTTATATTCCCAGATCATAAAACCGGTGAGAAAAATACATTTTATCAAAACCTGTACATAGAACACTTCATGTGTCAATGCTAGGAGTCCAAAATAAGATACCCAACAATATTCTTGAATTTACCACCTCAAGTTTAGTTCCATGATGTGACAAATAGTTCAGAAATCTGATGTTGCAGGTACAAGATACGGTAGAAAAAAATTATAAAAAATTATTTTTTATTATATATATATATATAATAATTTACATATATGTGGAAAGGGAAAATGGGGTCACACATCCATCCCCCTCTTTTACCTCACAGAGCCCCATTGAAAACAAATTAGTTCAATTTATTTATAATAATTTAAATAATAAAATTATGATTATTATAATAATAAATATAAATAAATAAATAAATGAGAGAGAATAAATCCATACTACTCTGTTATATTTGTTAGCCCACTTAAATTAGCTCCAACCGACCTTAGGTCATTCATAGGTTAAAACCCATGTTCCAGACTCAACTGTGATCTCATATTTCCAATCAAAGGATTTTTTGAGATGGCATTCCACCATTTTAGGAAATCTATTTTCATTTGATAATAAAATTTAAATATTTTAAAAAAATGCATTTGTGGCTCACTAGGCCCTAGAATCTCACACTGTAATAGTGGATATATCTAGAAAAATCCCTAGGAATATCCTAATGTCTTACAAAAAACTCTATAGTATTCACATTATTCCACTCTTCATGTAATTTCATCACGGATAATCATTAACTAAAAAATTGGGATAATGATCAAGAATCTGTCTCTACCTCTCGATGGAGAACTCTAAAATGATCTATTATTGTATACAATTATTTTCTATGGGGATACTCATTCCAATGGTGTTTCTCCCAAATCCAGTTCACAACCACTATCTAGTACCTTGATATAAATCACCACACCACACACCCGAACATCTAGGTCAACACTATTCAATGATTTTTGCACATGTATTCTCATCTATGAAAAGTGGGAAACACCAAAAACCCACTCTAACAATAATAAAATGGTCAAGGGGAAACAACCACTCTAAACCAACATAGTAATTGGATTAATGGGAAATAGTCAATAGATATAATCTTTCATTATTTACAAATCCCCACGATACTCAACATGCCATGATATCTCTGAAAATAGAAACTCCTCATCAAACTCCAAAACCGATCGGTATTATTACACAAATGAATCATAATTTTTTTGGTACTATTCATTCTCCACTAGATAAACTAGACCCCTTCCACATTTATCACAAAGAAAAAAATCATTTCCTAGATTCACTAACTTGTATTGTCTCTGGCTAACATAGTGGTGACCTGTAGGGTCTCCCACACATGGCCTCAAATGGTGATATTCCAATATTGGTGTGATAACTACGATAATACATAATATACAAGTGGTAGAAAATCATCCCATATGTGGACCAAAGATAACATGCAATCCTGAAGAATTTTATTTAGAACTTGAATAGACATCTCTCCCTAGGCATTTGTCTGGAATAGGAACATTATTATCAAGAAAGGATGTTTCTGAAAGGCCTCTTGAATCCTATTTATAATCATGAATTTAAGTGGGAATCACTATTTTAATGATCTTCGATGGAGTTCCCGATGATGGGCGTCCTCCTACACACAATGGAATCCCAAAATCTCAACTAATATATTCTATAGGATGTGAAAGAAATGGATAAACATCGATATTCATTATGTGATATCTAATGTAGTATAGTGAAATATCATTAATATTGGTATCCACTTCATGAGATCCACAATAAAACCATTTTAATTCAACATCCCCCCAGAACCTCCATCTCCATCTATAGGCAGGTGAGACATCGAGAAATAATCTAAAAATCAAGTTGTTGTATCCATGTCCACCAAACCCAAATCCAAACGATCTGAGTAAAACCACCCTTATCTTGGTTTTATTAATAATGTAAAACAACCTCTAAAATACCTTTTTTAGTTGCATAACTAGTTAGAATAATCACACATGAACAATGATGTTGGGTTTCCCACCTTTTGGGAATCCATCTGGAATATATCTTTCTGATAGATTGTTATGTAAGATTTTACAGTTGATATCCCCAAGTCATGCATCCTGGAAATGTTGATGAAGAAGTGTAAAACTACCATCCTCACTCACATGGTTCAATTGAAAAGAGTTCAACTAGTCTGTTACATAACCCAACCACAGCGGAAGGAAAACATTGTTGAGTCAATAAGGTTTTCATTATGACTTTTCCATTCTCTCTTGTTTTGAAAGTGACAAACACCTTATAATTAAGCAAATCTATATTTTACTTCTATATGGAAAATATCCTTTCTAAAGGAATTTACCCTACCATATTTTCTTTACTCACATAAATATTTTTCTTAAGTACAATAATCTGATTCATACCTAAAAAACACATAATAATATAATAATTAGATATGAAGCATTCTGTTTTAGGATCCGAATTCTGGATATGAACTCTAATGAAGTTCCATTCTGAATTCTGGATACGAACTCTAATGAAGTTCCATTATAATTTATGGATACAAACTCTAATGAAGTTCCATTACGAATTCTGGATATGAACTCTTATGATTTCCCACTCCGAATTCTAGATACAAACTCTCATAAGGATCGACTCTGAACTTCTATGAGTTCGACTCCAAACTTCTATGAGTTCGACTCCGAACATCTATGAGTTCGACTATGAACTCTTACAAGTTCGACTCCAAACTCTTACCAAGTTTGAATCCGACCTCTGTAAGTTCAGATTCCGAATCCTCATGAAACCAGACTCTGAATTTCATTAGAAATTCAGACTCCGGATTTCTACAGAATTCAGGTTCCGAATTCCTATTAAAAAAAGAATCTGAATATCTCTTTATTATAGACTCTAAATTTCTTTTTGGTTAGACTCGGAACTTTTATTTTCTTACGTTCTGAAATTTATTTTGGCTTATACATACACTTTTTTCATTACAAAACGATGTTGTGCTTTCATTTATTGACTAACCGTTGGTTGAGTGACACGTGTATAGGTCCCTCCGAAATTTAAGAAAAAATATGACCGTTGAAGGAGGGAGCTGATCGTTGGAGATTCGCCTATAAATAAGAGTTTATATAAAAGTGTTCACAACTTTTGGAACTTTTGGAATTTTGGTGATCAGAACTTCCTGAAGTGATTTCTAGAGAGAGAGGCTCTTATCAACTCTCATAGATTCGTGCAGAATGTTTGAACATCTTGTTCAAACTATTCCATGTGTAGACTTGCTTCGTGAGACTCTGATTGATGCTGATTACAATAGAGGGATTCCAAGGATAGGAAGATAGAGGTTCCTACACCTTGAAGTTGAGGTCTTTCTTGGTGGGGAAGACAGAGGTTCCGACTACTTGATAGTTTAGGGCTTGCAGGGATAGAAAGACATAGACTCCGATCTTTGTATCGAGGGCTTACCCTGGTGTGGGTAAGACAGACATTCTTGAAACTATAAATCTAGGGGCCTTTATCCAAGGATGTTGGATAGCCTTTTCTTTGGGATAAAAGAGTTATTTTCTCTTACTTGTAGTTTTACTACTTTTTTTTCTACTGTATTTTGTATTATTAAGGCATGTATAACTTTCTTATACTTTTTTACATGTACTCTGATTTAGTTAGATTCTATACGCTTTATGGTAGAATCCTAATCTTTGTATCTTTTGTTAAGTTCCATTTTCAGAATCACTATTTTGAAATCCAACAAGTTTTTAGTACTCATAGAGGTCTTGTGAATTTTCATAGTTTAACTTTGTTAAACTTATATCTTTCCTGGTTTAAGGAAATTTATTAAAAGGTTCAATTCACCCCCCCCCCCCTCATGTAATTGAGAATCTCATTATTATTTCGATCCTACATTTGGTATTATAGAGTATATCATACTCAGAGTCATACCATCCTAACAATTGGTATCAGAGCATTTGGGTTACAAACTCGTACTTTTAACAAGTTTGTGTGCCAATGATTTTCTTAAGGATGGAAGGTTTAATCGTTGGTTCTATTGAAAACTTAAATCCTACTAGACCACCAATTTTTTATGGTAATGATTACAAATATTGAAGAGATCATATGATGAAATTTTTTATCAATACTGCAGTATATAACTTTGTCATTCTTACCGGTGGATTCAAGATTCCTGACAAGGATGTAAGTGCATTCACTAATCAAGAAAGGCATGAATACCAACTCAACTATAAGGTATGCAATACTTTACTTTGTTCAATGACTAGGAAAATATATAACCAAATTTATTCTTGTGAAACAGCTCACTGTATATGGAAGAAACATGCAGTTACACATTTTGGTACATCCAAATTCATAGAAACAAGAAGAGCTATGTTGAGAGCTGAGTATCATGGTTTCAATTTTCCTTACGGAGAACCAATTTGTAAGGTGCAACATAGATTTATGACTATCGTGAATAGCTTACAATCTATGGGAGAGAATGGTCATGATGATGAAGCTCTTGTTGAAAATATTATAGACATCATGCTGAATTAATGGGAATCAAAGAGAACTAGTATCAATGAATATTGAAAGGTTACTCAAATTTCTCTTGATGAACTATTTGGAACTCTTATTCAACATGAGACCAGAATTAAGAGAGATACTAACAACATAAAGAAGAATAATGGGAATGGTTTTTAGGATTTTAATACAACTTCAAATCACATGAATGCTAATACTTTTGATAGAGTTACTAGATCCTATTCTAAGAAGGTTATTATCCAATCCAAATCTAGTGAGAGTGAAGTCTCGGAAAATGAGTTAGCTAATCTTTCTCGAAGGATGAAAAAGATAGCTAGACAAAGAAATTTCCAATCCAAGTATAACATGAAGGAAAGGAAAGATAAGAATGATTTAGAAGTCACATGTTATGAATGCAAGAGAGCTGGACACATAAGACCTGATTTCCCTTTGCTCAAGAAGAAAGAAAGAAAAGAGAGGAATTCTGAAAGGAACATAAAAAGGTATTATAAGTCCAAAGATAATAAAGTTCTAAAAGCTAATGACACCTGGAGTGCCAGTGGTGGTGACTCTTTAGAATAATCTTCTGATTATGAATCTTCTGGACAGAAGAATCTTGGTCTTATAGTCAGGCTACTTATTGATAATCATTTTTTATGGCTAAGGTACACAATGTTGATTCATTGAACAATGTTTCTTTAAATTATAATTATTGTAAATATTATAACTCTTCTGATGAGGAATCCTCTTCTTATGAAGAAAATATTATACCTACCTATGAATAAGTTTCTAGGTTTTCTGAAACTCTTGAGATTGAGAACTCAAAACACATGAAAAAGATTGACCGGGAAAACTCTAGGAATATTATTCTTACTAAGTAAATATTAGATCTTTATAACGATCATGATAAGAAAAATTTTGATTTTATAAATATTTCAAAAATTCATGAGGAAGTAAATTCGGAAAAGAATGAACTTTCTAAAGATCTTGAAAAAGTAATTTCTAAGAAAAATTTCTTCGAGGCTAGCTCTAGTTCCATATGTAATGATTTTGAAGATAAAAACTTGGTTATAAAACTGAAGACCGAAATATTTTCCTTAAACAAGTGTTTGTCAAACTTTATATTATGTAAAGAAAATTTTGATCAGACGTATTCACATATACGACCTTTAAGAAACAAATCCGGATTTGGTTATACCCATGAAAAACCAACTATTAATAATAATTATTTTGTTCCTCAATGTGCCCCATTTTAGACCAAGTGTAAAGACCCGTAAAAATCAAGAAATGTTTTTTCTTAATATTCTTGGGAATTTTACAAGAACGCAGTTTCTGACGGCACCTGATTCCGAGGCCCGGTGTGCCCGAAATCATTTTCTGAAGTTTGGCTCAGGTACGTTCAGTGAACGAACAAGCAGGCTTTTCTAAATTTTGAACCGGTGCTCGGAATCTAATTCCAATAGCATAGATGGAATCTCAGCACTGATATTTGTTTATAAACACCTTTTCTGGAGTTGCATTTTCTCGGGTGTGGTTTTGATTTTTTGGGGTTAAGTTAAGCAATAAAATAATGTGGTGCGACAACTTTATTTTATTTCATTTAAAGACACTTAATGCAACTTAACCTAAGTTAAAGGGATAGGGTGGAACCCAAAATATCCTACCCACTTAGTAGGATATTTTTGGGGTGGGGCCCGCACGAGCCCCACCGTTACTTCCCCTATAAGTAACGCACCCTCGAAAACCTATTTTAAATGAAAGTCAAACGATGTGTTTTCTTAAATTTTAAATGCCCCTATTAATTGGGCAGTTAAGTCGTTACCATTAATTAATCGGATTAATGGTTCGTTTCTTAACATTGAATTTCTAATTGTTGGCTTGAGAATAAAATAAGACCAATACTTGTTTCACTTGTGGGTTGCTTGTTGAGAGGATTGGGAGAATCTCTCAAGCTTGAAGATCTTCATTCTTCTTCGTGAAGAACGTGAAGAACACGAAGAACGTGAAGAACGCGAAGAATTTCGGCCTTCGACGAAGGGCGATAGAGAACGATGAAGCCTCGGAGATCGACGAAGCGACGCCGTGTACCGCGACGCCGACGATTCTACTTCCACGACGTTTCTTCCACGACGTTCCTTCCCCGCGACAATCTTCAATCAACAACCTTGAGGTAGGGGTTTTTGTTCTTTTTAATCTATGTGATTATATCTGCGGGTTGTTTAAATATTTGATGTGAGACTTTTAAAACCCCTAACGTGGTGGGTGCGGACCAACGAACAAGTCTGAACCCACCGCCCTTTTCGTTCTTGGTGTGCGGAACGGCGGACGATGACAAAGTAAGCTGCACGGGTGATGTGAGGTCCTCACAGTGAAGGATGGGCCCCGGGAGGGCCATTAGCGAAGACGACACATTTTTTCGACCACCGGAACTCGTCCGGGGGTCCGTGGAGCAGCCCACTGGCGCGCCTCGCCGGCACGGTGGCGCTGGCGGCAGGTGGTGGCGGCGCTCGGCGTGCCGTCGAGAGGAGCCGCCGTGGCTGAAGCCGCGGCTGCAAGGCATGGTCCCATGACCGCGCGGGACCAGTGGGGGATGGGACGCGGCCGGCTGCCATGTTCGCTAGCAAAGGCGGCTCCATGCGGGGTCGCGGTTAATTCAAGGGGGTTGACGCCCCCCTTGCGCGCCGCTCGGCCAAGCCGCCTGGCGACCGGGCCACGCCCGCGCCGGCCGGTCTGGGTCGTGCCCAGGCCGGGCCGTGCCGGCCAGGTTGGACCCAGACCCGGGTCAGGTCGACCCGGGTCGGGCCGACCCAGGGGGGTTGTGACGGGTCGGTCCGGGCCCAGACCCCCGGTTTCCGGACCCTTTTTGGTCTTTTGCCCATATCATGGGCTACGGACCTCTGATCTACACAACGTCAGCGGAAATGTGATCCTTGGATCGAGAGAGTCGTTTTGAAATATCGCATTCAAGGTTTCGGAGTACTTTGGGTTCGGCCGGGTCGGTTGGTACACGAAACCAACCGGGCCCTCAGAGTGAAAACGCTCATAACATAAGCTCCGGACGTCCGATTGGCGTGCCGTCAACTTTGATGGTTTACTCTAAGTGAGACGGATCCTTTGGATTACTTCTCCTGAGGTTTAGACGTATGTGATGTACGGTCGGTTTGGTTTTGACTTAAAAACCAACCGGGCTCCTAGGACGAAAAAGACAATAACTCTCAGACCGGGCGTGTGATTGACGCGCTGTCTGCGACGTTGAGTTCCTGTTGACGATACGAAACTTTTGGATTCATCAACTCTGGTCTATGTGTCAGTTGATGTATCAGCCTCTCGGCTCGTGGAGCAGACCCTCCTGAATGAGCTTGCTGTGTGCGGGAACCCTAGAGCTGGCTGCTACTACGACGACAACAACAACTGTGCAGAGATCCTCAGTGGATTCGATGGCGACGACAACAGCACTCAGCGATCATACGTGGATCAGTGCTATAGATCCTGTGTGGGTCCGATCTTGTATGAGTCAGCGCTCAGCGGTCCTGTGTGGGCCAGCGCCTACAGATCATGTGTGGGTCCGATCCTTTGTGGGTCATTGCGGGGGTTAGTTACCTATCGATCATGTGTGGGTCTGATCCTTTGTGGGTCATTGCGGGGGTTAGTTACCTATCGATCCGTTGTGGGTCAGATCCTTTGTGGGTCATTGCAGGGTTTAGTACCTATCGATCCTTTGTGGGTCCGATGGCTTAGATGAATCAGTGGATATATCTGATAATCTCTATCGTCATACGAAGAAGTATACCTGTGTAAGTTGAATCATGTTTTTCTTTCCTATGTGGATTGTGTTGTGCTATCCTATGTGGATTTACGTTTTTCTTCATGTGTGGACTGGGTTGTACTTGGGCTTGGATGTTGGAGCCGAACGAGAATTGATGGCTTAGGTATATGTATGGGAATATACCTAAGATGTGTCGAATGTTACTTTGTGATTGTATCTTCCCTTGTGGATTATCCTTTATGGATTCTAGGAGACCGTCGGGGGTCTCGGGGTCCCTACTGAGTAGCTTATACTCACCCCTGCATTGGCTATGCCCGCACTACATTCTGTTGGTTGCAGATGATGGACAACACTGATCGTAGTAGAGGCATGCGAAGTAGGACAGAAACTAGAGGTGGACCACTGGGCGGGACGTACTTAGAGTGGACGGCTGGACCCGAGGAGCTGTGGAAGCTATCTGTACTCACCCATCAGGTGGGACTTCCAGTGGGTGGTTCGACATTGCGGCTTTACTTTTCCATTCCTGTTTTCCCTTTCTAGTTGTACTTTACTTTCAGTTTGGGTTTGTATTTTGGCCCACATACTTTTCCGCACTTACTATTGTACTCAGTTTTTACTTAGTGTTTACTTTTACTGCTTGTTTGCTCTGTGGTGTTTGTTTATTTTACAAAGGAAATGCCTTCCCTTTTTACCGGGATTTACGCCTTGGTGCTAGTTGACAGGCCCTGGCCTATGTAAGGCATGCTTGGGGTAGTCACGGAACGGGCCCCGAGGACGGGTCGTGATAAATTGGTATCATAGGAGTTTGGTTCTACCGCAGAACTCGGGACTCTGATCTTTTCTATGTGAATCAATAGTGTTAAGAGTATTGAGTGTGGTTATCAATCCAGGGAGTCCAGTGTTGGTGCGGCGGCCGACGTATCCGTACACGAGGACCCTGACCTCTGATTTCCATCTTAATGCACGAAAACATTGATTGCATGTGTGTTTCAAGTTTTCTTTCTGATTACTTTGTGTCAGCTCACCAGGTATACTATTCTGACCGTGGCATACATATATCTTTTCAGGATGGCCCCACGATGGCAGCCAGCTAGGGTTTCGAGAGTTGTACGTGACTACAGCCCGCCGAGTGACGAGGCCTCGGTACAGGGCCCTTTGACAGTAGAGGCACCGACGGTACCGCTACCCGTCGAGCCACCGATGCTTCCAGCCTCAGCCGCTGACGATGCACGTCACCTTAGTGCAATGCACGAGTTCCAGCACCAGAGAGAACCCAGGTTCCATGGGGAGACAGACCCCCACACAGCCGAGGACTGGCTAGAGGCAGTCGTTCAGGTTTTCAGGTTAGTGATGACACCAGCAGACCTCATGGTGATCCTCGCAACGAGCCTACTACATGCGGAAACATGAAGATGGTGGAGCTTGATGCTCCAGTTGCACGATGAGGCATATCTTCTCTGGATGGAATTTTAGAGCCTCTTTCACTTAGAGTTTGTCCCAGCCACCCTCCGTGCGGTGCGCAACTAGGAGCTTCTTCAGCTGCGGCAGGGTAGCTTGACGGTCACCCAATACTCGGCGAGATTTATCGATCTCTTGCGCTACTCGATCGACCTGGTACGGGACCCATTCTTCTGGGCCCGGACCATTGAGCAGGGATTGACGCATGATATCAGGGTATCACTGATCTCCCTCATCATTCCGACTCGGGCAGGAGTACTGGTGCAATCCCTTTTGATCGAGAGCTTCCTTGCTGAGCCTTCTTTAGAAGCGAGACCTGCCGCGGGGCGGCACGTAGCAAAGTCTTCTGCATCAGGCAGCCGACAGATCACTCATGGGTCTAGGAAGACCAGACCTTCAGGTAGATGACCTCATGACACTGGCTTAGCTTTGTGGGGACCACAGCACAGAGCCAGTCTTTCGAGAGACAGGCAGTGCTACGCATGCGGCGGGCAGGGCCACATGGCTCATGAATGCCCGACCCGCCGTGCCGAGGAGTAGCAGATGGTTGAGGGGCCACCCAGGCAGAGGTAGAGGGTCGACCGTGGCTATCTGAAGGGAGCCGGCAGATGAGGCAGAAGAACTGGCCGAGAAGCAGGTGGTGGGCGACGCTTTGAGGGTTTACCGCCACCACCACCAGGAGGTCCACCCTGGCCACAGGGAGCTGGCAGGCAGAGACATGCACAACTCCTGGCAGCGGAGGCCTATGACCACGGCGTGCCCGAGATGATTCGAGGTACTATGTTTGTCTATTCCACCCTTTCTGCAGTTCTTATAGACACAAGAGCGAGTCATTCTTTCATAGCCGCTACAGTTGTTTGGAGCTCGGAGATTCCGATAGAGCCATTGCCTCGATCCTTACGGCTAGAGACTCTAATGGGAGAAGACTCGACGATTACGCACTAGTGCCAGATGTGTGAGCTTACTCTAGTAGGAAATATCTTCTAAAGAGATATTCTTGTATCGGCGTCGAGGCCTTCCGATGTCATCTTGGGCATGGACTAGTTATCTACAGTCCATGCTCGAATCGACTGTATTAGGCGCAAGGTGCGATGTGTACGCACCGACGGGAGCAGGTTCACCTTCACCAGCGAAAAGGGAGCCATCGCAGCACAGGATGGACTCCCGTAGAGGAGAGGACAACCCATCACTCATTAGTTGGCTAGCCTCATCCTAGGAGCAGTTGACATGCGGAGTCCTGGTTTTCCTGCAGTGGTGGATCAGTATGCGGACGTTTTCCCCGACGACGTCCCAGGGCTACCTCCTCACAGAGAGGTAGACTTTTATATTTACATGTACCCCGAGACAACCCCGATATCGACTCCAGCGTATCGGATGGCCCCTGCTGAGCTTCAAGT
The DNA here is from genome assembly GCA_963277665.1 of Viscum album. Taxonomy (NCBI): domain Eukaryota; kingdom Viridiplantae; phylum Streptophyta; class Magnoliopsida; order Santalales; family Viscaceae; genus Viscum; species Viscum album. The sequence goes on from OY728132.1 coordinate 1,937,215,087, forward strand.
GCTACGGGTACAGTTGGAGGACTTGCAGGGCAAGGGATTCATCCGACACAGTGTTTCACCCAGGGCTTCCCTGATATTGTCCGCCATGAAGGCGGAAGGGAGCTTGCGACTTTGTGTCGACTATCGTCGCCTGAACCAGGTGACAGTGAGAAACAAGTATCTGCTACCGAGGATTGATGACCTCTTTGATCAGCTCAAGGTAGCACAGTGGTTCTCGAAGATAGACCTCAGTTCAGGCTATCATCAGCTCAGAGTTCAGGATGAGGACATGCAGAAGACAGAATTCAGATGTCGTTATGGACACTATGAGTTCTTGGTTATTCCCTTTGTCATAACCAATTCTCTAGCGGTGTTCATGGGCCTCATGGACAGGATCTTTCAGCCATACCTCGATCAATTTGTCGTGGTCTTCATCGACAGAATTTTCATTTACTCGACCACAGAGGACGAGCACACCTATCACTTGTGGGTTGTACTGGACACACTCCGAGAGCACCAGCTTTATGGAAAGCTCTCGAAGTGTCAGTTCTGGTTTCGAGAGGTCCACTTCTTGGGACACGTCATTTCTGAGGTGGGAGTTATGGTGGATCCTGCGAAGATCGAGGCAGTGCTAGCTTGGGAGCCACCCAAGAGCGTGACGGAGGTGCGGAGTTTCTTGGGACTTGCTGGATTCTATCGGAGGTTTGTTCCAGACTTCTCCAAAGTTGCGGCACCACTCTAAGCATTGAAAAGTAAGGGGAAAACCTTTGTGTGGTCAGACAGATGTCAGCAGAGCTTCCAAGAGCTGAGACAGAGATTGACCAGCGCACCTATCTTGAGGTTGTCGGAGGAGGGGATAGGGTACGTAGTCTACTGCAATGCATCAGGGACCGGACTCAGATGTGTCATGATGCATTAGTGTGAAGTGATCGCCTATGGATCACATTAGTTGAGGCCGCATGAGAAGAACTATGCCACCCATGACCTGGAGTTAGCAGGAGTGGTCTTCGCTCTGATGACATGGCGACACTATCTGATGGGGAGCACTTTACAGTATTTTCTAACCATCACAGTCTCAGCTACATCTTCTCTGAGAAGGACCTGAACCTGAGGCAGTGTAGATGGCTCGAGTTCCTCCAGGACTATGACTTTGAGATAGTCTATAATCCTAGGAAGGGGAACGTAGTATCCAATGCTCTCAGCAGGAGGATGAGCGTTCAGCTGCTTGAGGAGGTGACGGAGCAGATAGCCTCTTTGTCGATATCCTTCATGGATAGAGATGGAGCATCCTTCCTTCAGTCAGTCACAGTCCCTCCTCCACTACTGATGCAGGTCAGAGAGGCACAACGTGGGGACACCGACTATGAGATGCGGTGTGTGCAGATACCCTCAGGACAGGCACCTGATGGTTTCTCCTTTGGAGCCGAGAACGACGTCCTTTTCAGAGGACGTACCTTGGTACCTGTTGCATTACGGGAGGAGGTTCTGAGAGAGTTTCACACTTCTCACTTGGAGGTACATCCTGGAGTGGCGAAGAAGTACCGGGACCTCAGACGATAGCACTGGTGGCCGAGCATGAAGAAGGCTGTGGAAGAGTTCGGTTTTCGATGTCTCACCTGCCATCATGTGAAGGCGGAACATCAGGTACCAGCAGGCTTGGTACAGCCCTCCGGAGTGGAAGTGGGACGGGATATCTATGGACTTCATGACTGGACTTACATGCACTTCCAGAGGTCACGACTCCATTTGGGTGATTGTCGACCGACTCACCAAGTCGGCTCACTTTTTACCCATAAGAGAATAGGTCTCAGTGGAGAGCTTGGGACGTCTCAACGTTCAAGAGATTGTACGACTTCACGGTGTGCCATCATATATCGCTTCTGATCGAGATGCTCACTTTACTTCCCGGCTTTGGAAGGGGTTGTAGGAGGCGTTCGGGACGCAACTACGTCTGAGCACCGCCATTTCACCCTTAGACGGATGGTCAGACGGAGAGGACCATGCAGACTCTCGAGGACATGCTCCGCGCATGTGTCCTCGACTTTGGTTGCATCTGGGAGGACCACCTACCAATGGAGGAGTTTGCGTACAACAATAGCTGCCAGTCCACCATCGGGATGGCACCATACGAGGCGTTGTACGACCGACCTTGCAGATCTCCTTTGTGCTGGACAGACCCTGGGGAGTCAGCACTCGTCGAACTGGAGATGGTCCAAGCCATGACAGTGAAGGTCCAGGTCACCCAGGAGCGGATAAGGACAGCTCAGATCCGGAAGAAGTCTTATGCTGACAGGAGGAGGAGGCCACTAGAGTTCTAGGATGGTGACCACGACTTCTTGCGGGTCTCACCTCAACGTGGATTACGAAGATTTGGCCATGACGACAAGTTATCTTCATGCTTCATCGGACCCTTCTAGGTCCTCAATAGGATTGGCGAGGTGGATTATTGCCTGGATCTACCATCTCAGTTGCACAGGGTGCACAACGTCTTCTACGTATCTCAGGTGAGGAGATACGTGCACGAACCGACGCATATCATTGACCATGGGGAGCTGGACATTGATGATGGGGTGACTTTTTCAGAAGTCCCGGTGGAGATTGAGTATCGATAGGAGAGGGTCCTACGTGGATGGTCGATTCCTCTAGTGCGCATCAGATGGCAGCATGAGAACCACCAGGAGAGCACTTGGGAGCGGGAGGGTCAGATGTGTGCTCAGTATCCACATTTGTTTCCCTAGTTTATGATTTATCTTTTCGGGGACATAAATACCTGAGGTGGGAGTGATGTAAATACCCATAAAATTCAAGTAAATTTTTTTCTTAATTTTCTTTGAAATTTTACAAGAACGCAGTTTCTGACGGCACCTGATTCCGAGGCCGGGTGTGCCCAGAATCATTTTCCGAAGTTTGGCTCGGGTACGTTCAGTGAACAAAAAAGTGGTCTTTTATAACTTTTGAACCGATGCTCGGAATCAAATTTTGAGGGCATCTATGGAATCGAAGCGCCGGTATTTGTTTAGAAACGCCTTTTCCGGAGCTGTGTTTTCTCGGGTGCGGTTTTTTTTTTTGGGGTTAAGTTAAGAAATAAAATAAAGTGGTGCACCAACTTTATTCTATTTCACATAAATCCACTTAAAGCCAAATAAGCTAAGTTTAATGGATAGGGTGGAACCCAAAATATCCTACCCACTTGGTAGGATATTTGTGGGGTGGGGCCCGCATGAGCCCCACCGTTACTTCTCCTCTAAGTAACGCACCCGCGAAAACCTCTTTTAAATGAAAGTCAACCGATGAGTTTTCTTAAATTCTAAATGCCCCTATTAATTGGGCAGTTAAGTCGCTACCATTAATTCATCGAATTAATGGTTCGTTTATTAACTTTGAATTTCTAATTGTTGGCATGAGAAAAAAATAAGACCAATACTTGTTTCACTTGAGGGTTGCATTTTGAGAGGATTGGGAGAAGCTCTCAAGCTTGAAGATCTTCATCCTTCTTCGTGAAAAACGCAAACAACGTCAGTCTTCGACGAAGGGTAACAGAGAACGCTGAACCCTCATATATCTATGACGCGACGCCGTGTACCGCGACGCTGACGATCCTCCTTCTGCGACTCTTCTTCTGCAACGTTCCTTCCCCGCGACAACCTTAGATCAACAACCGATTGAGTTAGGGAATTGTGGTTCTTTTAATTCGTTGTGAATTATATCCTCAAGATGGGTTTAAATGGTGCAATTAAATAATTGTGTTTTTAATCCTCAGAGTTTGACTACGCAACGCCGTGTACCGCGAGGACAACAACACCCCTTCCGCGACGCGACGATCCTTTTCTTCTGCGACGGTCAATTCCGCGACGAACTCACGTTCGATAAAAAAGTTGAGGTAGGGGTTTTTGTTCTTTTTAATCTATGTGATTATATCCGCGATTTGTTTAAATATTTTATATGAGACTTTTAAAACCGCTAACGCGGTGGGTGCGGACCAACAAACAAGTCCGAACCCACCGCCCTTCTTGTTCTTGGTGTGTGGAACGGAGGACGACGACAAAGTAAGCCGCATGGGTGATGTGAGGTCCTCGAGTGAAAAATGGGCCCCGGGAGGGCCATTGGTGAAGACGGCGCGTTTTTCCGACCACCGGAACTCATCCGGTGGTCCGCAGAGCATCCCGCCGGCACGCCTCGCCGGAACGGCGGCGCCGGCGGTAGGCGGCAGCGGCGCCCAGCGCGCCGCAGGGGGGAGCCACCGCGGCTGGAGCCGTGGCCGAAAGGCACGGTCCCACAACCACGTGGGACTGGAGGGGGACAGGACGCGGCCGGCTGCCGCGTCCGCTGGCAAGGGCGGCCCCACGCGGGGCCGCGGTTCATTCAAGGGGGCGACGCCCCCCTTGCGCACCGCTCGGCTGTTACGGCCGAGCCGCCTGGCAACCAGGGCCGAGCCCACACCGGCCGGGTCGGACCCGGACCCGTGTCGGGTCGACCCGGTTCGGGCTGACCCAGGGTGGGTTGGGCCGGGTCGGTCCGGGCCCATACCACCCGTTTCCAGACCCTTTTCGGTCTTTTACCCATATCTTGGGCTACGGACCTCCGTTCGATGCACCGTAAGTGGCGATGTGATCCTTGGATCGAGACGGTCATTTTGAAATATCGCACTCAAGGTTTCAGAGTACTTTGGGTTCATCCAGGTTGGTTCGTACACGAAACCAACCGGGCCCTCGGAGCAGAAACGCTCATAACTTAAGCTCCGGACGTCCGATTGACGTGCCGTCGACTTTGATGGTTTCCTCTAAGTGAGATGGATCTTTTGGATTACTCTGAACGAAGTTTGGAGACAGGTGGAGTATGGTCGGGTTGTTTTTGACTTAAAAACCAACTGGGCCCCTGGGAAGAAAAAGCCAATAACTCTCAGACCGGGCGTCCGATTGACGCGCCGTCTGCGACGTTGAGTTCCCATTGACGATACGGAACATTTGGATACAAAAACTCTAGTCTATGTGTCCGTTGATGTATCAGCCTCTTGGCTCGTGGAGCGTACCCTACCGAACGAGCTTGTTGTGTGCGGGATCCATAGAGCCGGTTGCGACTACGACGACGACCACAACGACTGTGTAGAGATCCCTAGGGGATTCGACGACGACGACGACTACATCACTCAGTGATCCTACGTGGATCAGTGCTACAGATCTTGTGTGGGTCTGATCCTTTGTGGGTCAGTGCTCAGCGGTTCTGTGTGGGCCGGCGCCTATAGATCCTGTGTGGGTCTGATCCAGTGTGGGTCATTATGGGGGTTAGTTACCTATCGATCCTGTCTGGGTCAGATCTTTTGTGGGTCATTGCTGGGGTTAGTTACCTATCGATCCTATGTGGGTCAGATCCTGTGTCGATCATTGCGGGGGTTAGTACCTATCAATCCTTTGTGGTTTTGACGGATTAGATGAATCAGTGGATATATCTGATCATCTCTATCGTCATACAAAGATGTATACCTATGTTAGCTGAATCCTGTTTTTCTTTCCAATGTGGATTTTTTGTGCAATCCTGTGTGGATTTACGTTTTGCTTCCTGTGTGGACTGGGTTGTACTTGGGCTCGGATGTTGGAGCCGAACAAGAATTGATGACTTAGGTATATGTATGGGCATATACCTAAGAAGTGTCGAATGTTACTTTGTTATTGTATCTTCCCTTGTATATTATCCTTTGTGGATTCTGGGAGACCTTCGAGGGTCTCGGGGACCCTACTGAGTAGCTTATACTCACCCTTTCATGGGATATGCCTGCACTACGTTGTGTTGGTTGCAGACGACGAACAACGCTAATCGTAGTTGAGGCTTGTGGAGCAGGACGGTACCTAGAGGTGGACCACTGGGCGAGACGTACTCGGAGCAGACGGCTGGACCGGAGGATCTGTGGAAGCTATCTGTATTCACCCTTCAGGTGGGACTTCCAGTGGGCGGTTCGACGTTGCGGCTTTACTTTTCAGTAGTTGTTTTCCCTTTCCAGTTGTACATTACTTTCAGTTTTGGTTTGTATTTTGGCCCACTTACTTTTCCGCACTTACGGTTGTACTCAGTTTTTACTTAGTGTTTACTTCTACTGCTTTCTTGCTCTGTGGTGTTTGTTTACTTTACAAAGGCAATGCCTTCCCTTTTTACCAGGATTTATGCCTTGGTGCTAGTCGCCCGCCCCTGGCCTATGGAAGGTGGGCTTGGGGTAGTCACGGCACGGGCCCCGAGGATGGGTCGTGACAAAGTGTCAATGCGGTGGTCACTGGTCAAATAAATGTTCTTTAAACAAAACCCAATCTTTGGGTTTTTATAAGGCTTATTTTTCTAAGAAGATGTGGTTTCCCAAAAATTTTCTTTCAGACATTTCCGGATCCAAGCAAGTCTGGATTCCGAAAACCTAATTTTTTTCTTATTTTCAGGAAAATAGGGAAAGTACCAACAACAATACTTGGTATATGGATAGTGGATTTTCCTGGCATATGACTGGTAAAAATAGCTATTTCGAAAAGATTATCAAGACGAAAGGAGGAAAAGTAACTTATAGAGACAATGCTCATGGAGAAATTATTGGTATATGTAATAGTATTCTTCTTGGTAAACCATTTATTTCAAATGTTTTATTCGTTAAAGGTCTTAAGCACAACCTCATCAGCATAAGTCAATTATGTGATGAAGGTTACCTTGTGAATTTTAGGAATGATAAGTGTTTAGTACACAATTACAAGGAAAAATTTATTCTCTCTGCCCATAGGCAAGAAAAATGTTTACACATTGAATATAGAAGACCTTAGGAGCCAACAATTACCTTGTCTAAGTGAAATGGAAGATCATTCATGGTTATGGCAAAGAAAGTTAGGTCACTTTAACCATAGAAACATATGTAAACTCTCTAAGAAGAAACTAGTTAAGGATCTATTGGAGCATAGATTTGATTCTTCTAAAGATTGTGATCCTTGTCAATATGGCAAGAAACATAAATCTAGTTTTAAATCAATCGGTGAAGTCTCAAAAACTGATGTGTTACAGTTAGTGCACATAGATCTTTTTGGTCCAACACAAACTGGAAGAATTGGAGGCAAATACTATTTGTTTGTTCTCGTTGATGATTACACTAGATTTACATGGGTCTATTTTCTAGCAAAGAAGTCTAAATATTTTTCTTATTTAAAATGTTTTAGAGCCCAAGTTAAAAATGAGAAAAACCTTCCATTGAAAACTTTTCATAGTGATCAGGGAGGAGAATTTAAAAATTATGATTTTGAAACATTTTTTAGTAGAAAAGGTATTACTCACAACTTTTCAACACCTAGAAATCCTCATAGAAATGGTGTAGATGAATGAAGAAATAAAATTCTTCAAGAAATAACTAGAAACATGCTGAGTGAATATTCTATAGCTAGAAATTTCTGGGATGAAGCTGTATGTACTACTTGTTATACTATAAATCGAGTTTTAATTAGACCTTTTTTAATAAAACTCTTTATGAGTTATGGAATGGTAGAAAACCTAGACTTTCCTACTTTTAGGTTTTTGGTTGCAAGGTTTTCATCCTCAATACTAATGATAATATACACAAATTCTCACCAAAATATGATGAAGGAATTTTTTAGGCTACTCCACAACTTCTAAGGCCTATAGAGTTTTCAACAAGAAAAACTTGTACTATTGAAGAAATAGTACATGTAAAATTCGATGAGACTGATCCTTTTGTTTTTAAACCATCTAAACCTACATCCATCGATGTGTTTTCAAAAACTGATTATCAACCTCTATTAGAAAACCCTTCTAATAAGGAAATTTTACAAGAAGATACTTCTGAAACATTTACCCCAAAAGACTTTCTACCTTATGTTGGTGAATAGGTTTTACAAAACCAAAATCACTCATTTCTAAAGAATTATCATAGTGATTGTATCATTGGTTATGTGAATCAACCTGTAAGGACTAGAAGTTCCATAAGAAATGAAGTATAAAAACTAGAATTCATTTCCCAATTAGAACCAAAAAGCACTGATGAAGCTTTAGGTGATGAAGATTGGATTAAGGCCATTCAAGATGAACTAAATGAATTCGAAAGGAATAAAGTATGGACCTTGGTTGAAAGTCCTAAGTAAACATCTGTTATTAGAGTAAAATGGGTCTTCAGAAATAAGTGTGATGAAAATGGAGTCGTTTTTGGAAATAAATCTAGACTTGTTGCTAAAGGCTATAATCAGCAAGAGGGAATATACTATGAAGAAAACTATGCTTCAGTAGCTATATTTGAATCTATTCATATCTTACATGCCTTCGAAGCATTCTTCAATTTTAAAAATTTTCAAATGGATGTGAAATGTGCTTTCTTTAATGGTTATGTTCAGTAGGAAGTATTTGTTGAACAACCTCCTCTCTTTGAAGATACAAACATCCTGGTCATTTTTTTAGACGTACCAAAGCTTTGTATGGTCTTAAACAAGCCCCACGAGCTTGGTATGATAGAATTACAGGATTTTTACTTCAAAATCACTATGTTAAGGGAAATGAAGATCCAACCATTTTTATAAAGTAAGATAAGAAAAATGTTTTGATTGTTCAAATTTATGTTGATGAAATTATATTTTGTTCAACTCAGCAATCTTTAACTGATTCCTTTGTGGATCTAATGAAATCTGAGTTTGAAATGAGTATGATGGGTGAGTTAAAAAAATTTCTTGGTTTTCAAATTTCTCAAAAACCAGAAGGAATCTACATATCCCAACATAAGTATATTAATGATCTTCTTAAAAAGTATGGGTATGACAACACTAAGAGTATAAGTACTCCTATTGGAACCTCAAACACACTTGTTCTTGATGAAGTTCGGAAACCAGTTGATCAAACATCTTTTAGAGGTATGATAGGAAGTCTACTTTACATGATAGATAGTCGACTAGACATAATGTTTTAAGTATACTTATGTGAAAGATATCAATCCAATCCTAAGGAATCAAATTTAAAGTCAGTGAAAAGAATTTTTCGCTACTTAAAGGGAAACATGAATCTAGGATTATTTTATACTTCTTGAAATGATTTTATCTTAAAGAGTTTTTCAGATGCTGGATTTTGTGGGTTTATAATAGATATAAAAATTACATCCGGAACATTTCATTTCTTAGGAGATTCATTAGTTTCTTGGTCATGTAAGTAGAAACATTCTGTAGCACTTTCCACTGCTGAAGTTGAATTGGTAGCAGCTGCAAGTTGTTGTGCTCAAGTGTTGTGGATGCAACACACACTCACAGACTATGGCTTGAGTTTTACTAAGACTCAAATATTGTGTGATAACCCAAGTTACATTTCTCTTAGTAAAAACCTTGTACATCACTCAGGTGGAAAGCACATAGATATTCGGCATCACTTTCTTAGGGATCACACACAAAAAGTAGATATCATTCTTCAGTTTATCGGAATGCAAGATCAACTTGCTGACATTTTCACAAAATCATTACCCTTCGATAGATTGGAATACATTAAATAGAAGTTAATAATGATAAACTTGAGTTAATCTTCCTTCATTAACTTCTTTTTGAACCATTCTCCTTAAAGAAATAAACTCCTTTTCATAGGGGGAGTACATTAGTTATGAGTTTTTCAAAAAAATTCTTAATGATTTTTTCAAAATATTTCATACTGAGTTTTGAAAAAATTTTCGTAATGAGTTTTCCATAATTTTTTTTAATGAGTTTTTAAAAAATTTGCGTAATGAGTTTTTCAAAAAATTTCGTAATGAGTTTTTCAAAAAATTTCATAATGAGTTTTTAAAAAAATTTCATAATGAGTTTTTCAAAAAAATTCGTAATTAGTTTTTCAAAAAAATTCATAATGAGTTTTTCAAAAAAAAATTGTAATGAAGATTTCATACTGAGAATTTTCGTAATGAATTTTTCGTACTGAGGATTTTCATAATGAAGATTTTGTACTGATAATTTTCGAAATGAAGTTTTCATACTAAGAATTTTCATAATGAAGTTTTCGTACTGAGAATTTTTGTAATGAAGTTTTTGTTCTGAGAATTTTCGTAATGAATTTTCGTACTAATAATTTTCGTATTGAGAATTTTTGTAATGAGAATTTTCATAATGGGAATTTTCATACTCATTTTTTTTCATAGTTATTTTTTCATAATGATGTTTTCATAATAAGAATTTTCATAATGAATTTTTTATACTAAGAATTTTCGTAATTAGAATTTTCGTGAGGATAATTTTCGTAATGGGAATTTTCGTACTCATTTTTTTCATAGTGAGTTTTTTGTTATGATGTTTTCATAGTAAAATTTTCTTCAAGAAGAATATTACCTACTACGAATAAACTTCCAATCAATCCGAAAGGTATGATTTACTTACTCAAGTTTTTGTAGTCATTTTTTAGTCGCTGTTAGTTTCATTTTCTTTCCAAATTTCTCAGATTCGTTTCTAGTTAAATCTGAATGTTTTTAAAACCTAAAAATATTGGATTCATGTTTTCCTTACGGGTATGATTTCAACCGTCAGATCAGATCAGAGAGGTTCTCAACATCAATTTCAAGCTCTCGCGTGTCGAAGCCTTGCCTCTGTTCTGAAACCCTGTTCTGAATCTTCCAGTGCTCCTCCATTCCGAATGTTTGTAGAAGCTACTTCCCAAGATGTGTATTCCATGAAGCCGATTTCAAAATGGAAAGTGTACAGAGAAATATTGTCAATCTGAACTTTTACAAGTACGATTCCATCATCTCAAAGAATATCATGTTGAATGGTTGGGAAGATGTATGTTTATCTAAGACATGTGATCAATATGTGGTCTATCCGGAGTTACTTGTGGATTTATATAAATCAGCAAGCTTCTATGAGGAAGAGGGAAGAGAAAGGATTTCTTTAAAGTCTTATGGAAAGACTTACAAACTCACTTACACTAAGGAAGCAAGCTTGGTGGGGCTAGCATATGATAGAGAGGCTAAATTCTGCTCACATAAACTTCCAGATGTTCTAGGTACTTTTGTTAAGGTAAAGGCCTTGGAGTGTCTTGGGATTCATGATGTAAAGACAACCAAGATTTATCACATATCCTATAATAATTGGATTCTTCAGCTTTAGGTACAAGGTTTCCTTGTTCTAAGAAAGGGTGAAAAAGACTCCCTGAAGAAAAGTGATATATATTTCTTATAATTCTTGGTAAATCTAAGAAAAATCAATCTGATGAGGCATGTTCTTGTGAAAATAAAGAACATCACGAAAGGAAATTTGAGAGCTCAAATCTTCATGTTCTGTGCCTTATAATCAAATCTGATAGTTCGGTGTCTGGATTCTTTCAAGATTGCATGTAAGTCTAAGATTCAGAATTGCAAGGTTATGCTTGTAAGTGATGATACCTTTAAAAGGATGAATATGGCTTATTCCAAGGAAATAGGATATTTTTATATGTTGCAAGAAGAAGAGGATGAAACCAATCCAGAAAAGTTGGAGAAAGATGAGCCAGTGAAGAAGGTTGGTAAGAAAAAAAATTGAAAGAAGTAGTTGCTAAAGACAAATTTCCCAGAGCTAAGGAAACCCAATCCGTACCTTCCAAGCTGAAGAAACAAAAATCCTATCCAGATTACGTTGCTGCTAAATGTATAGAGGATAATGAGAAGAGTAAAGAAGGGGATCCATAGTTCGGTTCGTACCCTACTGAGGCTAAGGCCTTAAAAGAAAAATATGCAGATGAGTTAGAAAAACAGGCCAAAGAAAAAATGATGAAGAATAAGATGTCAGAGGAAGAGATTGTTCAATCTCTCGTAAAATCCATAGAAGTAGCCTCTGAGAATATTCATGTTCTTGAATCTTTTGATGTCCAACCATTACAGGAGACCCATGGGAAGAGGTACTTCACTCCGGAAAAGTCCATTAGGAAAGTGGTTGTTGAAGAAGTTGAGAAAGGAGCTGGTGAAGAAGAAGTAGAAGAAGAAGAGGAAGTAGAAGAAGAAGAAGTAGTACAAGAAGGAAGTGGTGATCTTGATGACTTGATTAAACAAGTGGAAGACTATCAAGAGAAGGCAAGCCTATCAGAGAAATTACCACAACTAACTACTGAGGCTGAGACCTCAAAGCCTATCACTCTGGGAAAGGGAGATGACAAAGATGGTGAAAGAGATGATGTCGAGGAAGAAGAGGAAGAGAATGATTTTCCTAAGGAAGGAATCTTTGAGAAGCATTTTATTAAAGAAGGATAAGTGAAGGAGAAACCAGATGAAGATAACATTTTTAAAGTTTCTAGAAGCGAGGAATAATCTCCTAATGAGGCAGTTCCGAATGTTGATATGGGGAAGGAAGTGCTTATGGAAACTCCAACAAGATATGTTATAAGAAAGAAGGAGGTTGGTGGTTTTATAGAAGTATGTTGGTGGAAATTTAAGAAGAAAAATCCCCAAGAAATGTCTCTGATTCAGAGTCATCAGCACTGGGTCATGATTTTGTTGTCGAGTCTTTGAAGAAATTGGTGGACACCATTCCGATCATTTCCACTATTGACTCCAGATGCCAGATGCTGCAACATAGCATGAATCAGAATTCAGAATCCTTATCCATGGTGATGGATAAGTGTGTAAAGATTGAGGCTGACCATAGAAATTTCCTTATCAATTATGATGTGCCAAGAAATCTTGAAGCAAAGTCACTCTGTGGTCAAAGAAAGATGATGATTATTTGGCTGAGTTTGATCCTTTTTAGAATTATGTCCAAAATTATTTTGACATCGAGGATTCCGAAATAATGAATCTTTAGGATATGCTGACTATTGAGAAAAATTCTCAGAATCTGCAGGCCAAATATCTGAATGTGAAGCTTAACTCAGTTGCTCAGAAATGGAAATGGGAAAGAGATTTCTGGATTGAGTTTCAAGAAAAGCTGCAAAGTCAAGATGAGTTGCTGAAGATGTAGGAAGAGGCCATGAAGGCTAAGGTAGAAGTCTTAGAAGCTCAACAAGAAAGGATCACAACTTTGGAGAAGAAAGATTAGTAGGATCAAAAAGATTTAAAGAAGTTGAAAACCCTCATGAAGATTCTAATCCCAAAGGAAAAGGAAGAAAAATAGACTCAATCCGATCTTTTGATGCATTTGATCATCCTTGTAGAAATTCATCCAATTATAATAGAACTATGGTTTCTTGTTTTCCTTGCATGTATTTACTAATATTTCACGTACCATATTTTTTTCCATTCCCTTAAATTATTTTTGAAAATCAAAAAGGGGGAGAAGGAAAAAGAAATACTCAAAAGAGGGAGAAGAAAAAATTTCTAAGTCATGAACTATACTTAAGTAAGGGGGAGTTTCTTGTTATGATGTTTCTCATTCCTATGATAATGAAAACTCCACTCCGGAAATTCAGAATACAATCCTTAGAGTTCCTAAGCCTAAGGGGGAGTTAGTTGTATTCACTATCATCCATGAACAATTGGAGATATGTTTTAATTTCAATGCTTGAAGAAATTTTTCAATGTCCTTATATTCTTTTTCTAAGGGTTTTTTGTGCTTTCCCAAAAGGGGGAGATTGTTGAGTCAATAAGGTTTTCCTTATGAATTTTCCATTCCTCTTGTTTTTAAAATCACAAACACCTTATTCTTAAGAAAATCTATATTTTACTTCTATAAGGAATATTTCTATTCCATTGGAATTTACCCTACCATATTTTCTTTACTCACATCAATATTTTTCTTAAGTATAAAAATCGGATTCATACCTAAAAATCCTCAGAATCATATATTACATAGATATGAAGCATTATGTTTTTGGATCCGAATTCTAGATACAAACTCTAGTGAAGTTCCATTCCAAATTCTGGATACGAACTCTAATGAAGTTCCAATCCAAATTCTGGATAAGAACTCTAATGAAGTTCAATTCGGAATTCTGGATATGAACTCTAATGATGTTCCACTCCGAATTCTGGATACGAACTCTCATAAGGTTTGACTCCGAACATCTATGAGTTTGGCTCCGAACGTCTATGAGTTCATCTCATAACTTCTATGAGTTCGTCTCCGAACTCTTACGAGTTCGCCTCCAAACTCTTACCATGTTTGACTCTGAACTCTGTAAGTTTTGATTCCAAATCCTTGTAAAACCAAACTTCAAATTTCCTTAGAAATTTAGACTCCATATTTCCACAGAATTCAGGTTCTGATTTCTTATTAAAAGCAAAATCCGAATATCCCTTTATTATAGACTCTGAATTTCTTTTTGGTTAGACTCCGAGCTTTTATTTTCTTACATTCTGAACTTTAGTTTGTCTTATACATACACTTGTTTCATTACATATTGATGTCATGATTTCAGTTATTGACTAACTGTTGTTTGAGTGGCACGTGCACAGGTCCCTCTGAAATTCAAGGAAAAATATGACCGTTGAGAGAGGGAGCCAACCATTGGAGCTTCGCCTATAAATAAGAGCTCATTTGAAAGTGTTCATAACTTTTGGCACTTTTAGAATTTTGGTGATCAGAACTTCCTGAAGTGATTTCTAGAGAGATAGGCTCTTATTAACTCTCAAAGCTTCATGCAAAAAGTTTTAATAGCTTGTTCAAACTATTCCTTTTGTAGACCTGCTTCGTGCAACTCCAATTGTTGCTGATTACAATCGAGGGCTTACGGGGAGAGGAAGACAGAGTTTCCAACACATTAAAGTTGAGGGATTCCTTACTGTGGAAGACAGAGGTGCCGAATACTTGATAGTTGAGGGCTTACGGGAATAGAAATACAGAGACTCTGATCTTCGTATTGAGGGATTACCCTGGTGTGGGTAAGAAAGACCTTCTTGAAAGTATAAATCAAGGGACCTTTATCCCAAGTTGTTGGATACCCTTCTCTTTGGGTTAAAAGAGTTACTGTTTGTTACTTTTAGTTTTACTACTTGTTTTTCCGCTGTATTTTTTATTTTTAAGGAAAGTATAACTTTCTTATACTTCTTTACTTGTACTCTGATTTAGTTAGATTCTATATACTTTTAGGTAGAATCTTAATCTTTGTAACTTTTGGTATGTTCCATTTTCAAAATCACTATTCTGTAATCCAGCAGGTTTTTAGTACTCATAGAGGTCTTGTGAATTTTTTCATTTTACCTTTGTTAAAAATAGATCTATCCTGGTTTAAGGAAATTTATTAAAAGGTATAATTCACCCCACCCTCTTGTATCTGATAATCTCATTCTTATTTCATTCCTACATTTGGTATTACAGAGTATATCATACTCAGAGTCATATCATCCTAACAAACCTCAATGTGATATACTACTACCACATCCACACCTTTGGTAGACCTAAATATCATGACACCTCAAACATTCCATGGTACACTACAAAAAACCATGTCTAATTATACATATCCTAAGAAGTGGAAATTTGAATCTTGATCCAACCCAATTAGTGGAACCATATGACCAGCACTCTTTGAGAATATCTATTACCATAGGCATGTGTCTCGTGGGATCCAACTCTGACCCAGAGGATGTGAGGGTAAGATAACAAAATATTTCAAAGAACTCATGAATAAAATGTCAAGGTTTTGGATCATAAGTATTTTGAACTATACAAGACTTTCATACAAGCCAATGGGTATCACTAATAACTCAAGGAGAATATATCAACTCTATGAATCCATGCTCGGTAAATCAACCTCTCAAACATCGAGATAAGGATAACCCATCATGAGGTCAAACTCACATACCTTCATCACCTACATCCACGTGTAAAAGAGGTCATTATTTCATAGGGTTAGATACTCCTCCAAGATAGTCCCCAATATGGTATTAATCCAACTGACACCCAAATTCAGGATCTCATATGGATTATAGTGAACAATAACGTTTTGATGAGGAAAAAATATTTGTTCTTACAAATACATTATCTATAGACTGATCCAACCACACCTCTAGGTCTCACAACCTCATGGGGTCATATAATATTCTTGTGAAGATATCATGTCATCCCAGGTGCATTTATATGTAGAAAAAACTCACAATTGTGATTTAAACCTGGTATATCTAGAGGATAGATGCCCTTATACTCCTCCACCATCACAAGAAATCAATAAATCTGGAAATATAGTACTCATAGGGTAATAAACGACAATATGGAAATAAATTGACTAAAAAAATTTGAAAATTAAGTCAACCTGAATTTCTTAGAAATCATTCCATATGAATAGAGGAAAACATTGTCCCAACAAACCAGAAGAACTTATACACTCACTAGTGTAAATAATCTGATTGTGGATGGTAAATAGTAATCCCATGCTATGAAAAAATCATATGGTCCCACTTCTACTATGTAGAGATTTTTTGTGACATTCTCTCACCCCTCACAGATTCAGGTCACATCATTGATATATTTGAGTGAATATTGATCCTCTATATGGGAATCTCAAGAAAAATGGTCAAGGAAAGGGGGCACCATTTGTATTAGTTTGGTCTTAAATAAGGGATATTTCCATGGAATGTTTATTGAATTTCAACACAAGAACTGAAATTAGAGTAAAGAAGATTCAGGTTTCACCTCAAACACCACTAGAACCTCCGGGTTATAAGACTCCACCACTTGAAGCCATATATCCACTTCCCTACCTGATATCCTTATCCAAGGATCACTCTGACACCATACCATTAGAACAACATTAATCATAGAAGTTGAGGAAGTCATACGATACACCTTGAAACTATACTCTTTAGAAGAAATTGATTCTCCTTTATTGTTTTGAATCATGTCACCTGAGAGCTTCTTAGTGAGGGAAGTGAACCTCTTTCATTCAGGTTTGAATCATTATTAAACATCACCAAAATAGGGATATACCAACACCCTCTATAACCCTATATAATTCTCTCCATTAGGATCATCATTCGGATGGTTCATATCTAAGAGTTACATTCACAAAATTTTCTCACTGTAGTTGTATAAAATATATGATGTGGGGTGGTTGGATCACCAAGAGACATTGGATATGTTTATTTATAAAATTCATGACACACACTAGTCATAGGTATAATATATATCCATAACTCCAGAGACAATAGCTACTGCTTGGAGAAAATTGGTATCCAACCAACCATATGATCAATCAGGGTCTACACAAGACCAAAATACCATATTGATGCGTCATGTCAAGTCCTCACTTCATGAGGGTATGTCACATCATGTAACCTCAATGGTATACATCATTGGATGTTTCATAATGTACTAACCCTTTTCATACCATAATCTTTTCTAACAGGATCGATTAACTACTAAACTCATAGATGGTTTACTTACTAATGAAAAAAGGATCTATGAGCCTCCCAATAGGTGGTATCATAGCTCAGTTCCCACCTGAAGAAAATAACCTCATAGTTAGGTCCCTAAACTGGGGACTCATCACTCAACCGGTCATAGTCACGACACTATCTTGAAATAATTTTTAGATGTCTTAATAGGGAAATATTAAAAGTTATAAACATGTACCATCATAAAAAGGATTATATGGGGGCATAAATCAATAAATACAGTCAAACACTAAGTCCTATTTGATTAATGTACCATTTAAACTTGTAATTAATGCTTTGATGTGATGAGTTGATAATCTGGTAATCAGATTCGTGGCATCAAAATATGTTTCCCACTGTACCAAAACTGTGTTCCCTACATAAAAGTCACACTCAAGACAATCTGAAATCATTTCAAAACATTCCCAATAAAATCTTATAAGGGGAAAAATACACATAATTTCCCAAGAGAAATCCACATCTATTATAACTTTGTAATGACCCAACCTACCAGGTACTGCCTGGATGGCAGAATACCGAGCTTCCATAACCCCAACCCCTCCACCAGTGGCTAGGGGGTGGTGACAATCACTGAAAATGAATAACTAAAATTTGGCGATATTTCCAAATATACATTTACGATGACACCTAACCTTCCCCATGTTTATGTAGAGAAGAATAAAAAGAAAATATTGTAATATCAATAGATAAACTATGCATGAAATAAAATCTATGGAATTCATCACACTATAGAAAAATCAATCCAAAATGTAAAAGGTAAATAACAAAAAACGGATATGAAAGTATAATCTGAAATTTAAATGGGGTAAATACACACCCCAACATAAAATATGTTACATCTGAAAAAAATTGGAATAATGTGAATATAAGTGAGCCTGACTCTTAAACTCAAATCCAGACCACTATACAAAGTCTAATCACTTGATTATCCCTATAATCTGTTGAAATCACCACATATATGTCCATCATCATCATAATCTACAAAACGTGTTTCAAAATTCCTTATAGGGGTGATTATATACATACCTAGTAGGGGGTTTGAAAATTGAAGTGGGGGAAATGAGATACTTGATAGAAGTAGTATGGTCAATACAACAATGGAATGATGATAAAAAATGATATGATAACCAGAAACGTCTTGATTGGATAAAAAATAATCACAAATGAAATATAAAGGGAAATTCAATCTCCAAGGTCTAACTAATGAAAAGGTGTCTTCCTATAGCTAAAAATTGGGACTATATCTAATGCCTAGAATATTGTATTACCTTCCATGTAACCCTATGTTTGACCAAAAATCAACACTGTGCCACTCAAACAACTAGTTAAATCTCTAATACTTGATCCCAACCTATTTTTTTGGGGGTTTCACTCAGTTTTTGTTGATTGAGGACAAATTCCCTAGTGTGTCAGAGGGTGGTTAAACTCAATAGGTAGTGGACCCCCACCCTAGTTTATCCAGAAGTTTCACTAAAAATGTAGAGGACCCATGCCTAAGGACAATAGGGGGATGCCACACATAAGTTATAGTACTCATGCCCTAACATGATATGTGGATTCCACTCACTATAAAGATAGAGGACCCATACCATAGTACAATAAGGGGATTCCACTCAAAATATGGAGGACTCACACCCAAGAAGGATAGGGGTTCCAATTGATAGAAAATTTACTATTCCATTTCACATTAAGGGGGTTCTACTCAGTAGATAGAGGACCCACAACCAAGTGCATTAGGGGGTTTCACTCTATATATATATGTGACACATTAACTAGTATATCAGAATGATTCCACTAAAACTAGTGTAAAGAGTGTGGTGGACCCACACCCATGTATGACATGTGGGTTACCATCCACATCCTCCATTTGGTGGTTCTACATGTTCAATACCATCATCGAGATGAATTTTTACACTCATAACATTACATAAAATATCTTAAAGGACACTAGTAATTCTAATATCATGTTCTATATAGAAAAAAGACTAAGGATATGATGCTCAAGGGACAAAACCTGAGTCCATACGAGGGAAATACAACATGAATAAGTTTTGGGTTGAATAATTGGAGTTTATGTGGGGTCTCTAGGGTGTGCGACCTCTCCCCATACCTGGTCATGTACCTATCCATGCATGGGTACTAATCCATTCCCATTTACCCCTAGGTGTCCCCACATACACCTTGATTACATGAAGTCTCTAGCCAAAACCCTGAAGAATGCACATGGAACATCATCATTCTACGAATATAACATGCCAATTTAATGATATGATATAAAAAATATCCATTTATTTCCAAATATATCACACTATAATGATCCTCATGGAAAAATAATAAGGATAAGATATTCAATTTTCTAAATTATACTGCGTGGGAGAAAAAAAATTTCACTATAACACATATGTACATCACATCGTGGGCCCAAGACAGAAGTCCAAAATATTATACACAACATTAGTCTTCAATTGTCCTCCTCAATTTAAGGGTAATGAAACCGGAGACTATTTATCATTTCGATATAGCACAAATAGTTTATGTTTGAAACAAATTCTAATAATACTAATAATACATAATGATAATGATGATAATAATATATAATTATATATATAAATACATGGAATGTGGAGAGGGGGTGAGACATCTGTCCCACTCTTTTACCTTATGAGGACTCATTGAAAACAAATGGTCTCTTTTCCCTTATAATATGATAATAATTAGTGTATAATTATTATTATAAAATATACTTATATATGAGAGAGGGAATCAATCCAAACTCCCCAAAAATATTTTTTGGCCCTCCTGAATGACGTAGCCCCATGAAACCTAATTTATAGGAAGAATATATTTTTTTCCTTTATTCAACAATCAATCCATATGAATTTCACTCTTTGATTAAAGCCATGTTGACTCTCTAACTATGATCTTGAGCTGTCGTCTAACACCATTGATACCTTATCCAAATTATATTTCTCATTTTCACTTTCACACCATTTTGGTATCTACAAAATCCAAATCATAACCCATAACCATGATCCATTGTTCCAATAGAACAAACACACCATGAAGAATATTACCTGATATCATTCAATCACAATTCAATATATTACTAATAATGAACACTAGGAACAGAGGGAGTTAGTCACATAACACAATGGTGTTAATCATTGTTGGCTCCCATCTAATGATTGATATGTGTATAATATTTACTAATAAAATGAAAAAATAATTAATTAATTTAAACAAATAAAAATATTTAATGATATTGTGAGATGGAACAAATAAATCATATATCCAAAGAAGATAATTAATCCATGCTCAACATTTTGAAAAAAATTGTAAATCCATAAATTACATGTCTTACAATGATTATGGATGGATCAATAGTGATGAATACTTTCTTCGTCGATTAAGAAGACCCATTTCATTTTCTACTCATCAATACGTCTTTATTAGATCATCGTTCGTCATTATTTTTTAATCCACCTCAAAAGATTTATCTACTCTTTCTCTTACATCATGGAATTGATATGGGGATAACCCTTGAAAAATAATCATAAGATGGTATTTATAGTGAATTTTAATTAGGTAATATAAAATATATTTATTTATTTTAGTCAAACATACCAACCAACAGCTGCCTCAACCAATCATCTTGTTCTGACCAACCTTGTCTCACTACTAAGATGATCCAAATGTTAAAGACTCACCTATGATATCTAATTTCTAATCTGATACTCAATAAAAAATTTCACTTATTCATGAAAACATCATGAATGAAATATTAATATATTTAATATTTTTGTAATATCAATTATGTGATCATCTATCCTCCAAATCTCACATTGTCTTAGTGACATGAATCAAGAATATTCCTGAGAATATTCAAATGTATTACATGGAGAAAAAAGAATCTAAAAATTATTACCATCATTAAATATGTTCATCCCTGAAAAAGAAAAAATAAATTTTTTTTGATACTGAGCCTACATTCAGCTCTCCCTCTCTATGGAGCTCTCTGACATTATAATGTGATGTCAACATATTACCATACAGGGGAACCATATTCCCATAATAGGTCTTTCTAATCTAGTTCACAACCACTACTAGGTACCCTGAAAGGTATCTATACACCCCAATCCCATATTATCTATGTTAGAACTATGAAATGAGTCTTGTGCACGACTATATAGCTACACCAATTGGAAAACACTATGCACCCTTTCTAACTGCAATCTCGGGGTCTAGTGGACACCATCGTGTAACTTGACATAGTAACTATAAAAATGTCCCACAGTCTATAGAGAATGTTTTCTTTCATTGATAAATGCCCATCATTCTAGACATAGTAAGATTTCATTAAACATATGTTCATATTATCAAGCTTTAAAGGACACTATCATCAGTCCATAAACGAGTCCGAACATTTTCCAAGAAAACATTATCCACCACTAGATGAACTAGGCCCCTATAAAATCCATCACTGACAACAACCATACTCCTACAAGAATTGACTCTCACTGGCTCTAACTAGTATATTAGGTACCTAAAATGTCTCCCACAATTGTCTTTAAATTGTGACACACCTACGGTGGAGTGATATTCAGTTTTATAAATACTCCAACCATAGTAGGTGGTCATTCCTGATGTCTCCAAAATATAACATGAAATACCAAATAATTTTATCCATAACATGAACTATCCACTTTACCAATAATTCTATCTAGGTTAGAAACACTATTCTATAACATAATTAAGTCCAAAATCCCTCATATATCCTATACATAATTGGGACGTGAAGTGACCATCAGGGTCTAAATGAGTTTCCTAGGAATTCAATGAATTTGTACTACCTTCTACACACACAAGCATATCAGACACTCTACTAAGTTAGGATATTAGATTGGTAGGATGTGGGTTAACCTGGTGACCCATTTTATGATCACTCAAGTAGCATATTAATCTCTCATTAATCATGGAAGAACCATCATAAGAACCACCAAAACACCATATGATTTCCACTTCAACACGGCACCATTGTCTCCACTAACAGGTATAATAGACATATATTGTTAAACTCAGTAATAATATGAAAAATCCTTCACCACAAATCCAAAATAAAAAGGATTTTAGTACAACCACCCATCTTATGGATGTAATAATATGAGAATGAAACCTCCTCATCCCTTTTTTCCATATCATGACAGGTTCCACCAACCATACATGAAAAAAAATTCATGATCCCTACCATCAAGGAATCCATCAGTAATGTGTCTAGTTGATATCTAATCCTAAAATATCTCCCATTTGGTATTAACAATTCATGCCTCTTTTGTAGGTTAAATAAGTTGAGGTGTAATAACCATCTATTGGAGGTATGACACAAGATATTCACCAATAAGGTTCAATTTTAATGGGGTCAAATTCTTCATCACCTCATTCAAGAACGAAAGATGGAAAATAATATTGTGAGCTTCTACTTCCATTTCCATTATCTGGGTGGTCCTCATGATCACACAACCTTAACCTTGGTTGGGTCCACTATCACTCCCATGACAGAGATTACTTATCGATAGAATTATACAATTAAATATAGAACCAAATAAATAATAGATTCCATATGAATATTACTCAACCAGAATGTCAAAACCCATCCTCATGTGTATTGGTAGATCCAACTCTGACATAGAGGACATGAAGGTACCATCATAGAATAATTCAATGAAATAATCCCTTAATGGTTAAGGATTCAAATCATAAGTATTACAAACACTATTGCGGAATTCAATATACAATAGGGTATCACCATGATCTCAAATAAATCACATTGACTCAAGGAATAAATGCTCGGTACATCCACCTCTCAAACCACGAGATGGTTATAACTGATCCCAAGGTCGTACACTGACCCCCCACTTCACCACTATACATTGGGTGAATAGTTCATAGATTCTAAAGTGTGGATACTCTTCTTATTTAGTCATGCAGCTCGGTTAAGGCCTTTACATGAACAACAACATGGTCTCTTCCTTCAATAGGATTACATTATAAGGATTCACATGAAAACATATATGATATTACTAATAACTTCTATAAAGACTCGTCATACTACACCACTAGCTCTAAAAGCAACAAAGGATCATCTGATATTCTGGCACAGATATCAGGTTAACCCATAGGAAATTCCCTACAAGAAAAAAATTCTTGATATTGAGATAAAGCTGGTATTTCCTCATGAATGATTTCTTATAACTCCACCACAATCTAAAAAATTGAATTGTCATGGAATCGGCTTATCCAAGGTTAATTCATTCCAATCTCATTAAAATGTGATTATGACCTCTTATGAATGGCCTCATCATTGACTTATCGGGGTTCACTCCTTATAAAAGGAGGAAAACTCTGACCCAATATATAGAAAACATTTTTTAGTCACCGGTAGTAATAATCTAACCATGGATGATAAATTACAAGCCCATACTGTGGAAGAGAACATAGGTTCCCACTACCACTGGGAAATGATTTCATATGAGGATCTCTCTCCACATAGAGTAAGTTCACACCTTCACCAAAAATATTTTATAAAAAGTCCTCTCTAAATGAAACTATAGCACAAGGGTTTCACAATGACCCCCTAATGGTATCTCTAAGTCTAAAACATGGGAATCATCCATGGAATTTTTCTGTACACTGTGAACCAAAACTACCACCGGGGTAAAGAATAAAGGTGTTGTAACTCAAACTCACCCAGTGCCTTAGGATACATGCCACCACTACTTGAAGTCGTATTTCCCATTGACTAGTTGTTATCATTATCTATGTATTACTCCAACACCATCTCATTAGGAGCACATCATAAATAAATTTTGGGGATCTCAGCTTTCATACCGCCACATTATCCACCATGTGTGGTACTGACCCACCCTCATGTATTTTAATTGCATCACAAGAACATGTATCATTTGTGGTTGTTTCCCTTTTAATTTCATATCTAAATAAACATAGAACATCACTAACACATGTCTCTTATAACACCCCATGTCACCATAGAAATGTCTCACCACTAGGAACACAAGTAGGAGGGGTCTTATCAAAGTGGGACATTCATACCTCATGCTCGCACTAGTACTCTACCACATGAGAAGGGGGGATTATGGATAACCCTAAATCCTAGGTTTTATCTATCTATAAAATCCATGATCTGCAATAAACATAGGTGTGATATTTGTAGATACCTTTTGATCCAACAATTACTCTATAAAGATGATTGGTCACCAACACAACTATCTGATCGGTCATGGTATGCAAAAGTTAAAAAAAGACCCACTTCCATGATTCAGTTATATACTTCCCAGGGGTAAGTCCCATCATGAAACCCCAATTATATTCATCGTTGTTACTCAAAAACTGTTCTAAACATACTTGTACTGTCATCCCGGTCTTCTAGAGCTTAAAATACTAAACAAATAGATAATCATCTACCTGCTCCACAGAAGGATCCATGTACCGCTCAACAAGTGGTAACACTACTTAGTTCGCACATGGAGAAAATAAAATCAGGGGTAGGTCCTCATAACGTGGATTCATCGCTTAATCAGTCATCCTTACGTAACTATATCAAAATATTTGTCTGTTATCTCTATAGATAAATATCAAAAATTTATCAAGATGTACCACGGTCAAAGAGTATATCTGGGGAGATGAATCAAGAAAAAAATTTAAAGTAATCAATCCTATATGATGTCTATATCATTGATAACTTCAACCAATTTCTTATTATGATAAGTAAACAAAAAGGTAATCAGAGGCCTAAGGAATGGATATGTTGACCGTCACACTAACATGGGGTTCTCTATCATGATACACTCAAGGCATTCCAGAAATGTTTTCCTACATCACCAAACAGTCCTCATAAGGGGATAAAATTCCAAACACCATCCCCATGTCAAACTACCTCTAAAACCACACATTAATGAAAAGAACCACCATGGAATGCCTATCCAGGGGAATAATGGGTTTACACAACCCCAATCCCATGTTTTTAGGCTAGGAGGATGGAAAAAGGTAATGATAAAAAAATAATAATTTTTTTATCATTTTCATAATGTACCCATATAGATACACCAAACCACCCTCATGAATAAGTATATAGGAATAATTAGTAAATACTGTAACATATGGAGATAAAATATGAATGCAATAATCTATAGGTAATACATTAGACAAAAATAGACTATAACCAAAGTGTATAAGGTAAAATTACAAAAGTGTGAGCTAGTATAAATTGAAATGTAATGGGGTAAAATATATGTCGTAGAAAAAAAATATGTCACATTCTAAAAACTAGAATAATAAACACTTGAGGGCGAAGAACTCTTAATCTCTAATATGTACCAACAAAAATGGTTATTACACCTGACTATTCAATTTTCACCTATGAAATAATCACTGATCTATATGTAATATTCATAACACATGACACATGTAGGTAAATACCATACATGGGTGAGTGTATACATACCCCGTAGGACACCTAAAAATGACGTGGGAGAAATATAGGATAAGATTGTACTACTCAACCCAACCCAATGAAGGAATGTCAATAAGAAATAGGGGAAATAGCTATATACATCCATATATTCTCAAAATGAATCTAAAATTAGAGAGAAATGGTATCTTAAATTCCACATCCTAGCTAAGAACAATGATTCTGCCTACTTTGCTAAAAATAGACCACCTCGGATTTCCATCATCTCATATAGCTATCAGTTTAACTATGTGAAGGACACATTTCTCATCATTATGGCACAATCATAATCTATCATAGAGGAATCACATCCCATTGATTTAGGTGGGTGTTACTAAGTTGGTAATGGACATATTATATAGTGTGTCAGGGGTTCCACTTAGTAGGTAAAGGATCCATGCCCAAGAAAAATAGTAGGATTTGACACTATTAGTAGAGTACCCATTACCTAGAATGATAGGTGTGGCACTTAGTTGAAGGATATATGACCCCTTTCTTGGTACAATACGAAGATTCCACTCAGTGAATGGATGACCCATTCCCTATAATGATAGTGGGTTCCACTTGGTAGATAGAGGACCCACACCATAGTAAATCAGGGGGTTCCCCTCAGTGGATACATTACCCATTCCATAGTAAAATAAATAGGGGAACCACACCCTATAATTTATAGGGTGTCCACTCAAAAAAAGTGTAATGAGTATGGGGTCTACACCTAGGTAAGATATTGGTTCCCAAACCTATACTATTTCTAAAGATCTTTCTAAACCACTACCATTTTGATGTGACACCAAAAGAATCATCACACATTGAACATTCCACATCATATCTCAAAATCCACTACAAATTCCAAAAATCACAATATATATAGAAAAACACTCATGATAGGAATATTGTGGGCCAAATCCATATACATATGAAGAAAAAATGTGAGGAATAATTTCATGAGGGAATACTTAGTGTTTATGGGGGTCTAGAGGTAGTGTGAGCTTTCCTCAGATATGGTCATATTCCAATACATTACTAGGCACTGGGTCATGCCTATGCAACCATGGGTGTGTTCATATACTCTTAGGGTACACGAAGTGTCTGGCCAAAATTCTAATGAATGCATGAGTCTATTAATCGGTCAATTGGTATAGAATTTTAAATTACTGATATTTCCTCACAAATTGGCATGAATGGACAAATGGGGTTGACTGCTGTGATCTGCATTGAAAAGAACTCACAATAGGCTTTTTAGTTTCTCAGATCAGAAACCTAGTAAAAAACAAATTTTATCATAACATAAATGTAGATCTCTTTGTAGACCCAAGACACCGGTCTGAAAAAGGTACCCATCATTAGAATTTAATTGAACACCTCAATTTCAGGGTCATAACGTCATAAATGGATCATAAATTAGACATCATATGAGGTAGTTATATTCAAAAAATATGTTTAATAAAAATAATAGTAATACTATTATTATATTTATAATTTTACACATATATGTTGAAAGGGGAAATGGGTCTTGGTATCCTAACACACTTCTATTTTCATGTAATATTTTAAAGAAATTTTATTATTTTTCAATGATTTTAATTAAATAAATCCATGTATTTCAATTTTTTGGTAAAATATTGGAATATTAAACTGAATAATTCAAATGAACATAATTTTCAGTTTTTAATGATTTGTTATATAGATGAAATTTTGGTTGTTACATTTTTAGCAGTTTTTATGCTTAACTATGAAGTAAAATTATTTTCAAGTGTATATAAATGAAATATTCTAGGCTTCCCTAGCCCATCAACCAAAGGAATCCCACCACATAGCAACCCCAAAAGGGTCTTGACAGATGGGTCAAAAAAGTGAGCATCTACACAAGTTTACAAGGCCACATGTGTGATCAATCATCATTGGAATGTTTAGATAGTCCAAGTCCGTGGTTCCCCAACCCATAGGGATTCTCCATGAGGAAATGGGAGGAGTATTTGGTCAGGATTCGGTGGTCCACATTAGGTATGGGGGTATTCGGCACCCAAGTGACTTTACTAAGATGATCTTCCATGGGTTGACTAATATACAAGCAGTTATCTCATCCTCACATTCTATGCGGGATGGGCCCCGCTTTTACTTCACAATTGGTATTCAAAAAGAACCATCCCGCCTATGTTATATATTCCACAGTTCAGATGTTTCCATCCGAACGACTCTGCCACTATGCCACCACTGGATACCAATACTCTAAACTATTATCACTAGAAATACAATTTACATAAACTAGAGAGCTATTTCTAGAGCTGTTTTCCACTTCAACTAGCCAGAATGACATATGATCACACCTCAACCCACTAAAAACGTTAACCATGAAAGAATTCGATGAAACCTTTTCCATTGAGGCATCTCACCACCACTGTGAAGAGCTTTCCTCATCATGACTATGATATATGTGATTCACTATTTCTTCAATGATAGATGTAATCAACCATTTCATTTATGTTATATGTGATATATATTTTCCTCAATGGTAGATGTTATAAACCTTTGATACAATGGTATATGTGGTCAACCATTGATGAAAAGTAATATTTGGACATTACCAGCATTCCACTACTCTCTTACCTCACCAATGCATGACGCTACTACAATCCCAGATATCCTCATATCTGTCACCATGGAATCTCTTCTTGAGAATTACGATGTCAATTTTTGGAGGAATACCACCACATTTTCTCATCTCACCCATGGACAATCTCCCTCTTCCATTGCACCATTTCCCACCACATTCACCGTTGTCATGCCCAATCCAAAAATTAAGTAGTTACCACTCCCATTGTGAACCCTCTTTCAAGAAGAACATGTCTTTTATCATTACAGAATCTACAATTTATACTATTACACACCCATGCTTCAAATATCCAATGTCAAAACACCATCTATAAAATACATTCAAAATTTTCATATATATGTAGGGGAAGGATTTTCAACTATTTCTTTTCTCAAGGAGTCACCACCGAGGCTGTGGATATCACCACTAATGAGGGAAAATGAAGGATCAAGATTCTGTTGGGATGAAACAATAAATGACTGAATTTGGTTGCTTCCAATAGTAGATGTCTTCTACCATTGGGTCTATATTAATTATGATACACCATTGAGGATATTGGCAGATGTAATATATAATTGAGGAAAAAGTAAATCTAGAGGAAGAACCCCATTAACAACCAATTATCTAATGAACCACTATATAGAAGACTCGAGAAGTATACTATTTTCACCATGGAAAATTATTGAAACATTCGATGTGAAATAGTAGATGTTTTTACCACCACTATATAATTACTTCTCAACATATAAATTTTGAAACACCTAATAATTAATTAGATTCAATGTAGAATATATTAATAATGATAGATTTCATTTCTATGAAGATATATAAATATAAAATGAATATGACATAGAAGTCTCCTCCCACTATAAATACAAATATATTGTACCACTAATAATTGTTGAGAGGATCTAGAGATAACAACTGCTTCTATAACCTGATACTATATTTTTTTTTATTTTTTTTATTTCTTTTTTATCTTATTATGAATTCATACCCTTATACCTCCATTTTTCCCTTTTATTATATGGTCATAACCATTTGTTGTTGGGAAAAGTGTAGATGACAATATTTAAGTCTTGAGTACAATTTTTTTCAAATTCATAAATTTCATTTAATTTTTAAAATGTTTTTCAAATTATGATTTCATAATTATGATAGGATACTATTTTATTTTATTTTTCAAATAGAAATATTTCAAATTTCACTTATTACAAAAAATGTTATACGACTTCTAGGATTAAGATCACACTAATTGGTTGGTCTTGTGTCAAGTGGAAATGTTTTCTGGGTATTAATAAACATGTGGGGATGAAATAGTACACTAATATTGACACTTGGGATCTTCAATAAATGATCTGGTATATTTATGTGATCCAAAGGAGACCCACTATGACTTTCACACATTGTATAGAGAATACATCACCTGAAAAAATATCATGGATTCTTTTCTTTTTCTATCAAACTCAATCAAGGTTGAAAATAGATAAAATATTGTCAATCCATTCATTAAACCAATAAATAAACACAAAGGATTCAATTTTATGGGACCATGATAGAATTATTGAATGGAATCAAGGCCTATCCCAAATTAAATTATTTAATATGATCTCCAAAAACTAAATTTTTCCCTACCTAATCCTTAAATTCTCATTATTTTATTTTCCTTTTCAATCCTGAAAACATGGTTAAAACAGAAATCTATAAAGAGGTATTTGGAAACCACAACTACTACACAATTATATGGAAATTTTAAAAAAATTCCACACCCGTTGACTGGTGTGTCAAAACATTGCACTTATATGGGGGAGTGGGTGTCAAATAAAACCCATAACATACATGACTAGGTCTTACAATGAGGAACTAATTGGACATGACAGTAAGATAGTGGAAATTTATATCTTGTTTTAGGACTCTTAATACTGAAAACCACATCGAACAAATAAATTTTGATGAATCAAGTGAATAAACAAGTGATAAATCTATGATAAAAAACCAATAAATTAACCTACAACAAACCCTAGGGGCCTTTGTGACACATAATTTC
The DNA here is from genome assembly GCA_963277665.1 of Viscum album. Lineage (NCBI taxonomy): Eukaryota > Viridiplantae > Streptophyta > Magnoliopsida > Santalales > Viscaceae > Viscum > Viscum album. The sequence continues at coordinate 1,937,245,511 of OY728132.1, forward strand.
CAAACTAGAATAATGAATTTACTATGACTATACAATTAATTAATTTTCAACTGTGTTTAAATATGATTCAAGCATTACCCTTGTATCATGGACTTATTGGAGAATAACAAAATAGCCACATTCAAGTGTTTATCATTTTTTTCTATACTTCAATCCAAGAGGAGTGGCTGATGAACAAGTAAAGAGTAAGGCATTCCCATTTTCACTTAAGGGAGATACCATAGGTTGATTGTGCATCATACAAAATATAACTATCCATGACTAAGATGATCTATGAATAAGGTTTATGAATATATTCTTATTGTCCTCCTATAAAATTTTTATAATGGAGGATATCTATTATATTAGACAAGCTATAGGTTTTACACCCTATAATTTTTGTGAAAGATTAAACAAGTTGTGTGAAAGATATTTTCATCAAGACATGAATATCACCACTTCCTTTTAATCTTATACAAAGGGTTTCTAGATAGTGATAGAAATTTTTTTGGATGAATCCTTTGGAGGAGTGTTGATCAATAAGTCTCCCAAGGAATCTAGGATCATATTCCTGAAGATTAGAAAAAATTCATGATAGTTTGGAATAAGTCATATAATCACAAGAGGCATTTATGAGGTGAACACTTTTAAATCATAACCCTTAATTAAAATGGGACTTAAAGAACTAAAAACCAAGAAATACTACTAGATATGAAGAAACTGAATGAACAACCTTCCCCACCTCTGAAATTTGGGTTATGCCTATCATCCCATCACATTTCTGATTAATGTATTGAGGTACTCGGTATGGAATATTTTCTAGAAAAATTCTATCCTAGCCAATTTAATCAAAGCCAACCATGTAGTGAAGGGAAATACCAACTGGGATTTTGGATGTTAACAAAGATCTATTAGGACCCCATTATATAAAAAATTCCAAAATACACTTTATTTCCAACAATAATACAGAAAACAATACCAACAACAAGACAATAAACCACCTAATTTTAAATAAAAATACATTATAAATCCCTCATCTACGGCACCACCAGTCTAATTAATGCATGGAAATTAATTGAAGGATCCCAAATATAAATTGAACCATTTATAAAATAAATTTAAAAACTCATGGAATTCCTATAAAAAAACCCAGGAAAAGTCATATCTTAGACAATACCAAAACTAAATTAAATTGTTAAAATGATCATCACAAGGACTGAAAATGATATCCAACCACTGGAACATAAGTAAGATCATGATAGACCTGAAGAAGGTGTGTCTTGAAATTTTGGACATATTCTAAAAAATGAAACCACTCACCCTGGATAGGGACATAAAAAGAGATAGAAGGAACCGAGCATATTATTTTAGAATGAAGGACCCAAAACTCCACTATAAAGATGAAAAAGGATAAATTATGGTATTCACCTTCAATTACCTATGATGATTACACAATATAATAAGTTCATGTAATAATAACATCAATGCGAGTTCAAAAAGGCTTTTAAAAAGGGTACATTTTACATGACCCTCTTCAAAGCCATCATAAAAATTACAAAATATTGGAAATCACTTAAATATATTTTACCAAAGATGAAAGTGATGGATTGGAAATAATGAATAATTTTATTAAGGATTTTTTTAGCCTCGATTCCATCATTATTACACAAAATAATTTCCTGATCTATGGACATTCTCTATTCCCTACACCGTTGGGTATTTTAAATATATTGAGGACTTGATTTATATTGGTGATTACAATAATTTCATCAATAACTATATATTTTAAACATTTAAAATATATAAAATGAAACCAACTTGATTGGTTTTAATACTGGAAAAAGGAACTACTATCCTTCTATATGGTGCTCAATATGATGTGATTGTGGGATTTTAAGGGATAGATTTCCTAGAAGATTTTTTTCTTCTCTCCATAGGGAAAGATAACGCACTAAGGAATTTACCCATTATCTAGGTAATTCAAATCCAAATGTTGGACTAGGTGATCATTAGTGTACATTTAGTAACCCCCACCATAGAGAAGAGGGATATAAAGGTGTATTATAATGTTATTTACTCAAAGAGGAATACATCAAAGAATCATTCATTTGTTGAAATTTTAGATGGAGAAGGAACTAATCCCATTGATGAATGAGGTATTCTTTTTAATTTTTTATCATTAGGATATAACCATTTTATTGAAAACTCCATGGAATAAATGATAACCTAAAAATATAGAAATTATATTTTTAATGATCAAGAATAAATAAAATCTAATTTAAGTTACAATTTCTTAGAAGAAACTGATATGATAAGATTTTCATCATTGATTCTATATTTTGATATATGAATTTTGGATTCAATATCATATCTTTAACAACAACAAAATTGGAACTGAATCATCACCCATGTGACATAAAATATGTATATCTTATAGAATGATAGAATTTCTTAGTTATCATTGCCAACCACCTATCCCAAGACCAAGAGAAAATTGTAATTAAAATTTTGAAAAGAAACATCCATTCAATAGGGTAAATCCATGGGGTAATCCCTAGAAAAACCCCCCAAGGTGTGATCCATTAGAATTATTATAGAAGGTTCATCCATCCCTATTAGGAAACCCCAAATAAGGCTTAATCACACTATTATGAAATTAGTTAAAAAACAAATTTACATTTTTTCGATAGCAGAAATAATATATCTAATTTCCAACTCTTAGTGGGCCATCCCCATCCATATAATCCCACAAAATTCACTATATGATTGTGATGAATGAAAACAGTTAATTAATTCAAATGAGTTTTCAAAACAGTTAGAAGGTATTAATAAAATTTAAAAATATGATACAAGTCACTCAAAAATACCATTACCTCATCCCATTCATTGATAAAATGTTTGAAATGTTTGTTTTTAGGAAATATTATTTATTCTTGGATGGGTTTTCTATATATTTCCATACACAAATTTCCCAATAGAAAAAAAGGACCCAATTCATCGATCCAATTGGGTTCGTTTCCTACATGAGGATTCGTTTTGGATTACTTGATACTCTATGTACATTTCAGCAGTGTGTGGAAATAATTTTACCAAATCATATATAGTTTTTTTAAATGTATTTCTCAATAACATTAGTATTTTGGAAAATTCTCTTATCATTTCAAAGGGAATATAGAAAAATATTTTAAAAACTACATAGAGAAAAATATTTTCTTGAACACTGTGAAAATTTAATTTTTTTGAAAAAGGGATAGTGTTAGGTTATACCATTTCACAAGAGGCATTGAGTTAGATAAGTTTACTATTTAATTAATAAATTCTTTTCTATATTACACTTATGTTAGACAGATTAGATATGTTTGGTCTATATGGGGCTTTAAAAATATTCCATCACAGAATTACATAATATTTCTCTTTCCATTTCAAAATTTCTTTTAAAATAAGTAGAGTTTTTCCCTGAAAATTTTATAGTGGCATTTGGTGAGATGAAGGAAAAATTTATTACCCTACCAAATCTATATCCCCTAGATTTATAGCCCCAATTTGATTTTAATTCTAATGAATCAAGCCATGGTGTTGGACTATCCATATAAAAAAATGAATGATGACTAAAATTAATTAAATAAGCCTCATTAACCTTGGATGAAACTCATATCAATTAAAAAATTACAAAAAAATGACAATTTTTTGTGTATTTTCAATGGATAATTTCATATCATTTTTATTTAAACTAAATTTCTTATATTTTCTGCTCATGCGAATCTTTGGTAGTTAATGAAGAAAGATAATTCTAAAATGTGACTAGTGAGATGGATTTTACTCTTCCATGTGTTCAACCTAGAGATCAATGAATAAAATGGAGAGAAAAAGCTTGTGGTATGTCACATTAGTATAATCCCCAACACTATGGAAATTGAAATTCCATATAAAATCTCAATCAATGATCACATAAATATAGTAAAAATAAACATAGTGGTAGCTAAAGTTTCAAGATATGTCAATATTGTAAATCATATTTCCACATATCAATTACCTTATCACCTAAAAATTCATTAAAAGAAGAAATATAATGTGAACCCAGATAATATATTGGGGAAGATCCATTTTTGTTGAAAATCTGTAATGATCAAGTCATAAGGAGGTTCTTACTTGTAACTTAAATGTAATTTATATTTTAATGTTTTTCATACACTTGCATATGGAGTGTGATCCAATATTTGGAAAGGTTCAAGAGTTGAGAATATGGGATAGAACATTAATCATATCAATAAATAGAGGGGATTTTCTTGCTATTAATCATATAAATTGCTTCAAAGGTCTGGATAGTGAAGGGTGGGATCAGAAACATGGAGTAGCTTAGGAAGAGAAATCAAAGGAAGAGAAGGGATTCTGAGGGACTGATTCTAGCATTGAGTCATCATTTTATATTTTAGGGGATATTTAGGTGAATTTCTAGGTAGTTGGAAATAAATTTGAAGGAAGAGAATGGTTCAAGTAATTAATCCAGAATCGAGGAGTTGTTTCCTAATTAAAAGAAATAAATATAAAAGGTGAAATAATTATTCCTACATAACCCTACCAATGGGGGAAAAATCTTCCCAAAAGTAGAAATTCAAATATATGGATTTGTATCCCAAGGTTATTATAATCACTGATCATGTTGAAGATGCATACAATGTGGTTGTTTCCCTCATAGGGTATATTAACTGGATATCATCATGAGATAGGTGCAGAATATGAAATAAATTAGAAAACAATTCAACTTCTTATTTATTTGGGGGAATAAATGGTAGAGGAAGTTATTTTAATTAATGACACACGCAATAAAGATTATACTATGATGGTTTTTTTGATATTTTATAGTTTTTGTTCTGAGGGAACCTTCATGTTTTCTCAATTTTTACTTATATGTCTTATGATAATAAAAAAATATATTTTGAATCAATTAATGGTGTTTTTGATAGAATGGTTCACCAAACTGAAATAACTAGAGCCAATAGATTGATGGAAAATTATGGGAATACCAGATGGCATAAAATACACACATATATATATATGATCCCATCCATGTTGGATTAAAGAAAGTGGAGTAAAAATAATATATTTTTGTAAAATAGATGAATTTATATTTGGTGAGTATTGGGAAGAAAGACAACTCCACTTAAAAAAACTAGAGTAAATTAAGGGAGTGGATTTTAAAAACACAAGAGATTACAAAGAGAAAAGCGGAGCGACGCATGAAAAACTAATCCTCCCAAAAACATTTCAACATTGAGACCAAGTCTCTCTCTATAATTCCAGAATGAATTTAATATTGTGTATGCTTTTTTCTATAATGGAATAGCAAAATATAGTAACTAATATCTATACATTTGGTATCATTCATATTAATATCTAATAATCGGTAATCCCATTCAATTTCAATGGGACAAGGTTTAAAATTATTCTTGTGAATAAACCTCATGAACAAGTAGAGGAGCTCATAATCCTCTAACATGTATACTAATTCCTTCACTTGATATTAGGTTGATTCTATAATAGTAACCAAATTTTCTTCTGGGAGGAAACCTGAGGATTACAATTTTCTTATGATTTCGGATTTTTAGGTTTTATTTTTCATTCCCTTTACACATTTTAGTTATAATTCTATGATTATTACACTAGTATGACTTTTCTATAAGCCCGAGATGATGGAAGTCTAGAGGTACCCTGAAAACTATAAAGGACTTAGAGAAAAAGATGTCTTAGACCATAGATATATTTATTTTATTCTTTATGTTTACATCTTCTTCCATTTTCCAGAAAATAAATTATAAATAAAAATATTACAGAAGCTATGATAACCTAAAAAATGCATGTGTACATTGAATTTATGTTTTAATTGAATTATCTAGGGGACGTGAGTTTCTTAGAAATCATGGGATGCAAGGTTTCATATCACAATGATAATTTTATTGAAAAAAGAAAATATGTATATGGTTATTAAAGTGGATAATCAATATTAAAATGGGGAATCATGATTTTAAGGAATTATTTGATTCATAAAAATGATATTTCCCAAAAAAAATTGACATAGTGAATTCCATAAGTTCATTTCAATTGATATGTTATTATTAGTGATTAAATGAGTGATTTTCTAATATCATATATCCATTCCTAATACGACATCTAGACCAAGTAATTACTATTTATTCCTGATCATATTTCTTGAGTGATCGTGGCTCATATAACCTTCTTGAAATTGAATTTTAACTTGTCAAATCATTGACTATTGAAAACCACTTTTAAAATGATTCATGCATCTTTTTATAAGCTCTTATCCTTAATGACACCTTTACATCTATAATTTTTTGTCCCATAAGGACCAAGAATAACCTTGTTGGGATAGTAAATGTGTCAATCCATTTAAATCCATTCCTAACCTAATATTATTATTTTCATGATATAGTAAAGTTGAACTGTTGGTATAAGGCCCCGGCCTTAAACCTTACTTAATATTGAATTAAACGAATAATTCACGTTGAGGATCTTTTCAGGTTTATAGTTTTAGAGAATTAGAACATAACTATTACATCTCAAAATATTACAAAGTAGTCACTTCTACTAAGTTTCCATAATAAAAAAAACACTTATAAAGGAACGTGCCTAGTTCCATGTTTTATATAGTATGACATTCCCTTGATCCCATCCTTGACCTTATTCCATATTAAGTCATGTGAAAAACATTTCAAAAAAACTAGGGGTGAGCATAAAAATCTCAGTAAGGGATACACAAAGAATGAAAACTGTTAGTTTTTCAAAATCAAGTAAACCATGTATACTCTATCAATGTAATCCCTTCACCTTCATCAAGTTGTAAAAAACTCTTCACAGAATGAAGTATCATTACTTACCTTTTTGTAACCAAAGGATTACAATAAAATCCATAAAAAGAACACATAACATTTATAAAGGTAACTTGGGACATAATCATACTTAAGTGGAATAACCATACGGTCGACTTCCACACATATCACTTAATGGAATAGCCATACAGCCAATTTCCATACATACTTAATGGAATAGCCATACGGCCGACTTCCATACCCAATGCATTGGAGGTTATAACGTAACCACCCGTCCTGGTATTCACGGGACCACCCATTATATGGTTTATAACGTAACCACCCGTTAAAATGTCCAGGTACCAGTATAAAATCATAAAACATAAAACCAATATAAAGGAATGATAACATTTCCACATTTCAATCACAATATATCATAAATATATTGACATAATAGAATCCTTTTTCAAAACCATTTTCAATACCAAAATAAAAGAAAAGTAAAACATGGTATTTATTTTTCTTTTAAAAAAAAGGTATGGCTTGTAGAGGAAGCCGAAACTCAAATAACGGTCACGACGGCAGAGAAGTCGTTGTTTCCGCATACGTACGACAAAAACATTCCCTTTTGTCGTTTAGTAAACGCTTCGTATAAAAAATATTCCTTTTGAATAAACGTAAAAGTCAAAGGGGTTTATACACCGTATAAAAGAAAGTTGTGTATAAAATAAAATATGCCTCAATGAAAGGAGATTGAGACGAAGTCCCTTACAAAGATAATTTTTAAAATAAAATAGATATATTATGTGCATTCACTATATGTACACATAAATAAAATACAAATACAAGATACGACATAATAATATAATGACATAATTTGAAAGTAGGAGATTAACCCAAAGAATGGAAATTGGGTTAAGAAGTTCCCTTACCTCATATCCGACTTGAACCGACCGTTCTTTAACTTCTTGAATAATAAACTTGAGTTAATTTATACTTGATTAAGAAAATTTTTAAAGTTCATTATTCCTTTTATATCATTTATTTCCATGTTATAAACATTATGTAACCATTTAAGTTAATAATGTTTGTTTTGTCAATATTTGGTTCTTAAGTCGAAAGTTGACTTCTTACAATTACATGTTGTTCGTGTGGTCAAAATTTCTTTATATCCAGAATGAAATTGCTGATTTGGATATCATATATATCATATATATCCAGAATATACATGTATTTATAATATTACATAATCATTTAGAGGTAAGAAATGAAATGCACCGTTCATGGAGACGGTAAGCCGTACGTACGCATGAACACTACTTTCATTTCTTTGTCATATTAATGGAATTAAAACTAAATGAGAGGTATGTATATTTTAATTCCATAATTATATTAATCATTTAGATATATCATTAATTATATATATCTATTATATATATGTACTTTTAATAGTACATTACATTTGGGGATAAGATATGAAATGCACCGTTCATGCAGACGGTAAGCCGTACGTACGCATGAACGCTACTTTCATTTCTATCTCATACTTTAATGGAAAGAAATAATAATGATATAGAGGAATATTATAATTCCAGTATAACATCATATATAATAATTTTAAATCCATCCTTTACACGTCCCACATATGGCATTAACGAATCACATCACTTTGAGGGGGCGGTAGTCCGCACTTCCTTAAATGAAGATATCGCGTTTACCCATAAAGGAAACCATAAAGGTATGCCCAAAATGAAAAATACAGACTCTTAAAGAAAAAATAAACATATTATATATCATATATAAAAATAGTGACATCATAATGGCCACCTTTGAAGGTGTTAAATGAGTATTGAACAATCATCGTTTCGGGAGGCAGAATTTCGCCATCCACGGAAACCGTATGTTCATTAACCATTTGATGTAGTTGTGTGAGAGTGTAGCTCGAATAAATCTTATAACAACATCCTAGTATATTTAAGATACTGGTGTTGTTACAAAATAACTAAATAAAAAGAGTTTAGAGGGTTGGAGAAGCAAAATAAAACAAATGAACAAGAGAGAATGAATTACCTTTAAAAGTGTAACTCCTTTTGATTTGAGCCTAAAGGCTTCCTTTGAAAGGATTATGCCCAAAGGGAATTCTCTAGGATGTGGAGAGGGATGTGGAGAGAGTAAATGGGCAGGGGTTGGCCAAGCCTAAGGCTTGAAGTGTGTGTGAAATGAGGTAGAGGTGGGGGCCTTTTATAAGAGGAGAGGAGGGGCACTTTTGGAATGTAAAGAAATATTACATTATTTGAAAAAAAAATTCGGTTTTAAAAGGTTCCACATTGATATAATTCGTGGATAAGGTGATAAGGGTTCGAAATCCACTCATCCAATTGGTTTTGGACATTTGTAGTTCATAGATTTTACATTATCTTTCCATTTTATTTAAATCGTCAAATAATGATGTCATCGCTGCATCATTATTATGTCATAAATAATTTAATTTATTTAATGTCTAAAAATTATAAAAAAACTACTATGATGTAGGAAATATTTTCATCTTTCGAATTACTATTTATAATCAAAAATATGACTTGTATAACCCCATTTAAAAATTGTTTTAGTAAAACATATCATGTTTGTGTCATTTTTACTTTTACATTAAATAAAATGTTATTTATGTCATTTCCCAACCAAAGTGTCTCCATGGGGTCCCCAAGTTGACCAATGGCTTTTATTGGTCGGCCATGACACAACCAATAAGGTTGGGACATGTTTCTAGGTCATTTTATATTATTAAAGCATTATTTATACCTTAAACTACACTAATTACCACTAATCACGATTAAAAACATAATAAGTTACTATTCACCAAAAAATTATTTTAATCTCATTGAAACACATTTTACTTCTTAATGACAACCATGTATGTCGGATTTTTTAAAATCAAAACACAATGATGGAAAAATTTCATTTAAACGGAAAAATCAGTTTTTATAAGTACCACTTAGTGGTTTCACTATTCATCAAAAATTGATGTTTTTCAGAAAATTACCAAAAATTCACCCTAATCTATATTTGATATTCTGAATTCAAAAATGAAGTCTATTTTACAAAATTCAATACATATAAGTCACATTAATTAATTTAATAATTAATTCCCGCTGTCAGAGAAAATAGCGTGTTTTTATGAAACAATAAGTATCAAAAGATTGACACTAGTTTAAGTCCGATTTCAAAGTGAAATTAATTCCAACGACCACTATTGGATTTAATGGTAAAAATATTTTCTAATTTTACTTTAAAACCAATTCAAAAGATAATCTAATCATATAAATAAATTAGATTAAAAATAGGTTTTGAATTAAAATACAACATTTTACACTATTCATTAAAAAAATGAACTGTATCAGAAAGGTACCAAAAATTTACACAAAGTAAATTTTGATGTCCCGATTCTAAAGAAGAGTTATATTTTGTCCAATAGAATTTATAAGATCGATAAAAACTATATTTAATGACGGTTCTCCGTCAAAAGGTGATAAGTGGACCTTTCGTGAAAATTAGGGTATAAATGCCTAAAATTGAACTCTTTCTGTATTTTAAGCCTTTATCTTTTATTGGGTAAATGTAAAAACATTTAAAAACATATATAATCATATTTTAGTTATTTCTATCCATTCCCTCAAGTACAACGGCTACTCGTTAACTAACATTTAAAATAATATTATTTTATTACTTGTGTGCAACGTAAGTTTTCAAAGAAACTCATCGTTGCGTACCGAGTATGCTATCGAACGTGGAAACCCCTTTTAAATAAAATTAAAATTTAATTCGTAAATATTAATAAATATGAAAATTCTTTATTCTTTATTTACCTGGGATGTTACATCCTTCCCCCCTTTTGGGAATTGCGTCCTCGCAATTTTATTCACTTATCAAAATAAGTGGGGGTATTTATCCCTCATAGCATTTTCAGATTCCCACGTTGCCTCTTCAATCACATGGTTTTTCCACAAAACCATTACCTGATGAATCACCTTATTCCGTAACACCTGCTCCTTGTGGTCAAGAATCTGGACCGGTTGTTCCTCATAAGATAGGTTCTCTTCCAGCTGAACTACCTCTGGACTCAAAACCTGAGATGGATCTGGCATATACGTTCTCAACATTGAAACATGAAAAACATTGTGTACCTGAGATAAACTCGGAGGTAAAGCCACCCGGTATGCAACTGATCCAACTCTCTCCAGAATTTCGTATGGTCCAACGAACCTTGGACTCAACTTTCCTTTCTTACCAAATCTCATCACACTTTTTCAAGGAGAAACCTTGAGAAAAACATAATCACCTACCTCGAAAGATAGATCCTTCCTCCGGTTATCCGCATAACTCTTCTGCCTGCTCTGAGCTGTTCTCATGTGTTTCTGAATCAGCTGAACTTTTTTTGCCATCTCTTCTACCAATTCTGGTCCCATTAACTTCCTTTCACCCACTTCATCCCAGAAAGCTGGAGTTCGACACCGCTTCCCATATAATGCCTGAAATGGTGCCATCTGTATACTGGAATGAAAACTGTTATTATATGAAAACCGAACCAAAGAAAGATGTTGGTCCCAACTTCCCTGATAATCCATAGAACAAGCTCGTAGCATATCCTCCAATGTCTGAATTGTTCGTTCTGACTGCCCATCTGATTGAGGATGAAAAGCGGTACTAAAATTTAATTCAGTACCCAATGACTTCTGAAGGCCTTTCCAAACATTAAAAGTAAACATGGGATCACGATCCGATACAATGGAGAGAGGAACTCCATGTAACCTGACTATCTCTTTATGATACAAATGGGAATGTTGATCAAGAGGGAAAGTATCTCGTATAGCAAGGAAATGAGCAGATTTGGTCAAGCGATCAACAATAACACAGATTGCATTATTACCTCAAGATGTCTTCGGTAATCCAACAACAAAGTCCATGGATATATTCTCCCATTTCCACTCTGGAACTGGTAAAGGCTGAAGCATCCCTTTCGGTAACTGCCACTCTGCTTTAACCTGTTAACATGTCAAACACTTCACAGTAAAATCAGCAATATCTCTTTTCATTCCATCCCACGAGTAATTCTCCCGCAGATCTCTGTACATCTTAGTACTGCCAGGTTGAACTGAAAACGGAGAACTATGAGCCTCACATAACAACTCATTCTTCAACTTTGAATCACAAGGCACACATAATCTCTTCCCAAACCTCAAAACACAAACACAAACTTATCCAAGAACTCATGGAAAATTCTATTCATAAGGTCCATGAATACAGCAGGTGCATTGGTTAACCCAAAAGGCATAACTACAAATTCATAATGGCCATATCTAGTACGGAATGCAGTCTTCGGAACGTCTGCTTCTTTTAATTTCAACTAATGGTACCCCGACCTCAAGTCAATCTTCGAAAAATACTGAGCTCCCTGGAGCTGATACCACTTCATTCGATGGCCCAACATCTACTAAAGTTGTTGCAAAGGATTTCACCACCCCTTTCTACTTGTAGTCTGGATTCATTCCCCCAGTTGAGTTCTTCGTTGGACACTCATTTTCATAATGACCCATTTCATTACACTTAAAACATCTTACCGTTGGCTTTTCATTTCCTGCTTGATCATCTTCCTTACAGTTACGAGCAATATGACCAGACATACCACACCGAAATCATTTACCAGACTTGGATAAACATTCTCCAGGATGCATTTTACCACACTTCTCACAGGATGGATATTTGGTTTTCTTACCTCCTTGCTTCTTTGATGAATTCTTCCCCTTTGCCTGCCAACTAGACCTCTTATTCTGTTGTTTGTCATAGAACACCTGATCATCGGCAAACTCCATTTCCACCTTCTCTTCACATCGAACAAGTTTTTCATAACTTTTGAACTCACGAGAAGCTAAAGCCCTTCGATACTTTGGCTTTAACCCTGAGTAAAAATGGTTTATTTTACTATCAAGATCTCGTATGAAGTTTGGAGCATACCTTGCCAAACGAGTGAACTTTTCTTCATAAGAAGCCACTGAATCATCCTCCTGCCTCAATTCTAGGAATTGTTTTTCCATCCTAAGACGAACCACCTTAGGAAAATATTTCTCAAGAAACATACCTTTGAATTCGTCCCAGTAAAGATCCTCAATCTCATCACTATCCCTTATATTTTTCCCCATCGACCACCACTGATCAGCTTCACCTTCAAAACGGTAAACAGCAAGACTAACCTTTTGATGTTCTGAACACCCCATGACATCAAAAATATTCTCTTGTGCTTTAATCCACCCTTCAGCTTGCACAGGGTCAGATGATCCTCTGAATGATGGGGGATGTTGCCTCATGAAATGTTCCACCACTGACATGTTCCTCTGCGGTTGATCTGGCTGATCTCGTGCATGGATACCACAACCATTTATAGCTTGAGTCAACTGTGCCATCACAGCAACAAACTGTTCAGTTCCAATTCTTACCATCTCAGGTTGCTGATTTGGAAGGTTATCTTCCTCCTGATGTCGTCCCAACATAGTTGCTTTGTTTCCTCTGCGGAAAACCATTCTGAACACATAAATATCTTAGGCGAAGCAACATGGTAATCCGTAAATGCTATATCATTTCAATCATATTATAATTTAACACTTTTCTAACTCCTAAAGTTGTATAAACTGACCTCTGATACCAACTATAAGGCCCCGGCCTTAAACATTACTTAATATTGAATTAAATGAATAATTCAAGTTGAGGATCTTTTCAGGTTTAGAGTTTTAGAGAATTAGAACATAACTATTACATCTCAAAATATTACAAAGTAGTCACTTCTACTAAGTTTCCATAATAAAAAAAACTCTTAAAAAGGAACGTGTATAGTTCCATGTTTTATATAGGATGAAATTCCCTTGATCCCATCCTTGACCTTATTCCACATTATGTCCTATGAAAAACATTTCAAAAAATCTTGGGGTGAGCATAAAAATCTCAGTAAGGGATACACAAAGAATGAAAACTGTTAGTTTTTCAAAATCAAGTAAACCATGTATACTCTATCAAAGTAATCCCTTCACCTTCATGAAGTTGTAAAAAACTCTTCACAGAATGAAGTATCATTACTTACCTTTTTTTAACCAAAGGATTACCATAAAATCCATAAAAATAACACATAACATTTGTAATGGTAACTTGGGACATAATCATAGTTAAGTGGAATAACCATACGGTCGACTTCCACACATATCACATAATGGAATAGCCATACGGCCAATTTCCATACATACTTAATGTAATAGCCATATGGCTGACTTCCATACCCAATGCATTGGAGGTTATAACGTATAGCCTGAGTCAACTGTGTCATCACAGCAACAAACTGTTCAGTTCCGATTCCGACCATCTCAGGTTGCTGATTTGGAAGGTTATCTTCCTCCTGATGTCATCCCAACATAGCTGCTTTGTTTCCTCTGCAGAAAACCATTCTGAACACAGAAATATCTTAGGCGAAGCAACATGGTAATCCATAAATTCTATATCATTTCAATCATATTATAATTTAACACTTTTATAACTCCTAAAGTTGTCTAAACCGACCTCTGATACCAACTATAAGGCCCCAGCCTTAAACCTTGCTTAATCTTGAGTTATTACAAGATTACACATTGAGGATCTTTTCGGGTTTAGAGTTTTAAATAATTAGAACATAACTATTACATCTCAAAATATTACAAAGTAGTCACTTCTACTAATTTTCCATAATAAAAAAACTCTTAAAAAGGAACGTGTCTAGTTCTATGTTTTATATAGGATGAAATTCCCTTGATCCCATCCTTGACCTTATTCCACATTAAGTCCTGTGAAAAACATTTCAAAAAAACTTGGGGTGAGCATAAAAATCTCAGTAAGGGATACACAAAGAATGAAAACTGTTAGTTTTTCAAAATCAAGTAAACCATGTATACTCTATCAAAGTAATCCCTTCACCTTCATGAAGTTGTAAAAAACTCTTCACAAAATGAAGTATCATTACTTAAATTTTTGTAACCAAAGGATTACCATAAAATCCATAAAAAGAACACATAACATTTGTAAAGGTAACTTGGGACATAATCATACTTAAGTGGAATAACCATATGGTCGACTTCCACACATATCACTTAATGGAATAGCCATACGGCCAATTTCCATACATAATTAATGGAATAGCCATACGACCGACTTCCATACCCAATGCATTGGAGGTTATAACGTAACCACTCGTCCTGGTATTCACGGAACCACCCATTATAAGGTTTATAACGTAACCACCCGTTAAAATGTCCAAGTACCAGTATAAAATCTTAAAACATAAAACCAATATAAAGGAATGATAACATTTCCACATTTCAATCACAATATATCATAAATATATTGAGATAATAGAATCCTTTTTCAAAACCATTTTCAATACCAAAATAAAAGAAAAGTAAAACATGATATTTATTTTTCTTTTGAAAAAATGGTATGGCTTGTAGAGGAAGCAGAAACTCAAATAACGGTCACGACGGCGGAGAAGTCGTTGTCGCCGCATACATACGACAAAAACATTCCCTTTTGTCGTTTAGTAAACGCTTCGTATAAAAAAGATTCCTTTTGAATAAACGTAAAAGTCAAAGGGGTTTATACACCGTATAAAAGAAAGTTGTGTATAAAATAAAATATGCCTCAATGAAAGGAGATTGAGAAGAAGTCCCTTACAAAGATAATTTTTAAAATAAAATAGATATTTTATGTGCATTAACTATAAGTACACATAAATAAAATACAAATACAAGATACGACATAATAATATAATGACATAATTTGAAAGTAGGAGATTAACCCAATGAATGGAAATTGGGTTAAGAAGTTCCCTTACCTCGTATCCGACTTGACCCGGCCGTTCTTTAACGTCCTGAATAATAAACTTGAGTTAATTTATACTTGATTAAGAACCTTTTTAAAGTTAATTATTCCTTTTATATCACTTATTTCCATGTTACAAACATTATGTAACCATTTAAGTTAATAATGTTTGTTTTGTCAATATTTGGTTCTTAAGTCGAAAGTTGACTTTTTACAATTACATGTTGTTCGTGTGGTCAAAAGTTATTTATATCCAAAATGAAATTCCTGATTTGGATATCATATATATCATATATATCCAGCATATACATGTATTTATAATATTACATAATCATTTAGAGGTAAGAAATTAAATGCACCGTTCATGGAGACGGTAAGCCGTACGTACGCATGAACGCTACATTCATTTTTTTGTCATATTAATGAAATTAAAACTAAATGAGAGGTATGTATATTTTAATTCCAGAATTATATTCATCATTTAGATATATCATTAATTATATATATCCATTATATACATGTACTTTTAATAGTACATTACATTTGGGGATAAAAATTGAAATGCACCGTTCATGGAGACGGTAACCCGTACGTACACAAGAACGCTACTTTCATTTCTATCTCATACTTTAATGGAAATAAATAATAATGATATAGAGGAATATTATAATTCTAGTATAACATCATATATAATAATTTTAAATACATCCTTTACACGTCCCACATATGCCATTAACGAATCACATCACTTTGAGGGGGCGATAGTCCGCACTTCCTTAAATGAAGATATCGTGTTTACCCATAATGGAAACCATAAAGGTATGCCCAAAATGAAAAATACAGAAGCTTAAAGAAAAAAAACATATTATATATCATATATAATAATATTGACATCATAATGGCCACCTTTGAAGGTGTTAAATGAGTATTGAACAATCATCGTTTCGGGAGGCAGAATTTCGCCATCCACGGAAACCGTATGTTCATTAACCATTTGATGTAGTTGTGTGAGAGTGTAGATCGAATAAATCTTATAAAAACATCCTAGTATATTTAAGATACTGGTGTTGTTACAAAAGAAGTAAATAAAAAGAGTTTAGAGGGTTGGAGAATCAAAATAAAACAAATGAACAAGAGAGAATGAATTACCTTTAAAAGTGTAACTCTTTTTGATTTGATCCTAAAGGCTTCCTTTGAAAGGATTCTGCCCAAAGGGAATCCTCTAGGATGAGGAGAGGGATGTGTAGAGAGTAAATGGGCAGGTTTTGGCCGAGCCTAAGGCTTGAGGAGTGTGTGAAATGAGGTAGAGGTGGGGGCCTTTTATAAGAGGAGAGCAGGGGAACTTTTGGAAACTAAAGAAATATTACTTTATTTGAAAATGTGTTTCGGTTTTAAAAGGTCCCAAACTGATATAATTCGTGGATAAGGTGATAAGGGTTCGAAATACACTCATCCAATTGGTTTTGGACATGTGTAGTTCATAGATTTTACATTATCTTTACATTTTATTTAAATCGTCAAATAATGATGTCATCGTTGCATCATTATTATGTCATAAATAATTTAATTTATTTAATGTCTGAAATTTATAAAAAAAAATACTATGATGTAGGAAATCTTTTTAGCTTTCCAATTACTATTTATAATCAAAAATATGTCTTGTATAACCCCATTTAAAAATTGTTTTAGTAAAACATATCATGTTTGTGTCATTTTTACTTTTACATTAAATAAAACGTTATTTATGTCATTTCCCAACCAAAGTGTCTCCATGGGGTCCCCAAGTTGACCAAGGGATTTTCTTGGTCGGCCATGACACAACCAATAAGGTTGGGACATGTGTCTAGGTCATTTCATATTATTAAAGCATTATTTATACCTTAAACTACACTAATTACCACTAATCACGATTAAAAACTTAATAAGTTACTATTCAACAAAAAATTATTTTAATCTCATTGAACCACATTTTACTTCTTAATAAAAACCGTGTATGTCGGATTTTTGAAAATAAAAACACAATGATGGAAAAATTTCATTTAAATGGAAAAATCAGTTTTTATAAGTACCACTTAGTGGTTTCACTATTCATCAAAAATTGAAGTTTTTCAGAAAATTACCAAAAATTCACCCTAAGCTATATTTGATATTCTGAATTCAAAAATGAAGTCTATTTTACAAAATTCAATACATATAAGTCATATTAATTAATTTAATAATTAATTCCCGCTGTCAGAGCAAATAGCGTGTTTTTATGAAACAATAAGTATCAAAAGATTGACACCAGTTTAAGTCCGATTTCAAAGTGAAATTAATTCCAACGACCACTATTGGATTTAATGGTAAAAATATTTTCTAATTTCACTTTAAAACCAATTAAAAAGATAATCTAATCATATAAATAAATTAGATTAAAAAGAGGTTTTGAATTAAAATACAACATTTTACACTATTCATTAAAAAAATGAACTTTATCAGAAAGGTACCAAAAATTTACACAAAGTAAATTTTGATGTCCCGATTCTAAAGAAGAGTTATATTTTGTCCAATAGAATTTATAAGATCGATAAAAACTATATTTAATGACGGTTCTCCGTCAAAAGGTGATAAGTGGACCTTTCGTGAAAATTAGGTTATAAATGCCTAAAATTGAACTCTTTCCGTATTTTAAGCCTTTATCTTTTATTGGGTAAATGTAAAAACATTTAAAAACATATATAATCATATTTTAGTTATTTCTATCCATTCTCGCCAGTACAACGGCTACTCGTTAACTAACATTTAAAATAATATTATTTTATTACTTGTGTGCAACGTAAGTTTTCAAAGAAACTCATCGTTGCGTACCGAGTAACGTGGAAACCCTTTTTAATTAAAATTAAAATTTAATTAGTAAATATTAATAAATATGAAAATTCTTTATTCTTTATTTACCTGGGATGTTATAGTTGGTGTTAGGTATGTTGGGGTAAAAAGGATGAAATTCATTATAAGAGATTTTTTTGAGTTTTTATCTTTTTAATTGAGGGTTTTAATAATGGTTTAATATTTATTAATTATACATTATATTTTCCCCTCTTGAATGAAAAATAAAATTCATCATCTATTTATATAGTAATGGGTTGTGGCTTGGAAGTATCGTAAGTTAACAATAAATTATTGATTTTCTATTATATGTTGTTAGGTGGGGGATGTGAGGTTTATTACAAACATGCCATTCAAAAAAATAAAAAAATATTACGTTTATGAATAAGAAGAAAAAGATGTGTATCCATGTATAGAAAAGTCAAGAGGGTGAAAAAATATGTCATTATGTTTTATTTGATCATGACCTTTACATTGATCTTGGGGAACATGGGAGTTTCTACATTGAAGGGGAAAATTTTAATACGCTTTTTATTTTAATATCACTCTATATAATTTAGAGATTAGACTTCTCATTTGAGACTTAATTTTTAAACATTGATTCCCACCAACTATAAGCCTCTAGGTCTTTAGAACCTTAATTTCCAATCCCTCATGATTTTATGTTCCATTTTTCATTAAAAAGTATAGAAATTATTTCCTTTAAATTCCTATAGATAAGTAGCATATTTTAATGATATTTAAACAACTCTAATTTAATTGTATATTGAGTTTTGATTGAAAAGATTCAAAGGAGAGTTAATTCATTATTTGGTATGTTTAATAATAATTAAATGTGGAAAAAAATTAATCAAATGAGGTGTTCCACCAATATGGAAATAGTGACTGTAAAATGTTTTATTTTATTGTTATTTTAAATTTATTAATTGAATTGATATTTTATATGATTTTTGGATATTTTTATTTAACATTGATAATGATTTTATTTTATTGTTTTTATATATGATGAATTTTATAATTTGTTCCATCTTATTTTCAATGTAAAGATTCTATGCCCGAGGACAATAACGGTTTAAATGTGGGGTAATTTGACAAACTAAAATTTTCATGAAAATTTTCAAACAACGTTTACTACTTTTAAATGATTTCAAATTAATATACATATTTATTTCAAGGTTTTAATAAAATATGTGAAATATTTTGCAATAGTTTAAAAAGAATATAGATTTTAGTTCTTAATGATTAATTATATTGAAGAAATCAAGGATTATATTTTTATTAGGAATTTTTAAATTCAACTATGATGTTCAATTATTTTCATGTGTTTTGACAAAAAATGGTCTGGTTAGGATAAACCATCAATTAGTGGTACCCCACTACATAGCCAACCAATAAGGGGATAGTTGGCCAGGCCACCGTCAGGATAGCCTACTCAAGATTGTAGGTAATCATGGGGGATCAATCTCATGCAGTATACGTATCTGGGATAAGGCTTGCTTACGCTAGAACTAATGGAATATTAATTAGATGATAGGTGTAGTAGCTCACTGGGATGGGGTGATCCATAGTGCAAGTGGGGGTCCTCTAGCCCCTACTAATTTTGATGAATCATGATTCCACACCTTGATTAATAAATGATCATAGTGTATGACTACAATTCCAACAATGGATAGTGCATGCGGTTAATGATCATATTTTTTTTTTCAAATAGTAGCTCCCCACATTTTTTTTAGTGCAACCAATCGATTTTTTCTACCACTCAACTCTACCACTATTTCACTACTAAGTGTCGGGTCTCCACCAAAATTATTTCCAAAACACCGTTGTTGACAACTAAATATCGTATTTACGATCCATTTCCCCAATAAATTCCTAAAAGAACCTTTAATCACTCACAGACCCTTGAATGACCTCAACCACACCCACGTTCGATGAATCCTTCATTATTGATGCATCTCACCACCACTATGAATAGGTTTCACCATTTTTTTAATATAATGTATGGTAATCCATTGACTCAATGATAGATGTGATCTACCATTTTATCAATGGAAGATCTTATCTAACATTTATTCAATTTTAAATGTGATTATTGTTTATATAATGATAGATTTGGATGTAAACTCCCCTTCCACTACCCCTTTCCTCACTTTTGCCTACAAAAACTATAAGAAAATAGATCATTATCTCCTCCACCATTGAAGATCTTATTAATAATTCCCATGCACCACATAAGCCCTCTATTGATGAGAAAGACCACCACCTTCATTGAACTCGCCATTATCTAGTTTCCCTCACCCGATGAACCACATACAACTGTAGCTACTACTAACATGTCCAATGATGACACTCAACACTAGCATCTTCCACCAGGAGACCACTTTAAAGAATAAAAATGTTTTTCTCTTTGATGGTAGCCACATTTTCTACTTCCAAAGTGACATTTCTCTCCTATCCACTTCTAAAACAACACCCATGAAAACTATGTATTAAATTCATATCGAATGAGGGAGACATCATTTCCATTACATCTCTTTAAAATGAGTCACCATTAAGGAAATGTATAACACCATTTATCAAGAACGATAAAGGAGGATAAAGAAGATGTGATGGAGGAAGAAATTTTTCATGATGGTTGTTTCCAAATGTATATGTGGTCATCCAGTTGGCCAATGGTAGGAGTGATCTACCATTGAAGATAGATGTAGATGTGATGTAGTTTTGAGAAAATGGTATATTTTGTGGAGGAACCCCATACAAAACCCAGTTTTTGATGATGCATTGCGGATAGGACCAATGTAGTAAACTATTTTCACCATGGAACTTAGTTACAACAATCAAAGTGAAATGATAGATGCCATGCATTAGATGTTTCTTACACCAATATAGAATTACATCTCGACACTAGAATTTTGAAACACATGATAATTTTTTAGATTCAACATATTATGTATTAATTGTGATTCATCCAATGTATGTGGTGATATAGAATGATTCAAGGAGTGATATAATTAGGTTTCCTCCCTTTACAAAAACACAGAAGTCATGCCACTAAAAATGGATTAGAGGATAAGGAGAGAAATAACTTTATTAATACTAGATGCTCTATTCTTAATGATTTTATATCTTTTTTCATAAATTATTCCATATACCCCTTATACCTCTATTAAATTCATATTAATTTATGGTCTGAACCATTTTTGGTTGGGTGAAGGGGAGTTGATCATATGTAATTCTTAAGTACAGGTTTTTAAAAAAAAAATCAATCTCTTTTTATTAGGAACAAAATATTCAATTATGGATTTCATAATTCTAATATGATATGATTAGATTTCTATTTCAATTTTGATTATTCCTAATTTACTTGATTATGAAATTTTGTCCCCCTCTTCTTGGTTTTGGATCACATTGAATGGTTGATCTTTGGAAAAGTGAAAACACATTTAATGATTACTAAATACATGGGGTCGAAATAGTGGACTAATTTGGACACTCTGGATACTTAATAATTGTTTTTTATTACCTAGTTTATCTAAACAAGGCACAGTGTGACTTTCACACATTGGAAGGAGAAAAATCCAACTAAGGAAATTTTTTTGGATAATTTGAATTTTATATAAACCTTAATCATGGTTCAAAATGGAGAAAGGATTTTTTATCAATTCATTAAATAAACTAATAAAGATTTTTTTTGATTTTAATGTATCATGATATCATTAAAGTGAATTAAAGAATATAACCAATAACTTTTCATTAAATATAATCACCACAAATGATGTTATCCAATTCCTAGTCATTAAATTATTCTTCTATTATTTAATTTTTCAGTCCTGATAACGTGATTAAAACATTAATCTTGGGAGATGTCTTTGATCTATAATACTACTAAACACATAGGTGTAGATTGAAATCTCTTACCCCATCTCATAAATAGTGTGTTTCACATCGCTCTTCATCCTTTACCTCATATGGCCTCATTTAAATCAATTATTCAATTTCCATTATATTAATCATAATGAAAATATTTTACTATTATTAATATATATATAAATAGATATGTAGGGGGAAAATAAATCCATACTACCCCGTCATATTTTGTGTCCCTTCAGACCCATAGATCCCTATGAGACATGTATTATATTAAAATCATTTAATTCTTTCCATTGATTCCCAATTAATCTATATGCTTTATCCTCATGGATTCATGCCATTTTGACCAGCTACCTAAGATCTCGAGTTGCAATCTCTCAATACTAATACTTAAACCAAATTATATTTCAAATCATCACTTCCAAACATCCATCATGTCTCCAAAATCCAAATTTTAACTCATTTCTTTGATCCATTGAACCAAATGAACATATTCAAAATTATAAATATTGTATTATATTGTTCAATCCCCAATAAACAAATTACTAATGTTGAATTCCATGAACATAGGTAAAAAGACACATACCAAAAAGTTGCTAATCATTATTGGCTGATAATATCCGTACCAAGGATTGATAGGTGTAGAATCATGGCTAATAAATGACATATCAAAATACATAATTAAAATAGAAAACTAAAATAATTAAATGCGATCTATTTAAGGAATTAATAATTAATAGATCAAAATAAGATCATTAATCCATTCTTAATAATATAATTAAAAGTGTTAAATCCATAATTAGGGAGTCCAAACTCAATTATAGATCAATAATTAGTGAGAATAAATTCACTTTCAATAAGAAACAACTTATATGTCTCCTGCCCGCTGATCCACATCGATTTGATCACCATTCACAATTCGATTTTGAAACACCAAAGAAAAACATTTTCCTCTTCATTATAGTTATATGATAGGTAAGCATTTGACCATTAAAAAATCATCACTATATGGTATTTACAGAATACTTTAGGACATTAATTTAATAAAAGACATAAATATTTTAGGAATTTATTTTATTTAAACATACCTACCATAGATACATTAATTGATGTTAGGTGATGACTAAACTTTGGTATTTTCTATGGTAAACCTACATTCCAGAATCTAGTATGCTTTCATATTGACTATATAAGACTCTATTTGGACGTTATTTTATGTTTTTAGGAAAAAACCTATACATGATAATAATATATTTAATATTTTTTAAATATTAATTACGCTTCACCAAGGTTCAGAATATTTCTTTTTATCAACAGAAGGCTCTAAAAATATTTCTGTGAATATTCCAATATATTATACAGAATAAAATAAAATCTACAGTTTCTAAT
This sequence comes from Viscum album, assembly GCA_963277665.1. Classification (NCBI taxonomy): domain Eukaryota; kingdom Viridiplantae; phylum Streptophyta; class Magnoliopsida; order Santalales; family Viscaceae; genus Viscum; species Viscum album. The sequence goes on from OY728132.1 coordinate 1,937,269,324, forward strand.
TGGGTAGAGGAGATAAAATATCCTAAAAATGGTACATTAGGGGTTCTGAAATTTATCATGAAAAATATCATTTCAGGATTTTGTGTCCACAAATATTTTATCACCAACAATAGAATTTTGAATAGCTGGAAAATGATTTTCTAATTAATAATAAAAAGAAGTGGTGGGAAAAATAAATAATAAAATGTTTTGGGAGTAAAAAATGATGTATTCCAAGGGAATCCCCTTTGATAATAGAAATGAATTTTGTTGGTAAGGTTCCAAATACCTGACAATATAACAGACATTAATAAACTAATGTTCAACTATTTAATAGATAAATATTTTTGTGTTCACAGAAAAAGAATTTTTGTATCTTTCTTAGTAGTGTGGAGAAGGTGTGGTTTCCAAGAGAGATCTCAAATGGATCATGGAGAAAAAACAATCTAACATGATGATGGATTAGTTTTTAAGGTGGGATAAAGCATTATAGTCCTATAAAGTCACAAAACAATTTCTCATTTTAGTATTAGCTTTGGAAAATATTTTCATTTATGTGTGGGGTGTCAATAAAAGCCTTTTTGGTTTTTAAATCCTTGGTCTTTTATTTTTTTGATGTTCCTTAATACGGTATTCAAGACACTACAAAAAAAATTAACCTTTACCAACAGAAAATTATCAACAAATAATATATTTGTTGGTAAAATGATTAGTTCCAATAGATTTTAAATTCTGTTAATATTAACTGGTGGTACCAACAATTTTTTTTACCAAAAAATATATCTATTTACATTAGTAGTTCAATACCAAAAAAATAATTTACTAACATTGAAATTTGTTGTCACATCATAATACTACCAACAATTGATTTACTGATAAATGAATCTGTTATTATAAATTATTATTACCAACAAATCGTTTACCATTATAAAAATAAATTCCAATAAAAAAATCAATAATTTTAAATATTTTACCAAAAAGTATATATATATATATATTACTCATTTCAAACATATCATTTTGGTAATAAAAATATATGCTTAATTAAAAATTCATAATATAGTAATATTTATTGATAATATATATATATAAACATAATCCTTTTATAGAAAAAATTTTTATATCAATTCTATATTTATTTATTACTATTTTTTATTATATATATACACAAATATGCAAAAACCCACTAAAGTGGGCACCCCCCCCCCCCGCCCCGACCCCAACCCTACTTCTATGTTCTCCTCGTTCTTGGCGGTGAATGTTCCCCCCGACCCCAAACCTGACCCGACCCCAACCCTACCTATATGTTCTTCCCCTTCCCAACTAGCATCCCCCTCTAACATTAGCAGATCCATGTACTCCCCCTTCCCGGCTGTCGTCCCCCTCCGACATCAGCATGTGAATCCCCCTCCCTCTTTCCAGCCAACCTCCCCCTCCCTCTTCCCGGCTAACCTTCCCCTCTGACACCATCGCATGAACCCACCTCTCAAGTGTTCCAAGATGTTATCCCCAATTTTGACCGCCGACGTCCACCAAGTTTTATACCAGAATCCATATGCGACCACTCTATCCCCAACACCCTAGATTAACACTAGTTGTCCCCAGGATCCTTGACCATTTCTCACTTCCATCCCTTCCCTCGCATTATGGATTCTTTTGATTTCAGGTGCTAGGTTTGCATCTAAGAACAAGTATTTGTATGAGAAAGCATTGCTTCAGATGAGGTTGGTACCTAGCGATTCTGCTACGACTGTCACTACATTATATGTACGCTCATCAAATCTACCATACTAATTATTTGTTTGACTTTTTTCTGGAAGAAACCTCTCTTCACCTTGTGCCTGGTTCGATGTGTCAGTGCATGCTGGAATTTTCCATTTGTTTCATCTTAGATGGGGATTTACTAAGATTCCTTCCTTTGTATGGTTTCTGATGTGTGAATTCTATTGATTTTAAGAGTCGGGTTCACAACAAAGAACATGTATTTGTATGGGAAGGTGTTGGATCAAATGAAGTTGGTAATTGGGGATTCCATTGGGGACTGCCACCATTTTCTATATAAGCTTATTCAATCTTCCAGACTGATTATTTGTTTGATATTTTTATCTCTCTATGCTTGATTCAAGCATTTTGTTCATTTTTGGCCAAGTGGGATGGATCTATGCTTAGCTATGTGAATTCATTGATAGGCCCATTCTCTTCATTTTAATGTATTCTTTTCATTATTGGGGGAATGCGACATGGTGTTTCCCTTTATTTCACCTCCTGGGGTTATTATAGTCTCGTGTCTCTGTTGGAATAACCTTGAAGTCTCTGTCATGCATAGATTTTAATGGGTTGATGTCACTTTCTGATTAATTTTACAGTGATGGAAGATAACTTAAGAAATATTTCCTTTGATATATTCATTAGTGGATAATTGTTATTGCATTAAATGTGGTATATATCATCAGACTCGAGTTTCTGGGAATCTCTAGTGGGGTGCCTCTTTAGGTTCAGATGAATGTGTATGTTAATGGAGAAGGGAATTGAGAGCTATGAATGGAGATCTAATTTGACCCCACCATGGACTTCCACATGTACTCTCTTCTCTAGAACCTTTTCCAAGTCATGTAATGCTTCTTCAACTTTTACTTCTGATTATCCAATAAACCTTCGTCTTTATTTATTTTTTCATTCACGTTTCATTGCTTATGTTTATTCAATAGGGTAAACATTAAATGATGAATGAATTTTATGTTTTTTATTGTATCTGATGCTTGATGATCTGATTAAGTGTCTATAATAAAAAAAATATGCATATAATTTTGTAGTCTCAATACAAATTCATATTAAGTCACTTTGTATTTATATCCAGTTTCATCATGCATTCAATTTTCTTACTTCTGTATAATATACATTCAAAAAAGTTACTATAAGATGGATTTATCAGTCATTGTCATGTATAGTTTTCAGTACCACTAGGAAATTTCAAGAACACAATAACATGCATGTTTAATATGTAGTTTCAATCCAACTACTATGATATATTATGCATTTAATAGCCTTTATAATGTATATTTTCAATACGCCTTCATATAACTATAAAGTTTTACTATGAAGTATTATATGCTTCTTTATAATATGCATTGAAAAATGTAACTGTAAGTGTGATTCAATAGATTTTGAAATGTACAATTTCTGGTACTATCTACTTCCATCTGCTTGATTGAATAATTATATTCAATGGAAGTAAATTAGTATCATTGTCTGGATTTTTGATTATCATTCTTGGTTGGGTTATATGCTTTGTGATCATGGTCTCATGTATTATTTCTCTTTTTATTTTGATGTTTATGAGGACTCTTATAGGTTTTGTGAACTTCAAACATCTTCATTACTTGCCTCAACATATATTTTTATTTTAAGAAAATACTCTTTCTATGTTAGGTGGGAACCCCTAAAACACACCCACCAAAAAACAAGACACCAAGAATAAAACAAGACCAAAACAATGCAAAACAAATAGCTTAAGGATCTAAAGAGTTGATCTAGTATTCCCACGATAAGATTTTAATTACTTGATCAGAATGAAGTTGAAGAAATACATGGTTATTACAGGGTAAGAAAATCAAGACCTTAATAAATTATTCTAAACAGAAGCTAACCTTGTTTAGGCTTATGAAACAAATGTCTAGATGGAAGTGAAGTCACATACACAAGTCTGTCTCAAGGAAATGAGGGCATGATCAAATTGAAATATCTCCCCACTCCTCCATAGATGATTCCAAGTTAGAACTTGAAGCCTCCCAGATTTATTATTCTGTGGCATTCCCAAAACAACCCCACATTTTTATCATTTTTTCAATGAAATGAAGAGGGAAAATTTCCTTGGAGTCCTGTCCTCCCTTGAATACTTTTGTCCCTTGGTCATCAGGATGCAGCTTCTCCCAAGACCCAACAGGGTATTTCTAAGCCTCGACAACTGCTTTTGTGTCTTCTACTAGGTCCTTAGATTCTTGAAGATTATGAAGTTCAGCTATTAAAACTTCACATACTTTGCTTGTTTACCTGGTCCTCAGGGGATTGGGAAAGTTGGAGTAATCTTTTTCAATGCCTTTAATTCTTAGCTGAAGTCAATGGATGACCTCTGCTTCGATTAAATCCTTTTCTACATTTTTTCAATCCTGAGCAAAAGATAACCTTTTCACTAATTACGTCCTCAATTTCCAAGGAATCCAACGATATTTCCTCTTCCACCAGCAGGTCCTAGAAGACTTGTTAACTCTTCTTCCTAGGTTATACCATTTTTCATGCCTCATTATCTATTTTAACCTCCTGTAACATCTGAAACTGTTTTCTGAGCTCTATTCTAGGATGGGTTTCCTATATTGGATACTTGTTGCATACATGCCCATCAGGAGACTACTCACTGATTTTTCTACCTCTACCCAAGATATGATAACTAGACTCATCTAGGTCATCAATTGAGGTCACTAAAGGTGATATAGAAGACTCTCCAACAATTTCTACTTGGATTTTATCTCATGTATTAGGAATAAAATTCACTACGTATACATAATAAGGGTGCTAAATTCTTAGGACTAAAGGTGACTAGTTAATTGATCCAGTTTGAAAACACATGTCTTCCTTTGCTGGAGGACATAGACCTATGTGTATACTGTAGGTTCTTTGATATCATGCCTCTACCTATAAAATATTCCATAAATAAGTGGATCCTACCATTGAAAACTCTTTGTACTCTTAGTTATTGAGATCCCCTACTTCAAAGCATCTAAAGGGTCAGAGCGAGCCAAAGGAACCTGAACAGACCATCTTGAGTTGAATATTGAGTTGTTATTGTTAATGATATCTCCTTCATATAGAGCCAAAATTGAATCTTCTGTAAGATTATTTGGAGAACTAGCACTGTCCATAATATTACTCGAGGGGGCGAGATGAAACTGAACTTTAGCATGAACTTCCTTCTCTGACTTTCCTACAAAGAACACCGCATGGGAAGTACCTTTCCTATGAGCTTGCTGATGGACTGTTTGGGGATAACCCAATTGATTAAATGAAAAACAGAAGTGTACCCAGGATTCATATCACACCTATTGCTTACATTGATGAACCCCTTTAATCTCAATCCAAATATCTTCCATCAACACCTTCAAAAAGTCATCCTCAACAAAAAATTGAGGAGAAATGGCATGACTGATAAAATGAAGACTGAAAAGACTAAGTCGATTAATTTCAAAGTTACATTTTCCTACGCATAACATGTATATACTATCTTAAAAAACACTTTCAATTAGGAAAATAAAAACGTTATATAATGTTTTCATGATTATTATATCATTGACCTTCGCTTTATTTTTTTATAATTACGTTTATTTATATTATGGTTTTAATTCATGCATATATTTTCAACAGATTTGTGGGTATGTTATTTGGTTGTCTATGATGTGGATCTTGGAGCTGAATGGTGTGGCATAGAAGTGACGTGAGATTACTCGCAGGTACAAGAGATGCCTTGATTTCTTGAGATTTCAACAAAGATGATGATTGAAAAATGCCCATTCTATACATATTAGTTTTTTATACTTTCATTGATTTCTATTTTTGTTTCAATTAATGTAGATATTTTTGGATGATTTGTGGGTATATTCTTTGGTAGTGTTGTGTAGATCATGGATCTGATGTGTGTGTCATAACATCTCCTTAGAGTTCCTCAATAGTATTGGAAAAATTTTCATTTTATGCAGATCATTTTTTTATACATTCATTTTTTTCAATTCATGTAGATATTATGAAATGATTTGTAGGTTTTCTCTTTAGTTGTGTGCAGTGTAGATCTTGGAGCTGAAGAGTGTGACATAAAATCAACTTGAGGTTCAAGAGGTGACATGCCTTTTTTTCATTTGGCAGAAGTAACTATTATTATACCATTATGAGCATTGGACGATTGCATTCAAGGGATGACATGCCCTTTATTCATTTGGTGGAAGTAACTATTATTTTACCGTTCTACCATGATGGGTGAAAGAGGATTGAATTTATGAGAAAGTGTGACCTTTTTCATTTGGCGGAAGTAACTATTATTATACTATTCGACCATGATGGGTGTTGGAGGATTGCATTCCAGAGATGACATGCCTTTTTTCATTTAGGGGGAGGGGGCAAGCATTAGCGGGTGCGTAGATAGATCTTCAGTTTTTTTATATTTATGATCATTTTATGTTTCAATCAACTTCAACTATATGATTCATTTTGTATTAAATTTCATTATTAATATAATTTATTTCTTTTATAAGTTTTCATATGTGTTAAAATCCTCTTCAGTTTGATAATTTAAACAGGTGATATATACGATAAATTAATAAATATAGTATGAAATTTTATTAGAAATAAAAATTTATAATTTTTATTTAAATATAATTTAAAAATACATATTATATGTTGATATTATTATTACCAACAGAAATTTTTTTCATATGAATCTGTTAATTTTTTTACCAACATATATATAATCCGTTGGTATTATTATATTTGTAACAGAACTATTTTATCTGTCATAATACGATTTTGCGACAGTGTTTTTACCAACAGTTTAGTGACAGATCATTTTTTTTGGTAAAAAATTTTACCAATAGAAAATGAACTTTTACCAACAAATATACTAGGGTTGGAAAATTCTAATTATTTTTTTGTGAGATTTGAATGTGCATTATGATAAAATATGATAATTATATAAAATTTATGGGATTTTAAAAAATAGAACTATGGTTTTTTCTGATTCTATAATTTTTAATAGTTACAATAAATTTGGGTAGTTAGTGCATCATTTCAATTCCAAACCTAAAAAATTCAATGAAAATATGAAATTTAGGTGTCCAAGAAAATATTAAATTTAAATAGTTTAAGTCATTGGAGTTTTGGAATTAGTTAGTTGGGAGTGAATAGGATACTCTTTGTTAATGGATAGAGGAGAAAACATTATATTGATGGGATGTAAAAGGGATGATATTTCAAATTTTGTTCTTTATAACAAATCATTAATTAGGACTAACTAATGCCTTTAAATTTAGTGCTTCATTAGAGTCAACCCATAGTCATTAATTATGTTGTTCTTTCATATTCTGTTTGAAATAAAAAATAATTTTTCTCTATTTTTCCTATTTTCCACTACTTCTTTTTTAGTAAATACTAATGATGAAATAAAATACGTATTTTTTTGAAAACAAAACATAAATACTTATATGAATCAATTAGGATTTATTATACAATGTTCCTTATTTTAATGCATCTTTTGGTGAATACTTTAAAAACAATAGAGCAGAATTGCATTGATTTTCAAAGACCTATTTGTGTTATAAGATAATGGAACCTTCAATAATCATTCCATTACCCAGTCTGTATATACCTTTATCTTGAAAATAAACATTAAAAAACACATTTCAATTTATTTCATTACATAGGTGTTGAATAAAAATATTAAGAGGGTTCTCTCTAGGAATAAAGATGGTGAAATATTTTTTAAAGTTTATGGGGTCAAGCATAAATATTTTAGACAATTTAAAAATTATGAACCTTATTTATTATCTTGAGATCCTAAATGATTCTTATTGTTATTTGTCCAATAAAAAATATTGAAAATATATTTTTAAGATCCATTTCATGATGACATTGAAAATTATACTATTGGTTAAGGATACAATTTGATACAATGGTTAATAATATATTTTTCATGTATAATTATATTTTTACTTATTTTAAAATTCATTTTCAAATGAATGATTTATTCATGCTATTTTCTCTAAAAAAATTACATTTCACTAAAATCATTATGTATTGACTATTGGGGATATTTTTTAAATAATTAAATAAAATTTATCAGTACTAATTTGATATATTTATGAATGATATTTTTTTTATTTTCCCAAATTTAACTTCAAAATTGTGGATAATTGTGAGTTTTATGTGTAGGGGAGGGGTCTGGTAAATGTATCAAACTTTAAAGTAATGATGATCATAGCCAAATTCCATATTGTTTTTATAAAAATTGATTATGTTTTAAAATCCACGTGTCCAGTTCAGAGACTGATTTTTTTTATGTAATGAGAAGATTATTATAACACATTGTGGTGGTTAATTTTAATTAATTCATTAATTTTAGCTTGTATATCATTTTATTATAATCATGAAATGATATTATTGTTTAAATAATTCTATGTATATATTAAAATTAATATCACTATTTAACGTTTTTATTATAAACATACTCATATGTTATGCATCCAAAGGGACTATGAAATAAAAATCTTAATCCAGGTTGGACATATAATTCTAAATTATTTTAATTACTGATGTGTTAATAATTCATTATTTTTAGTTATTGTATTCAATCTTACATTATGTTGTTTTTATTTTTTCTATTAAAATAAATATTTTTTATACCAAGAGCTAAAAATATTTTTGGAAGTTTTAGCTGGATGGAAATTTAAGGGTGTTTAATTCCATTAAAAATTTCAATTTCAATCATTTTTTGTAAAATAATAAACCCAATTTATACCAAAATAATAATTTTTATGCGAATAATAATATTTCCACATTTATTAGATTCATGGGGTGTTGAGTATTTTTTAAAATCATTTATTTGTGGCACATTATTTATTCACTCCTCGTATTACATTTTTTCATTTAATTTGAATATTTTATTTCCTTATGAAAAAAATATCTTAATTGGGTGGAAATTTTTTACATCCTTTAATTTATGAATTGTTTCCTCATAATTATGATGGAATAATTTTTTTAGAAGAAAATATATTTATAATTGAGAAATGATAAATTTTTTGAATGATTTATAGTATATTATTCTTTTGATATATTGATAAAAATGGGAATTTTGGTGTTCAATTTATTATATTTTAATACGACAATTTCTCAAATTATTTTAGAATGGAATTTTTGGTTTATTTTTTGAATAATTGTTGAAATTATATTTCATGAAATGAAAGATTTTGGATATTAATTGTTCAATGTTCTACATTATTATTTTGATAAATTTTTGGTCAAATGATTTTTAATTAGTTCATAATAATCTTAATTGTTCAATATTCTACATTTGTGATACTAATTCTTGTGTCATCAAACCACACTCGGTTTAAGAATTATCATGTTTCGAAAATGTAAGGTCAAGTGTGACTAAACAAAAATTATCAATAAAATGTATTTTAATGGTATTTCCAGCCTATTTAGGGATGATTGAAGATGGATGGTCTTCCATGTTCTCCCATGATGTGGTGAAATGAGGGATTTTAAACACACACAATGTGTTTTTTATAATAAAAAATGATTCCCATAGCATACGCTACATTTTTAACCAATATAAACATGATGTTTCTATTTAATAATATTAGTGGAGTTCCATATTTGATTTTCCTATGTGGAATTGGGGTCATAAGATCCATACATTGATTTAATTCATAGGAAGGGTTCACATTATTGATAATAGGGGAAATATTGTTGGGAAATGAATTCGAATGATGAACAAAAGTTTGTACAGTTTATTGACTAGTTTGAAGCACATTAAATATCAATTATTTTATAGTATTAATCTAATATCACATGAATCTAACTAAAATGGAAAAATGAAAAGTTATGTTATGCAAAATGGACTTGAGGGATGTGAATTACATATAACTATGGATTAAGTCTTTCTCACGAAAAATTATTGTGGCACAAATATTTTTAACCTAGCGATGCAAATTTTCCAAGTGTATGGGAAATTTTTTTTTACAAAAAAATTAACATCCTTTTTGAATGGATATTCAAAATAATATAAATCTACTTGATAATTAATGATTTGTTTCCATAACATTTTCTCTCACTATTATTTCATTTATGAAAACTGATTGATAATGGAAAATTTTGAAATGAAAATTTTTTTTGTCTAAAAATTCCAAGGGGGAATGAGGTTTCTTTGGTTTTAATATTTTTTTGAGTCATGTATTTTATTTAAATTATGCTATTTTTGTTGGAAATACTTTTCAATAATTCTTTTCAAATAATCATAGTATAATTAAATTTGATCTGGATCATATTTTCATGCTATTAGGAAAAAGATTCTAGAATAATTAACATGATAAAGAGGTTTTCAATTCATCCAATATTCACTAATAACACATCACAGTATAAATGAATTTCAATATGGTGACTATATTTCAATCATTTCAAGTAGATAAGTTAATGTTTTCTCTTGAGAAATATATGAGTTCATTTACCATCTAGGAACAACTCAATGAATAAAGAGAACATTGTATTTTATGAAGATTGATCTAGCCACACTTTTTCATGATGAAAATTATTTCGAAATACAAGACAATTGTAACTTATTTGGATAATCAATTTTTTTATCATTCCTCATCTTCTAATTTTCTCATAATGTCATATTATGTTTCAAACTTCCACTAATCACAATTATTTCTTTCTTATCCTCATAACACATTTTTAACTATTTCTTGTTCTCAAAACATATTTGTAATGATTTTTTAGTTTCGATATTTTTTCCTTAATTCACACACAAATTCAATTCTTCTTTCATTATAAATATGTTCTTGCTAAGATCGACTAGGCAAAGTATATAAAAAATAAATTTTTTAGAGAAATAAAATAAAACCCTATGAATTTTATTTTACCAAATAAAATTCATTATATGCTCAATCGTCATCTATATGATATGATAACTATTAAGTTATTCCATTTGAATAATGGAGTGGATCTAACAATGACCCCTATAACCCTATGCATTCGCTATGAAGATCATTCATAAAATGGACCATATTCTAGCATGTTGATCATAGGGGATCTAATAGTTCATGATTCTGGTGATACGATGACTGAAAAAACCTACTCTATCTAGAGATACCACAATGAGGGTAGAACGATATTTACCCTTTATTCACACCTCAAGTAGGCCTTGGGTGTGAAACTGACACCGAGGGTAGCAAAATCTCATATATGGGAGGGATTAGCCATTATAATATTTGCAAGATTGGGAGATATGATAAAAAATTCAATAAAATACATAAAATATTATAAAAAAGAAAATAAAAATGTTAAACCCAGATATTTTATGAAAATAAAATCAAATAAAATTATTTCCTTGGATAAAATTTGTTGCACACAACACCGTGTTTTAACAAACCTGTAAAACTATTAATATTATCAATTCAACACATCCTTTATTTCATACCAGTTAAAAACCAAATAGCGAATAGGAATATAAAAATTTAAAATATAATTTATCAATATTTTATATAATGAAAACATATTGATAAAAAGGTTATTGATTTTTCTATAATTCCCTTATATGTTTTTAAAATATTATTTTCTCAAAAAATTTATTTTTATTAATTTTCTTTAACAAAAAAAATAAAAAATTTTGTAAAAAATATTTAGAAAAATCATTTCATAAATCGTCTTGTTGAAATTATTTATGTCGAATATTTGGTATTTTTAAGAAAATTATTTTTTTATGAATAGTGAAAATTATTCTTTTTCATTGAATATTTCTTTTTCATTTACATAATTTTTCTGATTAAATTGGGTTTTATATGGTTTTAAAAGAAAAAAAATAATAAATTTTATATTTATTAATAAAAAAATTTTCTTTTGAATCACATTAATGTTGAATTTTTAAATAAATTATTTTTAAACAATTAGACATATTTCATATGAAAACATCTATTTCATCACATCTGTAGGTATACATTTAAAATAATATTTCCCACCTATGTGAATTAAATTTTTAAAAATGTATTCTATATTTTAAATCATGATAATTTATATTATATAATATTTAAAACTTAATTTCAACACAAAATGAATAGTAAAATAGTATAAATTAATTATAACAGTTTAGGTTAAAATCTGTTTATGAGTGGTTAAACAAAAAAGATAAGGGGTAAATCAAATATAAACTTATGAAAACCCAATTTTATATCCGTATATAGATCTTACCACCAATAAGTTCATATATTGTCCCATTTTATATACTTACGTCTTCCAGAAAATGTGGGGACATTTATTCTTCTCAAAACATTCATGTGTATCCTGTCCCCCACTTATAAAAGGACATACCATCTACTATGCTATTTAACATCAAAAACACTTAGTTAAGGATAATAGCTACCAAAAAATATTTTTTATATACCTCACCACATCCTATATTAAATTTTATAATGTTAAATCCAATCTATGATGAATTTAGGTTAAACCTAAAAAGGTTTTCCAAAGAGGAGGTATTGTTTTTAACAACATGTTATTGTTTTAGTTATTTTTACTCCATAGAATATTATTATATTATTATGATATAATGAAAACAATATATATCATAAAATAAGAAATTATTATTTTAATTTCATAACATTTATCCGTCACCACCTCCATAAAATGTGAATCAAACTTATCGATCGTGTGTACGGTGGGCTACCGCCACACAATCGATGTTATTCATTCCCAATTAACACCAATCATAAAAATATGTAATTATCAATTTATTGTTTGTTTTTTAAATTTAATATATTATAATACTTATTTAATTATAATATCTCATATACCATCATACATTCCATTCTATAGGAATAATATATCATCGGTCATGTGTACGGTGGACTACCGCCACACATAGCCACATGATTCATTATTCATGTAAATTTTACATGAAAGGTAATATAGATGATTTTAAATAAAAATATGTGATATATATGACATAAAAATTATTCATCAATGATATTTTGTAGTTTAGTTTTTTCTCATTCCATCCATCAGGAAAACGGAAACAATGTTTATGTGTGTGTATCGTCTACCATCTCCATAAATGGTGTATTTTTTCTATATATAATTTTAATAGTTTAACATAAATACTTGTATACTTAATATATATTATATTAATATCTTGGTATTAATTTTGATATTATGTATCCATGGTCAATGTAAGAGAACAAATAATAAAAATAAAAAAATACATTAGAAACTAAGAAGTTATTTATCAAAACATGGAATTAACATGGAATTGTTAATAAATAAGTAAACAAATATCATAAGTAAATTAACTATACCCTGATATATGAATGTATTTAATGATAATAGATGTATAAAATGAATATATTTATCACACGGGAGGTTCAAACATGTATAATGTAATTCTTGACTTAAGGTGAGAGATTTGTGTCTCAATTAGTCTTTTTTATGATGTGTATATCCACACCCTTTGAAATCTAATATCGTTAATTTATATATACTAATGATATTTTTTGATTCATTTTATTTTATTCCTTTATGGTTCTTAAAATTCAATTTTATGAATTTAGTAAGTGTTTGATGATACAATCTAATCTATTACCATAATGTTTTATGTTTGTATGTCGGATGAGTAAATACTATGATACAAATCTTAATAAAATCATGAATTTTCTTCTCCTCTAGTTAATTAATTTGAATACATGGAATCCCTTCATTTTCATATCTTAGTGTAATATTTATTTCAAATTATGTTTTCAGGAAAAAAAATGAATTTATCTCTCTCTTCACTCGAAAATTGTTTTTCTTCCATATACTTTTTTTCTAAAAAAATGTCTCAATGAATTTTTTTTAATACTATCCAATAACTTTTAAAAATTAATTTTACCATTATTTAATAAATTTAAAAATAATGAAAATTGAGTCTTCATGTTACTTTTTTTTAAAATCCCATTATTATTTTATCAAAAATATGAAAGGAATATTTTTTCGGAATAATACTGGAATTAATTTCCCACCAGAAAAACGAAAAAATGTTTTAAAAAATCATTTATAATATTCAACATTTACTTTCAATGGAACAGATTCCCAAAATATTTTTGAAATTTTTAGTTTTAAAAAAATTCAAATAAATGTTATTTTTTTATGGAATGTTCCAATAAATGTTTTGAAATAATTTTCCATCTAAGATAGAATACATTAATATTACTTATACATTATTGGATATAGGATCCAAAAATACCATTCTTATTTTATCTATTTATGGTTTATATTTATAATTCAATGATGTTTATTAAACCTATTTCTATTCCATGTGTTATACCATGATAAAATGATTCTTAAACCTGATTCTCTTTACATGAGTTATACTTTTATGAATTGACAAATGATTATGAAATCTGTTACTTTTCCACATGATTTTTCATGATGAAATGTTTATGAAACAAAATTATTTTCATGCTCACTAATATAATTAATGTTTAATAATTTTCTCAAAATCATATGTGTGATTTTCATTAGGTAATATGTGTGACCCATGTATTCTTCCAATGAATTAGGTAAAATATTGATATCTAATGTGATAAACATGAATAGAATGGGGGTTAAACCCGGTTTAGTAAGGCAATTTGTCCACTACGATCTTATTAGGAGTGAATCTGGACTACTACTATTGTTTATTGAGTGTACCCATTCCACTATGATAGGATCAAAAACGTTCCTTAAATATAAGGAAATGACTTTCTATGATTATGTGTGTGCCCCAAATCTATGTCTTATGAAACTTTTATGTTCTCATGGATCATGTTAATTGATTCCATTATGATTAATGTCATATGAACTGCCAATATTGACATCTTGATTGTGGTTTATGATCACTGATATGCATGATATTGTTTTAAAATTATATTCTAATGTTCTAAAACCCTTATTCTCATTATATATTAATATCTCTCTTGAATAACTTTGCTTAGAATCTGGTCTCACCTAATCCTATGTTTCATTTCCCCGGGTAATGATAAAAGGTATTATTTATAATATGTATAAAAGAGTTATAGTTGTGAATAACATAGTGGGATATGATGTTCCTCACATATGAACTACTTGTTTATGTTTCAAATTATCCAATGCTAGAAGACCTAAAATATTGAGGAAATAATCTTTATATTATGTAATGAATATTCATCATTAATATATACTTTTTATATAAGAGAAGATTCGGTCATTAACTTTCTTAACATAGTAAAGCGTGGATGACCATTGAAATCTAGAATGAGAAAAAAATTATACTTATAAATATATGTCAAAGGATAAGTTTAAGGATAACTAAATGAATATGATAATTTCATGAATTTTAGTAAAGGATTTATTGAGTAGTTTATATATATTAATATCCTTATTCAGATACTACAAGTGGATATGGTTCTATTAAAGTGGTACTTAAAGGTAATAATATCAAAATGGTTGCATTTCTCTAGACTAAATCATCACATTGTTCATCAAAATAGGTTGTACATCATACCTGGTTTGACACTCCAAGAGAATATTCCTTCAAAATTATCAAAGTCTTTATGAACATTAAATATGTAAATAGAAGATGACTGTGAATGACCTATGATAAAACTAATATTTCATATATTAAAAGTATTTTTTTAGTATTTAGCCATCTTATAATTCATTTTTCATGATTTTTTCATTAACCACTATGATTATTTTTCCTTACACTATGAATCATGGTTTTTTTCAATGGCTAGAACCCAATATAACCATTTTAATGGTGAGTATGACTGAAAATACAATGATTTTCTTCCTATATATATAAATTTGTGGGATATTGAATGAAAGATATCAATAAAATATACACACAAAATTTTCATTATATTAATCAGGATGAAATTACTAACAAAAAAATGTGGGAACAATATTCTATTGAGTCTTTCACAAGGAAACATTCCATATTATTTTAGTAATTATGATAATAAACATGTTTCTAAACAATGGATCTAGAAAATTGGAAAAATATTTATTATTCTCTAATTTTTTTATAATGAAAGCACCATTTGTTCTATCGTTTTGATGGAT
This sequence comes from Viscum album, assembly GCA_963277665.1. Classification (NCBI taxonomy): domain Eukaryota; kingdom Viridiplantae; phylum Streptophyta; class Magnoliopsida; order Santalales; family Viscaceae; genus Viscum; species Viscum album. Next base: position 1,937,285,167 of record OY728132.1, read on the forward strand.
AAGAATATACATGGTGGAATATTATCAAGAATTTTCATCAAACAGATGAAATTTACTGCATGGATCGGGATGTGTTTACTAAATTATTTTTCAATAATTTTTTCCCTCATATTATTCATGTGAAATTGGTGGAGGAATTCCTTCTAATAAATTAGAATTATGTTTAATATGTGTATACCAATGAGGAAAATATTATAATACTTGTGAGGTACCCTTATGGTATTATCATCTAAACTAAATTTGAGGTTTATTGATTATTTAGTGGATTAAAACCATGTCCTTAATTGGTGTTGTTGACAAGGAAATTCAGTTCAAAGGGGAAAATAATTCATTGTGAGTTCATGGAAGAAAGGGGTATTTGGGTTACCAATAGGTTTAATTATTGGGAAAATAAAATAATGATGTAATTTAAAGGAAAATCTAATAACCATGGAAAAAAGAAGATAATCATTCCATCATTTTCATAGTGTGGAAGGAACATGGAAAAAAATTATGTTAAGGGGACTCGCAAATATTTTATGTGCTTGAAGTATGGTCATTAGAAAATTGATTACTAAACTGATTTGAAGAATTTATCTTATGATTAAAATTGAGAGAAATATAAAAAGATTTCACCATCCAAACATAAATGTTTCAAATGGAAATAGTTTATAAATTTTGCTAATAAGTGCCCAAATATTGAGGTTAATTATGATGATCAATGTCATTAATATATGAATACAAAAAACATAGGGAAATATCTTGTGATAAATATTTATAGTAATTGGTTTGATATCAATGTTGTTACAGGGACACATACCATATAGTCTAGATCTACTATCGTTTTATTTGACAATATATCAATCCATTATTTCATATCCGAAGAATTTAATAATTGTATCAAGGGAAAAAACAAACAATTAGATGTAGAATTAAGAGTGAAAATCGAAAATGGTATAGTGATTATATCTCATGTATATGATACTTATCTAGTTTGAGTTTTGGATAATGTGATTACTATGAATCTTGATATTCTTCTTCTAGTTGAATTTTATGATATCATTGTTACCGATTTTATTTCTCAAGATAAATCCCAAATTAATTTCTAAGAAATCCACGAAATATTTCATATATCAAACCAACATATGATTTTATATCATTGTGATGATAAGTAAGAACTTATACTTGAAATATCAACCCTTTTATGGGTTTTTATTCCTATAAAAAGAATCATTTATCTCAAATTGTTGGGAGTAACTATACATTCATGATAAACCTATTATGTTGGCGTTTGTTGATATACTTATTGATGATTTTCTTAACCGTCCTCCAATACGTAATGTTTTTTTCTTAATATAACTCATATATGGTTCCTCTCTCTTTACGAATACTCCCAATATAACAACCCTAATTGAGTTGTTAGAATTAAAGAAGAAACTCTAGGAGAACAATTATGATTGATTCCTTCTACCAAGATTTTCACATTATGGTACACTTATTATTCAAAAAAATCAAAAATAGATTTAGTTGACTCTGTATTAAATATGAATGGATAAACAAGATCATGATCAAGAAAAACATCCTCTTCTATCTATTGAATAACTATTTCATAAACTGTGTGCAACTCCATACATCTTTAATAAATACATTTAATATGGATATCATAGATTATGGGTAAAGAATGTGGATATACCCAATATATAATTCCATACAAGGTATGTAAACTATGAGTACTTAGTCATTCCAATCAGTCTTACTAATCCCCCCATGATATTCATGGATATAAATAATAGAGTCCTTTGATATTACCTTGATTATTTTGTGGTAGTCATTATAGATGATATTTTTATTCACTCAAATAAAAATGATCAGTAAGATGATCATGTGGGAATTTTACTAACGACCCTAAATAAGGATAAAATATATTAAACCCATACAATTTATGAATTTTAGCTACAAAAATCATTCATTTTTTGGTCATAAATTCTACAGAGAATGTATTCTAGAAAATATATTGATGTTAAAGGATATTGAATGTTGTCCCAGAATAATAAAAATGATTTAGATCCATAGTTTTATTGTTTTAGAGGTATATTATCAATGGTTTATTGATTATTTAGAACTTATATCTAATTAAGTCACCATATTAACTCCAGAGGGAATGATTTTACTCTACATATGTTAATATGAGGGAAATTTCAAGGATTTGAATGGAGGATTAGTCAATGCAGATGTTTTTAAATTAAACTACAAAATATAAGGGTATGTAATCTATAGTGATTCATCATATAGGGGATTGGGTTCCATTCTTATAAATAGTTATATTTTTATATGTTATTCCACCTGAAAATATATTGTTCAAGAGATAATTAAAAAAACTCATGATTTGGAGTAACATGTAATAATTTTTTTACTGATATGGATTAATTATATTGTTTTGGGAAAAGTGTTATTAATACAGTGATAAAAAAATTTGGTGTATATATTTATACATAATTTGTTGAATATAAAGTAGATAATATGGTTATATCTAACTAAATATTATAACACCTCAATATATTACCACATTGGGAAAGAGAACAAGGTAGCTACTACTTTGAGTTGAAAGATTAATGCTAGCCTGTACAGGATGAGGATCAGAAAAGATCGAATATTTATATATTTTAATATGATGCATCAGAAAATAATAAATCAATGAGATAATTATTATCCTGATCAATTTATGGATCAACCACTTATCTATTTGAATAAAACATAGGAAAAAATAAATATTAAGAGTAGAAAAATAATTTTAGAAATGTTCATGAGTTTTTCCATGATAATGATGGAATATTATGATTCTGGAACCATGTATGTGTTCTATCTAGACCATATTTGAATGAGTTACTAGAGGTTTATCATATTTCATCACTAAGTATTCATCCTATAAGTTTGATGATGTATAGATATTTGAAATTTTATTTCCAGCGAGATGACTTGATGAGAGATATCACTACGATTGTATCTCGATGCTTAGTTTGACTGAATGTTAAGGGTGATAGACAAGATTATAAGGGGATGTTACATCCATTACCAATACAATAATTATAGAAACTCAATATTTTCAATCTTATATATTACATATTCTTATATTAATATTTAATAAAATAGAGAAACCCATTCTTAAGGACTGTAACAGTTTAGTTCCTTTGGAGACTAGGTTTCAAATATTCTAATTTTACAAAATTTATTCAACATCTCACATATTGATCATCCATTTTTTTAAACATCCCAATAATAACCTATTCAAAAATTCTCTTCAAAGACAATGAAAAGGAAACATAATAATGGGTGATCATATATTCCTATTATAGGTAAAAAAAGGGAGATTCATAAGAATAATATGAACATAAGGGAATCATAACTTAAGAATAACATTTTAAAACTGTACCCTACATGTCAAGGATAATAATATTCAGTCATGTAAAAAATATTGTCAGTTTATAAGACATAAATTGTAAGGGATTCAATGATAATAAACCATGATATCATAAAATTAACCCAAGGAATTGAATTGTGGCATTGATATAAACATAGAAATTAATTCCCATAATAGCCAAGTCTCAATTTCAATTATATCATAATGGAAAGGGTTAACTACACCACCCTTCATAGTTTTCAAGGTTTTATCCAAATACAATCATTATGTACAAGGTCCCTTCCTAATCTGGTTACACTCCCCATTACATTCATGACTATCTCACGAGATATAAATCATTACCCAATTCATTTGAGAGAGATCCTAGTCCCACCTGTCTCATAAGGAAAACATATATATATGTTCCACAAGATCAAAAAACATTAATTATATCACAATCCATGAAAATAAATAGGTTCCATAAATATTTTATTATATAAAATCTATGGAAAAAGATATCGGTTTTATAACTGTTTCATCATTTCATTGTTGCATAAACCATTGAAAAAAAATTTGGTTTCATAAGAATTTTATAATCATGTAACCCATGGAAGAGAAATGGGTTTCATAAACATATATTCATTATATTATATTCACATGAAGAATAATAATATTATCTTTAGTTTATAACATCACATGACCATAAATTTCATGATAGGATTTCATCACATATAAAAAATAAATTCAAAATATAAATAACATGGAACGTTCTTTGAGGAAAATAAATTTTATTTGAAATTCTATTATGAAGCAAAAAAAATCGTAAAATATTCTGTAATTCATTTTATTTGAAAATAATCATGAAATCATATATAAGAAACTATGAAAATTATTTCAAAACCTTTCTTGATGAAAATATTCTTTTGTATTTCAAATTTTTTTTAAAACATATAACCTATTGAAAATCAATTTCCTTGAAAGAAATATTGAAAAGTTAAAAATTAAGCTTTAAATAAAACAACTTCTAAAAACTCTATTCATTCCATACATGTAATAATAATTTTATTTTTATATTTTTAGTTAAATCAAAATGGTCATTTTTTGTAAAATGAAATTAAGATTATATTATAAATATTTGTAAAATTAAAATATGGGTAAAATATTCTTTATTTAATAATATCATAAATATTTTCTTTTGGAATACTTTTTTATTAAACATGGTTTTGTTATAAAATGGGTGTTTGACTGAAGAGAGATATACAGATAATTCTTAAAAAAAATCTTTTAAATAATGAGTACATAAAGAGATGATAATGAATAGGAAACATGTATTTTTATGATACTAGTATAGGATAAAAAATTTAATTATTTTTGTGTAAAATTTATCATAATATTTCATCATTGGAAAGATAACAATAAAAAATACCGACAAATTATTAGATTGTAACACAAAATCCTTACCACTTTGGTAGCATTGAATTTTAAGACCAATTTATTAATAACATTAAATGAAACACAAAATAGAATAAGAACAATAAAATTCATGATTTTACATGTAAATTTTTATTTATATGTTCTTTATAAAAACAAATGTTCATATCATAACATATATCTCAAATAAAGAAAATTAAGAGAAACAATTCCGTATTAATTTTCTAAATTTTAAAATATAAACCCTCTTAAAGGGAGATAAGAAAAATGGATATTTAAATCATAATTATTTTTAGTAGAATAATCATAAAATACATTCCTAGGATTTATATAGACTACATTATATAATTAAATTGTGAATATGGCATGTACCACACAAATTTAATGAGTGAGATGGGAATCCCATACCTTAAGTATCTATATCATTCATACAGGTTAAAAACACTAATAAAATAAAAATAAGATTATTAAAAAATATTTACTAACCATAAATATATACGTCAGACCATAATCTATTTTTCTATGACATTTTATTACCCATTTATTAAAAAAATTCATGTTAAAGTATTGTTTCAAGAAATTACTGGTTTGTTTTTCATGAATCATTTGATTTTTTATTTTTGGCCCCCTTACATTTATCATGGTTCCATAATATGAAAAATAATAATCATCAAATATTTATCATATTTATACATAATTAATTTTTTATGACCAATCATGAAAGATGGTTTTTATAAATAAAGACTTTTTCAATAATTGAGAAGCTTTGTCCTACGTACACCTTAGTAACGTTTCCATTTTTTCAAAAAAAAATTATTGAAAAGAAGGTATGTAATAGTTTTTCTTTAAAAATGATAATAATATCACAAATAACATATTATTTCTTTAAATATAAATATCGACCATCTATTATGGAAATGAAAAAAGAGAGTCATTTCCCTTCATGACAGTTATACTTTACATATACAAGAACGAAATTATCATTTTTCAATGAGTTAAATGATAATAATGAAAGATATATATCATATTTTATGAGAGATAAATTTTTCACTAATATCATAATTCTTTTACTAATATCACATATATTCAATAATATTATCCATACTATCATTCATATAAAGTGTTAGTGAAAATAAATCAATTTGCTTTGTGAAGTGGTAGTCTAGCATACAAAGGAACGATGTTATCATATCCTATAAATATTATAAAGAAAAAAATATTATATGATATAATGACACTATATGTATAAATTCTTTATATATATCATATATATACTTTATATCCATCATTAAATAAAAATGTGATATATTGTAATGGGAAGATGAATAAAACTAGTTCGCGAGGGGGTATTCCACCATAAACTAGAATTATTTTTTCATAACACATTTTATGGATACGAATATTCTTTTATGTCATCAAATTCACATAAAAACATGTGATTATTTTATATATACTGAGGTTGTCACATTTTTATGTTTTAATATGAACTTAATTAGGTTGAGGAAGAAAAAAATATTAAACATCTCACTGAAGAATGTTGCCATTTTTTGGGTATCCTTCTTATGTTTTCACAAAAACATTTACTAGGGTTTATTTCTAGAAAATATAATAAATATATAAAGATATTAGGGAATTTGGGATGGTATTTGGTTATATATTGAATGAATAAAATTTTTTTAAGCTGTGAATAATTGGGAGATGGATAGGCCTTTTATAAGTGAGATGAGTGGGACACTAGTAATTTTGCAAAATAAACAGGTTAACCAACATTTATAAAATTTAAATTGGGTAAAAATATGGTATTATAGAGCCTCATAAATAGTAGGTTAGAAACATTAACTTATAATATATTATAGGTTAGTGATTAGGTTATTTTAACCCATATATTTTCGGTTTAACCCCCAATAAACCCACTTTTACTTTCAAAATGGCAAATAATTTCTAGTATATTTACTATTTATTATGGTAAAAAATTAATATAATATTTTTCAATAACATAAATTATAATGATTTCAAATATTGAATTCATTTTTTCAAATTCCATTAACTCAAGTAGAATAATATAATATAAAATTAATCTTGTTAAAATTATAAGAAAGCAGGTTTTCGAAGAACCTGAATGGCCCAATGGCCTATTTTGTATTCATTTTTGATAATCCCCCTTTTTAGGGTTTAAGGATAACCCTTACATGGCCCTTACTCTTCATTATTTTATATGACCCGTAGGTCTTAGATGAAATAATCCAAAAGTTTATAAACATCTAATATCAAAATTTATTATAAAAAAGATTCCAATGAATTAAAATGTAATTGTACATATATAATTTAACTAATTTTAATTTAAAACCAACGTAAAATATAATATAACTTCAAAAATAATAAAAATGGAAATTAATTTTACAATTATAATTTAGTATTTTTTACTATTCTTCAAGAAAAAAACATTTTTGAAAATTATCAAAAATTCACACAAGGAAGATTTTTATAACATTATTTAATAAATGAAATTTATTTTTTAAATTGAATTTTTCTAAATGTTTAAATCATTATTTGTAAAATTATATTTAAAAAATACAACCAAATCACTTTTTAGAAAAATACATTTTTTAAGCATAAGATGGAAATTATTCTCATCTCTTGTATAAAAAAAATAGAATTAATTTTAAACAATTTATTGATTATTTATTATATAGATTTACTTAAAATATTTTTCCAAAATTTATTTATTTAACTTATTTGTGTAAAATATTGTTGTGTTCAAAAAATTTAGTTTTTCATAAAATTATTCCCTTTAATTTCAAATGGGTTTTATTTCAATTTCTAATTAAAATTTCTCTAATTTATAGATAATCTATAAATGTGAATGATATATGGCTAATAAATTATTTAATCATAATCATAACTATTATTCCTACACCAAGGTGATAAAAATCATTTTGGATAATAATTTCTTAACATTAAACAATGTTTCATTTAAATAGGGTATTGTATGTAACACAACAAAAACTCTATGTTACATGTATCATAAAATTACAAAATGATTAATTTTATTAATTTTATTTTAAAAAATATATTTTTAAAAAAATTGGTGTAACATTCTACCCCCTTAAAATTAATTTCTCCATAAAAATTTAACAAGGTCATTAAAGGTTCAACATTTTAAAATTCCTTTATATAATCCCACTTCATAAAAATGGTTTATAAGAAACCCTCTCTAAAGTGATAATTGTGTGTGAAAAAACCATTTGGTAAAACATATAATTGATATAAAATTTGGTGAAAATTGGTGGTTTATGAAAACATGGACATATATTAGCAAACAAACACTAGAATAATGATGTAGAGTGATAGAGAACATTGATCACATGAAAGTTAGTGATCTAGAGAAGTTTAACAAACCCATATCAAAAAATAAAAGTGTAATTAAAATGAAATTTGATATCATCAATGATAATTCTAATATAACAAAATTATATTTCAATATCCTTTTCCTATTGTTTGGGATTTACTTTTCTATCTAGACTCAAAATATACCAAAATTTACTTGATAAATTTTTCTTTCGTTGGAAATAATTCACTATTTGGTTGTGCATTGATCAATTTCTACTTCATCTCTTAATCTAAGTGAGTTTTTTCCTATATAAATAATTAAATAATATCTATAATATAATGGTAAGTTATTCCTTATATCTCTAGTTAAAAAAAGGTTATTATTGGTTTTCTAAAATTGGAAAATATCCAGATCCTAAAGTAATTGTTTAATGTCTAAACCTTAGAAAAAGTTCATCTTAAACCTTTCCATAACTAACTAACCTTATAATCCTTCCAAAACTAAAACTGTATAAAGAGGTTCACAAAATTTCTCCAAATAAACTTCTCATTATTCCTATATATATATATCATAAAGTTTCTCTAGATTGTCATATAAAAAAAACATGAGAATAACTTCATCATGCATTCTCTTGAAACATGGTAAAAACCTAAATGACCCTAAAAACTAATATAAAGAAAAAATTCTTCATTATTCCTTACATAAAAAAGTGATTATTGTATATATTAATTAAATAAAAAAATTGTGTACTCCGTCAATGATAGCATAATCATATTTTTCAACAAATCAATAATTATTACTAATGTAATCAGTATTATCCAATGCACTTAGTCATATACAACAGCCCTTTATAACCACATTATTATCTAAGCATAATAAACATATTTAGGTTCATATTCCCTTAGTCAAAGTATCACATATCTATTAAATCACTTTTTTATTCCATAATTACTATTTAACATATTATCGAAATAATAAATTAAAAAAAAATATACTAAAGAATATTTTATATTTAATGATTAGTCTATTTTATTCTTGAAATCAAATACATAATCACTTTAATCGTCCTACTTCCTTCTCAAACAATTAACTAGGGTTAATCATCACATTCCTTAACACTTATTTTCTTTCATATGTCATTTTTAGTCCCTTAATCATTTTAAATATTACTATTACTCCTCAATCATTGATAATTATTTTCATGAGATTTTTCATTTAAACGTTGATTTGAAAAATTATCATTCCTTCCACATTTTAAACATTTAACAATTGATGAAACTATAGCGATACCATTAATATCATCCATTGCATTGACCAAAATTTTCATTATTATTTTTCAATTACTTTCTTTAGGTCATTCTTTTCGACACCAAAAATATATTCTCATCCCTCTAAGACATTATAATCAGTGCTTAATCCCATATTCTTTACATATAATAAACTGATTATTATTTCCTCCATGGTCTCTAAATCCTAAAATCTCAATAAACTCTATCCCTCTCTTCTTTGGTTAGTCTTAGATTTGTATAAGGTGTACATTCTTAACAATATTTTTCGATAACTGATTTGGAAAAATATCAACATCCTTAACACAAATAATTGTCCCATTTGCATACTCTTCAGAAAACATCCCATCACATTCAATGTTATCCTAATTTCTTCTAGTTCCCTCCATTGACTAAAACAAAAAACATAGTGATTGATACACTAATCGTTGTGGAAAACTATATAATCAGAATAAAATTATATATAATACTTATAGATCAGGAAAATTTATATTTAATCTAGGAATACATAGACTTGTCCTAGGGAATTCATCATTATCATATATTTAAATACTTCATGCTGATTTATTAAGAGTTTATGAATTTTCAAAGAATTTTTATTGGGTGTGTCAAACGAGTTGTGCAGTAAGGCCTATTTTCATGAACAAGGTGATAATTAAGACCAATGTAATGTGGAATTTTTATAGTTATTTATCCTAGGCATGTTTGTTTCATATCTACAGCCACTTATAGTATTTAAATTTGGATTTTATTTTCTAGAAACTATTTACTCAATCATTTAATTAAATTACATGCCATATTTCTTTTCTTTCACTCAATAATAGAATTATCCTTATTAAAATTCCAATAAATATCCATGAAAATATCCATATGAATCTCACTAAGGTTTTATTATCCTATTATACAAAGGTTAACTAAACCCCAATCTGGTATAAAAAATAGAATCCTAGGATATTCATACATTGATATCATACCTTTAAGATTAATATTAAATACAATTCCAAAACCCTCACACGAGGGTCATAATAGTTTAGTTTTATTGGAGGCTATGTATGTAATATTATTATTTTGTGAAAGATATTACACATATCACATAATTATATTCCCCTTTTGTAATCACCACAAATATACCCTAAATAAAATCTTTCTTAATAACCTGAGGAATTGAAATAGGAGAATATTTACCTCAGTTTCTCATTAAGGGTAAATAAGAGAGATACATAAGAATAACATGAACATAAGGCTATGAGAAAAAAGTAATAACATTTAAAATTCATACCCAAATTAGAACCTTTTCTTTATAACCTATAGACAAGAAATACAAGAAAGGGTGATCTCATATTCTCATTAAGGGTACACAAGAGATATATGAAATGATAATCAAGGTATGTAATCTCCTAATTTTTTGAATGTTCTTCCATGTATCCCATAAAGATCATTATCTTTTTTTCACTGAAAAAAAACTCTAAAAAATATTCATATGTTGTGGAAAGGAAACATAAGAAATGGTGATATCAAATACCTGATAAAGGTTAACAAGGGGATACATAAGAATAAAATGAACATAATGTTATCATAATAGAGGCATAACATTTGAAAAACCATACCTAAATATCAAATATCATAATCATGAGTCCTAGAATAAATATTAGTTTTCCATAAGACAGGAATCATAATGTAATGACAGGACATGGGCCATTAAAGTATGAATTTGGAGTAATACGTATAATTTTTTCATACACATAATGAAGAAAATAATTTCCATAGTAGTAAATAATCACTTACAATGTAATAATAGTGGAATGGGATCAGTCCCAAAACCATTATAGTAGTCAAGATTCACTCTCAAGACCATAATAGGGGGTAAATCCCCTTACTAAACAAGAATCACTCCACATTATAGCCCTATATATCTCATGAGATATAAATCATTACCAAATTCATTAGAAGTAGATATAGGTCACAATCATAATATAATAAAAATTATATATATGTATCCCATAATATCATAAAAATTCACCTTATCATTTCCCAATAAATGAAATGTATTTCAAAAACATTTCATTATATCATATCTTCTGAAAAAATTGACATGTCTTATAATCATTTAGTTATTTTTTCAAAGTATAACCCATGGAAAAAACAAGTGCTTAATATGAATTTTATCATTGTATATTCTATGGAATATAAACAAGTTTCATGAATATATTTTTATCATTATCCATGCAAATAAGTAATAATAATAATAATGTCCATGGTTTATATCCAAAGAAAGGAATTAAATATATCAAGGGATATCTTATTAGATGGAGATTGATTAAGAAAGATAAATTAATTGGAACATTTCATAATGAATAAAAATGTTCATTTAATATCATTTTCAAAAACTAAAAAATTATAAAAAAAATTATCGAAATCCATTTCATTGAATATAACCTTGATAACTTATAAGGAAATATTTAAAAATCATAAAAAAAAATTTAAAGAAAATATCAATTTCTCAGAGAAAAACATTTTAAGACCTAATAAATTTTGAAAACCCTTTTTATTGGGAAAAAAATTAAATCTAATAAAAGAATATTGAAATCTAAATGGTGATAAATTCAATTCATGAAATACACATTACAATGATGATTCATTTCACATTTTCTTTAAAAGAAAAATTGGAATTATCTAAATATTAAGTAAAGATTATGGTGAAAAAAATAATTAAAAATTAAATATTGTTAAAAAAAATTATTTAATAAATACTTTTGTAATGTTTAAATCAGTTCTGAAATAAATTTTCTAAAACATTTTTTTTAGTAAAAATTATTTTTGACCAAAGGGAGAAATAAAGATTATTTTTAAAAAAAATTATCTAATGAGTATATAAAGAGAGAAAAATGAAAAAAAACATGTATTGTCATGAAATAACTATAGGAGAATAAAATACATATGTTTCATTTAAAATGTAAACCAATATTTCATCATCGGAAACATTGTTATAAACAATCCCGATAAACGACGAGATTGTAACCTGAAATCATTACAACTTTGGAATCATTGAATTATAAACCCCATTAAAGAATAAAATTAAATGAAATATAAAAAATGGTAATAAATTAATCCATGATATTACATGTCAATGAGGCTGTATATACACCTTTTAAATAATATATGCTCATAACAAAACATATGTGGAAAATAAGTCAAATTGAGAAAAAAATTATGTTTCTCAATTTTTATCTTTATAACCATTATCCCCATGAAATAAAGATCATTAAATGGATATATAAATCCAAATAATTTTTTGGGAGAATATTAGTAAAATAAATTCATTGAGAGTATATACACTACATAAAAAAATAAGTGGTTAATATGGAATGTGTCTTGTAAAAGAAAAAATTGAGACATCAATCCCTTACCTTAAGTCTTAAATACCATCATACAGGTTCAAAAATACTATATAATAAATAAAAATATATTATTAATATATTATATAAACCTAAATATATATATATATATATATATATTATACCTTATATGAATTAATTATGATATTTTATTAGTCTTTTATTAACAAGTTAATCTCAATGTTATGTTTCTGGTAATATGTTATTTGTTCTTCTTGATTTTATGGATTTATTATTTTTGGTCCTCTTAAAATTTTCAGTTTTATATCATACCATGAATAAGATAATTATCTTATTTATCTTATTTTTAAATTATTTATAATTTTAAATTAAGTAATGAAATATAATTTTTTGAAATGTAGTATATTACAATCATAGAGATGATTTATCGTATATACAGATGAGTAACATTTCCATTTTTAACAGATCATTATGGATATAAGGTAACTAATATTTTTTCCATCCAAAATGATCAAAATATAGTAAATAGAATATTATTCTTTTAAATATACATATCATAAATATAGTGTGGGGGTTAAAAGTGTAAGTCACATTTCTTCATGAAGCTGGTAGTCAACACATACAAGACCGATATGTAGATTTAAAAGAATACATAGGTATAATTATGTTCTAAATATCATATATAAAACTTCATATCTATCAGCATACCCATCTATGATATGTTGTAATGGAAAATGAATGGCATTGGGCCGCGAAGTGGTAGTCCACCATAGAAAAAAATAATGATTTCATTACCAATTTGATGAATATAGATATGGTTGTATCTAATGAACATAACATAAAAAATTATGCATATTAAATATAGCTATTTATTTATATTATCTTGGTTTAATATGAATCTAAGAATGTGCAAGATGAAATAATATTAAATCGCCCATTTAAGAATGTTATATTTTCATCGGGTATCCTTTTTAATTTTTTACTAAAATCTTTCCATGGTTATAATTTTGTGAAACATATTCCTTATATAATGACATGATTGATGTTTATAAGAGATTAGGGTGTTTACATGACCAGAAAAAAGTTTTTAATGTTTGAATATGAGAGGAGATGGGTGGCCTTTTATAATTGATCATTGTGCCACACTAGAAATTTATGAAAATTAAAAGGTGTAACCACAAATCTAACATAAAAAGGGGGTTAGAAAATGGATTATAATGAATATTTAGTCATTTTATGTCATACATATATTCATAAAAGATAATTCTGGAAATTTTTAAGGTCATTTTAACCCATATCATTTTAGTTTAACCCCAAAGTAAACCCATTTTTGCATACTAACTGTAAATATGTTTTACTATATTTAATATTTATTATGGTTAAAATTTATTTTTATCCTATTATATAATATAGATTATTATTTTTCAAAATATGAATCCATTTTTCTTAAATCCTTTCACATAAGTGGAAAATCCTAATTTAAAATTAATCCCATTAATGTGAAAAGAATGTTGGCTTTCAAAGAGAAAATGTTTAAATGTTTAGAATGCTTTATATCAAACACAAATATAAAAATAATTAAAACTACATATATTAGATTAATAGATATATAATTTAAATAATTGTTCTTTAAAATAAATTTAAAATAGAATTTAACATAATGAATAATTTAAATGAAAAGGAATTTTACTTTTAACATTAAGTATGTTTCACTATTAATCAAAATTTTAATCTTATGAGAAAGTAACCAAAAATTTTAAAAAATTATGATATTTTTATTTATTTTTTTTCAAATAAATGTTTCAAGATTTTCAAAAATTACTTTTAAATAACTGTAGAATAAGCCGACAAAACCACTTTTTAGAGAAATAGTATTTTTAAGAATGAAATTGGGTTTATTTTAATCACTTATATAAAAAATAAATAGGATTAATTTTCACATATTTTATTCAATATATAATATATAAATTTAATCACAATCATCCAAATAATTTTTTTTATTTTTTTGAGATAAATAATATTTGTGTGCATAAAAATAATTTTTTCCTAAAAATTATTCTCTTTATTTTACATGGTTTTTTATTTATTTATAATTAATCGGTAACAAAGGAATTCATTATAGGTATATATATGTGTAAATTGTATATTCCATTATTTAGTCAATCATATCCATACCTTTTAGCCAAACAACATGGTTATAACTATCATCTAAACTTTTAATTTCTCAATAGTAAGCCCCCTTAAGATTAACGTCTTTATTTCATGTAATGAAAGATAAAATCAGTGTAAAATTTAATGTAAATTATTTAAAATATTAAATTTATTAAAAAAATATTTTGTAAAATATTAGTGTGTTTCAATAATATAAATTAGAAGATACCAATGTGGATTTTTTTTATCAAAATCCCAACAATTTTTAATAGGAATAATACTATATATGATATAGTTAATCACCTTACAATGTGAACACACTTTGTCACTATCAGATAATAAAACTATCTATATAATTTTTCTAGGATATATATTAATCATGTTTTATGATTTCATAGAGTACCACATTAAATTTTATATGATTCCGATCCCATGTTTACTATGATGTTTCAGAAAAGTATTCAAGATGCTCTTAAAACATAGTTGAGTTTCATAACTACATATCTCCTATGATAGCTGGTCAGCCTAAGAGAACAATTAAAACAATAGAAGATATGTTTAGATCATGTTCTCTATATTTTAAATGTGGTTGGGATAAATTCCATGATCTTATTGAGTTTTCATACAAAAATAGCTTTTACTCGATTATTCAAATGGATCCTAATGAATCCCTATAAGTAAATAATTGCATAAAAAAAATCCATGAATTTAAATTTATAAGGAAATAAATTTGGACTTCAAATAGATAATAAAATTGCATATAATGTTAGCTTCATTCAAAAACCCCTAAGGGAATAAAAAATTTGAGAAAATGTTATGTTTATAGTTGTCAAATTGATCTGAAATTTGATATTAGTAACAAGGTGTTTCTAGTAATTTCTTCACAGAAGAATGTAATAGGATTACAAAATAATGGAAAACTAATCTGAATAGATATTATTCCACGTTAAATTCTTCATCATACGGATACAGTATCCTATCGGTTGGCATTGCTACTAATCCTTTTTCGAGTTCACGATGTGTTCCACGAATCTCTCACAAGGAAGTACATAACTGAACCTTCACAGGTAAGGAACTCAAAATCCATACTAATAGAGAAAGATAATTCTTATGAGTAACAATTGGTGGAGATTCAATATCAAATAGAGAATATTCTATCAAACAATACCACTCACATGGTCAATGTTTTGTGTAGAACCAACAGATTGAGGAAGCTATAAGGGAACCTAAGGAAACGATGAGGCAACAGTATCCTCACCTATTTTTGATAGAATGATTAATCTAAAGGTGAAAATAAATTTTTACTTTTGTATAATTTAAAATCCTAATATTTTATAAACTAGTATCTTAATAAATTTAATTTCATTGATATCTTGTAATATACGCAACACTGAGTTTTAAAGAAGTGTGATAAATATTAAATAATTTTATTTAAAAATAACCCATATTACCTAGAAATTAAAAATCATGGAATGAATAGGATTAAAAAATAATTATTATTGTAAATGGTTTTATATAAATAATTTATATTGAAAAAAAAGAACTTAATTTTTAGTTAGGTCATTAAATGTTTCGAAAATATTATTTTCCAAAAAAAATGATTTTGTTGATTTTTTGGGAATAAATGAAAAAATTAATTTTTTATCCATTTATAAGATTTATATTATTAAATAAAATTAATATTTTTAGTCTACATGTAAAAATAATTTGAGGGTGAATATTTTTCATTTTTCCGAAGAGATTAATTTTTTTGATGAATAATGAAAATATTAGTTTTTATTGAAAATTGTATTTTCATTTAAAGATTGGGTAAGTATTAATTTATTTTAAAATTGTATTAAAAGTAATATTATTTAAATTATATATTTATTAATATAATTTATTTAATTAGAATCGATTTAAAATTTAATTTTTATATAATATCTTTTTAAACTTTTGAATTTTTTTTTGGAAACCTGATTTCTCATCCTGTCTATGGGATTAATTTTTAATAAACAATTTCCACTTATATTCATCTAATATTGAAAAAGTCATCCTATATTTTTAGTTAGAATAATATGTCTTATATAAAATTCTCATCATAATATTTGGTCAATATTTATTGTAAAACTGTAAATTTAATTTGTCATCATTAATTTTTAAAATGTTAACCTGAGGAATAAACTCACATGATAAGGGCTAAAATCAATAAGAGGCATATATAATAGAGATTTAAAATAAACATTTAGACTTAATCACCTCTAAGGTTCTATAATGGTCCATTTTGGATCATTTTTTAATCTGAAAAATAGTTGTACCATATATTCATTTTAAAAATTCTAAGTATGTCTGCTCTACTAATTTTAAAATTTCACCCCCTATCATCTCCTATTAACACTTCCAAAACCATTTGGGTAGGAAATATTAAAAAAATTATTCCTTACATTCCTACCCACATCTTGGACCCATTTTTTATATCGTAAATCCCTTCTTGGAAGGCAATTTTTTAAATCACAAGAGGTTGTATGAATAAAAGGTAATGTTTTTTTCTATTCATTTTTTTAATTATTCTTATAACACATGAAAATACTATTAAATTATGGTTATAAAAATATAATATCATATCCCATATACTGAGACACCAAATTCCCAAATAACTCTGCCTATCAGGTGTAGAACTTGTACTTGGAAAATTTTCCATATAGATGATGGTGTCGAAGGACATTCATAAAATATCTAAGATGATTGGAATGATCATTCTCCAAATTTGAGTTGATAAATATGCCTTTGGTTACCATGACTACAAATTTGTCTAGGAATTCATGAAACACATAGCTCATGAGTCCCACGAACATAAAATCCATATTCATGATACATAATGACATGAAAATGAACTCAAAATTATTATACCAATCTATAATGATAGTCTTTAGGATATATGAATATTTCCCAGCCAACTAGTAATATACAGGACAAAAAACAATTATATAAAATGAACTCACCACATTTAGCTGGTCAGAAAGATCATCTAACATAGGAAGAGGTTAATGATTCATGATTTGGACCTCATTTAACAATTTCTATTTAATACATAACCCCAAACTATCATCCACCATCATGTAAATGAACAATGGAGAACTTTATGGTAAATAAATAGGAAAGATGAAAGCCTTCTGCATCAAATCATATATCATAATCATCAACTCTTCAACTATGAAGTTTCTATATAATAATGGGAAAATTAAATCATAGAACCATGAAATTGTATATATATCCAAAACTCTACATCAGATCAAGGGAATATCATCCCAAAATCATTTAAAAAAACTTCCCAATACTCCCTGACAAACCATGAGTGTCCTCTACCCCAATGACCACTTATTCTACATAAATATAATCCAACATGGAATTAATTATCTCCACACATATACTTCAAAAATTACTACTCCTCTCTCTAATGAAAAATTAATTCTGACCATCCACATATATGAACATGATTCTCTTCAAGAATAATCTAATAAGAGAACACATTGAATTAATCCATTAAAATGTTAGGATTACATTATATGTCTATATCTGAAGTAATAACTAGTCCAAACAAGACTAATGTTACTCCATCATTGATCTACGCCACCAAGACACATCAAAAAAATTTATTTAACCTCCAATAGAAAAATTCAATACTAGGTATATAGAAAGCCTCTCTATATATAGTACTATAGTATCTAATATATTAGGTGAAATAATAGACTAAGAAGTTCATTAATAAAAAAAGTATAGAAAGTGTAGATTAATACATGAGAATACCTAGAGTGATCTATGGCCACATTGGAATTTCCTACTTCACTGCATACAATTGATCAAGACTAGATTTTCCATTTATCTCCTTATATACACCTCAATGACCATGCTTGGGTCAAGGTCCTTAAACTTAAGGAACATCCTGAGATCATCCTCTAACTTCTCCACCCCATCATAGAGGATCATAATCTAGATTTCACTATCTATGAAATAGCCTTATTAGAGATTAATTCTATGGCCAACTCCAAACTTGGTCACCCATATCGAATTCATCTTAAGTTGACACAAGGAATTATCATGACAATTTCAATTAAACCATCAGATGAAACACATTTTCCACATGAATCCATGAAAATCATGGGAACCACTAACCCCATAAGGTCATAAGAAAAGATATTTAGGTCGATTCCTTGCTGTTCAAAACCATGATGGACCTGATGCCTAGAACCTAATATTGGAAACCCTAATCCTATAGGAACCATATTGGATCCCTACTCGGTAAACATCCTCATGAGTGCATGTGATCGATAAACTCATCCTTCTTTTCGTCCCTTATATTTTTTAGCAATATAAAGGGAGTAAATACATTTTATATAGAAGGAAAAATTGATTCATAAAAACCTAATGCATGATAATCCTCATATAGAATGTGGTCTGGGGTAAATCACAATAGATTATTAAACATAATCTATAGATTCCACACAAACATACTCCCCTATAAAAGGAAATACTATCATTCCTCTTCATTCCATTGATTATCAATGAATGGAACTATTCATGTAACTCTTAATAGAATATTACCCATAAAATATCACCAACATTTTACTCACTAAGGTACAATACCCAGCACTAATGCAATACTACATACTTCTAACTGAATGATAGCGGGACTAAATACTCCTTGGTTCCCGGATTAAAATAACGGATATTTTGAGCTCCTCTATCCATATGTATATATATTGTTCTAAAATTCTACCCTCACACATCCCAAATGCCTTCTGTTAAAAATCATGAAATACCCTCTACCACTAATCATCATCCTAAATTAGGAAAACCCTTCGGTGATTAACCAAATAATCTTGTTGAACCTCCACTACAAGATCCACATGCGAATGATGACCGGGATAAATTGATGAAATGGGAATAGTGATTTCTTATATAGTGACTAAGGATATACATACATGGATATTACATATATTAATGTGAAAATTCATTACATTATTCAATCACATGGTTGAGAACCTTTATAATTTAGTGCCACTGGAATATTAAAACAAAATATTCTAATATAGTGGAGGATCTTAAATGTATCCCATAATGATTTTACCCTATAGTACACATACTAAAAAAATTATTCTTAACCTGGTGGAAAATAAACATAAGAAAGGGTGAGCTAATATTCTCAGTAATGGTATAAAAAATGAGATACATATTCATAACATGAAAAAAACCGTATGGGAACATGATTATAACATTTCAAAACAATACCATGCCTATCAAAGACCATATCTTGGAGTAATGGAATAAATATTAGAATTTCAAAAGGCATTAATCCTAAGGGAATCAAAGAACATGAATCAGGAGAGCATAAAATTGGTTTAGTACATAGATATATGGCATAAATATCATCTTATAACATTAGGAACATGAATAAATATAGACATGTTCACTCATTATGTTAAGGACATGAAGTCAAGATCTCTCATAATCTCGTGGAAACACAGCCCAGTCTACACATAACATTGTGGATGTGAAATATAGGTCTATGCATAACTATGTGAACATGTAATCATGTTCATGAATAACATTTTTAACATTTAATCAGGATCATACAAAACATATTGAACATTCAATATAGTTCCATGGATAAAATCATATTAGTCAATGTTCAATCCAAATTCTGTTATAGAGGAAAAAGACACTTATTAAACCATTTTAACTCTTTGTTCTTATCATTTATATCTCATGAGATAAATATTATTACCCAATTCATTAGAGGGAGTTATTATTCCCACCGATCACTTAAGTAATACCATATTTATTTGTTCCACAAGATTAGGAATATTCATCATATCATAACTCATGAAATGAAATGGGCGTCAAAAACATTTCATAATATCATAAACTATGCATAGTGATAGGTTTCATAATCATTTCATTATAGCATAACCTGTGAAAAAAATAGGATTTAGCAGTGTTTTCTCATGGTACAGCCCGTAGAATATAAATAGATTTCATAAAAATCATGCCATCATAGGAATAAATAGATCAAATATATAATAATAATGGTATTTGTGGATCATTTTCTTAGTAAGGCATAGGTAACATCAAACGATGTTATCATAGATGGAAAATAATTTTGATTTACCATTTAAGATGTTTCATTAGAAAAGTAAAATTTTCATTGAAACCCATTTTTAAAATCAGAAATAATTTCCTAAAGTACATTTCATTGAATATAATCTTAAAATCATATAAATGAATATTTAAAAATCATTAAACAAATTTCTTGAGGAAAATATCCTTTCATGTTTGAAATATAATTTTTAAAACACAAGTCATTTTAGAAATCATTTCCTTTACATATAATTTATTTAATAACTCCAAATTTTACACATATTGATGAAAAAAATTTCCTTGAAAACAACATTGAAATATATATTTGTAATATTGATATTTTTATGTGTTCAAGATTTAAATAAATATAATTAATGACGTGCATGTTAAAAAATTATTCTGTTCACATTCTATGAAAAATCCAAAAGAATATTTTTCTGAAATGATATAAAAATTCATTAGAAAATATTTTTTAAATATTCATTCATGGGTAGAAGTTTCCTATAAATATCAAATAATATTAATAAAAAAAATTGAAAATATTTTTAGAAAACATTTTTTTTGAACCAAAATTTATTTTGACTGGGAAGACTGTTATTCTTAAATATGATATTTCGGAATCATGAGTATATATAGAGTGTAAAAATAAGGTAAAACATTTTTTATAATGAAATAAACATATGATAAGAATATTAATTTGTTTCTTGAGATATATATCATACAATTTCATCATTGTAAGTATAATCATAAACGATCTCATTAAGATATGATATTAAAACACAAAACTCTTACTTCTTTGGTAACCATGAATCGTATGGCTCATGTAGGATTCAAATAAAATGAAAAATAAAATATAACTACTAAAAATAAATCCTATGACATTAAATGTAAATTGGGGTTAATGTACACCATGTAATAGAATATAGTGACACAATATAACATATGTCTCAAGGAAATATAAATTGTAACAAAAATCTAATACTGGAGGATTAAATTTTGAATCATACTCTATGTGAAAGATTAAAATCAATAAAAACATTAATTATCTTTATATGAGTTATATTAATGATATATAATTTAATAGGTAATTATAAAAATTACATAAAAGATACGAGCGGTAATTATTCCATAATTCTCCAAGAAATAAAAGTGAGAATAGAAATCCACTTACTGAAAGTATTGACTTATTTTATACGCAATCATCCCACCAATATATTATATATTTATTTATTTAACATAAATTAGTGAATAATTACTATATATAAAAATTTATATATTTTGTTATTTTTACCTTTTATTATCCTTATATTAAAAATTTCATGCTAATGTTGCATTTTGGATAATAATTGTACTATTTTTTGTATATGTTTTGAATTCATATATTTGTTCTTCTAACTTATATCATGATTTCAAAATTTCTAGAATGTAAATAAGAATAAAAATATCTTATAAATTCACTATATATGTATTTAGAGTGCGTCATATAATTTTTTTTATAGAAAGTAAAACATAATATTCATAGTGATAGTAGGTCATACATACGCATAAATGATGATTCCATTTTTTTGTTGTGTTGATAGAAATAAAAGTAATATATATAGATATATATATTATCATTAAAATTTCATTTTCATTTAACTTATATCGCATTCTTTTTAATATTATTGTTAATACATTCTAGTTTATACGTGAATGAATTACATCACTTTGTGAGTTGGTAGTCCACTATATACACGAACAACATAATCATATTCTCACAAAATGGAAATCATGAATGTATGAGTGATATAGTAATTAAATAAGAATAAATATTTGATATACATAATTAATATTATATTTAATCTATAAATTCATTAGCATAACCATCCTTGCGAGGTGGTAATAAAAAATGAACGACATTAGATCCTGAGGTGGTAGTTTTTCGCACACATGAACGATTAATTCATAACACTAATGTTATTATATAATCATGGTTTAATAATAATTTAAGGAGGTTTGGAATGAAATAAATTAAATACACTCATTGAATAACATTACCTCTTTTCAGGTACACCCATTATATTTTCACTAAATCATTCCTAGGATTGATTTCGTCACAAATAAGTATTTTAGGATGATATGATATAATTTTTAATGTTATTTGTGTTTTTATTTATAGAACTAAATAGATATTAAGGTGTGAAGAATAGAGGCGAGGGGATATCCTTTTTAAGTAAAGCGAACGGTAAACTTGTAAATTTCATAAAAATGGTATTACACTATAATTATTTTAGGTCATAAGGCTCCAATAATAGACTAATATAGATAATTTTAGGGATAATGTCTAATTATATCTATAAAATATCTCCTTGAAAATTTTGTTTGAATCCTTTACACTTATACTTTTAGGTTAACAACCTGGTAAAATAATTTTTACTTTTACCATAATAATTAATATTTACTGCATTCAAAATTCATTTCCTTGATTAATTATGTTTAACTTATTTTTCATTATATATTTTTCTCATTAAAATATATAGTCAGATTTTTCATAATCAATTTACATAAGTTTAAATTATTAATTTAAAACTTGATCATGCTAACATGGCAAGAATTTATGGTTTTAAATGGAAAACGTTCAAAAGAAAGAACAAATTTTATATCAAAATTTAGTATTAAATTTATTAAAATGTCCTTAATTTGATTAATAGATATGATTTTGATCTAATTTTGCATTAAATCCAATTCAATATTTAATTTAACAATATAAATAATTTTATCAAAAATGAATCTTTTCAATAAAATTCAACATTTTTCACTATTCAATTAAAAATTAGATTTTTCCAAAAAAACAAAAAAAAAACACCATAAGATAATTTTTACAATATTATTTTAAAAAATATTTTATTTTAAAAAAAATATTTTCTAATTTTTCCAAAATTTAATATTTTTATTTTCTTTATCAGTAAATAAGAACTATTTTTTAGAAATTATTATTTTTTTAGAAAATATTATTTTTGAAATGTATAATGACTTTTCTAAAATAAACGTATTTTTTACCAATATGTTTTATTAATGTAAAAAATTAAAAAAAATTATTTAAAAATTATTTATTACTATTAATAGCTTATTTTTATTATCTATGTTTTAATAGCCAGGTATAAATAATTATATAATTAATTTATCATGGTTTTTTTAAAAGCGAATGTCGTGGGTAATGCCAGCTTAGAAAATGTTTCATGTTCTGTAATTTTTGCATGGTGTGGTGTATGAAAATAGATTATATTGGGGATTTATTTAATGAAATATTAATATATAATTAATTGTAACAATATCCAAAATCAATGTTTCTAGTCACAAAAAATATATAAAAAATAAAATATATTTGAAAAAATAATTTCACAAAATCTCTGCGTGTAACATTCTACCCCCTTAAAATTATTTTCACCCTCAAAATTCATCTCGATCATAAAAGGATTATATTTTTAGAATTCAATTATATAATACCATATCGTAAATATGGTTTCTTAAACATCCTCTTGGAAAATATAATTCGATGTGTGTTTGTAATTTATAAATCACATACTTTCTTTCCAAATGGAAGAACATAAGTAGCAGGTGAAATCATTGACATAGAAGAGAAAAGTAACAACAAATTACTGATGGAGAGTCATAATGAACATTGATATTAAATAAGTGGGTGATCTGGATAAGATTAATTACAATAAAACCATAAACCAAAGAGGTTTTCAAATGGTCATTTATATCATCGATGATGATGATAAGAGGTAAACATTTTATTTCAAGATCATTTCCCCAAAGATTCCATAATTTTCAAATACGTAGTTTGTAAAGACCATTGTATTTATATAATAATACTTTTAAATTTATATTAATACTTATGAATACAATATTAATTTCACATTAAATAGTATTCCTTTACCGATAGCATACTCAACACGCAACAAAGGGTTTCTCTAAAATCTTCCGTTACACAGAACATTGAGATATACTGACAAATAATAATATAATATTATCATGGAAGTTAACCCCTAGATGTTGTATTGGAGTAAATTAATATAACTAACAATATTATGATTAAGCATGTTTGTAAATTTTTTTTACATTTATCCAATAAAATTTAGATGCTTAAAATGAGAATGAATCCAATTTTAACCATAAATACTCTAATATTTTTTTTAAAGGTAGTTTTCCACCTTTTGATAGAGAACCCTTTTTAAATATAGCTTATTTCACTTTTATATGTTCCATTTGAAAAAATTAACTCACTATTTATAATAGGGACATAAAAATTTACTTTGGGTAAATTTTTGGTAGTTTTCTGCTAATGTTTATTTTTAATGAATAGTGAAAATTGCTGTATTTGTTGTCAAAACTATCTTTTCAAATAATTTATATATATGATTAGATTATCCTTTTAATAGATTTTAAAGAATAATTAGATTATATATTTATCATTTAATTTAATATTGGTCAATTTAAGTAATTTCACTTTGAAATTGTATATAAAAATATGTCAATCTTTTGGTAGTTTTTTCTTCTTAAAAACATGTTTTTAGGTTTTAAAAATGGGAGTTGATTTTAAATTAATTTATAAAACTTATTTTTTTTTTTGATTTGGAAAAATAGATTCTAGATTTGGAATCAGGAGGTCCAAATTGGGTAAATAGGCACCTTTTGGTTTTAGAAGTTATGAACTGTAACATTAGTAAATATTTTATTTACCATGGTTAAAGGGTAAATATAGTAAATAAAGGTAACCAATAATATTAAAATAATATTAAATTACACTAACACATGTCCTAACCCAATTTTATGAGATATTTCTGACCATGTTAATCTTTTTATCGATTCTAGGACCCCATGGAGACACTTTTATTTTTGAAAAATGATATTTAATTACTTTTAATTTGAAGTTAAGGAATATATATCCAAAACAAGTATTTTTATCTAGAAAAATTATTATATGGGGTTATATTAGTGATATATTCGACTATAAATAATAATTATAAATCTATAAATATTTCCTACATCATGAGATTTTATTTTAAATTTTTATACAACAAATAAATAAATTTATTTAGGACACAATGGTGATGTAGTGATTACCTTATTAATGAATGATTTAAATAAATGAGATTATAAATATTAAAATAAATTTATTATGAAGCAGTTTATTCCATACACAAATTTTATGGATGATTTCGAATTTATATCTTTAAATTAATGAGTTTTCGTCTAATTAATCATGTTTTTATGGATTTTTAAAAATTCATGATTTGAATAGTAAAAAATTGACATAAATGGTTTTTTAAATCTATTAATATTTTATTAAATTATATAATAGTCCTAAAAATCTAATATTCATAAAAATTACATATATAATATTAATAATTCCATTAATGATCCAATTTTGGTCTCTTGGCATTTTATTGTAACTATAAGAACAAGATATTATGAAAATACAAGAAGACATGGTAAGAGTTGATTTATTTAACTAAGGGTTAATGCTTTACGATAAGGTTAATTTTATGACATAAACTTTCCAAAAAACCATCTACTATGACCTATTAGACCCTAAATATTCTAACCTTTGATATATATCACTTTGGGGTCATTAGAATTATAAAATCAATTAATAATAGAATAATATTTCAAAGAAAATCATAAAGTGACCCTCCTCCCTCTTATAAAAGGACACAACCTCTAACCCATTACTCTCACCTGTCAATCCCATTGGATCATAAAAACTCTACATAAACAATATCCCAACATTCCCACCTTACTCCTATAGTCCATTCCTTATGAATAAGGTAATTGAAGAATGGCCTTTGGCTCAAATCAAAAGAAGTTACCCAATTTGAGGTAATGTCTTCCTCCAAGTTCCTTTTTGTTATTTTTTCTTCTCCACTCCACATTCTATTATTATTATTTTTTTACATTACAGAACCCATATACTCAATATAATAGGTTGTTTTTATTAGAATTATTCTATTTACACTTACACACACCTTCATCTAATGGATACAAAGATATTGTTTCTGTGTACGGTGAACGGCTGCCTCGCGAAATGATGATTGTTCGATTTTCCCCCACCACATCTCATGGTGGCCATTATGATGGAACTGAAATTATATATGATATTTATATAATTTATTTTATCTCTTTCCTTATTTAATTTTAATTTAGGGCATACTTTTATTATTTTCATGTTGTGTAGCTACGATAATTTCATTTGAGAAAGTGCGGACTACAACCCCCTCAAAGTGATGCGACTTGTTCATCCTATAAAAGAAATGCATAAAATATGGATTTAATAAACTTATGTAACATATATAACATATATATTATACTGTAATTATAATATACCTATGTTTCATTTAGTATTCCTTCCATTAAATATGAAAAATAAATGAAAGCATCGTTCATGCGGACGTACAACTTACCGTCTCAATGAACATTGAATTTCATTTCTTATATCCAAATGATATGGACTATTATAAATAAATATAATATATATATATATATATATGATATATACTATATCTAAATCATGAATATCATTCTAGATATAACGTACTTTTGACCACGTGGACACTTTTTAATTATAACAAGTTCATTATGGGCTCCAGTATCCAATCTCAACAAAATGACTCATATTAACTTAAATAATTATGTTTTTTTATAATTTTGTAATACGTTTTCTAAAAATAATAATAAAATTGAAAAAGTTTCTCAATAAAGTTTAAATTAACTTAATTTTATTAATTAGGGAAAACAAAGAACATGCGTAATGAACCAGACTCAGGGTGAGGGAATCTTTTTCCACCTTCTTTTAGTTAAAGACTTCCTTTATGTTATTTCTTTTAATTTTCATTTTTTACGTTGGGATATGTTCATATATATCCTTTTTACTGTAAATTTTATGTCGAAATGATTAGATACTCTTTTTGATCTCATCCACTCTTTTTCTGAATTTTTAAGTGAGGACGTTAGGCTGCCAAATTTTCGTAAGGGAATTTCTAAACTCAATCTCCTCTCATTGGGTTTTGTGCATACTTTCTTGAATATATTAAAACAATATTATGTGTGGAATCACTATTTAATTATTTAGATTGTATTTTTAACTTCTCATTGTGTTGATATACTATTTCTGAATGTAATCACCCCATCGATAAATTATAACGTCATTTATATGATATTTGTAAGGGATTTTGTCTCAATTTACATTCCATTGAAATATATTGGTTGTTATGAACCAATTACTTATTAGGGTGTATATATATTGTTTTGAAAAATTATATCATGAATCTATTTATTCTAATGATACTATAAGATTTTTTAACATTATTTTTTAATTTTTTGTATTCAAGAATTTTCTCAAGTGTTGAGGGAATCTTTAACTAAAACATCGTTTTAAATGTTTTAATGATTTATTACTCTAAATAATTATAATTAATTTAAATGTTTTCAAAATGGTTTTAAGGATTTATTGATATGAAAATTAATGTTTTAAAATGTTAATTTCATTAAAATTTTCAATGTTCTATGGGACACTTCGCTTCAGAAGTCTCTTTATTAAATTTTTTAAATGGTTTTCTAAATGGATTTAAAATTTGGATATCTATAATTGATTTATTTTTATTGATAAGTAAAATTTTGATAATTTCAATCTTTTATGTGTTATGATTATTTAAGGGTACTTGTATATTTTATGGGTGGTTATATGATAAACAAAATATGGGTTGTTCTATGATAAACCTAGGGCGTGTGATCCCATGATAGATCTCCAATGCATTGGGTACTATGACAGAGGTAAAATTTAATGTTTCTCTTAATAGATTTAGGTAATATACAGTTTTGCGTATTCCTATCCTAACTCGCTATGTAGTTGTGAAAGTTACAATATGAGTATGTTATGGATTCAACAAGTTACCTTTGTGATTTATGATTTCTATGTGTTATTCATAAATCTTATGATTTCATGAGGTATATTAAAGAGATTATGTTTTATGATGTAAAAGTGTGGTTTATTTAATTTGTATATATTCATGGACTGGCGTTTTATTTCTAATTTTATATCCCATAATGATCTTTTTTTTCTCATCCAAATTTTTTGAAATGTTTTTCAGAGTGTATAACGAAGGGAAGATAATGGAAGAATTCAAGAAGATTTATATCAGGAAAATAATTCTAGTTTTATTTAAGGAGTTTTATTGTTGTAAAAAAATAGATAGAGTATAAGTGTTTAATTTGTAATATTTGAGAAGTAATGTTATAGTTATGTCCTAATTATCTAAAACTCTAAACATGAAAATATCCTCAATGTCAAATTATTGAATTTACCCAAGATTATTTAATGTCTAAGGTAAATACCTAATAGTTGGTATCAGAGGTCGGTTTAGATAATTTTAGAGGTTGAGTTGTTATTTAATCATAAATTACATAACCATAATGGTTAGCATAATAGAAATTTATATAGATATGTTAGGTAAATTTAATTATTTTAGGAAACCTTGAATAAATATATCATAGTTTATAACCTCCTCATAAGATATTATATAATGATTTTATGGATATACTCACACTGACCTTCTTGGTTTTAATAAATGGTTAGATCTTAAAGGCACAAATGTTACAAATGGATGTGAAGGAAATTGTGGTGGTTTTATGAATGAGAAACCAAATGGAATATGATCTATAATGATAACTCTTGTGGTAATTTTTAACCAACTATTTAGAGTTTTGATTGACCACATGAACATTGCAGATATCTCTAAGGCATCATATATGCGAGAAACAAATCCCTCTGGATGTTTCATTAATTATCATAAAAATAAGTATTTTAAAACCCTAAGTGTCAATGATGTGGAAAGAAACACCTAGTAAAGTACTATAAATGGACGAGAAGATGTTTCAAATGTGTTAATGAAGGTCATAAGGCAATAACCTACCATGGAAAAAAGGAAGCGTCCAGTTGACTCCAGGAAAGTGAAAGAACTTATTTCTAAATTATCAATTAAATGTTCTAAATGTGGGGTACATGGTCATTATGAAAATAGATGTCTTACATAGAAGGTTCAATAATGGGATCAGTAGGATATTACATATATATTTTTTCCAATTCCTAATGTCATTATAATTGAATATTAGGAAACTGAAAATGGCCTATGAAGTGTATGGATTATTTCTTAGATCTTGTATTGTGATTACTAAAATATTATTACATTATGCATGACTTTGTTTTTAGGAAATAATTATAAAAGAATAAGATGGAAAAACATGGATAAAGGTCCATGAAGAATGTTCGATTATTAAGATGTGTAGAAATTTAAGAGTTCTGTTTGATCATTGGATAATGATATGTTTAAATGTATTAATGCTAGAATTACTTTGTAATACTTTTTCTAGTATGCGTAACCCTGAGGTTTGGTATGTGAGAATGTTATTCAATGAATAATTATATTTTCTTTTGTAGAAATAATGGATAGCCTTAGGGGTTCATGTGATCTTTTGTATTGAGGTAATTGGGTGTTATTAGTTTTTGGGGTGAAAAATGTGAGGTATGAAATAACCTTTGAGGTTAAAACATGTTATGGATATTTTTAAGGATTTTATCGCATTTTTTTAATTTATTATAATTATCCAGTTATTGAAAAAGGACAACTCGCAGACCGTGCGACAACCCTCCGCGTCGAACAATGCTTCGGGAATCGAGCAGACAACCAAAGTGCGATTAGGATTAATCACCTACCACTAGACTACATGAATTCATTGGTTAATATGACTAATTATTTTTAGTAATATGATTTTATAGATGAATAATTAGTTAATTTTTGGAACATATGTTCTATAAAATTGTTATCCATAGTAGAGGAAAATTATTCAGCGATTAAGTGATAAACATTATTTTGGAAGACATTCTCTCTTTTGGGAACACTATATGCCTAAGGAAAATATAATAATATGGGATTTCATTTGTGTAGTGATGGTTGAAATTTTCTTTTTGAAGAATCTATTTCTAATTGTGGAATTATTCTGATTTATATTATTTATGGAAATGATTAACCTATCATAGATAATGTTTTATTAGGTTAATTACACTTCAATATGAGTCTTTAAGAGTAGTCGATGTTATTTAGAGATAAATGTTAAAATTTACTGTGGAAGAATATGGGATTAAATTCTTCTATGTTTTGGGTTTCAATATAAGTTTTTATTATATTGAATAATTTTAAGGACAATTGTTTATTGAATGGTATTTTTGGAACATTGGGTACTATTTGATGGATTTTGAAGATTAAGAGTAGTATTTCTTTTTATAAAGGATTTCCCTTTTAGGTATTATCTGATCTTGTACTAACCATTTTTTTGGATAGTGTCTAAAGATAGATGAAATATATAGTTCATCATTTTTGTATTATATGATTCTCTAGAAGTTGATTCGAGCACTATTTATGTGACCAAGTCATCTTGAGTATTCATCATTTTGAGAAAATATTAGTTCGGGGATGAAATTTTGAAAAGGATGAGAGTGTACATGACAAGGAAGTATATTTCCTTATGTTATTATTCAAGATCTTGTATAAATTTATCAAAGTTATGAAAAGGAACTTAAAATAACATTTTCTGTTTACTTTTCCTACTGGGGAATCAAATACCATTTAACCCGTCACAATTTTGTGGTTTCTAGTGGTTAACATTATCTTAATCATGTTTTCTATCAATCTCCATAAGAACATGATAGTTATTTTCTCTTCAATATCCACATTTTTCTACATGGAATCCTATTATGGGTTATCTCAGGCGACCTTTTTACTTCTCTTTCCTACTTTTAATGTTATATTTTTATTAACTTATATTCAGATGTGGGACATTCAATGATGTTTACATGCCCAATTTTATAATTTATAGGACGCAATTTCCAAAATGAGGGAAGGATGAAACAACCCATGTATTTATATAATAATAATTTTTAATTTATATTAATACATATAAATAGGATACTAATTTTACCATAGTGGGGATTCTTTTTCTAATAGCGTACTCGACACACAACTAGGGGTATCTCTAAAATCATATGTTGCACACAACGTTGAGATATACTGAAAAATAACAATATAATATTATTATGATATTTAATGCCTCATCGTTGTGTTGGATTAAATTAACAGAACTAACAATTTTATGATTAAACATGTTTGTAATTTTTTTTAAATTTATCAAATACAATCTAGAGGATTAAAATGGGAACGAATCCAATTTTAAGCATAAATACACTAATATTATTTTAATAGGCTATTTTTAACCTTTTGACAGGGAACCCTTTCTCATTCTCATTTTTTGTCACTCTTATATGTTCCATTTTACAAAATAAACATCTTCTTTAGAAGTGGGACTTCAAAATTTACTTTGGGTAAATTATTTTTATTTTCTAATAATGTACATTTTTAATAAATAGTGAAAAATACTGCCTTTTAAGTCAAAAATTTCTTTTCATATAATTTATTTATATGATTATATTGTCCATTTTATTTATATTAAAGGATAATTATATTATATTTTTTTTATTTAATCCAATGTTGGTCATTAGATGTAATATAAATTTGAAATTGGACATAAATGAATGTCAATCTTTGACAAGTTTTTTACTTATTAAAAACAAACTTTTTGTTTTTGAAAACGTCAATTGATTTGAAATTTATTTATCCAAATTATGTCTTTTTATTTTAGAAAAATTGATTCCATATTTGGAATCATAAGGTCCAAATTTTGTAAATAGGTGCCTTTTATTTTTAGACATTATGAATAGTAACTTCAGAAAAAAAATTATTTTCCATGGTAAAAGGGTAAATATTGTAAATAAGGATAAAAATAATATTATAATAATATTAAATTACCCTAACACATGTTTAAATCCTATTGGATGAGATATTTCAGACCATGGGCATCCTTTGGTCGATTTTAGGACCCCATGGAGCCACTTTTGTGTTAAAATGACAGTTACTTACTTTTAATTTAAAGGTAAATAAAATATAACCAAAAAATGTATCATTTATTTAAACAATTTTAATATCAAATAAATAAATTTTTTTATGACACATCGGTGATGTAGTGATTACCTTATTAATGAAATATTAAAAAAAATGAGATTTTAAATATTACAATAAATTTATTTTGAAACTTTTTCTGCCACCCATGAATTTTATTGGTGCGTATAACTTCTTATTTTTAAACTAATGATGATTTTTATAATTAATCATGTTGATGTGGATTTTATAAAAATAATTATATGAATACTATAAAAAATTGACATAATTGTGTTTTTAAATCAATTAATATTTTATTAAATGATATAAAGTCCTAAAAATATAATTTTAGGAAAAATGAAATAAAGATGTTAAAAATAGAATTAATGATCCAATTTTTGTCGCTTGGAATTTTTTTTTGTAACTATAATAAATATATATTATGAAAATACAAGAAGACATGGTTAGAGTTAATTTATTTAACTAAGGGTTAAAGATAAAATATAAGGTTACCTTTATGACATAAACTTTTATAAAAACCATTATATTATAGGATTTCAAATAATCCTCATATGATCCTCTAAATATATCACTTTTATGTTTTTATAATTTGAAAATAAATTAATAATAAAATAATATTTCAAGACATTCTTAAAGTGCCACTCCTCCCTCTTATAAAAGTAAACCACCTATAACCCATTACTCAAACCTCTCAGGCCCATTTTATTATACAAAATCTACTACAATAAGCTCCCAACATTCCTCTATTACTCTTAGAATCCTTTCCTTAGGTAGAGGGAAATTCTATAAAGCCCTTTCGCTCAAATCAAAAGAAGTTACCCGATTTGAGGTAATGTCTTCTCTCAAGTTCCTTTCAATTATTTTTCCTTCTCCACTCCTTATTCTCTTCTTATTAATTGTTTAAATAAAAAAATCAGTATCATAAATATACTTGTCTTTTTATGATAAGTATTTGAACTAAACTTACACACACCTCTATCTAATGGATACGAACGTATAGTTTCTTTGTAAGGCAAACTGCTGCCTTGCAAAATGATGATTGCTTGATTTTCCCCTACCACCTGTCATGGTGAACGTTATGATAGAAATTAAATCATATATGATATTTATTTTATTTATTTTATCTCTATTATTTTTTAGTTCTCATTTATAACATACCTTTATGCTTTTCATTTTGTGTAAATATGATAATTTCACTTGAGGTAATGCGGACTACCGCCCCCTCAAAGTGATATGACTCATTCATGCGATACATGAAACGTATAAAGGATGGAATTAATGAACATATTTAACATATATAAAATAGATATTATAATGGAATTATAAAATACCGATTTATTTATTTTCCATTCCATTAAATATGAAAAATAAATGAAAGTAGTGTTCATGCGTATGTACGACACAACATATCCATGAAAGGTTCATTTCATTTATTATATCCAAATGATATGGACTATTATAAATTTATATATACTGAATATATATGATATATATGATATATAAATCATGGATATCATTCTGGGGATAATTTACTTTTGACCACATGGACAATTTTTAATTACAACAAATTCATTTTCGACTAAAGTACCCAATATCGACAAAACGACCGATATTAACATAAATAATTATGTAATTTTTATAACATAGTGATAAGTGATATAAATGGAATAATAAACATGAAAAAGTATCTTAAGAATGTATATATTAACTTATGTTTATTATTCAAGAATAACAAGTAACATATGTGACGAATTAAACTCATGTTAAGGGAATATTTCACCCTCCTCTTTTAGTAAAAGACATATTTTATGTTATGTTTTTTAATTTACATTATCTTATGTTGTGATATGATCTTATAAATCCTTATTACTATTAATTTTTTGTACATGTGATGATATAAACTTTTTGATCTCATCTACTCGTTTTTTGAATTTTTAAGTGATGTTGTTAGACAGCCAAATTTTCGTAAGGGAATTTCTAAACTCAATTTTTTTCTCATTGGGTTTTAAAAATACATTGTTGATTATATAATGACCAGATTATTTGTGTAATCACATTTTATTTATTTTTGTTGAAATTTTTACATCCCTTTGTGTTGATATACTATTTCTACACAAAATAACCCCATTGATAAATTCTTTCGTCATTTATACGATCTTTGTTAGGGATTTTGTCTCAATTTAAATTCCATTGAAACTTATTTATTGTTATGAACCAATTATCTATTGTAGTGTATATTTATCCCTTTGACATATTATATCATGAATCTACTTATTCTCGTGATATTATAAGTATTGTTTACTGTTATTATTTAATTATTTTTATTCAATTAAGTGGTAAGGGAATATTTAAATAAAACATCATTTTAAATGTCTTAAAGATTTATTATTCTAAATCATTATGATTAATGTACATGTTTTCAAAATGGTTGTAAGGATTTATTTGAATGGTCATTAATGTTTTAAAATGTTAATTCCTTTAAAATTTTCAAATTGGTATGGGAGACATTAATTCAAAAACATCTTTATTAAATGTTTCAAATGGTTTTGGAAATGGATTTAATATTTTGATATCTGGAATTGATTTCATCTGATTTATGAGTGAAATATAGAAAATTTCAATCTTTTATGTAATTTGATTATGTAATCGTATAATGAAATTTTACAGGTGGTGACATGATATACCAAATATGGGTGGTTTCATGGTAAACCTATAGCGGGTGAGCCGGTGATAGCTCTCCAATGCATTGGATAACGTGATGGAGGTAAATGTTAATGTTTCTTCTAAGAGATTTAAGGAATATATTGTGATGTTTATTATAAATGTAACTTGATAGGTTGCTAGGATATCTAAAATATGAGTATCTTATGGATGAAACAAGTTACCTTTGTGATGTATGATTTATATGTGTTATTCATAAATCTTATGATATTATTAGTAATGTTAAAGACAACCTGTTTTATGATTGAAACGTATGGTTTCATTGATTTATATGTATTCATGGACTAATGGATTATTTCACTATTCTATATCCCTTACTGAGATTTTTATTCTCATCCCATGTTTTTGAAATGTTTTTCACAAGTTTTATGGAAGGGTAAGAGAAAGGAAGAATTTAGGAAGTTTTATATCGAGAAAATAAATCTTGTTTTATTTAAGGAGTTTTATTATTATGATAAAATTGAATACAGTAGAAGGGTTTAAATTGTAATATTGGAGATGTAATGTTATATTTATGGCCAAATTCTCTAAAACTCTAAAACTACAAATATTCTTAATGTAAAAATATTGAATTAACTCAAGATAGTGTAATATTTAAGGATGGGGTCTTATATAGTTGATTTAATTACATTTCATTAGCCCAATATTATCCTTTATTCCATCATAATTTCTAGTTCATCTATTAATAATGTAAATGTTTTTCAATTTATTATTCCTAAATAAATAATGTGTGAAAAAATCCATAAATAGAATGATAACTCATTATTCCTTTCATTACTTATTATCATGAAAAATGGTTATCACATGTTTCATAAGTAATAAAATTGTGATTTAATATATAAAACCTCATCTAAAGCTCAGCATAAATCATTCCATAAATGGTTAACCCTGTAACTCTTCCAAAATTCAATATCTACCATGTGGTTCACTAAATTTCTCAAAAATATATTTTCATTGGTCCACCATATATCATAAGTTTATATTGATTATCACATACAAAAAATGTGAATACCTTCATCATGTATTCTCTTTGAACGTTGTAATAACCTGAATTAACAAAAAAAACAAATTGAAAACGTACATTCTTACTCATTACATACGTAAAACATTAATTATTGGATATACTCGTTAAAACCTGAAACATTATGAACACAATCAATGATAGAATAAAAAATGATGTAAAATATCTGTAATTAGTTCCAAGATCATCCATACTATCCAAATAACATTATCCATATCCACCATCTTCTTTCACTGACATCATTATCTCAATATCGAGAAAAACTTTTGGGTCATCATTCCCTTAGTTGTGTATTTTACATGAATATCTCATTACCATTAAATTACATTTCTAGGTCACCAGCATCTTTCAACATATTATTTGAAATCCTTAATGAAAAAATTATAAATAACAATCCTTATATATATTTCACAATTAATATAACCTATTTATTGAATCCAAATACATAAATACTTCAATCCATCTGATTCAATAATTAGAATAGAATAGGGCCTTCTTTGGTTTAGAAGTTTGTTCTTGAGTTAGGGAATTTAGGTGGTTAATCCCATGTTCTCCGCCCAAAATAAATTGAAATCCTTGATATTTCTTCACATTATGTACTTGTTTTTCACAAAGATATCATCTTCCCTTCCATTGTGATATTCCTCTGGGTTCTTATTCCAACCATCATGAAATGTATGAAGTCCAATATTCTTTCCTCCATGTTCATTATAATATAATCATTCATAGCTATCTATATTCATATTAGTTGATATTTTAATAATATCAACTAATTTAATGTTGTTAATCATATATTGTGATAGATAATTATTGATAATACAAATGTCTTTCTCTGTCAACATCAAAAAAAATTCACAAATTTATTGAATTTTTCATCATATTTAAAGTTAACATGATTCCTTCTGGTTTGATCCTTTGAATAGAAATGAAAATCATAGTGTGAGAAAAACTAATCATAGTGGAAATCCTCATAATAGAAAAATAATTTATATTATGCCTATATAATGACACCATTTTTTAAATTTACGACATCATAGGTTAATCATAGTTCATTCATAGTCACATTAAATTTAAATATTTCATGTTGGTTCTGGAAGAGTTTTTGAATTTATAAATAATACCACCGGTAGAGTCAAACGAGGTGTGATGAATGTCACATTGTAGTCCACCACCTCTCAGTCGAGTCTAGCCCCATATGGTGTTTTCAATATTCTAATCCCTATAAACATCAATTATAGATCCATATCCATTTCTAGTATCCTTATATGGATGTAATGTCTTTATACCACTAACTATATCCTTTACTAAAATTCCTTCTTAAACTATTACTCATCCTTTGACGTATCCTTAGAGACATCCTTATATATAACCCAAGAAATATCCATATGTGTTTCACTAATTATATCCCATGATAGTTTCCAAATTTTAATTAGAATATTACTTTGATACCATCTCTAGTAACCCATTATTAGAATACATGGATATTACATCTTTGTATATGAATATTCATTACATTATATTAAAACACAGTTGAGTACCCTAATAGTTTCTTGCCTTTGAAAATATATAACATAATATTCTAATATGGTGGATTATCATTAATGTTCTATGTGAATATCTTTCCCTTTAATAATCCTACTTAAAACAATTTCTCATAACCTCGGGGAAAAGAAATATAAGAAAGGGTGATCTCAGATTCTTATTAAGGTTAAAATAAAGAGATATGTATGCCTAACCTAAACATAAGGTTATGAAATCATAATAATGACATTTTAAAAACATACCCTACATATCATATATTCTAATCTGAAGTCACTGACTGATTATTTGAATTTCATAAGACATGACTCATAAGTGAATGAGAGAACAAGAGTCATTAGAGAATAAAATTTGTATCATACATCGATTTTTAGTATACACATTATCTTATAATATTATGAACATGTATAAATAGAAACATGTTCACTTATTATATCAATAACATTAAATCAATCCCTTTCATAAACATTTGGAAATTAAACATGGTCCTCCCATAACATTATAGACATGAATGATAGGTCCATGAATATCATTTTTAACATGTAATATGGTTCATCCATAACACTATTAAAATGTAACTAGAATCACACATAAAATTATGTACATGATAGAAATGTACACACATAACATCATTGTTTCCAAGGGTCACTACCAAAACTATTATGTGAACATGTACCTTGTTAATCCAAGTTCAGTATCCATTATAGTCTTGTATATATCATTAGATATAAATCATTCCTCAATAAATTAGAGGGAGATATTGTTTCTAACCATCACATATTGAAAAAAATATTTATATTTTACACATTATCTAAAAAATTCACCATAACATGAACCCTGAAATGAAATGGGTATCATAAAAATTTCATCATATCATAACTTGTGGAAAGATACATGTTTAATAATAATTTCATAAAATAAATACTAGTAAAATAAAGCATATTTCAAATGAATTTATTTATGGTATAACCTATGGAAGAGAAAAATGATTCATAAAAATCATTCCATCATAATCATAGACCATAAAAATAAATAATAAGAATGGTATCGTTGTATCATATCCCTAGAAAGGCATAGGTAACATCAATTGATGGAAACAAATTTTGATTGATCATTTAAAACATTTTGTGAGTAAATAAATTTTAATTAAAAATATTTTTAAAAAATTGAATTCTTTTTAAAAACAATTTACTTTATAATAACTATTAAATATTATAAATGAATCTTTAAAAATAGTTTTAAACATTTTTAAGGAAAATATTTTTTCTTCTTGGAAAAATACTTTCTAAAACATAACACATTCTCATGATAATTTCAATTTGAAAAAAATTATTTAAAATATAAATATTTCACAAATATTAAGGAAAAATTTATCATTGAAAATAAAATTAATATATGATCATGGTAGACATTAATCATTGAGTGGTCTCGATAGAGAAAAATAGTGTTCATGTTGTGAATGTTAAAAACAAATATTTTGTCCACATTTTCAGAGAAATCAAAACATGAATGGTTTTTGAACAAAAAATGAATATTCCTTTAAAAAACATTAAAAGATAAAAAATTATTAATTTATTTTAAAAATATATGTATAATAATAAAACATTTATTTGATTTTTTTATTTAGAAAATATGGTTTTCAATGAAACATTGTTTTCAATATAAAATATTTTTTTCATTAGAACGTTGTTTTTTCATTATTGGGTACATAGGGAGAAGGAAATGAAGTGGAAAAATGTATTCCAATGAAATAATAGAGAGATATATAATAAATTATTTTCTTAAGATGTATATAGTATTTTATAATTGTAATCGTAATGATAAATAATCTCATTAAGCGATAAGATTGTAAGAGAAAACTCTTACAGCTTTGGTAAAATGTAATTGTATGCCCTGTGAAGGAGTAACATAAAAAGAAACATAAAATATAATAAGGATAAATTAATTACTGATATTAAATATATTAGGGGTTGTATATACAAATCCTGAAAGAATATAGGTGTATAACATAACGTATGTCTCATTGAAGAAAAATTTAGACAAAAACTCATTACTGCTGGAGTTATATGTGAATCAAAACCCCTTGAAAGAATAAATTTACTATAAATGTTAATTATCATGAATTTGGTTATATTAAAAAAATATCATGTCATATTATCATATATACTTTGCATAAAACAAATGAGTGGTTAATTTTGAATAAGTCTCTAGGAAATAATAGTGAGACTTGAAATCCCTTTAGCTTAAGTCTTTAGTTCCATCATTCTCTTTCAACCATCAATTATAATAAGTATATGTTTATTTTAAATGTCTTAATGAATAGTTATTATATATATAATAACATAAATGACATTTTTAGGACCTTTTATTACAATTATATTAACAATTGTTTGTTAAAAATATTTTTCAAGTAATATTTGTTATGTTTTTTGTATATGTTTCGACTTGTAATTTTTGGTGCTGTTAATAGGATATAGATTTCATAATAAAAATATTAAAACCATTATATTATTATCATATATATTTATTAAATTTTTAAAATTTAATTCATTTAATTTACTAATATAAAATTAAATACACCATTCATGGAGACGGTTGGTCGTACGTACACATGAATGATGCTTCCAATTTCTTATCATATTGAATGAATGAAATGTAAATGATATATATATATATATAAATTACATTATCATTTCTTCAAATATATAATATTTTTATTAAATCCATCATTAATATAATCAATGTAAAGAATGAATGATTCATATCACTTTTTGAGGTGGTAGTTCCCTGTACACACGATCGATGTTATCATTGTCCACAAAACGGAAAGCATGGAAGTATGTGTGATATAATAATTAAAATAAATTTATCATATAATATATATAATATATATAATATATGAATTATAAATCCATCCTTACAACCATCCTTGAGAGGTTGTAATAGAAAAATTAATGACATTGGTTCGTGAAGCGGTAGTCTTCTCCATACACGAAGGATGATTTTGTAACCATTTGATGGATGTGTGTGTGTGTGTGTGTTTAAGATGTAATATTAAAATAAAAACATAAAAGTATATATATGACACTGGGGTTGTTATATAAGCTTTATTTGATGATAAATTAATTATTTTGAGAAGGAAATAAAATAAAGAGGCTCACTGAAGTACATTACCTCTTCTTCATCTATCCACATTTTCTTTGCAATATATCCTTTATAGGATAGATTTTTGAAAAAAAATGATTCTTATAGCATGAGATGATGAATTTTGGGATGTGATTTTTTTTATTCATGGATAAATCAATATTACCTGGTTATCTTACTAGTACCAAGGGTATAAAAATATCTTAAATGTGAGTCATTACCCATAATAATATATGTATAATCAGAAGTTAGGATATTAAAGATGATTTAAATCTATGAATTAAATTACAAAGGAAACAAAAACCATAACAAAATGATTAGAAAAATAAAATATGAATAGAAAAAGGCTCTAATCAAAATAATCTAAAGTAAGAGATAAAGTTGTCAGATAAATATTATCGAGAAGTCCCATCTAGAAATTTCTAGAATGATTCATGTAGTCCCCATGTAAACCAGAAAAATGTTTTGCATACATAGGGTGAGAATACAAGTATACATACTAGGAAATAAAATTTATGTAACGCAAATGTGAAAGAATTATACACCTCTACCCCTGATAAAATAGAATAACCGAGCTACAACTAAATTGTTCAAGTAAAAAAGCTCGTCATAACCATGGAATACTCCCCAAATAGTTAATCCATGTATAAAACATAATTTGAAGCATATAAATATAGGTTAAATTTCAATACATTCACACTGATTTTTTACTCTTACTCCCATGAAATGTACATCCTAGCACTCACACATATTCTGTATAACATCTCATCTCATTACTTCACATCTCATCCTTCCCAAATACATCTGGTCCATCACATCACACCACTAAAATAACTAGAATATTTGGGTATCGTGATCATGAATAAAATAATTTTAATTCCCTACCCTTAAAATGTGTGACCCCCAATATAAGATATATCATCATATCACCTGAAAACACATGGTAAATAACATCACAAATCTTCTGAAGACACATGGGCCACCACATCATATCAAATCTCGATAGTGAACTTTTGACTTATGGACATCACAAACCAAGCATGTTATCATCTCCTAAAATAGGGAATGGTGAAGAGTTTTTGGCCAACCATCTACCCTCACTGTCGATATATTGGTAACCCCCCCCCAATATTTTTATTTTCAATAGGTTCATGGAATGGGTGGGTCAAATATTTAAAATCATGAAGAAATAATATATATATATATACCATTGAACACAATCCCCGACTATGGGTTAAAAAAACCATCATCCCAAGTCACAACAACACCACATCACCTCACATCCTCTTCTAAATTTTCTTCCAACACCGAAGGAATTATACCACCAAATTAAAAAAACCACCAATCATTTCTTTCTCAATTGTATAAATTTTTATAAATATCACATTACCTGTTATTTTCCATTTAAATGTCACATTTTTCAAAATTTCAATCACTAATATTCCACATTTTATATCCCATTAATTAATTTATAATCCATAACCATTTTCTTTACAAAACTCACATCAATTCAAGTGTTCATTATTCTTTTCAACCCATAATCCAAATTATTCCATTCCGATATGATTGCAAAATTTTCATTTATTTTATTCAATTTTTATTCAAGTCACTAGTATAACAAATAACATAACAATAATAGACATCCTATCATTCACGTGACAAAAATCCAACAATGGGACATCTTCATAATAACCGCCAGAACCCCATAACTTCACATAAAACCCCCACACAACACAAAAACAGAAGACAACGCCGATTATCACATCACAAAACCTTCCAGAGAAAGTCACATATAATGTTTCATATTTTTCGATAGGATTTTCATCTATTAAAATTATGTTTTAAGGGTATCCTCATAGAAGATAAATTTTATAGGTACATCCATTTCATTAACTAAATATAAGTGATTGACCAATTCTATTCAGGGAGATATCAAAAAAATCATAAAAACAGGGGCTTCATAACCGCATAACTGCAATTCAATAAGATTATCCCAGTATAAATTATTTTCATTACTATAAAAATAATATATTATATCAATGTCACAATATATATAAGATATTAAACCATGGGAATCATTCCCTTCACCTTAAATTTCAATTAAACCGGTTAATTTACCTTTTTAAGACAAATGTAACCATCATCCAAGATGATTCAAAAAGTATGAACCCATACCATATGATATAAATTATGACAACTAAAAGACCCCACTATCTATGATAGAGAATATTCTTGTGATCTGGTAAATAAAAAATAAGGGATGCACACATTTGGTGCAACCACTTATAAGAAGAACTCAAACCAATATCAACAGGATTCAATGACTTGAAGGGAGCATATTTGAAATCTCCAATATCAAGAGAAAGAAATCATGATGTAATGTAGGAAGGATCTATTTTTTAATTAAAAGATACACAATGGCCTAGATTTTATATCACAGATATGATTTTAAATAACAATTAATAGATATCACATTAAATTCAATATGGAATATCCATTTTAATGATATATACTTTTAAGAAATGTAGGTTATAAATATTATCCTTGGAAACTACCATTAATTAACTTAATTAAGGATTTAAAACCATTTTACATTAAAAATATAAAAAATAGAAAAATTATAAATTCTTGAAAAACTGCAACATGCTACTACCTAGAGCTACCACCTGATGATTTATTTTGGAGATATCGCCATAAAATACCCTCTAAAGCTACCATCAGAAACTACCACCTAAAGATACATCAAAAAAATTAAATTAGACTAAGTATTATATTTCTAGTAGCTACCATAATAATATATAGTTGGAAGATACTATAAAAACTTACCACTATAGTAAACCATCAAAAGATACCACTAGACAAAGTCTTCTTCT
The DNA here is from genome assembly GCA_963277665.1 of Viscum album. Lineage (NCBI taxonomy): Eukaryota > Viridiplantae > Streptophyta > Magnoliopsida > Santalales > Viscaceae > Viscum > Viscum album. The sequence continues at coordinate 1,937,329,563 of OY728132.1, forward strand.
ATCAAGAGATACTTTCCAAAGCTACTACCAGACTAAATCTGTGACTTCCAACAGCTATGGTTAGGAGAAACTCTAAGTAGTTACCATTAGGATATATTCTATAATATTACCACTAGAATAAGTCTATAACCATTACAAGATACCATCAGTAGCTATTATTATGAGCTACCATTAAGAGATAATATTAGGATCTACTTCTAGACTATGTATTCTACCACTAGGTGTTACCGACAATATCTACCACCAAGATCCATAATAAGGAGCTTCCATCATCATCTAAGACAACCTATTTTCAACTAGAACAGCTAAAAACTCTAAGGGACTCTTTTCGGGCACCTCTACCATCATATTTCACTCAAAATAATGACAATGAATTTCAATTTTGTTATAATGACACTCCCATCATTGGTTATGAAACATGATATTGGTATACTTATTATAAAATAATTATATGTAAATTCCACATAATCACCTCCTATTTCATTCTTGGGGAACCACCAATACGTAGGGAATATTTAACCAAAATCATATTAGTTATCTCCCCTAAGTAGCAAGAATATGAAGAATATTAATTAAAAATATAATATTTAATCTTTCATTTTTTGTTAGCCCATGATTTGGTCAATTTTTATTGATACAGTCAATAAAATGATATCTCATCTAAGAATCTGAGGGATATGACCATCTACTAATGAAAAATCCTCATCTGTGACCATGTATAATTAGAGACAACACACTCTGATTACACCTCCATCTGTATCTGTTGTAATTATTATTGGAAAGTTGACTACTATACCACAACCAATTTAGGTTCGGTTAATCTTGTCTATATCTTGTGTCTTTTGTCCACCACATTTCAATATCCCTTGATTACATGAAGAAATATTCTACTATAATTCAAATTGATGATTATTTTAATATATTTCAGGGTATGTTGGATGGGTTTTAATAATAGGTGCTCTTATGCATGTGTATGATTTTTTCCACTATTTTTTTATTTAATAATATTTTCTACTAATTTTGGAATCACATTATTATCCTTTACTTCCATTACTAAACAAATTAAATTATGTAATTGTGGATATTCTGAATATATAAACCCTCAGTTCTCATAAAATTAAATTTCATAATTTTTTAGAATACTTTATACATTACATATATAGATGCCCAAATACTGTATTAGTCATGTGCCTTTAGAAACATGAAAACTTATTCCCTACTTCATAGGTGATATTAAATGTCCTCCACTAGCTTCTAAAATACTAGAACCCTTCATATACATATAATAAAAAATTCATATCTTCATAACCTCAAGAATGAACCATAAAAAGGGGTGAGCTAAAATTCCTTATAAGGGAAACACGGGAGATATGTAAGCATAAACATGAGCATATGGGTTATGAAAAAATGATCATAACATTATAAGGTCATGGTATTTATATAAATGATCATAAAAATGAATAATGGAATAAAGATTGGCAGTTCATAAGACAAGAATCATAACGGAATTAAGAGCATAATCTATGAAATCATTACATATGAATAATACATGGAATTTGTGGGATACACATAAGAATAAAAAAATTATGTCAAGGAATCCTACCAAGGCCATCAAAACATTTTAGGATTGGGAAAATCACCCATGTACATGCTTCATGATAGGGATAAGAACCTCTGTACACACTTATTTTAAGTCATGGGATACAAAATGTGTACCATTTCACTTTTATTCTTTCAGATAAATCCATTGTACCTCCTTATTTTTAGGCGTAGGTACAACCCATATACCTTCTTTTCGTTGGTCATTGTCTATAACCCATGTACCAATCGATCTCATATACCATTTATCAATAATAAATACATTAGATAGAGATATAGGTCCCACCCATATCGTAATGAAATGATACATACATATTCTATAAGACTATAAAAAATATATGATAACCCTTGAAATTAAATGGGTATCATAAACATGTAAGAGTATAATAACCCATATAAAAGAGACAGGTATCATAATAATTTCATCAAATCAAAAACTATGAAAATAAATGGGTTTCATTAACGTATAACCCATGAGAGAGAAATGGTTTTTATAAAAATTATGACATTGATACATAAACCACTAAGAGAAGTGAATTTGAATGAATCCTTGGGATCATTTCCCTAGAAAGGCATGAGAAACATCAACAGAAGTTTTCATATGTGAAAAATAATAAGGAAATATATTTTAAATAAAATTCATTAGTAAATTATCTTTTCTTATTAGAAAAAATCATATTAAAACATATAAACATCTGAAAACCATTACTATGAAATTAAAATTTAACGTTCATAATGTAAAATTTGAAAACCTTTTCGAAATATTTTTCCTTGAAAAATTATAAAATATTCTTGAAAACTATTGAAATCACTTTCTTTGAAAATAATATGTAACTTATAATAAAATATAGATAAATTTTGAAATCAATTTCCATTTATAATATATTTTAAACCTGTAAACGAATATTAGAAATCATTGAAATCATTTTCTTTTAAAAACCCATTCATAACATATAAGGAACGATTTGAAAATAATTTAAAAAAAAATTAAACATAATACAATTTATGAAGGTCATTTTCATTGAAAACCATTTTAAAATCCACAAATTTACATAAGATTGGGAAACCATTTATTTTAAAAAAATAGACTTCTAAACATATAATGTAAACATCAAGGAAATTACAGTCATGGTGTAGGGTATGTCCAAATATTTTGAACAATCTACATGCCTCCTAAAATCATATAAAGGTGCCTGCATTAGAAAATTAAACAAATAATTCCTCTTAACTCCGTTTTTTGAAAGATCCATCACGTGGGATGAAATTTCCTTTAAAAATTATATGATAATAGTATATCATTTTTTAACACATTTTTATAAAAACAATATTTGGAAAGAAATTATATTTCTGACAGAAAGGATACAACAATGTCTGAATTTCAAATAAACATTTTATAACTTATCATAAGTACCAAATAGTGGATAATGGTAAAATTTCATGGATATAAAATTAATAAACAAAGTGTATGAAAATTAATTGGAGTTCATGGTACAAGAATCATAATATGTCATTTATATAAACATAACCATAGATAATCTCAAAAAATGATGGGATTATAGCAACAACTATTACCATTTCAAAAACATTAAATTATAAAAAAGTGTAAAAAATAAAATTTCACGAATTTTAAAATATCAGGAATATAAGTAAATTCATGATATTACATTTCAAATAATTCATATATACATCTTTTAAAATATAGGTTCATAACATGGCATGTGTCTCCAAGAAGGAAAATTAATGGAATAATTACTTTACTATTTTGGAATCTTTTGAAACATAAACCCCATAAAAGAAATATGATGTAATGTAAATTTAAATATGCATATATTTATACATAATAATCATATAATACATAAGTTTGAGTTAAATATACCACATATAATAAATAGGAGGTGAACATATATTGTGACTCACAAAAAATAAAAGTGAGACAAAAAAACCATTACTACTTGAGTAACTTTAGAATGGTTGTCCCCATTAAATAATAAAAATATATAATGATTTTAGTATAATAAAAGAAATTAAATTAATAATATAACATGTCATACTGCAATTTATACACTACAAAAAAGTTGAGAGGGGTGAATATGACAAATATCTCTAAAAAATAATGTGAGATTAAATACCCTTACCATAAGTATTGAATTTCTTGTTACGTAGTAAAAACTCATGTATAATAAAAACATTTTTATTATAAATCTCACATATAAACTTATTATTATAATTATTTCCATATATTATTCTCTTATGAACTCATATTACCCTTTTATATTATTCAGTTATCTTTCGGGTAATAACCACTTTGTTTATTGTAAGTGTTTTGACTTTTTATTCTTGATCCTCTCACATAGATCATGATTTACCTATATCAAAAATGTAAAAAATTATGTATATATAATATATATTCCGTACATAAATATTTATATAAACTTAAAAATATATTTACATTCAAAGAAATGCACTTTTCATAGAGATGGTAGGTCGAAAATATGCATGAACACTACTTTCATTTTATTATTGTATTGAAAGACAGAAATTTAATAACCTATATGAATATATATATAAATATCATTATAGTATAATTATAATTAAATTTATATCATATAAATATACTAAAAACTTCATTAATTCATTCCATGTAATGTGTTAAAGAATCACATCGCTTTGAAGAGGTGGTAGTCCACACTTCCACAAACGATAATATCATGTATCCACAATATAGAAATCATGATATTATGTTTTATATAAAAATAAAATAAGTATAAATGAAAAATATATATCTTATATATCATAAAAATATATTCTCTAACATAATTTCCACCCATGAGATGAGATAAAGAAAAAATGAACAAATTAATTTATAGTGACGGTAGTTCACCACAAACAAGAACGGTAAGTTTGTTACCCCTTATATGGATGTATGTGTAATTATAACCCATAGAATAGAAACATATCATTATATTTATTATACTTATTTTGTTTTATATTTATTTAATGATAATATTTTATGGGTGGATAATGAAGATTAAACAAAGGAACATAAGAAGGATGTTACCTCTCCTTTGGGTAACTCCCCTTGGTTTGCACCAACGGGCTTTCATTGATGTCTTTCTACCCAAAGTGATTTCTATAAGAGGAATTTAGGGATTTTGAGAGAGTATTTATTTAGATTTTGTTTTATATAAAGGGCATTAGAGGTGTGAATAAGTTGGAGGGGTGTGTACCATTTAATAATTTAGGAGTCACAATATTGTAAATTTTTTAAAGGGGAATTATTCTCACATTGTTTCCTTGTAAAATGGATCCAATAATAAAAAAATTGATAAAAGGGAGTATAAAGTTTTAATATGGATAGAAATTTTATTTTTTATAAGTTTATAGGTCATTTTGGACCTTAAGATAAAGGTTAAGCGCTTGATAAGATAATTTTCTTCTTAATCATTACAATTAATTTTAATTACATTCACTAAATTTTTTGGCAAATTCAAAGTTGAAATTAGTAAAAATTTTAAATTATTCTAATTAAAAATATGGAATCCATTTTTCCATATTCCAAATAGATAAGTGGTATAAATTAATTTAAATTTAATCCCACAAATGAGATGAACATGAGGGTTTTTAAAGTAAAAATGTTCAAAAATTTGATATCTTTTTATATATAATTTCAATGTGAAATTATCCCACATGACCTAAATTGGATTAATTACTGTATAATTGTTATAATTATACATTAAAAATAATTAAAAATATAGTTTGTCTTTATAAGTAAAGTAGTTTAAAAGGAAGTTTCAAATTAAAAATCAGTATCTTTCATTATTCATCAAAAATAAAACTTCATAGAAAAATACCCAAAATTCATACTAATCGTATTTTTATGTCTCATATTCAAAAATAATTTTTTTACATGTAAATTCTATAAAAGTTAAGAAAAATTATATATATAATGGGAAATCTATTAAATGGCAGTAAAACTATTTTCATAAAAATATAGCTTTTTATGTTTAACATTGGTTGTGTTCTTATCTTATACCTATAAAGTAAATTTGATGAACATAAAAAAATATTTTATTGAATACAAGAAATATATATTTTTTATTTACATTATTCCACAATATTATATGATTATATTTATTTGGATATATTTCCACTATAATCATAAAATTAGTTTTTATAAAAAAATTAACATTATATACAATTGGATTTTATATTCATTTCTAATTAATTTGTAACCAATGAATTAAAAATTATATTATATTAAGTTATTTAATCATATTTATAAACTCCAAAATAATTTCTTGGTTATATCTTATTATATTAAATAATAATATTTTTAATAATATCTAATTTTTCTGCAAAACTCAGCCTTGTGTGTCACACAATCCATCTAGGAAATTCAGTATTATAACTATCATAAGCTTGTGTAAAGGTTCTATATAGAAAATTATAGACATTATATTTATTTTAGTGAATTATTAACATGTTTTTATGTATAAAACAATCCAAACATAGTGATTTAATATATAAAAATATTTATTTAGTGTTGCATTAAAAGCTAAATAACAAAAATAATAAATAAATTTAAAAAAGAATATTTCACAAAATCTCAGACTGTTTCATTCCACCCCACATAAAATAAAATTTTCCCTTTAAATTTACTAGGGTTATAAAAGTTTTTATTCTTGAATGTTCCTTTATTATAAATTCACATCATAAAAAATGAATATTAAAACTTCCTTTAAAAAGGGAAATTTGGAAACATATTGGTTATGTGAAGTATCACAAAACTAGGAATCCACATAGGATAACATATTTGGGAAAAGAAAACATTGACATATAAGATAAATCTACCTATTAATTTATAGTGGATACTGGTGGAAAACATGGTTTTTAGAAAGTTAATAATCAAAAAACCATAAATCTATGATTATATGTGTCCATTTGATTCATTGGAAACAAAGTTAATATGATAACATTTTGGGTTTAATGGCACTTTTCCCAAAATATGAATTAGATTACCAATAAATTATAATTACTTTATTTTATTCCATTCCATATGCACAACATCACCCTTTTGTTATGCATTGATCAATTTCCACTTCATCTATCACTCAAGTGAATAAACATTAATTTCTCATTCTTGAATAACTAAAAGATCATAAGATCTATAAATAGAATGATAATTATTTACATTTACGACTTTTTATCTCACAAAAAGGTCATAACCTATTATCAAATATTAATAAATCCTCATGTGGGGTCCTAATACTATAATATCCAAGAACACCAACCAAAGTTTAATTTAAAAATTCCATAAATAGTTATCCTTCTAAACATTCCTAAATATGAAAATCCAAAACATTATAAATAAGGTCATGAAATATTCTTAATATTGATCCCCCATATATCACAAACTATCTATTGATTTCTACAATAAAAATATTTGAATACCCACCCTATATATTCTTTGGAAACAAGGTGATAACTTGAATCACCATAAATTATTTCTAAAAAAATACATTATTCCAAAAGATAATTCAACCAATATTTCTTAATCTAAAAATTTATTTATAGAGAGATAAAAAATGCTTAGACTCATATCACATTCCACTAAAGGATAAAAAAATAGATTTTAATGGATATTATTTTTCCAAAATCCCATACGAAATTCTCGACTATAAAGTTACCTAATTATCAAGGTTAACCTCATCCATTGTGATTGCATATTCCTTCACTTTTTAATTTTTATTTTGATTTTGTTGGAAAAGGTCACCATTATTAACCCTTGTATTTGAATTCTTTTTGTAAAAAAGAAAACATTCCATGAAATTAAGTAATTTATTTTTGGGCGGTGCATTATGTGTATTTTATATTATTTTCATCATTATATTAATTTTTCCAATAAATTTAGCATTCGGCCACTTCAATCCTTTCCTTTACACAGATAAAACATTTACTAGTCCCATTATAACAGTTCCCTCCATGATTCTTTCCACACATACAACATAATATAAGTATTATCTTCTTAAAACCATGGTTTTTAAATTTTCCTTTGAAATTCATCTTCCACTTCTTGTTAAAACAATGAGATTGATACATAACTATAACCTCCATTTCAAATTTGATTGAAAACACACTATCTATTCATAGATACTAATGCCTCTCATGGATAATTACCTTATATGTCTTGGATTTAAGTCAACCAAAAACCAATCAACATTAAATTCTAGTTGGATTATAATTCAAAAAACATACCTTGAATGTAATGTTTAATTCACCTCATAGATATTGTTGGATTCATCATCATTTTTCTTCAACTAAAGGAACTATTATTACATCTTTTGAATGAATAATGTGAGGAAGGAACTTATTTATGAAAAATTTCGTGAACTCATTCCAATCCATGGATTCGATTTAATTTTTTGTCCTTGTATTATTAATTGGAGTCCACTACTTATTTGATACACCTTCCAATTGGTAAACCACCAGAATGAAATTCTAATTATCTAAACACTAGATAATGGAGATTATATTTTTAGTGGTATAGATACAATTTTTATCAATAAGTGGATAATAAGACCTTATGAAAGAGGTTGGTTGTTTCCTCATGAAGCACTCAATATGACATTGTTCCCACCTTTTATCATTTGGATGCTCATCATGATTCAAGTCTTTAGAATGTTGGGTGATTGTAGGAATGAGAGTATACATTCGATTTACCAGAAAATTTGTATAATTAGAATAGTAATTTTTTCATTGTTTTTCTCAATAACTATTAAATTAGTTCATTTGGGTTCCATCTATTGAATTAAAATAAAATCTCATAGATTAATAATCAATTTTAATAGTGTGTAACCCCATAATCTTAAAAAAACACTAACATGATATCTAAATTATAAAACCATCCATAATTTATGACCCCACAGTTTTATCCTTGTTTATTAATAACCATACTGATTTTAAATACATAATGGATTTTCATACACAGTTTTTTAATTTCCAAATCATAACCCATATGAGTGTCAAAACAGGTGTGCAGTAATTACAATTGTTGTGGTCTAGGTTACACTTGTGTCTAGCATAAAAAACCATTCAGTGTTGTTACTCCTAGGAGCATATGTTCCATAACCACATGAACTTGTAGTATCCATATAAGGATTATTTATACGAAACCAGTCTATATATACTTTACCAATATTCCATGTAATTTTAATATCCTCTTTTTTATCCTTAAATATCACCTTAAACATGTCCTTAGAGTTCTTAAAAATGTTTTCTCTTCCTAGTTTCCGAAGGATGACTAAAAATAATCTCTGAAACCAACTATAAAGACCCTCTATTTTCATATAATAACATTTCATCACTTTCAGAATACTTAATACATTACATAAAAATATAACCAAATTCCGCATTAGTCTAGTTCTTTTGTAAACATTGAAATGTAAATACTAGCACATAAGTGAGCTAAATTATATCATACATGGTTCTCTAATACTATAAAACATATTATACATATCATACATAACACATATATCCATAAACCTATATTGAAAAATAAAAATTGGTGAGATCAGATGCTGAGTAAGTGTAATAAAGGGATATTTGTAAGCATAAACATGATAATGGGGGTATGAAAATGTGGTCATAACATTCAAATATAATATCATGCATGTCAAAGTACATCAATATGAATCATAGAATAATGATTATAAGATTATAAGACTATAATAATAATGGAATAAAAATAATAATCCATGAAATAATTAAAGATGAATATGATAAAGAACAGGTGACATACACATAATCCTAGAAATTATTTTCTCAAGGACACCTACCAAGACATTAATAACATGTAAGGATTTTTTTAATCTCCCATGAAACTACTTAGGTATTGGGTTAAAAAAATATATACCTTATTATTTTTAGGATTACGATCTAACCCTTATACATTCATACATTCAGGTTTGTGGTACAACTTGTGTACCTACTTATTTCCAGGCTTGGGTTATTACCCTTATACGTTCCATTTTCCATGATTGGGCTACAACACTAGTACCCTTTGATCTCATAAAAAATTTATCATTAAAAAATTCATTTGAGAGAGTTATAGGTCCCACTCATCTCATAATGGAATCATACATAAGTCTTTAAAAAGATAATAAATAATCACATAATAACACATGAAATGAAATTGGTATCATAAACATATAAGAATATCATTACCCATAGAAAATAGATCAGTTTAATAATCCTTTAATAAAAGCATAACCCGTGAAAAGATGTTGGTTTAATAGGTATATAATATTTGAAATAAAAATGGGTTCCCTAAATATCGTTAGATTGATACATAAATCATTTTGTAAATGAATTATGAATGTAACATTAGGATAATTTCCCAAAAAGGAATTTATAATAGAAAAATAAGTTATATAAGGTGTGAAATAATTGGGAAGGACGTTTTAAAAACCATTCCTAAAGATAATATCCTATCTTCCTTGAAAATTTATTTTTATAATATAAAAGATTTTGAAAATTACTTTCTGGAAAATAAACATTAAAATTTATATTGGAAGCCTTAAAAACATTTTGGAAACCTTTTTCCAAGAATCATTTTAATATAATATTGAAAACATTTTCAAATCCTTTCCTTTAAAATACTCATAAACTTATAAATAATGGTTCAAAAAAATATCAAAACCATTTTCATTTATAATAATTTGAATTCTTATAAAATATGCTTTAAATTCATTTAAATACTTTTCTTTGAAAATAACCTGTCGAAAACATATAAAATATGATTTAAATTAATTAAAAACTCTTTTTAAGCATATTTTTTTTGAAACCCCTTATCATTGAAAAATATTTCAAAGTAATGAAATTTCAAAAATAATAGGAAGAATAATTTATTTATAATAATAAAAATTTAATATTTAAAAATATGTATCACAAAAATGATATTCATGACAGTGAGTGAGTCCATACATTCTGAACAGTCCTTTTTCAAATAAGATATTTAGAAAATATCCATGATCATAAAAAAAACTAATGTAACTTTTGACCAATTTTTTTAAAAAGTTAATAGATAAGTAAAAATTCCATTTATACATAATAGGACAATTGTAAAAAAATTGAAAGTAGTTTTATAAAACACAGATATTAATGAACAAAGATTTTCGAATGAAAGAATAAATATAGTCATATTTTTATAAAAACGATTTATTAATTATTATAAGTACTAAAGAGTAGGAAAATGGTTAATTTACATATATATGACTTCAATTTACATATTTTACAAAAATTAATTACATTTAATAAGATATGTATCATAATATTTTTTTAATGGACGTATAATCCCAAATAATATTGATAAATAAAAATATTGTTGGAATAAATAGTTACCAATTTGATGACATTGAATAATAAAAAAAATAACTTTAAATTAATCCTAAAATATCATAAAAATAATGATATTCATGATTTATCATGTCAATGGAATAATATACACCTCATAGAAAAATATAGGTTCCTAACATGGGATGTGTCTCCAAGAATGAAAATTGAGATGTAATTTATTTACTAAATTTGCGATCTTTTGAACCATAAACCCTATGAAATAAATAAAAATAAATTTATTTATAAAATTAATATGATAAATTCATGGGAATTATACCCACCAAATATAATTAATATGATATGAACAAGTATTTTATCTCACAGAAAATAAATATAAGATGAGAAAACCCTTACTACTTATATAACAATAGAATCATCATCCAAATAAAATAATAACTATAATTAAAGGTTTTAATATTGTTAAATAATTTAAATTAGTTATAAAACATATAAAATTTAATTATATACTCCACATAAAATAAGTGAGTGGTAAATATGGTATGTATATTAAGGAAATAAATGTGAGATGAAATTATCTTACCTTATGTTTTGAATTTAATTGTACATGATCAAAAATATTTTATATTAAAATTATATTTATTAAACATCTAAAAATAACCATATTTTGATATATAATTCAATATATTATTCACTTAGGACTTTATATTATCTATTTATTAAAAATTCCATGCTAAAGTAATGTTTCACGTAGTAACTGCCTTGTTTATCATAAGTTTTCTGGCATCTTATTCTTGATCCTCTTATGCAAATAATGATATAATTATTTACAATATGTATATATATATATCATATATATTCTTTATATTAATATTTATAGTAATCTATATATATATATACTATTTAACTAAATACATTGTTCATTGGGATGATAGGTCTTATGTATGCATGAACACTGCTTCTTTATTGTTGTATTGAAAGAAGGAATATAAATGACATATATAAATATATATATATATATATATAATTCTAGTAAAATTATTATTTCATAAAATCATATATTATTACTAAACTCCTCCTTAATACATTCTGTGTAATGTGTGAACGATTCACATCACATTGAGGAGGTTATAGTCAACACTTATACAATGAAAGTTATCATATATCAACAACTTGGAAATAAGTAAAGTATAATTTATATAAAAATTATAGAAGTATAAATACAAAATAAATATCATATATATCATAAGAACATGTTTTCCATCATAATTCCCACCCATGAGAGTCGGTAAAGGAAAAACAAACACAATTGTTTTGTGAAGTGGTAGTTCGGCATACAAAAGAATAGAAATTTCATTACCCATTAAGTGGAATTTTTTAAACATGTAAGTATAATAAATAGATTCAAAAAATATTATTATATTTGTAATACCTAAAATATTTTATAATCATGGAATAGTAATATTTCAGGGTGTGGATACTCAAAATAAATTAAAGGATCTTATAGAAGGATGTTACCTATTCTTTGGGTAACTCCTCTTGGTTTTTCATTAAAGGGGTTCCAAGGATGGAATTATTCCAAAATAGAGTATTATAATAGAAATGGAGTTATTTTTTTAGATTATTTGAATATATTTTTAGTCATCCAAATTTCTTTAGAGGTGTGAAAAGTGGAGAGGGTGAGTACATTTTATAGTGGAGGAGGAGTGGAATGCTTATATATTTTGTAAAAGTGAAATACACTAACTTTTTTCCATATAATGTAGTCCCAATTATTTACCAAATACTATAAAATTTAATTTGAGGTCTAAATAATAACATAATTTTTTTTTGAAACGTTTCTAGGTCATTATGGCCCTTAATGTTATGGTTTAGTACCCTGTAAGGCTAATTTCCCTCCTAATCATTATAATTAATTTTAATTACAATATGTAATATTTTTTGTGAAAAAATTATTTTAACTTTTTTTGAGTTATAAATTTCGTTTATTGAAAATATGGAATCAATTTCTAAAAATTACAAACACATAATTGATACAAATTAATTTTAATTTTATCCTATAGATGGGATGACAGTACATGTTTTTAAAGCAATAATGTTCAAAAGTTTGCTAAATTTTTCTATATAGTTTCAAATAGACATTAATTCAAATAACCTAAATATGATTAATTGAATTAAAATTTATATAATTATAATTTAAATCTAATTATATATATTATTTTACTATATAAATAGACTAGAAGAAAATGAAGTTTCACATTGAACTTCAGTATTTTCATTATTCATGTAAAAATAAATATTCACAAAAAATTACAAAAAAATAATATAACCAAATTTATACGGTTATATTTCAAAAAATAAGTTTATTTTGACCTATAACATTTAAAAAATTAAAAAAAATATTTTGAAAAGGTTCTCCATTATAATGTAGAAAAATTGCTTTTATAAAAATATTGGTTTTTATGTGTAGAATTGGGTTTGTTCTGATCTTATGCTAATAAAATATAATCGATGAATGTAAAAAATTCTTTCATTAAATATTTAAATTATGTATTTCATTTATATTTTTCAACAATATTAATTAATTTTACTTATTAGGATAAAATTATATTTTTGAGGATTCAAGTGGTTTCTTTTAAAACTTTCCTTTTATATTCAATTGATTCTTACATTCATTTATAAATATTTTATATCAAAAATATTTCCAACATGTATTTTTATAAGTTAATAAATCATATTCATATCTAAAAACTTAATTTATAGGTTATATATTATTATATTAAATAATAATATTTTTATGAATATATAATTGTTTGGTAAAACTCAGTCTTGTGTTTTATGAAAACCCTTAGGGAAAGTCAGTCATACGTGTAAAGAATGTTGACTTTAATGTTTTTTGTAGATAAATATAAAAATTATGTAGCGTTCAGTGGAAAATTTACTTGGTGTTGCTTATACCACAATCTAAACATTATTCTCTAATATAAAAAATTATTTTTAGCGTCATGTGAAATGCTAAATGTCAAAGATATTAAATTAATTAAAATAAAATATTTCACAAAATATTGGAGGGTTACAAAAAATAAACTGTGAAATTAATTTATTTTTTTCTATTCATTCTATCAATGAGAAAATTTATTTTTTTCATTATTTATCTATAATTCCATTCACATATCCACCACCAATATCACACATTAACTCCAAAAATAAATTTTTTTAGTATCGTAGACATTATCATACATTTAATATTATTTTATTTGCATGATTTCCACTACTAAATCATTATTTCAATTCCATAGTATGATTATAAATATTGTATAAATTATATGCTTTTAATTCTGGGAGACAATTTGATGAAAAAAATTTACCTTTTTTATTGAGATCACCAATCTATGAGAAATTTTTATGAGGATACATTTTTTTACAAAAGTTATTTAAAGAACCTGAAAATATTATAAAACATCATTTATAAATCATTCAAAATATAATAATAATTATTTTCTGGTTGATATTTGAAATTATAGCAAACTTAAATTTTTTATTTGATGTAATTTTATGATGTTTTTATTAATTAGTTTAGTTCATAGTATCTATATCCTGAGTGACTATCAAAAATAAAAAATTTATTATAAAAACATATTCTAAGTTAAATTTTTTATATTCATTCTAATAACCTCTACTATGAGATAACTCTGAACAATTAACACTACTAGAATTTAATGTTTATTCTTTTTAAAGCTTAAGGAATTTTTGGACCATGTTGTTCTGATTGAGTAAATTTTGTTTTTCAGAGCTAGATTATCAATGGTCCTACCCTATATCTAAAATTATTTTTATGATCATAGAATCTTTTGAGTACAATGATAAAAAGAAATACTATAATCCAATTTATCTATACGACGATAATTCCTCAAGTGAAATTTAATTAATTTGGTTTTGATCATCACAAGTTAGGTTTTGTATCATGGAATTTTGAAATCATTATTCTATATATGTGAAGATTTAAGATTTCTATTGGAGATTGTGGATGTGATTTAAAGCTGATTCACTTTGTAAAATTTTAAATCATTTATTATTTTAGTAAAAAATTACCATAATGGGTTGTATCTAGACGTGGTAGTTGACCACTCTCATTGGACATATGATCTTGTTAAAGATATTACAAGAAGTATATTCATGAGATAAAATAAGTGTAGTCTTATAGGTGTGATATTTTTACCTTGTTAAGTTTACATTAAAATAATTAATTTAGTGAATAAAAATAAGAAGAAAATTACATCATTATACAAGAATTCTAGAGGTGAGAATCCTTGAGAGAAAATAAAGATAATGGGATATGATATCTAATTATGGGGAGAAAGAAGTCAAATATTTACTAAGATTAAATTGAATAATGTTTATTGTGAATAAAAAAACTCAACATCCATTATGCAACCTTAATTGTTTTATCATTACATCATAAACTACCCACCTTTGGCCTCAGAATCATCAGAATATTATTGAACACCCCTCAAGAATATTGTGGTTCAATTATTCTTAATTAGAGATTGAGATATTTTGTCAAATTATTGATATAATTTATAGACTAAATATTAATAATATCATAAATTTTCTAAAAATCTCAACTATAGAGAGAAAAAATCACAGGGAGGTGGATTAAAAATGGGAATGGGTGTATATGGAAAAGTTGGTCAAATGATGAAAGAAAAATATATATTGAAACATGATTTTAATCAAGATTCATGATTGTATTCCTTAAAAGAATATTAATATTGGTAATTTATGATATTTAATAAAATATTTGTTATATTAGATTGATTGGGTAGTTTTACTCTTATTTAAGGCTCCTATGTCCCATAAATCACTAATGATATCTCATTTTATTATCCATGTTTTCATTGAGTTATCAATAAATAGTATTGTTATTTATGAATGATATTTAGTTTTTCTCATCAAATTTTTTTAAAATGCAGATAAATTGACGAATTTTAGATGAAAGAATAAATATCTAAGTCGGTCATGCCATGGAAGTTGTAACGAATTCCGTAAATCTATGGATGAAGTGACAAAAGGAGTTCCATTTTGAACTTAACCCTATTGTATATATTTTCCAAAGGTATCCACATGCATACAATAAAACATGTCAAGTATTAGTTAGGGATGGTATATTATAGGCTTCAAGATATCATTCTAGATAAATGTTAAATGAGAGGGAATCATGTTAAATTAACTGAGTATGATGTTAGATCATATAAAAATTATAGAAGTAGTGATTCCATGAATAAAAATAATGAGAAAGACAAAAGGATTGAGGTAGATTAAGCTACAAATGTGAATGTTTATAACAAAATAAAAAAAAGATGTCATGAAAAATAAAAAGTCGTATTGAATACTTATTCATACCTTGAGCGTTCAAATACATTTTTCATATATATTTGCAAGTGTTTCAACGTGCAGATCCACATCGAGAGTAACATTATATTTTTATACCATTATGAAGAAATAAAAATATATATTAGGGAACCTGATATGGACTAAGACCACCATGGAACTAAAATTTCCATGACACACAATATTACATGGTGATCCCTATCATTCATTTTCAAGGATCAAGTTCCAAATTTAAATATTGTGTTTTTATTTTTCAATATATATATATATATATATTTGTGTGTGTTAACTAATTGAAACACACTATTATCATAAATTATGGGTACAATTGGTTCACTATGCATATATTAGTGATGTTTTAGGGAATACATATGAATCCATGAGTATTTCTGCGATCTATGAGTGAATACATTGCATGATATTTCTAATTTAAACTCAAGAATGAAGGTTTTAGGAGCCTCCAAGAAGTTTTATATATTATGATATATATAGAATATTTCCTAGTATTTTAGGAAACATTTTTTACACCACTTAAACATTTTCACCCAATTCAGGTGTTTTTATACACCCATAGATTCTAGGAATATAAATTTTCATATATTAACAATTAATTAATGTAATCTGTGTGTTATATAATTATTATATTATTTTTCCCATTTTATTATTCTATAATATGCTCATAAATATGGTTTAGTACTGTGTTATGAGTTTCTACTATACAAGGCATGTATGGTTCACTTAAGGAGTTAGGGATCAAGAGGAGTATGATTCATGTGTAATTTCATTAAAATTTAAATTCATGATATTATATTTTATTCGTAATTTTCATAAAACCATTAAATAATAATATTTCATTATTTTAAATTCAGAAAAATATGTTTTATGGGAGATAATCTAGAAATATTGAGCATATTACGTTATCATAATAACCAAGTTTTTTATTTTTCAATAAATATTGAGATTAAAATACAAAGGATTATATACAAATATAATAATTAAATTTAAATCAAACTCAGTATAAAAAATGAAATTGAACATAAGGATTAGAAAATTTAAAATTGACTTCTCAACCAATTTAATATGTTAATTCGTGAGTTATAAAGGTTACATCCTACAAGTAATTTTATTTGAAATTGATCTTCAACCCATGTTTTAATAAAAAAATCTAATCCTAATGGAATTTTGTTTTTTTAGTTGATTTTCTATTTTTAGGAAAATGATTGAACCAATAACAATATTATACCGACCCTTAGTTATCATGTGTATTCCTTATGTGATAAAACCAAGAATAAAAACACTCTATAGTTTAGTGTGTTGGGGAAGGATGAAGTAAACATTGGATTATAGAATTATGAACTCCATTGAAGTTATTGAAATTTGGATGGAATGTCATCCTACTAGGTTGTACCATTGACTTAAATATAGAAAAGGGTTGGGTTTTTGATAAGAAACATAATTCTAATTTGGGTATGAATTGTATGAAATAATAAATTTCTCATGAAATATATATGTCATATTCAAATATGTTATTATAATTCCTTGATGTTTGGAAGAAAATAGATGCCATGATCACTTATGTTGGTATTCATGAATGATCGGTATGATATGACCATTTATTTTGGTTTTTTATTTCAATATGGATTCTATTTCGTCTTAAATGGAGTTGTTTCTATTTAGGGAAGTTGTGACACATTGTGTGATGATCTTCATGTAAAGGGAAAATAAACTATAATATATATTTCCCAGGAAGTAGTTGAGCTTCCCACTTGTGTTCTGATGGTTATACCCATAAGAATATTTAACCTTGTAGACTTGTTATGTGATTGTATAACCAATGTTTCGTGGTATAATATTAATAATGACTCACCATGCTTACTTTCTTAATATATTTTATATTTTGGATGAATTTCACTTAGGACCAAGTTTTTTTCTCTCCTTATGTATTGATCTATCTTTATGGGATGTACTTCCCCAATGATTGAGTATATCATGATGATCATACATACCTATATAATAAGATGTGTAGCCATAATATACTACCCATAGATATTTATTATGCTATACAGGTTTTTATAGACCTATATGTTGAGTTTTCTAGATTGAATGTATTTTCCCTATGAATAATTATGTTTTATAGTATTAATTTTCTTATTTTACGAGATTTAATTGGTGTTATATACTTCCCCGATGTCTAATATGGTTGATAATAAATGTTGTAAGTAGCTCACCATTTGATTTAGACGGAGTCGGTTGAACATTTTGCCTCTCTAGATATTTGTTATACAGTTAGGGAATGAATAATCTGGAGATGATTATGTATTCCAGGTGGGATTCACATCCCATTTGATAGTGGGCAGGATTTTTGTATTAATGTATTACCACCCGTCCATTGAGATGAGTTACTCAAGTAATAGTTCATTATTGTTAGTCATATTGTTATTGACAGTACATAAATACAAACTAACTGATGATTTTATGTGATGGCCATTACGGTGTTTGTTAAACCATCCCAAGAAATGCTACTTTAATACCAGTTTCAACCATATAAAATTTTTATAACATGTTATAGATCACAGAAATCATGGATCGAGTTCTATTGGATTAAAAATTTAACAAAGGAAATTATTTAACCGATTAAAAATAAATATGATATAAAGGGATTAAAACTATATTCCTAACAAAGAAAATATGAACATCAAATAAGTCATAAAAAAGTAAATAATATTTAATAGTAATACACAACCACACTATGACTATAAATTATTTTATATAAATCATTAAACCACTAAACACGTGTATAAAACCTAATAAGGTGAAAAAATTTACAAAAAACCTAGTAGTATAAAGAATATAACAATACAACAATGGTGAAAGTCTAATGAAATGTGGGTCTAAAAATGGATAGATTTATAGGATTAATTATAATGGATAACCAATGTAAAAAAAATCATGAAGACCTATTGACAGATGACAAGTAGGTAAAGACCAGATTTCACCATTAGAAATCTAAAAAACTGAATAAAAAATCATCCACATCAAAAAATAATTTTTCTTTTCTAGAATTATTAGATGCAAGAATCCATAAATAACCTCAAGTTGAAATATAAGGTGATAGAAAATTTACCTAGTAGGATTTCACAATGAAAATATTTCATATAATTACCCATTGAAATTATGCCTTGCTATTCTAGTTTTTAATAGAAATAAGAAATTAAAATTTCTATCATTTAAAGAATACAATCATCATATGATGGCTCATACATGATCATAAGATAAACGTTGTATGAATATATAAAACATTTCTGATTTGAATTAAATGATTTAAATGGGTTGGAATGAAATGAAAATTAATTTTAATGGGGATTTGAAAATTAAATATTTATTTAAATAGTAGATAATTATTCGTTGATAAATAAACTAGATTATATTTATAATTCAATTATAAAAATAACATTTTTTTCTATTTAAATATTCTTGAAATGTTAAGGATGTCATATTGATTGAAAAAATAAATTTTCAATAAAAAATTTAGATTTTGTTAAGGAAATATTAATTGGTATCCTGGAAGAACTTGAAAGGAAGAAATTCATTTTAGAACATGTGTTATCCTTTTTAATTACTGTTTTCATCGATGGATATAAATGTTCCTATAAACTCATTAACTTATGTATGAAAAAATTGATAAACAAAATGAATAATGGTATAAATCAAGAATAAGTAATCATCGCAATCACTTACAAAAAACAACCTTTATATTATTATAAAATGAATATTACTTCTGATAAGTTTTTTATAAACTACACTTCAAAAAATATAAATATAATAGAAAAATAATTATGATGAATATATAATAAATAGACATTAAAAACCTAGAAAATTTTCAATAAAACACCTAAAGTAACTGGAATAATATAAGACAAAAAATAATAAAATAATTTTAATTAGAATTCTTGATTTGATCCACCAATATTAACACATAATTTTAACCTTCATAGCCTATCTAAGAGGAAAAATCCACTTCAAAAAAAGTCTTATGTCAAGGACAGAAGATAGAGAGAAAACATTGTAACACACAAAGGTTTTATGATACATTTTCATCACATAAACCTTATTTATACAAATTATAAATGTGTTCTAATAAATTTTATGATCTTTATATGAAAATAAATCATATATATATAAATCAAATTAAAAGGGATAAATCCACTGAGTATACATTAAATGATTTAGAATTTCTAATATAAAGAAGATTGAAATAATATTTTTTAGATGTTAAATGTATATTTTTTATTTAAAAATAATTTATTTAAAAGAAAATAAATGATTTTAGGATAGATAACAATGTATAAATTCGTTTATGACAATACATTATATTGAAAAATATTTGTTTTTAATAAACTATTCATTTTTCAAAAATTTAAATTCGATGAATGATATTAATAAATTGTATTTCTAAAATGCCTTCAATTATATGAAAAAAATAATAACATCCTAGGATTAATTACAAAACTATAATGAATGTCATTTTTAGGATTTATTGTAAAAAATGATTCAATTAAGAATTATTGGTTCTATTTTATAGTATATATATTTTTATTTAAAAACTAAATTTCTAAATTTAATTATTTTAATTCAAAAAAAGAATATTATTTTTTTGTTCAAAAATTTTCAAATATTTTATTGGTAAATTTTCAAAAAATTTCTAAAAATGGTGACTTTTGGGGGAATATTAAAAATATAGTTTAAAAAATTTCCATATATTTTAAGGAAACATATTGATATAAATATTACTTAAATTTGAATGATTTATCTTTATAAAACTAAGATATATTTAATCAGTAAAATGTGTCATTTTAAAATAATATATTGAATTTGTAAACCCTTCTTTTACATTTAAGAACAAAATAATATTTTATTATAATAAAAAGAAATTTTTTTAATTTTATCATGATTCTATACCATTTTGTATTTACATAAAAATAAAATAAACACCTATTTCTAATTAAAAATAATAAATATTAGGTATATTAATTGTATTCATAAAATTTTTTATAAATAAATATTTTCTTTCTTAAAAAATAATTTTTCAGTAATTTTTTTTGTTTCATTATGTGTTGGTATATTGATGTAAGTTTTTTTAAGAATTACAAATATATTTCAATGAAATGGTTGTCCAGTTTTTATTTAACATAATATATAATATATAATATTGTGGATTTAATTATAAGGAAAAAATATATCACCGGGGAAAAAATTAGTTACCACGATAAAAGTTAAAATAAGGTAAAACTTGTAAATCAAGAGGTAAAATCCAAAACATACCTTGAAAAATAATAACTAAAGATATGTATGAGGGTTTTAAAAACCTTAACATATACTTTCCCCTATAAATAATAGTATTTTATACACATGACTAAATTATAACATCTCTTTTTATGTTAACAAATTAATATTTATAAAAATTCCCCCTCTCTTGACTATAAAAGGACACCTTCATCCCCCCCCCCCAAATATCCTCACTCTTAAATCCTTTTAGCTCAACCAATATATTATAAAACACATTCTCATAAATCATCCCAATTTCATAGAGGTTTAGGCCTCACTAAAATTACAATCAAATAAGCCTTAAAAAGTGGTCTAAAGTAGGACATCAAATAATGAAGTAGTTGTTTGGCTATGTTCGTTTATGTATATTTCATCTTCCACATCCTTTAAATATATTATATCAAACCTAATTTCATTAAATTGGTACTTATAGTACAATTATTGTTTTTAAAATTTATATAATAACCATTATCTAACATCATCCCATCCATTATAAAATAACAAATTATACTTCTATTTTGGTCATATTACCACCTCCATGAATGACATGACTCATCTTTTTTCAACACCTTACATCGTTGGTTATAAAAATGGTTTGAATTTTAAAATATGATAATCAAGAAATTATTAAGATTCAATAAATATAAAATATGGATTATATTAATAATATTTACGATAAATAATAATTGTGACTTAAATCACATAAAAGAATTAATATTTAATTCTATTCCTATTTGTATGCTGAAAATGTTATCAATTGGTATACTAATATGATATGATATTGAAAAATAAACAATATTTTTTGAATATGTAATGTAAATATTAAGATATAACTCCTTATTAATATGCCACTATTTTTTCATTTTAAAGTATTGAAAAAAATGTTACGTATATCATCCTAAAAAATAATACACAAAATTCTCAAGTAGTTAACCTAGAACATTGTAAATATCTATATGGTTTCTATTATAGTACCATTATATTTGATGAGTACAAAAACTCATGAACATTAATAAATAAAACCAATTACACTGAACTAGAAAAGGAATTGTCAAAACTACCCACACTGATGATCATTATTAACAAAAAATAAAAAATCAATGCATAATAAAAGAACGTAAAATATTAATATAAAAGTTATTAAATATAAATAATGTAACAAAAATTCTTAATTATTCATAGTTATTATAAAATATTTTAGATTTAGTGAGGTGCCCTGGACATGTATCCCCCTGTCCGAGGCTAAAAATAAAAAGATTTACAAATAACATATAATACCAAGTGAAATTGTCAAAACTAAAATACAAAAAATCACATTGGTATTAAATCTCATTATAATATCCCATAACTCCGAAAACCATTTCATTTAATGTTTTTTAGAACCGGTTACAAATAAATCATAATTTTATATAACTTGTGGAATCTTTTCCATAATCGAACCATACTACACTCTCATTTAAACTACTCATAGGTTACACTCATATTTGTATCTAAGAAAACTATAACATAATAAATGAGTGAGATCAAACTCTTGATAAGGGGAAATAATACATCAACATGTTATAATGGGTTGGATTATAAACATGATAGAAAACTTGAAAATGGTAATTTTATAATAAAAAAGAACAATAAATAATAATATTTTTTCAAAATTCATGATTGTAAGAAATGGGATATAAAATGGAAAAACATATTCAATGGTAAAAGGGTAAAACTAAATTCATAATAAACATGATACCTGGAGAATAATAAATAGAAAATGAAATGGATATATAAAATTCACTTTACGGTATATAACACTAAACATTGGAACAAATATAGTCATAAAAATCTTACATTAGTTGAGTGGGAATTAGTAACGGATTCTCATAACATGGTAGAGAATGCATCCCTACATAAATACCAAAGTAAAAAAACATATCATCCTAATTACAATATACATAATGGAGTATAATTAACCACCTGATTAAAATAAACATTTTGTTTTTCATGGATGTGTAGGTCAGGAGACCTATGTTTTTTGATTGATCAGATGTGGTGTGTGTGTGCAGTCTACGAGACATATTCTTATATTGTTTTCATGTGGATCGTAATGGTTATGTTTCCTTCCTAATATAACATAATTTTTATCTATCATCTGTATATTGTATGGTAAATGTTTTTATTCTATCATCTATAGTTGATAATACTAGTTGATCCTATTGTACTATCCCCTGATATAGACTTGTCAAATATTGGTCGGATAGTATTTGGAAAATAATAAATCAAGGGATGCTTCACTTGTGTTTTTGGACTATCCCATTGAGGGGGATGTATTGGGATATGGGTTTATGTTCCTTCAAGTATTGAGCCAAAATCTAAGGAAATGAAATATTTATTTTTCTTTGGTAATAAAATACATCTAATATATGTTCTGTGATATTAATGGGATGCACCAGTATATATATATAAGGCACTTATGTTAAGGATATTTGGTGGTTTCCTACTTACTATTGTACTCACACCATACTATATAATTTCAATGCTCTTTTACTATTCAATACTAGGGATCCAACGGTTATAAAGGCCCCTATATTGGATAGTTGAGAAGGTTTTCAAGAGGATGTGAATGTTTCCATATAGAGTTCGAGATGAATGTATATTGATACATTTTATTTACTTGATTTACCTTATAATTAAGATACTTGTATTAGTTTTATTATATATATATATAATCCCATTCAGATACTATATTTTCTTGATATATTTTTATATATTTTTTCTCTAATTATTATTTATTTATTTGTTATAGTTGGGTTTTGAAATATCGGTAAGAACCATGTGATCCTATATGAAAACTTTTGGGTCAAAAACCATTAGGTGATGGTATTATTGCTGCCACTATAGCAGTGGTGGAACTGTTGATCGGTGGGTACTGTACCAGTGGATGGTACTGTGAAGTAATGTAGCAGGCAGGTTACTATTCCTTGAATGGGCATCGGGAAAAAAATTTGGGCCTACAGGTTATGTAATAGACTACATGCCCACTAGGCCTTCGGAATATGACATGGGTGTCCCTCTACCCAGTTAAAAAGACGTCTTTTCTTTATTTTAATAATAAAATAAGGCTTCGGCCCCATCCTTTTAAAAAAATTATTTATTTATTTTTTATTTATTGACTATATTATCACTTCAAATATTGTAATCTAAGGTTTAATAGCTATCAAGTTCATTGTTTCCCCATGATGTTCTCTAGGAATTCACAACTAGTTAGTATCCAATTGTATATAGGGAGGCACACATGAGGTCATGTGGAATCCTTGAGTGGACATATTGTTTTGTTTTAAGTTGTTATAAACATAAAATTTCTTTTCTAAGGTAAACATTTGTCACCATAATAATGGGTAAAAAATGTACAATAATCAAATAAAGAGATAATATCACAGAAAATATAGTAAAACATTCATGTATAAATGGGTGTAAGATCAATATCTAGACCATAATCACTATTGTCTAATTTATTTATCAGTTTTTTGTTAACTTTCCTAAATTATGTAAAATCATTTCATACAAATATTTTAATATTTAACAAAATAAAACAACTACATCCAATAAAACACCCATCCTCCACCCCACTTCTCCTCAAACCAAAATCCTCTTATCTAAACTATTCCCTTCTAAGACCCTTCCCAAACACTCTCTAACTTTTACTAAAGGATTTGGATTTACTAGAAGTCCAATCTATGAAAATTTAAGAAGTGGTATAAAAGATAATATCTGAGGAAAAGGAACTCATTTTAACTGAGTTCATTCATTTTTCATTATTATTCCATATCCACCTAATATAATATGGACATTATAAAATAATTAAATCAATATTATTCTTATTCTAATTTTTTTATTGATGGAATATCCATTATCTTACTTATTCTAATCTTTTAGAAAATGAAAATGTCTCCTATGTTTTGGTCAATTCACTACCTTCATGAATGATGTAACAAATTTTTCATCACTACCTTACATGTATGGTTTTAAAAATATATTGATGAAATTAATATGATATTCATTACCATGTTTTTATTTTTGAATGATAATATGTTTATTATATTGAAAATATTAATATGAAATGATCATTATCATTTCAACAACCCAAAATGAGAATATCAGGAAATAATAATATTATGTAAAAAAAATTGGTTTATTGAATAGTAATAGATTTATTTAACTCATTATTAATATATGAACATTTTATTTGTTAAAAATTTACAAAAATAACATTTATGTATTTCATCATGAATGATCATGACAAAAACTCCCATAGATGTATCATTGAACTTCATGAATAATTATGAAAACTTCTTTTATAATACCCCAAATATGTTATTGGTGATGAACTTTTAACCATGTAATAGTAAATAAAACCATTAAATAAAATAACAAAAATAGTTAAAATATCCCAAAATTATGATGAATATTAAATAAAAAATGTAATATCTATATAGTGAATGAATATAAAATAATAATATAAATTAAAATAAATATTTACAATGTTCTAAAACAAATTATTGATGAGACTAATTTTATTATACATGCGGTTAGAGTGTGTCTGATCAAGAATGAATCTGAGGTGAGAATTATTTTATTCAATTTAAATTATTTGAGACATGTTTCAAATTATATACCATGTCTACTTTCTATGATGTAAATAATTCTTTATTATTATCTTGTAGAATAAATAAATTTTATTTCATGATATTTTAAATTCCATTTTATGATCTCCCTTTCAATTTCATTTCACTCAGATATTACCAAAATTATAAGGGTTTCTTATCTCAAATTTCATATATGAGAGATGATTCAAATTATGTAACTATATTCAATTATATGGTGTAGATACTTTTTTTTAAAATATTTTATCATGACGCAATCTTTATTCCTTGTATTTAATGTTTTGTTTATAGTTATCTCTTTATAAATATATTTAATTCAAATGATATAAAATATATAATGGATTTGTCAACTATATTTTTTATCATTTGTTCATAAACATTATAACATTGTTCTAATAATATAGTTCCATTTAATCTTTAATTTATCTATTATATAATTTATTTTCACTTTCATTCTTGGTTAAATACATATTTACATAATAACCTTATACTAAAATTAATTTCACTATCTAGAAAAATATGTTGTTGTTATGAATAATTAAAATCCACTCTAATTGTAACATCCTAGGTAAATAACGAATAAGACATTTTCATATTTATTAATATTTACGATTTAAATATTAAATTTACATTAAAGGGGATGCTATGTTCGATAGCGTACCCGATGCGCAACAAAGAGTTTCTTTGAAATCTTACATTGCAAACTAGTAATAAAAAAATATTATTTTAAATGGTAGTTAACACATAGCCTTTGTATTGGTGGGAATGGATAGAAATAACTAAAATATGATTATGTATGTTTTTAAATGTTTTTACTTTTATCTAATAAAAGATAAAGGCTTAAAATACGGAAATAATTCAATTTTAGGCGTATATGCCCTAGTTTTCACTAAAGGTTCATTTATCGCAGTTTGATGGTGAACAATCATTAAATATATTTTTTTCACTCTTATACATTCTATTGGACCAAATAAAACTCTTCTTTAGAATCGAGACATCAAAATTTACTTTGTGTAAATTTTTTGTATTTTTCTGATAAAGTTCATTTTTTTAATGAATAGTGTAAACTGTTGTATTTTAATTCAAAACCTCTTTCTAATCTAATTTATTTATATGATTAGATTATCTTTTGAATTGGTTTTATAGTGAAATTATAATATATTTTTACCATTAAATCCAATAGTGTTCGTTGGAATTAATTTCACTTTGAAATCGGACTTAAACTAGTGTCAATCTTTCGACACTAATTGTTTCATAAAAACACGCTATTTTCTCTGACAGTGGGAATTAATTATTAAATTAATTAATGCAACTTATATGTTTTGAATTTTTTAAAATGGACTTTATTTTTTAATTGATAATATCAAATATAGCTTAGGGTGAATTTTTGGTATATTTCAGAAAAACTTCAATTTTTTATGAATAGTGAAACCACTAAGTGGTACTTAAAAAACTGATTTTTTGTTTAAATGAAATTTTACAACCTCTGTGTTTTGAATTTCAAAAATCCAACTTACATGTTTGTCATTAATAAGTAAAATTTGGTTCAATGGGATTAAAATAATTTTTTGGTGAATAGTAACTTATAAGTTTTTAATCGTGATTAGAGGTAATTAGTGTGGTTTAAGGTAAAGATAATGTTTTAATAGTATGAAATTAAGTTGACACATGTCCTACCATTATTGGATGTGTCATGGCCGACCAAAAAAATCCATGGGTCAACTTGGGGACCCCATGGATCCACTTTGGTAGGAAAATTACATTAATATCTTTTTATTTAATGTTAAAATTAAAATGTCACAAACATGAGTTGTTTTACTAAAACAATTTTTACATGGGGTTATACAAATCATATTTTTGACTATAAATATTAATTGGAAATTTAAAAAGATTTCATACATCATAGTAGTTTTTATATAATTTTTAGACATTAAAAATATTAAATTATTTATGACACCATGATGATGCAGTGAGTACCTCATTATTTAACGATGTAAATAAAATGGAATGATAATTTAAAATATAATACCTACACATGTCAAAAACCAATTGGATGGGTGGATTGCAAACCCATATCTCCTTATCCTTGAAACACATCAATGTGGGACCATTAAAATCCGAAACACATTCTAAAATAGAGTAACATTTCCTTACATTCCAAGAGTGCCCCTCCTCTCCTCTTATAAAAAGGCCCCCACCTCTACCACCTTACCCACACTTTCAAAGCCTTTTGCTCGGCCAACCCCTGCCCATTTTGTCTCTCCACATCCATATATTACTCATTGAAGCCTCACTTTGGGCATAAGTCTTCCCAAGGAAGCCTTTGAGCTCAAATCTAAGAGAGTTACCCGATTTTAAGGTGATGTCTTCACTTGTGTTCTTTTGTTTTATTTTGCTTCTCCAACCCCCTAAACACTTTTTATTCATTTCTTTTGTAACAACTACAGTATATTCAATATACTAGGTTGTTTTAATAAGAATATTTCGATCTACACTTACACACATCTACATCTAATGGTTAAAGAATATACTGTTTCTGTGGTTGGTGAATTTCTGCCTCACAAAACGATGATTGTTCAATCTTTTTTTAAACACCTTTAATGGTGGCTATTAAGATGTCACCCTATTTATATATGATATATATTATGTTTATGTTTTCCTTATTCTTATTTATTTTTCATTTGTGGTATACCTTTATTTTTTCTGTTGTGGGTAAACACGATAATTTCATTTTAGGAAGTGCGGACTACCACCCCCTCAAAGTGATGTGATTCGTTAATGCCATATGTGGGATGTAAAAAATATGGATATAAAGTTATTATATATGATTTTATAATTTAATTATAATATACATCTATATAATTATTATTTCTTTCCATTAATGTATGATATTGAAATGAAAGTAGCGTTTATGCGTACGTATGACTTACCGTCTCCATGAACGGTGCATTTCATTTCTTATCCCCAAATGTAATGTACTATTATAAGTACATATATATAATGGATATATATATGATGTATGTTACATCTAAATGATTAATATAATTCTAGAATTAAAATATACATTCCTCTCATTTAGTTTTAATTCCATTAATATGACAAAGAAATGAAAGTAGCGTTCATGCGTACGTACGACTTACCATCTCCATGAACGGTGCATTTCATTTCTTACCTCTAAATGATTATGTAATATTATAAATACATGTATATGCTGGATATATATGATATATATGATATCAAAATCAGGAATTTAATTCTGGATGTTAAGATCTTTTGACCACACGAACAACATGTAATTTTAAGAAGTCCACTTTTGACTTAAGAACCAAATATCGACAAAACTAAAAATATTAACTTAAATGATTACATAATGTTTATAACATTGCAATAAGTGATATAAAAGGAATAATGAACTTGAAAAAGGTTATTAAACATATAAAATTAACTCAAGTTTATTATTCCGGACGTTAAAGAACGATCGAGTCAAGTCGGACTCGAGGTAAGGTAATTTCTTAACCCAATTTCCATTCTTTTGGTTAATCTCCTAATTTTAAATTATATCATGATATTATTATGTAATATCTTGTATTTGTACTTTCTTTATGTTTACTTATTGTGAATACACATAATAGATCTGTTTTATTTAAAAAATGATCTTTTTAGGGGACTTCGTCTCAATCTATTTTCATTGAGACATATTTCGTTTTATACACAACATTCATTTATACGGTGTATAAACCACTTTGAGTTTTACTTTTATATAAAATGAATCTTTTTCTGTGAAGAATTTTACAAAACGACACAAAGTAATGTTTCTTTTAATGTACACGGTGACGACGACCTTTTCAACCGCCGTGAGTATTATTTGGTCTTTGGCTTCCTGAACAAGCCGAAATGTTTTTTTTAAATGAAATAAATACCATATACTCTTTTATGTATTTTGGTATTGAAAATGGTTTTTTATAACGGATTTTTTATTTCAATATATTTATGTGATATATAGTGATCAAAGTGTGGGAATATTTTCTTTCCATTATATTTTTTTTATGTCTTATGATTTTTATAATGGTACTTGGACATTTGACAGGTGGTTACGTGATAAACTATATGACGGGTGGTGCCGTGAATACCAGGATGGGTGGTTACGTTATAACCTCCAATTCACTGGGTATGGAAGTCGGTCGTATGGCTATTCCATTAAGTATGTATGGAAGTTGGTCGTATGGTTATTCCATTAAGTGATATGTGTGGAAGTCGACCTTATGGTTATTCCACTTAAGTATGTTTATGTCCCAAGTTACCTTTATATGTTATGTGTTCTTTATATGGGTTTTATGGTAATCCTTTGGTTACAAAAGGGTAAGTAATGATATTTTATTCAGTGAAGAGTTTTTACTTCTTCATGAAGGTGAAGGTATTACTTTGATAAAGTATACATGGTTTACATGATGTTTGAAAAACTAACAGTTTACATTCTTTGTGTATCCCTTACTGAGCTTTTTATGCTCACCCCAAGTTTTTTTTGAAATGTTTTTCGCAGGAAATAATGTGGAATAGGGTCAAGGATGGGATAATGGAAAGTCATGCTATATAAAACATGGAACTAGACATGTTTCATTTTAAGAGTTTTTTTTATTCTCTGGAAACTTTGTAGAAGTGTCTACTTTGTAATCTTTTGAAATGTAATAGTTATGATCTAATTCTCTAAAACTATAAACCTGAATAGATCCTCAATGTGAATTATTCATTTAATTCAATATTAAGAGATGTTTAAGGTCGGGGCCTTATAGTTGGTATCAGAGGTCGGTTTAGACAACTATAGGAGTTAGAAAATTGTTAAATTATTAGTTAATTTATGGTATGACTGAAATGATATAGCATTTAAAGATTACCATGTTGCTTCACCTAATATATTTCTGTGTTCAAAATAGTTTTCCCAGAGGAAAAAAAGCAGCTATATTGGGACGACATCAGAAGGGAGACAACCTTTCAAATCAGCAACCTGAGATGGTCGGAATCGGAACTGAATAGTTTGTTGCAGTGATGGCACATTTGACTCAGGCTATAAATGGTGGTGGTATCCATGCACGAGATCAGCCAGATCAACCGCAAAGGAACATTTCAGTGGTGGAACATTTCAGGAGGCAACATCCCACATCATTCAGAGGATCATCTGACCCCGTGCATGCTGAAGGGTGGATTAAAGCACTGGAGAATATTTTTGATGTCATGGGGAGTTCAGAACATCAAAAGGTTAGTCTTACTGTTTACCGTTTTGAAGGTGAAGCTGATCAGTGGTGGTCGATGGTGAAAAATATCACGGATAGGGATGAGATTGAGGATCTTCACTGGGACGAATTCAAAGGTATGTTTCTTGAGAAATATTTTCCTAAGGTGGTTCGTCTTATGATGGAAAAACAGTTCCTAGAATTGAGGCAGCAGGATGATTCAGTGGCTGCTTATGAAGAAAAGTTCAATCGATTGGCAAGGTATGCTCCAAACTTTATACAAGATCTTGATAGTAAAATAAACTGTTTCTCAGGGTTAAAGCCAAAGTATCGAAGTTCTTTAGCTTCTCGTGAGTTCAAAAGTTATGAAAAACTTGTTCAATGTGCGGAGAAGGTGGAAATTGAGTTTGTCGATGATCATGTGTTCTATGACAAACAACAGAATAAGAAGTCCAGTTGGCAGGAAAAGGTGAAGAATTTATCAAAGAGGCAAGGAGGTAAGAAAACCAAATGTCAATCCTATGGGAAGTGTGCTAAAATTCATCCTGGAGAATGTTTATCCAAGTCTGGTAAGTGCTTTTGGTGTGGTAAGTCTGGTCATATTGCTCATAACTGTATAGAAGATGATCAAGAAGGCAATGAAAAGCCAGTGGTAAGATGTTTTAAGTGTAATAAAATGGGTCATTATGAAAATGAGTGTCTAACGAAGAACTCGACTAGGGAAAAGCAGCCAGACTACAAGCAGAAAGGGGTGGTGAAATCCTTTGCAACAACTTCAGCAGATGTTGGGCCATCGAATGAAGTAGTATCAGGTACACTGTTTGTTTTTTCAGATTATGCCAATGTGTTGTTTGATTCAAGGTCTAAACATTCTTTCATTTCTGATAAGTTTTCTAGTAAATTGGAAATTCCATCTCAAGATATGAACCCTAAAATTATGGTAAAAACACCCGGAGGGAACGTTGAGACAAAAAGGAATTATAAGAACCTTCCTATCCTTGTGTGTGGAAAGAATCTACCAGTAAACCTTATTTTTTTTCCTCTAGTACAGTTTGATGTTATT
Source organism: Viscum album (assembly GCA_963277665.1). Lineage (NCBI taxonomy): Eukaryota > Viridiplantae > Streptophyta > Magnoliopsida > Santalales > Viscaceae > Viscum > Viscum album. The sequence goes on from OY728132.1 coordinate 1,937,362,169, forward strand.
TTAGGCATGGATTGGCTTTCTTTTTATCATGCTAAGATTGACTGTAGAGCTAAAATGGTTTATTTTCAGAAAGATTTTCAGTTTGTGTACAAGAATGAACCCTTGATTTTGAAAACATATCAGGAAGTTGAGAAACTAGTAAAAGATTGAAATGAATGTTACCTTGACCATATTGTTGAAAATAAAGGAACTGTTCAGATTAATGATGTGCCGGTGGTAAATGAGTATCTTCAGGTTTTTCCTGATGAGTTGCCTGGTATTATTCATGATCAGGAAGTTGAATTTACTGTTGTCTTAGTTTCTGATTCTAAGCCAATTTCAAAACCCCCTTATAGAATGGCTCAAGTTGAACTTTTATAGTTAAAGAAACAATTGCAGGAGTTATTAGATAAAGGTTTCATTCGACCTAGAACATCACCATGGGGTGCTCCTGTCTTGTTTGTTAAAAAGAATGATGGATCAATGAGACTTTTCATTGATTATAGAGCCTTGAATAATATTATTGTTAAGAACAAGTATCCTTTTCCTCATATAGATGATTTCTTTGATCAGCTCCAGGGAGATCAGTATTTTTCAAAGATTAACTTGAGGTCAGGGTACCATCAGTTGAAAGTAAAAGAAGCAGACGTTCCGAAGACTGCGTTCCATACTAGATATGGCCATTATGAATTTGTAGTTATGCCTTTTGGGTTAACCAATGCACCTGTTGTATTCATGGACCTTATGAATAGAATTTTCCATGAGTTCTTGGATAAGTTTGTGGTTGTTTTCATCGATGATATTTTGGTGTTTTCTAAAAGTAAAGAGGAGCATTAAAGTTATTTAAGGGTTATCTTGAAAACCTTAACAGAAAAGAAACTATATGGAAAATTCAGCAAGTGTGAGTTTTGGTTACAACAAATTTCTTTCCTGGGTCACATTATTTCAAAACATGGCATAACTATTGATCCTGCTAAAACAAAAGTTGTTGAAAAATGGACAAGACCCAAAAATGTAACCGAGATCCGTAGTTTTCTTGGTTTAGCTGGTTACTACTGAAGGTTTGTTGAAACGTTTTCACGATTATCTAGTCCAATGACTAAGCTAACTCGGAAGGGTGTTTAGTTAATCTGGAAAAAAGAATGTGATGATTGTTTTCAGGAGTTGAAAAAAATATTGGTGAATGCTCCAGTTTTTGCACTTCCTTCTAGGAATGGTGAGTTTGTTATATACCGTGATGCTTTATTGAAGGGACTTGGTTGTGTCCTTATGTAGAATTATCAGGTAATTGCTTATGCTTCACGTTAGTTGAAAATTCATGAGCTAAATTACCCTACACATGATTTGGAATTAGCTGCTGTTGTTTTTGATTTAAAAATATGGAGGCATCATTTGTATGGAGTAAAGTGTGAAATATATACAGATCACAAAAGTTTAAAGTATATATTCACTCAGAAAGAGTTTAACATGAGACGGAGGAGATTGCTAAAATTAATCAAGGATTATGATTGTATAATTCATTACCATCCGGGAAAATCAAATAAAGTGGCTGATTCTTTGAGTCAAAAAAGTAATTCTTCATTAACCATGCTACATTTGGAAAGAGATCCTTTGGTTTTTGATTTGATGAACATTGGAATAGATGTTGTTGGTGAAGGAAGTTCTTCTGTTTTGTTTCTAGTATCAGTGAGATCATCCCTATCAGACAGAATTAAGCAAGCACAGAGGGAAGACATTGAGTTGCAGAAAAAGGTAGAACTGGTTCAGAAGGGTAAGTTGCCTGAATTCAATATTGATTATGATTGTGTTTTGATGTTTGGGAAGAGATTATGTGTCCCTGGTGATTCACAGTTGAAGAATGAGTTGTTATGTGAGGATCATAGTTCCCCATTTTCAGTTCATCCTGGCAGTACTAAGATGTACAGGGATCTGCGGGAGTATTACTAGTGGGATGGAATGTAAAGAGATCTTGCTGATTTTACTGGGAAGTGTTTGACTTATTAGCAGGTTAAAGTAGAGTGGAAGTTACCGAAAGGGATGCTTTATCCTTTACTAGTGCCATAGTGGAAATGGGAGATTATATCCACGGACTTCATTATGGGATTGACGAAGACACCTCGAGGTAATAATGCAATCTGGGTTATTGTTGATCGCTTGACTAAATCTGCTCATTTCCTTTCCATACGAGATACTTTTTCCCTAGATCAACTTTCCCGTTTGTATCTTAAATAGATAGTCAGGTTACATGGAGTTTGTCTCTCCATTGTGTCTGATCATGATCCCAGGTTTACTTCTATCTTTTGGAAAGGCCTTTAGAAGTCGTTGGGTACTGAATTAAATTTTAGTACAGCTTTTCATCCACAATCCGATGGGCTGTCAGAACGAACATTTCAGTCCTTGGAGGATATGTTACGATCTTTTTTGATAGATTATCAGGGAATTTGGGACCAATATCTTTCTTTGGTTGAGTTTTCTTATAATAAACGTTTTCATTCCAGTATACAGATGGCACCAGTTGAGGCATTATATGGGAAGCGGTGTCAAACTCCATCATTTTGGGATGAAGTGGGTGAAAGGAAGCTGATGGGACCATAACTGGTAGAAGAGATGGTAGAAAAAGTTTAGTTGAGTCAGAAACACATGAGAACAGCTCAGAGCAGTCAGAAGAGTTATGCGGATAACCGGATGAAGGATCTATCTTTTGAGGTATGTGATCATGTTTTTCTCAAGGTTTCTTCATGGAAAAGTGTGTTGAGATTTGGTAAGAAAGGAAACCTGAGTCCAAGGTTCATTAGAGCGTATGAAATTCTGGAGAAATTTGGATCAATTGCTTACCGAGTGGCTTTACCTCCGAGTTTATCTCAGGTATACAATGTTTTTCATGTTTCGATGTTGAGGAAGAATATGCCAGATCCAACTCATGTTTTGAGTCCAGAGGTAGTTCAGCTCGAGGAGAACCTATCTTATGAAGAACAATCAGTCCAGATTCTTGACCAAAGAGAGCAAGTGTTGAGAAATAAGGTAATCCACCTGGTAAAGGTTTTTTGGAAAAACCATATGGTTGAAGAGGCAACGTGGGAATCTGAAAATGCTATGAGGGATAAATACCCCCACTTATTTTGATAAGTGAATAAAATTGCGAGGATGCAATTCCCAAAAGGGGGGAAGGATGTAACATCCCAGGTAAATAATGAATAAAACATTTTCAAATTTATTAATATTTATGAATTAAATATTAATTTTACTTTAAAGGGGTTGCTGTGTTCGATAGCGTACCTGATACGCAACAAAGAGTTTCTTTGAAATCTTACGTTGCACACTAGTAATAAAATAATATTATTTTAAATGGTAGTTAACACATAGCCGTTGTATTGGCGGGAATGGATAGAAATAACTAAAATATGATTATATATGTTTTTTAAATGTTTTTACTTTTATCTAATAAAATATAAAGTCTTAAAATACGGAAAGGATTCAATTTTAGGCGTATTTGCCCTAGTTTTCACTAAAGGTTCACTAATCGCCTTTTGATGGCGAACCGTCATTAAATATAGTTTTGTTCACTATTATACATGCTATTGTATCAAATATAACTCCTCTTTATAATCGAGATATCAAAATTTATTTTGTGTAATTTTTTGGTATTTTTCCGATAATGTTCATTTTTTAATGAATAGTGTAAAATGTTGTATTTTAATTCAAAACCACTTTTTAATCTAATTTATTTATATGATTATATTATCTTTTGAATTGGTTTTATAGTGAAATTAGAATATATTTTTACCATTAAATCCAATACTGGTCTTTGTAATTAATTTAACTTTGATATCGGACTTAAACTAGTGTCAATATTTTGATACTTATTGTTTCACAAAAACACGCTATTTGCTCTGACAGCGGGAATTAGTTATTAAATTAATTAATGCAACTTATATGTTTTGAATTATGTAAAATGGACTTCATTTTTTTATTTAGACTATCAAATATAGCTTAGGGTGAATTTTTGGTATTTTTCTGAAAAACTTCAATTTTTTATGAATAGTGAAACCACTAAGTGGTACTTAAAAAACTGATTTTTCGTTTAAATGAAATTTTACCACCTCTTTGTTTTGAATTTAAAAAATCCGACATACATGGTTGTCATTAAGAATTAAAATTTGGTTCAATGGGATTTAAATAATTTTTTTACTGAATAGTAACTTTTAAGTTTTTAATCGCAATTAGAGTTAATTAGTGTAGTTTAAGGTAATGATAATGTTTTAATAATATTAAATGAACTTGAAACATATCCTACCATTATTGGATGTGTCATGGCCGACCAAGAAAATCAATGGGTCAACTTGGGGACCTCATGGAGCCACTTTGGTAGGAAAATGACATTAATATCTTTTTATTTAATGTTAAAATTAAAATGTCACAAACATGAGTTGTTTTACTAAAACAATTTTTACATAGGGTTATACAAATTAGAGTTTTGACTATAAATATTAATTGGAAAGGTAAAAAGATTTACTACATCATAGTACTTTTTTTATAATTTTTATACATTAAATAAATTAAATTATTTATGACATCATGATGATGCGGCGATTACCTCATTATTTAACGATTTAAATAAAATGGAAAGATAATGTAAAATATAAGACCTAAACATGTCAAAAACCTATTGGATGGGTGGATTTCGAACCCTTATCACCTTATCCTCAAAACACATCAATGTGGGACCATTAAAATCCGAAACGCATTCTAAAATAAAGTTACATTTCCTCACTTTCCAAGAGTGACCCTCCTCTCCTCTTATAAAAGGCCCCCACCTCTACCACCGTTCCCACACTTCCAAAGCCTTTGGATAAGCCAACCCCTGCCCATTTTGTCTCTCCACATACCTCTCTTACTCCTTGAAGCCTCACGTTGGGCATAATTCTTCCCAAGGAAGCCTTTGATCTCAAATCTAAGAGAGTTACCAGATTTAAAGGTGATGTCTTCACTTGTGTTCTTTTGTTTTATTTTGATTCTCCAACCCCCTAACCTCTTTTTATTAATTAATTTTGTAACAACTCCAGTATCTTAATTATACTAGGATGTTTTTATAAGAATATTTTGAGATACACTTACACACATATACATCTAGTGGTTAAAGAACATACTGTTTCTGTGGTTGGCGAATTTCTGCCTCACGAAACGATGATTATTCAATCTTTTTTTAAACACATTTAATGGTGGCCATTAAGATGTCACCCTATTTATATATAATATATATTATGTTTATTTTTTCCTTATGATTCTTTATTTTTCATTTTTGGAATACCTTTCTGGTTTCCATTGTAGGTAAACACGATAATTTCATTTTAGGACGTGTGGACTACCGCCCCCTCAAAGTGATTTGATTCGTTAATGCCATATGTGGGATGTATAAAGGATGGATTTAAAGTTATTATATATGATGTTATACTGGAATCATAATATACCTCTATATAATTATTATTTATTTCCATTAATGTATGAGATAGAAATGAAAGTAGCGTTCATGCATATGTACGGCTTACCGTCTCCATGAATGGTGCATTTCATTTCTTATCCAAAAATGTAATGTACTATTATATGTACATATATATAATGGATATATATGATGTATGTTACATATAAATGATTAATATAATTCTGGAATTAAAATATAAATATCTCTCATTTAGTTTTAATTCCATTCATATGACAAAGAAATAAAAGTAGCATTCATGCGCACGCACGACTTACCGTCTCCATGAATGGTGCATTTAATTTCTTACCAATAAATGATTATGTAATATTATAAATACATGAATATGATGGATATATATGATATATATGATATCCAAATCAGGAATTTCATTCTGGATATAAACAACCTTTGACCACACAAACAACATGTAATTGTAAGAAGTCAACTTTCGACTTAAGAACCAAATATCGACAAAACATTCATTATTAACTTAAATGATTACATAATGTTTATAACATGAAAATTAGTGATATAAAAGGAATAATGAACTTGAAAAAGGTTCTGAAGAAAATACAAATTAACTCAAGTTTACTATTCAGGATGTTAATTATCGATCGAGTCAAGTTGGACCCGAGGTAAGGGAATTTCTTAACCCAATTTCCATTCTTTGGGTTAATCTCCTACTTTAAAATTATGTCATGATATTATTATGTACTATATTGTATTTGTACTTTCTTTATGTTTACTTATAGTGAATACACATAAAAGATCTGTTTTATTTAAAAAATGATCTTTGTAAGGGACTTCGTCTCAATCTCCTTTCATTGAGGCATATTTCGTTTTATACACAACTTTCTTTTATACAGTGTATAAACCCCTTTGACTTTTACTTTTATACAAAAAGAAATATTTTTCTACAAAGCATTTTACAAAATGAAAAAAAGGAATTTTTCTTTTAATGTACGCGGTGACAATGACCTTTTCTTCCGCCGCGAGTATTATTTGGTCTTTGGCTTCCTGAACAAGCCGTAATGTTTTTTTTAAAATGAAATAAATACCATATAATCTTTTATGTATTTTGGTATTGAAAATGGTTTTTTATAATGGATTTATTATGTCAATATATTTAAGTGATATATTGTGATCAAAGTGTGGAAATGTTTTCTTTCCATTATATTTGTTTTATGTCTTATAATTTTATAATGGTACTTGGACATTTGACAGGTGGTTACGTGATAAACCATATAACGAGTGGTGCTGTGAATACCAGGATGGGTGGTTACGTTATAACCTCCAATGCATTGGGTATGGAAGTTGGCCGTATGGCTATTCCATTAAGTATGTATGGAAGTTGCCCGTATGGCTATTCCATTAAGTGATATGTGTGGAAGTCGACCATATGGTTATTCCACTTAAGTATATTTATGTCCCAAGTTACCTTTATATGTTATGTATTCTTTATATGGGTTTTATGGTAATACTTTGGTTACAAAAGGGTAAGTAATGATATTTTATTCAGTGAAGAGTTTTTACTACTTCATGAAGTTGAAGGTATTACTTTGATAAAGTATACATGGTTTACTTGATGTTTGAAAAACTAACAGTTTTCATTCTTTTTATATCCCTTACTGAGCTTTTTATGCTCACCCCATGTTTTTTTTTGAAATGTTTTTCACAGGACATAATGTAGAATAGGTTCAAGGATGGGATCTAGGGAAATTCATGCTATATAAAACATAGAACTAGACATTTTTATTTTTACGAGTTTTTTTTATTCTATGGAATCTTAGTAGAAGTGTATACTTTGTACACTTTTGAAATGTAATAGTTATGATCTAATTCTCTAAAACTCTAAACATGAAAAGATCCTCAATGTGAATTATTCATTTAATTCAATATTAAGAGATGTTTAAGACCGAAGCCTTATACTAATGGATCCTATTCTAGGTACATATTGATTATATTGGTTCATAAATATTATTTTTTAAAATTCAATAATTTATTAAGGTCATTTGACATAATCTATTACATTCATAAAAAATGTTTTCAAAAAATGGTATTAATATTTTCCAAATTATAGATTTATAACCTTATTTACTAATGTGTGGAAGAATCTCATTTATATTATTTACTAGAAGAGGCCATTCTCCTGAAATTATAGCCATTTTTCTTAATTATTCATCTCATTCACGTTTTTATCATTTTCCAATGATTTTTCTAATAAAATTCTTTTTTTTTAATTCCCATTTTGAAAAAATAAGTTATTAATTTTTAAAAGAATAAATAAGGGTATTTAATCCCACTAATGTTTATTTTAAAGGTCCACTATGCATTTATTATCTTTACAACCATTTCCTTTAAAGGGATAAATATTTTGAATTATTTTAACATTTATGATTTCAACATTTTATTTTCATTCCCATAGATTATATTTTTATGTTAATTATATATTTTCATTATAAGGATGTTATTAAAGATTTATAAAAATTCATTCACTTATGTTTTCTTCTATAAATCAAATGAAACTACCTATTATGGAGTATTAATCCTGATTATCTTAAAACATTTTTTTTAATATGATTATTTTTGGTGATTGAATTTTGGGGATCAATGGGTCTATATTAGATTTCATGTTATTTTATAGAATATGGAAATAATATGTGGCCCATCTTCATTCCGTGGGTTTTCAAAATATGATGAATGATGGATTTTTTTGGCATAAAGATATGTGGTTTTTCATTATGTGTTGGTTTGGGTTCCTATATTTCCCTACAATGCATTATTAATTGGTTGATGTCTCATGAGAAATAAATTCATTGTGTGTAAATTTTTTTACCTTCACAAATTTATTTTCAGAAATCATTATTATTTTCACAATGTGATTTATAGAGATTATTATTATGTTCAAAACCTTATGTGTGCACATGTTTTTAGTTATACTCATACACAATGTTATTATATACTATTCTTATTTTAGTGGCACATCCTATATGGATCATTTAATGGTTATTCAATATTCTAATGTTATGTTTCCATGGTTTGTGATTATCTTTCACATTATCACAAGAAATGGTATATGTTTCATTCTATCGTGATGAATGTTTTATTATCAAAATTTTTTGTGACCTAGTAAATGCTGTTCAATAATGGAATATGATTATTTATTATGTATTTATTATCCTTTTAATTGGATATTTATTAAATGTACTTGTTTATCTTTTTCACTCAAATGATGTCCATTTTTTCAGTTATGTTTAGCATTCCTGAGTATTTTAGCTCACCATATTTAGGTTTCCATTTCCCATAGTTAAGAATAAGTGTATTGAATATGTTAGGTCTATAAAGATTTCATGTGTGTAAAATTTTGGGGAAGATATTTAAGGCTTATTATAATTTAATCAGTCCTTGGTTTAGTTGGATAATTTTTCATTTTTTGAGAAATATTGGAGTTTTGTTATGTATTTGTTTTTCATAATTTATAAAAATATAAACTTAAATTGTTTTGTGTATGTTTGTGAATGAATATTGATTTTTGATATTTTTAATTATGTTGGTTTATTTTGGGGTCTCATCAAATGGCCCCCAAGAAAATATATTGATAGTTTTTTTAGTATCAGATAAAAGGGTGTGGGTCAAGGCCATCTCAATCGTAAACTAATGGGGTACTCATCCTTATATTTCCTTATTATCTAACAAAGGTTTCCCATTTCAATAAATAGGAGGTGAGATAATGAATACATTATATAGAAATATAATAATATAACATTTTAATTATAGTATCACACACACCTCAAAAAACATATCAGTGAATCATCCCTAATAATAAAATCAATGTCATGATAAAAATGACAACATAAAATTTCTATTATTCGTTCAAACAAGATTATTAAATATGAATATATAATACTTTGTTTACAAAATAATATACAAGGGGAACGTCTTTTTGTGATTATAAGAATTTAATTTTGAAATAATTTCCCTAATATTCCTTAGAAAGATCATCCCTTGGACCAGAAAAAGAAAATTTAGTAATACTCCACATTGAAACAAACCTAAAGATTAAAAAATCATATAACTAAGTTGGAAGAATATTGTTTTCCCTATTGAAAATTTCATATCCAAATTCCATAAATGAATTCCTAACCTTTTAAAATGTCAATAAAAAAGTTGTATTATATCATTATAAATCTCATGAGTCTATCCCATGAAATATAATTAAATTAATTTAATACAAATGATGTTTTTCATATTTACTGACACCATTTTTCACAGCCATTATGAAATGAAACATGGATATTAAACTTTGGAAATCTTCTTGGAGAGTCAAAGTAAGTATTGGGGGAAATAATTTTAAAATAATTCTAAATAACATAAATAATTAATAATATTATAATAAAATTTCACTAAATTTGATAGAAAATGCAAGATCTTTTGTTTCCACACCCAATGGTAAATATATGTGTCACCTACCATAATAATTACAACTGAGGTGTGAAGAAGTTATTTCATAAATATTTAGTAATATAATCCTTTAGTTTAACATTTATAAATATAAAAAATAAGAAAAACTATCATACAAATCCATGGAAATTTTATAGAAAAAAATAAAAAAAAAGAAGATGATATGAGGGAGGGAGGTAGTTGGATGATCATACATAGTGGAAAAACATTTTTTATGAAAGATCGGAAAGGGAATGTCATAAAAGTGGATGTGAATGTGGGGGTCAATTATAGTGGATATAAAAGAGTGGGAGGAAAAAATAAGAATAAAAATAAATTAAATTGGTTATTTAAATAAAATTTTATATAATATTTAAATGACATTACAATTTATCTAATGCTATATGAAAAACCTTCAAAAAACCATGTGTGGTATAATGGAATTAGATTTTTGAGTTATAAGGTTTTTATAATCAATTTTTTACACCATTTTACAACTATAAAACCTTTAAAGACCTTAAAAAACATAGAATTATGATCCAAATAGTATATAAGGATCTGAGAAACACAATAGATGAAATATACATTGAATAATGATTCCATGGGATTTATAAGTTTCTCATCTGTGAAATCATTCCACCTATAGAATATATCGAAGAAATCCATTTTAATGAATAATTTTAGAAAAAAGAAACATAATTTCATACATGAATAAATAAATTAGATCATAATATACAATTTAATGAAACATTATTCAATTTTGGGGTGTTTCTGGAAATTTATTTTTTCAATAATCAAATGAAAAAATTATGAGCCAGAAAATTAATCAATAAATCAAAACTCATAACCACCATAAAATAATAAAACAATCAAATTCAAATACATAATATCAAACAAAAAATATCCAATATAAAAAAAATACAAATATATAATATGATATAAATATTTATTTATAATTTAAACCATTCCTAATTTGAAAAAAAAAATCCACGTACATAATGAAATTGAAATGAAACATTTTTATTCAAATCACTTTATAAAATCAAATAAAACCATTTGAAACAACATTTTTCTTCATTAAATTCATAAAAATAAGAACCAAAATATCTAAATGAAAATAAAATTTAGTTCTATTACATAAGGTAAAAATAATTTAAATTAAACATAAAAAATATCTCTTATCTAATACCAAACAAGAAATATGTTAATAAATTATTTTTTCAGTTTCTAAAGATCCTTAAAATCCATGAAAATATTATAATTCTCACATTTTATAACCAATTTCAATGTAATACTAAAAATATCATATATATTTTATATTTTCAAAATATAAATAAAAAATTATAGTATTAAAAAGTATGTAAATTAATATTTTATAACCACCCAGGAATTAAATTTTTGGCAATCAAGGAATTATAATCCATGAAATTAATCCCAAAAAAATTTAAATAATAATTCAATTAAATTTTTATATCTAAAAATATTTTTTTAATATTCCTTTTACACATTTAAACTCAAACTAAACCTCAAAATAACACCATGTAAAATATAAAAATACAACAATATCAAAATTAGTAATATAATATTAAATTATGATTAATAATATCTAACAAAAAATAGAAAAACACACTAATTTAATGAGATATAAAAATATAAAAAATAAAAAAAACCAAATCTTATATAAAAGGGAGATAAATATTGTAAAATTAAAAATACTTATTCTAAAACATGATTCTAAAAATTATCATTAAAATGGTGGATCGGTTTTATATTCTCCCATATAATCAAACGTGGAGTACCAAGATGACTCTATTATATAAATACAAATTTTTTATTTAATTTTACTAATTTTGGAATTTTAATTTTATATTTTTTCTAGTTATTACATATATATGGGAAAAAACATTTTAAATGGATTTTAGATGTATAAAAATAAATATGTATGATTTTAAGGAGGATTTAAAGTATGAAAAATTGATATTTTTTATAGATATTTATTTATAGAATAAAATTTCATTTTTAGGTTATAAAAGGATCCATTTCACTTACCAAGGAAGAAAATATAAAGTAAAATGAAATATTAGATTGTAATTTAGTTGGGAACATGTCCACACATGATTAATATATTAAGGAAGTTCCAAGAGGATTACCTATTGTGGGGAGTATCAAGGAAGAACAATTATGGTATGTGGTCCAAGAACAACTGAACAGATCATGGATTTCGAAATAATTTTCTATAAATAAGTTTGAGGCTATGTGAAGAATTGATATGAGGTTCTTCATGCTTGGGGAATTATACAAATAATTAAAATTCTATAATTTTTTTATAAATATGTTTGCCACAAATTATCAAATATATCATACTTCCAAGTAATGCATTATTATTATCCATCCTCACCCGACCATTTTTGTAATAAATATGAAGGATGACAGAGAAGACATCAACAATTTGGAATCTCAATTTTTTAATTTAATTCAGTGTCTAAACGGGTTTGATCCACCCACACTTGTTTGTAAAAATTTCATAGTAGAAATTTCAATCGAGTATTTTACCAATATTTTCATACCTCCAATCAATAAATTATGACATTCCTACAACACTGATATTTAGTGATTTTATATAGATAATTTCATTTTGAAGAGAATAATTAGATAGCATAACCATCCCATTTTTTATATATCAAAATATTTGTGAACCACCATGATTTTATCCCACCATTTAGATCAAAATGTACCTTTATTTGATAGAAGCAAGTCATCCCTTAGTGTGGGAACACGTTAGGATTTTGGAAATTCAAAATCCAAATGTTAATACTAAGATCATCATTATACTTTTTTATATAATATTTTTTTTGTTTTTGTTTTGTTTTTTATATAATATATATCTATATACTAAATTGTTTTAAAATATATATATCTTTTATAATACATTGAAATAATTTTTGAAAATATATATTTTTTTATTGAAAACACTTACTGAAGCCCTTTTTTAGAAGGGATAAGGATTGATAAATTTACCACATTCCTATTATGGGATTCCACTTTTTTACCACATAATCCATCCAAACAAAAAAATTGCGTCCCCGTTTTTTTTATTTTTTATGAATAATATTATAACAATCCTCCACTTTTATTGGTGTATCCTTCTAATACGGTTAGGTAATAAGTGTAGTATAAATATAAATCTTTTTTCATTATCATGTATCCAAAGATTATGCATTTAAAGTTTCACATACCATGATTACTAGTATTTATATTCATTTTACATAATGAAAAATAAATACTAGTTCTAGTGAAATTAATTATATAAATTACCATACCAATTACTATACGATACTAAAGTTTTGTTTTTTCTTTGATCGTATTAATAAATATCATATGACTAGAATCAATTTTAGAGTATTAACACACATCAAACCAAGATTTTTAAAGTTTTTTAATATTGATTATGTGTAATGATACATAAAGAATAATCCCACAATTTTTTTCTAACATTCATACCTTATATAGAATAAAATATTGTAAGATCTATTATTTTACAGAAAGAGGATAAATAGTTCATTGGTTCAATTACACTAATCATACTGGATCCGAAAATTATAATTTCAGACACATATGGAGACACGAAAACTAATATACATTCAATAAACTCATTTATCAACATTTTATAAGTTAATCCATATGATAAAATAATTGAATCAAATTTATCATGACATTTCACCAAAGCTTGTTTAACTCTATATAGAGTATTAACTAGTTTTCATACATTATTTTCATTACCCTGTAAATATTCTATTCTGGATATTCGATGAAAATATCTAAGTTTAGGTATCTATTTAAAAGGAATGTTTTAGCATTCATATGATGGAAATAAAAATGACTAATATAAGCTAATGAAAATAAAATCTGTGTTAATGTAATATTGATACATGAGAATAAGTGTAAATATAATAAACCCTTTCTTTTTGTCTAAAACCATTTACAAACGATATATAATTAAAATATTTAAAATTACCATTCAAATCATAATAAGTTATGTAAAATAATTTACTACAAATAAGTATTTATCTTCTTCATAAATCTATAATAACCCAATTATTAGTCACCATAATGTAATACATTTCATCGTTAGAGGCTTCATTCCAGAAAGAAATATCTTTGTAATTCATATCTTTTTTATATATCTATGGGTTATATTATATATTCAATACCATTGGATCCTTATATTGATAATTTTAATTCTGATCTACCCCAATAATGAAAACTTATAAATTGGAAGAGATAAAATCTGGATGTAGATGTTTCACCTAAGTATTGTTCTTTATTTTTGGTCTACTTGAGAATCATAATTATTCTATCCTATGTTTTTTAAACTAGATGATTAATAAGAGTTATGGGTATGAGGAGTAACCCTCACCACATTATCTTTCTAAAAATTTTATGAAAAAATATATATCTTTGGATTAAATAATGAAATTTCATTACAAATCCTTAACATTAGATTCTTTTACTATTTTATTAATATAAAAAAACTATTATTCACTCTGTGACTAAATTTATTCATTCTAGTATTAAGTATGATATGGTAATATAAACACCCCACACTTAAATATATGAATGATCAGGTATTATTCATTTATAAATTTTACAAGGGGATAACATAGTTTTCCAAAAATAAATCCTATTATAAATAATACAAGCTTCAAATAAAACATTTCCCCATAAATTTAATGGTATAAATGATTTATTAATCATGAAATTTACCATTTCTACTAATGTTTTATTTACCCCTCTATATAATAAATTTTTCATATTTGTGTATGTTTGTAGTTGTTTGATGAATTCTACCATTTTCATCATAGAACTCATTAAATTAATTTAGAAAGTATCCCCCACCTCTATATGGGAATAATAATTTAATCATTTTATAAATTGGTTTTAAACATAATCTTTATTATTCAAAAATATGTTAAGGGATTCATATATTTTTCTATGAAAATATATATGTAAATATCTATTATAGTTATCAAAAAAATCATACAATAAAACTTTCCTTCAACATGTTTACAAACCATATAATTAAAAAAATACCAGAGTGTACTAATTGTAATAAATCATTATTTCTCTAAACATTTTGAAATGGGTTTTTAAGTATTTCGTATTCTATACATGTTTCACATTTATTATATTAATTTAAAAATTTAATAAAGTTTATGTTATTTATTAATTTAATTAATTATAAATTTCATGTGATAAATAATCATTAGATGAAATAGAGTATTCTTTAAAGTATTAAAAGATTCAATCGTTTTATAAATATATAATATATACATAAAATCATTTGAGTAATCATTTCTCCACAAACATGCCTCCCATTGACAAGATAACCATTTCAAATTCAAATGAAATGTGAAATTATTTCCTAAAAAACATATTAATAGACACTAAATTCATTAAAATTTCAGATATATATATCACATTTAGATTAGTAAACATCATCCCATATGTAATGAATAGATACATGCTTTATTGTTTCAGTTACATTGATACATGACTTATTTTTAAGGATTATTTTCCTTACAATAGTAATATCATTAAATGTTTTGAAGATCAAATTATTCTTGATCTCATGCATCATTACACTAGAATCAAGCCACCAACTCATATTCATCAAAGTATGATTGAATTTGGATATCCTCAAAACTATATTCTCTTCATCCATCATATTTGTAGCTGGTTTTTAAGTCTCTTTTGACAGAGACATTCCCCTAAAAATGCCCTAGTTTTTCATGGACACAAAATTCTTCTTTATTCTTTGAACATTTTACATTCTTATCAAGTTTTTTAATTTTCTTCTCGGTATGTAAGGTTGTGTTTATTGGTTCAATTCCCTCAATTATATTAACCATTGTATGATATTGAAATTTCATACCCATGCCTCTCAATATATATTCTTCTTTAACATGAAAAAGCATCTGCAATTCTTCTATGGGAATATACCCAATATTATTAATTTGTGATTTAACAAAGCCTTTCAATATAGGTGGAAATTTATAAATAATTTCACCCACATATATGTATTCTAGTATATTTATTATAAGTTATGTAATTTCATTTGTAATAAGATATATCTCATGACTTTTCTACAATACAATATTATTATAAATCATAAAAAAGTTCATATACATTGTAATTATAAATTTATTTGTACATTCTTCTTGTAATTACACTTAAACTCAATCACATACCACACCACTGGAGTGGAAATATTTTTTTAAAATAATCATAAATAATATAGGGTAATTTATTAAGAATATTTCCACAACACAAAAGATCATCGTCGTCACATTCTATCCACATTTACTGAATGACATCAACCATGAGCCATGTCATTGCATGTTCCACCATGATTTGTAGTAGTCTTATCTATAATGGGTTAAATGACTTTCTCCATGATTTAAAAATTAATCAATATTGTTAAATGGAGATTTTACTTGTTCGGACACCATGAGATGTAGTTTCAATCAAAATGGCCATGCCTATCAATGTTATATTTCATCACATTAAGGGAGTCTGAAGCTATCTTTGGGGTTCATTATTTTATTAAAACAATATAATTATTGTAAACAAATAGGAATCTAGATATAAAATCTAATATAAATTTTGAATCATGATGTATTAATTTAATTAATTGTCCAAAATCATTTGATCTGCACAATTTTTTGGTGTAGGTTTATCAGTAGATATTTCCCTTGAAACGTTTACCTGGATTTTGGTCATGTCAGTTACCAAATGCTAACAACACCACAATAGTGATGTTGGGATATTTTATTAATAAAATTTTTTATTGAATATATTAATTGGTTGATCTCACCATACCATTATTTATAGATAATAAACATTGTGAATAAAATTGATTTATCCTCATTGTTTTGATGAAAATAAACCTTCACTCGATCAAAGTGATATGACCCTTGGTGGGGGAACCCTTTAAAATTTTCAAAATTAAAAAATTATATGATTTGACTACTATTTTTATTATTAATTTTTATAAAAAAATCTATTACTTTTATTTTTATAATATATATATTTCAAAAAAAACATATATATATATATTTTAAAAATAATTAAAAATATTTTTGAAAAATATTTTTTGTTTATTGAGAAGACATCCTAAAAAATCGTTTTATATGGGATGATATTTTAGATATTTCCCATGCTTCCAATATGGGATCCCAAAATTTTTTATCTGGATCATCAATCCAAACAATTAAATTTGGGTCCCACATTTATTTATTTATTTTATGAACACAATTATAAATACCAGGTCACCCATGTCGAATGTTTTATAAAGTGAGGTATCTTAATGCCACCACTCTATGTCATATAACTATCATTACCACTTCATCACATCAATACCTCACCACTGCAACATTGATATTGGATTAATGGATAAAGAGGAGCCATTATGAATCATGATCTATGCAATTTTGAATGTAATGTGAACCATGCATGAAATATCTCTGAAGAATGACCACCAAAAATAGAAAACCGATATGAAGTTTGTCAAAAGGATAATACCACATGATTTTATACTCCTTGAGATGTTTTGTTGTGTAAGAAGTATCCCTGATTAAATCTTGAATGGTTTATCATGGTTGTCAGCATAGTGGCGGTGTGTGATTTAGATGATTAAAATAGTCAAAAAATGGATGAGTAGATTACACTTTGATTAAGTCAAGGTGCAATTGGTGAGAATTTTGATTGATGAAAACATGTTCTCCTATGTCATATGAGGAGAACCAATAGAATAAAATATGATTCCACATTCAAAATACTTGGTATACAACATCGTAGTGAACACGATATTTCCAATACTCAAGAAACTAGGTTATTATCTAGGAAATTCCCATGTTTATGGAATAAAAGTTCTTGTGGTGGTGGATTAAAAAAAATGAAAATATGGAGCTATAAAAAACGACTATTTATACAACCACAATGAATATAAATTTCCATTTTGATGAGTTTCAAGATATTGTAATCATGGCTGTGAAACGGTTGTTTATTTTTGTGGTGTAGTGCAGTGGTGGGATGTGACAATGATGATAAAAAACTCTGAAACCCCTAGTTCTACATCATAGCTGAGATATCTAGTGCAAAATATTAAAATAAGAATATCTTTTCTTGTACAACAATTTGTTAGATTTATTGTTAGTTGGCAAACTTTTCACATGGATTATTAAGCCAACATGTAAGGAATATGATTTCAAATTGGAATTTCTAATGATATTGTATAAGTTAAAGTGGAAATATGATGACATTTCTCTTAAGAATTGATGAAATATAATTTCTTATAAATAAATTGTTCCTACATACCATAGAAGAAGATATGATACCTATAGGCTCAATATGTTAGAGTGGATTGAAATTGGAAGTAGTTGTGTATTTTAGGTTTCTTTCTTATTTGTTTTTAGTTTTTTAAACATGTAATTCTTATATTATTTTATGAAAACAACTCACATAAATCTTCTATTATTCTTCTAATATTTTATTTTAACTATATAATTTATTTTCCATTTCTTGTGATATATAATTCATCCATATAAAATGACCAATCATTCATCAATTGATTATATTTATAGGATTCGTGTTAATGATGATGAGGGAATGTATATAATGATTACCATTCTTCAATTCTTGTGAATAAATACTGTTTATTACTATTTTTTTGAAATTTATTCTAAATCTTATTCGCCAATATCCTAGTGAGCATGATGATTATTAGGGGACAAAACTCAAAGTGGTAGGGGGATTGGGGAGTGATGGGTACCATAAATTCACTATTTTGATTGTGATTGATAATAATACATATATATGTGTCAGATTACCTATAATGAAGGAATATTTGGGTGTTAATATTTTCATTTTGTTCCAATAGGTAGGACTAGATACCCAAAGTGGTATCAAATCTATTTATTTGATTTATTTCATTAGTGAAGTTGAGTTATATTAAATGATGAAAAACTATACTTAGATATCAATTTCTATCTCTTTATCCCTCATTGTCATAAAATAGTTAATTAAATTCACTAATTACTATAGATAAGTATGTTTAGTTTAATTTCATTCAATAAATATATTTAATGTTATAGAGACAAAAAAAATTATGTTTTAAGTCATAGGATACATTACTATTCATGAGATCCACTCTTCACATCGACTACTCTATACTATAGTAGTAAGCATTGGTTTCTGAAAAAATATAATTTTTATACATTGCTATCTTATCACATTTAATGAATCTATACAAAACTATAATATTTTGGTGATGTCTCTGCAGATCATGGAAACTAAAAATACGTGAAAAATTTGATTTATTAGGTTCTACCACCTATTTATCTATTTTATAATATTAGACTTTTTTATTTATTTAATACTTTTTACGACATTTATTCTATGGTATTTTTCATTTCTTATGGAATGAATAAGTTATATGTTTAATGAACATGAAAAATTATCCACTCAAGTGATAGTTCTTGCACACCAAATATATGAATACAATGAGAAATTAAATTTAATGAAATATATTACCCATAAATACACCCAACGAATGATGAGGCAATCTTCTATGACATGTAGTTGGCCTCTGATGTGGTTTGTCAAGGACAAGAGAAGATTGTACTGGAGGATGAGAATTCAAGTGAAAATTCCAAGGAAACCCATGATAATGAAAACCATTAGGAGATTCATGAGACAACTGCAGAGTCTAAACTAAAATATTAATAAAATATTATTTTTCTAAAAATAATTATGAAAATTTTATTCACAACTCTAGGAAAGTATATTGAAACAGAATAAAATTATAAGGATAGGGGATGATGACAGAAGAAATTTTAATTGAATTACATGAAGATCATAACTATTCCGATTATGGAAACAAACTTTATTTTATCCTTGTGAGGGTTATTGTTTATTTTTATTTATAGAGGTAAGAAGTTTAAAATGATAAATATTTGGTTATTTAAACTGAATATTATACTTCCCAAATATTAAAAAATCATCATAGAGATGAATAAAATGTTTTAGTGTAATATGGGTGGATTACCCATGATCTTCCCCTTCAACTATAAGATCTTTCCAAATTTTAGGATTCTGCACCACACAATTACAAGAGGATTTCAATAATGAAGAGATGTAATGCAGTAAATTAGTTTCAAATATTATTTTTCTATCAATCCAAGCTGGGGAACAATTTTCTATTAATCAAATTCCATGATAAATGTATGAAATTTTAATAAAATTTAATTAAATTAAATATCTTTATAAGAGGTAACCATATTATTTTAATTATTTTTTAGGAATTAGTCTTTATGAAATATTTAAGGAATCTATATTATTATATAGTTTCAATCACCAAAAAATTTCTAGGCATAAATGTATAAACCATGTTCTTTGGCATGGTTGAATCTTATTTTGGTCTATAAGAAGGAAGTAATAAAAGTATAAATAGGGACATAAAGATGATCCTTATAAGATATTGGGTTTTTATTCTATAATTTTATTTTCTACATTACAATATTTTTAATTCTATTTTTTATCTTTCAATGAATAAGTATATACTACACATAGTCTTGTTATATATATCAATACATGATAAAATTATTAAATCTAAATCCCATTATTTTGATTTTAGATGACACTGTTAATATTTCTAAATGACTAAGGTGGGGGATTGAATAAATAGATATAAGAATAAGGGAATTAATTCAATTAATATTTATTTAGAGAGGCTAGTTTACAACTATAGGTGAAATTTTCTTTATTTTTCTCATGACTAAAATATTAAAAGTTAAACATTATTATCTTATTATTATTAGTCATGAAATGAGTGATTGACTATATCATATATTTTTTATTCCCAAGAGGATTATATAAAAAATATTTCATATGCTGTGTAAATTGTTTTTGAGATATATTTTCTGAATGTATCCTTCTCAAACTTACCAAGACTCTTTTCAAATCAATAATTTTAAAACATCACACTAAAAATGATTGATTCAATTTTAAATCGTTTATCCATGTAACTCATATTTGACATTTTTCTCCATCTTTTAATCCCATATAATACATGAATGTTATTTTTAGGGAGAGTTACATTATAATCCAATTATATCCTTTCAAATATTATGCTTTGAATTTTTTATGATAATAATAGTTTATGTGTGTGTTTAGGTGTTTGGATTTAAATGTGGATAATGTATGTGTTTCATTAATGAAAACTTGCGAGTTTCATTCATGGGGTTCTAATAAAAGGCTTTGATTTCATTTTTTATTCTATTTTTAACCTTTTTAAAAAGTGATAAAATGATATGATAAAAATAAATTAGTTTTTATAATTTCTCGAAATATGATTATTTATATTGTAGGAAAAATAACAACCTTATATCTACCTATTATCTTTTTATAATATTTAAAAATAGTATTTTTATTTAGTGAAATACCATTTGGTTGATATGCATTATATTTTCCCTAATTTAATCAGAAAATATTAGTGAAAAAGTGAGGTTCCTTTATTGTTCTTTATCATTGGTCTTCGCATTTTCATTGAGCTTAGGCAGTTTGGTGATTCCATTTTGTAATAGGATTGTTTTAAGGGAATTTATTTTAGTTTATCACACATATGGCATAATATTTTAATATCCATTCTGTCCCCTAAATTTATTAAATTGTTTTCCTATCTACCCTAAAGATCAAATTCATTTGATCCATAATTTTAATTCCATTATATTTATTGTAGTATTAATTTTTAGATGGTTGATATTTGAAATTAATTTCAATATAATGGTTAGGATCGTGTACTTGATGCATTATAATGACTCCATTAAAAAAATTACTCTGAGATATGAGTGGAAAAAATTTAATCTAAGAAATATGACAACATTCCATTCTTGAATATAATAATACAGAATTTTTGAATGGGTTTTAGGAGTGGTGTTTCAATTTTAAATGGGAAACAACATAATAAAAAGTTATTTCTTCCCTTGATAATTTAGGGTTTTAAAATATATTCTTATGTGAGGCTTGATTTTTCTCCCTATTGATACAATTTTTGTGTTTTCAAATTGAAATTTAATAATTGGTACATAGATTCCCTTTGTGTTTAATTAGAGATTTATTCACTTGGAAAAATCATGTTTTAAATGATGGAGTTTTTAATAACTAATTTCAGTAATATTTGAATTTAATTGATACATTTTGTGTATATTTCCATTATATTTTTTAAGCACAATTTAAAATGCATTTTTTATGAAAATAAATAATTATATATAATTTTAAAGAATATATTTAAAAGGAAAAAATGTATTTCTGTGGCATAATATTAAAAGGAAAAGATTCTTAATTTTTTGTTTTAAATTATTGTCTCTTAAACATACTAAGGAAGACTCATAGGTAGCACAAATGTTTCAAAATAAAAAGGCATCTAGGCTTGGGCTATAACATAGTTAAGGAATAAAGGAGATCATAAGAGGTTCACCCAACATAGGGATGCTCTAGGTAGAATAGTTTTTTCTGCAGTTCCCAAGGATACTAATTTGAGAACATATTTCTATGAAAATATATGTAATAGAGTGTGAGGTGGATATTAGAAATAATGTCGGACTCTTCATGTGCATGTAAAAATGAATATAAAAATAATTTCATCATTTTTTCAGTGTTATTATATCCCATATCTAGCGGCATTGACACCACCATTACAAGACATATAATAACCATAGACATGTAATAAAGCACAATCTCACCAAATTTAACAATTTATGAAATATTTAATTATTTATGAGCCATTTTGAATCATAATCATAACCATTGGTAAAAATATAACAATTTTAACCCTTGGGGTTATTTTGTCTTGTTATAAACATATGAAATCATTTTCACAAAGTCATAATTATCACCCATAAAGTATCATATCCTTACTTTTTGAAACATGATAATTCTATAAAAATATAAAACAAAAATAAAACATGGACATATCTTGGTCCCTTACTTACTTACAATTTTAACCCTCATGGAAACCATATGATTTTTAACCCCCATGGATACCTTACAATGTAACCCTCACGACTATGTTATGGTTGTAACACCCTGAAATTTTATGAAAAATATTCTTTTTAATTTTATTGATGCCTTTTGTTATACGTTACAACAAAGTAGTCTTGCACAACATGCAACCCTAACTTGGCTGAATTACACGCAATCGCGACCATCCTCGATAGCGTGTGTTGTACGCAACACCTAGTTTCACTAAACAATGATATGCAATTAAAATATTATTAAAACTAGTTGTTATAAATAGTAATAACCACTTTTTGAAATTTTGTAAATTTCATCTTTCAAAATGGAATTCATTTTTGGATTCAGAATATCGAAATTATCCTAGGGTGAAATATTTTTATTTTTCTGAAAACTTTCAATTTTTGATAAATAGTGAAAACACTGGGTTACTATTTAAAAACAGAATTTTTTTAAAATAATTATATATTCTATTTAAATTTATTTTAGGTCAAAATTGACACATAATACCTATATAAGTTCAATGTAATTCATTAGAGTAATTTTATAATAATTTTAGATATATAAAAATGTTATTGAACTTTTGACCGTCTTTTACCCACCTCCTAGGAGAATTTCCAAATTCACATAAAACATAATTTTACAACTTCTGTGAGTGGAATTTCAAAAATCCGAGAGACACGGTTGATGTCAGTAAGTAAAATGTGGTTCAATGAGATGAAAATAATTTTTGGTGAATAGTAACTTTTTACTTTTTTTACCATGGTTAATAGTAAAAAAGGTAATTAAGGGTAAAAATGATATTATTATTACCCTAACACATGTAATAATTCTATTGGATTTGTTTAATTCGACAAAAAACAACCTTAGGAATAAAATATGACCATTTAGGCCTACTTGGATTAGATTAGGACATTTATTATTAATTTATTTAAAGAAGGGTTAAAATAGTTAAAATCAACGTTTAATAAGTAAATCATTATTAATATAGGGTTATACATAAGATAAAATCGACTATAAATATTCATTAGAAATCTAAAAATATTTCATACATAATGGTATTTTATTTGTAATTTTTAGACATAAAAAATTTAATTTATTTATGACACAATGATGATGCAGTAATTATATTATTAATGAAATATTGACATCATAGATGTTATAAATATCCAAATAAATGTAATTTGAGACTTTATATTAATTCCAATAATTTTCTATGTTAATATGACATGTTAGTATTTATTAAATTAAATTTTTTCGAACTAAAATTTCTTTTATAATTTTCACAAAAATCAATTACCAAATAGAGTCAAAATTGACATAAAATAATTTTTAAAACAAATATTATATTATTAATTGTTATTTTATCCCTAAAAATATAAGGTTTGTCCAAATGACATAGATAAGGTTCTATATATTAATAATAAACAACTTGGGGTTCTTTTGTCATGTTATAGTAAGTTTATTAACCTTATAGTGTAAGAAAACAAGAAGACACGGTAAAAGAAAAATTATTTAACTTAAAGTTAAATCTAAATGATAAGGTTAAAATAGAAATATAAACATGTCTAAATTCTATTGTATGAGAGGATTTCGACCCATACCTACCTTATCTTCGAAATAACTCAATTTGGAGCTATTAAAAACCGAATATGACTTTATAATAAAATAATATTTTTTGTTATTCCAATGGTGCCCCTCTCCTCCCTTATAGAAGGGTACCTCCTCCCTCTCTTCCTCACACCACTTGGAGCCTTCAAGCTAGGACAAACCCTACCAAATTCTCTTCTCCACTTCCCAAGAAACACCCTATAGGTCCTGGTCTTCTTCAAAGGCAAATTTTGGGGCCCTAAGTAGAGTGCTCAAAGAGGTGATTCAAAGAAGAGGTAATGTCTGTTACCAATTCTTTCAACTTTATTTCTTCTTCCAGTTATTCTTCTTTAGTTGTTTAATTATGAAGTAATAACATCAGTATCACTCATATACTGATATGTTATTATAATTATGAAAAAACCCTATTTCACCATCAATCCATCCTACGGAAAATGAAATCACCGCGCGTGTGTACGTACGGAATATAGTCTCCACGTACGCGATGAGATTCCTTTTCCATGATTAACAATTCAAAAACGATTATAAAGTATATATAATGAATAATAATGAAATATGTGACATAATAATGCTACTGTATTTTTGTATATATATTTATGTCATCTATTTAATTTCATTAAATTTTATAAGGAAACGAAAACATCGTTCATGCGTACGTATGGCCTACTGTCTCTATGAACCGTGTATTTCCTTTCTTTTTATAGATCTATAATATATATGTATATGACGAATATATATTATATATAAATCAATTTTTACACTCTGGAATTATGTAAATTAGGATATAAGTAATAATATCATGAACGACTAGTCGAAACACATACGATAAATGAAATGATTTTACCCAAAACGCTACATTAAAATGGAATTTACAAAAGAACGGGTAATATAAAGTTGAAAGTGAAACATATATGATATCATAACAATGAATATGATTATGTAATAAGTCAATGACATTATTTAAATCATTATAAAGGAGGTTCGGATCCATACAAAGCATATCAGACCTAAGGTAAGGGATAATTATTCCAATCTCATTCTTATCCGACATTGTTTATTCAAAAGTATTTACTAGGGGATATGTTTTTCATCCATGTCCATGTTTCCTCAAAATGATTTCATAAAATGTTTAGTATTCTTACATGTATGTTTAAAGTCATTTTTACCCTTTTTGAATTTTACCACAAGGTATGTAAGGAATCTTTCTTTTTTTTACCATACGAGGTACTTTTTGACTTTTCCGACAAAAGTACGGGGAAAATGTTATTTTTAACTTATACGACATGAACGGATTTTTACGGTTTTATAACACCTTATTTTCATGGAAATTACTCTACAATATTTAATAATTATTTTCAACAAAATCCTTTTCTTTTAAAATTTCATGTCATTTTGTGAAAAGAAAATGGTTTTGGAAAAGAAAGGATATTTTCCTCAAGAATTCATTTCAAGTGTTTTATCAAAACCATTTTCCATATAAGAAGGAATTATTTCAGATGTGTATGTTTCAATTATTATGTATCTATGATTTACATGGTTCGAATTTTCTTATGATGAAATATCCATTTATTTTATATGGATTATGTGATGATGGGATGATGTTTATGAAACCCATTTTATTATTTGGGTTATGATGAATGTTTTAAGTTTATTTTGTGGCACAAGTAAGAATGATTTCAATATGAGATGGGTGAGACCTATATCTCCCTCCAATTCATTGGTTAAAGATTTATATCTCATGATATAGACATGGATGAAACGTTATGTTAATCTGGTTCAGTGTTACAAGACTGAAATGAGGAGTGAACTCGATACAGAAAGGGACTATGTCCACTAAGATGGTCTTGGCAGCAATACCATGGCTACTATGGAAATCATAACATGTGATGAATGTTTTCCGCAATTACATGTTTTACTCCCATTATATTTTATCGTGGTTGATGTTATATTATGATATATTCCTTACGTACTTCCACGATTTATGTCTTTGCTCATGATTTTGATGTTTAAATTTCATGTTCATGTTTTTGCTTCAAAA
Source organism: Viscum album (assembly GCA_963277665.1). Classification (NCBI taxonomy): domain Eukaryota; kingdom Viridiplantae; phylum Streptophyta; class Magnoliopsida; order Santalales; family Viscaceae; genus Viscum; species Viscum album. The sequence goes on from OY728132.1 coordinate 1,937,388,787, forward strand.
TGTTTATGGATTGTTTTATGTTATCTATTTCTGCCCTTACTGAGCATTTGGGATCACCCTTTTTATGTTTTATTTACCCCAGGAAATAAAGAAATGTTTTAGGTAAGGAAAAAAAAGGGGAAGATCGTTATGGGAGTTGTTGAAGATATTTCAACATGATTAGAAGTTTATATTCTGAGTTTCCAAAGACACTAAACTATTAAGGTCCATGTGTGTATTTTTTTTGTTATGTATTAATTATTTCTCAAAAGTAATGTAATGTCCATGTACATCAACATTTGGGTCTCTACAGTTGGTATCAGAGGAAAGGTTTAGTCAACCGTTGGAAACTAGGATGCGAAAATGTTAGTGAGATCCCTAGAGATATTTCTAAGGTATGTCTAGGGATGTCCCTAAGGATAAGTATACATATAGGATATAGTCCTAGAACTGTGGTAACAATCTTATAATTTAACCTAAGATATTAGATATTGATGGTACTGCCCCTTTATTATTTTGTTTTCCCTAGCATGATTTTTGCCTCTCACACTATTCTTTTGGGGTTTTAGCCGATGGCTGGAACTCGAAGGAACTGTGTTGATCAATGTAATGGACAATGAAATGATTGTCCTCATGAAAAAACCAATGTTATGGGAGATGGAGTGAAAAATCTTATTTCTATACTTACACAAGCTATGAATCATTCTGGACTACCAAATGAGCAGAGAAGCGAACAATATTCTATTGAGTCCTTCATGAGGCAACGTCCACCTTCTTTCAGTGGGTCTTCTGATCCACTTGTTTCTGAACAATGGATCAGTACCACTGAAAAGATATTTTCAGTTCTTCAATGTTTTGAACATGATGAATTCATCTTATTAGTATATCGTTTGGAAGGTGAAGCTGATAAATGGTGGAATCTTATCAAGAATACGAGGCCAAGAGATGAAATTGAGTCCATGGAATGGGACGAGTTCAAGAACTTATTTTTCAATAAGTACTTCCATCGTATTCTTCGAACAAAGATGGAGAAGGAGTTTCTTGAACTAAAGAAAAAGGATGATGAATCTTTTTGTATATACGAAGCGAATTTCACAAGGCTTGCAAGGTATGCATCTAGCTTTATCATCCAACCTGAAAGTAAATTTGATCGATTCTTCAGTGGATTAAAACCAAATATTCAGTAGCTATGAAGAAATGTTGTGTTGTGCTATTAAGGTAGAAATGGAAGTACGTGTTACATATCCATCTCATGGTTTTGATAAGAAATTAAAGATGGAGTTCAAGGAAAAATCTCAAAATAATGGTGAAAAGAAGATAAATGTTTCCTTATGATCAATGTGTGGAAAGAATCATGGTGGATATTGTCTTAAAGGGACTAGAAAATGTTTTTAAGTGTGTAAAAGAAGGTCATCAAGCAGCTGAGTGTTGAAGTAATGGAAAAAGTGTTGCTAATGGCATGAATAAAGAAAAAGCTGCAGAGAACGCCCCACCAACACTTCAATGCTTCAAGTGCAATGAAATGAGGCATTATGATAATCAATGCCATAATCCAAGGGTTAATGATGATCGACATGAGCAACCACTAAAGGAAAAGGACAAAGGGAAGTCACATGCGATCACTATTGGAAATGTTGAATATGACAACGATGTGGTGGAATGATTAAATATTTATGTAATGGGATTCCAAAATAATGTTGTATATAGTATCATGGAATATTGAAATATTTATGTATTGGTCTATTGTGGTTTTCAATAATGTTATGGTACCAGTAACCATGGAAAGTGATTGAGATATTTTTGGAAAGTAGATGATATGTGCATAATGAAGGGATAAGGAGAAAATGAAATTTTTGTCAGTATTAATGAGCTCATGACTGATATATGGAAATAGTTATATCATGGTTTGAGTATATAAAATTTTGGGTTTTTGGTATGTGGAAAGAGTTAACTTTTGACAGTAGTCATTTTTTCACTAATATTATATGGGTATTCATTTTTCAAGAGAATACATGATTAAGGCCTTCAAATATTTGGAATGTGACCAACAATACATATCTTATGATATATGGGGATCAATGATGGTATTAACATGCTTGTTATATGAAATCTCTGGTAATCATTTCCACTATATTATAAGAGTGGACTGCAGTATTATGGATAAGCCTAAAGATTGGAATGGATTATGTTGGACATAAGTTAGTTCGATATTATTGATGGGATTTTATAGTAATGTAGTTTTAGAAAAAGGAAAACCTGCAGGACAGGCGACAGCCCATCGCGTCGGACAAGGCTGTGGGAATTAAACCCACAACCAAAGTGCGACTGGCCTTTATCGCCTACCACTGGCCTACAAGAAGTCCCTAGTTAGTAGAAACTAGTTTTATTTTATTAAGCAATATGATATATGAAGTATAAGTTCATTTTTGGAACCATGTACGATTAATCTAACCATAAGATAGACTTATAACTTTTGCTAACATTTTGTTTGAAATAGATGGAATGAACCATCATTCTATCACAAGATCTGCTAACACATCACGAATAACAAATTCAACTTCATTTCTTTAAGGGATGAAGTGGAAATTGTTCAATTTACGAACAATAGTTAGATTGTACCAAAATCATGTAAGTATTTCTTTTAATTCATCAACTTTAGGGAAATGATCTTGAAAACCAAAAAATTTGTCTTAGTTCCCTTATATCTGACGAATCAGATGGTACCTTATATCATCACAAATCTATATATTTGTGATTTTTTGTCTTTTCATAGCCATGTTTTCTACCACTCTCCATTAGAACATGATGGTTAGGTTTCTCTTCCATATCCATATTTTCACCTATGTTCTCCTGTGTGGAAACCCAGTGATTAGTTAATTTGGGTTACCGTTATGTTTCATACTTTAGTTTTTAAAGATTGGTTTTGGTATTCCTTTTTACGGTGTGGGTTTCTATTAAAGAAACTTTTGAGTAGTAAACAATTTATAACCCCGACGAATTTCGAGGGAGAAATTCAATTTAAGGGGGGTATAATGTAACACCCCGAGATTTTATAAAAAATATTCTTTTTAATTTTATTGATGCCTTGTGTTGTACATTAATAAAAAGGATTCTTGTACAACACGCAACCCTAACTTGGCTGCATTACACGCAATCACGACCTTCCTCGAGAGCGTGTGTTGTACGCAATACCGAGTTTCACTAAACAACGATATGCTATTAAAATATTATTAAAACTAGCCGTTATGAATAGTAATAACAACTTTTTGAAATTTTTTAAATTTCATCATTCAAAATGGACTTCATTTTTGGATTTGGAATATCGAAATTATCCTAGGGTGAAATTTTGGTATTTTTATGAAAACTTTCAATTTTTGATGAATAGTGAAAACACTAGGTTACTATTTAAAAACCGACTTTTTATTTAAATAATTATTTATTTTATTTAAATTTATTTTAGGTAAAAATTGACACATAATACCTATATAAGTTTAATGTAATTCATTAGAGTCATTTTATAATAATTTTAGATATATAAAAATTTTATTGAACTTTTGACCGTCTTTTACCCACCTCCTAGGAGAATTTCCAAATTCACATAAAACAGAATTTTACCACTTCTATGAGTGGAATTTCAAAAATCTGAGATACACGGTTGATGTCAGTAAGAAAAATGTGGTTCAATGAGATGAAAATAATTTTTAGTGAATAGTAACTTTTTACTTTTTTTACCACAGTTAAAAGTAAATAAGGTAATTAAGGGTAAAAATGATATTATTATTACCTAACACATGTCCTAATTCAATTGGATAAGGTTAATTCGACCAAAAAAAACCTTAGGAATAAAAAATGACCATTTTGGACCACATGGATTAGATTATGACATTTATTATTAATTTATTTATATAAGGGTTAAAATAGTTAAAATCAAAGTTCAATAAGTAAATCATTTTTAATATAGGGTTCTACAAAAGATAAATTCGACTATAAATATTCATTAGAAATATAAAGCTATTCCCTACATAATTTTATTTTAATTGTAATTTTTAAACTTAAAATAATTTAATTTATTTATGACACAATGATGATGCAGTAATTATATTATTAATGAAATATTGACATAATAGATGTTATAAATACCCAAATAAATGTAATTTGAGACTTTTTATGAATTCTAATAATTTTATATGTTAATATGACATGTTTTTATTGATTTAATTAACTTATTTCGAACTAATATTTCTGTTATGATTTTCACAAAAATAAATTACAAAATAGTGTAAAAATTGACATAAAATAGTTTTAAAACAAATATTATATTATTAATTGTTATTTAATTCCTAAAAATCTAATGTTTGGCCAAATGACTTAGATAACGTTATATATATTAATAATAAACAACTTCGGGTTCGTTTGGCTTGTTATAGTAAGTTTATAAACCTTATAGTGTAAGAAAACAAGAAGACACTGTAAAAGAAAAATTATTTAACTTAAAATTAAATCTAAATGATAAGGTTACAATAGAAAACTAAACTTGTCTAAATTATATTGTATGAGATGATTTAGACCCATAGCCACCTTATCTTCTAAATAAATTAATTTGGAGCTATTAAAAACCGAATATGTCTTTATAATAAAATAATATTTTTAGTTATTCCAAAGGTGCCCCTCTCCTCCCTTATAAAAGGGCACCTCCTCCCTCTCTTCCTCACACCACTTTGAGCCTTCAATCTCGGCCAAAACCTGCCAAATTTTATTCTCAACTTCCCTATAAACATCCTAGAGACCTTGTAATTATTCAAAGACCAATTATGGTGCCCTAAGAGGAGGTCTCAAAAAGGCCCTTCAAAGAAGAGGTAATGTCTGTTACCAATTCTTTCAACATTATTTCTTCTTCCGCTTCTTCTTATTTAGTTTTTTAATTATGAAGTAATAACATCAGTGTCACTCATATAATGATATGTTATTATAATTATGAAATATCCCTATTTCATTATCTATCCATCCTACAGAAAACAAAATCACCACGCGTGCGTACGTACGGAATACCGTCACCACGAACGTGATGATATTCATTCTCCATGACTAACCATTCAAAAACGATTATAAATTATATATAATGAATAATAATGAAATATATGACATAATAATTCTAATGGATTTATGTATATATATGTATGTCATCTATTTAATTTCATTCAATTCAATAAAGAAACAAAAACATCGTTCATGCGTACGTACGGCCTACCGTCTCCATGAACGGTGTATTTCCTTTATTTTTATAGATCTATAATATATATGTATATAATAAATATATATTATATATAAATAATTTTTTACACTCTGGAATTATTTAAATCAGGATATAAGTAAAAATATCAAGAACGACAAGTCGAAACACATATAGTAAATGAAATGATTTTACCCAAAACGCTACTTTAACATGGAATTTACAAAAGAACAGGTAATATAATGTCATAACTGAAACATATATGATATAATAACAATGAATATGATTATTTAATAAGTCAATTACATTATTTAAATCATTATAAAGGAGTTTCGGATCCATACAAATCATATTGGACCTAAGGTAAGGGATAATTATTCCAATCTCATTCTTATCTGAGATTGTTTATTCATAAGTATTTAATGGGGGTTATCTTTTTCATCCATGTCCATGTTTTCTCAGAATGATTTCATAAAATGTTTAGTATTCATACATGTATGTTTAAAGTCATTTTTACCCTTTTTTACTTTTACCACAAGGTATGTAAGGAATCTTTCTTTTTTTACCATACGAGGTACTTTTTCACTTTTCCGAAAAAAGTATGGGGAAATTGTTATTTTTAACTTATATGGAATAAACGGATTTTTATGGTTTTATAACACCTTATTTTCATTAATATTACTCTACAATATTTAATAAGTATTTTCAACAAAATCCTTTTTTTAAAAAATTTCATGGCATTTTGTGAAAAGAAAATGGTTTTGGAAAAGAAAGGATATTTTCCTCAAGAATTCATTTCAAGTGTTTTATAAAAACCATTTTCCATATAAGAAGGAATTATTTCATATGTGTATGTTTTAAGTATAATGTCTCTATGATTTGCATGGTCTCAATTTTCTTATGATGAAATATCCATTTGTTTTATATGGATTTTGTGATGATGGGATGATGTTTATGAAACCCATTTTATTCTTTGGGTTATGATGAATGCTTTAAGTTTATTTTGTGGCACAAGTAATAATGATTTCACTATGAGATGGGTGGGACCTATATCTCCCTCCAAATCATTTGGTAATGATTTATATCCCATGAGAAAGAAATGGCTGGAATGGTACGTTAATCCGGTTCAGTGTTACAGGACTGAAACAAGGAGTGAACTCGATTCATGAAGGGACTTTGTCTACTAAGATGGTCTTGGAAGAAATGCCTTGGTTAATATGGAAATCTTAACAGGTGCTAAATTGTTGCCACAATTACATGTTTTATTCCCATTATATTTTATCATGGTTGATGTTCTATTATGATATATTCCTTACGTACTTCCACGATTTATGTCTTTGCTCAAGATTTTGATGTTTAAATTTCATGTTCAAGTTTTTGCTTCCAAATGTTTATGTATTGTTTTATGTTATCTATGTTTTCCCTTACTAAGCATTTGAGCTCACCCTTTTTATGTTTTATTTTCCCCAAGAAATAATTAAAGGTTTTAGGTAAGGAAACAAAAAGGGGAAGATCGTTATGGGAGTTGTTAAAAATATTTCAACATGATTAGAAGTTTATATTTCGAGTTTCCCAAGACACTAAACAATTACGGTCCTTGTGTGTCCTTTTTTTATGTATTATGTATTTCGCAAAAGTAATGTAATGTCCTTGTACATCAAGCTTTGGGTCTCTACAATGGTGTAACCATCACAGTTACACTTCATGTAACCATACAGTTGACCTCCAAATTAAACATACCTAATTAATTATAGGGAGATATAGGTCCCACATTTTTCATAAACAATTTCTATGAACCAAAACATAATCATAAAACAAGAACACTTTCCCAAAACATTCATTCTTTATTTTGTAAAAACTGAAAATTAAAAAGGGATTTCGATTGAAAATTCCCTCAAAAATAACATATAATTGATAATATAATTAATAAAATGAATTTAATATGTGTATAAACTGTAAATACACATAATAATACGTAATATAAACAATATTTTTTACGAAAATAGTTCCATATAATCAATTAAGTATAAGGTTATCCCAAAGAATGAAAATTGTGTTAAGAATTCCATTATCTCATGATCGTATTACATAAAACATGTTTAAACCTCCTAAATGATGGTTAAAAGGGTGTTATTAACATTTTAACTAAGAATAATAATATTTATAACACCTTATATGATAATTTTATAAAATCATTGAGCCCATTAATTAATAATATTTTGTTATTTTCATTATTTTAGGTGTCTGATTCACATGATTTTCGTTGTCGGTTTGTAAAGGATTTTCATGTCAAAAAAATTGAAAATATATAAGTGGAATATAATGGTGTTAATATGTTTCTATAATATTAAATTATTCCATAAATAATTTTTTGTATGGAATGGGGATAAATAATTAGATAAATCATTAGTGTTATTCATTCAGATAATTTTTGATGTTTTTCAATAATCAAAATTTTGTTTCATCATATACCTTTAATATTATGAATATAAGTTAATTAGAAAACATAATAGAGGTCATATAATATACATTGAAATATGTTTCAACAATTAAAATGGTTTAACAAGTATATTTTAAGGATATAAATGAAATTGAAGACACATCATCCTTCATTTCGGGAAATCGACACATCAGGAACAATGTTTTTTTAGAATAAGAGGAAGAGGAGACAAATAATGATGATTAATTTTTCCATAAACATGATAAAAATCTATAATATTTTTAATAATAGATCATTCATGTCTCTTGGATAAGGGTAGATGATGATAGTACAATAAATTAAAAGAATTGAAAAAGAATATAGAAGAAAATGAAAAATGATTTTTACATCTTGATTTCTTCTCCTTGAGATCCTCCTTAATGCCTTTAGTTTTGTCCTTTTAGTGAGACCAGGAAGTCTAAGACATGGGTAGCTACCATGGAAAGGGTATTTGTAATAATTTAAACAATTCTAAAAATCTTGATATGTGTGAGAGGAAGATGGGGTGAGGGTGGTATTAATAGTGGAGGAGATGAGGGGTTTCCATTATTTTAATCATTAGTTTAATATTTTTGTAGAGACCCAGAATTTCCATGTAATTGTTTTTATATAAATTGGAATTTTATGAGTTCGCAAAAACTAATGGTGAATTATTCTGAGGCCCATAGTGCCTGAAATAAATTTCTAAACATTATTTAGGTTACGTTCAGTAAACCTGCAAGGGGGTTTTTCTAAATTTTGAACCGGTACACGAATTTGAAATCTGAGGGCACCATTCAACTCGCAGCACTGGTATTCGCTGAAAAAGACGTTCACCTCAATGGAATTTAGTCGAGGGTGGACGTTAGTTTTTGGGTTTTTCATGAAATTATAAAATAAAATAAACACACGTTTTAATTTATTTTGTAGTAACCACCATCCAATGTGGATGTCTAGGGGTGGGGTCCACCAGAACTAAACCTCATCTTCTAGATTTATTGTGGTGGGGACTACACGAGATCTCAAAAACCCCCAATTTGAATTTGGGGGTGGGGACCACCCGACCACTATTAATGGGTGAGAGGAAAACCTCCTAACACCCAAATTAATGTGGAGGAGCCTCTTGGGATTCCTCCATAATTAATTGTGCCACCCACTCCCTTAATGGTGCCACCACCTCCCTTAATTTATTATGCCACCCACCTTAATTAATTTGGCCTTTTGAATTCTTTCCAACAAAATAATAGATGGCTTAATGTATTATTTTTTTGGAATTTTGGTAGAGAATTACTTAGGGATAATGCTCTCCAATAAAAAAATTATCCATAAAAATGTGACAGCTGGGTCCCAATGACAGCACAACCTCCCCGCCTTAACACGACCGTCGAGTCATGGCCCACTAGGTACCACCAGTTTCCCAGTAGACATGTGGTCCAAACCCAGGGGGCTACCCACGTGCCCGAACGGGTCATATGACTAATTATTGTCCCCAAAGGTCAACACATGTCCTTTCCGGTGTACTTTGTCCTCACTCGCACAAACCCTAGGAAACATTCAAAAAAGTCACCCATCCAAATCACTACTCCAAGCTAAACACGCTTAACTATGGAGTTCTAATCAGACAGGATCCCGAAAAGGAAAGTTCACCTTGTTGACATAAGTCATATCATTTAGTCATTTATCCTTTTATCATTTGGGGATGTTACAATCACCCCACCCCCCCCCACCCTTAGAGCACAACACCCTCATTGTGGGCCCTACATATCAACCTAGGCAGTGCACCACACTTAATTCTAGGTACCACCTCAGACACCAAATGTAACAACTAGGTCTCGGTGACAGCACAACCACCCCTCCATAACATGGTCGTTGAGTCCTGGCCCACCAGATACCACTAGTTTCCCCGCAGACATGTGTTCCCCACCCTGGGGCCCAACCACTTCCCTGAACGGGTGATATGGAAAATGATTTTCCCCACATGCCAACACATGTCCTTTTTAGTGTGATTTTTCCTCATTCACACACACCCTAGAAAACTTCCCAGAATGTCGCCCTTCATAATCACTTCTCCAGGCCAAGCACGCTTAACTGTGGAGTTCTAATCAGGCAGGCTCCTGAAAAAGAAGTTACACCTTGTTGACATGAGTCATATCATTTAATCATTTAACCCATTATCATTTGGGGATGTTACAAGAAAACCTCTCGACTCCCTAATTAATTTGGAGGATCCTCTTGGGATTCCTCCACATTTAATTGTGCCAACCTCTCCCTTAATAGTGCCACCACCTCCTTTAATTTATTATGCCACCCACCTTAATTAATTTGGACTTTTTAATTCTTTCCAACAAAGTAATATATGGATTAATCTATTATTTTGGTGGAATTTGGGGATAGAAGGACTTATAGAGAATGCTCTCCAATGAATAACTTCTTCCACAAAGAACACCAGCGAGGAGTGTCTTCGACTTCTTCCTCAGAAGAACCTTCTAAAGGAAACCAACGTTGGACATCTTCAATGACCTACCTTCCCTCCTCATCGTCATCAATGAACCGATGCAAAAGATTGGGATTGGAGGTGTGTGGTGGACACGACAAAGGATGATAACTCCGTCTTCTTCCCAGTGACTCTGTCGATGTATCAACCCGAGGTAGGGGGTTTACCTCTGTCATAATACTTTCTTTGGTTTCTTTTGTGGGTTGGGAATAATCGTTGCGGGGGGTTTTGATGTGCTTTGTTCTTGTGAACCTATTACTACTGCTCTAATGCAAAGAGTGCGGGCCAAAATAACATGGTATGTCCTCCCTGTAACCCTTATGTTGATTTTAGGTGTTCTTAGAAATGGAGAAAGGTGACGAAGGTGATGAAGGCAAAAGCTCCACCACAAGCGGCCACCGCGTCCCGTGACACCCCAGCCTCCCAGCCGAATCGGCCTCGGACCGCCCCTGGCTAAACCATCCCCAAGCCACATCGTGCCCCGACTGCGCCGTACTTCGTCCTCCCGGCCGAGCAGCCCTGGCTACGCCATCCTCCGGCCGAGCCTCCCTAGCCACTTCGGCCTCCCATCCGAACTGGCCCCGGCTGTGCCACCATGGGCACGCCACCCCGAGCCCCACCAACTGCGGCCCTCCGAGCCGAACCGGTCCCGAGCCCTAGGCCGAAATGCCCTCACGGCGCCCTCTGGGTGGAGCCTCCCATGTGGCGCTCTCCGAGTCAAACCACCCTTGCACTGACCCATGGTCGGTCCGCGCCCTTGCGGCCGTTCCGCGCCCTCACGGCTCTCTGTGACCCCTTGCAGCCTGCCGGGCAGGGCCCAGCAGGCCAGGCCGAACCCAACGGGTTGGCCCACCGAACGGGTCGGGCTAGAACCAACAGGACAAGCCAGGTCGACCCGAACTGGGTCAGCCCAAACTGGGTCAGGCCAGGTCAGCTGACCATGTCTGACCAGACCGGGCCCAGCAGGCCAGGCCGAACCCAACGGGTTGGCCCACCCAACGGGTCAGGCTAGACCCAACAGGATAGGCCAGGTCGACCCGAACCGGGTCGGCCCAGACTGGGTCAGGCCAGGTCAGCTGACCATGTCTGACCAGACCCGGGCTCACTATGACCCATTTATGCTCCTTCGGGCATATCTTTGGCACTGGACATCCGTTCGACGAACCGTCAATGGCCCTGGAAATCTTGATGTGTGACAACCCCTTTGAGTATACCACACTAGAGATTGTTGTATAGTTGAGATACGACCAGGTTGGATTGTGCACGAATCCAACCAGGCCCCTAGGACTAAAAGGATAATAACTCACAGACCGGGCGTTCGATTGACACTTTTTCTGTTACATTGAGATAGTTGTGATGTGGCGGACCATTGAGATACTTATTTTTGGGACTTTGTGATGGTTGGAGAATTTCCCAATAGCTCGTGGAGCGGATCCTCTCAGAGACAAGTGTGCGTAGTGCGGAGACCTAGTAGCTGGCTGAGACCTGATGACTACTGACCGTTGTGACTCAGAGAGACTCTACTAGCCCTATGGGGAGAGCCTTGGTGTCACGGGAGACCCACAGTGGGGAGCACCTTGGTGTCGTGCTAGACCCACGGTACTCGACAGGAGGAGTACCTCAGCAGGCTATGAAGGGGAGTGCGCTTGTAGATGCGGCAGACCCATTGTGGGGAGTGCACTTGATGACTCGGAAGATCCATGGTACTCGACAGGAGGAGTAACTCAGCAGCCCAAAGTTAGTGGTAAGCACACTTGGTGTCACGAAAGGCCCACTGTACTTGACAGAGGAGGAGTTCTTTAGAATCTAAGGATTCGACAATGTGACTGGGGATGTTACTTCATACTACCCCTAAAATAAAATCATGGTTGAGATGAGTTAGTTTTTATATGTTTTCCTCATGATTAAGATGGATCACTTGATAAGTTAGGTATATGTATGGGCATATACCTAAGTAGCATTATCTATTTATTTCATTCTTCTTGGTTTATCCTTGGTGGATTTTTTGAGACATAGATGGTCTTGGTGTCCCTACTAAGTATTGTTATACTCACCCCTTCACATTCCATGCATACACTTGGTTGAGTTGGATGCAAATGATGGACAGTGATGACCGAGGCTGAGAGTACCAGGACTGGACGGTACCGAGCGGTGGACCATATGGAGTGTCGGTACCCAGAGGAGACGAACGGATGTGGAGTGCTGAGGATCTGATCTGTACCTACCCTTTAGGTAGGAACCTCGGAGGATGGTCTAGTAGTTATCTTCTCTGTTTATTCAGTTATATTTCATTTCAGTTGTACTTGTACCTTTACTGTTGGGCTTGTATGCTGGACCCTTTTTCTTTCAGCACTCTTTTGTTATACAGTTTACATGGTGTTTCATCTAGTTGTGTGCTTTCTTGTGTGTGTTTTTACAGGTTATAAATATTATTCCTTCCTAGTTTTAGGTAATTACACCTTTGATACAAATTTTTCACGACCCGACCCCCGGGGCTAATACCATTTTCTCAGGAACCAAACCGGTTACCCTGGTAACCTGATAACCGAGCCGACCCTAACATAGCCCGAAGGGCATTCTCTATCCCCATGGTTGAGAGACAGGCACCTCTCATCACATAACATTTAAGTGGGAATTATTTTTCCCCCAACAATATGGAAGAAAATATATAAGACAGTATGCGTAACAAAAGGAACTCCATCGGGAGTAATGTACCTGAATACAAAGAATCATAAAAAGTGAAAAGTACAAAAACTCAAGTACTAAAAAGGGAAAACAACCCCTAGGTTCATAGGGACCCAACTCACCGTGACCAAAGCTCAACATCTGGATCCACCTCTAGGATATCACTTCCCCTTGCTCAAACCTGCAAGAAGAAAGTCTACAAACACCCGAAGGTGAATGTAGGGTGTGAGCCTAAGCTGAGTAAGTACCACCAAAGATTCCATAACAGATTCCAAACATAGATTATCCGATGAAAATATTTCAATTTTAAAGTAAAAAGGTTTGTCAATTCAAAAGAATATATAAACAAAACATGCTATAAATTTTCAAATAATGGAAATAAATATTCTATGAAAAGATTTTACATATGATAGAATATTTCTAAAGAAATGGATTATGTAAAACATTTATATAAAACAGTTTATATAAATTCAGTAGGTATGTAAAACAATTAAAAATAATTGGCATACATTTATATCTCAAATATAAAAAAACAAGCGAGCAACATGGTCATCTTCCAAAAGGTATGATAGTAATAACCAGTTATAGGATTCTGCACTATCTATTTGAACACAGAAAAATGTGTATACACACGTCCCTATGACACTGGTCAAAGGAGACTCGTCACCAACCCATCGGGGATGTGCCCCGCCGAAAGTATGTTTTAGAGCATTGTTGTGGCTTAGATTGTATCCAAATAACTCACTAACTACATAAGGGTTGAATGCTCTCTTACAGGATGGGTGAACTATTTTAAGACTTCTTAAAATACGATCAATCCCATTCTTCCATTTTTAAAAGTTCCAGTTTCTTTCCACGTAAAACCAAACATGTTTAATTAAAAAACATTCCATTTTCAAAAGATAAAAACACTTGGTTTATATAAAATAATTTTAAGCCATTTTCACCAGTTTGAAATCCATTCAAAACCAATTTCATCATTACACAACTTAATTCAATAACTTAATTCAATAATTTAATTAAAATCATTTCCAGGAAACCCAGAATTTAAATTAACCAATTTAAATTGGCCAATTTCTATAAACACATCCAAATCATTGGAATTGGGTTTTTCCAAATTTCTATGCCAAAACCATTTCAAATATCTCGGTCCACTGAAATCAGTTTTTTATCAATTTAATTTAGAGAAAATTTGATAAATTGAAATAAAAAATTGAAATATATCGATAAATACAAGGATAATCAATTTGGAATGTCGGGACAAAACCACCTACCTCAAGGTCTTCCATGTTAGTGGCGAAGATAAACCACCAGATGTGGTCCAATACACCTCCTCACGGCCTTATTATTGTATGTGTCGACACACAAATGGTCGTCATTCGTCAAGGGTTCCTATAACGAAAATTGGATATTTTATTTCAAAAGGAAATAAAATATCACATGAGATAATAGTTTCACTCTCCTGAATAATTCTCAAAATTATCGAATAAAATATTACATGCGATTACATTTTCTCTCCCTTGGAAAATATCTAGATTGTCATTTAAAATTATCACATGGGGAGGTATATTGATCCATCTGGGGCGGTTTATCCTTTGACATCGATGACCTTGAGGTAGGTGGTTCCATTCTGATTAGCCAAATTGATTATCCTTGTTTTGCTTGATTTATCTCAATTTTTTATTTAAATTAAATTTTTCAAATCAGGATTCAATTAAATTGATAAAAACTGTATTCTAGTGAATCGAGATATTAGAAATGGTTTTGGCATGGAAATTTAGGGAAACCCCCATTCCAATGAATTGAGTGTGTTTATGAAAATTTGCTGATTTGAATTGTTTAATTTAAATTGTGGATTTTATGGAAATTATTTCAATTGAATTGTTTAATTTAATTGTCTAAATAAATTGTGTGGTGATGGAATTATTTTTTATTGGATTTCAAACTAGTGAAAATTGATTAAAATGATTTGATAGAAACCCAGTGGTAATTACTCAATTAATTAAATTAATAACTATGAAGTAATAACGTAAAATTATCTTTTGATAATTTGTATGATTTTATTATAAGATATAGTTATTCATAATAGAGAATAATGAAAGCACATACTTCCACCTAAATGATAAATTGGAATTTATTTAAGAGAGGGAAAATATTATTTCAAGGAATATTTTATTCGATAATTTTTAGAATTATTCATGAGAGAGAAACAATTATCTCGTGTGATATTTTATTTCCTTAAGAAATAAAATATCCAATTCTGGATCTAGGAACCCTTGATGAACGTCGACCATTTGTGTATTGACACTTATAATAATAGGGTCGTGAGGAGGTGTATTGAACCACATTGGGTGGTCTATCTTTGCTGCTAACATCGAAGACCTTGAGGTAGGTGGTTCCATCCTGACTTTCCAAATTGATTATCCTTGTATTTCTTGATTTATTTCAATTGTTGATTTAAATTCAATTGCTCAAATCTGCTTTCAATTAAATTGATAAAAACTCGATTCCAGTGAATTGAGATATTTGAAATGGTTTTGGCAAGGAAATTTGAAAACCCCCCAATTCTATT
Source organism: Viscum album (assembly GCA_963277665.1). NCBI lineage: Eukaryota > Viridiplantae > Streptophyta > Magnoliopsida > Santalales > Viscaceae > Viscum > Viscum album. The sequence goes on from OY728132.1 coordinate 1,937,404,205, forward strand.
GAATTGGGTGTGTATATGGAAATTGGGTGATTTAAATTGTTTAATTTAAATTGTGTATTTGATGGAAATAATTTCTATTAAATTGTTGAAATTATTTGTGAAAATAAATTGTGTAATGATGGAATTGGTTTTGAATGGATTTCAAACTAATGAAAATGGCTTAAAATGATTTGATAGAAACCTAATGGTTTTAACTTGTGGAAAGGCATGTTTTTGAGTAACACATGTTTTCGTTTTAAATAGAAAGGAATTGACATTTTTGAAATGGATGAATGGGATTCATCGTATTTTAAGCATTCTTAAAATAGTTCACCCATTGTGTAAGAGCACATGCTAGCCTTAGGTAGTTAGTGAGTTATTTGGATACACTCTACGCTACGAAAATGTTCTAAAACATTCTTGCGGTGGGTCACATCCCTGACGGGTTGATGAAGAGTCTCCTTTGGCCAGTGTCATAGGGACATGTGTATACACATTTTACTGAGTTCACATAGAGTGTGTGGATTCTTATAGATGGTAAATACTATTGTACCTTTTGGAAGATGACCATGTTGCTCGCTTGTTTATTTATATTTGTGATATAAATTTATTCCAATTCTTTTGAATTGCTTTGCAAGCCTTCTAAATTTACATAAATAGTTTTATATAAATTTTTTATTTAATCCATTGTTTTAGAAACATTCCATCATTATAATGACTTTCTTAATGTATTTTCCAATATTTTGAAAATGTATAGCATGTTTTGTTAAATATGATTTTAGTTTTCCAAACCTGTTTACTTTAAAATTGAATATTTTCTTTTGATAATATATATTTGGAATTTGTAAAAGAGTGTTGAAAGTAAAAGGGGCCAGAATACAAGCCCAACAGTAAAGGTACAAGTACAACTGAAATACAATACAAATGAAGAAAGAGAAAAGATAGATACTAGATCTTCCTCTGAGGTTAATACTTGAAGGGTAGGTACAGATCGCCTCCTTAGCACCCCATGTCTTTCTGTCTCTTCTGGGTACTGACACGCCGTATGGTCCACCTCCAGGTACCATCTAGTCCTGGTACTCTCAGCCTCTGTCAGCACTGTTCGTCATCTATATCCAACACAACGAAGTGCCGGCATATCCCGTGCAAGGGTGAGTATAACAATACTCAGTATGGACCTTGAGACCCTCTTGGTATCAAAAAATCTACCAAGGATAAACCACAAAGAATGAAATCAATAGATAAACCTACATAATTATATGCCCATTAATAAACCTAAGTTATCAATTGATCCTTTTCAATCATGAGGAAAATATATAAAAATTGACTCAACTCCACCATGATTTTATTCTAGGGGTAGTATCATGTGACATCCCCAGTCACATTGTTGATACCTCTGGTGCGTTTTTGCTGGCATCACAGGAACCTCCCGGAGAGAACTTAGAAGTGGGAGGCTCAGATGCGTGCTCAGTACCCTCACTTGTTCTGTTAGTTTTGAGTTGTGTATTATGGGTATATAAAGCCTGAGGTGGAGAGAATGTAAAGACCATGAATATACATGTAATTTTTTTTGAACAAATGGGAATTTTACATGTCTACAAAAATTGATGGCACATGATTCTGAGGCCTAGAGTGCCCAGAATGAATTTCTGAACATTATTTTAGGTACATTCCATAAACGTACGATCAGTTTTTTCTAACTTTTGAACCGGTTCTCGGAAATGAAATTTGAGGGCACCGTTGAACTCGCAGCGATGTTATTCGCTCAAAGTGACTTTCACCTTGACAGTAGTTTGTCGAGTATGGAAGTTAGTTTTGGGGATTTTCATGGAAATAATAAAATACAATAAACACATGTTTTATTTTATTTTCTTGTAACCACCATCCCATGTGGACGTTCAGGGATGGGGTCCACCGAAACTATACCTCCTCTTCTAAATTTGTTGCGGTGGGAACCACATGAGATCTCAAAAACTCCCAATTTGAATTTGGGGGTGGGGACCACCCAACCCCAATTAATGGGTGAGAGGAAAACATCTCAACTTATTAATTAATATGGGGGAGACTCTTGGGCTTCTTCCAAAATTAATTGTGCCAACCTCTCACTTAATGGTGCCACCACCTCCCTTAACTTATTATGCCACCCACCTTAAATAATTTGTCTTTTTGAATTCTTTCCAACAAAATAATAGATGGCTTAATCTATTATTTTTTGTGGAATTTGGGGAGAGGACTATGGGATAAATCTCTCCAACGAATAACTTCCCCCATAAAGAACACCGGCGAGGAGCATCTTTGACTTCTTCCTTAGAAGCTCCTTGAGGAGGAAAAAGACATGGGATGTTTTCAACAACCGACCTTCCCTCCTCATCGTCATCAACGAACTGACACATGAGATTGGGATTGGAGGTGTCTAGTAGACGAGATGAACAATGGAAACTTCTTCTCCGTCCCTGTGACTCCATCGATGTATCAACCCAAGGTAGGGGGTTTTTTGCGTGATAATACTTTCTTTGATTTCTTTTGCAGGATTGGAAGAATCTTTGGGGGAGGGTTTGATGTGCTTTGTTCTTGTGAACCTCTTACTACCACTCTAATGCGGAAAGTGTGGGCCAAACTTACATGGTTCATCCTCTCAGTAACCCTTGTGTTGATTTACGGTGTTCTTTGAAATGGAGGAAGGTGACGAAGGGTACAATGGCGATGAAGGTGACGAAGGAAATGACATCGCCTCTGACGGTTTTCACGACCCATGCTGCCCCCACGACGCCCTGAACTCTTGGCCGAATCGGAATCGCACAGTAGTCGGCTGAACCAGCCCCAAGCCACGTGGCGCCCCAGTCGTGTCGCACCCCAGCCTCCTGGCCGAGCTGCCCTGGCCAACCCCCCCCCCCCCCCCCCCCCCCCTGGCCGCTATGGCCTCCCTGCCGAACTGGCCTCAGCCGCGCCCCCAGTTGGCCGATCTGACCCTGGTCGTGCCCCCGCAGCCATCATGCCGAACTGGACCTGTGCCCCAGGCCAAGCCACCCTCGTGGCGCACTCAAAGATGAGCCTCCCACGTGGCGCCCTCCAGGACGAACTGCCCTCATGCCGACCCGTGGCCGGTCCGCACCATCACGGCCGTTCCGCGCCCTCACGGCTCTTCGCGGCCCCTTGTGGCCTGCTGGGTGAGGCCGAGTTGGCCAGGCCTCACCCAACGGGTTAGCCCACCCAACGGGCCAGGCCAGACCCAATGCGACAGGCCAGGTCGACCCGAACTAGGTCATCCCAGACTGGGTCGGGTTGGGTCGGTCCGACTGGGTCAGACCAGACCCGAGCCCACTACGACCCATTTATGCTTCTTCGACCATATATTTGGCCCTGGATGTCTGTTTGACACACCGTCAGTGGCGCTGGAAATATTGGAGTGTGACGGTCCCTTTGAGTATACACAACTAGAATTTAGGGTATTGTTGAGATACAATCAGGTCAGATCGTACATGAATCCAACTAGGACCCTGGGAGTAAAAGAAAAATAACTCACAGACCGGACGTCCGATTGAAGCATCATCTATTACAAGGAGACCCATGTGACATGGAAGACCTTTGTGATACTTCTTCATAAGACTTAGTGACAGTTGGAGTATTGCCCAGTAGCTTTTGGATTGGATCCTCCCAGAGATGAGAGAGTGTTGTGCAGAGAACTTCTAACTAGCTGAGACCTAACGACTGTTGACCGTCTTGACTTAGAGTTAATCTACTAGCCTAGCTTGGAGCGCCTTGGTGTCACTGCAGACCCACAGTGGGGAGCGCCTTGGTGTTGTGGCAGACCCACAGTACTCGACAGGAAGAGTACCTCAGTAGGATATGAGGGGGAGCGTGCGTGGTGATGCAGCTGACCCATAGTGTGTAGCGTGCTTAGTGACACAGCAGATCCACGGTACTCGATAGTTTGAGTACCTGAGTAGTCCAAAGATAGTGGGTAGCGCGCTTAGTGTCGCGGAAGGACCACTATACTCGACAGAGAAGAAGTTCTCCAGAAGCCCAGGTTTTGACAATTTGACTAGGGATGTTACTTGATACTACCCCTAGAATAAAATCCTGGTTGAGTTGGGTCAGTTATTCTATGTTTTCCCCATGATTGAGATGGATCACTTGATAACTTAGGTATATGTATGTTCATATACCTAAGTAGGTTTATCTGTTGATTTTGTTCTTTTTGGTTTATCATTGGTGGATTTTGTGAGACCTAGAGGGTCTCGGGGTCCCTACTGAGTATTGTTATACTCAACCCTATACGGGCTATGCCCGCACTTCGTTGTGTTGGATGAAAATGGCGAAAAATGCTGACAGAGGCTGAGAGTACTAAGACTGGACAGTACCTGGAGGTGGACCATACGGTGTGTCGGTACCTGGAGCAGATAGACGGACATGGAGTGCTGAGGAGGCAATCTATACCTACCCTTTAGGTAGGAACCCTAGAAGATGATCCAATAGATATATTTTCTCTTTCTTCACTTGTATTTCATTTCAGTTTTACTTGTACGTTTACTTTTGGGCTTGTATTCTGGCCCTTTTTACTTTCATCACTCTTTTGTTATACAGTTTACTTGGTGTTTCATCCAGCTGTGTGCTTGCTTGGGTGTGTGTTTATAGGTTATAAAGGACATTCCTTCCCAGTTTTAGAGAATTACACCTTTGGTGCTAGTCGCCAACCCCTGGCCTATGGAGGTCGAGCTTGGGGTAGTCTCGACACAGGCCCCGGGGGACGGGTCGTGACAGTTTTTCCTCAATACAATGAATAGCCTTGATTTATGTGACCCAAAATAGAAAATTAAGAATATGAGTTTGAACAAATGGTTCATACATCATCAATTATGCTAATAATAGTGTATTTAACATATAATGTATATATACCTTAAATTGGTCAATTTTACTATTCATTAAAAAATTGATTATTTCTGAAAAATCCCAAAAAATCACCCTTACCATTTTTTGATATGTAGAATTCAAATATAGAATCCATTTTATGAAAATAAATTTAAAAATATGAGAAATTTTTATTTTTTAAAATTCATAATTTCACCCAAAAATAATAATTTTAATCCAATAATTTATTTTGTAACACCTTGAGAAATTAGTCACAGTCTGATTCATTATTTGAAAAAAATTCATTATTGATGTTACTATTCATATGTTCATATTACTATTCATAAGAGTAACATGATAATTCCTATTGGTTGGTTAATATTCATTAAAATTTATGTTTATATTATTAGATTCCAAAAAACATATTGATCGTAACCGTGTATGACATTTTTTTGAAATTCAAATCATAGAAGTAGCAAAATAATATTTAATCGATAGTTTAAAAATATCTCCTTGAAAAAATGTTTCACGATTTAGAGACTATAAAACCCATAAAATTTATGGGATTTATTCCTTTTAATTTCTTCAATGGTTTTTGTTTTACACTAAATTACGATTAGGTTGTGCTATACATAGCATCGTATTAGCTTGCAGTATATGCAACACTATTTTGGGCTTGTGTTGCACACAATTTCAAGTTCCTTTGATAAAATTCATTTCAAGCAATAATGAGTGTATTTTTTTTAATTTATAAAAGAACTAAACCTTAATTATACGATATTCAACACCAAAAAAATCTTTCACTTCACGAAATACAGACTTGGATTGCATTACATGCAAGAGTGACCTTCCTCAATAGCTAGTGTTTAGGCAATACTAAGTTTCACTAAACAATGATATATTATTAAAATATTTTTATTTACGGGGATATAAACTATCCGTTATAAATAGTATCATCCAAATTTTGAATTTTATAACATTATCATTCATCTTACACATTTTCTGGAACATGGTATGAGAACAAGATCAATTTTTCATATAAAAGAAGTATTTTTTTAATGTAGTTTTACCGCCTTTTTATGGAGCACCCACTTTAAATATAGTTTTTGAATCTTTTATAAGTTAATTTTGACAAATAAACTTTTTATGTGGAATTAGGACATAAAAATTTAATTCTGTTGAATTTTTGGAATTTTCCTGATAAAATTTAATTTTTAATGAATGTTAAAAAATACTGCATTTTATTTCAAAACTGCCTTTTTATCTATTTTATTTATATTGATATATTATCTTTTTAATTTATCTTAAAGTGTAATTGGATTATATTTTTATCATTTAACCCATTTTTTTGAAATTAATTTCACTTTTAAATTGGACATAAAAATGTCAATCTTTTGATAGTTAATACATCTTAAAAATCCGCTTTTTGGTTTTGACAACGGGAATTAATTTAAAATTAATTACTGAAACTTCTTTATATTGAATTTCTAAAAATGGATTCCATATTTTAAATAAAAATGGTCAAATTTTTTAAATAGTTACCATGATTTTTGGACATTAACAATAGTAACTTCAGTAAATATTTTATTTACCATGGTTAAAGGGTAAATCATGTAAATAAGGGTAAAGTAATATTATAATTATATTAAAATACCATAAAACATGTCACAATCCTATTTTATGAGATATTTCCAACCATGTACATCCTTGGGCCGATTTGGGGACCCTGTGGATGGACTTAGATGTGAAAATGACAATTTATAATAATTAATTTAGAGTAAAGATAATTATAACATAAACATATATATTTTACTAAATCGATTGTAATATAGGGTTGTAAAAATGATATCTATGACTAAAAATAGTAATATGAAAGATAAAAATATATCCTACATAATGGTATTTTATTTATAATTTTTATACATTAGATAAATATATTTATTAATGACACAATTATGATGTTGTGATTACCTCCTTAATGAAAGATTCAAATAAATGAAAATATAATATTAAAATAAATTTAATTTGAACATTTTATATCATACAAGAATTTTATGGATTTCATAGACATATTTGGGATGATTTAATACCTTTGGTTCGAATGAATCGGGTTGTTATGATTTTTAAAAAAGTCATGTATGAATAGTGTGAAAAATTAACATAATTCAAAACATAAAAAATAAAGTAGTTTATTAAATTATATTAAATTACTAAAAATATATTATTAATTAAACTTTTTAATATAAGTCCAAATAGGTCATAAGTAACTTTGTTTGGGTCTTTTCTTTTGATATTGTAATTACATTAACCCGCAATTTGTAAATAACATTATATCACATTAAGATTAAAAAGGGTAGAATAAGGGTTAAACCAAAAAGATAAGGATAAAAATTTATAAAAAATATGTATAAAAATTATTGGATAATGGGTAATCAAAAAAATCACCTTATAGTAAAATTAAATAAGTTTTTTACTATTTTAAATCGAAATTTAATTTATAATAAATTAATATTTTAGGACTTTCCTGAAGTGTCCCACTCCTCTCTTATAAATGGGCACCTCCTCCCACTCCTCATCACTCCATTGTGAGCCTCCATGCTCATACAACCCCTGCTGATATCTCTTCTCAACATACCTAGTTACATTATAGAGGATCTTTTATTCTCAAAATACCAACTCTAGTGCCCTATGAGGAAATTTAAAAGGAGGCACATCAAGGAAGAGGAAATCTCTTCTACAGATTATTCAAAATCTATTTATTCTTATACTTACTATTGTTTAGTTTTTTAATTAGAGATTAATAACACCAGTATCACTCATATAATGATGTGTTATTATAAATATTAAATAAGCCTACTTGACCTTTTATCCATCCTACAAAAAACAAAATCATCGTGTCTGCGTATGTACTGCTTACCGTCTCTACGCCGTGGTGTACTATATTTTTCACCATCACCTTAATTAGATAGGTATAATGCTATAAATAACAACTATGTACTATTATAATACATGATACTAATTATGAGATATTATACATCATCCACTTCAATACCATTCAACAATTATGGGAAAGATATCCTCGCTCGTGCGTATGTACGGCTCACCATCTCCACGACGCAATGTGATTCCTTCTCCATGATAACAATTATAGAATGATTATAAAGTATATATAATAAATAATCATTAAATATATTATATAATAATACTAATAGTTTTTTGTATATATATATATATATATATATTATTTACATACATCCATTCAATTTAATAAGGAAATAAAAACAGTGTTCATGCGTACGTACGACCTACCGTCTCCATGAATGGTGCATTCCATTTCTTTTATCTATCTATTATAAATATATTTATATACTGAATATATATAATATATAAATAATTTTTTACATTTTGGGAGTAATTAAATCTTGATAAAATATTTATATCAAGAATAACAATTCAAAACACGTACGACAAATAAAAAGATTATTACCCAAAATGTTGGTTTAGCATTAAATTGACAAATTAATGGGTAATATAATGTCATAAGTGAATCATATATGATATCAAAAATATTATTATTATTCTATTTCAATTTAATAATATGTTTTAACCCATAATATAAGAGTTTCTGACACATATGGACGAAATTGGACCTATGGTAATGGATAATTTTGCAATCTCATTTTAATATGTGATTAATTATACGTAAGTGTTTAATGGGGGTATATTTATCATCCATGTACATGTTTTCTATAAATGTTTTCATAAAATTTTTACTACTCATCTATGTATTTTTAGAGTCATTTTTACCCATTTTTCACTTTACTACATGGTATGGAATGAATATTTCTTTCATTTACCATATGATTTACTTTTTGACTTCTCTGAAAAAGGTATGAGTGGAGGGTTTTTTTAACTTATATAGCATGAAAATATTTTTGCACTATCATAATTAATTATTTACATGAATATTAATTTAAATTATTTCTTGTTTATTTTAAATTAAATTCTTTTCTTTTGAAATTGCCTAAAATTTTGAGAAAAGATAATTTTTTTACATAGGAAAGGATGTTTTCTTGAGTAATTAAGTTCAAGTGTTTATAAAAATTATTTTACATCTAAGATTACATACATTATGTCTCTATACCAATTATTTAATTGATTTTATTGTGTTTATGAGGGAATTATTTTTTATGATGCCCATTTATCTTATATAGAGTATGTTATAATGAAATGATGTTTAAGAATCCCATTTTATTTCATAGGTTATTCTATAATGAATTATTTATGGCTTCTAAAACATGTAAGAATTATTTCATTATGAGATGGGTGGGACAGTCATATACCTCCAATGCATTGGGTAAAGATTTATATCCCATGAGATAGACATGACTGGAATGGGAAGTAAATCTGGTTCACTAATGCAGGGTTGGAACGACAAGTAAATTTGGTTCAGTAATGCATGGCTAGAACAGTATGAAAACCATGTTTTGTAATAGACTATGTCCACTATATTGGTCTTCATAGAAATTCCTTGTATAATATTAAAATTATATTATGTTCTTATAATTATTCTGTAATTAAATGTTTTATGTCAATACTATTCATTCATGGTTAATTTTATTATATGATCCATGCCTTACGTACTGCCATGATTTATTTCATGACTCATGATTTTGATGTTTAAACATTATGTAGATGTTTTTATGTTAAAATTTTGTCTTGTTTGTTTTATGTGCACCATGTTTACCTTTAATGAGATTTTCGCCTCACCCTTTTTATGTTTTCTTTTCCCCATGATATAAAGGAAGGTTTTAGGTAGGGAAACAAAAGGGGAATATCTTTATGGTAGATATTGAAGATCTTTCACCATGTTAGAATATTAGATTCTATGTTTCCAAATACACTAAACTAATACGATATTTGAGAATCTGGTTGTGTCATATATTATTTATTCAAAAAAATAAATTTAATATACATGTACGTCAAGCTAGGGTCTCTATAGTTGGTATTAGAATGAAGGATTAGACAAACTTTGGAAGCTTGGATGAAAAACATTAGTGAGATCCCTGGAGACATTTCTAGGGTATTTCTAGAGATGTCCCTATGGTTAAGTATAAGTATAGGTTATAGTCTGATAATTGCGATGACAGTCATGAATAACCTTGGATTAAACCTAAGATGTTAGATATTTAATGTACTCCCCCTTGATTATGTTATTTTCTTAGTATGATTTTTTCCTCTCATACTATTCTTTTCTGGTTTTATAAAATGGCTGGAAATAAGAGGATTTGTGTTAATAGAGAATATTATGGATAATGGAATGGCATTATTCAAGACCAATGAAATGATATGGGTTTTTGGAGGTGAAACATTGTTATTATACCTAATAATAAATCCCATAATATGATCAATAATCTAAAATTTGGTAAGTTTCCTGACCCATATAATAAGAAAAAGATGATGTTTTATGGTGATCATATAAGAAAAAAAGTTCAATTTTCCACATTTAAATTATGTGGGAAGAGGCATCAAGGATAATGTTTGAAAGGAAAAAAGAAGATTCATTGGGTGTGGAAAAGAAGGACATAAAGCCAGTAATTACAAAGGAAAAGTTTCAGTTAACCCAATGGATAAGGATAATGGTATTGCTAAGACATCAATGATAGTTAAATGTTTTAAATTTGAAATGTATGGGAATTATTAAAATTGATTCCCTAAGAGAAAATCTCATTAAGATAATTGGAATGGTTGTATGGGTAGTCTTTAAGTTGTTGAAAATGAAGAGACTACAAATGATATGTGAGATAAAATAAGTATTAAGGAATAAAATGATAAAGCTCAGTCAATGGTTTAAGAAGGTAGTGGAATGATTTCATTCCTATCAAGAGTAATTTTGTATATGTTATTTAATGGTACTATAGAATAAAGAAACATCTAAGGATTTTTACACTATAGTTTTTCATTAAGTATTTGAATGTATATGTTTAATGGTATTGCTTACCATGAAAGTCTATTCAGATGTTTTTGGAAATCACATGATATGCACATAATGAAGGTGTAAGGAGATAATGAGATGTTTAATTGTATTAATTATCTGATGACTGATATAAGAAAAAATTGATATAATGGTTTGAGTATATATAATTTTTGAGATTTTGGTACGTTGAAAGTTTCAAATTTTTAAAACATTCATGTTTCCACTATGGTTCTATGGTAATTCATGTTTCAAGAGAATGCATGATTAATGTATTCACATGTTAGATATGTGAAAACGAAGAATAACCTTATGGGATATCGGAGATAAATGGTATGTCAATTTATATCACCTATTTTTATGATTTATATTTTGGAATGGATTTTAATTTTATCTATTTAGGTACAGTAGAAGTTATTTTCCATTTTCTGTTTGTTAGATTAATGTATTATATCACTATAGGTGGATTTACGGTTATTTGATAACATGTTTGAAACATTTTCTTGAGACATATGGAATAACCTATAATTATATATCATGATATTCTAACACAACACAAATGAAAAAATCAAATTTATTTAATTAAGAGATTAAGTGAACATTGTTCATGGAATGAACAATGGAGAGATTGTAACTAAATGATGTAACTATCTATTCCCATGAAAAATTATACAACTTTAAGGAAAGGATCTAGAAAACAAAAAATGTTATCCAAGTTCATTATCAGATTATGAATTAGATGGTACATTAAATCGTCACATATTTATGGCATTCTGGTAGTTAACTTTCTACAAACCATATTCTCTGTCAATATCCCTCAAAACTTGATGGTCAGATTTCTCTTACATATCTATGTTTCAATATCCTACATATGTTTTCATATGTGGAAACCTAGAAAATAGTTAACTTGGATAACTGTAATATTTCTATGATTCCATTTTAAAATGATGTTTTAGTATTCCTTTTTACGATGTGGGTTTCTATGAAATAATATTTCAAGTGGAAAACCATTTATAACTCCAATAAATTTTGTGGGTGAAATTCATTTTAAGTGGCGTATAATGTAACTCCTAGGGAATTTATGAGATGGATTATTTTTAATTTCCTTTATTTCTTGTGTTTTATGATACACCAAGATTATCTTTTGTTATACACAACACTATGTTAGCTTGCACAATACACAACACTATTTGTGGCTTGTGTTGCACACAATTTCAAGTTCCATTGATAGAATTAATTTCACGCAACACTGAGTATAGATTTTATTCAATGTATAAAAAAACTAAGTTTGATTTATGATATACAAAAAATCAAAGGATGCTTTCAATATACGCAACAGTAACTCAGATTTCATTACATGCAAGAACAACCTTTCTCAATATATTGTGTTGTACACAATACGGAGTTTCACTAAACAACAATATATTATTAAAATAATATTATTCAAGGGGATATAAACTATTTTTTATGAATAGTACTAAATAATTTTTGAATTTTATAACATTATTATTGATCTTACACATTTTCTAGAACATGGTATGAGAATAAGATCAATTTTTCAAATAAAAGATATATTTTTAAAAAAATGCAGTTTTACCACCTTTTGATGGGGAACCCATTTTAAATATAGTTTTTGACACATTTATATATTAAATGTGAATGTATAAACTTCTTATATGGAATCAAAACAAAAAAATTTACTTTTTTTGAATTTTTGGTATTTCTCTGATAAAATTAAATTTTTAATGAATAGTAAAAAATATTTCATTTTAATTTGAAACTGCATTTTTATCTAATTTATTTGTGTAGTTAGATTATCTTATTAATCTATTTTAAAGATAAATTAGATTATATTTTTATCATTTAATGTAATTTTGGTCATTATATGTAATTTCACTTCTAAAGTTTACATAAACAAATGTCAATCTTTTGAAAGTTCTTACTTCTTAAAAACCTGCTTTTTGTTTTTGAAAATGGGAATTACATTTAATTTAATTAATGAAACTTCTCTATCTTGAATATGGAAAAATGGACTCTATATCTAGAATCAAAAGGTTCAAATTGTATAAGGGGGTAAATTTTATTTTTGGACATTAAGAATAGTAACTTCAGTAAATATTTTATTTACCATGGTTAAATGATAAATCTGTTAATTAAGGGTAAAAATAATATTATAATAATATATAATACCCTAATACATATCCTAATCCTATTGATGAGATATTTCTTACCATGCGAATCCTTGGGTTGATTTTCAGACCCCATAGATTTACATGGATGTGAAAATGAAAATTTATAATAATTAATTTAAAGTAAAGATAATTATAACATAAACATAAATCTATTTGTAAATCGATTTTAACATAGGGTTCTAAAACTGATATCTATAACTATAAATAGTCATTAGAAAGATAAATGTAGTTCCTACATCATGGTATTTCATTTATAATTTTATGAAATTAGATAAATATATTTATTCATGACACAATTATGATGTTGTGATTATATAATTAATGAAAGATTAAAATAAATGAATCTATAAATATTAAAATAAATTTAATTTGAACATTTTGATTCCATCCACAAATTTTCTGGATGTCTATAGAGATCCTTTTTTAAATAGTAATTTGAAATATTTCTAAGTATATTTCTAGAGTCTGGTGCTGACATGACGTGCAATTTTGATGCCTAGTGTTCTCGGAAATAAATTTATAAAAATTGTAAAACAAATTTTACTACACACATGTTGGGAATTACATATGGATTTACTAGGAACTCTTGGCTACTCATATTCTTGGGATGATCTGGGAGATGGAGATCCCCTTACTCTCATGTTTGGGATTATTTGAGAGAGCATATATATTATTTGTTAGAGTTGTACTCTTTTTGTTCACTCTTTTTTTAACTTGTTCTCTCTTACTACTCCCCTCTTCAGTAACTCTCTTGTTGCTCCCTCGTGACTTTGAGGAATCCTACTAAGTATTCTAATAATCACCACTGCTTTGGATTTCCCTGCATTTGGTGTGCCCATGAAGACGACATACAGGTTGATCATGATATCAGAGGAGCTTATTTATATGGGGTGCTTGTACAACATGTGGTGGAAATAGCATTGGATTTAGAAGAGGGAATCTCCCATATTTTTAACTTTTTCATCTATTTTCAGGATGTTCCATTTTTCTATATGGGTGTGTATTTTTTCCCTTTCCCATTCAGTATTATTTCACTTGTACTTGTACTATTTAGTGGTTGATACATATATGTTTGGTTTCCAATTTATAGTAGAGTTGTATCTTGATTCTTTTCCTCTTCACTTTTACATTGACTTGGTTTCGTGTGTGTGTACAGTTTCATAGGCAATGTCCTCCACAATATTTTGGTGCCTTCAACGCTAGTCTCCATCCTATGGCTTATATAGGCGGGTATGGGGTAGTTGCAGATCGACCCCCGTTATGGGTCGGGTCTTTACAAAGTGGTATCAGAGGTGGTTAGACCCTTGTGACGTTGTTCGGAAGTTTCTATAAAAATGAATTTTTCGGGTTTAGGGAAATAGTGTTGAAGTGTTTCGAGAGAGGCTCTCAGGCCAGTGAGTTTAGTGATAGTATGGGAAGCCGACATATCCATTCACCTGGACCATGATTACCCGTTTTTCGACTCGAAACCCCGAGACACTTTTTGCAGGGAAAAATGGTACGTGAATCATATAGGATTGACACTTTGATTGTCCTTCTTGGGTCATCTCCCCTCTTCTATATATATATATATATAAATTCTTATCTGACCACGGTACTCTTTGAAAATATTTAAGATGTATCTATGATGATATTCTGCTATGATACTGGATACGATGCATGAAGACAATCTCCTAAGAAATGAGTCCTTAGTTCAAGACCCATCATTCGAGCCCCTTTCTTCAGGTGGGAAGGTAGTATCATGCCTACATGTTGAATAGTATACATCTCTAGTAGAGCAGGCTGAGGATGTGCGCATGCTGATCATACATTGTAAACTCCAATGTCAGAGACTGCATATGTTCCATGGTGAGCTAGATGTTCAGACATCAATGGTTTGTCTAGAGTTGGTGATCTGCCTATTTAGGCATGTACAGACGCTGGTAGATTAGATGGTGGCTTTGGCAGCCGACATTTTACCTAGAGCTGCTGGTCGTTTGTGGTGTTTTGTTAATCAAATACACGATGAGTTAGCACTATCATGGGATTACTTCCAGGTGTTGTTTTGTGGGGAGTTCTACCACTTCCTCTTGCACTCCATTTAAATTTAAGAGTTTCTACCATCATGATAGGGGGGTTGATGATGACGGAATATGTGAATAAGTTCATAGACCTTGAACACTACTCTATGGAAATGATCTATAATGGTTACTTTGGAGCACAGAAATCCGATAAGGGACTCCGTAGAGAGATTTGTGCTATCATTGTACCCTTGTGCATCCCCACCTATGTCAGGGAGCTTGATTAGGCATTGGTGACATAGTGATTTTTTTAGAAGAACACCATACACCTGGTTTTGGTAGTGAGTGTAATAAAGCAGAGACGTATGTCGTAGCTAGAAGATACCAGATGATAAGTTCTCAACGTATGAGATCTTCCCATGATCAGTCATAGACACGTGGTCATATGGGGCTCAGATAGCACAACCGATGTCTGGTGGAAGAGTCCCTATAACTTATACAATCAAGGCTCGATTGTGTAGCAGATTACCTTAGCATGAAGTGTAGGAAGTCCCAGACTCAACTAGTGCGGGATGATCCAGAGCAGTTAACTTCCCTATAGATGACCCTGGTGGAACAAGAGGGTACAAATTTTCTTCAATCTACAGTGTTGGCTCCATAGCATCTCGAGCGAGGGAGTCTTGGATGTGATGTACCGACTATGAAATCTTGTGTGACTGAATATCCATGGGTGTTCCACATTATGGATATTCTGAAGGAGGGAATCACAGGACCTTATTCTAGTAACAAATAGTTATTTCAATTGTTTCATTGGATGTAAGGGTTTGGTCTGGGAGGAAAACAATCCCTCCAGTTATATCAAGTCATTCGAGATTCTGCAATGATATGTAGAATTTTCATACCGCCTTGTCTTAACCGAAATAGTTGGAGTGGGTACACGACGTCTTACAGACATCCTAACTGAGGAGATACTTCTATGTTCCTACACATGTCATCAACTGAATAAATCCTTTTGAGGGTGGACTATCCCTTTGGTCCACATTCTTTGGCAACATGGAAACGTACAAGTTTCTATAAGAGAAATATATAGATAAGTGTGGGCTCGGTATCCCATGTTGTTTCATTATTTTATCCTATAGAGGATGAAAAGGTTGAATAAGGGAATAATGTAGAGACCTGGTTTTTCCTAATAAGACTTTGAAATAATTATAATAATATTTCTAGAGATGGATGATGAGACAATGTGAAATTCTGATGCACGGTGTCCCTAGAATTAGTTTTATAAAAATATTCATTTTTTTATAATACACACATATTGGTAATTGTAGATTTCATTACATGGAACTGTTGGATACTCACTTTCTTTGGATGAGCTGTGAGATTGATATCCACTTACTCTCACATTAGGGTTTCTTTGATAGAGAATATCTGTTTTTGGGTGGAGTTTCACTCTATCCATTCACTTTTATTGTACCTTGTTCTCTCTTACTACTCCCTTATTCATTAACTACTTTGTTTCTCCCTCGAGCCTTCAGGGAATCCTACTGTGTATTTTCATACTCACCCCAGATTAGGATTTTTCCGCATTTGGTGTTCCCTTACAGACAACGAATAGTTTGATCATGATATTAGAGGATATAATAGATATAGGTAACTTGTACCATGTATGTAGGTCATAGATTTAGATTCAGGAGTGGGACTCTCCCAGCTATATTACTTTTTCACCTGTTGTCTGGTTGTGGCACTTTTCTAGTTTGGTGTGTATTTTTTCCCTTTCCCTTTTAGGATTACTTTTCTTGTACTGGTACTATTTAGAGGTCAAAGCATATATGATTGTATTACCTTTTATTGCAGTTTTGTGTCTTGATTTATTTTCCTCTATACTTTTACATTGAGTTGGCAGTGTGTGTGTTTGTGTACATTTTCATAGGGGAAGTCCTCCCCTAGTTTGTTGTCCCATCAGCGCTAGTCGTTATCCCCAGGCCTATAGAGGTGGGTTTGGGGTTGTTTTGGCTTATTCCCCAGTATGGATTGGGTCACGAAAATTCCATTTAAATGTTAGGGATGAGGTAATGCCTCTAGTTTTAAGGAATCAGGTTATTATGATTTTAAAAAAATTCCATTTATGAATAATGTCCAAGATTTACCTAATTCATAACTTAAAACATAAAATAGTTTATTAACTGATATTAAATTCTTAAAATTCTATGATTTGTCTAAATGGTTAATATAAGTATAAATATTTCATAAATAACTTTTTTGGGTTGTTTTCAATGATATTTTAATTACATTATCCCACAATGTGCAAATAACATGATATCACGGTAATGGTAAAATAATGGTTAAACCAAAAAGATAAGGATAATAATATATACCAAACATGTCTAAAAATTATTGGTTAAGTGTAATTCAATCAAAAATCAAATTATCTTAAAATTAAACAAGTTTTAGATCATTTAAAATCTATATTAAATTTATAATAAGTTAATTTTTTTGGACTTTCCTAATGTGCCCCTCTCCTCTCTTATAAAAGGGGACCTCCTCCCTCTCCTCTTCACTCAATTTTGAGCCTTAAAGCATGGGAAAAGCCTACCATTTTATCTTCTCGACTTCCCTAGTAAAATTATAGAGGTTTTTGTATTCTTGAAATTCCATCTCTAGTTCCCTATGAGAAAATGTAAAAGGAGGCACACTGAGGAATATGTAATCTCTTCTATCGACTCTTTCAAATTTATTTCTTCCTCTACTTCCTCTTATTTAGTTGTTTCATTATAAATTTATAACATGAGTATCACTAATGTAATTATATGTTATTATAAATTTGAAAAAACCCTTTTTCACCTTCTATCATTCCTATGAAAAATGAATTCACCGCAGGTGCGTATGTACGGCTTACCGTCTCTACGTCGTGCTGTAATCTATTTTCACCATATCCTTACATGGATTGGTATAATGTTGGAAATAATAACTATATATTATTATTATAACATGATAATAATTTTGAGATATTATATACCATCTAGTTTAACACCATTCAACAATTATGGGAATTATATTGTCACTCGTGCGTACATACGGCTTACCATATCCACGACACGATTAGATTCCTTCTCCATGTTAACCATTCAAGAATGATTATAAAGTATATATAATAAAGAATAATTAAATATATGAAATAATAATACTAATTTATTTGTATGTATATATATATATATTTCATTTACTTGATTTCCTTCAATTTAATATGAAAACTAAGACATCGTTCATGCGTACATACGGCCTTTCGTCTCCATGAACAATGTATTCCATTTCATTTATCTATATTATATATATTTATTTATTTATTTATATACAGAATATATATAATATATAAATATTTTTTTATATTCTGGAAGTAATTAAATCATGATTTAATTAATTATATCAAGAATAAAAGATTCAAAACATGTACGATAAGTAAAATTATTATTACCCACAATGTTGCTTTAACAAGGAAGTGTCAAATGAATGGGTTATATAAAGTCATAAGTGAATCATATATGATATCATAAATATTATTATGGTTCTATTACATGTTAATAATATGTTTAAACCCATTATAAAATATTTTTAGATAGATATGGAAGAATTCAGACATAATGTAAGGGATAATTTAAAAATCTCATTTTAATCTGATATTATTTATATGTATGTATTTAATGGGAGTATATTTATCACTCACATTCATGTTTTCTGAAAAAAATTTCATAAAATGTTTACTATTAATATATTTATTTTTAGAGTCATTTTACCTATTTATTACTTTTATTACATGGTATGGAAGGAATCTTTCTTTCCTTTACCATATGACTTACTTTTTGACTTCTCTGGAAAAAAGTACGAGGGGAATGTTTTTTTAACATAAATGGAATGAATGGATTTTTATGCTTTCATAACGCATTATTTCAATGAATATTATTAGACATGATTTCATTTTTTTTTAATTAATTTATTTTCATTTAAAATTGCATGACATTTCGAGAAAAGAAATTTTTTAAAGAAGATAGGGTATTTTCGCCAGGAATTAAGGTCAAGAGTTTTATCAAGATTATTTTCCATATAAGATGACTTAGGATATGTCTCTATCCCTGTTATTACATTTATTTGATTAAATTTTATGATGGAATTATTTTTATGATGTCCATTTATCTTATATATATTATGTCATGATGAAATGATGTTTAAGAATCCCATTTTCTTTTGTGGATTATTCTATGATGAATGGTTTTTGTTTTGTCACACATGTAAGAATTATTTAATTATGAGATGGGTGGGACATATATCTCCCTCCAATGAATTGGGTGATGATTTATATCTCATGATATAGACATGACTGGAATGGATAGTAAATCTAGTTCAGTAATGCCAGGCTGGAATGACATGTAAATCTGATTCAGTAATACATTGCTGGAACAACAGGTTAACTCAGTTTAGTAATCGACTATGTCAACTATGATGGTCTTGGAAGAAATTAATTGGATACTATGTAAATCATATTACGTTCCTATTATTTTTTCACAATTACATGTTTTATGTCAATGATATTCTATCATGGTTAATGTTCCTTTGTGATCCATGCATTACGTACCACTAAGATTTATTTCACGACTCACGATTTTGATGTTTAAACATTATGTTCATGTTTTTATGTTCAAATGTTTATGGTTTGTTTTATGTTCTCCATGTTTAACCATATTGAGAATTTGATATCACCCTTTTTATGTATTATTTTCTACAGGATATTTAGAGTGTTTATAGGTTGTAAAACCAAAGGGGAAGATCTTTATAGGAGATGTTGAAGATCTTTCACCAAGTTAGCAGATTATGTTCCAACTTTCTGAAGACAATAAACTTATATGTTATTTGGGATGCTATTTGTGTATTGCATTATTTATTACTAAAAATAAATGAATTGTCCATGTATGTCAATCTATGGTCTCTATAAAGACTCGGTTTTTCTTGAATTTCAATTTATTTTTAAAAAATTGGTGTGTTACATTATCACCACCTTTTAGAAATTTTTTCCTCACAATTTTATTTACATATTAAACAAGTGGGGGTACCTTTCCCTCATAGCATTTTCAGATTTCCATATTTCTTCGTCAACCATGTCTTTTCTCTACAAAACTATTACTCGGTGGATTATCTTATTCCACATTACTTGTTATCTTTGATGAAGAATCTAAACAAGTTTCTCTTCATAATATTGGTTCTTTTCCAAATGAACTGCTTATGGGATCAAAACATGAGACGAATTTCAAAAATTATTTCTCAACATTGAAACATGAAAAACATTGTGAACCTAAGATAAACTCACTGGGAAATATACTTAGTAAAAAACAATTCCATATTTCTCTATGATTTCATAGGGTCCAATGAACCATAGGCTTGGCTTTCCTTTCTTACCAAAATTTATAATTCTTTCCCATGCTAAGATTGTATGGAAAATGTGATCACATACCTCAAAATAAAATTATTTCCTCCTATTATCTAAAAAAATTTTAATGCCTGCTCTGATCTACCCTCATGTGTTACAGGATCATCTTCAATTTTTTATCCACTTCCTCTACTAATTCTAGACCCCTCAACTTCCATTCCCCAACTTCATCCCAGAAATCAATAGTGTGACACCACTTCCCATATAATTCCCCAAAAGGTTCCATCTATATACTGGAATGTAAACTATTATTATATGAAAATTTAACTTAAAAAAGATGATGATCCCAACTTCGCTAGTAATCCATTAAAAATGATCGAAGCATATCCTCCAATGTCTGAATCATCTTTTCGGATTTCCCATTAGATTGAGGATGAAAAGATGTACTGAAATTTAATTATGTTTCAAATTAATTCTGTAGGCTTTTCCTAATGTTATAAGTAAACCTAGGATCACGGTCTGAAATAATGGAAGGAGGAACTCCAAGTTACCTGAATATATATTTGAGTTACAGACAAGAAAGATGATCCAAAGGCATATTATCACTAACTGGATGGAAATGAGTCTATTTTTTCAGTCGATCAAAAATAACTCAAATTGAATTTTCACCTTGATAAGTCTTTAGTTGTCCAACAAGTAATTCCATGGATATATTTTCCCATTTCCACTCTAGCATTAGTAAATGCTGATGGATCCCCTTCGGTAAATGCCGCTCATCTTTAACCTATTAACATGTCAAACATTTCATGGTAAAATCTATAATATCTCTTTTCACACCATCCAACAAGTAATAATCCCAAAGGTCTTTGTGTATCTTTTTTCTACTATAATGAACTAAAAGTGTAGAACTATGAGTTTCACACACTAATTATTTCTTCATCTAAGAATCAAAAGGAACCCGTAATCTATTCTTGAATCATATAAAACACTATTTATCAATATTAAACTTTGGAAACTTACCCATTTTAACCAATTCTACCTTTTTCTATAACTCCCCATCTTCCTACATTGATTGATTAATTCTATCTGAAAAATCTCAATACACCAAAACCCAAAACATAACATAATAATTTACTAAATTAACAACATCCAATCCAAAATTCATTAAATCATTAATCAAAGGGTCTTATTCAAGTCATAACATAGTTAATGATGAATGAATTTGTTGACTCTAGGAATCTTTCACTTTTTTTTATTTTCCATGATGGTAATTGATCATGGAATCATAATATTTTAACAATTCAATCCATCTTCTCTTCCTCATTTTTATTCATATTTTAGTAAATATATCCTTTATAATTTTTTAGCCAGTATATATTTCAAATTTCTCTCTATATAAATGGTGCATTTAAATTTTTAATGTCAATACCATAGCTACTAATTCCAAATCATGTGTGGGATAATTTAACTCATGAGTTTTAATTTTTATTAAAACATAATATGTTACCTAATTATTCTGAATCATAACTCAACCAAGTACCTTTAATGAAGCATCACTGTATATGAAAAACTCACCATTTTTTGGAAGGTTGGGTCCGGACGTGATAATTCACCAATCTTATTAAAAATTCTAGAAAACAATAATCACATTATTTTTTCCATGTGAATTTAACTCATCTTAGAGTTAACTTAGTTAGTGGACTAGATAACCATGAAAATTTTAAATCAAACCTCTAGTAATAGCTTGTAAAACCAAGAAAAATATGAATATCAGTTATATATTTTTTTCTTGGAAGTTATTCAACAACTTTTGTTTTAGTTGGATCAATATTTATTCTATCTATAGAAACAATGTGACCAAGGAATTAAATTTTTTTCAACTGAAATTCACACATCTTAAATTTTATATACAGTTTTTTTCAATTATGGTTTCAATAAAACACCATATATGTTTTTCATACTCCTATTACTTCTAGAATATTTCAGAATAACATCAATAAAAAAACCACAAATATATCCAAGAACCCATGAAATATTTTATTCAGAAGATCCATGAATACAAAAGTTGAATTAGTTAACCCAAATGGCATAAAAATAATTTCATAATGACCATATCTAGTTTAAAATTTTGTTTTTGGAGTGTCATCCTCCTTCACCTTCAGCTAATGTTAACCAAATATCAATTCAATCGTGTAAATATACTATGCTCTCTAGATCTGATAAAAAATTCATCGATGTGAGGAAAAGGATACTTATTATTAGTATAAATTTTATTCCAAGATCTATAATCAGTAAAAAGTCTCAGGGAACAATCTTTATTTTAAAAAAATAAAATAGGATCTCCCCATGGTGATATGCTTGGATGAATGAATCATTTTTTAAGATACTCCTTCAACAGATATTTCAATTTAAGAAGTTCCATATGTTCCATTTGATAAGGGGGTTTGACAATGTCATTACATATAGAACTATTTTAATTATGAATTCAACATCCCAATCAGGTATAATACTGGGTAACTCATTAGAAAAACATCAACTTATTCATTATCCACTAAAACATCATTAATCTAAATAGTTCTGTTGTTTTTAACAATACGAGAAAGATAAATTTCATTTACATCTTCAAATTGTTTCTCAGCTTCCTGATATGTTTTAAATTGTATGGGTTTGTTCTTGTATACAAACTAAAACTTATTTTGAAAAAAACTACTTCTTTATTCCTATAATTAATCTTATAATGATAAACAGAAAGCCAATACAAACCTAGAATGACATCAAACTCTACAAAGGGAAAAACAACAAGGCTTTCAGGTAATGTCTTTCCACAAATAATAAAATAAATATTCTTAAAAATAATTTTTTGTTAACATTCCTTCTTGGTGTTTTAACTGTAAGTTATGGTGTCATTTGTTGATGTGATATTTCCAATTTACCAAAAAAATTATCAAAAATAAAGGAATAAGTTGACCCCATATAAAAAAGATAAAGATCTAAGTAAATAAGTAATGTACATAATACCACTTCATTGGATGGCCCAACAACTACTGACATACTCACAAAGGATCTCACAACACCTTTCTACTTATAGTCTGGCTACTTTCTGTCAAACTGATCATTCTTCGGGGAGGCATTCACCCAATGCTCATATCACTACATTTGAAACACTTTATAGTTTTCCTATCCGAATTGAGCTTAAGATCATTTTATTTATAATCTTAGAATATATTTACAAACATACCATATTGAAAAAAATTACCAGTTTTCGTAAGATATTTCACAGGGTTCTTTTTAACACACTTTTCACAAATAGGAAACTAGACTTTCTTACCATCATATTTATTTGACTAATTCCTAACCATCATTTTTCTTCTATAAATATTATTCTACATGTTTTCACAGTACAAATGAATATCAGAAAACATCATTTCTACCCTCGTAGATCATCCGAAGAGTTTCTCATAACATTTGGATTCTCAAGAGGCCAATTCCATTTGGTATCTTGGCTTCAATCCTGAGTAAAATAGAATGATTTTCTATCATGATCCCAAATAACATTTGGAGCGTACCATTCAATTCATGTGAATTTTTTTCATACATGACCACTAAATATTTCACATTCTTCAAAAATTCAAGGAATTTATTCTCCATCCTAATTCAAACCACCTTAGGAAATTAGTTTTCAAGGAAAATAATTTTAAATTCATCCCACTCTAACACTTCAATCTTATCTCTATCCCTGATATTCTTGACCATTGACCACCGATAATCCGGTCCACCTTCAAAATGATAAATGTAAAGACTATCCTTTTTCTTTGCTAGAAATCCCATAATATCCAAAATATTTTCAAGGGCTTATATACTTCTTTCGTCTGCTATTGGGATAGTAGATCCACTAAAAACATGAGGGTGTTTCCTCAAACAATGTTCCACTATGATAATTTTCCCATATTATTGCTCTGTTTGTTCTCTTTCACGGATTATATTTCCATTTATTTAATAAATCATTTAATCCATTACAATTAAAAACTTCTCAATTTCAACTCCCACCATTCCCGAATGTGAATTCTAAAAGGTATCCCCCTCTTAGTTCTTTCCAACATCAGTTTCATTATTTCTTGAATGGAAAACAAATCTGAACATACATTTATCATATGACTAAACTAGGTAATCCTTAAATTATATACCATTTAAAGATAAAAAATTAGTCAAAAATCATTTATGGTATTCTTTTAACATCATACTAACTCCTAAAGTTATCTAAATTGTGCTCTGATACTAACTATAAGGAACAGACCATAAATATTACATAATATATCTATTTCAAATATATTTAACTTCTTTACATTTCCAAAGATAATTTTGGTTTATAGTTTTAAAATATTTTGACAAAAAACTTTAATATCAATCCATAATCATGCAATTTGGGTACCATTAAAACAATATAAATTTCTTCCAAAACATTAAATTGTAAACACAAAACAACAACATGATTTCATTGACAAATCATCATAACATTTTAATTGATTTTATTCATTATATTACACGTCATTATAACCTTTAAAAAACATTTAAAACATTGTATGAGAATAAAAACTTCTACAAGGAATATATATATAATGAAATAAACCATTATTCCATTAATACATGTAAACATATTAATTAATTTTCACAAAGACATAATTCTCACCCATAAAGTATCATATAATTACTTTGTGAAACATGATATTTCAAAAATCACAGAAAACATAAATAAATAATGATGGTATATAGGGCCATTGATTGCATACAATTGTGACCATCATTGTTACAATATGATTTTCGACCCTCATGGCTACCTTACAATGTAAACCTTACGACAACCTTATGGTATAACCATCATAGTTACACATGGAGTAAGAATATGATCAATCTACAACATAAAACAATGATTTGAAGAGAGATCTAAATCCAAAATTTATCATAAAAATTTCCCATGGGCCATAAAATAATAAAAAACATGAACATTTTCCCAAAACGTTCATTTCGAATTTTGTAAAAATAAAAATTTAAATGAGGATTTTTACAGAAAAGTCCGTTAAAAATATCATATAATTGTTACAAGAATTAATATAAAGAAAGTAATATGTTTAAAAAATATAAATATAAATAATAATACACAATATAAACAAAATTCATTACACAAAATAATCTTAGTACTATGGAATCAATGAAGTAGAAGGTTAACAAAAAGAATGCGAAATTGGGTTAAAATCCCCTTACCTCGAGTTCTTCTTACTTCAATATTTTTTAAAACACTAGTATAATGGTTAAAAGTGTGTTATTAATATTTTAAAAAAGTATTATAATGTTTATATAACCTTATATTATCATTTTATAACATCATTTGACAAAATTATTAATAATATTTTGTTATTTCCATTGTTTCGGGTGCATGATTTACATGATTTCCATGGTCGGTTCATAATAGATTTTCTTATCAAATAGAAGCAAAACAACATAAGTGGAATGAAATGTTATTAATATGTTTTAAAAATATTTAATGATTCCATAAATAATCTTGGTTATATGGTATGATGATGAATCATTATATAAATCATTAGTGTTATTTGTTTAGATCGTTTTTGCGTTTCTTCGATAATCATGAACTTGTTTCATCGTATAACATTAATATTATTAATATAAGATAATTATAGAAAATAAGAGAGTTCATATAATACACCTTAAATTATATTTCAATCATTAAAATTATTTTTCAACCATACTTTACTTAATTAAAGTAAATTGAAGACATGTCTTCCACGATGTCGATAAATGGACACAACCCAAACGGTGTTTTTTTAGAATAAGATGATGAGGAGAGGAAGAATGATGATGAATTTTTTAATAAACAAGATAAAAACCCATAATATATTTAATAATGGAGGATTAATTCCTCTTGTAAATGGGTAGGTAAATAGAGTATATGAAAATATATGAATTGAAAACAAAACACAAGAAAATTAAAGTGGATTTTTACCTCTTTATCTCTTCTCATTGAGATCCTCCTCAAGGACTTTGGTTTTGGAATTTTGATGAGACCAGTAGATCTTTGACCTGGGTAAGAGCCTTGGAAACTGTATTGGGTATAATTTAGTCAATTATCAAATATTTAGAGGTTTGAAAGGAATACGGGGGTGACAGTAGTATTTATAGTGGAAGAGAGGAGGGGTTTTCCATTATTTTAATCAATTCTTTAAAATATTTTCTCAAGACTATGAATATTTTTGATTCATGTGCCCCAAAATAGTAAATATTGAATTTGGGTTTGAACCAAGGGTGCTTACATCATCCATCATTCTATTAATAATGTATTAAACATATAATGTATACATACCATAAATTACAATAGTTCACTATTCATAAAAAATTCAAGTATTTTAGAAGAATCCCAAAAATTTAACCTAACCATTTTTTAATGTGTAGAATTCCAAAATTTACTACTGATTATTAAAATAATTTTATAAATATGATATAATTATTTTTAAATAAAATCATAATTACATCAATAAATAACAATTTTTAATACTATAACTGGTTTTATAACTCCTTGAAAAATTAATCAAGGTCTCATAACTTATTATAAATAAATTAATTGGTGAGGTTACAATTAATTTGGTAATATTAATATTAATAAGGGTAACATTAATATTCATAAGGGTAACATTAATATTCATAAGGGTAGGTTATTATTCAAAAAAAATTAAGTTTCTCCTATAAGACTCCCAAAACATTATTGAATGTAATCATGTATGTCCATTTTACAAAATTCAAATCAAAGAAATAGAAAAATTATATTTAACGGATAGTTCAAAACTATATCCTTAAAAAAAATTGACATTATGTAGAGACTCAATGCTTCATGAATTTCAATTTATTTTTAAAACCTTTTGTGTTTACAGTGAGGATGTAATTCAAACAATTATTACAAAAAAATCAAGTACACGTTTCATTGTTATTAAATAAATAATCTGTAATTTGAACTCCATTCCATATGAAATTTAGTTAATTTATATTTTACAACCAATCAATCGTGATTGGATAATATTTAGAGATGAGTTTGGAATTGATGATGAGGGGTGGATATAATTATTTTTATTTATATGAACTGGTGAATTATTTTTGTTGATTTTTATTTCATTTAATTTAATTATTAATCGTATTTCTTAGTAACCTTGAATGTGTGAAGATGATTTTAGGATGAACATAAATTTTTTACAGGGGAGTTTGTGGAAAGAACTAACTTATATACATTTCTCACAATAAGAATGACATTAATATATCAATGTATTTTAGATTAACTAATAAAATGGAATCTATGATCCTATATAGTTATGGATTGTGCTAAATGGTAAAACAATATAACAAAATTGGTCTCAGGTATAGTGGTTTGATATATTATGATTTTTATTATATTTATTTTAAATAATGAATAAAACATTGGATATCAATTTTCTTATCATCATCCCTAATTTAATTTTACTCATTAATTCAATTAACTCATTAGTCTAACGTAGTTAGTTATTTTTAGATTCATTCACACTTATGTGAAAAAAGTTATGGAGATCTAACTGTAGGTTTGGAGATCATAGCTAGTATACCATTATCTCCATGGGGTTAATCCCACAATAAAACTATTTTATGTTTTATTAGTT
Source organism: Viscum album (assembly GCA_963277665.1). Taxonomy (NCBI): domain Eukaryota; kingdom Viridiplantae; phylum Streptophyta; class Magnoliopsida; order Santalales; family Viscaceae; genus Viscum; species Viscum album. The sequence continues at coordinate 1,937,432,305 of OY728132.1, forward strand.
ATTTTCAGTTTTTTGATAAAGAAATTTCTAAGCATTGGTATCTTGTTCGAAGTAATGACACATTTGGTAAATATAATGTATTTGGGGATATTTACCCAAAAATATAGGGTTCTGTATAAGTTGGCCCAAAAAATTTATTACATAAAAAAGGATAGATATTTAAGAATAAAAGGTGTTATTACTTATGTGAGAGTGTGTAACAACCCATCTATCCAATTCCACAAATGAGGCACAATAATCTAGGGTCATAAAAGACCACATCGTAACCTTTGCAATGATATCCTTATTTTCTAGAGCGTCTGCCACCTGATTGGCCTCCCAATAGTCATGTGACATAGACAAATTAATATGAGTGAGGTTGTTCAGAAATTTAACCCAATGTGGTAACACACACCAAGTCACATTACGTGTCTTTTTCATCAAGTCATCAACTGCATCCGGAGAATCAGATTCAATCCATAGCCATTTCCAATTATACTATAGGGAATACATAAATTCATGAATCATTGCCCATAATTCAGCTTCATACGTAGTTCCAACTCTAATGAATTGATAGAATAATCCTTTTACAAACCCATAGAAAGTCTGAAATACCCCACCACAACCTGATGGATGTGGAGCACCCGAAGTAGCCCCATAGAAATTCACCTTGGGGCATGGTGCAAAGTACCGATAAATGTTGAGAGAACGTGAATAATTCAACATCTAAGTCATATGTCATCACACTAAAGAGATGAAAACAAATAATAAATCCATTGGAAGGGTATAAATGGCATATAACCACACCCTATTGATGATAATAAAAACTACTGAGATCGTGAAGTTTCCACCAAAGTGTCATTTCCAAACCCAGAGAGGATGGTAAACAAATCTAAATATTCTAGAGAGGATTAAAAATAGATATCCTATAATAATGAAAAAAGATTATATGTGCAAGATATATTCTTATTCTATAGTTCAATATAAGTTAACTCTTCTATCTAATTCTAAAATTGTTTCGAAGAACTAAACCACCCCAATACAATCATTGAGAAATAAACATAAGAAGAAGAGGAAGGTAAGTGGATTACCATTGTTGATCATATATTTAAACTCATTTAATATCTTATAGAATCATTGATGGGAAGTATTCATCCATTTTTATTTGGAGGATAATCGGGTATTTGTATGTAGATATGTAAAAATGTAAAATAGGGAATATTTGACAGCATAAATTAATGACTGAAATGTTTAAAATTGGAGAAAATACTATGAGGTAATTAAAATGATTTAGGGTACCAAATGTGTAAAACCCAATATATTTTCATCCAATAATTAGATCTATACAGATTTTGGGATCCTCCCAAAAAAATTATAAATTTTTCAAATACGTGGAATAAAATTGCTACATAAGAAGAGTGTCAACATCGGTACTGGATCAATTCATACAGGGAAAAAAATTTATATACATATATTATAAAATAAAAATGGGTTAGGATAAGATGATTACCTTAATTAAATAACATCATGGGAGGAAATATGAGTTTCTTAATTATTTCTTCAAAATTAGTTTTTAGGACTTCGTTAAGGGATTTATTTTTTGATGTACAATAAATTCACTTGATATATTTCATCATAAATTCATGGAAATAATGATTTAGTTTTATTTATTTATTTTTTATTTACATGATGATTAAAGAACATAAAATTAAATAGGGCTAAAAATGAGCATAAATAGAAGGGGTATTTTTTAATTATTTACCACTTTACATATTGAAAATATTAAATTCTATTTTTTGGATTTCAGAAAACAAATATATGTTATGTATAGACTTGTGATACATTTCAATCTATGATATAAAAATTTCTTAAAATTATCATGGTTACATGTTATATAAGTTAATGTTATCTTAATTAATTGATTTATATAAATTATTGTACAATTAAAGATAAAAATAGGGTCGTGGATTTTATGAATCTTGATTTTGGATGTTCAGTTGAATAATGAAGAAGATTTTTCACTTACATTTTTTATGAAATGAAGTTATTATGTTCATATTGATTTTTTTTACTAATTCCATCAGTAATTGAACATATAGTATGTTTTCTTATTCATGATGATTATTGAAATAATTTATCATATATTAACTAAAAATTTCATGATAGATAATAGGTAAATGTGACTCTTTAGAATGTGCATGGATTATTTTCAAAGAAATAATTTTACCATATACACTAAAAATTATTATGAATTTTTGTTTTTATGCATGTATACTTGAGTTCCACATTTAAAATTTTAATCTTTATTTTATTCCAATATAATCCTTAAATTAACATTTTAGGGGAATTGAAAATGAAATCCAATTATATATTTCTTACATTTAGTCTTTTGTATCTTTTAGTGATAGAATTGTTCATATGTGGGGGATGTTTTCTATGGATCTAATTGATGTGATTTATTGAGGATAATATTTAGATTATTTCATTGGATATTATAAAATGGTCAATGATTTCATTCATTGTGTTGTATTATTAACCCTCTTAAAAATTATAAAAGTTTATATATAATAAATGAATGAAATGAAATAATTATTAAAAAAATGGATGTGTCTTGGGTGGGCCAAAAATCAACATTATCTCCACATATGATTTTCTTATATAAAATAAAATTAATAACATGAATAAATCAAATATGGGATGGTTTAAAAGTGTGGAATTTATCCAATGTGTAACATTTAAAAAATGATAAAATAAGGAAAAAGGTGTTCCATTCACTATGATTTCGTATAGTTTTTCCCCTTTCGTTGAACTTTTTATGTAGAGTGATTTTGTTTTTTAAGAGGAATATTTAATTATACTTGATTATTATTTATGATTCATATTTCATAAGATTATAATATCTATTTTGATCCTTGTTTATTTTTCATATTTACCTAACTACCCTAGGCCTCATAAACTTTCAATTATTACTATAAATTCATAATGATTTGTTGTGTTATTTCTATTTATGAGGAATATATAAGGACCTGACCTCAAAACATTACATAATATTGAATTAAACGAATAATTCACATTGAAGATCTTTTTAGGTTTAGAGTTTTAGAGAATTAAGAAAAAACTATTAAATCTCAAAAGATTACAAAGTAGACACTTCAACTAAATTTCCATTTTTTCATAAAATAAAGACTTTTAAAAAGAAACATGTCTACTTCCATGTTTTAGATAACATGAATTTTCCTTGATCCCATCCTATAACATATTAATCTTTAAGTCCAGTGAAAAAACATTTCAAAAACATGTGATGAGCATAAAAAGCTCAGAAAGGTTCATAAAACAATGAGAGAAAATGTTAGTTCATAAATACCTACAAAACATAAAGTCTTTTACATACCACATGAAATCATAAGATTTATGAATAACACAAAGAAATCATAAATCATAAAGGTAACATGTGGCATACATATCATACTTACATTGTAGCTACCACAACTACATAGGTAAATACTTTGGAATACCCATCATAGTATATTCCCTAAATCTATTATGAGAAACATTAACGTTTACCTCCGTCATGTTACCCAATGCATTGGAGAGCTATCTCGGGCTCACCCTCCCTAGGTTTATCATAGCACAACTCGTATATGTTAAAAATTCCCACTAACCATAATCAAAACACCTAACACAAGTATAAAAGAAAGAAAAAATTTCAAAATTACAATTAAAATATAACATTTCAATATATTAACGTATCAAAACCATTATCAAAACAATTTTTAATACCAAAAATACATAAAATAGTATATGGTATTTATTTTCCTTTTAAAAACATTATGGCTTGTTAAGGAAGCCAATGATCAAATAATACATGCGGTGGCGGAAAGGTTGTTGTCACCCCTTACGTTAAAAAGAATCATTCTTTCTTATTTTTTATTAAAATAATTTGTAGGAAAATATTTCCTTTGAATTAAATGAATAGTCAAATGTGTTTATACAGTGTATAAAAGAAATTTATGTATTGGAACAAAATATGCCTCAATGAAAAGATATTGAGACGAAGTCCCTTACAAAAATTGAATCCTTAGATTAAGGATAAATCAATTACATAGTAAAGGGTGAAAAATAATAATACACCCAATATAAGTGGACATTAAGTGTGAAACAATCGGAGGTTATTGATACATATTCATAGCATGACATAATCAATATGTATAAGTTTAACCCAAATAATTGAAATTGGCTGAAGAAGTTCCCTCACAAGAATTTTACAGTCTAATGGCGTCACATTAAAATTAAAAAAATTTAATTGATGAGAGAGAAAGGGGTATATCATCACATGGAAATAATATTTATACCAATAAGGATATAGAATAACATATCCCAACATAAGAAGATGTAAATAAAATGACATAACAAAAAGAAGTCTTTTAAAAAGAGGAGGGTGAATGGTTTCCTTACCGATTTGGTAACTTTCGAAACATACACCCCATGAAAGATGGATCACACAATGAAGATGTAAATACCCATAAATTTAATTATGTTACACATGGAATATAGTCATTGGAAGTATATAAACCACACAAAATAAAATAATGGCAATATAGCGTGAATCTCATGGGAAAAAAAGTGAGATGAAAATTCCATACCACGTTGTAATCAATTGAGTCGTATGACCAAAAGATAAATAACCAGAAAATGAATCACATAATACAATGAATATAAAGAGAATAATTATAATATACATCAAATTTCAGTACACAATACACCACATGAAGTAATTAAGTGGCGAACAATGGAAATCTCATGGAATTAAAGGTGAGATAAGAAATCCCTTACCACGATGTAATCAATCGAGTTGTATGCCCAAAAGTTAGTAACTGCCCAATAAATCAAAGAATACCAAGATTATAAAGAGAATAGAGATAATATGAATCAATTTTTAGTACCCAATACACCACATGCAATAAATAAGTGGTGAAAAATGTAAATATCACAGAATTGAAATTGAGATAAGAAGTCCCTTACCTCATGTCCAACTTGACTTATTTATTCCTTGTTCTTCCTAAGTAATAAACATAAGTTAATTTATACCTGATTAAGAACCATTTTTCAAGTTTATTATTCCTTTTATATCACTTATTACCATGTTATAAACAATATGTTATCATTTATATTAATAATGGTAGTTTTGTCAATATTTGGTACTTGAGTAAAAAAAAGAACGCCTTATAATTGAAAGTTGTCCATGTGGTCAAGACTCCATTATCTCAAGAATGATATTCATGATTTAGATATCCTATATATCATATATATATCCAGTATATATATTTATTTATAATATTACATAACATTTGGGGATAATAAATGAAATGCACCGTTCATGGAGACGGTAAGTCGTACGTACGCATAAATGCAGTTTTCATTTCTATTTCGTATTTTTAACTGAATAAAAACTTAATTATACATAGTTATAGTATAATTGAAGTATAATATCATATATAATTTCAATTACTCAATACTTTATATGTCCTGCATATGGTATGAACAAGTCATATCACTTTGAGGGGGTGGTAGTCTGCACTTCCTCAACTGAAATTATAGCATTTACTCATAATGGAAACCATAAAGGTATACTATAAATTAAAAATACAGAAACATAAATAAAAAATAAACAAAATATCTATCATATATAAATATAGTTCCATCATAATTTCCACCATAAGATAAGGTTATAGATAATTGAACAATCATTTTTTCGTGAGGTGTTAGTTTTCCACCCACAGAAACAGTATGTTCTTTATCCATTAGATGGAGGTGTGTGAAAGTGTTGTTTGAATACATATCATAAAAACATACTAGTATATTGAGGATACTTGTGGTTTTATAAAATAAAGGAAAAAAATGAGTTTAGGGGGTTTGATAAGTAAACTAAATCAAAATAAAACAAAATAAAACATATTAATTTATGAGAAATTGTTACCTTTATTTTGGGTAACTCCCTTTGGTATGAACCAAAACGGCTTATTGTAGTGCATTATGCCTATGTTAAGGCTTCTAGGAAGATTATATGTATATAGTGATATTAATTAGGCAGAGGTTGGATGATCCAAAAGGATTTAAAGGTTTGATTAATTTGTTATAAGTGAGGGCTTTTTATAATGGGGAGTAAGGGATTTTTAGGAATATGTGATAATATTATTTTATTATATAAAGATATTTTCTTTCTAGAGGACCAAAACTCATTTATGTGGAAGATAAGATGACTCATTGTACAAATAAATTCATCCAATAAGAATTGGACAGGTTTTGGTTGTTAATTTATTATTTATAATCTTATTTGTTTAAATCATTTATTAATGAGGTTAACACTCCATCATTATTGTGTCATAAATAATTTAATTTATTCGTTGTCTAAAAATTATAAAAAAACACCATGATTTATGAAATTTTTTTAGATTTACATTTAATATTTAATTATTAGAGGATAACTTATATAACACCATGTAAAAATTAATTTTCAAAAATATATTTGTTTACGTCATTTTTACAATTACATTAAGTTAATTAAAATAAATTGTCATTATCATTCATAAGTGGCTCCATGGGGTCCGAAAATCGACCCAAGGATTTACGTGGTCGTACATTACTCATCCAATAAGATTAGGAAAAGTTTGAAGGTAATTTTGAATTATTATAATTTTTTTAACTTGAATTACCCTATTAACCTTTAATCGCGGTAAATAAAAGTAAAACTTTACTATTCACAGATAATTATTTTCTTATTATTGAACCACATATTACTTAATAATAATAACCATTTATGTTTTATTTTTTTAAATTCAATCCACAAAAGCTGTAAAATTTCATTTAAATGAAAATGTCAGTTTTTAACTCATACTTAGTGGTTTCACTATTCATCAAAAATTCAAATTTTTCAGAAAAACAACAAAAATTCAGCCTAGGATATATTTGATATTCTAAATTCAAAAATTATGTCTATTTTTCAAAATTCAAAACATATAATTTTCATTAATTTATTTTAAATTAATTCCCGTTATCAAAACAAATAGTGTGTTTTTATGAAACAATAACTATCAAAAGATTGATACTTATTTATGTCCAATTTCAAAGTGAATTTATTTCCAATGACCAAAATTGGATTAAATGGTAAAAAAATAATATAATTATACTTTAAAACCAATTAAAAAGTTAATCTAACAATATACAAAAATTAAATTAAAAGGCAATTTTGAATTAAAATAAAGTATTTTTCACTATTCATAAAAAATGAATTTTATTAGGAAAATACCAAAAATTTACCCAAATTAAATTTTGGTGTCCCGATTATAAAGAAGAATTTAATTTTTTAAAATGGAATATATAAAAGTGACCAGAACAATATTTAAAGTGGGTTCCCCATTAGAGTATTTATGCTTAAAATTAGATTCATTCACATTTTAATCCACTAACGTTTATTGGAAAAAAGCAAAAACTTTTAACAATAATTTATAATCATATTTTATTTAGTTATTTTTCTTCCCACCAATACAACAGATAGTGTTAACTACCATTTAAAATAATAATATCATATTATCAGTGTGCAACATAAGATTTCAAAGATACATATTGTTGCATATCAGGTAAGTCGTCGAACATAGCATCCCCTTTAAAGTAAAATTAATAATGAATTTACAAATATTAATAAATATGAAAATGACATAGTCTTTTTTTTTACTTTTAATTTTACATCATTCCCCCCATTTGGGAATTGTGTCCTCTCAATTTAAAAACTGGGCTTCGAAACATCATTAAAAGTCCCATAATAGAAAATAGTCAGTAAAACAATCACTTTAAAAGAAAGAATGATAAGTACAAAGGTCAACCGAGATAACCCATGCTAGGATTACATGTAGAAAAACATGGACATTGAAGAGATAAAAAATGGTCAAGTTCTAATGGAGAGTGATAAAAAACATGATCAGGAGAAAGTTAACCACTAGAAAATTACAAACATGTGCTGGGTTCAATGGTCCTTGATTCCCCAGTAGGAAAAGTTAACAGAAAAAGGTTCTGTTTTATGTTACTTTTCATAACGTCGAGGAATTTATTTATGACCTTAACTAAAAACATATGGAAACATACTTACATTTCATATTGACTTTCATCCTTTACTAAATTTCTACCACAAATGCATCTTTTCTCCAAATGATGAGTATTCAAACGAACATGGTCACATTAAAAGTGCTATAATAAACTTCTATAGTGTCACATAATCCAAAAAATATGAAATATATATTTACCATATCTTTAGAAATCAACCAAAACCCAAATGTTCAGTACAAGATCCGATAATCCCCAAAAAGGATAATCTTTTAAAAAAATAAAAACTACTCTTAATCTCCAAAAATTTTCAAAAAAACCCCAAAGATCAACGAAGACCATTCAATAAACAACAGTCCATAAAATTCTTCAAAATTGATCCAAACTAATATTGAAACCCAAATCTCATAATGATTTAATTACATAGTCTTCCAAGATAAATGTTAACATTTATCTCCAAACAATATCAGTTACTCATAAAGTCTCATATTGAAAACTAATTAACCTAGTCGCATATTCTCCATGACCGGTAAAACATTTTCATAATCAAACCAAATTTTCATATGTTCACAATAAAAACATAGATTCTTCCAAAGAAAAATTTCAACCATTATTCCACAATTGAAATCGCATAGTATTCTATCTTCCTTAGGTATATAGTGTTTCCTCAAAAGAGAGAACATCTTCCACAACAACCTTTATCACATAATCACCAAATCATTTGCATATACTAAGTATATCCATTTTATAAAACATAAGTTTCAAAAATAAACTTATTCTTGTTCCATAAAATCGTTTTACTAAAATAATAAGTCTTACTAACCCAAGACTTCAAGTAGGTAAGTGGTAGGCGATGTGCCCTTGTCACCCTTCGGTTGTGCGTTCGATTCCTATGGACTTGCCACATATGATGGGTTATCATGCATCCTACGGGTTTTCCTTTTTGTAAAACTCAAAAATAACCCTAACATGTTTTAACCTCAATGGTTTACTTATACCTCTCATTTTAATTCCAATTCATTATAATATCAACATATTAATTCTTGAAGTCTTATATATATTGTCATTTTTTTATTTCCCCACCATATGATAAAATAAAATGATCCCCAAAATGAAAAACATCATACCTTGATCATGGTGTCCATTTGGTTTCCTTGTCAACTTGTTCACGTAGGTATAGGGTCCATTCATTGCAATAATGATTTATAGATCCTTCAAAATCATTTTCTTCCTTCATCCAAATACACCTTGTACAACATGGGTCATATGGGTGTCCATAGAAAAACAATTTTGGAAAATAATTATGTAGGACATATAATTTCAAAACATCTGATAAAACATGATTTCTATTAAATAGTGGGACCAAATTTGAGTTAAAAATTTTATTTAATGGTCCTTTTAAAATACCATAGGTATTTGCTGAGAGACTATATTGTAAAAGCCAACATAAATAGGTTGTGCAAGGGTATCCTTCTTCAGTACATTTTTCAAAATCATAATATTATTTAAAATCTTATGATAAGGTAAAATATTTGAAAATGCCTTGATAATATTTACCTTTGTTGAAAATATGTGAATATTGTGAAAATAAGATTAGTTGAAATACGACCCATGATCCACGTTGATAACGAGGTATAGTGGAGGTGTTTGATATCTCAAACAACTTCTTGCAAGTGAGTTGTATTCTAGAAAATGCTTCATAATCATCTGAACATGACTTTGCAATAATTATTTCAATAAAGTCGTTAGGAAGAGATATGAATGTCGTTTGTGATCCTCCTCCTTCCATTTGTAAAAGACATTCCTCGCTGTGAAAAAGTTATAAAACAAGGTTTTAATGGAAATAATATATATAGGGACTAACCATGTGTCTAATAAAAACTCATAATCCCTAATTGTTTCTAAACCGATCTTTGATACCAACTATAAGGACCCAGACTTAAAAAATTACATAATATTGAATTAAATGAATAATTCACATTGAAGATCTTTTCAAGTTTAGAGTTTTACAGAATTATGACATAACTATTACATCTCAAAAGATTACAAAGTAGAAACTTCTACTTAGTTTCCATTTTTTCATAAAATAGAAAGTATTAATAAGAAACATGTCTAGTTCCATGTTTTAGATAGCGTGAATTTTCCATGATCCCATCCTTGACCCTATTCATCTTTATGTCCTGTGAAAAAACATTTCAAGAACTTGGGAAGAGCCTAAAAAGAATAGTAAGGGTTATAAAACAATGAAATAAAACATTAGTTCATAAATACATAAAAAACATAAAATCGTTTACATACCTCATGAAATCATAAGATTTATGAATAACACAAAGAAATCATAAATAAAAAAGGTAACTTGTGGCATACATAACATACTTACATTGTAGCTATCACAGCTACACAGGGAGTTACTTTGGATTACCCATCACTGCATATTCCCTAAATATCTTAGGAGAAACAATAACGTTTACCTCCATTACATTACCCAATGCATTGGAGAGCTATCTCAGGCTCACCCACCCTAGGTTTATGACGGAACCACCCGTATATGTAAAAAATACCCAATAACGATAATTATAACACATAACACAAGCATCAAAGAATGATAACATTTTTACATTGCAATTAAAATATATAATTTCAATATATTAACAAATAAAAACCATTATCAAAACACTTTTCAATAAAAAAATACATAAATTAGTATTTGTTATTTATTTCCCTTTTAAAAACATTATGGCCTGTTAAGGAATCCAAAGATCAAATAATACTCACAGCGGCAGAAAGTTCATTGTCATCACTTACGTTAAAATGAAACATTCTTATTTTTTCATTTAGTAAAATGATTCATTGAAAAATATTCCCTTTGAATTAAATGAAAAATCAATGGTGTTTATACATCGTATAAAATAAAGTCATTTATTAGAACAAAATATACCTCAATGGAATGGGATTGAGATGAACTCCCTTACAAAAATTGTATCCTTAGATTAAGGATAAATCAATTACATAATAATGTGTGAAAAATAATAATTCACTCCATATTAGTGGACATTAAGTGTGAAACAATTAGATGTTATTAAAAAATATTCATAGCATGACATAATCATGAAGTATAAGTTTAACCCAAAGAATTGACATTGGCTGAAGAAGTTGCCTTACAGAAATTAGACAGCCTTATGGTGTCACTTTAAAATTCAGAAAATGAATTGACGAGAGAGAAAGGGATATCTCATCACATGGACATAAAATTAATATTAATAAGGAAATATAAAAACATATCCCAACATAAGAAGATGTAAATAAAAAGACATAACAAAAATAAGTCTTTTAAAAAGAGGATGGTGAAAGGTTCCCTTACTGATTTGGTAACTTACAAAACATACACCCCATGAAAGATGGATCACACAACGAAGATGTAAATACCCATAAATTTAATTATATTACACAATGAATATAATCATGGGCAGTATATAAACCACACAAATGGAAATAGTGGCAATATAGCATGAATATAATGGGAATAAAAAGTGAGAAGAAAATACCTTACCACGTTGTAATAAATCAAGTCATATGAACAAAAGTTAATAACCACAAAATTAATCACAGAATACCATGATTATAAAGTGAGTCATGATAATATATATCAAATGTAAGTACACAATACACCGCATGAAATAAATAAGTGGAAAACAAAGGAAATCTCACGAAATTAAAAGTGAGATAAGAAATCCCTTACCACGATGTAATCAATCGAGTTGTATTACCAAAAGTTAATAACAACAAAATTAATCATAAAATACCATGAATATAAAAATAATTATGCTAATATATATCACATGGTAGTACCCAATACACCACATGCAATAAATTAGTGGTGAACAATGGAAATCTCATGGAATTGAATTTGAGATAAAAAATCCCATACCTCGTGTCCAACTTAACTTTTTTGTTCCATGTTCATCCTGAATAATAAACTTTAGTTAATTTATAATTGATTAAGAACCCTTTTTCAAGTTTATTATTCCATTTATATCACTTATTTCCATGTTATAAATAATATGTAATCATTTAAGTTAATAATGGTTGTTTTGTCGATATTTGGTACTTGAGTAAAAAAATGAACACATTATAATTACATGTTGTCCATGTGGTCAAGAGTCCATTATCTCCATAATGATATTAATTATTTAGATATCTTATTTATCATATATATATCTAGTATAGTTATGTATTTATAACATCACATAACATTTGGAGATAAGAAATGAAATGCACCGTTCATCGAGACGGTAAGTCGTACGTACGCATGAACGCTGCTTTCATTTGTATTTCTAATTTTAATTGAATGAAAATGTAATGATACATAGTTATATTTTAATTACTGTATAATATCATATACAATTTCAATAAATCAATCCTTTATATGTCCCACGTATGGTATGAATGAGTCATATCACTTTGAGGGGAAGGTAATCCGCAGCTCCTCAAATAAAATTATTGCATTTACTCATAATGGAAACCATAAAGGTATGCTATAACTTAAATATATAGAAACATAAATCAAACTAAAAAATAATATATATCATATATAAATGTAGTTTCATCATAATGGCCACCATAAGAGGCGGTATGAGATAATTGAACATTCATCGTTTCGTGAGGTGTTAGTTTTCCACCCATAGAAATAGTATGTTCTTTACCCATTAGATGGTGGTGTGTGTAAGTGTCATTTGAGTACATCTAATAACAACATTATAGTATATTTAGGATATAGTATTTGTTACAAAATAATGGAAGAAAATTAGTTTTGGTCGTTGGAGAAGTAAAATAAAACAAAATAAAACAAAAGAATTTAAGAGAAACTGTTACATTAAATTTGTGTAACTCCCTTTGGTATGAACCAAAATGGTTTCTTTAAGTGCCTTCTGCATAAGGTAAGTCTTCTAGGAAGAGGATAGTTATGTAGGGAGCTTAATTGCGTAGACGTTAGATGATCCAAAATGCTTGAGAGGTGTGAGGAATTGGTTAGAAGTGAGGGCGTTAATAATGGGGAGGAGGGGATCTTTAGGAAACTGTGATAATATTATTTTAATATATAATGATATTCGGTTTATAAAGGTCAAAAATAATAAAGTTAGAATATAAGATGAATCATGGTCGAAATAAATTCATTCTATAATAATTGGTCAGGTTTTGGATGTTATTTTAATACTTATAATCTTATTTATTTAAATCATTTATTAATGAGGTAAACACTGTATCATTATTGTGTCATAAATAATTTAATTTGTTTTATGTCTACAAATTATAAAAGAAATGGAATTATGTAGGAAATATTTTTATATTTCCAATGAATATTTAAAGTCTAGAATATAACTTATATAACACTACGTAAATATTAATTTACAAAGAGATATTTGTTTATGTCATTTTTACCTTTACTTTAAGTTGATTAAAATAAAGTGACATTATCATTAATAAGTGGCTCCATGGGGTCCCAAAATCGACCCAATGATTCCCATGGTCGGCCATTATTCATCCAATAAGTTTAGGACAAGTTTTAGGATAATTTTAAATTTTTATAATATTCTTTTTACCTTTACTATCCTTTTTATCTTTATTCACGGTAAATAAAAGTCAAAAGTTACTATTCAGAAAAAATTATTTTCATCTTATTGAACCAAATTTTACTTAATAATAACAACCATGTGTGTCATATTTTTAAAATTCAATCCACATAAGTGGTAAAATTTAATTTAAATTAAAATTTCAGTTTTTAACTACTACTAAGTGGTTTCACTATTCATCAAAAATTGATGTTTTTCAGAAAAACACCAAAAATTCCACCGAAGATATATTTGATACTCCAAATTATAATTTGATTTCTATTTTACCAAATTCAAAACCTTGAAGATTCATTAATTAATTTAAAATTGATTCTCGTTATCAAAAAAAATATCATGTTTTTAAGAAACAATAACTATCAAAAGATTGATACTTGTTTATGTCCAATTTCAATGTGAAATTACTTCCAATGACCAAAATTGGATTAAATGGTAAAAATATATTATAATTAATCTTTAAAACCAATTATAAAAAGGTAATATAACCATATAAATATATTATATTTAAATGAACTTTTGAATTAAAATACAATATTTTTAACTCTTCATAAAAAATGATTTTTATTAGAAAAATACCAAAAATTTACCCAAATTAAATTTTGATGTCCCGACTGAAAAGAAGAATTTTTTTTGTCAAATTAAACATATAAGAGTGACCAAAATAATATTTATGGAAGGTTCTCCATTAAAAGGTGGTAAATTGTCCTTTTAGAGTATTCATGCTAAAAATTAGATTCATTCACATTTTAAGCCACTAACTTTTATTAGATAAAATTAAAAACATTTAAAAAATATGTATAATAATATTGTAGTTAGTTATATTCATTCACTCCAATACAATGTCTAGGAATTAACTACCATTTATAATAATATTATTATATTTTTAGTGTGCAACATAAGATTTCAAAGAAACCTATTGTTGTGTATTGGGTAAGCCATCGAACAAAGCACCTGTAATGCCTCGACCCCAGTTACGCAAAGTAGGTGCATTATTATATAAAATTGGCATGATCACAAGGAAATCGTGTCTCTAATGACCGATCAGTTTAGTATTATTGGAAACAAGATTCATACATTAGTTCAAATTTACAACTTGAAAAGAGATACAACACGAATTTATTCCATTGGAAACCTCCAATCCTCCTAAATAATGCCTCAAAGTCACTCATAACTAACTTCTTCATATCCTGGGAAAATGAATCCTAAGAAAAGGGGTGAGCTTAAATTCTCATTAAGGGTAAGTAAAATAGTGGAAAATGACATAAATATTAAGCATGGTAAATAATTGAAACCACATGCCTTTACCAGTAATAAACAAGAATACTTTTATGGAAAGAATATGAGATGAGTAAATAATGCCATAATAAAACATAATCATCGGTATTCTAATAGTCTTTTTACCACATTTACCATCAATATTATTTCAATACTGAGGGAATGTATAATGCTGGATGTTCTCAAACATTTTTTCAAGGTCTCGGCCAAGATGTCTAAAAATGATTAAGGTCGTGGCGAAAACCATAAATAAAATTGAGAAAGGGTCTTGGAAAATTCCACATCTAGTTGTCTCATGAGACCTATCGATTCATCAAGGAACTATAGAGGGCTCAACCCATCAGTTACTAAGTCCAATACATTCCTCGTATGAAAAGGATTAAACATATCATAAACATTTGTATTAAAACTAGCATTCTAAATGTCAATACATTAACCATAAATAATGAATGGTATTAAAATATCACATCCATTGTAAAAAATATCACAAAACCTAAAATACAATATGGAAGTTTTGTATCATAATAAATCAACTCCAAATAAACATAAAATCCATCAAAAGATGTTGACATAGATGTAATCAAAACTCTTTTTAGAGAAATATCTCTTTCTATTTTGAAATCATTTAAAATTCATATAATTATAAAACAAAATATTTACTTTGAAAATATTTTATAACCTTGTATATGAATCTTCGATGTGTTTATAACGGTAGAAAATAGCTGCACCTGCCGTATAAGTTAAATAAAGACATTCTTACATTAATTTTGTCGAATAGGTTTAAATAGACCTTGTTTGAAAAACAACAGAAATATTCCATTATAAACATCTTATAAAAAGTAAAAAAAGGGTATAAATGACTTGGAACCATATTCTATAAAATAGTAAGAATTTTTTGAAATTCATTTTTAATAAACATGGATGTGTATGATAAAGAGGCCCCAGTAGATAATTACGTATAAACAACCTCGAATAATGAAGAGATTGTGAAATAAACCCTTACCTTGTACTTTTCCTTGGTTAAGGGTAGGTTAACCTCCTGTATAATGGTGAAATAATTGTTATTAAATTATACAATAATCATATACATTAATATTATATCATATATGATCTTTTAACATTTCTTGGTTAATAATATCTTAGTATTATCGTCATTTCGGGTGTTAACTTGCGCGTTTTATTTTACATGTTTTGTTACATAAGCCTTATTTGTTTTGGATATGTTGTGTCTCATTCATATCCATAATGATATCAAGTCCTTAAAAATTATTTTTAATCATCAAATTAGAATTATACTTGAATGGATACGATGGGGAATGAATCTCATCGCGTTCGTGGAGACGGTAGTCCGTACGTACGCACGAGCAACAATATCATTATTTTGATATTAAAATAATATATAATTGGATGGTATATCATATATACAGAATCATTATCATTTTATAATTATTATTTACATGAATTACACATCATTATTACACCCATTCAAATAATAATGTATTGAATAACAATCACACCCCGACGTGGAGACGGTTGGTCGTACGTACGCACGTACGGTGACATGTCATTAAAAAGATGGATAGAATACTGAATGTGGTTGTAAAATATTTATAATAACATAACAATATATATAAGGTACTGGAGTTTTTATTTTATAATGGAAACAACAAAGAAAGAAGAAGTTGAAGAAGAAAGGAACTTGAAAAAGGGTGGTGAAAACATTACCACTTCTTCGAGTTCTTCCTTTTGATTTGATCAAAAGGGATCTTTATGTTGGCTTTATGACTAAAAGTAGGCCTCTAAGATTAAGGTAGGATAGTTTATATGGTATTTGGGTAGATTTTTGCTGAACCAAAAGGCTTTGAGGGTATATATTTGAGATAAGGGGGAGTGCCCTTTTATAAGAGGGGTGAGGGGCACCTTAGGAAAAGCTAGAAATATTATTTTATAATAAATTCATATTCAGTTTATAATGGCTCAAAAATGGATTATTTAAAATTTAATGTGGTGATGGGACGAAATCCTTTCAACCAATAGATTTTAGACAGTTTTGGGTCACTATATTAACCTTATCTTTTAGTTTTAACTCTTAGTTAATTAGTTTGACATTTACCATGTTGCTTTGTATTTTTATATTATATAGTTAATAAACATACTATATACATCCAAGAGACCCCCCAAGTGGTCCATTAATGATAAATCTATCATTCTATAAGTCCTTTAGCCGAACCTTAGATTTTTAGGAATAGAATATCAATTAATAATATAATATCTTTTTTCAAAACTCATTTATGTCAATTTTGACACTATTCAATAATTTATTTTTGTTAAATTCATACCTAATTTATTAATTCAAACCAAATTCTTTTAATAAATAATAACATGTCATAATATCCAATAAAATTTATTTATGGAATAAAAACTTTCCAATTATATTTATTTTATCATTTATAAAACCAATTACTTGATTCTTTCAATAATAAGGAAAATATTGCATCATTATTGTGTCATAAATAAATTTAATTATTCAATATCTTAAAATTATAAATAATAAATCATTATGTAGGAAGAATTTTTATCTTTCTAATTAATAATTATAGTTGAAAATATAACACATATAACCCTATGTAAAAATTGTTTTTCTAAAAGATATATGCTTATGTCATTTTTGTATTTACTTTAACTTAATTAATATAAAGTGTCCTTATCACCTACAAGTGGCTTCATGGGGTCCCAAAATCGTCCCAAAGAATCCCATGGTCGGAAATGTATTAAGAAATAGGGTTAGGACACGTTTTAGGGTAAATTAATTTTATTACAATATTATTTTTGTACCCTTATTTACCGGATTTATCCTTTAACCATGGTAAATAAAATGTTTTCCAATGTAATTATTCAAAATGTCTAAAAATAAAAGTTACCTATTTTCACAATTTGTACATCCTGATTATAAATATGGAATCAATTTTCCTAATTTCAAAACACATAAGTGGCAGAAATTAATTTAAAATTAATTCTCACTGTCAAAACAAAAAGCGTGTTTTTAAGAAATAATAACTATCAAAAGATTGACACTTGTTTATGTCCGGTTTAAATGTGAAATTACGTCCAATGACCAAAATTGTATTAAATCGTAAAAATATATTATAAATATACTTTAAAACCACTCAAATTCTTAATTTGTCACTATTAATTATTTCTATTAAAAAAAATAAATTGAGATTTAGTAATTTTCAATATTCATAAAAATATAAAAGTTATCCGAAAAGTACCAAAATTTCACCCTAAGATAATTTAGATACTCCAAAAAAAACGAAGTCAAATTTGAAAGATAAAATTTATAAAATTTTAAAAAGTGGGTATTATTATTTATAATGGCTACTTTGATTGGTCGTAGTGTGTTAGAATCTTGAAGTTGTGTACAATGCAAGCTATTTCATTAATCAAATGGAAATGTATCGTGGAAGATTGGGGTGTTATATTCTCCCCTCCTTTTAATAACATCATCCTTAAAATTTCTAGAATAATACCTCATGAAAAGACTCAGGTGGTTCTTCATCATAAGTTTCTCAGGTTCCCAAGTTGCCTCTCCCATCTTATGGTTTCTCCATAGAACTTTTACCAGACGAGTCGTCCGGTTTCTCAGCACTTGTTCTCTGGTACCAAAAATCCTGACGGGCTCCTCGAAATAAGATAGATTAGGTTCCAGTTCTAATTCCTAATAGGTGAATACATGCATTGGGTCAGGCATGTATTTTCTCATCAGTGATACGTGGAACACATCATGATCTTTGGAGAGACTTGGCGGCCTTGCCAAACAGTAAGCTACAGCCCCAATTCATTCTAGAATTTCAAAAGGTCCAATGTACATGGGACTCAATTTACCATTCTTACCAAAACGTATAACTCCCTTCCATGGAGATACCTTCAAGAAAACATGATCTCCTACCTGAAATTTCAAATCATTCCTACGGTTATCAGCATATCTAATCTACATACTATGAGCTGTTTTGCTGTGGTTTTGGATTACCTTCACCTTTTCCATCATTTCCTCCACCAATTATGGGCCTATTAGTTTTCTCTCACAAACATCATCCAAACAGGTTGGAGTGCGATATCTATTTCCATATAACACTTCAAATGGTGCCATCTGAATACTTGAATGGAATCTATTGTTATAGGAAAATTCTACCATGGGTAAATATTGATCCCACATACCCTGAAAGTCAAGTGAGAAAGATCTCATCATGTCTTCTATGGTTTGAGTAGTCTGTTCTAATTGTCCATCAGTTTGGGGGTG
This sequence comes from Viscum album, assembly GCA_963277665.1. Classification (NCBI taxonomy): domain Eukaryota; kingdom Viridiplantae; phylum Streptophyta; class Magnoliopsida; order Santalales; family Viscaceae; genus Viscum; species Viscum album. Next base: position 1,937,451,583 of record OY728132.1, read on the forward strand.
GTAGTCAGTGCTCAAATGGATTTCAGTATCTAGGGATTTCTGAAGACTTTTCCAGAATCTTGTTGTAAAATGGGGATCACAATCCGATACAATTGATAGGGGTACACAATGAAGCCTCACAACTTCATTAACATATAGTCTTGCTAGACGTTCAAGTGGTAAATCTTCCCTTATAGAAAAAAATGCACTGAATTGGTAAAGCGATCAACAATAACCCATATTTCATCATTCTTTCTAGGAGTCTTTTCTAGTCCCATGATAATGTCCATCGTGATATTTTTTTCATTTCCACTCAGGTATGGGAAGAGGTTGCAATACACCACCAAGATGTTGCCTTCCATCTTTCACTTTTTGACAAACCATACATCCTGACACAAAATCAGCAATCTCCCTCTTCATGTTGTCCCAAAAAAAATTTCCCTTCAAATCTCTATACATTTTGGTGCTCCCATGGTGTATAGAGAAATTGGAACTATGAGCATCATCCAACAATTCTCTTTTTAGATCAGGTATATTAGGAACACAAAGTCTCTTCCCAAATTTCAAAATTTCATCTTCATACACAAAGTCACTCAATCTCCCATCATTCATAGCTTTAATCTTCTTTTAAAACTCTTCATCATTGGCCTAAGAACTATTTATATTTTCTAGTAAAGATGGTTTGGAAACCATTTGAAAATGCATGTATGTTTCACCTTCCATGGTGATTCCCATATCCATCTTTACTAGATCCATGTATATAGGATCCTTTTCAACTCTCATATTTTTCAAAACTCCATGATCCTTTCTACTCAAAGCATCTTCCACCTTCTTTGCCTTCCCTAGGTGGTATTGTATCATAAAATCATAATCCTTGAGTAGTTCAATCCATCACCTTTTCCTCATATTGAGTTATTTCTGTGAGAAAATATACTTCAAACTCTTGTGATCAGTATAAATTTCACTTTTTCACCATAGAGATAATGTCTCCATATCTTCAAAGCAAAAAATTACCGTAGCTAACTCTATATCATGAGTAGGATAGTTTTGCTCCTGAATTTTCATATGTCGTGATGCATAGTCAATAACTCTATCAATCTGCATAAGGACACAACCAAGTCCGTTCTTCGATGCATCACTATAAATAACAAACCTGTCATTTCCCAATGGTAGAGTCAAAATTGGATCATTGACTAATCTTCTCTTCAGTTCTTCAAAACATTCTTCACACTCTTTTTTCCAAACAAATTTAACCCCTTTAAGTGTGAGCTTTGTTAATGGGTTAGCCAATCAGGCAAAGTTCTAGACGAAACGCCGATAATAACCTGCTAAGCAAATAAAACTGCATACCTCGGTTATACTCATCGATGCTGGCCATTCATGGATTTCTCATGTCATAGAAGGATCAACAGAGATTCCATCCTTAGAGTTAATATGGCCAAGAAAAGAACTCCTCGAAATCCGTAATTCAAACTTTCTAAACTTTCCATATAATTCATGTCTTCTATGAGTCTTCCGGATAATGTGAAAGTGATTTTCATGATCCTCGTAGATTTTTGAGTATACCAGGATATCATCAATAAATACCACCACAAAATCATTGAGATATTCCTTGAAAAATCTATTCATTAGATCCATGAATATAGAGGGTGCATTAGTCAATCCAACATGCATTACTATAAACTCATAATACTCGTACTTGTTTTGAAATGCTGTCTTCGGGATGTCTTCCTTCTACATACACAACCGATTGTATCTATATCGAAGGTCAATCTTTGAAAATTATTGAGCTCCATGCAGTTGGTCGAATAAATCATCAATGTGAGGTAGGGGATACTTTTTTATTATTATAGCATTGATTTCCCTGTAGTCAATACATAACCTCATAGATCCATCATTCCTTTTAACAAAAAGGTCAGGGGCTCCCCATGGATAAACACTAGGGCGGATAAATCCCTTATTACTCAATTCCTCTAGTTGTTTCATTAGTTCAACTAATTCCATAGTGGCCATTCTATAAGGGGTCTTCGATATAGGCCTTGAACCTGGAATTAAATCAATGGAAAACTTAATTTCTCATTTTAGAGGATGTCCAGGTAAATATTTCAGAAACACATCAACATATTCTCTCACAATAGGTACATCCTCTATTTGAACATTCCTTTCCCCACCCACAGTTATTTCATTCTCTTCCTCCTTGATAATTGAATTTAGTTGAGCTACTGGGGGTGGATCTAGATAAGAATCAAGTGGTCATGATTCTGCTCAAATGGTAAGGTGTTCCTTATCATCATCATCAAAAATCGTAACTTCCTTCTTCTTACAATAAATATTCACATCATGGGATGAAAACCAATCCATACTGAGGATTATATCAAATTCAGTCATGGGTGTGATGATAATATCAGCATATAAAGAACCTTTATATTCCCTAATGGGAACGGATCCAAATAATTTTATAGCAATGATACTTCCCTTAGGAATTTTAACTGACAAATCACTTGTTAAATGAAATTGGAAATATCTAATTTTCTTAGAAAATTGGAAAGATATGAAACAATGTGATGATCCAGAATCAAATAAAGCATTTTCTAAACATGAGGAAACCATTAAATTACTTGCCACCACATCTTTTGGGGCTTTAACCTCAACAATAGTGATTTTATATGTCTAGTCATGATCTTCTGGCCTATTCTGAGGTAAGTTTCCCTGATGCTTGGGATATTCATTTACGTAATTTCCAATCTCATTGAAATTGTAGCATTGAACATTGGTAGCATCTTTTTTTCCTTTAAAATCACCAGCTAGATGACCTTTCTGTCCACATTTGTAGCATACTCATTTTCCTTTTATACAGGAAACAGGGTTCTTCCTTCAGCAATTATCATAGGGTGGAAATTCAATTCTCTCCTTCTTCTATGTTTCCTTGTTTCCTTTCCTAGAGGGTTAACCAGATCTCATCTTCTCTTGCTTTGATTCAAATTCATAAAACTTAGAGATTTCATTTCTGTCTTTATAGAACACGAGACAATATCTTTGTATGATGAGAAGGATTGTGATACTAATGCTCGACAGAGAAATTTTTTTAACCCATAAAAGAATCGATCAATATTACTTCATGGGTTACGTATATAATCTACAGCATGCCTCTCTAACCTTGTAAATTTAGCCTCATACTTTGCGACATTCTAATCTTCCTTTTGCATCATACAAGAAATTGCCTTTCCATATCTTCTCGATGGTCATAAGGAAAGTATTTTTCTAAGAAACGTTCATTGAAGCCCCTCCATTCCATATTTGATACTTCATCATCTTCCTTTGTGTTTTGAATCAATTACCACCATTGATTAGCATCTCAAGTGAGGCCGTAAACTGCCATGATTACTTTTTCCCTTTCACTACTCCCCAAGGCATGGAATATTTTCTCTAAGGAATTTATCCATTACTCAGCTACTAAGGGATTTGTACTCCTATTGAATATTAGTGTTTTTCCTCATGAAGAGATCTAACATTGATCCTCCACGTTGTGGATCTGGGTGCTCTATACGGGTACGGTTATTAGTCATAACCTGAGTGAGTTTTCCCAGTATGGTGATTAGCTGATCAGCACCAGTTGCATCACCAGCTCTACTATAATTATCTTGAGTATGAGGGAAATCCCTACATGGAGTACGTTCATTGATACAGTTTCCATTTCTTCCACTAGGATCCCTTTCTAAACAATGGAATACACTAGATTAGTATATGAATCGCAACACATAAATCCAAACATGCAAAACACTTAACATAATTTGAAGAGTTTATGGATATAATCCATAATCATAAAAATGTTTTCATTGAGGAAGTATATACTCATAAACCCTTCATAATCGTTTTTAAAGAAAATGAGAATTATCCTAAGCATTGCCCCTAGGAGTGTTGTAACCAAGAGTGCTGCGAGGCCCATTGTCGTGCACCAGTTCTCGTTCGAGTCTAGCTCAAAGAGGTGTTTTCAGGTTTTACCCCTAGGTACATTTGTGTCAGAGGCTCCCTTACCTGCTCATATCCAGACAGGGATGTATTTCTTAGGAAACTCACAAAATTTCTACAATACCAAAATTATAGGAAGTTATTCTATACTAATCCTCAGAGTCCATCTTAGGTCTATGTGCTCTAATCATATTTTATCTAAATCTAGTTTCCAGGGATTTTACTAAACTTTCTCTAATACAAACTGTAATGCCCGACCCCAGTTACCCAGAGTCAGTGCATTGTTATATAACATTGGCATGATCACAAGGAAATCATGTCTCTAAATAACGATCAATTTAGTATTATTGGGAATAAGATTCAAACATAAGTTTAACTTTATAACTTGATAAGAAATACAGCATGAATTTATTCCATTGGAAACATCCAAGCCTCCTAAATAATACATGAAAGTCCCTCACAACTAACTTATTCATATCCTGGGAAAATGAAACATAAGAAAATTGGTGAGCTCAAATGCTCAGTAAGGGTAAGTAATACAGTGGAAAATGACATAAATATTAAGAACGGTAAATAATTGAAACCACATAACTTTACCAATAATATACAAGAATATTTTTATGGAAAGAATATGAACTGAGTAAATAATTCCCTAATAAATCAAAATCATGGTTATTATACTAGTTGAATGACCACATGCACCATCAATATTATTTCCATAATGAGGGAATGTATAATGTCGAACATTCTGAATCATTTTTTCAAGGCCTCGGCCAAGACCTCTAAAAATGATTAAGGCCTAGGCCAAAACAATAAATCAAATTGGGAAAGGGCCTCAGAAAATTTCATGTCTAGTTGTCTCATGAGACCTATCGATGCATCGAGGAGCTATAGTGGGCTCCACCCGTCACTTACGAAGTCCAATACATTCCTCATATGAAAATGTTTAAACATATCATAAACATTCGTATTAAAACTAACATATGAAATTTCAATACTTTAACTATAAATCATGAATTGTATTAAAATATCACATCCACAGTAAAAAATATCACAAAACCATCAACACAATATGGATGTTTTGTATCATAATAAATGAACTTTAAATAAACTTTAAATCCATCAAAGGATGTTGACATAGATGAAATCAATACTCTTTTTAGAGAAATATCTCTTTCTATTTTGAAATCATTTAAGAGTCACATAATTATAAAATAAAACATTTACATTGAAAATATTTTATAAGCATGTAATGGAAGCTTCAATGAGTTTATAACGGTAAAAAATAGCTGCACCCTCCATATAAGTTTAAAAAAGACATTCTTGCCTTAATTTTGTCGAAAAGGTTAAAAAGGACCGTGTTTGGAAAATGACGGAAAAATTCCTTTATAAACATCTTATAAAAGGTCAAACAAGGGTATAAATGACTTTAACCCATATTATTTAAAATATTAAGAATGTTTTGAAATACATTTTTAAGAAACATGGATATGAATGATAAAGAGGTCCTAGTAGATAATTACATATAAACAACCTCGGATAATGAAGAGATTTTGAAATAAACCCTTACATTGTACTTTTCCTTGGTTGAGGGTAGGTTAAAATCCTGTATAATGGTGAAATATTTGATATTAAATTATACAAGAATCATATATATTAATATGATATCATATATGATCTTTTAACATTTCTTTGTTAAAAATATCTTAGTATTATCGTCGTTTCGGGTGTTAACTTACTCATTTTCTTTTATATGTTTTGTTAAATAAGCCATGTTTTTTATGGATAGGTTGTATCTTATTCATATCCAGAATTATATCAAGTCATTAAATATTATTTTTAATCATCAAATGACAATTAGACTTGAATGGATATGACGAGGAATGAATCTCATCGCCTTTATGGAGATGGTAGTCTGTACGTACGCACGAGCGACAATATCATTCTTTTGATGTTGTAATAATATATAATTGGATGTTATATCGTATATAAAGAATAATAATCATGTAATATTTATTATTTTCATTAATTACACATCATTATTATACCCATCCAAAAAATAATATATTGAATAACAATTACACCACGACGTGGAGACGGTAGGCCGTACGCATGCATGTATGGTGACATGTCATTCAAAGGATGGATAGAATACTGAATATGGTTTTACCATATTTATAATAACATCATAGTATATAGACTATAATGGAGTTATTATTTTAGAATGGAAAAAACAAGGAAAGAAGAAGTTGAAGAAAAAAGGAACTTGAAAAAGGGTGGTGAAAACATTACCTCTTCTTCGGGTTCTTCCTTTTGATTTGATCAAAAGGGATCATTTGGTTGGATTGTTGACTAAAGTAAGGACTCTAAGATTAAGGTAGGATAGTTTATTGGGTATTTGGTTAGATTTTGGCCGCACCAAAAGGCTTTGAGGGTATGAATTTGAGAGAAGGGGGAGTGCCCTTTTATAATAGGGTTGAGGGGAACCTTAGGAAAAGCTATAAATATTATTTTATAATAAATTAATATTCAGTTTATAATGGCTCTAAATTAGATTATTTAAATGTTAAGATAGGTATGGGTCAAAATCATTTCAACCAATATATTTTAGACAGGTTTGGGTCACTATATTAACCTTTTCTTTTAGTTTTAACTCTTAGTTAATTACTTTGACATTTATCATGTCACTTTGTATTTTTATATTATATAGTTAATAAACATACTATATACATAAAAGAGACAAACCAAGTGGCCCATTAATGATTCACCTATCAGGATATAATTCCTTTTTTCCTATCCTTATATTTTCATGAATAGAATATCAATTAATAATATAATATTTGTTTTAAAAACTCATTTATGTCAATTTTGACACTATTCAATAATTGATTTTTGTTAAAGTCTTAACAACATTATCAATTTGAAAAAAATTCATTTAAGAAATCCTAAATCTCATAATAACAATGAAATTTCGTTTATGGCATCAAAACTTTCAAATTATATTTATTTTAACATTTATAATGCCAATTATTAGATTCTTTCATTAATAATGAAAATTCTGTATCATTATTGTGTCATAAATAAATTTAATTATTCAATGACCTAAAATTATAAATAAAATATAATTATGTATTAAATCTTTTTATATTTCTAATAAGTATTTATAACCGAAAATATAACATATATAACCCTATGTAAAAATTGTTTTTCTAAAAGATATATGCTTATGTCATTTTTGTCTTTACTTTAACTTAATTAATATAAAGTGCCCTTATCACCTACAAGTGGCTCTATGGGGTCCCAAAATCGACCCAAATATTCCCATGGTTGGAAATGTATCAACCAATAGGGTTAGGATACGTTTTAGGGTAAATTAATATTATTATAATATTATTTTTGAACCCTTATTTACCGGATTTATCCTTTAACCACGATAAATAAAATATTAACCGAAGTAATTATTCAAAATTTATAAAAATAAAATTTACCTATTTAGACACTTTTTACCTCCTGATTATAAATAAGAAATCCATTTTTCTAGATTCAGAACACAGAAGTGGCAGAAATTAAATTAAAATTAATTCCCTCTGTCAAAAGAAAAAGAGTGTTTTTATGAAATAATAATTATCAAAAGATTAACACTTGTTTATGTCCGGTTTAAACGTGAAATTACGTCCAATGACCAACATTGTATTAAATGGTAAAAATATATTATAAATATACTTTAAAAACACTCAAATTCATAATTTATCCCAATTAATTATTTCGATTAAAAACGTTGTTTTTAATTAAAATTTAGCAATTTTCACTATTCATCAAAATATAAAACTTATCCGAAAAGTACCAAAATTTCACCCTAAGATAATTTCAATACTCTGAAACCAAACATGAAGTCAATTTTTAAATATAGAATTTATAAAATTTCAAAAATTGGGTATTAATATTCATAACAGCTACTTGTATTTGTAGCGGTGTGTTAAAATATCGAAGTTTCGTACAATGAAAGCTATTTCATTAATCAAAGGGAAACGTATCGTGGAAGCTTGGGGTGTTATATTCTCCCCTAATTTAAATAATTTCATCCTAGAAATTTCTAGAATACTACTGCATGAAAAGACTCAGGTGGTTCATCATCATAAGTTTCTCAGGTTCCAACGTTTCCTCTTCTATCTTATGGTTTCTCCATAGAACTTTTACCAGACGAGTCATTCGGTTTCTCAGCACTTGTTCTATGGTATCAAGAATCTTGACAGGCACTTTACAATAAGACAGATTAGGTTCCAGTTATAATTTCTCATAGGTGAGTACATGCGTTGGGTGGGGCATGTATTTTCTCAAGAGTGATATCTGGAACACATCTTGAACTTTGGAGAGACTTGGAGGCATTGGCAAATGGTAAGATATAGCCCCAATTCATTCTGTAATTTCTAAAGGTATGATATACCTAGGAATCAATTTACCTTTCTTACCGAAACACATCACTTCCTTCCATGGAGATACCTTCATGAAAACATGATCTCCTACCTAAAATTCCAAATCATTCCTTCGGTTACCAGCACAGATCTTCTTCCTACTTTGAGCTACTTTGATGTGGTTTTGGATTACCTTTGCCTTTTCCATCGTTTCCTCCACCAGTTCTAGGCCTATGAGTTTTCTCTCACCAGCATCATCCCAACAGGTTGGTGTGCGACATCTCTTTCTGTATAACGCTTCATATGGTGCCATCTGAAGACTTGAATGGAAGCTATTGTTATAGAAAAATTCCACTAGAGGTAAATATTGATCCCACATACCATGAAAGTCATGTGAGTAAGATATAAGCATGTCTTCTAAGGTCTGAATAGTCTGTTCTGATTGTCCATCAGTTTGGTGTTGGTAGGCAGTGCTTAAACGGATTTCAGTAGCCAGTTATTTCTGAAGACTTTTCCAGAATCTTGATGTAAAACGGGGATCACGATCTGAAAAAATCGATAGGGGTACTTCATGAATCCCCAAAACTTCATTAATATATAGTCTTACTAGATGTTCAAGTGGTAAATCTTCCCTTATATCAAAAAAACACACTAACTTGGTAAGATGATCAAAAATGACCCATATTGTATCGTTCCTTCTAGGAGTCTTTGGTATTTCCATGAAAAAGTCCATCGTGATATTATATCATTCCCACTTAGGTATGGGAAGTGGTTGCAATACACCACTAGGTTGTTTTCTTCCAGCTTTCACTTATTGAAAAACCATACATCTTGACACAAAATCAGCAATCTCGCTCTTCATGTTGTCCTACCAAAAATGATCCTTCAAATCACTATACATTTTGGTGCTCCCATGGTGTATAGAGAAATTGGAACTATGAGCATCATCCAACAATTTTATTTTTAGGTCAGGTATTTTAGGAACACAAAGCCTCTTCCAAAATTTCAAAATTCTATCTTCATACAAAAATTTACTGAATCTCCCCTCATTCACAACTTTAACTTCTTTTGAAACCGTTCATCATCAGTCTGAGAACTCTTTATCTTTTCTTGTAAATATGGTTTGTCAACCATTTGAAAAAGCATTGACGTTTTACCTTCCATGGTGATTCCCATATCCATCTTTACTAGATCCATGTATATAAGATCCTTTTCAAATCTCATCTTGTTCATAACTCCATGATCCTTTCTAATCAAAAAATATTCCACCTTATTTTCCTTCCCTGGGTGGTATTGTATCGTGAAATCATAATCCTTGAGTAGTTCAAGCCATCTATTTTTCCTCATGTTGAGTTCTTTCTATGAAAAAATATACTTCAAACTCTTGTGATCAGTATAAATCTTACATTTTTCACCATAGAGATAATGTCTCCATATCCTCAAAGAAGAAATTACAGTAGCTAACTCAAGATCATGAGTATGATAGTTTTTCTAATTAAGTTTCTGCTGTCGTGATGCATAGGCAATAACTCTATCATTCTGCAAAAGGACACAACCAAGTCCTTTCATTGATGCATCACTATAAATAACAAACCTGTCATTTCCTGATGATAGATTCAAAATAAGAGCATTGACTAATATTCTCTTCAGTTCTTCAAAACATCCTTCACAATATTTTTTCCAAAAAAAAATTAACCCCTTTACATGTGAGCTTCATTAATGGGTTAGCCAATCAGGCAAAGTTCTGGAGGAAACACCGATAATAACCTTCTAAGCCAATAAAACTGTGTACCTCGGTTATACTCGTCGGTGCTGGCCATTATTGGATTGCTCTTGTCTTAGAAGGACAAATATAGATTTCATCCATAGAGACAATATGTCCAAGAAAATAAATCTCCTGAAGCCAGAATTCACACTTGCTAAACATCCCATATAATTCATGTCTTCTAAGATTCTTCTGGATAATGCGCATGTGATTTTCAGGATCCTCATAGCATTTAGAGTATACCAAGATATCATCAAAAAATACCACCACAAAATCATAAATATATTCTATGAAAACTCTATTCATTATAACCATGAATACAGAGGGTGCATTATTCAATCCAAAAGGCATTACTATAAACTCGTAATGCGTGTACTTGGTTCGAAATTCTATCTTCGGAATATCTTCCTTCTTCACACACAACTTCTGTTATCCAGATCGAATGTCAATCTTTGAAAATTATTGAGATCCATACATTTTTTCAAATAAATCATCAATGAGAGGTATGAGATACTTTTTTTATTGTTATAGCATTGATTTCCCTGTAGTCAATACATAACCCCATAAACCCATCATTCTTTTTAACAAAAAGGACAGGGGCTCCCCATGGAGAAACACTAGGGAGAATAAATCACTTGTTACTCAATTAATCTAGTTCTTTATTTAGTTCTACTAATTCCATTGTGGCCATTTTATTTGGGGTCTTCCATAATGTACTTGAACTAGTAATTAAATCAATAGAAAATTCAATTTCTTGTTCTAGAGGATGTCCAGGTAAATATTCCGAAAACACATCAAAATATTCTTTAACAATAGGTATATAAACAATTTGAACATCCCTTTCCTCACACATAGTTATTTCATTCTCTTCCTCCCCAATAAATGAATTTAGTTGAGCTACTGGGGGTAGATCTGGATAAGAATCAAGTGGTGACGATTCAGCTCTAAAGATAAGGTGTTCCATATCATCATCATCAAAAATCATAACCTCCTCCTTCTTACAATAAATCTTCACATAATGGTCTGAAATCCAATCATACTGAGGATTATATCAAATTCAGTCATGGGTATGATGATGAGATCACCAGATAAAGAATATTTATATTCCCTAATGGGAACGGATCCATAGAATTTTGTAGCATTGAGAGTTTTAACTAAAAACTCCCTTGTTAAATCAAATTTGAAATATCTAATTTTCTTAGCAAACTGGGAATATATGAAACAATGCGATGATCTAGAATCAAATAAAACAATTTCTAAACATAAGGAAACCATTAAATTACCTACCACCATGTCTTTTGGGGCTTCAACCTCAGCAGTAGTGATTACATAAACATGGCCTTGATCCCTTTGACTTTTCTAAGGTAAGTTTCCCTAATTCATAGGAAATTCATTTGATTAATTTCCCATATCTCTACAACTGTAGCATTGAACATTGGTAGCGTCTTTTTTTCCTTTACAATCACCAGCTAGAAGACTTTTTTGTCACATTTGTAGCATACTCCTTTTCCTTTTAGACAGGCACCAGGGTGCTTCCTTTCGCAATTTTCACAGGGTGGAAATTAAATTCTTCCCTTCTTCTATGTTTCCTCATTTCCTTTCCCATAGTGTTCATTAGATCACTTTTTCTCTTACTTTGATTTAAAGTCATAAGACTTAGAGAATTCATTTTCTGTCGTGATAGCACATGAGACAATATCTTCGTATGATGAAAAGGATTGTGATACTAATGCTCGATGGAGAAATGGTTTTAACCCATCAAATAAATGATCAATATTACTTATTGTGTTACGTATATAATCTGCAGCATGCCTCACTAACCTTGTAAATTTAGCCTCATACTTTGCGACATTCTCATCCTCCTTTTGCCTTAGACTCAGAAATTTCCTTTCTATATCCGCTCGATGGTCATGAGAAAAGTATTTTTATAAGAAGAGTTCATTGAACTCTCTTCATTCCATATTTGATACTTCATCATCTTCCTTTTTGTTTTGAATCAATGGCCACCATTGATCAGCATCTCCAGGGAGGTGGTAAACTGCCATGATAACGTTTTCCCTTTCACTACTCCCCAAGGCATGGAATACTTTCTCTAAGAAATTTATCAATTTATTAGATACTAAGGGATTTTTACTCCCATTAAATGTTGGTGGTTGTTTCCTGATGAAGCAATCTAAAATTGATCTTCCATGCTGTGGATCTGGGTGCTCCATACGGGTAAGGTTATTATTCATAACCTGAGTGAGTTGTCTGAGTATGATGATTAGCTGATCAACACCAGTTGCATCACCAGATGCACTATAATTATCTTGATCATGAGGGAAATCCCTATATGGAGTGCGTATCTTGATACAGTTTCCATTTTTTCCACTAGGCTCCATTTCTAAACAATGGAATACACTAGATTAGTTTATGAATCGCAACACATAAACCCAAACTTGCAAAACACTTAACAGAAATTGAACAGTTTATGGATATTGTCCATAATCATAAAAAAAAATTCTTTGAGGAATTATATACTCATAAATCCTTCATAATAGTTTGTAATGAAATTGAGAATTATCCTACGCATATCCCCCAGGAGTGTCGTAACCAAGAGTGTAGCAAGGTCCGTTGTCGGGCACCAGTTCCCGTTTGAGTTTAGCTCAAAGCGGCGTTTTTTGGTTTTACCCCTAGGTACATATGTGCCAGAACTGCCTCTACCTGATCATGTCCCGACAGGGATGTATTGCTTGGAAAACTCACAAAATTTCTACAAGACCCAAATTCTAGGAAGTTCTTATATACTAATCCTCAATGTCCATCTAAGGTATATGTGCTCTAATCAATGTTTATCTAAATCTAGTTTCCAAGGTTTGTACTAAACTTCCTCTAATAACAACTATAATGTCGAGACCCCAGTTACCTAGAGTCTATGCATTATTACATAACATTGGCATGATCACAAGTAAATCATGTCTCTAAAGACTGATCAGTTTAGTATTATTAGAAACAAGATTCATACATAAGTTCAACTTTACAACTTGAAAAGAAATAGAACACGAATTTATTCCATTAGAAACATCTTGGCCTCCTAAATAATACCTACAAGTCACTCATAACTAACTTCTTCGTATCCGGGGAAAATGAATCATAAGAAAAGGGGTGATATCAAACGCTAAGTAAGGGTAAGCAATACAGCGGAAAATGACATAAATATTAAGCATGTTAAATAATTGAAACCACATGCCTTTTCCAATAATAAACAAGAATAATTTATGGAAATAATATGAGCTGAGTAAATAATAAAATAATAAAACATAATCATGGGTATTCTACTAGTTGAATGACCACATGTACCATCAATATTATTTCCATAATGAGGGAATGTTTAATGCCAGACATTCTGAAACATTTTTTCAAGGCCTCAGCCAAGGGGTCTAAAAATGATTAAGGCCTTGGCCAAAACCATAAATCAAATTGGGAAAGGGCCTCAGCCAATTCCACTTCTAGTTATCTCGTGAGGCCTACCGATGTATCGAGGAGCTATAACGGGCTCCACCCGTCACTTACTAAGTCCAATACATTCCTCATATGAAAAGGATTAAATATATCACAAATAGTCGAATTAAAACTATCATAAGAAATGTCAATACTTTAACCATAAATCATGAATGGTATTAAAATAGCACAACCATAGTCAAACATATCACAAAACCTTCAATACAATATGGATGTTTTGTATCATAATAAATCAACTCCAAATAAACTACAAATCTATCAAAGTATGTTGACATAGATGAAATCAAAACTCCTTTTAGAGAAATATCACTTTCTATTTTGAAATAATTTAAGAGTAACATTATTATAAAATTAAAAATTTACTTTTAAAAAAATTTATAATATTATAAGGGAAGCTTCGATGAGTTTATAATGGTAGAAAATAGCCGCACCTGCTGTATAAGTTTAAAAAAGACATTCTTGCCTTAATTTTGTCGAAAAGGTTAAAAAGGACCTTGTTTGGAAAACAACAGAAATATTCCTTTATAAACATCTCATAAAAAGTAAAAAAAGGGTATAAATAACTTTAAACCATATTCTGTAAAATAGTAAGAATGTTTTGAAATACATTTTTAAGAAACATGGATGTGGATGATAAGAGGTCCCAGTAGATAATTACGTATAAACAACCTCAGATAATGAAGAGATTGTGAAATAAAACCTTACCTTGTACTTTTCCTTGGTTGAGGGTAGGTTAAACTCCTTTATAATGGTTAAATAATTTTTATTAAATTATACAAGAATAATATACATTAATATGATATCATATATGATATTTTAAGATTGATTTGTTAATAATATCTTAGAATTATCGTCATTTCGGGTGTTAACTTGTTTTATTTTATCTGTTTTGATACATAAGTCGTGTTTGTTATGGATAGGTTGTATAGTATTCATATCCAGAATTATATCAAGTCTTTAAACATTATTTTTAATCATCAAAGGAAAATTATACTTGAATGGATACGATGGGGAATGAATCTCATCGCGTTCGTGGAGAAGGTAGTCCGTACATACGCACGAGCGACAATATCATTCTTTTTATATTAATATAATATATAATTGGATGGTATATCATATATAAAGAATCATTATCATGTTCTATTAAATATTTTAATGAATTACACATTATTATTATACCCATCCAAATAAAAATGTATTGAATAACAATTACACCACGATGTGGAGACGGTAGGCCATACGTATGCACGTATGGTGGCATGTCATTCAAAGGATGGATAGAATACTTAATATGGTTGTACCATATTTATTATAACATCGAAGTATAGAGAAGATACTCGAGTTTTTATTTTAGAATGGAAAAAACAAAGAAAGAATAAGTTGAAGAAGAAAGGAACTTGAAATAGGGTGGTGAAAACATTACCTCTTCTTCGGGTTCTTCCTTTTTAATTGGTCAAAAGGGATCCATAGGTTGGATTTATGAATAAAGTAAGGAATCTAGGATTTAGGGAGGACAGTTGAAATGGTATTTGGGAATAGTTTTTCTGAATAAAAATACTTTTAGGGTATGAATTTGAGAGAAGGTGGAGTTCCCTTTTATAAGAGGGGTGAGGGGCACATTAGAAAAAGTTAGATATATTATTTTATAATAAATTCATATTCAGTTTCTAATGGATCCAAAGGGTATTAATTAAATTTTAATGTGGGGATGGGTTGATATGCTTTCAACAAATATATTTTAGACATGTTTGGATCACTATATTAACCTTATCTTTTAGTTTTAAATCTTAGTTAATTAGTTTGAAATTTACCATGTCACTTTGTATTTTTATATTATATAGTTAATAAAATTACTATATAAATCAAAGAGACCCCAAACTGGTCCATTAATGATACAAATATTTTGATATAAGTCCTTTTTCCGAACCATATATTTTTAGTAATATAATATCAATTAATAATATAATATTTTTTTTAAAAACCGATTTATGTCAATTTTTACACTATTCAATAATTGATTTTTTTAAAGCCTTAACAAACTTTAATAATTCTAAAAAAATCATTTAAGCAGTCCTAAAATGTCATAATAACCGATTAAATTTTTTTGTGGCATCAAAACATCCAAATTATATTTATTTTAACATTTATAAAATCAATTATTTGATTATTTCATTAATAAGTAAAATACTACATCATTATTGTGTCATAAATAAATTTAATTAATAAATGTCCTAAAATTATAAATAAATTATAATTATGTATGAAATATTTTTTTTCTAATTAATATTTATATTCCAATAGATAACATATATTACCCTTTGTAAAAATTGTTTTTCTAAAAGATATATGCTTTTGTCATTTTTGTATTTACTTTAACTTAATTAATATAAAGTGTCCTTATCACCTACAAGTGGCTCCATGGGGTCCCAAAATCGAACCAAAGATGCCCATGGTAGGAAATCTATCAACCAGACATGTTTTAGATTAAATTAATATTATTATAATATTATTTTTGTACCCTTATTTACAAGATTTACCCTTTAACCATAGCAAAAAAATATTTACCAAAATAATTATTCAAAATGTCTAAAAATTAAAGTTACCTTTTTACACAATCTGGACCTCCAGATTCTAAATATGGAATCCATTTTTATAAATTCAAAACATTGAAGTGGAAGAAATTAATTTAAAATTAATTCCCAAATTCAAAACAAAAAACGTGTTTTTAAGAAATAAAAACTATCAAAAGATTGACACTTGTTTATGTCCGGTTTAAATGTGAAATTACGTCCAATGACCAAAATTACATTAAATAGTAAAAATATATTATAAATATACCTTAAAAACACTCAAATTCATAATTTATCACTATTAATTATTTATATTAATAAAGTTGTTTTTAATTAAAATTTACTAATTTCTACTATTCATCAAAATATTAAAGTAATCCGAAAAGTACCAAAATTTCACCCTATGCTAATTTAGATATTCCGAAACCAAAAATGAAGTCAAATTTGAAAGATAGAATTTATAAAATTTCAAAAAGTGGGTATTACTATTCATAATGGCTACTTTGATTGGTCGCGGTGTGTTAGAATCTTGAAATTACGTACAATGCAAGCTATTGCATTAATCAAAGGGAAACATATCGTGGAAGCTTGGGGTTCTATATCATCCCCTTTAAAGTAAAATTTATAATTAATTTACAAATATTAATAAATATTAAAATGTCATGTTCTTTATTTACCTGGGATGTTACGGTATGTATTTCAGAACCCTTGATATCCTATTGTTAAAATCATTTACTTTAAGTATATGTAGAACTCAATTTGATGTTTTATATTTGCTGATGTGTGGAAAAAATAAAATTTGAGGCGGAAGATAACTTGGAATATTTGATAATAATGAATTTAACATTTTGATTGGATGTTAGAATAATCATATAAATTTTAAAATGGGAAGAGTTAAATATAAATTTTAATTTTTTCCTTCAAAATGTTATATTTTAAAATATAAACTTATAAGATTATTTATTGTTTAGTATTAATTAAAATATGTTTTATTTTTTCATATTTCACTGTTTAATTTATGTATCTTGGGTGCCCACTATGTTTATGTAGAGATTTATGCTTGAGGATAAGCTAATATTTAGATTTAGTGTATTTGGTGGCAATATTTTGTGGATACATCTTTATATTTTATTGAATTATATTTTGGAAATTAATTTATAAGTAGTTCAATTTTATCAATTATTCTTGGTAGTGAAAAATATTTAGTTTTTATTTTATAATAAATGAATTCAAAATGAATAATTTTAATAAATATTTTGAAAAGGGAAAAATAAATATATTTGTGTTAATATATTTTTAAAGGAACAACTGATCATTTTCATGTTTAAAATGGTGCCTCTACACAAACTAATGATGACACATATTTATAAAATTAGAATCATACAGCATAAGTTATATGGGAGTGTGTCAGTACATGACTTATGTATCAAGGAGGTTTTAAAAGGAGTGACTAATATCCCAGGGTGTTTAGAAGAAGTGACCACGAATAAGAGACCAAGATGATAATATGAATTTGTGTTTCCAAAAAACATTTTATATAAATGTCTGTGAAGATGTGAGCATAACTGATGTGGTACTCTACATGCATGAGGGAATAGTAAAGATGATAATAATTCATTCATTTTTTCTCAAATACAAATTTTCCTTATTTTTGTAGATCCCTCCACCGCCTGCTGCCTCACCATACACCATAATCATGACACTATATAATAGGATTCCACTATTTCCCCGACATATGAACATTAAAACCATTTTTTCAAGGCATACAACCACTATTTTCATCATATCATAACTCATTATTTCCCAAATAAAAATCTAGTGAATGCAAGAAGATGGAGGAGCAAATGAGAATCCATATATGTTATATTATTGTGTTCATGATCACTATACTTAAGATCTAGGTAACGAATTAACACCGACAACATAATATTGATATGAATATTATTAAATAACCACTACCAATCGTGTTTAGAACCATGATATTCTGGTTTCATACTGGAAGGTAGGAATATGAAATGTATAATGATTCAATGATTATGATGACATGAGTGACTTGTTGATATTGTTGATGAAAAACAATAGATGAAAAGGGCATGAAAATGTAAGTACTATTTAGTATAGGTGTAACCTGAGAACCTTGTTATTGATTAAAATGATTAGTTCTATGCGGTTAGAGGAGATATCATGGCTCAAAATTGGTGTAAAAACATGAAATGGTTGGTTGTTTGGAATGAAATTGAAGGTTTTATTGAATTTTCTAAATATGCTTGGTTTTTTAATGAAAAATAACAATGATTATATTGTTTCTGATTTCATGATGTTTCATATAAATCAATGATGAGTAGGATATATATAAAATGATAAGTACCAAACCCAAAGTTCATATAAAATTCATTTTTGAGGAGTTTCGAGATGGCTGAGATGTGGATATGTACGGGTACTAATGGTTTGTGTCATAGAGTAGTAGTTTGAGATGATAGTGATGATGAATCATCAGTGAAAATTCTTATATCAATTAAATGGTGTAGAAATCCATAGAAAAATATTCAAATTCTAATAATTATATCCTTTAGATAATTTGGGACATTTATTTTCAGGTGATACAGGTCACACAGCACGTGGATTATAGAGACAACCATTAATGAATATGAGTTAAAATACTAATTTATATTTATATGAGAGAATATAAAGGAGTTATATGATGATATTTTTATTGAAATATAATGTAATTTTTTTCTTATAAAGATATGTATCCAATTGTGAAAACATGGAGATAAAACACAAAGATACATGAGAAGTGAGGGAGGGTTGACTACTTGAGTAGATGAAATGTTTTTGTTTTGTTTTTTATTTTTATTTAGTTTCTTAAGAATTTAATTCCTACATTGGTAAACAATAAAAATTAATTTATGAATTAAATTATAATTAAACACTTTTATTTTATTTTATTTATTTGTACTCTCTCCCAACTTACATATAGTTCTCATATAGTAGATGAAAAATCAATCATTAGTAGATATGATTTATAGGGGACAATTCAATTGATGAGGAGGTTCTGTACATAATTAACTTCATTAATATATTATTTTAAATACTTCATGTTAAATACAATTTAATTATAGTTACCTATAAAACATTTTTCTTTGAATCCTAGTGAGTGTGATAATTATTATGGGATAAACCATTGTGAGGTAGAGGGGAGTGGGGTGCGGGAGCTGATAAAACTTCTCCTTTCTCTCTGAGAATTAACTCAATGCATCTAATTTTTTTAGATTACCTTTAACCAATGGTATATATGGAAATAAATTTTTTTAATGTAACACCCCGAACTTCCACGATACGCTTCTCATTCAATAATGCAATGGCTTGCATTGTATGCAACTTCGAGTTCTAAAACACCGCGACTAATCAATGTAGCCGTTATGAATAGTAATAACCACTTTTTAAAATTATAGAAATTTTATATTTCAAAATGGACTTAATTTTTGTATTCATAATATTGAAATTACCCTATGTTGAATTTTTTGTAATTTTCTGAGAACTTCCAATTTTTTATGAATAGTGAAAAATACTTAAAAACAACTTTTTTAATCAAAATAATTTATAGTGATAAATTATACTATTTAGTGGTTTTAAAGTATTATTAGAATATATTTTTACCATTTTATCCAATGGTGGTCATTAGAATTAATTTAACATTGAAATTGGACATAAACAATTGCCAATCTTTTGATATAAATTGTTTCTTAAAAACACGCTATTTGTTGTAACAGCGGGAATTAATTATAAAATTAATTAATGTAAATTATATGTTTGGAATTTTGTAAAATATACATCATTTTTGAATTCAGAATATCAATTATAGCTTAGGGTGAAATTTTGGCATTGTTCTGAAAAACTTCAATTTTTGATGAATAGTTAAACCACTAAGTGGTAGTTAAATAACTGATTTTTCGTTTAAATGAAATATTACCACTTCTGTGATTTGATTTTCAAAAATCCGACATACATGGTTGTCATTAAGAAGTAAAATTTGGTTCAATGAGATTAAAATAATTTTTGGTGAATAGTAACTTTTAAGTTCTTAATCGCGATTAGAGGTAATTAGTGTAGTTTAAGGTACAAATAATGTTTTAATAATATGAGATGAGCATGACACTTGTCCTACTACTATTGGATGAGTCATGTCCGACTAAGACAACCCATGGGTCAACTTGGGGACCCCATGGAGCCACTTTAGTTGGAAAATGACATTAATATATATTTATTTAATGTTAAAATTAAATTGACACAAACATGAGTTGTTTTACTAAAACAGTTTTTAAGTGGGGTTACCCAAGTCCAAATTTTGATTATAAATATTCATTAGAAATCTAAAAAGATTTCCTACATCATAGTATTTTTTTTTATAATTTTTAGACATTAAATAAATTAAATTATTTATGACATCATTATGATGCGGCGATGACCTCATTATTTAACGATTTAAATAAAATGAGAAGATAATGCAAAATCCAAGGATTACACTTGTAAAAAGCCTATTGGATGAAGATATTTAGAACCCTTATCACCTTAGCCACGAATTATATAATTTTGGGACCTTTAGAATCCGAAAAGAATTGTATAATAATGTAACATTTCAATCTTTCCAAAAGAGCCCCTCCTCTCCACTTATAAAAGGCCCCCACCTCTACCACCTCATTAACACATTCAAGCCATTTGGCTCGGCAAAACTCTGCCCAAATACTCTCACAACTTCCCCCTATTACTCCTAGAAGCCTCAATTTGGGCAGAACTCTTCCCAAGGAAGCCTTTGGCTCAAATCAAAAAGAGTTACCCGATTTTGAGGTAATGTCTTCTCTAATGTTGTTTTGTTTTGTTTTTCTTCTCCAACCCCCTAAACTCTTTTTATTCATTTATTTTGTAACAACACCAGTATCCTCAATATACTAGGATGTTGTTATAAGAAGGATTTGAGCTACACTTACACACACCTATATCTAATGGTTAAAGAACATACGGTTTCTGTGGATGGCGAATTTCTGCCTCACGAAATGATGATTGTTAAACACTCATATAACACCTTCAAAGGTGGCCATTAAGATGTCACTATATTTATATATGATATATATATTATGTTTATGTTTTACTTATGATTCTGTATTTCTCATTTATGGCATACTTTATGATTTCCATTATGTGTAAAACGCGATAATTGCATTTTAGGAAGTGCGGACTACCGCCCCCTCAAAGTGATTTGAATCGTTAATGCCATATGTGGGATGTATAAAGGATGGATTAAATGGTATTATAAACTATATTAAACTGGAATTATATTATACACTTATATAATTATGATTTTGTTCCATTAAATATGAAATAGAAATGAAAGTAGCGTTCATGCGTACGTACGGCTTACCGTCTCCATGAACGGTGCATTTCATTTCTTAACTCTAAATGTTACGTAATATTATAAATGAATGTATATAATGGATATATATGATATATATGACATCTAAATCATGAATATAATTCTGGAGATAATGGATATTCTACCACATAAACAACTTGTAATTATAAGAAATTTATTGTTGACTCAAGTAACAAAGATCGACAAAACGATCGTTATTAACTTAAATAATTACATAATGTTCACAACATTGTAATAAGTGATATAAAAAGGATAATGAAATTGAAAATGGTTCTTAATAAGGTATATATTAACTCTAGTTTATTATTCAGGAGGTTAAAGAACGGTTGAGTCAAGTCAGACATGAGGTAAGGGAATTTCAAAACCCAACTTCCATTCTTTGGGTTAATCTCCTACTTTCAAATTATGTCATGATATTATTTTGTTGTATATTGTATTTATACTTTCTTTATGTGTACATATAGTGAATACACATAATAGATATATTTTATTTAAAAATGATCTTTTTAAGGGACTCCGTCTCATTCTCCATTCATTGAGGCATATTTTGTTTTATACACAAATTTCTTTTATACAGTGTATAAACCCCTTTGACTTTTACGTTTATTCAAAAGGAATATTTTTTATATGAAGCGTTTTACTAAACGACAAAAAGGGAATGTTTTTATTTCCGTACTTATGCGGCGACAACGACTTCTCCGCCGTCGTGACCATTATTTGAGTTTCGGCTTCCTCTACAAGCCATCACTTTTTTTTAATGAAAAATAAATACAATGTTTTAACTTTCTTTTATTTTGGTTTTGAAAATGGTTTTGAAAGCGTTTTTATTATATCAATGTGTTGTATTGATATCTTGTGATTGAAATGTGGAAATGTTATGTTTCCTTTATGCATGTTTTATGTGATACGATTATGTTATGGTTTATGATATGTTTAAACCTATTCATATGAGGAATGCATTGGACTTAATAAGTGACGGGTGGAGCCCGCTATAGCTCCTCGATGCATCGGCAGGTCTCATGAGACAAACTAGTGTCTTGGCACGAGGCCTTGACAAAATCTTATTTTTGGGCTTGGCACGAGGCCTTGGCTACGTGGTTATGATAGTCTGGCATTATTCATTCCATCATTATGAAAGTGGTTATTGATATTGCATGTGATTATTCGACCAGTAGAATATCCATGTGAAGAAGTAAATGGCATTATCTCATTTTACTTTTGCCATATTATGTTGATGTTCATGTTTAAAAGGCTTTTGTTTTAGTTATACATTGCCTTAAATGTTTATGTTTATTTATGAAAGCTTCCGCAATATTGTTATCCTTACTGAGCATCTGATCTCACCCCTTTCAATGTTTTAATATTTTCCAGGATGTGAAGAATTATTTTATGAATGACCTGCAGGGATAGTCAGAAGAGGATATGAGTGTGGACTATGGAGACTTTTTATTGTAGTTTTTCACTTTATGATGTAACGTAATGTTTACGAATGTATCTAGTGTTTCCAAGGCTACTAAACTAATCGGTCTTTCGAGACTTGATCTTTTGTGATCATGCCAATGTTACGAAGTAATGCACCGACTCTGGGTAGCTGGGGTCGGGGCGTTACAGTTGGTATCAGAGGCAGTTTAGTACTAACCTTGGAAGCTAGATTTAGATAAACTCTGATTAGATCACATAGCCAAAGATAGACTTTGAGGATTAGTATAGAAAAACTTCCTAAAATTTTGGTATTATAGAGATTTTGTGAGTTTTCCGAGCAATACATCCCTGTCTGGATACGAGCAGGTAGAGGTGGCTTTGGCACAGATGTACCTAGGGGTAAAACCCGAAAACACCGCTTTGAGCTAGACTCGAACGGGAACTGGTGCACGACAACGGGCCTTGCTGTACTCTTGGTTACGACACTCCCGGGGGATATGCTTAGGATAACTCTCATTTTCTTTACAAATCATTATGATGGGTTTATGAGTATATACTTCCTCAAATAAAACATTTTTATGATTATGGATTATATCCATAAATAGTTCAATTTATGTTAAGTGTTTTATAAGTATGGGATTATGTATTTTGATTCATAAACTGATCTAGTTTATGCCATTGTTTAGAAATGGCGCCTAGTGGAAGAAATGGAAACTGTATCAATGCACGCACTCCATGTAGGGATTTCCCTCCTGCTCAAGATAATTATAAGGGGGATGGTGATGCAACTGGTGTCGATCAGCTAATAACCATAGTGGGAAAACTTACTCAGGTTATGAATAATAACCTTACCCGTATGGAGCACCCTGATCCACAGCGTGGAGGATCAATGTTAGATCGATTCATGATGCAACAACCACCAACTTTCAATGGGAGTACAAATCCCTTAGTAGCCGAGCAATGGATAAATTCCCTAGAGAAAATATTTTAGGCTTTGGGGAGCAGTGAAAGGGAAAAAGTTATCATGGCAGTTTACCGCCTCACTGGAGATGCCAATCAGTGGTGGTCACTGATTCAAAACACAAAGGAAGATGATGACGTATCGAATATGTAATGGAGGGAGTTCAAAGAGCTTTTCTTAGAAAAATACTTTCCTCGTGACCATCGAGCAGATATTGAAAGGCAATTCTTGAGTCTGAGGCAGAAGGAGGATGAGAATGTCGCAAAGTATGAGGCTAACATTACAAGGTTAGCGAGGCATGCTGCCGATTATATACGTAACCCAAGGAGTAAGATTGATCATTTCTTTGATGGGTTAAAACCATTTCTCTGTCGATCTTTAGTATCACAATCCTTCTCATCATACGAAGATATTGTCTCGTGTGCTATAAAGACAGAAAAGGAATTCTCTAAGTCTTATGACAACAAAGTAAATCAAGAGAAGAAGAGAACGGTGGAACAAGAGACAGATAAAGGGAAAAAAGGAAAAAAGGATTTTCCATTATGTGATAATTGTGGGAATAATCACCCCGGTACTTGCCTAAAAGGAATGGGAGTTTGTTATAAATGTGGAGAAAAGGGTCACCAGGCTCGTGATTGCAAGGGAAAGAAAGAGGCTATCAAAGTTAAATGCTACAATTGTAGGGAAATGGGGAATTATGCAAATGAATGTCCTAAGCGTCAAGGAAACTTACCTCAGAAAAGGCCAAGGGATCAAGGCCAATCTTATGTTGTGACTACAGTTGAAGCGAAATAATTAATGTATTGGTGCTTTTGGACTTCAGGATTATATTCTGGTTATAAGAATAATGTGATATATATAAGGATTGTACTGAAGTACTTGTTGATTTCAGTAAGGTTTTAATATGATGAAGGTAATTATATTTTTAGTATGTGACAATAATAGAAACTTTACTTTGTTTGGGGAATCTGATAAATTGATTTTGGAATTAAGAGACCTTTTAGAGAAAGTCTGGACAGAGGTATTTTGGATAACTATAATGGTTGGAGTGGATTAAGTTGATCTTTGGATAGTATTGTTTAAGGTTAAAACATTTTTGAAGATTATTTTTGGAATATTATAATACTATAGTTTTAGGAAAAGGACAACCTGCAGGGTGGGGCATAACCCGTCGCGTCGGAGAAAGCTGCAGGAATTGAACCCACAATCATAGTGCGACAGGCCTTTATTTCCTACCACTAGCCTACAAGATGTCCCTGGTTATTACAAAATAATTTTACTAATCTAAATGGTATGTGTTAACATTTGAAACCTTATACAATTAGGATAAGTATAATATTTTTGAGTTCTATTATCTTTTTGAGTGAAAGATGAGTTGAAGGTTGAAACTCTAATTGTCAAGCATAAATATATATATACCTATCTCTTATTCAATGAATAAATAAATTCAAAAACTTTAGTAAAGGGATATTAAAACAAAAAAAATGTATTATCCTAACACCTTATGTCTTGTTGAACTGATGATATTTTAAATCAACATAAATTGAAGGCTTTGAGGCCCTCAATTTGACAGTTGATTGTAATTGATGACCACAATCACTCCCTACAAATATTTACGTTTTTCCTCCAATTATATGTCTCTAATTTCCACCAATGTTCTCCTTATAGAGATCATAATTTGGTGGTGACTTTCTTATTTCCATTTCCCTCTTATTAAGGCTAAATTTTATTAACCTTATTTCCGATGTGGGTTTTCCACAAAGGTATTTTCTATTTTCAACCTTTTATTTTCAAAGAAAAATTTCAAATTGCGAGGACGCAATTTATTGAAGGAGGGGAGAATGTAACACCCCGGGCTTCCACGATACACTTCTCATTCAATAATGCAATGGCTTGTATTGTACGCAACTTCGAGTTCTAAAACACCGCGACTAATCAAAGTAGTCGTTATGAATAGTAACAACCACTTTTTAAAATTATAGAAATTTTATATTTCAAAATGGACTTCATTTTTGTATTCGTAATATTGAAATTACCCTAAGTTGAATTTTTTGTAATTTTCTAAGAACTTCCAATTTTTTATGAATAGTGAAAAATACTTAAAAACAACTTTTTTAATCAAAAAAATTTATAGTGATAAATTATACTATTTAGTGGTTTTAAAGTATAATTAGAATATATTTTTACCATTTTATCCAATGGTGGTCATTATAATTAATTTAACATTGAAATTGGACATAAACAATTGCCAATCTTTTGATATAAATTGTTTCTTAAAAACATGCTATTTATTGTAACAGCGGGAATTAATTATAAAATTAATTAATGAAACTTATATGTTTGTAATTTTTTAAAATAGACATCATTTTTGAATTCGGAATATCATTTATAGCTTAGGGTGAAATTTTGGCATTGTTCTGAAAAACTTCAATTTTTGATGAATAGTGAAACCACTAAGTGGTAGTTAAATAACTGATTTTTCGTTTAAATGAAATATTACCACTTCTGTGATTTGATTTTCAAAAATCCGACATACATGGTTGTCATTAAGAAGTAAAATGTGGTTCGATGAGATTAAAATAATTTTTGGTGAATAGTACCTTTTAAGTTCTTAATCGCGATTAGAGGTAATTAGTGTAGTTTAAGGTACAGATAATGTTTTAATAATATGAGATGAGAATGACACTTGTCCTACTACTATTGGATGAGTCATGGACGACCAAGACAACCCATGGGTCAACTTGGGGACCCCATGGAGCCACTTTAGTTGGAAAATGACATTAATATATATTTATTTAATGTTAAAATTAAATTGACACAAACATGAGTTGTTTTACTAAAACAGTTTTTAAGTGGGGTTACACAAGTCCAAATTTTGATTATAAATATTCATTACAAAGCTAGAAAGATTTCCTACATCATAGTATTTTTTTATAATTTTTATACATTAAATAAATCAAATTATTTATGACATCATTATGATGCGGCGATGACCTCATTATTTAACGATTTAAATAAAATGAGAAGATAATGCAAAATCCAAGTCTTACACTTTTACAAAGCCTATTGGATGAAGATATTTCAAAACCTTATCACCTTATCCACGAATTATATAAGTGTGGGACCTTTAGAATCCGAAAATCATTGTATAATAATGTAACATTTCAATCTTTCCAAAAGAACCCCTCCTCTCCACTTATAAAAGGCCCCCACCTCTACCACCTCATTAACACTTTCAAGCCATTTGTCTCGGCCAAACTCTGCCCAAATACTCTCCCAACTTCCCCCTCTTACTCCTAGAAGCCTCACATTGGGCAGAACTCTTCCCAAGGAAGCCTTTGGCTCAAATCAAAAAGAGTTACCCGATTTTGAGGTAATGTCTTCTCTAATGTTGTTTTGTTTTGTTTTTCTTCTCCAGCCCCCTAAACTCTTTTTATTCATTTCTTTTGTAACAACACCAGTATCCTCAATATACTACGATGTTTTTATAAGAAGGATTCGAGCTAAACTTATACATACCTACATCTAATGGTTATAGAACATACGGTTTCTGTGGATGGCGAATTTCTGCCTCACGAAACGATGATTGTTCAACACTCATATAACACCTTCAAAGGTGGCCATTAAGATGTCACTATATTTATATATGATATATATATTATGTTTATGTTTTACTTATGATTCTTTATTTCTCATTTATGGCATACTTTATGATTTCCATTATGGGTAAAACGTGATAATTTCATTTTAGGAAGTGCGGACTACCGCCCCCTCAAAGTGATTTGAATCGTTAATGCCATATGTGGGATGTATAAAGGACGGAGTAAATGGTATTATACAGTATATTATACTGGAATTATATTATAAACTTATATCATTATGATTTTGTTCCATTAAATATGAAATAGAAATGAAAGTAGCGTTCATGCGTACGTACGGCTTACCGTCTCCATGAACGGTGCATTTCATTTCTTACCTCTAAATGTTACGTAATATTATAAATTAATGTATATACTGGATATATATGATATATATGACATCTAAATCATGAATATAATTCTGGATATAATGGATATTCTACCACATAAACAACTTGTAATTATAAGAAATTTATTGTTGACTCAAGTAACAAAGATCGACAAAACGACCGTTATTAACTTAAATAATTACATAATGTTCATAACATTGTAATAAGTGATATAAAAAGGATAATGAAATTGAAAATGGTTCTTAATAAGGTATATCTTAACTCAAGTTTATTATTCAGGAGGTTAAAGAACGGTTGAGTCAAGTCAGACACGAGGAAAGGGAATTTCATAACCCAACTTCCATTCTTTGGGTTAATCTCCTACTTTCAAATTATGTCATGATATTATTATGTTGTATATTGTATTTATACTTTCTTTATGTGTACATATAGTGAATACACATAATAGATATATTTTATTTAAAAATTCTCTTTTTAAGGGACTTCATCTCAATCTCCATTCATTGAGGCATATTTTGTTTTATACACAAATTTTCTTTTATACAGTGTATAAACTCCTTTGACTTTTACGTTTATTCAAAAGGAATCTTTTTTATACGAAGCGTTTTACTAAACGACAAAAAGGGAATGTTTTTATTTCCTTACTTATGCGGTGACAATGACTTCTCCGCCGCCGTGACCATTATTTGAGTTTCGGCTTCCTCTACAAGCCATCACTTTTTTTTAATGAAAAATAAATACAAAGTTTTAACTTTCTTTTATTTTGGTTTTGAAAATGGTTTTGAAATCATTTTTATTATATCAATGTGTTGTATTGATATCTTTTGATTGAAATGTGGAAATGTTATGTTTCCTTTATGCATGTTTTATGTGATACGATTATGTTATGATTTATGATATGTTTAAACCTATTCATATGAGGAATGCATTGGACTTAATAAGTGACGGGTGGAGCCCGCTATAGCTCCTCGATGCATCGGCAGGTCTCATGAGACAAACTAGTGTCTTGGCACGAGGCCTTGACAAAATCTTATTTGTGGTCTTGGCACGAGGCCTTGGCTACGTGGTTATGATAGTCTGGCATTATGCATTCCATCATTATGAAAGTGGTTATTGATATTGCATGTGATTATTCGACCAGTAGAATATCCATTTGAAGAAGTGAATGGCATTATCTCATTTTACTTTTGCCATATTATGTTGATGTTCAAGTTTAGAAGGCTTTTGTTTTAGTTATACATTGCCTTAAATGTTTATGTTTATTTATGAAAGCTTCCGCAATATTGATATCCTTACTGAGCATCTGAGCTCACCCCTTTCAATGTTTTAATATTTTCCAGGATGTGAAGAAGTATTTTATGAATGACCTGCATGGATAGTCAGAAGAGGATATGAGTGTGGACTATGGAGACTTTTTATTGTATTTTTTCACTTTATGATGTAATGTAATGTTTACGAATGTATCTAGTGTTTCCAAGGCTACTAAACTAATCGGTCTTTCGAGACTTGATCTTTTGTGATCATGCC
Source organism: Viscum album (assembly GCA_963277665.1). Taxonomy (NCBI): domain Eukaryota; kingdom Viridiplantae; phylum Streptophyta; class Magnoliopsida; order Santalales; family Viscaceae; genus Viscum; species Viscum album. Next base: position 1,937,481,108 of record OY728132.1, read on the forward strand.
AATGTTACGAAGTAATGCACTGACTCTGGGTAGCTGGGGTCGGGCGTTACATTTAAGGGTTTAGAGGTAAGAATATATACCCAAATAAGTCATATAGATAGTGGTTAGATTTATTTCATATGTTCAGTTGAGTTTTCATAAATAATGAATAACCATTATTTGATATCAATTTCATTCTCTACATCCCACATTGACTATTACTCTCTTATTTAATTCACACATTATAAATGTTTAGATAGTTAAGTTTAGTTTCATTCAAAATTTAGGGACAATGTAATAAATGAAAAACAATTTTACTATATCTTATATATTGGATACCTCATTAATCAATGGATTGATCCCACACTTCCAATATTATATGTTTTATTAGATAGTGTTATATTCAAAAAAAATAAAATTTATAAACATTGGTATCAAATCAAAAGTAATGATAATATCGATACCTATCATATACCAAACATGTACTACAGATGAAAAAATAATGTTTAATATATAAATATATATAAGAAGCTTTCTAACAAAAACAAAAGGAATCATGTATTACTTTTAATACACAGAACACATTTTTAAAACCACCAAAAAATATATATTTCAGAAATATAATTGCATATAATTTACCATGTTCCTTAAAAGGTGACCCAAATGTTAGTATACATTATAACATGGTTATCTATAACTTACATAACTAAAATAATTTTTATAAAATATAAAACAGAAAAAAAAATTTATATATGAAAATAGTTATATCCATATTCCCTTTAAAATTTGATGAGAAAATATAAAAAAACAAAGTGAAAAACAAATACATCCAAACAATTTATAATGAATAATTATAAAAATACCACACTAAGTAAATAGATGAGCTATTGACCCCTTTTACATTAGATCACTACTGAAATTATTCATTTATAAAAATCCATGTAACATATTTTGTGGCCCTTAAAATTTTATACATTCCTTACCATATTATGGTATCATATCATTAAAAAAATACATAACAATATTATCATGGATTTTATAATACCCATCCATCAACTGAAAACACATATGGAAACAACTTAAAAGTTAAAAAAATAGTTGAACCCATTTAATAAGGTATATATAAATAAAAAGATACTTCAAAAGGTAGTAATATAATTTTTAATTGCATTGAAAATGTTTTGTACTGAGTTAATATCATTCTAGTTTAAACCCATTGTTTTAATATATATGAAAACATGTTGACATAGTACTTCCTTTTAAAATAAAATACTAAATTTATATTCATTAAAATATTAAAATCATTACCCATACTTTAAACAATTTAAATACCCAATCTATATTTTTATCATCACACTATAGTTCTTATTAGAAAACTCAGTCATTCATTACTCAAAATCCAATGATTTTTAGAGAAACAATTGTAAAATATTTTCTTGTACACATTTTTTAAAAAAACTTAAATAGATATATCCCTTAATTAATCAATGATATAATTATATAAATAATCTATTATATATGACATTCATATATAACGGATTCATTTTAATAAATATTAAATATTTTATTTATCGCACTATAATTAAATAATAACACAACAATGTCTGTTATAAAAAGATAATCTTTACAAAATCATTTTATTCTATCTAAAACAATTAAAACCCAAATATTGATTGAAAACATCACATGGTTTTCATGTTAGTGATTTGAAATCCTTATATGATAAATCAATAAATAAAAAACATATATTTTTATACGAACAAATTATCTTCCTGGTTTGAGAAATCTTGTGGATACTATATATTTCCTATTAGAACACCATGTTGATGTTGAATAGTTTTAATATGTACTCATTAATCCTTGAACCCCAATAGGGTGAATCTCAAAATATTGTTATCTTTCATTTATAAATTATAAATTTTTGTAAAAAAAATAATTACTAAAATCAAAAAATTCAGATTATCTTTAAGGACCTAACATTAAAAATAACTAATTATAGTGAATTTCAACTATAGTTTTTTTTATTTTAATCCAAATGATATTTTAGGTCCATAGTTTTAGAGAATTTGGAAAAAGTCTTACATTGTAAACCCATACATTACAAGTTGATACTTATAAATAGAAACCATTTTTTCTATCAATGGAAACCCTTATCAAATAAAACATGGTTTCTTCTCTTGTCACATATTCAATACTTTTATTATGAAACCTTCATAGTCTGTACCAATATTTAAGGCCTGTGAAGCAATTATAAATGATATGATTATAAAAATTTCATTAAGTTGCATAAATAAATAAATCCATTTGTCTAGTGAGAACCCATAAAACATTTCCTTTAAAAAATATACCTTTTTACCAAAAAAAAAAGATCATCATTTCAAAAAGATAATTATCTAACCTTTTTTAATATCAACGATTATCAAGAAAAATCATATGATAGAATATAATATATATAAGTCAGTAAATTGAAACATATTTATGCTATAATTAAATAATCATATGGTCTACTTCCAAATATTTAACTATTACCAAGGGAATAGCCATACGACCGACTTCCATACATGTCAGTCTTACAAATTGAATTGTCATATGGACGACTTTCATACACAATAAATTAGAGGTTATAACATTACCACCCATCCTTGGATTATCATAGAATAAAAAATTCATTGGTTTTCACATAACCACTCATAAAATTTTCAATTACCATAATATTATTATAACACAATAAATACTAAAATTTTCAATATTTCTCTCATAAATTTTTATTTTCAATGACAAGAATTTATTTGAAGGAAATGAAATAATCAAACAATTTTATGTAAAAAAACACCCAATAAAATTAATAAGGGTTTTATTTATATTTTTAAAATCATTAAATTTTTTATGGGAATCAAAATATAAAATTATGGTCATGGCAGTGTATAATTTCTTGTCGTCATACATGATAAAAAAACAATCTATTTTTCATTCCTCAAAATGTTCAGTATAAACACAAAAAAAAGATAAGTTTTTTAAAACCATTGAGTGAAACTAAAAAAAATACAAAATATGTTCTTTATAATAATTTTATATCCATATAAATTAATATTTAAAATAATATCAATAATATTGACATGGAGAAAAATATTTGATAATTAAATTTTTTATAATTTAAGGTGTATAATAAAACTTTGATCATTTAAATATAAATTTCAATGAAATAATACAATTAACAAAACTTTTAATAAAATTTATATATATAAAATATGGATATTAAATTTAATATTACCCATATATACACCCTATTATATAATAAACCAGCATATCATCACGAAATGCCTTAATGAAAGGAGATTGAGACGAAATCCCTTACATTGAGTCTAACTCGTCAGTTATAATATTTATCATCCCGAATAATAAACATAGGATAATTTTTTACATTCTTTTGAACATTTTTATATTTTATTATTTATTTTATATAACTTATTTTCATGTAATAAAATTTACTTAATTATTTAAGTTAATGTTGAATATTTTGATGATATCTGATACTTGAGTCCAAAATGAATTTTTTATGATGTCAATAGTCAAAGTGGTAATAAATAAATCATCTCTATGATAATTTTCATGAAAAAATTATAAATTTTATATATCAATTATACTTCTAAATAAAACCATTTATTTATGGTTATAAAAAATGAATAATGTTATAATCCTAGTGACGGTAGCTCATACGTACGTGTGAGTAACGTTTCATTTTTCATTGATCATTATGGAAAAAAGTAATTGTAATTTTTTCTTTCTAGAATAATAGTAATTTCATTAAAATCATATTAATCTTTTAAACCTACTTTTATATATCCCACTAGTGAAGTGGTGAATAAAAATGAATCACATCATTTCATGGAGGTGATAGTTCACTTCTACACATGAATGACGTTATCATTTTTATGTGCATGAAAAGTAATAAATTAATTGACATATTATTATATTATTATAATAAATATTTCATTAATATCATATATAAGTATTAATTATACCATTATAACCAGTCATGAGAGATAGTAAATAAAAACTAACTATGTCTATTCATAAGGCGGTAGTTTTTTCTACACAGAAACGAAAAGTTCAATTCCCATTTGATGAAATTGGAGATGGATTTAGGCTATTATATTAACAAAGTAACAATTCATTGTATTTTGGATTCTTTATTTATTACTTCATCATGGTTTAAGAATATTTTATAGAAATGGAAGAATAAATAAAATTGAAATACTTTAGTAAAAATGATACCATTTATTTTTATAATCTCCTTTGATTGACACTTTAACACCTCTAACTAAGGTTTTTAGACTCCAATAAGTACTCAAAAATGTGAGGAGAGATTATAATAAGGTATTTAGTCATATATTTTCCTATCTAAAATGGGTTATCTGTGTGAATAAAATATAAGAATGGGTGACCTTTTATAGCGGAGGAGAGAGACACTCTTGGAATTCATCAAATTATTAAAATAATCTAAACACATTTTCTATATAAAATGGGTAAAAAGTGAACTACTTCGAATCTGGTATGGTAATGGGTCGAAATTAGATCATCTAATAAATTTTATACAAGTTTTTTATCTTTTTTAATCATTATCTTCTCATTCTAACCCCTTTTAACACTTTCCATTTTATCAAGTAATTTATAATTTAAGGGTTACTATAATTACCATAACAATCCAAACGGCCAATAAAAGAGTCATTTATTACATTATAAAATCTATAAAAACTAATTTTCTAAATCTTGTATCTTTATAACTTTTAAATCATTTAATAAAATATTTTATATTTTAAAATACCATTAGTGTCAATTTTGACAATATGTATTTATTGAATTTTTAGAAATATTATAATATCGTTATATCATCAAAAGAAATCATATAAATCATCCATTAAATGTCAAATTCTTCTATAATGATATTGTATGGAATAAACTAATTCATATAATAATGACACTAATATTTTTAATATCATTTATTTAATTCTTCCATTAATGAAGATATTACTACATCATCGTTATATCACAAGTTAATTTAATAATTTAATTACTAAATTTATAAATAATCTATTATGTTTTAGGTAATAATTTTATATTTCTAAATACTATTCATAGTCGAATATATCACATATATAACCCCATATTAATATTTTTATAGTTATGAGAGACATGGTTGTTACATCTTTGTCCTTTGAATAAAATATTATAATTGTCATAATCATACAAAAGTGGATTCCAATTACCATAACATCATCACAAGGATTTTATTGGTAAAAAATAACTCATCCAATAAAAGTTTTACATTTTTTATTGTAGTCTCATAATATTTATATTATTATTTTTTCCTTTAATTACCTGATTTATCCTTAACCATGGTAATAAAAATTATTTCAAAAGTTACTATTCATAATGTCCAAAAATAAAAGAGACCAATTTAAATAATTTTTAACATATAATAACAAATGAATCTATTTTTAAAAATTCAAAACATATAATTGGAAGAACTAAATTAAAAATTAATCCTTTTGATGGATTTAGGAAACAAGTTTCTTAAGTTAAAACATTCAAAACATTGTCACGTTTTTATGTCCAATTGCATTGTGAATTTTATTCCAATGACCTAAATTGGATTAAATTATAAAAAAAATTAATTAACAATACTATAGAACCAATTAAAATTATAATCTAACATTATAAATAAATTAGATGAAAAATTAGTTTTTAATTAAAATGTAGAATTTTCACTATTCATTAAGAACAAATCTTTTTAGAAAAATACCAAAAAAATCTACAAATATAAATTTTATACTCTTATTTAAAATAATAATATTATTTTTTCAAATATAAATTATAAAATTTTCAAAAATTATATTTAAAATCGGTTCACAATAAAAATATGGAAAAATAACATTTTTGAGAAATACTTCTTTTATGTGTAAAATGGGATTTGTGTTTATATAATGTCAGAAAAAAATAATATGAATTTTAAAAAAATTATTGAATTTATTTTTTAATAATATAATCCAAAAATATTGGTTTGATTATTTTATAAACACAATTTTTTTCATTTAATTATTTTTTTCATTAGAACCAATCCATTATAATCAATTAGTTATTATTTTAATTTTCAAACCAATGAATCATGTGGAAATCCATTTTAATATTTAATTAATACCATTCATTTCCTCCATTATAATGGTTAAGCGATAACTACAATAATAATATTTTGTTCTTTAATTAAGCTTAATGTGGCGTATCATGTACGCTATCAAACATAGTGTTTCATTTTAAAATATCTTGATGTTACATCCCCCCATTAATAAGTTTAATCCTATTCATTTGAACATTAGATCAAATTCAAGGGGTTTAAATTTTCCAAATACCTTGGTTGAAATCCCTCATCTGAAAAGGAATTAATATAACTTCCACTTTAAAATATGGAAACGGAAGTTTAAATGTCACACAAGATAACACATAATATATTTCTTTATAGGAAAACATGGACATTGAAGAGAAAAATAACCATCATGTTATTATTTAGAGTGATATGAAACGTTTTTATGATTAATTTAATAATCACAAAATAATAAATTTTTTATGGGTTAAACGTTCATTGATTTTTTAGTAAGAAAATTAAAAGGAAATGATTTTGTTTTAAGATCATTTTCATAGAGTTGAGGAATTATTTTACTACATAGAATAATAATATAAGTATGTATACTTACATTATATATAGGGTTTCACCCATTAATCAAATTCCAACAAAAACACATCTTTTTCTACAAATGGAAAGTATTCAAGATAATTTTCAGACCTATATCACTATAATAAACTTCTAGATAATCGCACAATGCACGAAATATTGAAAATTTATTTCCCTTATCATGAAACATTAACCAAAACCAAAATATTTAGGATAAGATAATATAATTCCCAAAAAAATAATAACGAATTTTATGATCAAAAAATACTTTTTATCTCCAAAATTGAATAGTAATTCCCAATTTCAACAAAGACTGTTAAATAAATAGTTGTCCTTTACATTCATAAAAATAATAATAAATAATATTGATTCCCAAATTCAAGAAGGATTTGATCACTTATTACTTTTAAGATAAAATATATGGAATTATCACCAAATATCATCAATTTATATTGAAGTCTCATACCATAAAGTAATAACCCCATAATCTTCAAGATATGCTAACCATTTCTATAAATAACCATAGTCGCTATAATCCCATAATAAAATCATATAATCTTCAAAAATATAATTTAACCTTTACTTATGAATCAAAATCACATTGTATTCAATTTACCTGGATCATAGAGGGTTCTTAAAATATTAAACATCATCCGAAATAACATTCATCACTTAATCCCCCAAACAATTTTTACAATATGAAAGAAATTTTGTTCCCAAATTCAAATTGTTCTTATTCCATTAAATATTATATACGAAAATATAATTTCATACTAAACTCAGAGTTCACACAGGCCAGTGGTAGGAGACGTACCCTTATCACCCTTAGATTGTGGGTTCAATTCTCATGGAATTATTGGACGGGACGGGTTTTCACCCATCATATAGGTTTTCCTTTTTATAAAACTATATAATTCATATAACACTCAAGTAATATGATAAAGTCCTTAAAAAATATGATAAATTCCTAAAAAATATCTATAAAATGTTTCAACCTCAATGATTATCAAGTAACTTTTATTTTTCATCACAAAACATAATAACCATTAATTTCCTCAAAAATAAATGTCTCCAAAAATACCATTAGTAGCACTAAAATTTAATAACTAAATGAAAAAAAAGGAGTTTGTAAAAATTTAAGCATATCCATTAACTAAAAATTATAAACTCATGATGATAACTATTTCTCTTAAGAAAAACATCCAGATATTTAATGTTTTAAGAACCCTGCTATGATTCCAACTGTAAGGACCGATCCATAAAACTAAATTATTCTAGTGATTTTTGACTTGAATTTATTTTATTTTATTTAAAAATATATTTTAGGTAAAGATTTTTTGTGAATTTTGAAAAGATATTAAATAGAAAACCCATAAATTATATATTGATACTTATACAGAGTATCTATTTTTTCACCAAAGGAAACCCTTTTAAAATAAAACATATTTTCTTATCTTGTGACATCTTCAATAATTTAATTTTGACACCTTTTTTCCTTACCAATAATTAAGCCCTGTGAAAAAAATTTTAAAACATGGGATGAGGAAAAAACCTATGTAAGATACATAGTGAAATAGAACCATCAGTCCAATAAGAGCCCATAAAACATTTCATTAAAAAATATATTTTTTAACCAGAAAAAGATATCACTATTTCAATGAGATAATTATAATTCCTTTTGAATATTCATAATATTAATAAATACTCATATGAGAACATATAATATATAATTAGGTATCATTGTATATATTTACACTAAAATTGAATAACCATACGGTCAACTTCCACATATATTACTATTAGAAATTGAATAGCCATATGGATGACTTCCTTCCATGTCACTCATACAAATTGAATAGCTATATGGCTGACTTCCATACCCAATGAATTGAAGGTTATAACATAACCACTATTACATGATTTATCGTACAACCAACCATCATTTTATTATAACATAACCACTAGTAAAATTCCATGTACTATTACATAATCATAACATATAAAAGGCCACAAATTTCAACATTTCTCTCATAAAATTTCATTTGAAATCACAAGAAATCATCTCAAGGTATTATAATATTCTATCAATTTAAATATAAATTTTCAGTAACAAAATTCCCAGAAAATGGAATATGGGGTTTCATTACATTTTAAAAAAAAATTAAGGATTATAGAGGAAGTAAATTATCAAATAATGGTCCCTGAGGGGGATAAGGTGTTGTCACCGTATACATTAAAAAATATCTTTTCTGTCAATTATCAAAACTATACTTATAAAAAACATAAAAAGATTCTTTTTTGAAATCCTTTGAATGGAATTAAATATTGACAAACAATTTCCCTTATAATACTTTTATATCCATATAAAAAAATATGTATAATAATATCAAGAATATTTACATGGATAAAAATATTTTATAATTACATCATTAAACATTCATGTTGTACATTACCATATTGAACATTTAAATATTAATCTATATGAAAGAATAAATTTAACAATTATTTAAATAATATTTATTTTGATAAAATATGAATATGAAATGTCATAGTATCTATATATATATCTTATAAAATAAAAAAGGTTCACGTCATCAAGAAATATTTCAATGAATGAAGATTGAGACGAATTCCCTTAGCTTAAGTCTGAATTGTAACGTACAATATTTATCATCCCAATTAATAAACATAGGTTAATTATTTAAATTATTAAAAAACATTTTAGTTTTTATTATTTCCTTTACATCACTTATTATTATGTTATAAAAATTACTTAATTTTTTTATGCTCATGTTAAATGTTTTCATGATATTTGATACTTGAGTCTAAAATTAATTTTGTATGATGTAAATAGTCAAAGTGGTCATAAATAAATAATATATATAATAATATTAATGAAAGAATAATAACGTATACACATCAATTAAAATTTTATATCAAACCATTTATTTTTTTTATGAAAAATGAAAAACATTATAATCATTGAGATAATAGGTCATGCATACGAATGAGTGATGTTTCCACTTTTCATTGATCATTGTGGAAAGTAGGTAATTATAATTTTGTCATTAAAGAATGATCACAATATAATTAAAATAATTTTAATCATTTAACATACATTTATATATCATAAAAGAGATGTTTTCAAGAAAAATGAAGCACATCGTTTCTTAGATGTGATGGTTTACACGTATACACGAACGATGTTATCATTTTTTTGCATGAAAAGTAATAACGTAATTGATATATTATTATTTTTTAATGATATTTATGTCATTAAAATCACATATTAACATTAATTACATCCTTATAACGATTTTTGATAGATAATAATGGAAAATGAACAATATCGGTTTGGGAGGTAGTAGTTTGTCGTACAGAAAAATGAAAAGTTCATTTCTCATTTGATGAAATTGGATATGGATTTAGGAAATTATTTTAAAATCATAATTTCTATGTATATTTAGGATACTATAGATATTATTTCATCATGGTTTAAGGGTGTTTTAATGATGGAAAAGAAGAAATAAAATAGAAACACTTCATTAAAAATGATATATTTCTATTTCATGATCACAATCGATTGACACCTTCAAACCACTGTGGTGGGTGTTATGACTAAACTAATCCCTCAGGAATGTGTGGATGGATTATATGAAGTTATTTTTGTAGACATTGGCTGAACATAAATGTTTTTATGTGTGATGAATAGAGGCGAATGGGTTTTCGTTTATAGGAGTGGAGAGGGGCACTCTTGGAATTCTTAAAAATATTAATTTAATATAAATTAATTTTCTATTAAATGTGGATCACAAATTTAGTTATTTTTAATCTATTATAATTATGGGTCGAAATATAGTCATAAAATAAAATTATACATGTTTTGAATAATTTTTAATCCTTATTTTTTTGTTTTATCCCTCTTTAAATCCTACAATTTTATCAAGTAATTTACACTTTAAGGGTTAATATAATTACCATAACAAGAAAAACAAAAAATAAAAGTGTCATTTATGAAATTATATGACTTTTCCCAATTAGGTTTATAATTCTAAGAATTTTTATAAATTTTATGTCATTTAATAAAATATTTTATATTTTAAAATACCATTGGTGTCAATTTTGACACTATTCAATTATTAACCATTCAAAAATATCATAAAAATATTATATCTTCGAAAAAAACAATTAAATCATCCCTAACATGTCAAATTCGTCCTTAAAATTCATTTATGGTATTAATTAAGTCAAAAAATATTTATTTTAGTATTTATAATAACATTTTGTATTCCTCCTTTAATGATGAAATTATGGCATCATCGTTGTGTCACACATTAATTTAATAATTAATTTCCTATAATTATAAATAAACAAACATGATGAGTTAATCCTTTATATTTATTAATATTAGTTATAGTTGAATATTTCACATAAACAACCCTGTATAAAAATAGTTATAGTTATGTGAGCAACGATTATGACATATTTATCCTTTAAATAAAATGTTATAAGTTTCATAATCATGCCCAAGTGGTGTCAAAATTCCATAACATATATCTAGGTACTATCTTAGTCTAAAATAACTCATAAATAATATTAGGACACGCTTTATTGTATTTTTATAATATTTTTAATACTATTTTAACTTTTAATTACCTGATTTTCCCTTAATACTGGTAATAAAAAAATTTATGAAAGTTACTATATATAATAACAAAAAATAAAAGACAAATAATTGCATAATTTTTACCATTTTGATTCTAAATTTGTAACTTATTTTTTTCAAAATTCAAAACATATAATTATCTGAAATTAATTTAAAATTAATCATGTTGATGGATTGAGGAAACGAGTTTTTAAAGTAAAAAACATTTAGAAGTCTACCAAATTTTTATATCCAATTTCAAGGTGATTTTGATTTCAATTATCTAAATTGAATTAAATTATAAAAACAGAATACAATTAAACTTTAAAAAAAATTCAAATGATATTCTAAAATATAAATAATGAAGATGAAAATTCAGATTTGAATTAAGATGCAATATTTTTCACTATTCATTGAAAATGAATCTTATCAAAAATAATAATAATAATTCAACCAGAGTAAATTTTTATTCTCTACATAAGAATTAGAATTTTATTTTTTGAAATATAACTTATAAATTCCTCAAAAACAATATTTGAAAACGGTTCTCCAACAAAATACAGAAAAACATAAATTTTTTGAAATACTTCTTTCATATATAAAATTGGATTTTTTATTATATAATGTCTAAGAACACATTTGATGTGTTTTATAATTTATATTCAATTTATATTGTATTAATATTATCCAAAAGATTGATTTTGTTTCTTATAAAAACAATTATTCACATTGAAATAGTTTTTCATAAAAAAGCATCATTTATATTCAATTGGTTTTTATTTTCATTTGATAACCAATGAATGATGTAAAAACCCAATTTCATAATTTATTTAATATCATTCATTCCAGCTATTATAATGGCTATGTGATAACTACAATAATAATATTTAGTTTTTCTATTTTTCTCAAAGTGGTGTGTCATGTACGCTATTAAACATAGTGTTTCCTTTTAAAAAATCGGGATGTTACATACTATTTCTTGATATCCATTGGTAATTCAAGTTTTTTTTAATAATTAGTGATAGATAATTTACTTGTGAACTATATATTTTATTTTTATAGGTCAATATCCTATCTTGTATATATTTCAAAATAAGATAAATCCAAAATTGGCTCTAATACAATTTCAAAAGAAACAAACCTAGGCTACCCACTCTTATTACTCTAGTTAGCACACCAAAATGATTGATTCACGTTTTTGATCATCACATGGTAGAATTAATTTATTTTTGGCATAAAATTTTCATTTTTGGTATAATTTATTTTTTTTATGTATGTTTTAAGAAAAACCTCACCAATATCGATACACCACGAGGATATTTCATATGAATAAAAATCATAAAAATTAATGAAATAGTTTAAAAATATAGAAAAGAGTTGAATACATTGATAATAATTCATGCAACCTATTATTTTATGGAACAAATGTAGTGAATATTACAAATATAATCAAAATTAATAAACAAATTATAAATTTAATAAAACATTTCCCTTGTGTAAAATTAAAAGAAACAATAGATCTAAAATGGATTGATACATGATGTACATAAAAATAAATACCAATGTGAAAAAACCATATCATGATGATAGATATTCACATTACACATAGAAAACAACTTTTATTCATAAAAACAATAATTATTGCTAAATATTATCCTCTATAGTAAGTGATTTTGAGTTTCCACCTATATGAGATGAAAAAAGGACTTATATTCCCCTAAGAGAATATGTAGGGTGTGAGAAAATATTCTTTTATGTATGAAAACAAGTAATGAAGACATAATATTACCTATTTATTAAACCATTATTTGAAAGTTTGAAATAAGAATAATAAATTTTCATTTTTATATTTTTAATAAAACAAAATGATTATGATAGCACTTAAGGTAATTTGAAATAAACATGGTTCCCATATCTAATAATGTTACAATAAAATCTAATTTCTTTAAAGGATTCTATTTATCATAAAATAATCAAGGGTACATCACTAATTAAGAATTATTTTAAATGTAGATATGTTTTTCATGATAAAAACTACCATAAATTTTGATGTTCGTTAGGGGAATCTAAGGATAAACATAAACAATTATCCATTTTAAAATTAGATGAAAAGTTAAGGACATTATTTTAATTACCTTATTAACTATTAATTTAAAAAACTTAAATTTTATAGGTGTAACATTAGTGGATTTCATTAATTAATTTTTTTGAATGTAATTCACTTAAAAATAATTATTATCATTTTGAAGTAATGTTTTCATGAAATAATACAAAAATACCCTTAAATTTATACACATATGAAATAAATAAGAATAATGATTAAAAAATGATAATAGTACAAACTAAATAATGTAATTAAATCCATCATTTCGTCTACTAATTTCAATTCTATTCAATTGGAACAAATGTTATTTGATTGGAATTTAGCTAAACTATAAATTAATAATTAAAAATATAAGAGAAATATATATATTTTTATTGTCAGTAAAATTACCATAAAATTAAACTATATAAAACTATTATGAAACACCAAGGATAATTATAGAGTATCTCATAAAAATTGGATCAATTTAATTGTAATTTAGGATGCTCTCTTACTACTTTAACATTCATTTACACTTCCTATCCAAATCAAGGGTAAATCACCTCTAAGGAGAGTAAAGATCTATATAGGGGGCCTAGAGTGAGAAGAATCTTATAAAATTGGAGTAATAATACTTATATTTACCACTTATCAACACATGGGATCCAATGACATGAAAATAGAGTCAATCCAAACAAAAAAATATATATTCAAATATAATGAAATTACCCATCCATTATTAGATCAGCATCACCTCCAAAAACAATTTCAAGAATAAGGCTTTTTTAAGTAACATAAATGATATGTTAATAATAAAAATACTCTATATAAATTATGAATTCAAAACATAATTTAATTTATGGGAGAATTGTCCATTTTTAACAAAAACTACTCAAGGTATTCCACTTTTGTTGTTTATGATAAATTTAATATAAAATATTTTCTATAATATTCGTAAAAAATTTCAACCCATAATTAAATATAAAAAAATAGAGAATCAACTTTTGCAAACATAATAAAAAAATATTAAAAATTCATTTAGAGAGTTAATAATTTTATTATAGAATAAATATACTCTAATGTCATTAATTTAGTTCTTAACTCATGACAAATATTAATAAAAACATTATATAAATTAATTTTAAATCAAAAAAAAATTACTCCGTGAAAGAACAATTTATTATTTTAAATGAAATCATGGTTTTCATTTTGGTAAACAAATTATTTTTTCTATACTTATGAAATTCAGATGTCATACAAGAATTTTGGAAATCAAGTTTAGAATCAAACTAAAATTTTAGGGAATTCAATAGAAAATAAATATTAATAACTTAAACAATTATTACTATATATATTTAATTTCATGTCATGGGATTTAAAATCCAAGATCCATTGGTTCTATAATAAAAAAATACATGAATTACATTATAAGATTTTTACAAATGATTTGAAGATTTATTCAATCAAAAAGAATAAATACAATATTTATGTGAATATTTTAGATGATAAAAATGAGAACCCCACCCCCCAAAAAAGTTTCCCAAATGAAAACCTAGTTTTCCTTAGACATTTTAGGTAAATAAAAAGGATACAGAATGAGGGATAATAAGGGAGGTGTGTTTTTTTATGATCATACCCTAAGGTAAATATCACTAAATAGTTACTAAAAATTATATAAGTACCTATCCTTAAAAATTAAGTAATCTAATGACTTATCTAAGAAATAAATCCTCTTAAATACTGATGATATATTTTGGTTTATAGTTTAATATAATTAGCTCATTACTCTTATATAAAAAATCATACAATACTTGTTGGAAAGATCCTCATAAAATTCATTTTTTTAATACAAATTTTCTAAAAAGAAACATGTTTTATATTCATGGAAAATCATTTTGATTTTCAATTTTAATTATTATTTTTCATTACATTATATTAAAACAAATGAATAAAATTTTTAAACATTGGATCAGAAAAATATCAATAAGTGACATAAAAATAATTTAATAAATTACACTTTTTTGAAACTATAATATCGAAAGAAGAGTTTTCCATTAACAAAATTTACTTTTATCTCAAATGATCATTTACCAATATATGAAAATATAATTTATAAACAATCTTTTTTTGAAAAAATATTTTATGAAATCATAATGTAAAAACTCATAATCATTAGGGTCTATTTGAAAACAAGACAATATTTATGAAAACATTTTATTAAAAACTTTTATTTTACCATAAAAGGGTAAAATCCTTGATTGTAAAAATACCATTATTGTACAAATTAAAATAAAAAAATTTTAAGGAAAATTGAACATCATTAAATGATAATTCATATAGTTTACTTGTGATATCATCTTCATACATCCCTTTCAGAAACCCTTAAAATTTGAATAACCATACGATCGACATCCAACATAATTTTCTAGGGAACATAAACATTACCTAATGAATTGGAAAACTATAACGGGATCACCCAAAATCCTATAAATTAAATAATAAATTAAAATAATAAAAATCATAAAATAATCATATTATAACCATAATTAAAACAATTTTTTATACTGAAATATCCTATTTCTATAAAATGAAAATTTCAAAATGAAAACACTGATAAAAATGGTGTATTATTGTTTTAATTTTAATAAAATATGGGAAATTATAAAGGAAGAAAAAATAGTTAGGGAAGTAAGAAAGGTTATGTATTAAGTTAAAATAGAAAATTATTTTTTATTTTTGTAAATAATCTCAAAACATTGCTTATAAAATACGTAAAAATAATCTATTTCAAAACTTTTGAAAAAATGTTAAATATTGCATAAAATTTATTTTCTAATTAATTTATGTTCATATAAATACAATTAAAAATTATTTATAATAATATGTCTACGGAAGAGAAATATTTAAAAACTAAATAATTAAAATTTTTAAAATGAAGTCTTTAAAGTAAAGTATTCCTTACCATGAGTCTCACTCATCATGTTCATTCATTATACTCTAGAAAAATAAAAATAATACAATTATTTAGTTTCTTATGATCATTTTTCAAGTTCACTCCTCATTTTATTTTATATATTACAATTTTATATTAAATTACTTAATCATTTATCTTTATGTTAGATGCTTTGGAGATATTTGGCTCATATATCTAAAATGACATAGGTAACTTGACAATGTTCAATGTGGCCATTATTCTATCACTTAAAAAATTATAATCATTATATAATTATAATTTTATATATTATTTATATATTTAAAAAAACTATGAAATATTTTTAAGAAAAATGAACAATATTATAATCACGGAGATGGTAAGTCACAGGTATGCATGAGCAACATTTCCATCTTTCAACGATCATTTTGGAAATATGGAGAGTATTATTATTTCTTTCCATAATGATAATTATAAAATAAATAAACTATTTTTTCATTAAACACACTTATCTATATCATCAATTTTATTTTGTTAATCAATATTAATTATGTCGTTTCATGGAGGTGGTAATACAAACATATTCACAAAAATGTTATAATTTTTAAATGGATGGAACTGTGAAAAATATGTGATATATTGAATTTAAATAATGATAAATAATTCATTAATATCATTTATCTGTATTATATCCATCATTGTAAAATATTTCTCTGATACGTTGATGGAAAACTAATTACATCAGTTCGTGAGGAAGCAATCTACCAAACAAACTAATGATGTTTCTAATTTCTATTTAATGGAAATGGATATTGATGTATGTTATTTAATTATCATAATAAAATAAATGAATATTGAAGATAATTATTTCTCTATTTCATCATTTTTGAATAAGGTTTAATGGAGTTATATCAATAAATAAAATTAAAATTATTAGTTAATACTTATACCTCTTCTTGAGACAAGTTATTAATGTTTACACTAAAATATTCCCAAGGATATTTTTATTTATAAAATCAAGTCATAAAAGGCCTTGGGCGGTATTTATGTGATTTATTATTGTATTTATTCGCTGATCCTATAAAAATTAAGTGTGAAGAACATATGAGAGATGTGTCGTTTTATAAGAGAGGGGAGGGCATTCTTGGAATTTTTTAAAGTATTCTATTAATATAAATAACCTATCTGGTTAAAATGAAAATGAATTTATATTATTTTAATATAATATTATTTTGGGTTGAAATAATCTTATTCAATAAAAATATCACTATTTTTGTTAATTTTCTCAACCTTATCTTTGTGTTTTAACCCATTTAAAACATTTCGATATTTACCAT
The DNA here is from genome assembly GCA_963277665.1 of Viscum album. Taxonomy (NCBI): domain Eukaryota; kingdom Viridiplantae; phylum Streptophyta; class Magnoliopsida; order Santalales; family Viscaceae; genus Viscum; species Viscum album. Next base: position 1,937,498,811 of record OY728132.1, read on the forward strand.
GAATATAATGTTTTTTCCCGTAAGAGGGTAGGATTGATTATATAAAAGAAAAATTTCCCCATATATTAACTATTTTGTATATTCTACACCACGTATGAAAAACATTGATGATGAAAGAATTTTTAAGAATTATAAATAATTTAACAAATTTATTATTTATAATAAAAAATCATTAATTTCATTTTATAAACTATTCATTTTCATTAACTTTGAAAACAGAATAAAAATAATGGAATTCAAAACTAATACATTAAAAAATATTAAATTTATTAAATTTACATATAAGAATCATGTTATATCTCAACATAGACACACATTATAACATTTAGTGTTTTAACAATCCTTTAATAGATTTTTCTACTACTTGAACAAGTATTGTGGCAGCATTTCTAAGTATTTAGGGTAAATATTTCTTCACTAGAATTTATAATTAAGTTAATGTGGTAAAAATTAATTTATATTTAAAATAACTCTTTATAAAAATAATAATTTTCTTCAATCCCAATCAGAGAATATTATATATATTAAAATAATGAAAGTGGTATTTTTATCTATATCTTTTACGTAAATAATATAAAAATAAAAATTCATTATTATTGGAAAAAAATATAATAATTTATATGTTTTGGTAATAATGGAAAAGATAGGATCATATAGTAAATTAACTTCTTGTTTTAGTTTTTATCATATTATTTTAATCCTTATTTACCTAATTTAACATTATTGAGGTGAATAAAATTATTAAGGTTATTATTTCTGATGTAAATGAAATAAAAGAAACCTATTTAGAAAATTTGGAACTTCTTATTCAAAATAATGAATATTTTTTTTTGGATTATATTTTTAGAAGTGGTAGAAATAATTTTTGATTAAAGTGAAAAACCTCACGAATAAAAGTTTTTTAAAGAAATTGCAATATAAGTATATTTTATTAAATAAAAATAAACAATAAAAATGATTACATAAAAATAACTCGATTAATAAATTTATAATATAAATACATTTTCTTTAAAATAATTTTATCCATAATGGATCTTCTAATATGATGGAATAAAAAAATATTGTTTTTAATAAAAATTAGTAATTTTCAGTATTCATTAGAAAATTCAACTTTTCTAAAAAATCCCAAAAACTCAATCTAAGATAACTTTTACATAAATATATCTGAAATTATTTCCTTTTTATCGATTTAAATTACTAAATTGTCATGAAATATATAATAATAGAAAACATGTTTCAATAAAATGTATTTTTTCGAGAGTTAAATGACATGACTAAAAATAGCGTCCTTTTTTCAAAGAATCCATCAATAAATTTTTATTTATTTGTAGCTTTATATATATTTAATTATTTGGTTAATTATATTCATACATTCCAATTAAATTTCTATGTTAAAAAGATCACTTTTAAAAAAAAATGATCCGCTTAAGCTCAGTGTTGGGTGTCTTATATGAAATTAAATATAATGTTTATCTTCTAAAATCAATGGGTGTTTCATTCCCACCCCCCCATAAATTAATTAATATATTCCTAAAAAATATAACTTGAAATCAGGAATCAAAGGCTTGACACTTGAAAATAAATATCATGAAATATAACATCATAAATATTGTTAATAAAAAATCTTGTTAAGAGCGAAATAAAAGTGTGAAGTTCATTAAGAATAACACATACTAGTCTTAAAAATAAGATAACATTACTTGGAATTTAAATAATGTAAATATTGGAGAAATTAATTTTCATATAATGATAGATAGTGATGCAGATCATGGAACACCCCAAAATTCAAACAAAATTGACATTGTATTTGATAACTTGTATGACACACAACGATGGGCATATAAGGTAATATATAAAATGAGACCTCAATATATATACATTTTTTAAATAAATTTAATCTAGATAATATATTTAATTAAATATACCATTGTGTCAGATTCTGAAACATAAAACAATGAGTTTCTCCAATTTCTTGCGTTATACGCAAGGTAGTGTTCTATAGAAAAACAATATATTATTTTAAATAAATTTTATTACATAGTTATTAACCTAGAATATATTAAAATTATCAACAAACATATTACAATAAATTTCTTACAATAAATCTCCAATAATATATTTATTACTAATAATATAAGAATCACTTATACGAAATAAATTTATTTTTGAAAAACTATATTTTTCTAAAACAAGGATTAGTTGTTCTATTGTACATAGTTTAAAATTATTCCTTAAATCACATAGAAAATTAATTTTTCAAAATATAATTCATTTTTGAAATTAAAATAGTGAAATTATCTTAAGGTTGGTTATTTGGTTTTTTTTGAAAAAATTTCACTTTTTGATGAATAGTGAATATTACTGAACATTAATAGAACATTTACATTTCAGGTATGTAATTTAAATTGATACATTATATTTTGAATAATATTAAAAAAAATAGGTAAAATTATATATCAATTAGTCCAATTAATTTAAATATAAACATTTTTATTTTGAATTTAGATATAAAATCATTGTAAACTTTTCGACATTTTCCCTTTAAAAACCAGATTTCTCATAACATCTCAAGGAATAATTTCTAATTAAAATTTTCAACATATGTGAATTTAATTTAAAAAAATGTATTCCATATTTTTAATTATAAAAGAAATAAAATATCAAATAACGTAAACTAAATTTTTTACTAAAACTGATATTTAAAATAATAATTATTAACTATAATGATTATGTTAGGATGGGTTTAGAGGGGGTTAAACTGAAAATATAAGGGATAAAATGGACTATAAACATGGAAAAAACTATTTAATGGTCATTTTTTTAAAACTGCACTTATAAGGATATATAATTTCCTATTCTTACCCTTGTTCCATATGAAAATCATGGCTGTACTCAATTCATTTCAAAACCCATAATTTTGTCTTCTCCCCCACGGATAAAAGGACTCCCACTCTCATCATTTATTCACTCATTAAAACCACTCTAGTTTATCCAATACCTGTAAAATTATCATTAAAACATACCTAAACTCATCCTATATCCTTAGATCCAGAATAACGTTAAATCTTATTGGTATATTGCAAAACTATGTAGGATACCTTAAGAAGGGGTAACCCTCTTTAATTATCCTTTTTAAATTAATTTCTTTCTCCACCTAAATAAATGGTTGTTAAACCATTATGGCCTAATAACAATTATATATTAAAAATACACATATATATTTATAAAAATTCCATTAATTAAATCCATATTCACATCCATTAAATGGGTTACTTAATCATCATTTAAGTGTATGGTGGACTAACACCTTTAAAACTGATGTCATTTGTTTTTCCATTACCACCTTTCATGGTAGGTAATGATGATGGGTATAAATTACATATATGTCTTTTCAAAAATAATTTTACCTCTAGAGTAATTATTTCACATATATAATTTACCATCCATTCTGTAAGATATATGATAACGATTCTTGTGTGTATGGTGGAATCAATCCTCATGAAGCGATGTGAATCAACTTTCACTAACACTTCAGATGGATGGTGATAAATATAATTTTAATGAATATATGTGATATATATTACATATTTATTATTTTCATTTCATATTTTTTATTATTTAATGATAATATAAATCATTTTATATCTTTCATTTTCACTCAGGTATAAATGATAACATCGTTCGCATACATGGGGACTACTGACTTTATGAAGTGATATGACTCTCTTCTAAAAACCACACCACATGGATGATATATATAGGTATATAATACGGTGTATATGAGATCATTATCTTTATAGGAATATTTTAAATCAAATAAATTATTTCATTATGATCACTGTAAAATGGAAATGTTATCCACGCGTGCGTACGACCCACCATCTCTATGATTGTAACATAATTCACTTATCATAACTATCATTTATGACTTCACTTATAAGTATAATTTATCAATAAATATTATAATTGTGTTTGTTTTTTATAGTTATTTTTTAAATATATATTATGTGCAGTAACTGGACCTTTTTTTATAAAACACGCATAAGAAAATAATGAAATTAATACCCAAGACAATGAAAATAATGAAATATTATTTATCATTAGGTGATATTATATTATAAAAAAGTTATTGTATGACATTATAAATATTAATATGATTCTAGTGAAAGTTTATGAAAATTTTAAAACAACTATACCAGAGGATAAATTTCATTCAATAAAATGGATGTGTGTGGTAAGGGATTTTATCTCGATTTACAACCCATTAAGACTTATTTTTTATTATGTTTCACATTATTTTTATATGTTTTATATAATACCCCCTTGAAATGTAATGTCATGATCAATTCATTATTAATGGAATTCTAATATTAACATTTAATAATTTCATCCAAGGGGGGTTGACTTATAAATTACAACGTCGTAAAATTCCTAAAACAATCTCACTTTCTTTTGTGATTGCTTACTTTCTCTTGAAATAATCACATAATTGTAAAAATATTTATTTATACACTAATTTTATATTAATTATCCTTATTATTTTATAATTTATATGATTATGTTCTAAATTGTATACCATTTAATTATATGAAGTTTACGTTGAATGTTATTTCACTACTTGGGGAAATATTCATAAATTTGTATCTTTTACTCAATATGGATACAAAATGTTAAGGAACATTATGCATGAATTAAATAGATTATTAAATATATTATTAATGATTTAGTAATGAAAAAAAATGGGTTGGTAACCATTTATGTAATGGCCCTAAATACATCGTTAGTCTCATGAGACAAATTAGTTGGCTAAATTAGATGTGTTTTAACCTAGTATTTTATAAACTGTCTCATGAATGGCCATGATGGTAATGTAATAATGTGCCTAGGAAACATGATTTCTAATAATTAAATTTTTTATTCATTGAAAATTCAATTAAAATTCTTATCAATGATATTTTATCTATAATATTATATATGGGTTCGTTTACTCTTAATTTACTGATTAAATGGAATGTTCACTCAGTTGTTTACCTTTCCATATTCATTTTCATTTATATTACAAGGATATTAAAGTTATTTTAATGGTAAAAAGGTTTATTTATTTGAATCAATTTGTTTTTAGGAAGATTGATTCTTTTTATAATCTAATGTACATAACTCTTACCGAGTATCCGAGCATAGCCTTACTTTTTTCCTTTATTAAGAATCCATGAAGTGTCGTATGTGTGATATAAAAAGGTATGCTAGACTGAATAATGATGTTCTCAAAAAAATGTATGTTTTAATTTTTATATTCAAATATTTTATGGAATATTATTTGTATCTTTTTTACCAAGACTATTAAACTATTATGTCCTTCCGCATGTGATTCCTTGTATCTTATTCTAATTAAGTAATGCATTCACCATCTCTGCGATACATTGGTGGTGTGGTAATAATTGATATCATATAATTTTTACTAGAAACCATGGTAACTAATAGATATTGATTATAATAATATAATAACATATTAATGATTTTGTAAGGAATATATTACATTAGTTTTCTTCAAAGTAAATTTCTTGTGTGGATACTACAATTAGAAATATTTTTCCAATTAAGGTACCTTGGTAATAAATTTCAAAATTCATGTACATATTGATATGTGAATTAACTAGTAAATTATAACTTCCATTTATACACACTTGGTTTGAAACTCCAGAGAGATATTCTTTGGATAATTCACATTTGTATTATAGTCAATTATGAAAGATTTGAATAGAGAAAAAAGATAAATGTCCAAGGGGAAAATTAAGTTGAATTAGATTGAAAATAAATATGTCTAAAAATAATTCAGAAATGTTTAATAAGTAGAAAATAATTTAATAAAGTAAGAAATCTCCAAGGAAAAATGAAGAGTATTGTAGATGAAAATAAATATCATATTGGGAATCTGTTTATAGTTTGTTGTATTAAAATTTAAGAATGATGGAATGATTTGAGCCAATTACCTATTCAAAATGTAAACTCACATACCAAGGAAAGAACTATGTGGAAATAATATGGTTGAAGTATTTATGTATTGGTGTTGTAATGAAAACCATAATAAAGATATTGTTTAATGATTTATTTTATTTCAACTATGTCCATAATATCTTTTTTGATAATGTTATGTGAATTATATTAATATAGGCTAGAAAATAAGATTGCATGCATGGCAGGTAATAACCCATCACATCCAGAAAGGTTGTGTGGCATGAAACCTTAACCTAAGGATGTTAAGGGTTTCACACTTACCATTGACCTAAATAGTTCTCTAGTTAATATGTCATTATTTTTAGTAAAACTATATGATGAGTAAATAGAAATGACAAACCAGTGGTGTTTAGGTTTATGTATTAATTTATTTTATTGTATAACTTGTACAGAATATATTTTTTTCTATGTAATAGTTAGAGATAGATATAATGTCTTCTTTTAAAGATATTATGATCCATTAAAATGAATATTAGTACTTCTAGAAGAAAAAAAATACATTTTTAGTATTTATTTCATGGATTCATGGATGAATTAGAAATTGATCAAATCATTATAATAGAAAGAAATTTTTCTTTTGAAATATATAATTTTCAATTAATCAAACTTCATAATATTATTATATAGTTAAATTATTCCATACCTTTAGGAAAATGATTTGAAAATAAAAATTTCATTCTATTATATTCATATCCAATTAATAAAATAGTCTTTTATTTCATTATAGATTTATATTTTTTTAGAACATTTATATTAAATTAATCATTCATATGATTATGAACAATGACCATTATCACACTCTATAAATATTTTTTTGGTTGGATTAGAGTACTCAAGAGGTGGGGGAATTGAGAAACTATTAAAAAATTATCTTAAAAAGTTTTTATAAAATTTTTCCCCAATAAAAATTAATAGAGCCTTGTTAACAAAGGTAATATGGTTGAAAAAGTTTGATTGATCAAATAACCTCTCAAAATATTGATAAATTTTCAGTAATATCAATATGAGTTATTAATATTGATTTCCAAGCTATTTTATTATGGAAAAATGACTATAACTTCTATCTAAGACAAACTATTAAAGTAGAATCTAGTGTTTTCTGAAATATAGCATAAATTAGAGAAAAACTAAATTCAAAGACATAGTGGATAAAATAAGTGGTTCAGACTCAAGGCAAGACCTAATCTACTCAACTTTTTGATCACCTTCCACCAAATAATTTATATTAATAAACACAATCAGCAGCCTAGATTGGAGTAAAAAATAGTGTATAGGACTATCTAGGTCACAGGACCTCTTCTATAGTTCTTCGTGGGTATAATCTACCAAGTCACACAGGGACCTCTTCTACACTTATACTTAGGTGTAGAAATATTTAAAAAGTTATGATAGAAAGGATATCTTGTATCCTTCAGTTTAGTGTAGGAGATAGTGTGTGTTTTAATACTGACACACAAATAATGCTCAACAGCTAAAAATAGTACATAACATAGAAAAGATGATGAGATAAGGTTAGAAGTGTTTGGAGTATTATTCTATGCAACTCTAGACTTGTAGGATGAAGAAGATGCCAGAATCGAGTCCTCTTGTGAGAAATAGAGTATCGCAATTCTGGTTCTCTGGTTTTTTGTTAGATCAAGCTCGTGTTCTTCCTGGAGTTGGTACTACAAATATGATTTGATTCTGATCTATAGTAGTCCATACTTTGGATCAAGAGTGCTTCTTGTGTTCTTCAGTTGTATCTTGTTTTATGCATCGGTTCTCTCTTTTTTTTTAAAATATCTTGCATCTACTGATCTACTTCTATATATGTGTGCATCTCATCTTATATTCCTTTTTACTTATAGGTTCACACGTTAAGGCTGATAGGATGCACATATTCCACACCATGTACCTCATACTATCAGGTGACATGTCTACAAAAAAAAATTATGTTAGATCCTTTAAATGACTCAAATATGATCCTTAGAAATTAAATTGAAAACAAAAAAAGAGGTTAGACAATGATGTCATAGTCTGTATAGAAATAGTATCACTTGGAAATGGTACCACAAAGAAATGGTGTCGTTTTATTTTACTTTGAGCGGTGAGAAATTCATGATGGTATAGTTCTGTTAAGATCATGAACTAGTAGCATAGGTGTGTGTTAGAATCACGGTGTCTTGTGATTTTAGAAACATTGAACGGTGTCTTAGTGATGGTATCATGGAACCGATGTCACAGACATCATGATATATAAAACATGTTACAATGCATGTGTCAGGGTGTCTGGGTCAAGTTGTATGGGTCACAGTTTCTGTGTCACGATGTATGGGTCACGAGGTCTGGGTCACGGTGTCTGGATCATAGTGTCTGGGTTATGATATATGGGTCACGGTGTCTGAGTACTTTTCCAAAAAACTAGAACTGATGGAAAACTCACAATTTCTAGGAGTTATCCAAATATCTAAAGGTAGACTCAAGGAGTAATATTCACATAATGAATTAGACATAATCCTTCATACAATAAATCATTATAGAACAAAGGTAAACATAGGTTACAATAATAAAACTTGGTTTAGGATTAACAAGATCTAGTGGAACATTATTTTAAGAATAAAGAAACCACCCGTCTCTACACATGATTTGAGACAAATTAAATTGGATTAAAAATATATAAAAGAGGCAAAGGATTTTTAATCGTTAAAACATGATTAAAACATGAGGAGACCAACAATCTCAACATTTTTTATAATCAGAAATCATGTGAAATAGATATATGTTATTAGTGTTGTATTCTATCCCTTTTGGGATATTAAAAAATAAGACAAGAAAGAAAAAATAATGAAGATAAATAAGATAATAGTCAACAATAGTTCACATTGCATTAGATGTAATAAAATATGTCTCATTAAAAACAGTATGAAAAGTTAAATAACATCCCTATCAGGATACAATTTTCACTTTTATTTAGCACTAGATATCTTCTCTTTTCCTTTTGCAGCAGCATCAGAAGGAGCCATATGAGAATAAGTATAAGTTTAATAAGGGAGTGATCCAATATTCAGAGAAGGAAAAGGGAGTCCTTTGAAAATAGAAGGTTCCAAAGAAGGTATGGTGGAAGATTATGGCATGTGTTAGTCAAGGATAACAGGTCTGATCTGACTCAGAGCCTGAGATACAGAAATTGTGGTAGAGGAAAATGTCATGGATGAAGAAGGAGTTATACCAGACAACAAGGGTGCAGCTGTAGGAGCCACAAAATCAGTGCTCTACACATGAAGATAAGGCTTCCAAAACTGAATGAAGTAAGCAATAATATCACCACCATATTGCATGGCCTTCTCGAAATTATCTTTTTTCCATGAACTTGTCCAGTAAAGGAGTGAACTCTTCATATTTTGAACTTCAGTCTTGAATGCTTGAGTGACATGAGGTATTTTCAAATTCACTACAATATATTTGAAATTATCGGTCATATCATGCTTAGAGAAAATCCTATTAAAGTAGAAATCAACTTTCATAGTAAATTCTTCTTGATCATCACTTGCTATATTTTATTGGATCCTTACCAAATAAAGTACTCTATCACTATTCTTGACAAAAGCATATAGACTCTCTTTCTCAAAACCACTGAACTCTAAACGAAGTTCTTTCATTACCATAGTTTTGAGTAAATCACTATCAACAGATTGAGATGATTGTTCAAAGGCACTAGAGGCTGTTACGACTGAAGTGAGAGACTTAAGTTGATTTAAAACTTTATGTAGACATACCTTATACTCATCAGTTAGTTTGTTGAGACCAGTAACTATCTCATGCATCTCTTGGACTATTTTCTTGTTTCTCTCATCCACATAGTTAGCTAATGAAGTCATGTTCGGTTGAATCAGAGAGACAAATTGTTATAGAATCTGACTACTAACATCCTCAACAGGATAAGAAATAGGATATGGTCTGAATTTCAATAATTTTTTCATATCTTCAACCATAACTCTGATAGACTTCACTTCGTTACTTAGCGATTTGATCTCAATTGTAACCTCTTGAATTTCATAAATCATTTTTTGCTGAATCTTTTATATGATATTCTATAAAATCAAGGTAGAAACTCTTTCACTTAGGTTAGTTAAAAGAGTAGGTTGGGTGTTCATGATATTTTCAACTCCATCCAATAAAGTGCCTCTGAAACATTTGAAATCACCCTGACACATGAAATCAAGAGGTTCTTGTAAAGGATTAGGAATAGAAGCTGAGACAGGCTCTAGTTCCTTTGAAGATGTTACTTTTAGAGCCAAAAATCACTTCAATTGAAACACATTAGATATTTATATGCCTTTAACTGAGGCTTCATTGTTATCATTCACATCAAAGTAGATAGGTAACTTATACCAGGTATCCACAATGTTTTGATCCATTGGATTATGAATTTAAACACTTTCTAGACTAGGGTTCAGCTCCCCCTCAATAGATGCATCTCTCACAGGACTAAGAGATTATGTTCCTTGATCCGGTTATAAAAGATCATCCTCAATACTCTCACCCATTTCTTTTATATCCAGCTGGAAGGCTTGTTCCATTCTTTCCTCACCTGAATGGATAATTTTATAATTATCTTGTTCATCTAAATTTTCTTCAACTCCAGCTTCTTTCTCAAGATAATGTTATTATTATAGATGCTCCTCGGGAACAACCTTTTCTTTTATATTAACAATATATTATTTTACAAGGTAAGTTTCTTCTTCTAAATCAATTCTTCTTTCAGCAACATGTACTCTGATCTCAATTATATCTTATGGAATAGGTTCATTGTCTTCCTTATACAATATTGTTTCTTCTAGAGGTGCAATAATTGCATCTTCTTCCTCTTCAATAAGATTGTCAACAATTTCATCTGGTTCCAAACTAGGATTAGATATGTTCTTAGGTTTTGAAAGATACTCAACTAGATTAAACATTTCATATAACATTTCATTATCCTCCACCTAAGACTTTTTCCACAGATTCCAAAAAATTATCATTATTTTGACTGTAACCTTTGGGATATAGAATTCATAATCATTGATGACTTCTTCACTCAGTCCAACCATTCCATTTTCATATTGCATAGTAGATATTAACCTTGAGTAGAGAAAGGAGATCGAATTTGAGGTTGTCTTAATCAACTCACACAAAGTAATTGTAACATACCTTCACAGGTTAATCTTGTTTCCATTCTTCATAAGGTGTATCAAAAAAACATCCTGATATTCCAGGATAAAAAAATATTCTTTTCTTAGACTAATCTGATTCTGAATAGACATAAACAGCAATCTGGTTTCACCATCTAACATGGAATCAATATCTCTTGTTTTTTGTTGCCAGGAAAACATCCCAAGGCCTCTTATAAAATAATGATATCACTACGAAGAGAAGGACCTCTATGGTAGTCCTCAAAAATTCCTTCATGATGTATCCCTAGGCAGGTGGCCCATAACCATGAGAAAAAGGTTCATCATTGTCCATTAATTAAGCATCTCACAAAAAAACCATCTTCTATATCAAATGAGAACTGGATAAACTGATAGAATTGAGAAATAAGATTTGGATCAATCATCCTTGTCTGTTTTGTGAACCAATCCAGACATCCCTACTCTTTCATTACTTTCAACACCAATGACTTAGTTGACAACAACCATTTAAAGAAGATTTTTTTTTTCTGGTACCACTATTCTATCAACATGGTATGGGTTCAGTCATCCTTCAGGTGCTATCTTCAGTTATAATTTCACTTTATTATTAGATCAATGCTTCTCAGGAGTTGAATAATATGGGTTCTTCATTCATAGAATTCAACGAGGGGTTTAAAATATGGATAGATATGAATGAGGTATTACGGTTTGAGAGATGAGGTTTTTGGTTTTAAGAAAAGAGATATCGAGTGATAAAAATAGTGAAAAAGATTTTTTTTAATCATTTAGGGATATCAATAATTTCAAATTCAAACCCACGGGATGAATACAGTAAAATAATAAACATAGTGATATGGTTAATAAAATACAAATAAAAAAAGTTTCCTTACGGTGAGACCAGAACAGACTGTAACGGTGAGACTGGAACAGGTTTTCACGGTGTCACCTTTACAGTGTGTCTCCTCATAGTGAGACCATAATAGATGAGATAGTAAGTGAAAGACAGTAACCAAGAGATAGTAACTATGAGATCATAAACATGAAATAGAAACTTTAGGACAGTAAACGATAGAACTATGAGAGTGAGATAGTAATATTAAGACAATGACTTTTGAAATCGTAAACTGTTAAACAGTAATTTATGAAACATTACACTTTTTTACTTAATATTTATCATTCCTAATTCATTTATGATGTAATATATCCTTAAAAAATTTAATGGTTTGGTAAATATATCAGCAAGTTGATATTCAGTTCTAATGAATTCCAAAGTGATATAAACTTTTTGATAATGGTCTCTCAAAAAGCGATGTCTTACATCGATATGTTTTGTCCTGGAGTGTGGAACATAATTTTTTTGAGATTTTAATAGCACATGTATTGTTACAATCTATAGGTAAATGCCTAAATTGATATCCATAATCTAGTAATGTGTGTTCTATATACATTATTTGTGAACAACAACTACCAGCATCTATGTATTCATCTTCAACAGAAGATAACGCAATAGGGTTTTGTTTCTTACCACACCATGATACAGGAGACTTCCCTAAAGGTGACATGTTCCAAAGGTTATTTTTCTATATAACTTAAAACTACCTAAATTAGCATCAGAATAGATTACTAACTCAATTTATTTTCCTCAGGGATTGAACATTCCTAGATTGGGTGTTTGATTGATGTATTTGAAAATAATTTTAACCGAATTTAAATTAGATTCCTTACAGTTAGCTGGAAAACGAGAACACATACATACACTAAACATAAGGTCAGGTCAGCTAGCAGTTAAGTAGGGTAAGCTTCTAATCATTCCTCTGTATGTGGTTTGATCAATAGATTTTCCATCTTCCTAAATATCCAACTTACAATTTGTACTCATTGGAATATCACTACTTTTTGTGTTATCCAAACCAAAACATTTTATAATATCTCTATTATATATTTTTTGATTTAAAATAATACAATCATTATTATGAAAGATTTGAAATCAAAGAAAGAATTTTAGTTCACCAATTAAACTCATTTCAAATTCATTCTGCATCATTTTCAAAAATTCAATACATAAATAATTTTTTGAATATCCAAGAATAATATCATCAATATATATTTGTACTACTAAAACATCATTGGATATTCGTTTTGTAAAAATGTTAGGATAATCTATACATTTTTTAAAACCATTGGAAATTATAAATGTACTTAATATATCATAACATGCTCTTGGAACTTGTTTTAATCCATAAAAATCTTTTGATAATTTGAAATCATGATTTGGAAGATGAGGATTTTGGAAACCAGGATGTTTTTAAATAAAAACATCCTCAACTATATACCCATTAAGGATTGCACTATTCACATCCATTTGATATAATTTAAAATTCATATGGGTAGTATAATCAAGAGGGATTTTGATGCCTTTAATTATAGCAATAGGTGAAAAAGCCTCCTCATAGTCAATTTCTTCTTCTTGAATATAGCCTTGTGAAACCAATCTAGCCTTATTTCTAACTATATTACCATCTTCATCTAATTTATTTCTAAACATGCAGTTAGTACCTAAAGAAAATATGTCATTGGGTATGTCAACAAGTTTCAAAACATTGTTCCTTTCATACATATTGAGTTCTTCTCACATAGACATCGCCAAAAATTGATAATCGATATCATCATTAATGTTTCTCGGATCAATTTATGACAAGGAAAATTGATGTTCAACCTGATTTTTAATAGATGCTCTATTTTGAGTTAATTTATCTAAATCTCCTACAAAATCATCTAAAGGACAGTTCTTACGGGTTCTAACAGCTCTAGAAAAATAGGGACTAGTGATTTCAGGATCTTCAACAGGTTCAGGTTCATTCTGACTTGATTCTGGAGAATTTCCAGAAAATGAAGTTTTCACAGATTCTATTACCAGATGGTTAGAGGATTTAGCATTAAAGTTCAGATTTCACATATCATTCTCCAGGATCCCTTGAGAGGTATTAGGATCATTTGGATCTGTCTCATCAAACTTGACCAAGACAGATTCTTCCACACATTTAGTTATTTTATAAACACTCCATAGTCATTACAAGAGATTTAATATCCTAGAAAAATTCCTCAATCACTCTTGGATACAAACTTCTCCAAATTTTTCTTAGTACTAAGGATATAGACATTCAAACCAAAAACTTTTAAGTATCTTACTTTGGGTTTTCGGTTGTTCCATAACTCATATGGAGTTATTTCAAAAATATGTCTAATCAAAACTCTATTAATAATATATCATTTTGTATTTATAGCTTTATACCAATAATAAATGGGTATTTCATATTTATTAAGGATGTTTCTTGAAATTTCTTTCAAGGGATTATTTATTCATTCCAAAACTCCATTTTGTTGAGGTGTTTTAGGGGAATGGAAATTATCATTATAGAAATTTTTTCAGAGAAATGATTCAAACTCTTGATTTTCTAAATCACAACCATGATAACTTCTAAATGATTTAATTCTAATTCCAATAAGGTATTCAACAGTTTTAGCATATTTTGTGAAATGAGAGCTAGATTCACTTTTGTGAGCCAATAAGATAGTCTCAGTATATCTAGAAAAGTCATCTATAAGAACATAACCATAATTCATCCCATTTAAACATGAAATTCTAGATGGTCAAAAAAATCAATGTGAACAAACTCAAGAAGTTGAGAAGTTGACACTTCTTTCTTTGGGTTGAAGAAAATTATTTTTTGGGTTCCACTTTGACAAGGATTACACACTTTATAATTTGGAAACTCAAGATTGGGTAGGTCTTTGAATAAACATTTTCTAGTTAGATTTCTAAGGGAGTTAATATTACAGTGGCATAGTATTCTATGCCAAATAAATGATAATTTGTGAAATACACTTAAACACGAATCATTTTGAGAAATTGATGATTCTAAGTCAACAGAGTAATCATTTTCATTTCTCATTGTAAAAAATACTTATTCATTTTTAGAATTAAAAACATTGCAAGAATAATTTTAAAATTTAACATGAAATCAATCGACACATAATTGTTAAATACTAAGCAGATTATATTTCATTCCATTAACAAAAATCACATTTGAAATTAAAACTGAGTTATTGTTACCGATTTGGCTGGGGAAAATGATTTTTCCTTTGGTATTGTAACCAAAGTTGACATGTCCACCATCAATTCTTATTAAGTTCTTCAAGCATGATTATTCTACTTTCATGTGTCTTAAACACCCACTCTCCATGTACCATAAGCTTTTATAATATATCTTTAAACAATTTTCCAACAAAATAGTCAAATAAAAACAAACTTTGGTACCCATATTTGTTTGGGTATTGTAATATTAGTGACTAGTGCATTAGGAACCCACATCTACCTCCTAGGTTCCCTATAATCATTATGTAATGTTCCTAAAAAATTAACTCTATTTGGTCTAGAAAAGTTGAAACAATATAGAGTGTATAATAATTTAAACTAGAATAATGTTTTCTAGAACAAGGAGTAAATCTGTATGTTCTAGATTTAGAAAAAAATTGGTTCTTCCAAAATGTATTTTACTAGGTTGATAGCCAACATGAGTAGTCTATTTAGGGGACATTTGTTTACATAAAATTGGTACTAAGGTATATTTACCATTATTAAACCATTCAATGTACTTTTTCAATTTCTCATTAGATAGCTTTAGGTCATTATTTTCTTTGATTAATTGAAAATTTTTCTCTCTTTCTACCGTAATTTCAGATTTAACAGTTGAGGTAAGAGAATATTATTTCTATAAATATTTGTATTTGTCTTTTAGTTCATTACATTTCTCTTTAATAAAAATGAAATACTCAAGAATTTCATCATTAGAAATATTTTCAGAATAAATTCTTCTATATAATAATAAGAATTGAGTACAGGAGATTCTAGTGTTACCTAAGATGTGTTTGTTATGAAACACATGTTGGATTTGTTATCATGGTCATCATGTGAAAATTTTGAGTCACTTAAAATGTTCTTAGAAGAACTACAAGTTCCTTTAATTTTCTTTTTATACTTTCTATATTTGTGCTCATATTTCTTTTTATACTTGAGCTTGGGATAGTCATACTTTACATGTCCCTTTCACTTACATTCAAAGCGTATTATCTCGTAAGACTGGTAACTTCTTTTTTAATATTTATTCCAGCTTCCCTTTTGATCAAATATTCCTTTAAAGTTAGACTTTCTAAGAAAATTCATCTTCTTATAAAATTTCTTAAACCTTATGGATAATAGGGGAATCACAAGATCACTGTCAAGTGATGATTGTTCACTGATGGAACTTTCAACAGAGACTTGCAGTTTATTCTTTTCTTTGTTCCTAGAGATGGTGGTCTTGAATGCCATAGATTTTGTTTTGGGTTCACCATCCTCTTCCTTGTTCAATTTATGATCCTCTTCATATATCAATAGTTTCCCAATGAGTTCTATGACATGTAATTTTCTGATGTCACGTGACTCTCTAAGAGAGACAAAGGTTCCTCTCCATCTATCAGGTAGGCATATAAGAATCCTCATGATTTTTTCATTGTGAGTGACTTCTCTTCCAAGATAAATCATTGTGTTGAAAATTTCATTGAACCTGAGATACATGAAATAAATATTCTCATAAGGAATCCTTTAAAAGTTATCATATTTAATAGTATATGTATTGAGTCACATTTCAATCGCACTATAATTTTCATCATGTGAAATAGAAAAAGTATCTCAAATTTCATGGGCAGTTTTACATGAGGAAATTCTATTAAATTCATAATCTCTAAAATATATGTATACTGCATTCATGTTTTAGAATGTTTTATTGGGTCCCATCTTAGTTGGTTAATTCCAATTAATTCTATCAGTAGCGAGAATTTTATAATCATCTATAATTGAATACCAAATTTCAATGTCCAAACTTTTTAATTGCATTTTCATTTTAATTTTAGATTTGGAATAATTAATACCATTGAAGAATAGTGGTATGTTTGTTATAGCACCTTCCAGTTTATTTTCCATAATAAATAAATACTTTATAGACCTATAAATTTAGAATTAACTAAAATTTATAGATCTTTAATGTACAACTAAAATCAATGTTGAACATATTTGAAAATAGTTTCTTAATAGGAATAAAAATTCCTTCAATACCATGTTTTTGTCGGAAAATAGTACTAATGAAGAGGGTGAACTGAGTATTTGTTAAAAATTTATGTTAAAAGGTTTTCATAAAATGGTTCCCCAATAAAAATGAATACATACCAATCATTCATGGTAATATGGTTGTAAAATATTGACTATTAAAATAACCTCTTAGAAGATTGATTAATTCTTAGTAATATCAACATGAGTTATTGATAGTACTTTCAAAGCTATTATAATAAGGAAAAACAATTATAAATTCTATCCAAGACTAACTATCAAATTATAATCTAGTGTTTTCTAAAATATATAGTAAATCAGAGAAAAACTAAATTCCATGACACAACGGATAAAACTAGGGGTTCAGTGTCAAGCCGAGATATAATACACTCCACTTGGTAATCACCATCCACCAATCATTTAATATTAAAAAACTCGATCCAAAACATATATTGGGGTAAAAAATAGTGCCCCAAATTATCCAGGTCACATGACCACTTCCACATTTCTTTATGGGTATAAACTACCAATTCACACAAGGACATATTCCACACTTATCTATGGGTGTAGACAACTATTAAAAGTTATGAGAAGAAAGATATCTTGTATCCTTGAATTTAGTGTAGGAGACAGTATGGGTTTTAAAACAGACAAACACACACTAATCAAAAGATAAAAATAGTACACAATAGATAAAATATGATAAGATAAGGTTATAAGTTCTCTGAGTTTTGTTCTATGCAACTCTGGACTTGTAGGAAGAATCAAATGCAAGTATCGAGTCCTCTTGTGGGAAATAGAGTATCTCATGTCTGGTGCTTTGGTTTCTAGTAAAATATTGATCGTGTTCCTTGTAGAGTTGGTACTGTGAAGACTATTTGATTATAATATATAGTAGTCCAGCCTTTGGATTGAGAGCTCTTCATGTATTCTTCAGTTGTATCTTGTTGGATGTATCGGTTCTCCCTTTTTTTTAACCACGCATGTCTTCTACTGTACTTCTATGTATGTGTGCAACTCAAATTATCTACCCTTCTTAATGCGGTTTCACACATTGGGGTTGAAAGGATACATGTATTATACACCTCTTATATTATACTTTCAGGTGATATGTCTACAAAGAAACATTAATTATATCAGTGCCCTTAAATGACTCAAATATGACTGTTAGAAGTTAAATTGAAAATGAAAAAATAGATTAAATAATGGTGTCATAGTATTTCTAAAAATGGTCTGACTTAAAAATGTTGTCACTAAGAAAAGGAGTTTTCTTATTTGACATTGAGTGATGAGACAGTAATGATGGCATATTTTTGTTAAGATCAAGAACTGGTAACATAGATGTGGTGTTTGAATCGTGGTTTCCGGTGATTTTCTAAACATTTAACTGTGTATTAGTGATGGTAGCATGGAACTGGTTCCATAGACTTCATGAGATCTAAAACTATCCATGGTGTTTGGGTCACAGTGTCTAGGTCATAGTGTCTAGGCCACGATGTATGGGTCATGGTGTCTGGGTCACAGTGTCGGGGTCATAGTGTCTGGGTCACGGTGTCTAGGTTATAGTGTCTGGGTCCTTTTCTAGAAAACAAGAACCAGTGGCAAACTCACAGTTTGATAGACATAGACAAATATCTATATACAGACTTATGAAGTAATATTCACAAAATAAATTAGAATTAATCATTAATATAAGAAGTCATTGTAGAAAAAAGATAAACATAGGTTATAATAATCAAAAATGGTATATGATTAATAGGATCTAGTGTATGTTTATTTAAATCATAAATAATCCTACCATATCTACACATGATTTTAGATAGATTAAATAGGATTAACAATATTTATATGATGTACATTATTTGTGATCATTAAGACATGATTAAAACATGAGGATTCCAACATAATTATTTTTTTATTCCGTTTTAATATCCTCACTTTCCACCAATATTCTTCTATATAGAATCATAGTAATTTTTTAGTCTATATAACCTTATTACTTCCCGTAATCTGTTGTTAAAATTTTGTTTTATTAACCCATTTACGATTTCTGTTCTTTAGTAAATTTATTTTCAAATATCAATCTTTAAATTATTATGATCAAGTTCAAATTTTCATTATTCTACTTATTTATGGTGGGGATAATGTAACATCCTAAAATTATTAAATAAAGATTTTGTATCTGATAGCTTGTATGACACACAACACAAAGCGTAGAAGGGAATATAACCCCTGATAAATTACGGTATATTTATTTTTAAATAAATTCAATATCTACAATATCGATCATTATATGAATCACTATGTCCACTTTCATTACACATGACAATTATTTTCTTTGACAACTTCTATTACAAATATGAAGAAGTTTTACAGAACAATAATATGTTTTTTATTATAATAGTTATGACATAGATATTTAATTAGAGTTTATGAATAGGATTTAATATTTTATAAAAATATATATATTACACTCATTAATTAGTTATCTATTTATCAAAAATAAATTAATAACAATTTAAAAAATAAATTTTTTCAAATAAACTTTAATTTATTAAAAGCAGGATTAGACGTGATTTGAAAACATAATTTAAAATTAATTCCTAAAATATTTATGAAATTTATTTCAAAAAAAATAATAAAACAATTATTTAATAATACCACATTTTCTTAAGTTTATTTTTTGATATTTTTTGGAAAAGTTTCAGATTCTTATTAGTAGTAAAAATGAAAAAATTTAATTAAAAACTAGATTTTTTGTATACATAATATAAATTTTTAAATTTTATTTTTAATAAGATTTAAAGTAAAGTTGGTTCCATTTTTTTTTTTAATTAACACAAATTAATTCATTCTAATCATTTTCATGTCTAATTTTGATATAAAAACATTGTAATATTTTGGACATTTTATCTTTAAAAATACTAGTTTCTCATTGCGTCTATGGGATTAACTTTAAATAACAATTTTAAACTTATATGAATTGAATTTAGAAAAATAAATTATATATTTTTAATCATAATAATATATAACTTATAATAAGGAAAAATTAAATTTTTAACAAAATTAATGGGGAAAACATTAAAAATTAACTACCTCGGTTACGGTAAAAATTGGTTTACTGGGTGCTACATAAAAATATAAGTGTTAATGTCATATATAATTATATGAAAATTATTTTATTGAAATATTTATACCAATAAACCTATATGGTTCAATAAAATACCATTTGGGATCATTTTCCCATGTGATAAATGTGGGTCACTCAATTCTTTTCAAAATTTACCATGTGAATGTTCTCATATACATATAATAGGCCACCCCACTCCTGTCTTTTTCACACCTTAATCCCATATTGGTTCAAGAAGTAATTGAGAAAATAACTTATCTAAATCCATCCCCTCATCATATAATCCTTATTTTACAAATAATTCCAACCTCCGAAGGCTTTTTTTCAAACCTATGGTGGATACACAAATATGTGGTAACATTCTTCCTTAAGGATTTTTTTTATTTCCTGATCCATCACCTTAAATTCTTATTAAAATAATGGTGATATAACACGAATATTATTTTACATGTGATGGGATGTTTTTATAATATGGGTATCACCTACAACCATCACTATTTCAATCAAATGGAAATGAAATCATAGTTAATGTGTACAACAGACAGCTGCCTCGTGAATCAATGTCATTCAGTTATCCATCACCACCTATAATGTTTTGATATGAAGATAGATCAAGATTATATAGATTATATTAATAACATTATAATACCTTTTTATTCATTATATAAAATGTATCTTTCTACCTTCCATTTAGTAGGAGATACGATGATGTCGCTCGTGTGTACGACGGACTACCACCTTGTGAAGTGATGTGATTCAACATTCACTAATTATTCACATAGAATATGATAGAGATAAATAAAATTCCTATATGTTATAAATACAAAATAATAATTACTTTAATGAAATAAATTTATTTATGGAATGAAAATATATGTCATTTTCTTTCATTCCTATTCAATCATGTAAATACGATAACAATATTCATGTATGTGTGGTATACCACCTTCAAGAAGCAATATGAATCTATTTTCATCACCAAAACACATGGATGGTATATATATAATCATATAATATTGTATATATGATGTCATTATAATTATTTAATTATTATATATCATATAAATTCATTCCATAATGACCATTGAAAAATTAAAATATTATTCATTTGTATGTACGGTCTACCATCTCCTTGGCCATAACAAACATTATTTTTCATAACCACCATTCATGATTTGTTTTAAAATTATAATTTACGTATAAGTATTATAATTATTTCTTTATTTTTATTCTTGATATTATTTAACTATATAAAATTTTCACGAACCAGACCTTTCATAGCAATATATTCATGAGAAAACAAGGTAATTAACACCTAGGCTATGAAAATAATGAAATATTATTAACAAATGTGTAATAAGATATTATAAACAGATAATATATGAAATTATAAGTACTAATATGGTAATTTTGTATGATAATTAATTTTTAAAAACCTCTATAATATATGATAAATAACATTTAACCAAAAAAAATTGCGAGCTAAGGGATTTCATCTCAATTTAAATTCCATTGATAATTATTTTTTATTATACACCAAATCACATTTATGTGGTGTATATACTTACCCTTTTACATATAATATCATGATTAATTCATTATTCCTCATATTTTATGTTTGAATTTGGATTATTTTGTCCATGGGGTTTTGAATTTAAAATTACCAATTGGTAATAGATGTTGAACAATCCAACATTATTTTGTGATTGTTAACATTATCCTCAAAAAAACTTTTTTATAATCATTTTTCATTATGAACTACATTTATATTAAATTTTATTATTATTGTATAGTTTATATGTGTATTTCTAAAACTATATACCATTTTTACATAAGATGATTCTTTTTATTGCTCTTTTATTAACTAGGGAAATATTGGTAAATAATGAAATATTACTCAATATGGATATCTGGTGATAAAGAACATAGTTTGTTAATAAAATTGATTATTTTATATATGAGGAATTATTTGGAAATGAAATAAATGGATTGGGTCCATTTATATAAATCATTGTGATGCATTAGTAGTCTCATGGGATAAATTAGTTTGCCAAATCTGATGGGTTTTTATCCAAAATATTCAAAATCGTCTTATTAAATTTCTTAAATGTAACAGTATCATTTTATTAGGAAACATGAAAATAAATATTAGTAAGAATTACCTTTATTTATAATTCAGTTACTATAATTATCCATATCAATATCTCAATGATATTATCTATGGATTCATTTAAATGTCATTTAATTGAATAAATGGCATGTTTTATCAGATATTTATCTATACATATTGATTATTCTACATATTACCTTTATAATAAACTTATTTAAATTTAATATGTCCTTAGATACTTAGTTTTCCATATTTATTGTACTCATTGATAAATGATATTTTTCATTGTATGTAAACCTGATTGAGCATATGATCTTCCCACAATTTTTTCTCTTTCCTATGAATCTATGTAGTATAATATGTGTGATATAAAAGGATATACATACTTTTAAATTATAATTTCATAATTTAATTAATTTATACTATAATATCTTAGTTCTCTAAAAACGATGAGTATTAAAGATGAATTATGTATTCTTTAAGTACTGAAATAAAAATCTAATGGATCATATAATCCCTAAAAAATTATGAAAACTTATTCCTTATTTCTTTATAAATGTACAGTAATAAAAATAGATAACAAATGGTAAGATAATTCTAAAAATGAATAAACCTTCATATGATGAAATAATATACTAATTTCAAAAATTCAATAGAAATACCCATGTTTCAAACAAAATCATTCAATTAATAACAATACACATGATTATTAATAGTATTCATTACTATGAATGGAACCCTACTATTATAATTATTTTACCACATTTTATTTAAATATAAATTAAAATTTAATATCCAAATAACATCAATAATTCTAAAGATGTATATTCTATAGTTATGTAATCTCTAATATATTTTAATCATTTCCATAAATGAACATAATAATAATAAATCCATATTAATTATAAAAATTATTCAAAAAGAAAATTAAACCTTCAATCCTCAAATAAAATTGCATAATATTCAATTTACTCTAATCATATACTTTTACTCAATAAATATAGTGATCTTATTCTAAAATAATATTAATACCTTAAACACCAAATCACTTTTCAATCCCATGGTTATCTATATTGTTTAAAATATGTTCTTAACATCAACATAAAATTTATTTTTCAATTTATTTACGTAATTTCATAATAACTAGGCCATCTCATAGGCTAGTGATAGGTGTTCTACCCTTATCACCATTTTGGTTGTGGGGTCAAACCCCACGTTCATTTCACATGAGAGAGTGTTTATAACAACTAGTAGATTATCCTTTTAATAAAACTATATAATATATTTCTTATTCCATTCCAAAAATATGATTATATTTCTAAATAATATAATTAATAATCTCATCGTGTTTTAATCTCTATGGTTTTCTTCACAGATTATTTTTCCAAAAAAATGAATAATATTAATTGAATTGTATTTTGATAAAATCAAGTATGTATTTATCAAATACATACTTATCCATTTAATATATTTCCATAAATGAATTTCTCTAAAAATTATAAACTATGTAATTCACCACTTTTCTAAGGTACGAATTCCATTTAAATGTTTTCAAAATTACGAAAACAAAATCTACAAAAGAATTTTTTGTCAATGTTTCATTATTTTGATAATATTTAGAATATATTATAATATAAACTATAAAGTACAACTATATTATAATTATTAAAAGTAGATATTTAATTACATCTTTTTTTAATCTTCATTATTAAAACATTAACCACTCTTTTCCAACATATATATTAATACTTTATTCTTATAAATAAAAGATATGAAATATGTCTCTATAATTATTCAATAGTATCCCAATAATTATTATAATTATAGAAAAAGAAAATAATTTGTACCTTAAATGTAGCCATATATGTATTAATTTATAATGTTGATATCCCCTTTGTCTTTTAGTATTACGCCAATATCTGCAGAAAATAAATAGTCATGTTTATGGGGGTATTTTCGTTCGTGAGTGAGATGGTTGAGTTGAGATATTGAAATAAAATATATGATACCCCATGATCCATATAATTTTTGTTGAAATTAAAAGGTGTTGGATATATCAAATAGTTTCTTGTAGGTTAGTTGGAATTTAAGAAAATATTTTAAAATCATATGAACATGCATTTTCCATGATAGTAAGGATTTTATTATATGTAATGGATAATATGGTTGTATCAGATCCTTCTAAATTTGTCTTATTCGCTAATATTTTATCTGTATAAAATAACATCATCAAAATGTGAAAAGAATTATTTCATGTTAAAATAAAAATGTTCCTTTTAAATATAATACCCATAGAAATTAAATAATAATATAACCTTCAAATCCCCTATACCTAAGTTGGTTATGCTTCTAAATACAACATCCAAAAATATAAAATATTTATCTTCCACATACTATCCTTGAATGTTATACAATACTATTGAAATATGATTCCAAACCAAAATTTTAAACACTAAATTTTTATATACATTTTAATTATACTCCTACAAAAATATCTTATCCTCTAAATTTATCTAAAACTTTTTTTATTGAAACCAATTATAAGGAACCAACCATAAACATTATGTAATCATGATTTTTATATTGCAAATTAAATCTCTTGTATTTATAGGATATTTTTATTTCTATTGTTTTAGATAGTTTAGTCGTAAATCATACCTCATAAAATCATTCAATATATATTGTACATATCCTCTTAGTATCCATTTTTTCCACAATATAAAACTTTTAAAAATAAACATGGATTATTTTCCTTGAAAATCATTATGATTTTAAATTTGAATCATTATTTGTTATTACTCATCCTTAATCAATATAAACAAAATATTTAACAGTGATATGAGAAAAAAATTCTAATACAAAACATTAAAAGAATAATGAATGGAATTTTTTAGTCTACTTCCATACCATGAGATGATAAAAATTTCTTTTCCTTTGTTATGATAAACGTTAGGCAAAAATTAACATTTATGAAGATAATAAATAATATTTTCTTTCCAAATTTTCTAATAATTAAATTCATAAGAAATTATAGAGGGAAAATCCTAATCATTAGGGTTTCTTTGAGAACATGACAACCCATTAAAACACATTTTCTAAATAACATTCATTTCACCCTAATCGGGCATAATACATGATTTAAAGACACCATTAAATTACCCTTTAAAAAAATATTTCCATGAAAAATCTATACCATGAATAGAAAATTAATTTAGGTTCCTTGGTATATCATCTCTATAGAACACATATAATTTAAATATCCTTATGGTTGACTCCAACATAATTATCTAAAGAACAAATTCATTAATCATTACATTGGATAGATATAATAGGTTTATAAAAGATTAAAAAATGTACAAGTACCTTAAGATTTGTGAAAAAGAGGAAATATTTCACTTCCATTATCATACTCATAAAAATATCCTTTTAAACCTATAATTAATACATTTTCAGATATTGAAAAATCCATTTTAAATAAAAACAATTTTCTAAATTAAAAACCCCAGAACAAAACGGAAGGGGGGGTTTTATTAAACAAAACATGAATGTTTATAAATGGTGTAAGAAAATAATATAATATATTTTTTTTGTGGGAAAATAGTTTATTTCTATATATTTCAAAATAAAACATTCCCTTTTCTTTTTGTAAAACATTCCATTTAAATTGAATAAAAAATCTATTTGAAAAAATATGAAAGAATGTAAAAAAGAGATATAAAAGGTCTTTTATAATTCATTAATTTATATATAAATACATATAAAAGGTATTATTAATAATATGGACCTTGAATAATAATATTATGAAAAAATTAAAACATTTAAAATAAGGTTTTCAAAGTAAATTGTTCCTTACCTTGAGTCAAACTCATCACATGCATTCTTTATATTCCAAAATAATAAAATTATTTATTTATTTTCTTTCATGATAACCTTTTTAAATTTAATTATTACTTTAATTTTATTTACTACTATGTTATATTCAATTTCATAATTATTTATGTTCATTTCATACTTTTGGATGATATTTAGCTCATATATCCAAAATGAAAATGGTAGTTTGACTATGGTAAATAGGGAAATTATTCTATCATATCCAAATAACAACCATGACCTAATTATAATTGTATACATCAATTATATATTTAAAAAAACCCTGAATGATGGTTATGAGAAATGAAATATCTTTTGATTATGGAGACTATCGGTCATATGTATGCATGAGTGATGTTTCCATTTTTCAATAATCATTACGAAAAAATCTATGTGTTGGTTGGAGTGAGTAACTCAATAGGGTGTTGAATTAATTACCCAATAAAAATTTATTTTTAAATGGATTATTTTAATTTCCCCCAAATATTTGAATGTACCTCAGTTTACCAAAATATGTAGTAGAATATAAATATTAATCTTTCTAAATATTTCTCTAAAAATTGATCAAGTATCGGATGAATAGTGTATAACATTATTTCAATCTTTGAAATAAATTTACTTCATAAAAATTCTATATGAACACAAATTAATATAAACAATCAGAGTATATAATTTTATTAAAGATGAAAAATTTATTCAGTTATAAAGTGGAACTAAAATAAAAAAAGTTAAAGCACTCATCCAAAAGATTGAATACAATAGGTTTAGTATCAATTGAATACTTGTTACACTACATATTGTGATCACCCACAACCAATTAGTTAATATAAAATGGAAAAAATGATCCATAATCTGGATCTGGTTTTACAATAGTTAATAAATGGTCCATTTCACACACAACCACTTTAAGAGTTATATGTGGGAGTAAAAACAGACAGGCTATGCAAGGATCTCTATCACTGTTGTCTATATAAGTATATGTGAAAGAAAATATAAGAAGATATCTAGGTATATTCATGTTTAATACAAGATATAGTGTGCATATAAAAAATAGAGTATAGCACACACTACACCAAAATTAATAAAAATAAATAGAACATGGAAATTTAAGAGTGTAGAGTTTAGAAATAATCAATGTGATGCAATGTAGTCTATGAATTTTCAATTAATTTTAAGTGAAGATTTAGTTGAGATCTCATAAAAAACATATGATGAATAGAGTGTTGTAGACTTGTGTTCCTGACTAGAGGAAAGTATTGGTTATGAATTATCATTTTCTTCCTTGATCGATTGTCCATAGGATGTAGTAGTTGAACTTGTAATCTCTAGAAGTTTTTAGTAATTGTGAGCACTCACCCTCTTTCCAATTGGTTTTTTTATTTCCATATATCTACTTCTCATGATGGAGTGTACGATACTTTTATCATTCACAGTAATAGAAATATCTAGATGGTCTATTCTTCCTCATACTCAATGTTTGATACTCACTTCATTGCACTATCTCGAACATTTAAGATATAATCATTAAAATTAAAAATGGAATTAACTTCAATAATAAATACATTAGTAATAATTCAATAAGTAAGTTAATAGAATTAGTTCTAATGGATTATATGGAAGGTTTTTGATGTTAAGAGGTATATTTTTCTGGCGGCATGATAGTGGCGGTGTTTTAGACTTAGAAAAACTTTAACTTCACTAGTGGTGTCTAAATGACATTGTTTGGTCTGGTGGTGTCTTAGACTAAACCAAAATTCAGTTTTTACAATATGACACTGATGGTTTCTCATCTGGTGGTATCTCATACTTATCCAAATTTCTATTTTTTGCAGCATGACATCTTGACATTGTGATATTCAAGCAATATGTCTTCTAACAGTGTGTTGTTTGATGGTGTCTCACACATAGAAATATTTTTAGACTGGATGTGATTTAAGTACCATGGTTTTTCAAGTTGGCAGTGTCAATCTCAATGGTGTATCATCATTATCCAATTTCAACACCTATCTTCGAATATGATATTATTATAGAAAACATGAAATGTATTAAGATCATTATATTCATGATTTTGTGATTATTAAAACTATGATGTCAATAATCTCCCCATTTTTATGATAACAAATAATAGAGTCAATTGATTTTCAAATTTTTATACATGATATCAATGGTAGTATAAATCATAACATATCATTCCTAGTAAGTGCTGATAGTATCAAGGATAAAAAGATAAAATAGTAAGTATTAATGGGAATTAACATGTTTCGAAGATATGAAGATTAAAAATATATAGAATGAAAGATAACATAGAAACATAATTCAATAAAGTTATCTGAAAAAAACTAAAACAATATTCCATAAATATTCATCCCTTTTGGGGTTATCAAAAAGATAAATATTATCATAGCAAAGAAAGTAAATGTAGTAAAAATAAATATAAAAATAGATAAGAAAGAATTTAAAATTATTTGAAAAAAAATATTGTATTCCATGTCCCATCAAAGACATAGTATAAAAAATAAAACAAAATGTTTATTATTTCATGGAGGGGTCTAGAGGTTCTTTTCCTTCACCTTTATCATTATCTTTATTTGGATCTGAGGCACAAGGGTCAGCCCAAGGAAGAATAGATGTAACACCATGGGATAGTACACCAATTTTCCTAGGATGATCATTTATAATAACAGTCGGTCAGAGCTATCTCAAATATTTTGTAGGATACATTAGTAAATGCAGGAGTATGGAAGGTAGAGGAGCTAGAGGATCTTGTGCCACTCCTGATCTGAGAGATAAATGTGGATTAATAGGAATCACTTCCTCAGTAACAATTTCTTGGCCACGAACGTGAATAAAATGATTCTTGATATTTATTATATCCAATATGATTTAGCTACCCCTTTCCGTTTAAAAAAATAAATCACCCATCTCTTCCATGAACCATCTTAACATTGGAGTTGTCTCTCTTAGATATCTTATTTTTTATTTAAAAGCCTATTAACTGGATTCATTGTAAAATTTCGACTAAGAATGTGATATTCACTTCCATATCCTAATTTTGTGTAAATCTGTGAGAGTTAATACTTAAAGGCCTTGGTAATATACTCTCTATCATCATTAATTTCATTTTCATACTTCGTTATCATTATATGATCATTTTTATTTCCTTGATCATATTTCCTCAGAATTTCAATAGTAATCATTGGTTCTCCACTTGAGGTACCGCTATAGGAAGCTATAACTTCCTCTCCAAAAAATGTTCAGATTTGGTCAATATCCCCCGATGGAGCAGAAATAAGTAAAAGTATCTAAAGATGTATCCTAAAAACTCTATAAGATTCCATCCATGGATGATGAAAAGGTTGACTTTGGGTCTTCATGTATAGCCTTGATGGAGTCCAATTAACTACCAATTATCTTATTCTCAATATCAACTTCATGTATTTCATGTTTCATATTTGGTTGGATAGGTTGTATCCCCAACTTAAAGATATATCTAACATCTTTTTCACTAATTTTGGTTATATGAGGGGATTGATTCCTCAAATAGTAATGAAATTCAAAAAGTATCTTTTCACAAAAAGCATTCAAGTGATCTTGAGTTACTATATCCCGTGGAATAACATGGGGAGCTAAGTAACTGGTTTATGTGAAAGAGGTCTCACTGAAAAGGAATTTCTAACAAATCTTCAAAGTCTACTTGATATATCATATATCCCATAGAATCTCCTTCATCTCAAACTATAGGTTCATTATTATTTGGTGGAATCCATAAAACACTACATTTATTTCCCCATTTTTCTTATATAGGTTCAACCCATCAATTAAGAAAGAAAATTGAAATATATTTTGTGGTAGGAGGTACCACACAAGTAGATACAAATAACACTTCAATAGTTCTCTTTCCATCTAAACTCTATGTATCTAAGGTGTGTTCAAAACTAGTATGTTTATTTTCTATCTTTATAAAAAAATGATGTTCCACTAATACTTGAAAAACATCATTACTACCATCAATAGAAGGTTCTTCATCCATACAACTATTATCTGATGGTTCATAGATATCCAAAACATCTAACTAAACATAACTTCCTTTCTTATAAGAAGGAACCTCTATCTTATCTTGCTCACCAACATGCTTCTCTATAACAATAATCACACTCAACTATTCTATCAAAACTAAATTTGAAATGGTTTGACTATTGGAAACAGAGTTGGAATCAGCTTCATTATCCATTGGAGTTTCATCAAATATCCCCACATATGTGGATTTATCCCCCCCAACATGAGAAACCTAAAGCCTTAGAGGCATCGCTACTTACATCCACTTAATTCATCCAGTGAACCATTAGATTCAGAATCATCATCCTCACTATATTTACTTCTATTTCGATCATTATTTCAATAATATTCATTTCTCTCACTATGAATTTCATTAGAATGTTCATTCTCATTTTATTCTCCCTATTAGTCACTCTCGTAATCTTCTTCTTCTTCTTCTTCATTGGATTTAGAACTCTTATACTTATCCTCTCCAGAAACCTTAGTCTCTTCATCATTACGTTGTGAAAATATTTTTCTTTTGGGAAGTCTCATATGAGGGATAATAGATCCATATGTATTGGGTGATACTTTTAGAGACATGTTAGGATATATAGCTTCATAAATAGAAGGTTCATTTTCTTCTTATTATTTAACAACTTCTTCTTTACCCATATCTGAGTATTCAATTACTTCCTTAAACTCCAATTCTGGATCAACATTATCTCATGGTCTAGTCGAATGATCAACCAAATTATACTAAATATTTAATATAATACAATCACAAACCCAATGTCTCTTCTAGAGGTTCTAGCTAATCTTCATCTTTGAAAAAAGTGGTTTTTTAAATACAGAACCCACCAATGTTTGTAATAATCTCTTAATACTTGGGTACTAGTTCCTTGTCCTTTACAATGGGAGGAATAAACTTGTGGTAGATCAAGGAGTTGGATATAAATGTTAATTTGGTCATCTAACACATATGCACCTTGAGATATCAATAAAAATTTATCTTATGACCTTGTACCATAATATATATAAGATAAATATTTTGGTACCTTAAAGATGTGAAATCACCCTTTCTTGGGCATAACATGTGATACAAATAAATAAATAGAAGACTACATTCCCCATCATGATCTGATGCAACATTCCTTCTAGTTATGCCATCTCCTGCCCGAATTAACAAATCCATTATATACATGAACAAATCGTTATCTTTATGTGTTGTTCCTTAATAATTATGAAATATTCCTTCATGAGGTACATCCAAACATTTACCTCATTTCATTGATGAAAATACAACTACCTGTCCTTTCACATAACTTCTGATCAAATCAACACCATCTTGATCAAAATAAAACTATACATACTTATAGAATTCATAAACCAATTTGGGGTAGAAGGGTCTGTTGTACGAGGAAAACAATTATATCCATCTTTTATTCTATGAAAATTTTAGTACTAAATACTTTCTATACATAAAACACATTGATTAAACATACTATTGAGATATAATAACTCCTTTCACAAGATAATGATTAATTAGAGAAACTGCATTAGGTACACTCAATTATTTATTCTTCATCATAGAATAAATCGACTTGTCAAGAGAAGATACTAAAGCATTCTTCACTATTTCCATGAAAATATGGTTATAAAATATTGATTGAGAGTATGGAGAATTTTGGAAATGTGGGAGGGGAAGGGTTCTACTGGACTCGATAAATAAATATATAAGAGTATTATGATGTGCTCAGGGTGTGTTCGGAATAGACATAATGTTGTTTTAATATCATTTTTTATTTTAGTTATTTTTAAATTGAAATAAAAATGATACCAAATAAAATTAGAGATTTAAAACCTAGGAGAAAACATGTATCGTGTTATAAAATAGACACAACCCAAAATAAAAAAAAACATGGCGATTCAAAATATTTAGAAATGGAAAAATTCAAAAATTCATAAAATAGTAATGGCTTAAAAAACTAATGGTGTGATAACCAAACCGTGTGTAAACCACAATAGTAGGTCAACTATAACTATGAGTCACCACAATGGAATGTCAACTCAATGGTGTTTCAAGCACAGTGTTAGGTTAACTCAATGATGTGTCCAAAAAAATGGCATGTTAACTCATTGGTTTATAAACCACAATGGTATGTTAACTCAATGGTGTGCTGATGAAAATGGTAAGATAAACAAGAAAATTAAACATAACAAAAAATTTCATTCCTAATTCATGTTTGATATAGGATAATCTCTTAGAATTCAAAGTCTTAATGAATATATCTGTTAACTGATGTTCAGTTCTAATAAATTCAAGAGTGATATTTTCTTTTTGAAAATATTCTCCCAAAAGCTGATGTCTTATATCAGTATTCTTTCTCCTAAAATGATAAATGTTAAACCTAGAGGTATTTTTTCACTTTTACTGTTACATTTTAATGGTACATGTCATAATTGATATCAACAGTCTCCTAAATAGTGTTTCATTCAAAAAAATTATTCAGAACAAATAGTAATCCACCAAAATCAGCATCAAAATAACATACTAGATCAAGTTCTTTTCGTCTAGGGTAGAACAACCATTAATTTTTTGTATACCTAATGTATTTGAAAATTACATTAATTGAAACAAGGTGTTACACTTTTGGGTTTCCTTTAAAATGAGAACACATACATACATTAAACATAATATCTTTTCATCTAGATATAATAGTAATCCACCAAAATCAGCATCAAAATAACATACTAGGTCAAGTTATTTTCTTCTAGGGTAGAACAACCATTAATTTTTTGTATACCTAATGTATTTGAAAATTCCATTAATTGAAACAAGGTGTTACACTTTTGGGTTTCCTTGAAAATGAGAACACATACATGCATTAAACATAATATCTTTTCATCTAGATATCATTTATAGTAGACGTCCAATCATACCTCTATAACTGGTCTGATCAATTATTTTCTTATTCTATCAACATCCAATTTATTAGTGGTACTCATAATAATATCACTACTCTTAGTTGTATTGGAGGTAAAATATTTTAGGATATATTTTTTATATTTACTTAAATTTATAATAATACATTCATTGTTTTGAAAAACATGAAATCCAAGAAAGAATTTTAGTTCACCCATTGAACTCATTTAGAATAGATTTTGTATCATTTTCAAAAATATATGTACAAATATAATTTCATGATAATCCAAAAATAATATCATCAACATAGATTTTTACAACTAATACATCTATTGAAATTAGTTTTATAAAATTATTAAGGTTAACTATACCTTTTCAAAATAATTTTAAAGTAATAAAATTGATGATCTTTTCATACCAAAATATAGGATCTTGTTTTGACAATAAAAAACATTAGATAATTTAAAAAAAATTATTTGGAACATTAATATTTTCAAAACTAAGCGGTTGTTCTACAAAAACATCCCCAATTATAAAACCATTCATGACATCCATTTGATAAATATTTATGTCTAAATGTGTTTCATAATCATTAATTATTCTTATGGATTCAATTCTGGCTACATGTGAAAGGGTTTCCTCATAGTCTATTCCATCATCCTAACTATAACCCTATACAACAAGTCCACCATTGTTTCAAACTATAGTGCTAGACTCGTCAACATTATTCCTAAACACCCATTTAGTTATAATATTCTATGTTTCCTAGGGTATATAAATTATTTCCCACACATTTCTTCATTCAAGCTAATTTAATTCATCTTGCATATCTATTACCTAGATTTCATCATTAATTACTCCAATGGTGTTCTCTAGTTCCCGGTGAGATAAGATATCCTAATGTTAACCCATATTTTTTAAAGAGGATCTAGTTTTTATTCCACTATTTATATCACCTAAAATATCATCTAATGGATGGTAGTTAAGGGTTTTAATATTTCTATAGAAATTTTTATTGGTTACTTCTTTATTTTTTTGGTTCAGTTTTGGGATGTTCTAAAAGTTTTGAAAAATTTTCCAAACTGGAAGATTTTTCTAATTCATTTAAAGAATAGTCTAATGGTATATAATTTTTGTTTAGAGAAGAAAAATCATCATCAAAATTTTCTAAGGAGAACATAGTATCATGTAGATCAGTCTAAAAAAAATTGGCATGATTTGATTCATCCACAGTTTTGGTGTTCTTATTGAAAACCCTATAGGATTTGGATAATATTAAACAACTAAATAAAAAAAATTCATCACTTTTTGAGGAAAATTAATCAATATTATAATTATTATTTAAAGTCAATACTTTGTAACCAAAAACATTCAATTAATTAACTTTATTTATTCTATTGTTCTCTAGTTTATAAGGGGTCTTCTTAAGGATAGGTCTGATCAAAACCTTAATGAAGATATAGCAGTTCGTATTGACAGCTTCTTCCAAAAATATATATTTAGGTCGTACTCATTCGACATGGTCTATGTTTTCTTTTTAAATGTTATATTAATCCTTTCAACAACTCCATTTTTTAAGAGGTCCTATGGGAATAAAATATATGAGTATATACATTTTTCGGTAAAAATGATTCAAAATCTTGATTTTAAAAATCATGTACATCATCACTCATTAAGGTTTTAATTCTATGTCCACTATGATTTTCAACAGACTTAGTATACTTGGTCATGTAAGAGAAGGCTCCACTTTTTTTTATTAAGAAGATATATGGAAGTATACCTATAATATTCATCTATTATAAAATTGACATAGTGCATACCATTAAGACTTCAAACTCTATATGTAAACAAAACCAAGTGAACCAACTCAAGGGTAGTATAGGTTGAAACTTATTTATTTCATTTAAAATAAACATTATGTTGGTTCCCTTTTCGATAGGGGTTACATACATTATCAGTTGAAAACTCAAGCATTACGTGAATCCCTAAATAATCATTTCCCAGTTAGCTTTATAAGTCAGTGAATTTTACAATAGCCATGTATCCTAGGCCAAATCCATGAATCTTTTTTATAGGAACATAATAATGAATCATTTGTAGAAAATAAATAATTTAAATCAATAGCGTAATCATTTTTATTTCTCAATTATTCAAAAACTAAGTCTTTTTTAGAACCATAAACTTTGAAAACATCATTACCAAGCATAACATAAAAAAAATTATAACATAACTGATAAATGATGAGTATATTATATTTTAAGAAATCAACATAAAATACATTAGAAGTTAGAACATAGATTTTGTAAATAATCTGTCCTAGGATGATGACCGTTCAATTTTTATTTTCAATAAAGGTGAAATAACCACCATTTTTATTGATAAATCTATTTATGTATGAATAATATCATGTCTAATTCCATTAAAAACCTATGGCCAAGTAGCATAGACTTTAGCTTTGGTTCATGTGGTATTTTTCTAACATAATATATTTTATTCAAGGAATGATTTTGGTACCTAGATCTGTTTAGGACAAGAAAATATAGAAATTAGTGATTTAAGAAACCAAAATTGGTTTATGGGTTTCTTTATAATATATTTCTAATTCTTTCAAATAAATAAAAAGTTTTTTCTTTTTGAAAAATGATCGGCAGGAGAATATCCATGTCCAGATTTAGGAACAAAATTTTTTTCCATCTATCTTGGATTCTATCTAATTACACTAACATATTTTGGTGTAACCTGCTTTCCAAAAATTTGTGTGTTTGTATCTCTACCATTTGTAAACTATTTTATATCCGTATTCAATTTATCATTAGATAGTTTATGTTCAATTTCTTTCAGTAGTTTAGCATTTTTTTCTATAGACAGTTTGGATTTTCTATTTGTAGATAAAGAATTATGTCTTTTTAAAACATTGTATTTGCTTATATTCTCATTAATGGTGTCATCTAACATGTTTCAATATTCAAATAATTATTCATTTAACATATTACCATCATCATGTGGTTCATTTTAAGAATTATCATAATTATACACAAGAAGAACATTAGAAACATTAGGTAATGAAGTTACCTCACTAACTTAATCCATGAAATAAATATTTTGTATGCCTTTCTTATCTCTAGTTAAAAAATATGAATCAATGGAGCTATCTTCAAAATCACTCTAGGTGTCCTTCATGGGTTTCTTTTATCTCATATAATCCTCTTCACATTTCATCTTGTACTTATTCTTTGGACAGTGATATTTCACATCTCCTTTCATTTTTTATACATAGAAAAAAACTTCTTTTTGATCATCATCTATATTCTATTGTTTCTTCCAACTTAGAATATTTCTATATATTCCATTATAGATTTATTTTATTATTAAATTTTATATCCTATTGATCTTATTAAATGTTAAATCTAAGTAAGACATCTCCTCATCACTTTTTGGTGCAGATTCCTTATCACATGAATCTAAAGGTTGAACATTCTACTTCTCTTTTTCCTTCAGTTTTTATGGGAATTAGCATTCAAAGATATTGAATTTATTTTAGGTGCCACATCTTCTTCATGGTTTACCTTTACTTCCTCTTCTTACATCATATGTTTTTCAATAAACTATTTCAAAAGTAGTTTACTTATGTCGTATGATTCTCTAATTCAAACCAATGCTCCTCACCATCATTTTAGTAGACAACTTAATAATCACATAATTAGATCCATATCATATACTAGTTTTTCAAGATAACTCATTGTGTTTAAAATCTTATTAAACCTAAGATACATGTCATAAATGGGTTCATCGGGCTTTATCTTAAAATTATCATTCATAATAGTATAAGTATTGGACCTCATCTCTTTAACATTTGAATTTCCTTCATCAAAAAAAGATAAATTATCCCAAATTACCAATTATTTCTTACATATAGATATTCTATTAAACTCTTTATCTCACATTTCAAATAATAAGGAATTCATTGATTTTCACTTATTTTTATAAAAAAAATTAGTCTCGTTAGTCCAAATAAATCTATCATTAGCAGGAAACTCATATTTATCTTATATTGCAGAATATATTTTAAATTCCATGGAAACTATATGAATTTTTGTTTTAATCTTCTATTGAGAATAATTTTTTCCATTTAAAAATGTAGGTATGTAATAATAATATCCATATTGACGATTATCCATTTTAAGTAACAGAAATAAGAAATTATAGAATTTAATATCTTTAATGTAATCTAAAATAAAAGTTGTAAAGATTTTCAAAACCTTAATAATAAAGGAAAATTTTTCTTTGATATCAAATGTTTGTCTTATTTAGTAACTCAAGAGGGGGTAAATTGAGTACCCAATAAAAATATATATTTCAAATTGATTAATTTTAAATCCCATAAATATTTATATGCATCTCAATTTATCAAAATATCTACTATGATATAGATCTTAATCATTCTAAATATTTCTCACATTATTGATTCGGTATCAAATGAATAATATATAATATTATTCAATCCTTTGAAATAAATTTACTTGATAAAAATAATATATGAACACTGACTAAGATAGTTGATCAAGGTATATATTTCTCTTATAGATAAACAATGTTTTTCTGTTTTAAAGGATAAATAATGTAAAAAAAATTAAAGCACACAACGGAAATATTGAATACAATAGGTTCATCCTTAAATTATAGAATTATTCCTCTCCACTTTTTGATCACCCTCCACCAATAATAATATATTAAATAGACAAGATAATTCATAAACTAGATCATGGTTTATTATGGATAACAAATTATCTATGTCATAGATGACCACTTCCACAGTTATATGTGGGAGTAAAAATAAACAGGACACACAAGGACCTCTATCAATGTTACCCATGTGAGTACTTATGTAAGAAATAATAAGAAAATATATAGGTATCATCTAGTTCAGTACAAGAGATAGTGTAAATAAATAAAACAGAGTATACAAGACAATAATTCAAAATTAGAAAAAATAGAATAGAGAAATATAGGAGTGTAGAGTTTATAAATGCATGTTCTATTGTAGTGTAGTTTTTGACTCTTTAATTTATTTGAAACAAATATTGAGTTGGTCGATCATGTAAAACATATAAATAATAAGGTTTTGTTGACTTTTGTTCTTAACTAGAGTAAATTAGTTGTTGTGAATGTGTTTTTTCTTCCCCATTTGAATGTTCATAGGATACATTAGTTCATCTATTCATCACTATGAGTGTTAAATAAATATGAACACTTATCATTTCTCACATTATTTTATTCATATGGACTCATCTCAACATTTCAAGAGGGATTGTAATGTACTTTTATTAGTAGCTACAATATAAAAATTTGGATGGTCTATACTTCCTCGTACAGTTTATCAGACACTTACATCAGTGCACACTATCGAAAATTTAAGAAACAATCAATAAAATAATAAATAGAATTATCTTTAATAATATAGATCTTTGTAATTATATAAAATAATTATGTTAAGAAAAATAGTAGTGGTTTCTTAGTATGGTGGTGTGTTGATGTTTGGAGGTACTTCATTCTTACGACATGATACTGGAGGTGTCTTAGAATTATCCAAAATTTATATTCTTTAGTGGTGTCTCAATAGGAGGTGTCTGAACTGATAGTGTCCTAAACATAACCAAAATTTTTTGACAATGGTATGACCCAAGAGATGTCCCATCTGACAGTATATCATACTTGTACAAATTTATGTTCTAGTGACATCAGATTATGATGGTTTGTTATTCTGGTTGTATGTCATCTAATGATGTGTCACCGTATAGTGCCTCATAATTATCAAGATTTTTATACAAGAACTGAGTCATGGACAATAGTTTCTCTAGTTGTTGTTGTTAGTCTCAATGCTGCCTTTCCCATTGTCAGTTTCATCACAAGTCTCAGAATATGATATTCTAATAGAAAACATTAAAAGCAATAAGATAATTATATCCATGATTTTTTATCATTAAAAAAAGGATGTTAATATTAAGAATTATTTTATCTTTTTATAATGATAATTATATTATAAATAGCATATTATTTTTATAAAAAACTTATATTTATCATCCATTTGATATAGTGGTGATAATTGAATCACATCACTTCCTAGATTAAGTAATACCCATGTAACCATGAATGATGATATCATTTTTTTCAAATGGGAAAGTATAAAAATATAAGAAATATTACCTTTATGGAAGTGTAAATATTTTAAATATATCATTTATATATAAATTAAATCTATCATTACAAATATCTATCAGAGGTGATGATGGAAGATTAATTACATCGTTTATCATATTGGAAGTCATTCATACACTTGGGGGGACTCTTGAGGTGCTCCACTAAACTCTTGTCCCTAGGGTTTCCCATTGGCGGCGGCTTGGAGGGGGATGCTTGTACGCTTCTCCGGCATCGCCTCCCCTTTCCTTCTTTCTTATCCTCATTTGTCAGTTGATTTTCTTCCTTGTTTGCTTTTGTGATTCATCATCCCTTCCATGGCATCTCAATTCTTGGTCAGTTTGCCTTCCCCCTCTCTCTGCTTGCCTCCCTCGATCTCCGGTTCGCGCATCTCCCGACAACGGTTCATCTGGATCTTGCGTAGTTATGAAGTTCATGCCCAACGTGGCGGATCGCATCTCTGGTTGGTTCTAATCTGATAACGGTGGTTTCCTTCGGTTTTTGTTTCGGTACTCCAAGCACAAAGTGGCATTGTATCTTATTCCTTGCATCGATGGAGACCTGGTTCTTGGCGGGTTGGGGTTGTCACATGGAGAGGCGCGACAGGTACGACGCTACCAAGTTTTTTTTCTCTGTCAGATAGTTTACATTTCTAGGTATTTTCATGGTTTTATCAGTATTATTTGGTTCTCTGATGCATCGGTTTTCCTGCAATGGTTTCATTTTGGGTGTTTCTATTTGTTTTTGTGATATTACTAGTGTTTTCTCGCCTTGGTTTTCTGCGGTGTTTCTCCCCTGCAAATGGATGGTTAATTCGTGTGTTGGTTTGATGGTGAGTGGTTGTTCCGGCAATGATGGAATCGGTGATGGCATACGGTGATGAGTTGGATGTCTGGTGCCCAAGAGTGACTTGGGGATGCATTTTTTGTCTTCAAATGAAGGCAGTATGTTGGTATTTGGATGGCTATGTGATGATACCAGTGCACTGTGGATCCATGACCTCTCTGATATGAATTTTGAAACCCTTCGATCAATTTTTGGATTC
Organism: Viscum album; assembly: GCA_963277665.1. Lineage (NCBI taxonomy): Eukaryota > Viridiplantae > Streptophyta > Magnoliopsida > Santalales > Viscaceae > Viscum > Viscum album. The sequence continues at coordinate 1,937,539,432 of OY728132.1, forward strand.
TGGTTTGAGTGGGATTTGAGTACCTTTTTTGGAATTTGGTTTTATTTTGAATTTTGTTTATGAAAGAAATCAACACAAAACTTGGTTCATCTCTATGCAAGGATTAGAGAATTAAGCATTTACCAGAGCATTATCATTTGGATTTGGAAGTTTGAGAGGGTATGGCTCTGCCATCGGTATCAGGTCGGTGCAACCCTGCACGGGATAGCTATCTGAGTGATAATGAAATGGTGGAGACTTGACATCACGTTATAGTTTCTGGGAGGGGTAGTTCTTGTATTCATGATCTACGTTAACTTACTTTATGGTTTTATTTGGATGTATTGTATGGACTTTTGGTTTCTCACTTTTTCCTCAAAAAGTTTTTTCATAATAAAAAATTAAGTTTCAGTCAGTAGTATTTCATACACATGAATGATGGGTTTTCTTTACATTATATAGAAGAGGATATGGATATTTGTTATAAAATTTACAAAACTACCTCCCATTATATAGAACATAAAATGATTATTATATCATCTTTGATTAATATGTATAAATAGAAGACGAAAATGAAACATAACAAAAACTGTAGGATAAAAACTATATCTCTTATTCATAAATATACTTAATATTTTCAAAAAAATCATCCTTATGATAGTATTTTGATCAAAAAATTCCTCTAAGGAATTCGTATGAATGTAAGGAATTGATATTGTTAGGTATTAGATAAAAAAATAAGTGTAATGAAAATATGTAAGGAGGTTCTGTTTTATAAGAGAGGGGAGGGGAATTCTTGAAATTTTTTAATGTTTTAAATTGAATGAAATTAATTATCAAGTTAAAATTGATTAAAATTTTTATTTTTAGAATAAAATATGATGATGAGTCAAAATAGTATCAGGAGATAGAAATTTGACACATTTAGGTAATATTATCACCGTTATATTTTTATTTTAACCCAAGTTAACCCTATAGATGATTATCTCGATAACAGTGTTTTTACTATTTTGGGTTAAGGATAGTTATTATAAACGGAACATTTGGCCATAAATTGATAGTGGTTGATATTTGAAACCATATCCCAATCACCTGGTTGTAGGTAGGATTTTTATGAATTTTAAATCATTTCATAAATTATTATTTATAATAAAATATCAAGAATGTCATTTTAGGAACTATTCATATAATTTGACCATGAAACTACATGAATAATATGGAATTAGAATATAATATATTCAAAAATTAAAAAGATGTGATATTTACCTATAATATTAGTGGTACATATTAATATACCCAGATAACATTACTTTTATAATTTTTAAAATCATTTTCCTTATTTTCTATTGCCTACACAAGTACTGCATCAGTGTTTCATAATCATTTTTGGTAATTATTTCATTACTAAAAACTATAAAATAATTTAACAATGTAAGAAAAATATAGCTCGAAAATAAATATTTTTAACTAAATATAAGTTGTTTTGATCACTCTCGCAAATATTATATATATTAAAATAAAAAAATGACATTTTTTTATTTATCTTTCACTTAAATCTTATAAATTTCAAGATCAAGGATATGTGAGTAAAAATTAATATTTGTAAATTATGAATTTATTTGGATTAAATATACTAAAAAATGAAATAACTTTATTTTTATTTTTATTTTTATATTCCTTATCATATTATTTTTTACCTAAATTAAACAATTTACCCATACATAGGGAAAAAGTTTATTAAGGTACTATTAAAAATTTCCAAAAATAAAAAGTGAACTATTAAAAAATTGTACCATCTGATTAAAAATATTTTACCTCTTTATAATGGTTAAATTTTTCTATGTGGAAAAAATTAATTTCACCCCAAAACACAAAATGAAATTAATTTTTTTAGAAAAAAATTTATTTGAAATACAAAATTGTTTTTCTACCAAATTTAACCAAAATATTTATTCCAATAAACATAATCAGATTATCAATAATATAATAGATCTAATTTTACAATGAAAAAATTTTATAAAAAATAGATCATTTTAAATATATGAATCATAAATACTATTTTCAATAAAAATTGTTTTTTTTATATTAACTAGAAAATCCATCTTTTGAGATAATTTAAAAAAATCTTATTATAAATAAATTTTGGTATTATGATATAAAAAATAGGACATTTTTATCAATAATAACATGGAAAATTTAACTGAATTAATTATAATATAAACCTTTCTTAAAAACAACACGTTTTTTAGGAATAAAATGATTACTAAAACTTCAGTGCCTATTTTTTGAGCATTAATCAATAACTGTGTATTGATTATAAATTATATATATATATATATAATATTTTATTTAATCCTATCAGTACCTAATAAAACAATTTCTACGTTATAACAGTTATATTTTAATAATAATATTACGTGGTTCGTTTAAGCTTGGTATTTTGTGTCTTATATGCTTTCAAACAAAGTGATGTTATTTTAATATCATGGGGTATTACAAATTATGATTTGAATGTGAGGGATTTTTTTAGTGAATTGAAAATATTTCAATGAGAAAATATTGACAAGAATTAAATAAATAATATTTCTAAATGAAAATTTTTTCATGACTTAAATGTATACAAAATATTCCTTTTGGGTTCGAAAAACCATGTAGAGGATACTGAATTTGAATTTTTTAGTTGAAATGATTTTATGAAGGGTTTGTTCAAATGGTTCTCTAATGGTGCACCCTTTTTGATTCATAAAAAATCTTAAAAGTATACTCCAATAAAATGAGAATAAATTATAATTGGAATAATGATAATTTTTTGTCACAAGGACTCTTTTTAAGAACCCTAGATATAGAAGGATCCTTTTATATAATGTTTAAAATATTATTTCCATCTAATAAATTAAATAATATATATAATGGTTTTATTGGGGGAACCATTGGTGGTGTCTTACCAATGTTTATGCTCACTCACTACATCATAACATTGGTGTGTGTACAAATCTTATAATTGATGTACGTTCTTGAGTAATATCCCACGTATATATGGAACAGAGAGTGGGGATTTGAAAGAGTTGGATATTGGTTTGAGGGAAGGTTGACAATTTTTCCTGGGTTTCTATGTATTTTATTTTTCATTTATTCCATACTATAACATATCATGTCATTAGATGATCTTGCTGGGATATATTATGATACAATATATATATATATATATATATATTATAATAACAAAACTATGTTATCATTATTCTATTATTTATCATTTATATGCTTATTTTTCAATATAATATAACCCATGTTATGGATGTTTCTATTATCAGTTTCTATTTATTATAATGATTCTAAAGATAGAGTCTCCCTACATGGTTTATCAGACTCTCGCTACAAGTTTTTAGCCTCTATCATATGGGAAGGCATATATGAGGTTATGTTGAACACTTAAACTGAAATCCGTTTTGGAGGAATGGGTTGAGGATGTGACATATCCTAATAGATTTTATATGATTAAAGGTCCATTTTTTAAAATATTTGATTATTAATATGTTAGATTTTATTTTTATGGTTAGGAGGTCTGATTTCATAACCCTCCCTGATTATTACTCATGATATTGTAAATTATTTTACATTATTTTGATGTGAGGATATTCCCATAACACAAATAATGGGATTAAATTCCATAGATTGATAACTATATAGAGTAGGATGTATTATAAGAATATTAGAAAATATTTAGTAAACATAGAGAGTGACTATAGACAATGCCTAATTAAAGGGATTCCTTAGTTTCTAAATTTAGTTAGGTACCAAAACATTCATTTATGATATATCAAACTACTGATGATTTGAATCATATAGAAATAGTTTGGAAATTTATATTATGGGTAGTAATTATTGTTTATAATTTATAAAATTATTGAATATAATTTTCACTAAGATATTGAGACCTTTATTCCATAACCATTATAGAGAATATAAAGGTGAATTTGGCTTTGGATATATACTCAAAAGGAGGATGAGTTTATCAAATCACAAAGAATTAAAAAAAATTAAATACCATATTTTTTCAGATTCCAAAATTAGGACTTATTTTATAATGAGTGTTTAGAAAAATAAGTTTAATAGTTTTTAATATGCTGAAATTCAAAATTTACACTCTTGTGGGGAGAACCTACAAAAATTCTTGAAATACTTGCTTCGTTAATTAGTATAGAACATAGTGTTTTTATATTTACTCATATAAAGGGAGGATTATTGTGATCTTCATATTATAAGATGGATAATGCATATGAAATATGAGTGAAATTAGTTTTTAATACTGAATAATGATCTCTAAGAATAGATCAATTACTTATTATAGTTATGAAGACAACATGTTGATGTGATATCTGGAAGAGAATTTTGATATGTGTAAATAGCGGATTTTTTTGTTAACTTGTGCATATTAGTATTGAATTTACATGTAAGAAAATAATTAATATTTAAATTCCATATGTTGGGATGATTGAACAACCCCTAAATTGTGATACTAAATTTATTTGTTAATATAATTTTTTGTTTTTTAATTATAAAAAATGAAAAAAAATTATATAATTATTTAAAAATTGTCACTATTTTTAAATAAACATTAAATAAGAGACCTCTGGGTTGGGTTTAGCACATGATATTTGTGTGAGCTAAGAGGAGGTATCATGGGGATTTATTTTATTTTAATATTGGATTGGTTTTTTAAATTAAGGGAAAATATAAGAACTAAATTTCATTATATATAAAAAACCTTATGAGGGGATTTTTATATTTAGTAGATGTTTAAAAGAATATAAAGGGGAATTATTCTTATTACTAGGTATAGGGTTTAACCTAAAACATTTACCTTCTCTTTTCTTATTTTTCCTTCCTCAACATGCTATAACTAATTATGTGCGATTATTATACTTCCCCATAAACTATTTCTGGATTCTCTTTGAACAATTAAACTTGGGTATAACTTATTATTTTCCAATTGACATTACCAATATTTAATTTTATCATAAAAATAAAATATGAGGAATTAATTTTTAGGTTGATAGTCTCAATATTATATCATATTTTGAATAACAACACACTATATTCTATCTGAAATATATTTTAGTGTGTTTTATAAAATGATTGTTTTCATGAAAGGTTGGTATTCAAAATAATTAAATCCATATAATTTTAAAGTTTAAAATTAAGGGGTATCATTGATTCTTGATAATTATTTCCTAATTAATTTGGAGAAATGATTTGATATAATTATCCTAAATAATAATAAAGAGAAAATTCACTATTTATTTTATTTAAAAAATAATGAATATGATATATCCCTATAATATTAATGAATTAATGTTTTTGGTTAATAATATAACTATTTAATTTTAATTTTTATGGGATAAATCTGGATACCATAGAGTATGCACCATTTCTTATTTTAAACTAAATTTTTATTTTATTTGTTTATTTTATTTATTTATTTTATTTATTTTGTGATAGAAAAGATATTCTCTATGATTTTATAGTCCCTTGAAGTGTTTAATATGATGGGATAGATTATTTATTTAAAAAGCTTATTATTAACATGTTTATAGAATATTGGTTTTTGATTATTATTTCAATCCATCAAACCATAACTCTAGTAATTCAAATCAGTTTAAGTGTTTATATTATATTATGAAAAGTTTGAATATGGACTAAATACGATATTGGGATAAATTTAAGAATTGAGGAGGTTTTGGAAAAAATAATTAATTAGAATAAATTCAGCCATTATTGTATTGTTTTATGCCATAATCTTCTTCCAAGATGTGTTCATTCTTAATATGATATTTTCAACATTTTTTCACACAATAATGTAAATAATTTCATTTAGATGTGTGTAGAGAGGGTTTTTAGGGGAGATAGTATGACTATGAAAATAATTGGTTATAATAATTTACTCATAATTATACCATAATGATATGGTTTTATTAAAATGGTAATTTTCATATCGTTGTATATATTAATGTAATTTCTTGGAAAAATATTTGATTAAATGGAATTATGTTTTAATGAATTTATGTTCCATCTTAATATGTTGTTTTAGTAATTTTTTTAATAATAAATTATATTTAATAATTATTTAATTGCATTGATTAATCATTAATGCTTATTGTTACACTTTGATTATTGTAACATTTCATTTTTCAGTAGTTTTGGGGATATGAATCAATGTGATCCACATATATTTTTCCATGAAAAATATAAAAGATACATTAATAAATATATAAGTAATTTAGAATTAAATAATTATCCACTGGCTATGAAAAAAATTGGAAAATTTGAATATGAAATTATTAATAAATTTTTAAAATTTTATTTAACATTTTATAACATTAGAAGATTGTTTCAATTGTAGATTATATAGTATTTCATTAATATTTTAGAATATAAAATGTTGAATTATAATTTGAATTAAACCAAGAGGGAAAATAAGTGTAGAATATCTTCATCAAATCATTGTTTGAAGTTGTAATAATAGATTTTGATGTTGGAATACTCTCCGGAAGAAGACCAAAGCTGCAGTTTTTTGTGTAGATAATTTCTAATATTTATCATGTTTATTGAAGTTTAAGGATTATTTATTTATTATTAATTTATATTGTTTGGTTTAAAAATATTTTATATGATATAAAAATAAAAAATTTCATTTAATATTGATGGGATAGTGATTAAAAATAAAGAGAAAATATTACATATTACTGATAACATTTCTATATAATCACATAATTAATAGAGAATCAACAATTTTGTAGGTCTTAATGAATTATATTTTTGTCTTAGAGAGAATACCATACCTATTAGGATAAATTTTGAAACAATTTATTTTAAATATAAACCCTCCTCATTGTATCCTAAATAAACATAGTGGATGGTTTGATTTCGGGTTATTTGGATCATTCCAAGGATGTATCAATTTTTATTTAAAGGGGAACATTGTAAATATATATTCCAAATATAAATTCCTTTTATGTGGTGTATTATTTTTAATTTAATTAATTAAAATTTTAAAATTGAGTATAGAAAAATACATAAAGTCAAAACCTCATGTAAGTAAATCTTCTTAATTGAAAATGAAGGATATTTTATATTATGTAGAATAAATTAAGTCACTGATTCACCAACTTCTCAAAGAATCATTGAGAATCCTAACATCTATTTCAGTCAAGGTATACATAGTTGTAATAATCTATTTATTCTATGTTTTAGTAAAATATTTCAATTCTATATTATGTTTTAATTGGAAAAAATTCAATTTTTTTAAGAAAAAGTTGGTTATATGTTTTTACAGCTATAATGGGATACATTAATTCAGGGAATAATAATGTTGTTTTGACAATTATATGAATAGGATATCACGTATATAAGTATATAATTATTCCAAAACTATTAAACAATAGTTTATAAGTGGTTAATGTTGAAAATAATAGGTATATACCTCATCCAGTGGATTCTATTATAAGGCCCCAGCCTTAAACCTTACTTAATATTGCATTAAATGAGTAATTCACATTGAGGATCTTTTCAGGTTTAGAGTTTTAGAGAATTAGGACATAACTATTACATCTCAAAAGATTACAAAGTAGTCGCTTTTACTAAATTTCCATAAAATAAAAACTCTTAAAAAGAAACATGTATAGTTCCATGTTTTAGGTAGCATGACTTTCCCTTGATCCCATCCTTGACCCTATTCCACGCTAAGTCCTGTGAAAAACATTTCAAAGACTTGGGATGAGCATAAGAAGCTCAGTAAGGGATACACAAAGAATGAAAACTGTTAGTTTTTCAAACATCAAAAAAAACCATATATACTCTATCAAAGTAATACCTTCACCTTCATGAAGTAGTAAAAACTCTTCACTGAATAAAGTATCATTACTTACCTTTTTGTAACCCAAGGATTACCATAAAATCCATAAAAAAGAACACATAACATATATAAAGGTAACTTGGGGCATAAACATACTTAAGTGGAATAACCATACGGTCGGCTCCCACACATATCACTTAATGGAATAGCCATACGACCAATTTCTATACATACTTAATGGAATAGCCATACGGCCGACTTCCATACCCAATGCATTGGAGGTTATAACGTAACCACCCATCCTGGTATTCACGGCACCACCCATCATCTGGTTTATAACGTAACCACCCATTAAAATGTCCAAGTACCAGTATAAAATCATAAAACATAAAACCAATATAAAGGAATGATAACATTTACACATTTCAATCACAATATATCATAAATATATTGACATAATAGAATCCTTTTTCAAAACCATTTTCAATACCAAAATACATAAAAGAGTATATGGTATTTATTTTATTCTAAAAACATTACAGCTTGTTGAGAAATCCAAAGACCAAATAATACTCGTAGTGGCGGAAAAGGTTTTTGTCGCTGCGTACGTTAAAAGAAACATTCCTTTTTGTCGTTTTGTAAAACGCTTCGTATAAAAAGATTCCTTTTGTATAAAAGTAAAAGTCAAAGGGGTTTTATACACCGTATAAAAGAAAGTTGTGTATAAAACGAAATATGCCTCAATGAAAGGAGATTGAGACGAAGTCCCTTACCTCGGGTCCGACTTGACTCGATCGTTCTTTAACGTCATGAATAATAAACTTGAGTTAATTTCAACTTGATTAAGATCCTTTTTAGAGTTAATTATTCCTTTTATATCACTTATTTTCATGTTATAAACATCTTGTAACCATTTAAGTTAATTATGTTTGTTTTGTCGATATTTGGTTCTTAAGTTGAAAGTGGACTTGTTACAATTACATGTTGTTCATGTGGTCAAAGGTTCTTTATATCTAGAATGACATTCCCGATTTGGATATAATATATATTATATATATCCAGCATATAAATGTATTTATAATATTACATAATCATTTATAGGTAAGAAATGAAATGCACCGTTCATGGAGACGGTAAGCCGTACGTACGCATGAAAGCTACTTTCATTTCTTTGTCATATTAATGGAATTAAAACTAAATGAGAGGTATGTATATTTTAATTCCAGAATTATATTCATCATTTAGATATATCATTAATTATATATATCCATTATATACATGTACTTTTAATAGTACATTACATTTGGGGATAAGAAATGAAATGCACCGTTCATGGAGACGGTAAGCCGTACGTACGCATGAACGCTACTTTCATTTCTATCTCATACATTAATGGAAAAGAAATAATAATTATATAGAGTAATATTATAATTCCAGTATAACATCATATATAATAACTTTAAATCCATCCTTTACACATCCCACATATGGGATTAACGAATCACATCACTTTGAGGGGGCGGTAGTCCGCACTTCCTTAAATGAAGATTTCGTGTTTACCCATAATGGAAACCATAAAGGTATGCCCAAAATGAAAAATACAGAAGATTAAGGGAAAAAATAAACATATTATATATCATATATAAAAATATTGACATCATAATGGCCACCTTTTAAGGTGTTAAATGAGTATTGAACAATCATCGTTTCGGGAGGCAGAATTTCGCCATCCACGGAAACCGTATGTTCATTAACCATTTGATGTAGTTTTGTGAGATTGTAGCTCAAATAAATCTTATAACAACATCCTAGTATATTTAAGATACTGTTTTTGTTACAAAAGAAGTAAATAAAAAGAGTTTAGGGGGTTGGAGAAGCAAAATAAAACAAATGAACATGAGAGAATGAATTACCTTTAAAAGTGTAACTCCTTTTGATTTGAGCCTAAAGGATTCCTTGGAAAGGATTCTGCCCAAAGAGAATCCACTAGGATTAGGAGAGGGATTTGGAGAGAGTAATTGGGCAGGTTTTGGCCGAGCCAAAGGCTTGAGGAGTGTGTTAAATGAGGTAGAGGTGGGGCCTTTTATAAGAGGAGAGGAGGGGCACTTTTGGAAAGTAAAGAAATATTACTTTATTTGAAACTGTGTTTCGGTTTTAAAAGGTCCCACATTGATATAATTAGTGTATAAGGTGATAAGGGTTCGAAATCCACCCATCCAATAAGTTTTGGACATGTTTAGTTCATAGATTTTACATTATCTTTCCATTTTGTTTAAATCGTCAAATAATGATGTCATCGCTGCATCATTATTATGTCATAAATAATTTAATTTATTTAATGTCTAAAAATTATAAAACAAATACAATGATGTAGGAAATCTTTTTATCTTTCCAATTACTGTTTATAATCAAAAATATGATCTTTATAGCCCCATGTAAAAATTGTTTTCGTAAAACATATTATGTTTGTGTCATTTTTACTTTTACATTAAATAAAAAGTTATTTATGTCATTTCCCAACCAAAGTGTCTCCATGGGGTCCCCAAGTTCACCTATGGATTTTCGTGGTTGGCCATGACACAACCAATAAGGTTTGGACTTGTGTCTAGGTCATTTCATATTATTAAAGCATTATTTTTACCATAAACTACACTAATTACCACTAATCGCGATTAAGAACTTAATAAGATACTATTCACCAAAAAATTATTATAATCTCATTGAACCACATTTTAATTCTTAATGACAACCATGTATGTTGTATTTTTGAAATTCAAAACACAATGATGGTAAATTTTCATTTAAACGGAAAATCAGTCTTTATAAGTACCACTTAGTGGTTTCACTATTCATCAAAAATTGAAGTTTTTCAGAAAATTACCAAAAATTCACCCTATGCTATATTTGATATTACGAATTCAAAAATGAAATCTATTTTACAAAATTCAAAACATATAAGTCAAATTAATTAATTTAATAATTAATTCCCACTGTCAGAGCAAATAGCGTGTTTTTATGAAACAATAAGTATCAAAAGATTGACACTGGTTTAAGACTGATTTCAAAGTGAAATTAATTCCAACGACCACTATTGGATTTAATGGTAAAAATATATTCTAATTTCACTTTAAAACAAATTGAAAATATAATCTAATCATATAAATAAATTATATTAAAAAGTGGTTTTGAATTAAAATACAACATTTTACATTATTCATTAAAAAAATGAACTTTATCGGAAAGATACCAAAAATTTACACAAAGTAAATTTTGATGTCCATATTCTTAATAAGAGTTTTATTTGGTCCAAAAGAATTTTTAAGAGTGAAAAAAACTATATTTAATGATGGTTCAACATCAAAAGGTGATTAGTGAACCTTTAGTGAAAACTAGGGCATATACGCCTAAAATTGAATTCTTTCCGTATTTTAATCATCTATCCTCTATTGGATAAATGTAAAAAATTTAAAAAAATATATAATCATATTTTAGTTATTTCTATCCATTCCCTCCAATACAATGTCTACATGTTAACTAACATTTAAAATAATATTATTTTATTATTAGAGTGCAACGTAAGATTCCCAAGAAACTCGTTGTTGTGTGTTGAGTACGCCATCGAGCATAGCGTCCCCTTTAAAGTCATATCAATATTTTATTCACAAATATGGATAAATATTAAAATTCCATATTCTTTATTTACCTGGGGTGTTACATCCTTCCCCCCTTTTGGGAATTGCGTCCTCGCAATTTTTAAAATTGAGCTTGGAAACATCCTTGAACGTCCCACATCGGAACAAGAGTCGGTAAAACAATCACTTTAAAATAAAGGAAGATAAGTATAGAGGTCACCCGAGTTAACCCATATTAGGATTCCATGTAGGAAAACATGGACATTCAGGAGAAAACATAGGGTCATGTTCTGATGCCGAGTGATAGAAAACATGTTTAGGAGAAAGTTAACAATAAGAAAATCACAAACTTGTGATGGGTTAAACGGTGTTGGGTTCCCTAGTAGGAAATGTTAATAGACAACATTTTTTTTAAGTTACTTTTTATTGAAGAATTTATTCATAAGGAAACATAATCACTTATCATGTTGACTTTCAACTTTTACTATATTCCTTAATCAAACTCATATTTTTTCCAAAAGACGAGTATTTAGGGAGACTTGTTCACATTAAGAGTACTATAATCAACTTCTAGAGAATCACCTAACCCAAAAAAAAGAACTCCATACTTCCCATTTCTTTATACTTTAACCAAAACCAAAACCCAAAAGATTAGTACAAGATCAGATAACCCAGAAAAGGATAACCCATTAGAAAGAAAATCTATTCATAATCTCCAAAATTTGTCCAACAAAACACAAAGTTCAACGAGGACCATTCGATAAACAATTTGTCCATAAAATTCCTCAAATTAAACCAATCTGAGATTGAAACCCAAACATTTGAAGTATTTAGTCACATAGTCTTCCAAGTTAAATCATAACATTTATCTCCAAACAAAATCAGTTGCTCTTAAAGTCTCGCATTGAAAAGTAATTATCCTAATCACATATACTCCATGATAGGTTAATCATTTTCATAAATAACCCAAAATAAACTTACTCTTAATTCATAAAATCATATAACTAAAAAGAATCAGTCAAACTAACCAGGGACTTCATGTAGTCCAGTGGTAAGCGATAAATGCCAGTCGCACTTTGGTTGTGTGTTCGATTCCCGAAACTTTGTCTGATGCGATGGGTTGTCACACGGTCTGCGTGTTGTCCTTTTTCCAAAACTATATAATTCTTAAATCATTCCCCAAAAAGGGATAAATCATAAAAAATAACCATAACATAATTTAACCTCAATTTTATCTCATGCCTTTCACTTCAATCATAACATATAGTAACCCATAATTACCTCAAAACTAAGGATCATATAAACCCAAATGGTTCTTTATAAATATGTCCACAAAAGAAAAGATAACTATTCCATGAATAAAATTTTCCTATATTAAACATCATGGTTACACATAATATAAAAAGTCTTCTAATGTGACCCCATCATCAAAATAGACTTAATACTCTTAAGAATTTCACCATAAATCTTGAAGCCCTTATATGTTGACATCTTACTCATTCAACATTCTTCATGATCCATTAACCATTCCTTTCCAACTTATTCCGAAATACCTCTTTCCTACAAAAAAAAATCATGAATCATATCCTAAGATTCCAAAATAGGAAAACAATAGTCATGAAATAATACATACCTTTGATTGGTCATTGTCAGTTTCTTCATCCTCAATCAGAATGGCATTAGGTATTGGTAAACGAGTATTTGTATGATCTTGGTGATCCCATTCATGAAACTTCTTAATGGGACATGTGTTTGCATAATGACCATGCACACCACATTTAAAACATTCAATTGATCCCTCAGAAAGAACTTCTTTCCCTTTCCTCTAGTCAACTGGATGCTTCCTTTTTCCATTGTAGGTTCTTGCTTTATGACCTTCATTTACACATCAATAGAATATTTATGTCCCTTTGAAACATTTTCCTAGGTGTTTCTTTCCACATCTTTGACACATAGGTTTTTGAACACACTTACCTTTATGATTATTACCTGTACTTCCGTAGGGATTTTTTTCTTGAAAATATGATGCCTTAGAGAAATCTCCAAGGTTTATGTGGTCAATCATGACTCCAGATAGTTGGTTGAGGATAAACACAAGAGTTCTCATTACAGCCCCCATATCATTCAGTTGCTCGCTCATAAAACTATCACAGTTTCCTTCACATCCATCGTTACCTTGGTGCCTGCTAGATCCAGCCATTTACTAAAACCAAAAAGGGTCAGTGTGAGTATAACAACAAAACCATCACGTACTAATGAGGAAGATAAACACTAAGATATTCTTACTCATTCACATTATCTAATACTAGGACTCTGTCTGAAATCCTAACCATTATGGTAATGTCACTTATGCCTAAAGAATACCCTAACCTCAAAAGTTATCTAAACCGACCTTTGATACCAACTATAAGGCCCCAGCCTTAAACCTTACTTAATATTGAATTAAATGAGTAATTCACATTGAGTATCTTTTCAGGTTTAGAGTTTTATAGAATTAGGACATAACTATTACATCTCAAAAGATTACAAAGTAGTCGCTTCTACTAAATTTCCATAAAATAAAAACTCTTAAAAAGAAACATGTATAGTTCCATGTTTTAGGTAGCATGACTTTCCCTTGATCCCATCCTTGACCCTATTCCACGCTAAGTCCTGTGAAAAACATTTCAAAGACATGGGATGAGCATAAGAAGCTCAGTAAGGGATACACAAATAATGAAAACTGTTAGTTTTTCAAACATCAAAAAAACCATATATACTCTATCAAAGTAATACCTTCACCATCATGAAGTAGTAAAAACTCTTCACTGAATAAATTATCATTACTTACCTTTTTTTAACCAAAGTATTACCATAAAATCCATAAAAAGAACACATAACATATATAAAGGTAACATGGGACATAAACATACTTAAGTGGAATAACCATACGGTCGACTCCCACACATATCACTTAATGGAACAGCCATACGGCCAATTTCCATACATACTTAATGGAATAGTCATACGGCCGACTTCCATACCTAATGCATTGGAGGTTATAACGTAACCACCCGTCCTGGTATTCACGGCACCACCCGTCATATGGTTTATAACATAACCACCCGTTAAAATGTCCAAGTACCAGTATAAAATCATAAAACATAAAACCAATATAAAGGAATGATAACATTTACACATTTCAATCCCAATATATCATAAATATATTGACATAATAGAATCCTTTTTCAAAACCATTTTTAATACCAAAATACATAAAATAGTATATGGTATTTATTTTATTCTAAAAACATTACGACTTGTTGAGAAAGCCAAAGACCAAATAATACTCGTAGTGGCGGAAAAGGTTTTTGTCGCCGCGTATGTTAAAAGAAACATTCCTTTTTGTCGTTTTGTAAAACGATTCGTATAAAAAGATTACTTTTGTATAAAAGTAAAAGTCAAAGGGGTTTTATACACTGTATAAAATAAAGTTGTGTATAAAACTAAATATGCCTCAATGAAAGGAGATTGAGACGAAGTCCCTTACCTCGGGTCCGACTTGACTCGGTCGTTCTTTAACGTCCTGAATAATAAACTTGAGTTAATTTCTACTTGATTAAGATCCTTTTTAGAGTTAATTATTCCTTTTATTTCACTTATTTCCATGTTATAAACATTATGTAACCATTTAAGTTAATTATGTTTGTTTTGTCGATATTTGGTTCTTAAGTCGAAAGTGGACTTGTTACAATTACATGTTGTTCGTGTGGTCAAAGGATCTTTATATCTAGAATGAAATTACCGATTTGGATATCATATATATCATATATATATATATAGCATATACATGTATTTATAATATTACATAATCATTTAGAGGTAAGAAATGAAATGCACCGTTCATGGAGACGGTAAGCCGTACGTACGCATGAACGCTACTTTCATTTCTTTGTCATATTAATGGAATTAAAACTAAATGAGAAGTATGTATATTTTAATTCCAGAATTATATTCATCATTTAGATATATCATTAATTATATATATCCATTATATACATGTACTTTTAATAGTACATTACATTTGGGGATAAGAAATGAAATGCACCGTTCATGGAGACGGTAAGCCGTACGTACGCATGAACGCTACTTTCATTTCTATCTCATACTTTAATGGAAAGAAATAATAATGATATAGAGGTATATTATAATTCCAGTATAAAATCATATATGATAACTTTAAATCCATCCTTTACACATCCCACATAGCGGATTAACGAATCACATCACTTTGAGGGGGCGGTAGTCCGCACTTCCTTAAATGAAGATTTCGTGTTTACCCATAATGGAAACCATAAAGGTATGCCCAAAATGAAAAATACAGAAGATTAAGGAAAACAATAAACATATTATATATCATATATAAAAATAGTTACATCATAATGGTCACCTTTGAAGGTGTTAAATGAGTATTGAACAATCATCGTTTCGGGAGGCAGAATTTCGCCATCCACGGAAACCGTATGTTCTTTAACCATTTGATGTAGTTGTGTGAGATTGTATACCAAATAAATCTTATAACAACATCCTAGTATATTTAAGATACTGGTGTTGTTATAAAAGAAGTAAATAAAAAGATTTTAGGGGGTTGGAGAAGCAAAATAAAACAAATGAACATGAGAGAATGAATTACATTTAAAAGTGTAACTCCTTTTGATTTGAGCCTAAAGGCTTCCTTGGAAAGGATTCTGCCCAAATAGAATCCAATAGGATGAGGATAGGGATGTGGAGAGAGTAATTGGGCAGGGGTTGGCCGAGCCAAAGGCTTGAGGAGTGTGTGAAATGAGGTAGAGGTGGGGGCCTTTTATAAGAGGAGAGGAGGGGCACTTTTGGAAAGTAAAGAAATATTACTTTATTTGAAACTGTGTTTTGGTTTTAAAAGGTCCCACATTGATATAATTCGTGTATAAGGTGATAAGGGTTCGAAATCCACCCATCCAATATGTTTTGGACATGTGTAGTTCATAGATTTTACATTATCTTTCCATTTTATTTAAATCGTCAAATAATGATGTCATCGCTGCATCATTATTATGTCATAAATAATTTAATTTATTTAATGTCTAAAAATTATAAAACAAATACAATGATGTAGGAAATCTTTTTATCTTTCCAATTACTATTTATAATCAAAAATATGATCGTTATAGCCCCATGTAAAAATTGTTTTCGTAAAACATATTATGTTTGTGCCATTTTTACTTTTACATTAAATAAAAAGTTATTTATGTCATTTCCCAACCAAAGTGTCTCCATGGGGTCCCCAAGTTCACCTATGGATTGTATTGGTCGGCCATGACACAACCAATAAGGGTGGGACATGTGTCTAGGTCATTTCATATTATTAAAGCATTGTTTTTACCTTAAACTACACTAATTACCACTAATCGCGATTAAGAACTTAATAAGTTACTATTCACCAAAAAATTATTATAATCTCATTGAACCATATTTTACTTCTTAATGGCAACCATGTATGTCGGATTTTTGAAATTCAAAACACAATGATGGAAAAATTTCATTTAAAAGGAAAATCAGTCTTTATAAGTACCACTTAGTGCTTTCACTATTCATCAAAAATTAAAGTTTTTCAGAAAATTACCAAAAATTCACCCTATGCTATATTTGATATTACGAATTCAAAAATGAAGTATATTTTATAAAATTAAAAACATATAAGTCATATTAATTAATTTAATAATTAATTCCCGCTTTCAGAGCAAATAGCGTGTTTTTATGAAACAATAAGTATCAAAAGATTGACACTGGTTCAAGACTGATTTCAAAGTGAAATTAATTCCAACGACCACTATTGGATTTAATGGTAAAAATATATTCTAACTTCACTTTAAAACCAATTGAAAATATAATCTAATAATATAAATAAATTAGATTAAAAAGAGGTTTTGAATTAAAATACAACATTTTACACTATTCATTAAAAAATGAACTTTATCGGAAAGATACCAAAAATTTACACAAAGTAAATTTTGATGTCCTGATTCTTAATAAGAGTTTTATTTGGTCCAAAATAATTTTTACGAGTGAAAAAAACTATATTTAATGATGGTTCAACATCAAAAGGTGATAAGTGAACCTTTAGTGAAAACTAGGGCATATACGCCTAAAATTGAATTCTTTCCGTATTTTAATCATCTATCCTCTATTGGATAAATGTAAAAATATTTAAAAACATATATAATCATATTTTAGTTATTTATATCCATTCCCTCCAATAAAACGGCTACATGTTAAATGCCATTTAAAATAATATTATTTTATTATTAGAGTGCAACGTAAGATTCCCAAGAAACTCGTTGTTGCGTGTTGGGTACGCCATCGAGCATAGCATCCCCTTTAAAGTCATATCAATATTTTATTCACAAATATGGATAAATATTAAAATGTTATATTCTTTATTTACCTGGGGTGTTACATCCTTCCCCCCTTTTGGGAATTGCGTCCTCGCAATTTTTAAAATTGAGCTTGGAAACATCCTTGAACGTCCCACATCGGAACAAGAGTCGGTAAAAAAATGACTTTAAAATAAAGGAAGATAAGTATATAGGTCACCCGAGTTAACCCATACTAGGATTCCATGTAGGAAAACATGGACATGGAGGAGAAAACATAGGGTCATGTTCTGATGGAGAGTGATAGAAAACATGTTTAGGAGAAAGTTAACAATTAGAAAATCACAAACTTGTGAAGGGTTAAACGGTGTTGGGTTCCCCAGTAGGAAATGTTAATAAACAAAATTTTTGTTTTAAGTTACTTTTTATTGAGGAATTTATTCATAAGGAAACATAATCACTTATCATGTTGACTTTTAACTTTTACTAGATTCCTTAATCAAACTCATATTTTTTCCAAAAGACGAGTATTTAGGGAGACTTGTTCGCATTAAGAGTACTATAATCAACTTCTAGTGAATCACCTAACCCAAAAAAAGAACTACATAATTCCCCTTTCTTTAGACTTTAACCAAAACCAAAACCCAAAAGATTAGTACAAGATCAGATAACCCAAAAAAGGATAACCCATTAGAAAGAAAATCTATTCATAATCTCCAAAATTTGTCCAACAAAACCCAAAGTTCAACGAGGACCATTCGATAAAAAAAATTTCCATAAAATTCCTCAAAGTTAGCCAATCTAGAATTGAAACCCAAACATTTGAAGGATTTAGTCACATAGTCTTCCAAGTTAAATCGTAACATTTATCTCCAAACAAAATCAGTTGCTCTTAAAGTCTCACATTGAAAAGTAATTATCCTAATCACATATCCTCCATGATAGGTTAATCATTTTAATAAATAACCCAAAATAAACTTACTCTTAATTTATAAAATCATATAACTAAAAAGAATCAGTCAAACTAACCAGGGACTTCATGTAGTCCAGTGGTAGGCGATAAATTCCAGTCGCACTTTGGTTGTGGGTTCGATTCCCGCAACTTTGTCCGACGCGACGGGTTGTCACATGGTCTGCGTGTTGTCCTTTTTCCAAAACTATATAATTCTTAAATCATTCCCCAAAAAGGGATAAAATCATCAAAAATAACCATAACATAATTTAATCTCAATTTTATCTCATGCCTTTCACTTCAATCATAACATATAGTAACCCATAATTACCTCAAAGGTAAGGATCATATAAGCCCAAATGGTTCTTTATAACTATGTCCACAAAAGAAAAGATAATTATTCCATGAATAAAATTTTCCT
Organism: Viscum album; assembly: GCA_963277665.1. Lineage (NCBI taxonomy): Eukaryota > Viridiplantae > Streptophyta > Magnoliopsida > Santalales > Viscaceae > Viscum > Viscum album. The sequence continues at coordinate 1,937,558,663 of OY728132.1, forward strand.
ATATTAAACATCAGGGTTACACATAATATAAAAAGTCTTCTAATGTAATCCCATCATCAAAATAGACTTAATACTCTTAAGAATTTCACCATAACTCTTGAAGCCCTTATATGTTGTCATCTTACTCATTCAACATTCTTCATGATCCATTAACCATTCCTTTCCTACTTATTCCGAAATACCTCTTTCCTACAAACAAAATCATGAATCATATCCTAAGATTCCAAAATAGGAAAACAACAGTCATGAAATAATACATACCTTTGATTTGTCATTGTCAGTTTCTTCATCCTCAATCGGAATGGCATTAGGTATTGGTAAATGAGTATTTGTATGATCTTGGTGATCCCATTCACGAAACTTCTTAATGGGACATGTGTTTGCATAATGACCATGCACACCACATTTAAAACATTCAATTGATCCCTCAGAAAGAACTTCTTTCCCTTTCCTCGAGTCAATTAGATGCTTCCTTTTTCCATGGCAGGTTCTTGCTTTATGACCTTCATTTCCACATCTATAGCATATTTCTTTCCCTTTGAAACATTTTCCTAGGTGTTTCTTTCCACATATTTGACACATAGGTTTTTGAACACACTTACCTTTATGGTTATTACCTGTACTTCCGTAGGGATTTTTTTCTTGCAAATATGATGCCTTAGAGAAATATCCAAGGTTTAGGTGGTCAATCATGACTCCAGATAGTTGGTTGAGGATAAACACAAGACTTCTCATTACAGCCCCCATATCATTCAGTTGCTCGCTCAGAAAACTGTCACAGTTTCCTTCACATCCACTGTTACCTTGGTGCCTGCTAGATCCAGCCATTTACTAAAACCAAAAAGGGTCAGTGTGAGTATAACAACAAAACCATCACGTACTAATGAGGAAGATAAACACTAAGATATTCTTACTCATTCACTTTATCTAAAACTAGGACTCTGTCTAAAATCCTAACCATTATGGTAATGTCACTTATGCTTAAAGAATACCATATCCTCTAAAGTTATCTAAACCGACCTTTGATACCAACTATAAGGCCCCAGCCTTAAAACTTACTTAATATTGAATTAAATGAGTAATTCACATTGAGGATTTTTTCAGGTTTAGAGTTTTAGAGAATTAGGACATAACTAATACATCTCAAAAGATTACAAAGTAGTCGCTTCTACTAAATTTCCATAAAATAAAATCTCTTAAAAAGAAACATGTATAGTTCCATGTTTTAGGTAGCATGACTTTCCCTTGATCCCATCCTTGACCCTATTCCACGCTAAGTCCTGTGAAAAACATTTCAAAGACTTGGGATGAGCATAAGAAGCTCAGTAAGGGATACACAAAGAATGAAAACTGTTAGTTTTTCAAACATCAAAAAAACCATATATACTCTATCAAAGTAATACCTTCACCTTCATGAAGTAGTAAAAACTCTTCACTGAATAAAGTATCATTACTTACCTTTTTGTAACCAAAGGATTACCATAAAATCCATAAAAATAACACATAACATATATAAAGGTAACTTGGGACATAAACATACTTAAGTGGAATAACCATACGGTCGACTCCCACACATATCACATAATGGAATAGCCATACGGCCAATTTCCATACATACTTATTGGAATAGCCATACGGCCGACTTCCATACCCAATGCATTGGAGGTTAAAACGTAACCACCCGTCCTGGTATTCACGGCACCACCCATCATATGGTTTATAACATAACCACCCTTTAAAATGTCCAAGTACCAGTATAAAATCATAAAACATAAAACCAATATAAAGGAATGATAACATTTACACATTTCAATCACAATATATCATAAATATATTGACATAATAGAATCCTTTTTCAAAAACATTTTCAATACCAAAATACATAAAAGAGTATATAGTATTTATTTTATTCTAAAAACATTACGTCTTGTTGATAAAGCCAAAGACCAAATAATACTCGCAGTGGCGGAAAAGGTTTTTGTCGCCGCGTACGTTAAAAGAAACATTCCTCTTTGTCGTTTTGTAAAATGCTTTGTATAAAAATATTCCTTTTATATAAAAGTAAAATTCAAAGGGGGTTTATACATCGTATAAAAGAAAGTTGTGTATAAAACGAAATATGCCTCAATGAAAGGAGATTGAGACGAAGTCCCTTACCTCGGGTCCGACTTGACTCGATCGTTCTTTAACGTCCTGAATAATAAACTTGAGTTAATTTCTACTTGATTAAGATCCTTTTTAGAGTTAATTATTCCTTTTATATCACTTATTTCCATGTTATAAACATTTTGTAACCATTTAAGTTAATTATGATTGTTTTGTCGATATTTGGTTCTTATGTCGAAAGTGGACTTGTTACAATTACATGTTGTTCGTGTGGTCAAAGGTTCTTTATATCTAGAATGACATTCCCGATTTGGATATCATATATATCATATATATCCAGCATATACATGTATTTATAATATTACATAATCATTTAGAGGTAAGAAATGAAATGCACCGTTCATGGAGACGGTAAGCCGTACGTACGCATGAACGCTACTTTCATTTCTTTGTCATATTAATGGAATTAAAACTAAATGAGAGGTATGTATATTTTAATTCCAGAATTATATTCATCATTTAGAAATATCATTAATTATATATATCCATTATATACATGTAATTTTAATAGTACATTACATTTGGTGATAAGAAATGAAATGCACCGTTCATGGACGCGGTAAGCCGTACGTACGCATGAACGCTACTTTCATTTATATCTCATAATTTAATATAAAGAAATAATAATGATATAGAGGTATATTATAATTCTAGTATAATATCATATATAATAACTTTAAATCCATCCTTTACATGTCCCACATATGGGATTAACGAATCACATCACTTTGAGGGGGCGGTAGTCCGCACTTCCTTAAATGAAGATATCGTGTTTACCCATAATGGAAACCATAAAGGTATGACCAAAATGAAAAATACAGAAGATTAAGGAAAAAAATAAACATATTATATATCATATATAAAAATAGTGACATCATAATGGCCACCTTTGAAGGTGTTAAATGAGTATTGCACAATCATCGTTTTGGGAGGCAGAATTTCGCCATCCACGGAAACCGTATGTTATTTAACCATTTGATGTAGTTGTGTGAGATTGTAGCTCAAATAAATCTTATAAAAACATCCTAGTATATTTAAGATACTGTTGTTGTTACAAAATAAGTAAATAAAAAGAGTTAAGGGGGTTGGAGAAGCAAAATAAACCAAATGAACATGAGAGAGTGAATTACCTTTAAAAGTGTAACTCCTTTTGATTTGAGCCTAAAGGCTTACTTTGAAAGGATTATGCCCAAAGAGAATCCACTAGGACGAGGAGAGGGATGTGGAGAGAGTAATTGGGCAGGGGTTGGCCGAGCCAAAGGCTTGAGGAGTGTGTGAAATGAGGTAGAGGTGGGGGCCTTTTATAAGAGGAGAGGAGGGGTACTTTTGGAAAGTAAAGAAATATTACTTTATTTGAAAATGTGTTTCGGTTTTAAAAGGTCCCAAATTGATATAATTCGTGGATAAGGTGATAAGGGTTCGAAATCCACCCATACAATAAGTTTTGTACATGTGTAGTTCATAGATTTTACATTATCTTTCCATTTTATTTAAATCGTCAAATAATGATGTCATCGTTGCATCATTATTATGTCATAAATAATTTAATTTATTTAATGTCTAAAAATTATAAAAAAATACTATGATGTAGTAAATCTTTTTATATTTCCAATGACTATTTATAATCAAAAATATGATTGTTATAGCCCCATGTAAAAATTGTTTTCGTAAAACATATTATGTTTGTGTCATTTTTACTTTTACATTAAATAAAAAGTTATTTATGTCATTTCCCAACCAAAGTGTCTCCATGGGGTCCCCTAGTTCACCTATGTCTTGTCTTGGTCGGCCATGACACAACCAATAAGGTTGGGACATGTTTCTAGGTCATTTCATATTATTAAAGCATTAGTTTTACCTTAAACTACACTAATTACCACTAATCGCGATTAAGAACTTAATAAGTTACTATTCACCAAAAAATTATTATAATCTCATTGAACCACATTTTACTTCTTAATGAAAACCATGTATGTCGGATTTTTGAAATTCAAAACACAATGGTGGAAAAATTTCATTTAAACGGAAAATCAGTCTTTATAAGTACCACTTAGTGTTTTCACTATTCATCAAAAATTGAAGTTTTTCAGAAAATTACCAAAAATTCACCCTATGCTATATTTGATATTACAAATTCAAAAATGAAGTCTATTTTAAAAAATTCAAAACATATAAGTCACATTAATTAATTTAATAATTAATTCCTGCTGTTAGAGCAAATAGCGTGTTTTTATGAAGCAATAAGTATCAAAAGATTGACACTGGTTTAAGACTGATTTCAAAGTGAAATTAATTCCAATGACCACTATTGGATTTAATGGTAAAAATATATTCTAATTTCATTTTAAAACCAATTGAAAAGATAATCTAATCATATAAATAAATTAGATTAAAAAGAGGTTTTGAATTAAAATACAACATTTTACACTATTCATTAAAAAAATGAACTTTATCGGAAAGATACAAAAAATTTACACAAAGTAAATTTTGATGTCCCGATTCTTAATAAGAGTTTTATTTGGTACAAAAGAATTTTTAAGAGTGAACAAAACTATATTTAATGATGGTTCAACATCAAAAGGTGATAAGTGAACCTTTAGTGAAAACTAGTGCATATACGCCTAAAATTGAATTCTTTCCGTATTTTAATCATCTATCCTCTATTGGATAAATGTAAAAACATTTAAAAACATATATAATCATATTTTAGTTATTTCTATCCATTCCCGCCAATACAACGGCTACATGTTAACTACCATTTAAAATAATATTATTTTATTATTAGAGTGCACCGTAAGATTCCCAAGAAAGTCGTTGTTGCGTGTTGGGTACGCCATCGAGCATAGCGTCCCCTTTAAAGTCATATCAATATTTTATTCACAAATATGGATAAATATTAAAATGTCATATTCTTTATTTACCTGGGGTGTCACATCTATGGTGGCCAAGGCTAACAGGAAGAATATTGAGAATAATGGGAATGCCATAAATTCAATTATATTATGTCTTTTATATAATTAATCAATCATATTTATGGATATAAATTTAGTGACAGAAGTTTTATTAATTTTAATTATTGGTGATGAATCTATTAATGAATTATTTTCAGGTTTCAATGATGTGGTGAGAATCAATATATGTTTTAGTGATAATGTCGATGATTCTATGATAGTAAAAATGATACTTCTTATCTTTTCAATAATATTTGTTGTAATAGTATTTGATCTTAATTGGAGTGATCTAGAAACATTAATTTTAGAATATTTATGTAAATTCATATTCTAAAAACCCAACCATAAATCAAATTTGGGAGTTCCACATGAGCATAGATAGAACTTATCGTACTATTGAGTATAGCGACTAACATCAAGTGTAAATAAAGAACATGGATAGACTATACTATTAGTATCCTAATATAAAATGTAACATAAATAATAGAAATGATAAATAATAATTTAGTATTAAAATTTATTTATAGTTAATAACCATCCATTAATAATATTAAATATCAACACACTTTAATATAACGATGCCCATTCTCTGCAATAATGTATATATAATGAGGATATACTATTAGGATTTTCCAAAATTGTAAAGTGAAGAAAAATATATGTGAAATTAAAATATAAAATACTATTTTCATCCTAAAAATATTTTCCTAAAACCCATCTAGACACTATAATTAAATATCATATCAAACCATTTGCCTAAAGGTGAAATAAAATGACAGCATGAAAACCAAGATACTCATACAGTGTCTAAGAAATAAATATTTATATTAAACCATTATGGGGTTCATATGATATAATAATTTATGCATTGTGTTTATACCTGGAAAATAAATATACAATATACAAGAATAAGAGTATGACATCAGGTGTTCAGCAGGACACCAGAACACCTGGCCTCACCTCATTTGGACAATTCTGAATGAAAGAATTCATCTCATAAACAACTCAATATCATGCCCTTGGAATAAAGAATATACATACAACTTATTATTGACCAAACCCCTCTCAATAATATTATGATCTCATACCAAATCATAATCCCATATCCCATATCGTATCACTACTTTATCACTCTAGGTGTGAGCCAATACCATGTCCTAAACCACCACAATATCTCTATGGGGAGGTCTCATATTATATCACATACTATATCTCCCACCAACCACTCACTTATGATGAGGTCTCAAACATTGTCTTGTATCAAAATCCTCACACTCAAGGTGACCTTTGGAAATATATTCTCACACAATGTTTTTCTTGGACAATAATGCAAGATAAAGTAATTATCAAGAGAAGGTGAATTGGCCTTTTAATGAAATTTTAAATACTTTTTTGAGACTTATTAATTTAGAAGAATAATAAAAATGGGGAAACATGTTTTTTAGTATTTCATATCATTGTGATCATATGTATACACTTTACACCCTCAATGTGAGAGTATGTTACCCATTATAATAATTGTCCAAAAATTTGAAAAGAGCCACAATCATTTGTAATCCCTTATTAACCATTGGCGGCGGAACAAAAATATTTAATGAAGTCACAATATAGAACCTTCATTTTAAAGTAGATAATGAACCAACATTTCCTTTATTTGGAATAACACACAAGATAATCCCTTTCATTTTTTGAGATATATCACAACCTGGCATACTTTGTGTTGGGGTAGTAAAACTCATAAACCAATGTGTTACTTTTGATAGAAAGAGAATACACATAAAACACCATAAACAAACATGATGAAAATCTATAAAATACATAAAATATTATTAAATACAATATTGATTGTTGATAAAGTAATTTATTCTCAAAAATAAATGATCATAATAATGTAGCAAACCTAGTACATTTTAGTGAATATTTAAAATTTTTATATCATAATAAAATTTAGAATATACTCAATGTTGATGGATGAACTGGTTCTATTAAACACTAATAGATAATTTATTTATGCACATCCAAAATCATATATTTTAACATGTTTTATTTATTTACTTGTTCGTAAATAACAATTACACATGTGACACCAATTAATTAAAAATATTTTTTCAGTGTATATTTCCAATTAAATTCATTATTACATAGACGTGAAAAACATACTAGCATGGGTTCTCTTAAAAATATGTCAACAAACTAAAAATATATATATAAAAACTCATTAAAAAATTTTAATATATTTTTAGATAATCTATAATAATATCCTTATAATATTCCTAGGAAATTTATGATGCAAACTCTATATACTTTATAAAAAATTAAATTCATATTTTTTCCAGAATGAAATATGAATATTTTTTGAATTTAATGATCATTAAATTTTCATAATATATTTAATAATGGTTTTTAGTTAAATATAAATAATTAAAAAATAATTTTGGAACAATTAAATAAGTGAAAATCACTATCATAAACATTCAACAAAATAAATATTTTAAATTATAAGATATATAAATCATTCAACATGATTGTGAAAAAAAATTGTTGAGTTTGTATGATTCATTTGGTTTTTTCATAAGTTCCATGTTATTCATAAGTTACATGTGGCTCAATTTTATTGAATGAATATAATTTATAAAATGATTCATTCCATATATAATGGTTTTTTTGATCAATGTAAGAGCCATCATTCATTCTCTGTACAATTCTTTCTTCCTATGTATGTGTCATTTTAATTTTGTGTCTTTCTTATTCAAATACACTTAATTTGTAATTATACAAGTCAGAAAATTTTATTCCATATCATATAAAAATTGAATTTATAGAATATATTTGGATAAATAAAAATATATAAAATATAATAAATAAATGTGCAGAAACAACATCAAGGATGGTTAAGAAATTAAGTAGTAAATGATGTGAAAAACTATAATTATCCAGTTATGGGGAGTTAATATATGAATACTAATTCATCTAATAATAAACCAAGTTTTTCCCCAAATTCAGTACATAAGTTACAAAGAAACAATTAAAAAAATAAGGACATTATATATATAGATCTATTTTATTCTACAATGATTTCTTGTTTAAAACTCTTTTTTACTCATGTTAAGGGGAATAAGATAATAATTTTGAAAATTTTAAATAATCATAGAAAACTAAAATTTAAATATTATTTTTTAAAAACAATATAAAATTATGTTCAATTGATCCACTTAAAAATCATCCCTGTTTGATAAGAACAAAACCAGTTATAATTTAAAAAATTCTCCCCTTTTTGAAATTCTTGTAAACTATTCAAAAAATATTCATTTTTTTAAATCTAATATATTAATTGAAAACTATTTCAAGATAATTAAATCAATTGTTCAAATTCTCCTTTATTTCAGTATATTTCATGGTTGATATATAATAATATATCTCTCTATATAATAAATGAGATTAATAATATCAGTAATACATGTAAAGATATTTAAAAATTAAGTAGAAAATTGAATTCTAGAACTATTAAAACTAAATTTCAACAAATTATAGATGAAAAAATAAAATATTCCACTAAATTAAATCATTAAAAATATATATTCAATAGAGAAACAATGATTTAAGAAGTATAAGTTAAAAATTATAAACACTACCCTTTAATTGAAGCATTTTCTTGAGCCTTTTAATTGTAATGTTCTTTTAACATGGTTTTTATATATTAAAATTTGGTGTGTATAGAATATGAAATATATTATGAATAATATTTCAAAATCATTGAGGATCAATAGACCCTTTTCAATATATTGGAGGAATCCTGAAATGATTTTCATTGAATTAAATAGTAACTATATAATAAATGAAATGCTTGTGACTATATAATATAATATATTTAACATGAACACTACACAATATGAAAACTATATTTATTTCTATAATAGTTATCCATGATATTTAAATACCTTAAGCTTTCATATTGAACTAAGGATAACCAAAAAATCATAAAATGAAAAAAAAATTATATAATAGTGTCATAATAAGTGGGATTATGAGGATGAAATGAAAGTATCCATGAAGACATGTGTGCTATATTTCACTATATTTTTCAAATATTTTTAATTTGAATGTTTATTTTAAACTTCTAACATCTCATGATTATATGTTATTTTCATAAATATAGTTGAATCTAGATGTCTAGTGAATATGTCAACAATTTGATCATCTATTGGTACAATTTTCAAGGAAATGTCACCTTTACAAACCAGGTCTAAAAAAAATGATATGTAACCAGACTAATTTTATTCCTATGATATCAGAATCTCTTCATATATATAACTACAGTTGACAAGTTATCACAATTTGTTACCCATTTTTCATTGAAAATATTTAAGATAGTTAAAGCCTTCAAAATTCAAAGGGATTAAACCCAACATCATCCAATAATAATGAATTCTACTTATATAGAAGATAATGATACTAGTTATCATACCATATAAAGCACATATAATATGATTTTCCTTGAAAATAACCCATTCATCGTATTTATTTTATATCAGTTTTACAACAACAAAAATTCAATTTATGTAAAACTTGTTAATTCAAAACAAAATCTTGTATAAAAAAGACCAAGGTTCAAAATCAAAGAACATATTTTATTATTCAATTTATACCGACTAAATTGATTTATTTAATATAAATCATAATTATTTCAAATATAATAACTAAAAATTAGTCCTAGATGATATGCTACCAATTATAGATGTCTACTAATAAAAACCCTATGAATTTTAATATCAACTGATTTTTTTAAAATATAAATATCCACTATAAATGAACTACTCTCTGGGATATTAGATTTATTCCATGACTATAATCCAAATTATTTACCTCATGATTTGGTACACTTTCACTAATTTAAGGATATTTCACCATTCTTTCAAATGTCTGATTTCTATAGAAATTTTTTAAATCATTTATGAAAATCATATAAAATTCATTTTTTTGGTAATTATGAAATTTTATTTCAAAACTAATTATTTAAAGATCCAAACAAATATCATCTATATAGATAGAAACTAAAAAAATTATTTAAAATTTTCCTTTATAATCAATCTATGATCATCATTTCATTCAAAAAACTATTTTTAAAATATATTGAGAAAACCATTCTCACTATTCCCTATGTTATTGTCTAATTCCAAATAAATACTTTTAATTTTATAAAATAAGAATATGATACATCTCATTATCAAAACTAGGGGGTTATCTAACATATATATACATGAAATATACTTTCTAAAAAATATAACCATTTAGATATTCACCCATCAAATACATTGAATTTTTTTAGAAAATATGAAAATTAGAATATGAAATTCATATTATTACAGCCTCTAACCTTGAAAATGAATAAACAGTAACATTATAATCTATACCTCTTACTTATTAATATTATTGTGTAACCAATCTATACATATTTTTCTAAAGAAAATTGGATTCATATATCTTATTTCTAAAATACCCATTTTTTCAATAATTTTATAATATTTAGGTTGCTTAACTAAATCAGAAAATCTATTCCTAAAAACTATTTATCTATTATTTAATAGAAAGTGTACAGTCATAATAAGAGTAGGTTTCATTAATATTTTGAGAGATAAATTCCTAATAAATTAATGATAAGAACAAAAATTAAATAATGAGTATCTAGTTAGAATTATAGAATCCAAATTTATAATTACATTATCTAAAGGGTGATCTCTATGTTATTTCTTAGAATATTAAACACGGTGTCCCTCCCCCTAGAACATTTTTATTTTAATTCCAAGGTTTGACCTCTCCAATGATAAAATCTCAAAAATCATCTTGAGGTTGGTTTAAATCATAATTACATTAGTTTGACGCATTCTAATTAGATTTTATATGTATATATTATTTATCTACAATGGAGTTTGTACTGTAAAATCTATTGGATTTATCATATTTTGAATCGAATTTACCTAACGAATCATTATTTTAAATAAGGTGAACTCTACGTCCAATGTCTATAAAAGATCCAACATTTTGGTCCTCAATCATTCTAATGTTCATAAGGTTTTTTCTATATAATTTATCATAAAAACATATTTTGTCTAAAATAAAAAAAAATCCCCACAAAATTATATTGGTGTTTTAAATTTATAGAATATTTCAATATAAATTTCAAGAGAAATTTTTTTCTTTTAACAACACCATTTTGTTTTGGTGCCCTTGGGGTGGAAAAAATTATCAAATTAACCACTAATTTTATATATTTTCAGAAAATCTAGATTTAAAAAATATCCTCCCATATCACTACTTCTAGAAATTTTTGATATGTTTTATTTTATATAATCATATTCCTTTTTAGAATTATCATTTTCGTCCATAACATCATTGAATTTCTTTCTAGATCATTATTGGATTTATAAATATAATTCTTTTGTTTTTCATTTTCTTTTTAAATGGTTTACGAAATTTCTTATGATTATTTCATTAGAAATAAATATTGATTTTATTAACTATTGAATTTTGAAAAGAGTAATTTTTTTCAGAGAAATTTATTTAAACATAATCCGGAGTTCTATTGTAATTTTATAATTTCTGAAATTTCATTATTTTACCATTCAAATTTATCATACAATTATTCCAGTGTATGAAATGACCTTATACTTTTGATTCAAAAAATGATATTATCTTCAATAACTCATGTCACACAGAACACCAAACTAATAAAACACCCAACGAAAATAAATAAAATCCAATAAATATTAAATTAATAAAATTATAATTAGTAGGTAAATTAGAGATAATCTAGTAAAATAGTTACATATTATTTTAAGGACCCAACCTTATAGATAATATAATATTGAGTTTTAGTCAATAATTAACTTTATATAATTTTATGGATATTTTTAGGTTTTGAGGTTTATATAATTTTTTCATATATCATACATAAAAATCCTAATTTTATAAAGTGGACACATCTAATTAGTAACCATTTTTTCCATAATAGAAATCTTTCAAAAAGAAAGTTGTTTTCTATTCATGAGAAATATTAATGACTTTCAAATTGAATTATTAATTGTTCTTACCGATCCTTAAACCCTATAGCAATATTTTAACATGTGGGATGAGTAAAAAATATCAGTAATGGAATAAAAAAGGAGAAATAAAAATACACATTATTCCATGAATACTTATAAAAACTTTCCGCTTCAAAGTAGGCTTTGGGCTCGAAATAATTATTTTTATACCTAATAAATCGTGTTCTCTTACCATATAAGTTCATAAAAAATAAACAAGAAAATTTAAAATAAAAAATACTCATAACATTTTCAATGAAAACATTTCCACTAAGTAATAATTTTGACCATTAAGAAGTTGTAAATAATTTCTTTATAAAATAATTACATTGCATGCATTTTTATCAATCATAGGATTACCATAAAAACCTATCAATAATAGATAGAAAATATAGGTATATTGGGAAATAACATTCTATATCACTCATAAAAATTTAATTACCATATAGTTTATTTAATTACCCAATGCATTGGATGGATATCAAAGACTCGATGATACTTGGATTGTAAGATAATAATTAATTATTTGCTTGTAGCATAACCTCATGTACTTGATTTATAGCATGATCGCCCATTGTTGGTGTATAATAGAACCAACTGTCATAATAAATAATTTCCAACAACCATTACATAATCATAAAACATAAAACATTGTAACTTTCAACATTATAGTAATAAAATATTTTTTCCTCCATAAAGAACATTTATAGATATTAAAATATAAATCCCTTTTAAAAACCCATTTTGAATACCAAAATACCTGAAAAAAGGTAAATTTCGTTTTTATTTAAAGAAAACATAGACACTTATAAAGGAACCTCTAAATAAAATAATGGTTATGGACATGGGAAAACTTTTTCTCTATATATATTAAAATAGAAATTTATTTTTTCTTTTTTTCAAAATGTTTCACATAAAACATGTAAATATTTTACATTTTTAAGGTTTTTAGATAATGAAAAAAGTGAAATAAAATTACCATTATAATTATTTTATATTCATATAAATAATATAAAATAATATTTTCAAGAATATTTTATATTGAAGAAAAAAACTAATAAAATCATCAAAATATTATAAAACGAGGTTTTTAATGTAAAGTGTCTCTTATGAAAAACATTAAAAAATTAATTCTATTTTAAAACAAATAAATAAAAGTTAGAGATGGTAAAAATGACCTTTATCATACATTTAATCATATATAATTATTTTCATGAACCATTAGTGAGGGATATATAATTTATATCTTTAAAAGTTTACAAAATGAGGATTTGGGTAAAAGTGGTCCCTTACCTTGAGTCTTGTTAAAAACATATGTTCCTTAACTTCCAGAATAATAACATATGTTAATTATTTAATTTCCTTAAAATATTTTCCATATTTATTATTCCTTTTATTTTACTTATTACTATGTTATATAAAATTACTTAATTAGTAAATTTTATGGTAGATGTTTTAATGATATTTGGCATAAATGTCCAAAATGGATTCGGTGGGTTAACTATAGTCAAAGTGGTAATTATTTCATAATATGGATAATAATAATCCTGAAAAAAATTATCATTTTTATACATCAATTATATTTTTAAATCTAATCATGAAATATGGTTATTAAAAATGAATTGTGTTATGATCATGGATAGAGTAGGCCATATATATGCATGAATAACATCCCAATTTTTAAATGATAATTATGGAAAGTAGGTATGTCAAATATTATCTTAAAAATTATAATAATATAATATATACCTTATTATTTCACTAAATATACTTATATATATAATCTATGTTATTTTATGATTGAAAAAAAAAATCACATCTCTTCGTGGAGGTGGTTGTCTACCCATATTTATGAGCAACATTATCATTTTTCAATGTAATAATGAAAAAGAAATATTATATATTCATTATAATTATTTTTTAATTAATATAATAATTATTTACTTTATATCAAATATATTCATTAAATTTATCCTGATCACCTTCCATGTAAAGCATTAGTAAACAATTTGTCACATCGCTTCACAAGACTGTTGTCTACCGTTCACACGAGCGACTTTATCGTATCCCTGGTAGAATAGAAAGTAATATGATATATGTGATATAATAATTAAAAAATTATATTTATATTAAAAATATCAAATATATATACACATTAATTCCATTATTATAATAAAACATGAGAGGTAATGATGAAAAACGAATCACATCGGTTCATAGGGCATTATTATGTTATAAACATAAATGATAGTTTTGTTTCAAATTAAATTGTAGAGTAGAAAGACTTAGTATATTAAATTTTAATAATAAGAGAATACTATATTTTGGGTAATTTTTTATTATATCATCATAATTTAATAATATATAAAGGATGTGGAAGAAGAAATAAATTAAAAATGATCAATTAAAAACAATACTTCTTCTAACATCCTCTTAAGGTTGACACCAAAAGAAATCCTATATTGGTTTTATGATAGAAATATGGAATATATGGTGTTTTTAGAGAATTAATGAATGTATTTTTTTGTGTGTTTTCTAAAACAAAATACTTTGGATCTGTGATGAAGTGAGGGTGGCCTTTTATATGTGGGAGAGAAGACACATGAGGATTTTTCGAAAGGAAATTGTTGTACCCCTATCATTCACATAGAACAAGGACTCAAAATAGACCATTATAGAGAATTAGATGATTATAAATAAAAATATGGCCAAAAATATAATTTAGGCATGTTTTTAGTTCTTTTTTACCTATTCTTTTTAATTTAACCCCCTCTAAATTTGTTTTCATATTAAACACACTAAAAGGTTTTTAGTTGTTTCAATATTCACTTAGAAAAAAAATAAGTCGAACTGATTAAAAAATATATATTATTCTTACTTTAAATATTTAATCCATTTTACAAAATTTAGTTCACATTAGATTTTAAATTTAAAATATATATTAATCCCATAGAAACAATGAAATGTTGGTTTTTCAGTAAATGTATTTTTCGAGCATAAGATAATTTTATATTAACTTTATGAATAGTAATAATAATTATATAAGTCTTATTCATATTAATAGATATAAAATTTAAATTTAAATCATTCATCATTAGTGGTTATTTAAATTAATAAAAATGGATTGGCATTATGCATTTTTAAATTGTTTTTAGAAATATTTGTTTTTAAACCCCTGAATAAACTTATAATAAAGCCTAGTAAAAATATGACACAAATATAATTAATTATATTAAATGTAACTATGTATTACTTATGATACATGAAATAATATTAAACCCATAAAAATACTTGTAAATTAATTTATTTGTAGAAATGAAATTACATTTTTTTAAATTGCTCTTTTTACAATTTATTGAAAAAAAATTATTTTCAAAAAAAATACTAAATACCTTATTCTAATTTTTATTATTATTTAAATTTGAAATTATTATTTTCAATTTAAAATTATATAATTTAAAAAATAATAATTTAAATAAAAACATTAAAATAAAAGTTTTTAGTCAAAATTATAATTTTTATTTTGAAATTTAATTATTAAATTTATTCTAAATATAACTATGAAATTTATTTTACAAACCACGAAAACAGTTTATTATATCATTTCCTGGGATGTTACACTCTTCCACACATTTTGAAAAAAAATTTGTCAGAATTTAATTAAAAAATTAAATAATTAGGTAGTAACACATTGAGAATTTAGAAGATACTTATATTTAAATAAATTTGATTATTTAATAGCTTCTGTTACACAAAATGATGACTTTAATCAAACTATGATATAATATTAAAATATTATTATTTAAACTAGAAAATTATAGCCTATGCATAAAAGTGTAATATTTTAATAATAATACCTGATTTTTTTAATATATATAAAAGACCCATTCATAATAAATTTATTTTAAACTGCTTAATTTATAATAATCTAACCAAAATAAAGTTATTTTATTTTATTATAACAATTCTTTCATAAATTTATTTTTTAGAAAATATTTTATTTTATTTTAAGAATATATAGATGGGTTAATTTATAAAATAATCATTGGTTTTTAAATCTTCATATTGATATTTATGTATGGTGAAATTTTCTATTTTTTGGAAAATATTAATTTTTCAATGAATAGTTAAAATTCTATTTTTTGTTAAATTGACGTTTCTTTTTAGTTAATAAAGTAATTTAAAATTACCATTATAATTTAATATTAATTTAATGTAAAATATATATTATTTATTCATATTTAATAAAATTAAATTCATTTAAATATTCTTTATACAATATTTTAATATAAGTTGGTATTTATTCTTATCAACACGTTTTCTCTGAAAACAATTTTAAACTGTGTAATGTATCACCATTTTAAATAATTTAAAAAATTACTTATGAAAAATGATTTAAACAGAATGTATTGATTTTATATCTATATATTTTAATTTAAAATCCTTTAATTAGGGTCACTTTTCATATAGTTATTATAAGATCCTATAATGTTTGAAAATAATGCATTTCTTGAAACCCCATATTTTCAACACATTTATAGGTATTTTTTAAATTGAATCTTATGATTCAGTTAATTAAGTTAAAACAATTTATTTCAAATTTTTTAATCAGAATAATTTATATTATATAATAAGGTGAACATATTTTTTGTTCATATGGATTGTAAAAAAAATTAAAATGGTAAAACGATAAAAAGACTAAAAGTGTATAACCTTATAGGTAAAGAGGATAAAATATTTTAAACAAGTTTTATAATGTTCAACCTCTTTCTCAAACATTGTTATCTTATACTCTATTACTTTTCAATTTTTTAGGAATATGACCTGACACTAACTTCCCATTATTGAGTAGTTTTGTGTATAAACAATAATCTCACTCCTCTTAAATTATAAATGGGAACTCCTTCCCTCACATCATCACTCTTATCAAACCATTTTCCTATACCAAATCCTATAAAATGTATCTCACAAAAATCTTCAGATACATTAGATATCTTTTCATCTTCCTAGAAGAACAACCTTACATTCCTTAATAAGAGATACATAGGAGGTTCTTCTAAACAATGGTAATCATCTTAATCGATCTCCTTATTTTTAAACTTAATTTTCCACATTCAATTATCTATTAATTATTATAATATAATAAAAAAATTATCTCCAATATAATTATATATTTTTATCTTTATTTTATAATAGTTTTTCATTACATCTTCCATCAAATGTGAAATGAAACCATCATTCGTGTGTTTGAAAGAATACCGCCTCATGAACAGATATAATTTAGTTTCCATAATTTCCTCTCATGGATATATATAATAATAGATTAAATGTTTATATATTATAATAATTAAATATTTAACATTTTATGAATTTAAAATAACATATAATTTCTTATCTTATCATCAATGGAAAAATGTTAACATAGTTTGTGTGTACGACAGACTACCACCTCACGAAGCGATGTGTTTTTTTTTCTAAAATCATTACATGGATGGTATTTGTATGTGTATACAAGGAAATAATTTGAAATTTTTGATATTATTCTCATTATGTAATGATAAATATCACTTTAATTATTTCCAACATTAACTTTTAAAAATGTTAAAATTAGGAATGTGTACGAATGACCTATCATCTCCATGATCATAACGTAGATCATTTTTTCATGCTGATAATTTATGGTTATTTTAAATAGAATAATTTATGTCAAAATAAAAATAATATCATGATTATTAGTCTTGGGATGATGGAATACAAGAATATTTTACCATGGTTAACCCATTGATGATGTTTTGTAATAATTAACTAAGAATCCTCAAAACACAAGATGTGGACATAACTAATTAAGTAATTAAATATTTCATTAAAATAAATGAATTAAATAATTAATTAGTATGTGATTAAATCTATAAATATTCCTTAAGAAAAAAATAATAATTTATATAACAATACATAATGGTTTGATTAAAAATTTTAATTGTTGTAGAAAGGTGATTATTATGTCATGAATATTATTTTAGAGATGGAGGACTTATCACCAGCTTGACTATTGACATCATACAAAATTCACTTTGTAATTGAGTATATAATATCTACAAAAAAAATCTAATGTAATCTTAAAAAAAATATTAATTGTTATAATATGGTAATAAGTAATATAAAAGGAATAATAAACAATAAAATTGTTCAAAATTAAGTAAATAATTGAAAAATAATATTATTTAGAAAAAAAAATTCCATATGGGACTTATCAGACTCAAGGTAAGGGAATTATTAACTAAAACATTGTTTTATGTGTTTTAATGATTTAGTCTTATAAAACTTTCTATTTCATTTCCAAATTTTCAAATTGGTTTTTATGAATATATTTATATGGACATGAATGTTTCTAAAATCATCATTCATGAATTTATTTATAAAGTTTCAAAGTTTTATGGTACAATTTGAATCAAAATTTTCTTTTTAATGTTTTAAAAGGGTTTTTTAAAATGTAATGGTTATTTCAAAAAATTGAAATGTTTTCTAATGGTTGAAGGTAAAATTTTATGAGTGGAATTTTGAAAATTATAATATTTTATTTGTTAATACATTGATAATTAATTGGTAAGCCAAATTTAGCTTATATGAATAGTTTATCCCGGTTATAGCTCATGAAAAATGGGTGAGACCGATCTAGCTCATACTAAGGGTCAATCCCCATTATATCTCATGATAAATTGGTAATACTGATATATCTTATATGATCGGGGAGCCCATTATTTCTCTATAATGAAATATAATTTTACTATTATGTTCTTATAGGTACCTAAAATGATTGATAAAATGTTTTCATAAGAAAATCCTACTTTATTTCTCACTTCATTCAAAAAACATTTCTTAAAAATATATTCTTTCGAAAAATTGTTTAAATAGATTTTTTAATATTCTCCAATGAATTATTCAAGAAATATTCACCCATGTTTTACTTTAAATAAATTTTTTAAAAGGAATATTGTCATTATTTTCTAAATTAGTAACATTTTTACTTCCCTTATAAAATGATAATGGAATGTTTTATTTAATTTATACAGCATGTATGGAATTACCCAATATCATAACATTTGAAGTGTACATTACATGTTTCTAGGGATATTTTAAATGTATAGTATACCCACAATATTATGTGAATTATAGTTTTTAAAAAGTGTTTTGGAAAGTGGAATGTTTATTTTCATCAAGAATTTATTTTTGCCATTTAGAAAATTATTTCTATTCATCAATAAAAACAACCTTTAATGATATTTAATTCATCTAAAATATTTATATATGTCTTTTACATATATACATCAATTACTCTCCCCTACCTTTATGATGTAGTTCATTCCTTATTCTCATTTATCATATGTTTTTATTATAATGTTTCATTTTCTTATGATATGAGGAAATATTATGAAACCCATTTTCTTTCTTTGGGTAATGCATAGGTTTAAAAATTACAATTTATTTCCCTAATTGCAACACATATCTGTGCACATAAAATGAATGTGATAGGTGGGACTGAAATTATATTATCATCCAATTCTTTGGGAAATGATTTTGTCTCATGAGATGTCATGTATGGAATTAGTGTGTGAACCTAATTCATTATGGGGATTTTTTCACCATGTTATGTTGTCTCTGTAGTTATCCATGACATATATTCATTTCATGAGTTAGGTTGATACCACATTTACTATTATGAAATTTTATTATAATTCCAAATTGTATTTTTTATTCTTCCATGTGATTACTCATGTGCCTCCTCTTTTATGATATCACGTTATACATTGGAATCACATTTTATTCATCATTATCTTTCTTTTTTCCTTATAGGGATTTATACCTCACCCACTTTTCTTATGTATTCCCCATGTCATGCCTTATAATTTGAAGAGATCCAATGGATTTAGGATCTCATTATGGAGAAAATAAATAAATATTTTTTTCCTCACATTGATGTATTATAAACCTAGTCTTCTGAAGACACTATAGCCCATGATCTTTGGTTTGTAATTAATCTATGATTATGTTAATTATCATGTAATTATATATGTAAAATTATATGGGGATATATTTCCTTCATAAAAATTTTATATTCTCATGTTTCTCCATAATCCGTATAACTTTCCCATTAATCCTTAACCTTGGGAATAAAATTATACCACAAAACATTCTCTCTATGGTAAAAAAATCTGAACAGGATATTCCTCATAAGTGAGATTCTATTCTAAATAAACTACATGCGGGCTCAATACATGAGATAAATTTGTAACATATTTTTGTAATGTTGAATCATAAAATATGTTATATTACTAGGATAAACTCTGAGTCAAAGACCCTTGCTAGGAAAATGACCCAAATTCTACTTGATTTCTTATAGTCCAATGATTCGTGGAATTAACTTACCCTTTTTCCAAAAATTCAAAACAATTTTACATGGAGACACATTAAGAAAAACATTATTCCCTACCTCAAAAAAATATATTTTCTCGAGTTATCTAAATAACTTATTTTCCATCTCTAACCCATAATCATATGCTTCTATACAACCTGGACCTTCTCATCCATTTTCCCTACCAACTCTACCATTATCAATTTCTCTACTCCCAATTCACTCCAAAAAAGTTTACATCTAACATCTCTTTCAAAATAACTCCTCAAATTATTCCATATGTATACTTTAATAAATTCTATTTTAATAATAAAACTCAACCAAATAATTATTTCAATAAAAACTTCCCTCATAATCTATTGAATAAGAAAGGCACATGTCTTCCATGGTCTAAATTTCCCACTCATATTTTCCATTTTTTATGAAAAGATGTACTAAAATTTCATTCTGTACCCAATGACTTCTAAATTCCTTTACTAATGTTATAAGTATATCTGAGATCATTATATGATATAATTAATAGAGAAACTTTAAGTAACTTTACTATATATATGAAAAATAGTTAAAAAAATTTATTTGAAAAAATAATATCTAAAATTGGAAGGAAATGTACATATTTAGTTAATCGGTAAACAATAACACCAATTTCATTATTTCCTAGATATATCTTTAGAAATTACACCATAAAATCTATTGATATATTTTCCCATTTTCACTCTAGCACTAGAAAATTTTGAATCATTCACTTTCAAAACCGTATTTATTGATTAACTTACAAAAAATTATAAAATTTCATCGTAATGTTAGAAATATATCTTTTCATATAATCCTAAAATTAATACTCACAAGGGTCATGGAACATATAACTACTTCTAGAATGAATACAAAATAGTTAACTATGAGATTCACTCAACAACTCTCCCTTCAACTAGAAATCCTGAGGGAAAAATAATATTATTAAAAATATGGTAACAACGCCTTCACCAATATTAAAATTAAGAAACATACCCTTATTAACCAATTATACCTTTTCTTGTAACTCACGGTGTTCCATTTGAGATTTATTATTTCTTTATATTAAAAAATATTATATTGAAACATAAAACAAAAACAAAAGGAGGTTTTTAATATCCCACCCCTCCTCGGTGGCTTCAGTCGAGGTAAATGTGCTACTTGTCCTTAAGAGACATTCCTATGGTTCAAAATGCCAGTAATATATTTTCAGTTATTCATGATAACTGTGTTATGAGATTCCCTTTTTGGAACTAAAACCTAAAATCCTAACTTACCATAACCAATTTCACTATATGATACAATAACAATTTCAAACAATTCCACAATATTAAAGGACCAACATAACCAAATAATAACCAAAAAAATTAGAGTACTATAGAAGAAGAATAAATCAAAAAAATCAATGACTCTAAGATAAAGATCCAAAGATACACACCGAGCTCCAAACTCCAACACCACATGCCCACCTAATAGTCACGTTGAACCACTAAAGAAATGATATGCTTTACCTTTACCTATTTCTAGGAATACAACATCTGCAAAGCACCAAAATTCCAATGTAGGGGGTGAGTAATGAAACTCAGTAGGTTACCCAAAATGACTTCCCTAACCATACCACTATAATATAAAAAGTTATCAAAATTATATAAACAATTTATATAAATCCCTATAAACAATTAGATAATTTTCAGCAATATTAAAACATCCATAAAAAATATACCCAAATAAACACATTTTAACAAAAGGAAGTGGAACAAGTCATTACCCATTTTTTCCATTTTATAGTGGCACCACCGACTTTAAATTAGAATGTCCCAACTAATCTTATGTGACCACATAAATATATCAAACATACCCCCAAACTTAACTACATAATCTTGGTGTTACAATTGATGGTGAAACTTCATATCCATAATCTATCCATGTTATATAATAGTTCTTCATGCCACATTCCAATCCTTTGATGGTGTTGCTCTGCACCCACTATCTACCCCATTCAACTCATGATTAAAAACTTAAGACAAAAACTATTCAAATCAACATTTAAAAAATTATATTGACCAATATTTTCCAAAACCATGATACCCAAAATTTTCCAACCCAAATCAACCCCTTAAACTGAAAAAAATTAATAACAACATGAAAAAACCATTTTCAAAAAAATAAAACTTTTTTTGAAGACAACCATAATCCATCAACCATTCTATACAATATTTAAATTATAAAAAAATTTAATAGAAAACCATTTCAAAAAACTATATCCATAAATCACACCAATCAACAGATTTCAAAATCATCATTTTAGAATCCAACAACAAATCATATTGCACAAAAAATATCACATTTCTCCCAAAACACAAAAAATACCATCAAATGAGATTCTTATAAGATTTTAATATTAATTTCACAACCATTTTCATGGAAAAAATCTAATTTGAAATTAAGTATTCTCATTCTAGAAGGAGGAGTCGAGAGTGAACTCACCCACCTAACGGGGTTATGGTGAAAATGATGAATAGAAAACATTGTTCCCTATATCCAAGTGAAAACTCAAAAAATATTAATTGAATACCTTACCCTAATATAAACAAGGCCAAGTCAAACCATTATTAGATATATCAACAATATATCTAGCTGTGATTGATGTATGCCTAAGAAACTGGGAGAGAGAGAGAATTAGATCTATAGAAAACTAAGAAAACTAGCATAAAGGAGACATACAAAAGATAAATTATCTTTGCTGCACCATGGAAACCCATTAAAAATCATCCAAACTGATTGGGATAGGTTCCATAATATTTGGGAAGATTATATCATAAGTTATTGATTCATATAAGCAAAAATGGGGTGTTTAGGGTGAATCATCACATAACCCTATTTTTTAAAAACCTGTCTTTTATAAACTATGAATACTTACCCACATGGTTAGGAAAATAGTACCCTAATTGTGATCCTCCTTCTTCTTTAAGGGGTACCTCACATAGGTGGACCATACTACTTGAATAACTATACACCAACCACGAAAAATCACATTGTCCATGTTTCATGGTATACCGAGGGTGGTCGCACGGTTTGGCCAACCATGTGCCATAATCATGCATCGACCATGATCTCACTACCTGAACATGCATGGTTTCCTAGAGAATTTTCACATTTTCAACTTACTATGCTCAAACATTGTACCAATAAAAAATCTCTAAAAACTTCCCAAAAACCTTCCTAACTCTTAAAAAGATTACCAGACCAGTTAATATACATAAAAATGAAAACTTAAGGGGTTATATATCTCAAACCTAGGTTTCCACATTCTACCCAAACATGGCCTTTCCATAATCGGAAAGTAGAAAACCATATCTTTCCCGAAATAGTCTGGGCCATTAATCATCCATTTTTTTCTCTCATTCCTAATTCTCCTCCTGAATCTAACTATGTTCTCACAGAACCCTCTCTAGAATGTTTTTCATTCCACACTATACTGTCTCATGCCTATCCATAATCTTCACTAACATGTGTACCAATGAGTCAAGCATCTTTATATCAATACGATCCCATCGAATCACATGGTTAATACCAAGTTGATACTTCTTTAACTGAGATACATGAAACAGATTTTCCACCTCACTGGATTGTGGTGGAAATACCGATAAATATGCCACCTCTCCAAACCACTCAAGTATCTCAAAAGGTCTAATTTACCTCGGAGATAACTTGACCTTCTTTCCAAAATGATGACTTCCAAGACTATGATATATTCTCAAGAACACATGGACAGTCATCACAAATGATAGCGGTCATCAATGATGACCCTCCTAAGAGTTCAGATGAATATGTTCCATATTTATTCCCTACCTGGTCAACTTAATTTTTTATTTAGTCTCTTGGATAAGGCTTATCACAACCATCTATGTATCACCAATTTCCACTCAATAAAGCAGATAACGATATGAACACCCATACAATGCTTCAAATTAATCCATAAGTATCAAGGGTTGATAAATATTATTATATAAGAACTCTACAAATGGTATGTTCTCCTCCCATTATTCACTGATATCCATCACACAAGCCCACAACATGTCTTCAAATGTTTTCATCGTCCTATCGGATTGTCCATACATATGAGGATGAAGTATCATACACATAATCAACTAAGTCCAAATGGTTTGTTGTAAGGATCTCGGGAAACAATATGTAAACCTTAGAACTCCATCTGAAAAAAATTGAAATTGGAACACCATGGCTCTTTACTACTTCATGGATATAGATTTTGTATAGATCCCCCACCATATTAGATTCATGAATAGGGATATAATGGGTTGAATTTGTCAGTTGATCCATAGTAAGAAATATGGAATTGTGTTTCCCAATAATTATTGGGAGAATAGTAATAAAATAAATTTCTATCTACTCCCATTTCAACATAGAGACATGTAAAGAATGAAACATAACTACTGATCACTTACTCTACTCCTTAGTGTTCTAAAAATTTTGAAATAAATACATCCAACTTTCTTTTCATACCATCCCATAAAAAACTACGCTTTCAACACCTTATACATCATCTGAATTATTGTATGAACCACCCATCTAGAATTATGGCATACAATAAAAAAATTTATGAAGACCCATTGGTAAAACAATTATAATTTTAAATAACCAAATCATATTCCTATCCTATTTCCATCCATCAATGGACTCCCCACTATTGATATCTGACCTCATAGACACAACTAATGAATTAGTGGCATGCACCTCTTCAACCATTTTAATAAAATCCTGAATGAAAAAAACTAGATGTAAAAACCCTACATCACATATGAATTTACATTCCAAAATCCCATCATCTATGAAAAACATAAACTTTTACTAACTAGAATCTTCTTCTTCCACCCGAGCATATGACTTCTTCTTAATGTATCTTCCACCAAATTACCTTAACCAAGTTTTTTCATCAAGTTGATGTCAAAAATCTAGATATAATAAATCCATATACATTGTCTAAAATTCAAATATCTTTGTGGAAAAATGTGAATTAAACTTTTATAATCTGTAAAGATCATTAATTTATCTCCAAATAGATAGTGACACTATGTTTTTAAAGCATGCATTATAGAAGTCTATTCTAAATAATGAATTGGGTTGTTCTTCTCTTGAAGAATCAAATTCCATGATCCATATAAAACCACATGGTGTTTTTTCATTATAACACAACCCATCTCGGATCCCAATTCATCACAATATACCTCGTCCCCTTTTCCTAGTTCTAGACAAACCAAGATCGGTGCTAATGTAAGGTGACTTTTATGATCTTAAAAATACTTATGACATTCTTTATTCCATTAAAATAGAACATAATTCCTTGTCAAAGTTGTCCTTGGTGAATCATGTCATGATAATTCATAAAAAACGTCTTTAATACTCCGTTATACCAAGGAATCTATGTATCTTGATGAAATTCTTTAGTGATTTCCAAGAGATAACAACCTCCATCTTCTTTAGATTGACCGAAACTCCTTTATCAGAAATTTCATGGATAAGAAAACATACCTCATGTATCAAAAAAATCACCCTTTGATAAATGGTCAAACAATTGATGATATCTCAAAATCCCTATAACTGTCACAATGTGTTGCTCATTATTGGCCCATTACCTTGAATACAACAATATATCATCAACAAACACCACAATAAAATAATAGATATATCTATAAAATACATGATTCATAAATGGAGTAATTATCACTGGTTATTTAGTTAGACATAAAAGCATCACCACAATCATAATGGCCATATCTACTCTTGAAAGCTATTTCTGGAATATCTTCCTTTCGAACCCGCATTTTGTGATATCCGGATTGCATTTAAATTTTAGACAATCACCAATATTCCATCAATTGATAAAATAAATCATCAATGCCAATAAGTGGACATTAATTCTTTATCAAAACTTGGTTAAGTATAAAATAATAAACACAAATACAATGAGTTTCATCCACCTTCTTGAAAAACAATACAAGTAATCCCCATAGAGTTGTGTATGGATGAATAAACCCTTTGTTCTTTCTCCCCCCAAACATCATCTTCAATTCCATCAAGTATGTTGGTGTCATCCAGTAAGATGGAAGGAAAATGGTAATGCTCTCTAGAAGGAGATATATCATAAAATCAACTTCCCTTATAGGTGGAAACCCCAATAATTCCTCTAGAAAGACAATGAGAAACTAATCAACAACCACAATAAAACTGCTCTTCTTGATCTCTTCAGTCAATTTCTAAGACATTGACACCACATGATATGATATTTTACCAAAACCTAGGGCCAACAATTCCATTAGACCAACCTTTAAATTATTGGAAAATCTAAAGAGAAGCTCAATTCCATAATCAGTCAGGAAACTAACCATTCGTGTATAAAATTCGATGTGAGCCTTGAACATTTCTATCCAATCCATACCATGTATTATATCCTAAACATCCATCTCAATCATTGAGATATCCCATGTGAACTCAACTCCATTGATGGTTATACAACACACCCTATATATGAAGGCTCAACACTCTCTTGGTCCAAGATGAGTTTGATGATTCAAAATAGTTGGCATAATTTCCACATTTAAACTAAAAAATTAATAAAATGATAAGTAATAAAGGAATTAGATTCACACGTATCAAAAAATACTTTATGAGAGTAGATTTTAAAAGAATTGTACCTGGTACCATAGATCGCCTAGTTTGTTATTCACAATACCCTACTTAGATACAAATATATTTTTTCTTTCCACACTATTATTTTTATTATCATGCAAAAAATTTCATTATTGAGGATTCATGGTATTCTTAGAACCACCATGAAAAAATATATTTTGTTTATGAATGGTGTTTTATTGTCCTCAACTTATCGATGCATAAGAAACCTGTGATCCCTGATTAGTATCCCGAACCCCCGACCATTGATAATTGTGAAAATAATGTAGAATATTCCCCATATGGTTGTAATTATAGAATTTTATAGGTTTTTTCAAATAATCTCTCTTCATATGTCTTAGATATCTACATTTTAAAGATCCTAGTTTGATCATAGGTTTCAAACAAAGACTCACTGATCCAAATGACTGATTCTAATCCATACTCCCACCATGGAAATAATTTTTATTTTTCTCTTAATCTCCATTTTATATATCCCACCATTCCCCATGTGTATAAACCTGATTCTCCCACCTATAGCTCCCAATATGTCCATATATTCCACTGTATCTCTATTTACCTATTCTGTATACTCTATTATACAAATCACCACAATCTTAGAATGAATTTCCTTCCACATCAAAAAATCAGAAATTCACACCTTTGAATATGTACTAGTAGAAACCATGGGTGAAAAATAGACTATATTAACAAATTTAGCTACATATTCTATCACATAAAGGTTCCCCAACATCACTCTAAATAAATCTTTCGTTCTTGGAATTCGGAACGTGTGAGGTTAATAATTTTTTTGAACAATTCCTTAAAATATTCCCATGACATACCATGGTCTACTTTATTCTATAACACTAAACCCTACTAATGATGTGAATTATCTTCCAACATGTATGTTTCTAAATATATTTCCATCTCAACTAGTGTCCTCAAGAAATATAAGAATTAATTTATTTTATTCAGCCACACCTATGCCTTTTCTGGTTCTGAAGCACCCTTAAAGATGGGTGGATTCTCCTTCTGAAACTGAACCAAATAATTCTCATTCCTTGGTTAATATTTTGGTTTCCCTCTATCTATGGCATCAAAATCACTCATTATTCTCTTAACCAGTTGTCGGTTCACCAAGGTAATAAGTGAAACCATATTTTTAGCGGCTTCCTCTAGTTGGTTCCCATGATTCCTACTAGGTTCCATTTTCAATCAACACAAGAAACACCATAAGTCTTACTCTCTGGAAACTGAAGTCGTTCAATTTTATATTATATCCCATCACTACTAACACAAAATTAATTTCAGAAATTCCATATTTCTATCTTCAGATATTTTTTAAAAAATCCCACATTTTTTTAAAATCACCCAATATTCAAAATAGCACAACTATTCTCTTTTCAAAATAGAATATTTGAATGAAATTTACCAATTTTTTAAAAATTAATACCATCAAACCAAAACATAAAACATTATTCAAAATGAATTATGAAATCATAATGGTAAGTCATTTATACAATAAATTCCAAACTATTTTCATTGTCTAAACCCACGACTATGTGATTCTCTCTAATAAGTGTCTCCAAAACACTTAGGTACTCAACTCCATGGTAACTTCAAGTTTAGTATAAAAAACATAGTATGTATTTTTTTATATGCATTTTAGGTTAAAAAATCCAACTTATTACTACTGTCTGGACTCAAATAAAAATTCAAATAATGAATTCGAACTACATGAATGATAACTGATTCCAAATGACCGAACAAACTAATACTGCATATAGAAAAAGAAGATATTGACCGACCAATACTAATAACACCTATCCCCAAAATAATATATGGACCGAAAAATATTCATACCACTTGTAATGTTCAACCCCTCCTCATTTTCATAAGTCAATACAGAAGTGCTACATGGCATTAGGGGATATCCCCAAGGATCCAAAGGCTAAAAGTAAATGTTAAGGGCTTCATGATAGTTTGGGGATGAATTCCCCTTTTTGAAAAAAAAACAAAATAACAAACATACAATAACAAATATCACTATATGATGCAATAATAATGAAATAAAATTCCAAAATAGAAAAGGAACACCATAACCAAAATAAGAGTACCAAAGTGATAAAAATAATGAAGAAACTCATGGAATTCAATATAAATCTCTATACCTCCCCACCAAGCTCCATGCTCCAACACCAAAATACCACTCAAGCATAATGATTAACCACTTTAGAAATTAGACTCTTTACCTTTACTTATGTCCTCAAATACAACATTTGAAAAAGCACAAAAGTTCCAAAGTAGTTGCTGAGTAATGAAACACTGTAGGCTTTACCCAAATGATTTTTTGTACCCATAGTACTAGGATAGAACAAGTTAGCATAATGATATAAAAAATTTATATAAATCCATTTTAAAAATTCAACAATTTCCAAAAATCCAAACACATCATTACCAAGATATTTTATCCAAATAAAAAATCAAGGAAGGAAACCAAACAAGCCATTAACCATTTTCCCCAGTTTATATTGGCACCAACCGATTCATATTGGCATATCCCAACTCATCCCGCATGACTACATGCATATCTCAACCATACCACCATCTTAAACATAGGATCTCTATGTAACCAATTATGGTGGAACTTTATGTTCATACCAAGTCCCATTTTTATAGTTTAACTTCATGCAACATGTCAATACATTGATCATGGTACTTCACGTGCACTATCCATACCATCCAACAAATTATTATCAACTTAATCCAACAAAAATGCCAATAAACATTTACTAAAAATATATCAACCCATATTTTCCAAAACAATGATACCTAAAAATTCTCAAACCAAATCAACCCCTTAACCAAAACAACCTTACCAAAAACATACCAAAACCATTTTAAAGAAATCAACCTTTTTAGAAACTTCCCTTAATCTGTCATCTAGGAAAAAAACATTTAAGTAAAATTTCATATTTTATTGAATACAATATTCAAAAACCATTTCAATAAATCACACCATGAAACGGATTTTAAAATAGTTATTCTAAAATCCAACAATGAATCATATTGCACAACAATATCACATTTCCCCCAAAACACACAAATTATCAATAAAGTGGTTTCACACAAGCTTTTCACATCAATTTCAAGAAAAAAACTAATTTAAAATTAATTCTTATATTTATATAAACTTGATTCAAGATTGAAGCCACATACCTCAAGGGTTTTGCTGAAAACTATGAACGGGACAAAATGCTCACCAGATCTGAGTGAAAACCCAACCAATGCTCCTTAGATCCCATACCCTAACACCAAAAAGGAAAAATATAACTATTATTGTCATAGGAAACCCTATATATTTCAATTATGAAAGTAAATATAATAAATATATAGAGAGAGAGATTTATATCTAAGGAAAACTAAGAAAAATGCTATAAATGAGACATTCCAAGGAGAATCTCGCATTACCGCACCCAGAAAACCCTTCAAAAATGTATCGAAAATGAGTGGGAGAGGTTCCAAAAACATTAAGAAGAAGAAATTTCATGTTGCGTACACATATGAGAAAAATGGGGTGTTTGGGGGAGCATCTTTACTTGACCACATTTTTTTGAAAACCCACTTTCTAAACTGGGAATCGTTAGCAACACTGTTAGGAAAATCATGCGATATTTGTGCACATGATTCTACCTCAAGGGGTACCTCATACAGTTTGTCCACATGGTTAGACAAACCATGTTCCATCCATGAAAAATTACATTATCCCATGTTTCATGGTTTACATGGGGTGGATTCATTTTTTAGAAAACTGTGCACCTTAACTATCTGCCAACCTAGATCCTACTGCCACAACCATGCACAGTTTCCAAGAGAAGTTTCATGATTTCTACTAACCATTTTCAAACCATGTTCCCTTAGAAAAACTATTAAACCTTCAAAAAAATCTTCTAAACTATTCTAAGGTTTACCCAAACACTTTATAAACATAAAAAAGTAATAAATAAAGCGTAACATACTTCAAACTATAGGTGATACAAGGTTCCAACATTCATAATTTCTAGGAAAAAAAATCATCGAATAGTTAGCCAAAGGGTTAGGTTCAAAACATAACATGGGTACTATAGAATTATTTTTCTATATCAAAGCATCAACTATTTTTTCCCTTTCCTTGAAAAAAATGAATATTGAAATCATAATATGTGATTTGTTCTCAACAAATTCCTTATCTCATGTTCAATTATTTCTGAGTGAATATATACTTTAAATATTTGTGATTAATATAAATTTCATACTTTAATCCAAATAAATGATAGATCAAAATTTTCAAAAGAAATTTTGTATTAGTTAATTACTGATCATTCATAGGTTAATTTAACTCAAGATATTTTAGTTTTAGTGAAATATAATCAATTACATGATCATCTTGTATTGGAACACAACTATGTCTTTTTAATAAAAAATCACTATAGATGAAAAATTCTATATTTCTAAAGGGAAAGTAAAAAAAAAAGAGGATTCACCAATATTCTTTTCAACTCTGGAAAAGTAATATCACATTCATTCCACTATATAAATTTTAGTCCTTTTCAAGTTATTGTAGTTAGTATACTAGATAATATTGAAATTGTTTCCAAAGAACACCTATATCAACCTACTAATTGAAGAAGATAAAGAATGTCTATTAAGTTATTTAGATTTTCTCATTCTTCAACAAATATAGTTTTATCAGGGACAAAATAATCATCTTTAGAAACAATATATCTAGGGAAATAAATTTATTGCAACCAAATTTCATATTTACATAATTATTTATAATATTTATTTTAATTTACGGATTAAAAAGAAATCATCATATGTCTTTCATGATGCACAAGACCTTTAGAACATAATAACATATCATCAACAAACATAACAAAAATATTATGTAAAGATTCGTGAAAAAATATATTCAAAAGATCCATAAATAGAAAAGTTATATTAGACAACCTAATTGGCATAACAAAAAACTCATAATTATTATATCTATTATGAATAACACTATTCATAATATAATTATACTTCACCATAAAATGTTCTTACCCAGACCTTATATTAACCTTCGAAATATACTTCACTCCATGGAGCTGTTCAAATAAATCATCAATATAAAAAAGGATGCTTCTTTTTAATAGTAATGTTATTAAAAGATCTATAATCAATGAAAATCTTCATGGAACCAACATTATTTTCAACAAGAAAAACATAATCTCCACATGGTGAATTTCTAGGATGAAGGAAACATTTATCTAGAAACTATTTTAGTTGTTTTTTCAATTATAAAAGTTATACATGATCCATTGTATATGTGGGTTTAGAGATTGGATTAGTATTAGTCACTAATTTAATAGTAAACTCAACCTCTTGATAAGGAATAGAAACTGGTAAATCCTCATGAAAAAACAAACATATATTTATTCACCACTATAATATCAATAATTGTAAAAAATTATTCATTTTCATAAACAAGTGGTAATATATTTCTCTTCCATTTACAATCAATTTTTCATCTCTATGATATGTTACCAAATTAATGAAATCATTGAATGAAACATTCTTGTCTTTTAAATCTATTGTGTCGTTGTAAATTTAGAGCCAATCCATTCTAGTTATATCATTAAAATTCCATTATCATTAGTTCAACAAGACTTACATGGAATACCATCCCACTAATAATAATTGAAAGGTCCCTATAAATCAATATTTCTTTAATAATTTTAACTAGAGGTTTAACTAAAAGTTTTATCCTCTTTTAAAGAAATGATATATCCATTTTATATTAAAATATCTAAAAATTAAGGAATATAAAGATCCACAGTAAAATATAGTATTAGTAAAATTTTAAATAAACTAGTAACATACATTTCCCCACATTTTTTGATAACCCAACATCCATCATATTAGTTGCGGATGATTTTTCCATAACCTTTTTATTTCGATGTTGTTGATTTATACCATGAGTAACCATCTTCAGACATAAATTGAAAAAATAACCCCACTAATTTCTATTAAAAAATATCACCATTGGCTTCTCAATAATTTTTGATCATTTTCCTTATATTCATGATCTATATTACCAAAAATATCTCTTTAGAGCCACTTCCTATACTTTATAAGACATTCCCTAGGGTTATTTTTACCTGACTTATCACATGATAAGAACTTCATTTTCTTACCTACAAACATATTTGATCTGTTCCTATAATTTTCCTAACACCTAGAAAAAAATTCTTTGTTTTATTGAATACATGATTATTGTAAAACTCCAATTTTAATATCTTGGAACATCAAAAAAGTTTCTTATAAATTTTTAATACACAAGAATCCAATTCTATTCGATATATTATATTTATACCAAAGAAAAACCAATTAATCTTACTATCATGATCTCAGATAAAATATGGAACATTATGGACCAATCTTATAAAATTTACATTATATGTAGCTATATAATATTTCTTATTATACCCCAATTCTAAGAATTGTTTCTCTTTCCATAGTCTAACAACCATAGGGAAATATTTATAAAGTAAGAGATTCTTAAATGTCAGCCGTTCAATGGAATAAATATAAACTCTCTATTTATTATTCATAACCCAATACCATAATTAATCAGCTTCACATTAAATATAATAAAGGGTAAGGTTTTTGTTTGAAGGATATAAACTCCCCATGATATCAAATATATTCTCTAAATAATTGATATATCCTTTATCTGTGAGTGGGTCAGAAGATCCACTAAATAATATTGGATGTTGAATCATAAAATATTCATCTAGAGTCATTTTCCAATGTGGTGGATCTTAATTCTCTCATTCATTCATTCCCTAAAAAAATAAATCATATGCTAATTAATCCATCACCACAAAAAACTAATCAGTTGTAATTTTGACCATTCGAGGTTACTGATTTGGAAGGATATCATCCTCTTGATGTCTTCCTACTATATCTTCCCTGCTTCCTCTGTAGGAAGCCATTCTAAAAAACATTATTTAGATAAATCAACATGGTAATCTTCAAATTATATATCATTTAAGATAACAATTAGGTAAAATATTTTAAATTTATTCTATTAATGTAATACTAACCTCTAAAATTATCTAAATCTTACCTTCGATACTAAATATAAATAATTAGCTTTAAATATAAAAAATATATTAATTTCTAGTCAATAATTAACGTTCATTCATTTTTATGATATTTTCTTGTTTATAGTGTTAGATAAATAGTGCATTACTCATATATAAGTAAATAATTTTAAAATGTGAAAACTTATAATAAGTATTGATTTTTCTCAAAATATAAAATATTTAAAAATAAAATCTTATTTTTTCATTAAAAATATTCACAAAATTGAATGCAAAATTTTATATATTATTAACCATCCGTAAACTTGATGAAAAACATTTTAAAATATGTGATGTGAAAAAAATGTATGTATGGGACATTTAAAAAAACAAAGAAACCCTCTAGTCTATGAAAAAAAATTTCATCTTCAAAGTAATCATTGGTCTCCAAATAAATATTTTCTTACCCAAAAAATCTTCTTATCTACCCAAATTTTTGTATAAAACATTTCCTAATAAGATAGAAATGAAAAATTATACTCATAAATGATTCTTGGAAAATATTATTAACTCATCAAAACTTTTTCACAATGTTAAACATTTAAACATTTTGAAGTAAAAATTATGTTCTTATGAAAATAAAAAATTGCATAACTTTATTTAAATCATAGGATTAGCATAAAAAATAATATAAAACATAGATAAATCATATTTTTATTTTAGGATATTAGATAACATATCAATATTACAAATGGAATGACCATACGATCGAATTTGATACATCCTCGATTGAAGGGCAATCATGAACCCTCCCATCCTTGGTTTATAATGTAACTACATATCCTATGTTTATAACCTAACCACCCAATCATGGTTCATAACTTAACTATCAGTTATTGGTTTATAATTGAACCAGTCATCATCAAAAATAATTCTCAATAACTATAATATAATTTTAATGCATAAAAAATGAAAATTTTTAACACTACACCCATAAAATATTCATTCCATCCATAAGAAAACATTCTCTGATATTAAAATTTCCATCACATTTAAAAACAACATATTAGAACATAAAATAACTAAGAAATAGATATAGATATTTTAATTAAATGAATAAAAAATTATTATAATATAATATATAAATCAAATAGTGGTTATGGAATCAGATAAAATTTTTGTCTCCTTATATGTTAAAATAGAAAAAAAAAATTGTTTTTGTCAAAACATTTTATATTAGATGCATAAAAGTTTTCCATTTGAAAAAAACTTATAAGAAACTCAAATCCGGCATAATATGCCTCTAATAATTATTTTATATATATATAAATGATTCCATAAAATAATTTCAATAATACGGATATAGATGAAAATGACTTAGAAAATAAATCATTAAAACTTTTTAGAACATCATTTTTAATTTAAAGTTTTCCATAATAAAAACCATTAAATAATTCATTACTTTTTCAAAACAATTTAAATAAATTAAATTATTTTTTAAAGGGAAAATTATCCTCAATTATAACATAAATAATAATTTTTATGAATTATTTTAAAAATATTTAGAAATTAAATATTTAAAACATTTTAAAAAGATGTTTTATGTAAAAGAGGCCCCTTACCTCGATTCTGATAAGTCACACATGTTCTTTATATTCTAGAATAATATAATTATATTAATTTTTTTCTTATTTTCAAATATTTTTAAATATCATTATTCATATTGTTTAACATAGTACCATGATATATACAATTTCCTAATCATTTATTTATATATTGGATGTGTTGATGATATTTGGATTATATGTTCAAAATGACTTTGGTATGTTTACTATGGTTGATGATTCCATTAATTAAACATTCAAATAATATTAACCCTGAAATAATTATCCCTTTTATACATCAATTTTTACATTAAAAAATAATTAAAAATTGTTATGGAAAATGAACTACATTACAATCATGGAGATGGTAGGTTGTACGTATTAATTATTAATGTTTAAATTTTTAAAGGATGATTACCAAAAGAAATTAAGTAATATTTTATATTTATATAATTATATTATTATAATAATTACCATATTATTTATTTATATATATATATATCATAAATGTGATTTGGTGATGAAAAAATATTCAAAACAATTCATAGAGGTGGTAGTCCACCCGTATGCACGAACATCATTAACATTTTTAGTGATAGAAAATAATGATATATTATCTATTCATAATAATAAATATTTCATGAATATAATAATAATTCCAATTATATCACAAATATTCATTAAATATATCCTTATTTTCTTCTATGCAAAGAATTAGAAAAAAAATGAATCACATTGGCTCGGGAGGCGGTTGTCCATTGTACACATAAGAAATGTTATAGTGTCCCCCTTGGATTACAAAGTAAGAATGTATAAGTTATTTTATAATTAAAAGGAATAAATATGTTAAAATATAATACATTTAAATTAAATCCAACATTATAACAATCCATGAGATTTGATGATGAAAAACAAATTACATCAGTTCGTGAGGCGGTAGTCCACTGTACACATAAGAAATGTTATTGTATCCCCCATGGGATAAAAAGTAATAAGGTATAAGTTATATTATAATTAAAAATAATAATTTTGTAAAAAATAAATTATATATACAATAAATCTATCATTATAACCATCAATGAGATTTGATGATGAAAAAAAACTTACATCCGTTCGGGATATGGTATCCCACCGTTGTAAAGAATAATATCTTAGTTTCCCATTTGAAGGAAGAGGAGATTTATTTAGATTATTAAATTAAGATAATAATATAAAATTATATTTAATATATTGTTCATATTATTTCATCATAATTAAAAATATTTTAATAAAGTGTAAGATTATATAAAATTAAAACACTCAGTTAAGAATGATACCACTTCTTCAGACAACCACTTATGGTTTTCACCAAAAGGAATTCCAAGATTAGTTTTCATATCAAATCAAGGCCTCTAAGATGTAGGGAGGGAATTAATAAATGAATTTTTTATAATTAATTTCCAATCCAAATGACTTTGTAGGTGTGAATAAAAGAGAAGAGTGTGACCTTTTATTAGTGGGGGAGAGGACTCAAATGGAATTTTGAAAAAAAAATTCTACACACGTTTATAACATAAAAAGGTATCCAAAATGGACCATTATTGTTCCTCAGATGAGATAAGTTCAAAATTTTCCTATAAAATATAATTTAGAAAATTTATTATTTCATTTTTATCGTTATCATTTTAGTTTAATAACCATAGTAAATCAGTTTTTACTCAATTATAGTAAAATATTTTTGTAGTTTTACTATTCATTATGAATAAAATAGTATGTTGAAAATATTATATAATAGAAATTATTTCAATTATAAATATGGAATATATTTTTCAAAATTAAAATCATATAAATTTCATAATTTCATTTAAAATGAATCCCATAAATGCGATGTAAATGCGGTTTTTTTAGAAATTTTTCTTTTCAAGCATAATATGATTTTATATTAATTATATTACTAGTAACAATAATTATATAAATGTAAATAAATATTTATAAATATATAACCTATAAATATAATTTAAATAATTTATCATTATTTTTTAATTTACACAATTAAAATCGAGACCCAATATGGATTTTAAAATTATTTTTGGAAAAATGTATTTTAAAACCAAGAAATAAACTTATACTAAAGTTCAGTATGAATACGATTAAAAAATTATTTTTTAAATATAACTTAAGAATTGTTATGTTACTTGAAATCAAATTCAAATTATAGTTTTAAATTTATGTTTCGTTATTTACTAAAAAGGAATCACTTTCTTACAAAAAAAGTGTATTCTTCATTATTTACCAAAGAAGCATTATTTTCTAAAAATTCACAAAATTTCTACAGAAGTTAATTTTGATATGGTGATTTGAAAAATGAAATTCATTTTTTAAAATTCAATTTATATAATATATAAAGTATTCTATTAAATAAAAACCTTATAATAATGGAGTCTCGTTAATGATATTTCCAATTTGTTTTAAAAATTACTTAGAAAATTTACACTAAATATTGTTGGGTATTGTATCCTACAACCAACTTTTGTTAGTTAGATTAAAATTATATTAGATGTATTGAATATTAAATAAACACTTTATTATATATTATTCATTATTTTTTAGTAATTTAATTTAATAATGTCCTATATTATTTATTGAATTAATAATGCGATAGTAGTTCCCTGCTATGATGAGAACCATGAAATTATAAGAAAATGTTCTTAATATATTTATTTAGTTGGATAACATATTATTATGGGACACATAGTATTGATACCATTAGGTTTAATTACTCATAAGTTGATGACGCTTCATCTCATGACGTTTTCACTTGGAAATCTCCATGATGAGAGATTATGATAATAGACCTGCTAGTAGGAATTTCACATGTTTTGGTGTCATCAAATATTCCTATATATGAGTGTGTTTGTGTGTGTGTGTGTAATGGTACATAGACTTTAATATTACTATTAATTCATTTCAATAATCACACACATTGGTTATCTAATGAAAATAGTGATAACATATGTTCGGGACGAGGCAAGGTGTGTTGGGTGCTTGACCATTGACATGTCATTGATGAATATATCAAGAAAATATTTTTCCCTTCCATATTTATGTATGATGACATCTCATTCCTTTTATTGAATAGATATTTTTCCCTAAATTCCTTTCCAATGGTGTAATAGCGCATTTCTTCCAGATAGTCAAAGAAATGTATATCAAGAATGTATGTTGGTGACACCAAGGTGCAACCTGTATGAGGAGATATTATGAGAATGGGAATATATTATATAATGAAAAATCATATGTGTATTTTTGTAATAAAATTATGTTATTTATTTTTGTTTTCTTGGCCCATTAATAGATAGTAATCATGGACTATAGGAAATAATTCTTAATTCAAAAAACAATGAATCCTAGATGGTCACATACTATGTATTTCAAATTATACTAATTATATTATATTTGACTTTAAATAATGAAGTAAATATTATTTTCAAGATCGGGGAGTTTTTTTATTAATGATTTATTTATTTCATAATTTTCATAAATTCTTATTCACTATAATCTGAATAAAATGTAATGGGATGGACCTCTATGGTCCATTAATTTGTGAAAATATGGTGTTTGAGGTGTTCCGGGAGGTCAACATGACCTATACCTAATAATGTTTTCCAAATTTACAATTATGTGAACAGTTCCATCAGTGAACAGTTCTATCATAAACCTCTAATGGTGACCTCTCTTTCCATTACCAAATTTCCAATTCTGTGAACAGTTCTATTTGTAACCTCTATCGGTAACCTCTATCAGTAACCTCTATCGGTAACCTATAATGGTAGGTGGATAGTGTTCTATCAGTGAGGTTCAGTGAATAATGTTTATTTGTGAAGTTCAGTGAACAGTGTTCAATCGGTGAGGTTCAGTGAATAGTGTTCTATCGGTGAGGTTCAGTGAACAGTGTTCTATCAGTGAGGTTCAGTGAATAGTGTTCTATCAGTGAGGTTTAGTGAACAGTTCTATTGGTGAGGTTTTTTGATCAATTCTATCGGTGAGGTTAAGTGAATAGTTCTATCGGTGAGGTTTTGTGAATAGTTCTATCAGTGAGGTTTTGTGAACAGTTCTATTGGTGAGGTTTAGTGAACAGTTCTAATGGTGAGGTCTATTGGTAACCTCTAACGGTGAGGTCTATCGGTAACCTCTAATAGTGAGGTCTATCGGTAACCTCTAACGGTGAGGTATAACGGTGATCTTTTCTTTCCTTTGCCAAATTTTGAGTATGTGAACAGTGCTTCCAACTTCCTACAATTTCTCCCCTTTGACATTACTTTTGATGCAAAAAACTATTAAAGGCTCATTTTTAGGACTCTAAGGCCGATTCAAAGGCCATAACTCCTATATTAATTATTTCTATGGCTCGGGATATTTTTACTTGGTCAAACCACGTGGTTTAATGTGATCCTCTTTTAATGGGAAATTAAGCATATCTTAAACTGTCACCTGATTAAATCTTCAAAATGTGCAAGATATCTTCAACCCTTGTTCTTCCTCTTTGTTCTTGGCTATGAGACGCTAGAACCTTTCAATTCTCCCCGTAGGAGTTTCACAATCAAACTTTACTCCTCATATTGTTTCTGCTTTTTTTATGCAACCAAGTTGTATTGATCAATCTTCGATATAAGTTATGTTTTTTCGCCATTCCTTTGGGGATCATATTCTCCTACTTCTCCTTTAAATATTATAGCATGTAATCTTAATGCTTCTAATGGGGTTTTTCTTGGGGTTTGGTAAGTTTGGTCATACCATGGCATCCTTGGGTGGATGTGGTTGTTGCGAGACGAGGATTGTGACTCGTTGTGTGGATAAAGAACGTGAGGAACTGTTTGAGGTAGGGGATTCATTACTTCTCTTTTATTTTACATGAAACTATATTGATAGCATGTTTAATACCACTATATGAAAATGTAATTGACATAATAAATATTTTAACCAGATAAATAAAATTATATCGATCGTATGTTATTGCCTCTTGTTTTTCTAGATAGTGTGAGCGAGATCCTCAGATGGGTCATAGGCATATTCCATCTTTATCATCCATGATGGCTAAGATGATGCTGAGTTCTTTAGAGGTTCAGTAGTTGTAATTTCCTAGAGTCGTAGAGGAGTACCCTGATGTCTTTCCAAAAGAGGTTGTAGCATTACCCCCTCGACGAGAGATCGAGTTTGGGATCGTGCTACAGCTAGGAGCATCTCCTATCTCTATGTCTCCATATAGGATAGCCCCTTTTGAGTTATGAGAGCTACGTATACAGCATGATGGTCTATTACAGTGCGGTTTTGTTCGGCCAAGTGTGTCACCGTGGGGTACACCAGTTTTTTTCGTGAATAAGGCCGATGGTAGTTTGCGGTTGTGTGTTGATTATCATCACTTAAAAAAGTGAAAATAAATATTTTCTATCCTCTTCTAAGGATTGATATTTTATTCTATCAACTGAAGGCTGAATGTTGGTTCTGAAAGATCAACATGCAGTCAGGATATCATCAGATGCGTGTGAAGGATGAGGATATCCCAAAGACTTCTTTCCGTTGTCATAATGGGAATTATGAGTTCATTATAATGTCATTTCGCGTGATGAATGCTCCATCTATATTCATGTGATTGATGAATGTTGTGTTCTGTGAGTTCCTGGACAAGTTTTTGGTAGTTTTCATTGATTAAATCCTTGTGTAATCCACATTTGAAGAGGAGCATGTAGAGCATCTACAAGACGTTTTGAGTGTTCTTCGTCAACATCAGTTGTTTTGGAAGTAGTCGAATTGTGAGTTTTGGGATCGAGAAGTACATTGATTGGGGCATGTTGTGTCCCAATAGGGAGTTGTTGTGGATCCATATAAAATAGAAGCAGTTGTGTCTTGGTCAGCCCTCAAGACAGTTTCAGAGGTGTGAAGTTTCCTTGGTCACGCAGGCTACTACAAAAGGTTCATAGCCAATTTCTCATAATTTGTGACTCCTCTGACATATTTGACAAGGAAGGATCAGGTATTCGTATGGACTGATCAGTGTCAGGAATCTTTTGAGTATCTAAAGGAAAAGTTGGTAGGTGCTTCATTATTTTGTCTTACAGCTGAGGATGTTTTGTTTGATGTTTTCTATGATGCTTCACATCTGGTGTTAGGCTATGTTCTCATGCAGTAGAGGTTAGTTGTTTATTATGGGTCTTGGTAGTTGCATCCCCATGAATGCAACTATGCCACCCATGATCTTGAGTTGGTAGCTGTGGTGTTTTCTCTAATGTTGTGGAGACATTACCTTATTGGTGAGCGCTTTATGGTTTTCACATATCATAAGAGTTTGAGGTATGTTTTCTCCCAGTGTGACTTGAACATACGATAGCGTCGATGGATGGAGTTCTTTCCGGAATACAACTTTGAAATATCTTATACACATGGAAAGGGTAATGTTGTAGCTGATTCGCTTAGTCAAAAGTCACGTAGTGATGCTGTGCATGAATCTAGTGATTCCTGGAGAGTAATGGAAGAACTGTCAGCATTACATCTTCATATGGGAGAATTTGGGGGTATAGGTTGTCTTTTCAGATGATGGTACAGTCATCCCTAATTCAGAAGGTGGAAGAGTCCTAGTAGGTAGATCTAGAGGTGGAGGTCCGGAGAGACCAAGTTGTTTATGGTGAGGCCCCTGATAGTTGGTCGGAGGATACACAACACCAAGTGTTGTGTCACGGAAGTATTTTTATTCCTTTGAAAATGTGTGATATGGTTCTCAAATAGTATCATAGTTCTCCTTTAGCGGTGCATCCTGGCATGACAAAGATGTACTAAGCCTTGAGGATCCAGTTTTGGTGGCCTGGGATGAAGCGTGTGGTTGTAGAGTTTGTGTCTCGATGTTTGGTCTTCCAGAAGGTGAAGGTCGAACACCATGTTCCTGGTGGTCTTATCTAGCCATTAAAGATTCCTCGGTGGAAGTGGGAGTACATCTCAATGGACTTTGTTACTAGTTTACCTCAAGATCAGGTAGGACATGATGTTATTGGGGTGGTAGTGGATCTTTTAACAAAATCAACCTTCTTTATAGAAATCAAGGAGTCAAGATTAGTGGAATTTTTATTGAGGTAGTATCTAGAGGTGGTGGTTAGACTTCATGGAATCCCAAGGATGGTCATTTCTAATCGAGATCCTCATTTTACCTCTAGGGTGTGGAGAGGCCTCCAACATGATTTTGGTTCTTAGTTATGCCTTAGCACTGCTTTTCATCCTCAAACATATGGTCAGACAGAGCGAACCATCTAGACTCCTGAAGACATGTTACGCTATTTTGTTCTTGATTTTGGAGGTTCATGGATGAGGCACTTACCCTTGGTGGAGTTTGCTTAAAATAATAGTTTTCACTCCACTATTAGTATGGAGTCGTTTGAAGCCTTGTTTGGATGACTTTTCCGTTCTCCATTGTGCTGGACTGGGGTTGGAGAGTCAGAAACTCTCAAACTAGAGCTAGTGCAGAATACAATAGAGATGGTCTGATGATTCATTAGAGGATGAAGACAACGCAAGATCATCAGAAATAATATGCTGATCAAAGGAGGAGACCCTTAGATTTTAATGTTGGGGGTCATGTGTTTATGAAGGTGGATCCCTGTCATGGGCAGCAAAGGTTTGGTCATGGAAGAAATCTTTTTCCCGGATTTTTTGGGCCATTCGAGGTGTTATCTCATGTTGGAGCTGTGGTGTATCGAGTAGCACTTCTCCCATAGATGAGTCGGATACCTGATGTTTTCCATGTATCACAGCTCCGTCATTATCTTCATGATGACTCTCACATCATCCATTGGGGAGAGATCTATGTTGATGATGATGTGACCTTTGAGGAGTGACCAATGGTGATCCAAGACCGCAAGGAGAATGTATTGTATGGGAAATCTAATCCCTTGGGTTGTGTCTTGTAGCGACACGGTGACATGGAGGAGAGTACCTGTAAACGTGAGTCAGAGATACGTGCTCAGTAACCAGAGTTGTTTGATGTTTAACTCTTTTTATATAATGATGTTCCCTTTGTGGTTATACCTTTCATGTTTTATTTATAAATTTATTTTGTTTCATGTGTGGCTTTTTCTCTTTTAAGAGGTATCTCGATGGGTGGTTGTTCGGACCCCATTTCATTTTTTTCACTTTAGGTGGGTTTTGAATTATCGAGGATTAGAATTTTTTGATAGCTATCTGATGTAATGTCCCAGACCTCTCTAGTCCATTACTTTGTGAAAATATAGTGCATGAGGTGTTTAGGCAGGTCAAGGTGACTTATCCCCAACAATGTTTTCCAAATTTCCAATTCTGTGAATAGTTCCATCAGTGAACAGTTCTATCAGTAACCTCTAACGGTAACCTCTCATTCCTTTTCCAAATTTCCAATTATGTGAATAGTTCCATTGGTGAATAGTTCTATCGGTAACCTCTATCGGTAACCTATAATGGTAGGTGAATAGTGTTTTATCAGTGAGGTTTAGTGATCAGTGTTCTATCAGTGAGGTTCAGTGAACAGTGTTATATCGGTGAGGTTCAGTGAATTGTGTTCTATCGGTGACGTTCAGTGAACAGTTCTATCGGTGAGGTTTTTTGAACAGTTCAGTCGGTGAGCTTCAGTGAACATTTCTATCAGGGAGGTTTTGTGAACAGTTCTATCGGTGAGGTTCA
Organism: Viscum album; assembly: GCA_963277665.1. Lineage (NCBI taxonomy): Eukaryota > Viridiplantae > Streptophyta > Magnoliopsida > Santalales > Viscaceae > Viscum > Viscum album. Next base: position 1,937,603,357 of record OY728132.1, read on the forward strand.
GCGAATAGTTCTAATGGTGAGGTATATCGGTAACCTCTAACGATGAGGTCTATCAGTAACCTCTAATGGTGAGTTCTATCAGTATCCTCTAATGGTGAGGTCTAATGGTGACCTTTTCATTCCTTTTCCAAATTTTGAGTATGTGAATAGTGTTTCTAGCTTCTTACAGTTTCGCCCCTTTAAGATTTCCTTTGACGTAAAATACATTTAAAACATCATTTTAAAGACTCTAAGGCTGATTCAAATTCCATAACTCCTATATTAATTATTCCTATGGCTTAAGATGTTTTTACATGGTCAAACCACATGGTTTAATGTGATTTTCTTTTAATGGGATATTAAGCGTATCTTAAACTGTCGCCCCATTAAATCTTCAAAAGGGACAAGATATATTCCTCCCTTGTTCTTCTTATTTGTTCTCTGCTATGAGATGCTATAACCTTTCAATCCTTCCCATATGAGTTGCACAATAAAACTTTACTCCTCGGATTGGTTCCTCATTATTTTGATGCAACCAAACTGTATCGATCAATCTTAGATATAAGGTATGTTTTATCACCATTCCTTTGGGGATCATCTTACCCTATTTCTCCATTCCATATTATATCATGTAATCTACATGCTTATAATAGAGTTTTTCTTGGGGTTTGGTTGGTGCGGTCGTACCATGGCATCCTTAGGTGGATGGAGTTGTCGTGAGAGGAGGATCGTGACCCGTTGTGTGGATAATGAACGTGAGGAACTGTTTAAGGTTGGGGATTTGTTGCTTCTATTTTCTTTTACGTGAAACTATGTTTTTAGCATGTTTAATCCAACTGTATGACAATGTAATTTACATTATAAATATTTTAACCGGATAAATAAATTTATATCGATCATATGTTATTGCCTCTTGTTTTTCTAGATAGTTTTATATCTATGCTTGCTTTGCTTTCCTATTTGTTCTCTATTGAAACTAGTAAAGAATGTAAACCAGTATTAATTGATAATTGTTGGCTAAATATAAATAGACATGAAAACTAATCTGGTTCTTATTGTAATTTTATGTTAATAAAATTAGTGTAATTAGCATGTTTATTAATTTGTGATAACTTACTGATTAGGTTTCTTGAATTTGGAACCTATGAATAAAAAACATGTTAATTGAATATGGATTAATGAACTGATTGTTTGACAATTGATTAAGGGGTTCTGGGTTACCGACTTGATTGTTAAAGGTCCAAGAGCCCAAATAATGTGGTGTTTGTTTTCCAGCTGCTTATGATGTGATGTGATCCTAGATAGTTGTGGTGATATATGGACTCATGGAGGACCTTTTGGTTGTGGCAGTAGATGACGCCTAGAGTGGCGAGATGCATCGGTTTATGCATGTGGGTGTCGGGGAAGACACGAGGGATGATGGAATATGATGGATGTGATTGTTGGATGCTTTCTAATTCTTTGGGAGATTATCTTCTTTACTTTTCCCCACTGCTCAAGGCAGCTGGTCTTACTTACCCTTCTTCCAAAAGAGGTGAAGACACGCAGGGTTTTCCACATGCTTTCCGTGTTTAGCTTCTCAAGGAAGGATGGGTATATGCTCTTGGTATCAGCAGAAAAGACTCAACGGGTAATACATATACTCACCGTGTTGATCCCCCTTGTGTTTAGTGTCATAGAATATTTTTCTAGAATTCCTGGGAATGTGGGAAAGTAATTTTTGTATGAATAATTGAATCAATGGTGTTAACCCATGGGGATGGATTTTGCGGAACATAATGATGGCGTTGTAATTTTGAAGGAATCATTGAATTTGGGTGTGATGCTAATGAAATTTAATGTGGAATTTTTCATGGTTAATTAATGTTTAAAGAATTAATTAACGTAAAGTGAAACTGATAAAAAGGGAATGAAGTAATCTAATAAAGCTCTCTAAATGGTCGTATGATTATAGGATACCAAGTCATAGAAGTATTATACTGGAGCCTGAGAGATTTTAGATGTAGTTGTGTCTAAACTAGGTAATGCCTATTGTGTGGTTGTGAGATATAATATATCCTATACTTTTTGTGTTTCTATATGCTACTCCACCCAGTCAGTAAGGGAAACTGACACCCTGGGGATTCTGGGCCCTGGGGGGTGGTTTCCCCAAAATTCTGGTGGGATGATGGATGGCTGACTACCCCCTTTGGCCCCGCTCTCTTCTCTTAGTAGTTACTTGTGCTGGTAGACACAATGGTTAGTTTTCCCCATATATGTGTGTAGAGGGCTATAATGTTTTTTGGTTATTCACACACATATATTCTAGATATAGTATCCTATGGACTACTATAGGTGTAACGTATATGGGCTGTGATGGCTTGAGGATTCTTACTCGGTGTATGGGCTATAATGGCTTGAGGTATAATAGCTGATGTATGATAAACATTATGCGTGCTGTGGTGGCTCCTAGAAACTACCCGGTTACATTGATTACATGGATGTGGTGGTTTTGTTTCACGAGGTGCTCGTAGTAGTGCTTCTCCCAAGTGTCTGCGGGAAAGCCTTTTTGGAGAGAGATGCTCAGGACGTGCGACGTTGGGGAAAAGCGGAAAACTAGTGGGGAAGTAGTAGTAGGGTACCCTTGATATTCTTTATTATATGATATATTCTTGTATGTGTTACATGGTGAGAGTAACCATGGTGAGGTTGGGAAATTAGTATACCTATTTATGTGACGAGTTAGTTTCACTTTTTGTTCATTGTGCTTTTGCATGATTTATTTACTTTTTCATGAGTGGATTTGGGGAGGATCCTACTGAGTATACTATTATACTCACCCTATGTATATATAAACTGTTTTTTAGGTCACGTGGAGTAGGTTGGAGGTCAGGCTGGTGTTTACTAGCTTGGGGTTGTAGGAGCTATTTGGGCTTGTGTTTACTGATTCTTTACATTCTTTTGGGTACTTTCAGTTTTCCCCTTTCAGTTGTAGTACTTTTGCATGACATTTCATATGTGTACTTGGGTTTTCATTTATATTACAGTCTGATTTGGAGTTTATTGGTGTTTATCTTATCTCTCTTCTGCAAGTGTTTTCTTAGTGGGTAATGCCTCCTATTTTGTGTGTTACTATTCTATTGGTGCCAGTCGCCAACCTGGGGCCTACTGGAGATGGGACTTGGGGGGTCATTATCTCTCTTCTAACATTGTCGGCCCAGGAGGGGTACACTTTGTGGGGAGGGGTCATGACATAAAATATATTTATTAATTTTATTTAATATTTAATAAAAATATTTTTTACTTGTTTGTGAATAAAATTTTCATTTAAAACAATAAAAATATTTTATTTGGTTATTAAATTAATTATGGAGGTTTTAAAATCGACCACCACCAAGTCTAATGAAAAAATATTTATTAAAAATATTAAAAAATAATATTTATTATTTCATAAGTTGGTGCATACCAACAAATAAATTTATTGTTGTTTTATTATGTGGCATGCAGTTTAATAATGGTTATTATATTATTTAATGGTAGGCATAAATTATATAATTATATTAACCTAAAACATATCAATATAAATGGATAGTTATGCCTATTGTGTTGGGTATCAATCATATAAATCGAAATAGAGAATCATATAACACAAATATTTCTATATCAACACCTTGTTCTCTCTATCTATCATAAACAAGAAACATAAAAGATATTTTTTCATGAGAGAATAATGAGAGATCAAGAACAGACAATGCAGGAAATTTGATTCATTGTTCTAGAACCTATATATCTAGTGTCATTTCTTTGAGATCAAAGGACCACATGTGGATCACTATTGTAGGGATTTTGTCCTTGGATCCTCACAATGCAATGAAAGAAATATAAAAGGGTATTATTTGATGATCAACATCCATCAATGTCGAATGATCCAAATATCATGAAAATAATTTCTTCCAAAATTAAAAAAAATTAATTATTAATTTTACATGCAAGATCCTCACACAAGGATTTAGGAAATGAAAATTAAAAGAAATACTAATATTTATCATACCATCAGATGCTTCTGCTGCATTGGGAACAAACAAATTCTATCAAAAGTAGTAACATTTAAATTTATAAATTTATTTGATTGGTTATCTGTGCACAATTCTTGTTTGATTTTCATTTCCTGTTATTTTTCATTTTATCATATTTGAATTAAAATTATTTGAAATATTAATCATGTTCATTATTATTATAACTTTAATAAATTTTAAAGAAAAAATGATTAAAGGCCATATATTCCCTTAGAGATTGATAAATTTATGGTTGGTATTATAGGGATACAAGGATTTTACTTTGAATTACACATCATGGACCTTAGTAAACTACATATCAATACATCAACATATACATAGATCACCATGTATTAATTAAATGTGGTGTATTCTTGGTGTTTATTTGCTATCCTAGAGCTTTTTTGTTAGATTAAAATGCATTTATTAGTGTACCTGACGTTTAGTATACACACTGTTGTATCACAAATTGTATAATCATTATTGTCATTGTATATTTTCAAAACCACATGAGAGTTTAAACCTAGAGAATTGGTGATATACATAATTTTTATGTGGTGTGTACGGTGTGCAGTTCATCAATTCTTATAATTGAATATACACACTGAGTTATCTATAAACATGGTGTTACAGATACACATCATCTAGCTAGATTCCACACATCATGTATTCCATTTCCCAATAACACGTCAAACACCCATGTGAGTATCACTGGCATGCAGAAATGGGACACACAATTTTCACCTGGTCAGTACAAGTCATGTAGTTCAGTTGAGGTACATGACACAAACACATGAATGTATCCTAGATACTTAGAAACTGACATACATGGTGTGTAGTGGGCCTTTACATGAAATATCATCTCCCGTTTAAAGGGAAAATTCAAAAAATACATCAAATTGAAAATTATAGCATTAAAACATTATTTTATGGATTGGAACACCATTTCATGTTTGAAAATTTAATAATTGTTTTAATGATTTTTAAATGATCTACTAATTTTATTTAAAAAATATTTCATAATTGGTTCGTGATTTTATATTCCAAGAATTCTATAAAATATGGGTATCTTGAATTATGTTAAAATGATTAGTAAGATGAAAGGGAATTAATTAATTAATTAATTAAGGATGGACTATCATAATAATAAATGAATAAATCATATCTGGTTAATTTTTTGCATGTTTTGCAGGTATGACCATTTTTGAGCTGGGCCATGAGTTGTGTATGTGTTTTATTTCTAAATTTAAATTATTGGATGAGTTTTCAGTAATTTATTATTAAGGTAAATTTTATAGTCTGACCAGTCATCCCTACATCCATTATTATATATTACATTTTTGTCTAAAGATATTTATGTAATCCCCTTTTAACCAATCTTTTTTTCCCCTAACCAGCATGTGAGTTATAATTATAGGTAATTAATGAAGTATCCCAAGACACATTGAGGTGGTAAAATATAGATCCATTATGATAAAAACTTTGTTGAAACATAGGTTTATATGTGGAATGCTCTAAATCATGCTAACACCAAAAATAAGAGTTATTTTCCCTAAGTGAGGTTTTATTTAATTTATGCTCACTAAATCAACCATTAGATAATTATCATGAACATGCCATTTAATTATTAATTTATTTCTACAAAATAAATTATTTTTTTATGGATGTAATTCTGTCAACACATGTAGGAATTAATTAAAATGATAAAATATAAATTATATAAATGAATTATGAAAAGATGTTTTCTCCATCGCGGTTAAGTTATTAACATCCACTAAATATTTATAAGATATTTTAAGGATAAAATGAGATAAAATTTTATGTATACTTAATTAAAGTACCTTAATTAAATATTATGTCAGAAATGTCCCTCCATTAATTTATTGTGAATGATATCCTTTAAAATAAGTGTTTTCCCACCCTCATCGAGAAACAAAATATTAATGTGGAGTTATTATGAAGTTAATGTGTTTAATTAACCATCATATTTAAATATAAGTATCTCTCATTATTCTTTACATAATATGCAGGCAAGTGTTAATGAAAACGAAGTCAGGATTACAGGACAGGGGAGTCCACTCATGGGATCAAGGAGTTGTAATCCCACAGTTGGTAATGAATTTCCTATCTAAATACCATTAACTATCTTGACCAACCATTATTATAGTAATTAAAAGGGTAATACTGATCCTTTCCAAGATAATATCAAATAAAATAAAAAAAAATCATGTTCAATGGTCAGAGATATTGGGACATGATAAATTATTAGGATATTTAATAAAAATTCATAGAAGTAAATTAATTTATTATTTCTTAAATAATTATTAATTATGAATATTACTAATAATATTCTATTTTAATTATAGAGTAAAACATAAATATCCTGATCCACATGATCTGTATAATCAATATTAGTGAAAGAAAACCTCCTCATTGGAAGTTATGTCCAGGTGTGGTTTATATGCCTAAAGGTTGTGCTACACCATGAATAGAAACCATACACACTAGAATCCCCAATGCCTAATATTCCTGCTAAAGCGGTCAGTGATAAACATTTCTTGGCCTATAAAAAACAATTGAGTGACATAGTTGACATTCAATGTTTGATCATTTCTTCAATGTCAAGTGAACTCAAAAAGTCTCACGAAAACATGGATGTCTACAGAATTCTTGATCACCTATGTGTTCTTTACTATGAGAGATATGGTTGGGTTTTTTTTAGATATCCAAGGTGTAATTTCATATAAATCATCGATAGGGTTCCCTATATGTGTCTCAAGTAGTAAATATCATTGGCTACATTGAGTGCCCAAAGAGTTTATGGTTTAAACTCCCTAATTAACTAGGAACCAATATCATTATAGAATCACTCCCTCAAATCATCTCTATATTTGCTATAAATTTTAACATAAAAAAAATGACGAGTCCCTATAAAATCCTATTATCACCATCACCAAGTATATCAGGATACAAATCATGAAAATCCCTCTAACCTTATGGTGAAAAAACATAAAGGGAATTTAAATTGATTTATTCTCAAAGATTATTCACACCATTCAAAGAAGAAAAAGAGAAATGAGAATGTAGGGGAATAGGATGATGTCTATTTCATATGTGGTAAGAGGGGACAATATAAGGAATCCTACACCCAACAAAATAATAAAGGGTAAGCTTCATGTGCGTTTTTTATGAAGATCAATTTATTTGTTTCTATAAATTTTATATCAGATACATGTTTTGGTTCTCACAGCTTTATAAAAATACAAGAACCAAGTAGTTTCAAAAATATTGGCTGAGAGGGGGTATATCTACAATATTTTAGTGGAGCTAAACTCTATTCTATATCTATTAGTGACTACCACATCATGTTTCCATCCAGGATGATCTTAGTTTTAATGGGTTGTTATTATGTTCCTTCAAATACCAAAAACATTATATAAATATCCACTATATATAGAAGTTATTTTATTTTAAATTTTGGAAATAAATGTTTCTTATTTTATAATGATATCATTTTATGGTATGTCACAATGGAATAATAGTCTTTGGGTGTGTACACTACACAAACAATGCTATGGAAATTGATAATGAAACAACCTCACATGACTCATACCACACTAAAAATTGGGATTGTTGGCTAGGTAATGTAAATGAAAATCACTTGACTATAATACATTAAGGTTGGTATTAATATTTTATTGAACTAAAACTGCTTTTTTATGTTATAAGTGATAAAAATTATAAATAAAAAGTCCTCATTTCTTGGGTATGGTGAAATGGAAAAGTATATTCTTGAATTACTTCATACCAATGTGTGTAGACCATTTCCTATTGAAGAAGAGGGTGCGTACACATAATTTATAACATTTAATGATGAATTTATTAAATATGTATATCAGTACATAATGATGTATATGTGTGAATCTACTGTTAAATTTAATTAATAAAAGAATGATGTTGAGAACGATTTCAATAAAAAGATTAAGAAACTCTTTGTATACTATGGGGGAGAGTATCTAAATCAAAGATTTATTAAATATTTATAGGAGTTTGTTATATTGTATGAACACACTCCTCCTTATAAGGGTTAGTTTAATATTTTCAGTTAAAGGATGAAATGCACCTTTTTAGACATAGTGAGATTAATGATGAGTAATGTGAGTCTTCCATTATCCTTTTATTGGAACATGTTATAACGAGAAACATAAATACTAAACCAAGTGCCAAATAATGTTGGATACTACATACCAGGTCATTTATGGAGTAGAAATAAAATCATGTTGTCATACATACATGTTTAGGTCCGTGAAGCATTTAATCTGTTCACTTGATGTAAAAAAATTCACCCCAAGTTACAATGTGTATCATTATAAGATATCGTATGGAAACATTGGGATATTTCCTATAAGAGTCCTTAGTAAAAAAGGTTATAGTGGAGTGACATTATATATTCCATGAGATAGAGAAAATATATAAAATAGATAGTGGGAGTGAGATAGGATTTGAGGAAGTTGACATTCATCGTATACAAGAGTTGGTATAGGAAAAGATTCTGCAAAGCCTTCTGTAATGATAAACTACTCTAGAGGCATATGTATTTTGTAGGTATACAATAGAGCTTAAGGAAACATAAAGTTATAGATTTATTTCAACCGAGGATGGTAACTCATTATTACTTCATAATAATTATCCTCTAACATAAAATGAAGTAGTAAGTGGCATAGATTATTCAAATTAGAAATAATCCATGAATTCATAAATGGATTACATCTACCAAAAAAATATAGATTTTCGTAGACCCTCTTTTCAATGTAAAGTACATTGGATTAAAATGGGTATTAATGAAGAAACTATACATGAAAGGGTAGGTTAGTAACTATAGGTTGTGACTGGTTGAAAAAAGGGATTAAACAACATCAATCCATTTAATTTAATGAAACATTTTTACCAGTTTCAATGTTTCAATCCATTATAATTATACAATACATTAATTATTATCATGACTATGTGATTTGTAAAATAGTTTTCAAAACACCCTTCCTTAATGGGTTCCATTAGGAATATTTATATATGACACAACCCAAAGGTTTTGTGAATTTAAAGGATGAACGTAAGATATGAAATTTTCAAAAATCCATTAATGTATTAATGAGAGAATCTAGTTCATGGAACATTCATATTGATGAATCTCTAATTGAATTTTTTTTCATAAATAATGAGTGTGATCCTTGTGACTACATATGGTTCAGTGGGAGTGTAGTCATTTTTTTATAGTTTATGTTGATGAGATATTACTGATTAGAACAAAAATACTGGTCTTATAGACTATTATGGGATTGTTTAATAAATGCTTCATTATAAAGGGCATGGGGGAGTAATCATATATTCATGGGATCAAGATTTTTATTGATAAATATAATAACTCTATTGGCCTAGGAAAAAGTATATACATCAAAAAGATAATGAATATATTAATTATAGTATAATCCAAGATATGATTTTTTCCATCATTACATGTCGTTTATATTTCTACAAAAATTTATCCTCATACACATGAGGAATTAGATAGAATGGAATATATTCCATACATATCAGTGATTGGGTCATCCATGTATGTTATGTTATATACTATTCTGGATGTCTTCTATGAATTATGTGTTGTATGAAGATATCAACCTAACCTAGGTGACCACTATTGGATGGCAGTCAGGAAAATCCCAAAGTATCTAAGGTGTTCTAAGTATATGTTCCTATTTTATATAGCATATGACGAACGAGTTATATAAGGATATTAATATTCTCATTTACTAATAGATAATGATGACATTAATTCACAAATGAGACACATCTTAACTTTGAATGGATGTGATTTGAGATGGAATAAATCCAAGTTGATCGTGGTTTCATATTCTACACTAGATTCTAAGTATATTGTGTCTACTAAAGAAGCTAAATAAGAAGTATATATGTTAAACTTTGTACAACTTCAAGATGTGGTACCTAGAATTCATGATGTTATCACACTCTATTGTGAAAATACTATATTAGTGTCTCTCATAAAAAGATAAAAGGTCATATCAGTGGATAAGAAACATAATTCATAAGTATCATCTCTTGAGGAATTTTTCGTAATGAGGTAATGTTAGAGTGAGCATTATTTATGTGGAAGACAGCATGGCGGACTACTTGACTAAATCCTTGACTCACTATGAACATGATTGTCATGTGAGTTATACTGGAATTAAAGTCATATGATGTTTTCTATATTCCAAGTGGATATTTTTGGAGTTGGTGTCCTAGGAAAAACTTTTTATATTTTTATTACATGTGTATTGGATTTATTTAACATTAATTATACACATTATTATATATTTTTCATTATTCTATATGGTTTTAAAGTAATAATTTCCATTATATTTTTCACATTAACATGGTCATAAAAATTACCCATTAGGATGATAACCTTGAAATGATATAACAATAGTCATAATATAGTTTTTTTTGTAGGATAAAACACTGTGATAGGACACATAGTATTGAGACCGTCGGGTGTGAGTACTCATAAGTGGATGATGAATCTTCTCAAGAATATTGAACATGGTAATCTCCAAGAGTGTAGATAATTATAGCATACCCACTAGTAGGAATTATCCATGTTTAGGTGCCATAGTATATTCTTATCTGGGACCATGTGTAATGGTTATTAGACTTTAAGATTATCATTAATGAATTATGTGACTCATGCATAAATATCTGATGAAGAAAAATGTCTCGATATATATTTGTGATGTGTTAGGGTATTTGGGTGTGTCGCGACTGAAATGTAATTAATAAATTTATAAATTAATGATTTATTCACTCTATATTTATGGGAGCTGATACCTTATCCCTTTGAATAGAATAGAAATGTCACCCAAAATACTACGGTCAAGGTGTAATGAAGTGGTTATTTCATATAGTCATAGAAAGAAGTATCAAGCATATCGGTCGGTGACATGGATGTGAAACCTATATAATGAGATATTTTGATAAAGGGATTATATTACACAGTGATAATAGTACTTGGTTGTCTCATTGTATCATTATGTTCTCTCTTTTGGGTTCTTTGACCCACTGTTGGATAATATTCATAAACATCAAGAAAGATCACCTAATGATAATGAGAAAACTTCATAGAGGGTCACAAACATAGTATTTCATTTATCTCGAATAATTTATATTTTAATTTCACTAATGGAATTAATATTATTATTAATCTAAGGAATAATATTATTCATGTTTTATTGATTGCATAAATTATATAAATATATATTCACTAGATTATGAATAAAATTTATTTATTTATTTTATTAAATGACTAATAAATACTTATTTGATGGTTTGTGATTAAAATGTTTATTTAAGATAATAAAAATACTTTATTTAGGTATTCAATAAATGATAGAGGTGTTCGAATAGACCAAGACTAATTATAATGATATATATTAATTAACAATTCAGTTAAATAATTTTTTTTATTGTGAAATTTGGTGTGCAACTAAAAAATTATAATTATATTTATTATATGGAATGGGGTTTATTAAATTTTATTATATTATGTAATGTCCAAGATAATTTAAATAATTAATTTAACCTAAAATCTGGATTTTTAAATTGGCAGCATGTCTATTATGTAAGATATCAATAAGTGCAATAAAAATAGAGAATTTTTACACATAATCAATTCTATATTAGCTCTTTATTCTCCCCCCTGTCAAGAAATATAAACACAAGAGAGATTTTTTATAGACCAAATAATGAGATATCATGAAAAAGACATGCAATAAATTTGATTCTTTGTGTTATCACACAAAGATTGAGTGGTGTTTCTCAGATATCATAAGAGCATGTTTGGATTACCATTAGAGGGATTATATCCTTGGATCATCATAACGTAATGAATGAAATCCAAAAGGGCCTTTTAAAATGATTAAAATTCATTAATGATTAATCATTATAATCTCATGTAATAATTTTATAAGAAATTAAAATTAATTATTTATAAATTTTTATATTAAACATCCTCCATCATGGTTTCTAACAATGATAATTAAGAGAAATTTTAATATATCATCCACTACTGCACACTTCCTCTATACCCGCTACAAAAAAATATAAAAATCTAATTTAGTTTAATAAAAAATAATATTATTTATTATATTATTACCATGGTTTTTACAATGAATATTATTCTATGAATAATATTTGAAAATAATGAATGATTTTCAAAAAAAATCCATTATAAAATGGTATTTTATTTTACCTTAATAAATTAAAATTGATAATATTTAAAGGTTCATCATATTAGGTAATATTTAGATTTATATATTAATGTATCTATATTTTATTATTTATCAATATATACAAAAACACACTTGATGTTTAAAAATGTGATTTTTTTTATATAAAATTGTGTTTATTAGCTAAATTTTTTTTTAATTAAAATAAAATTTCTAAATTTTAAAATATAAAATTTAGAAAAAAATTAAATTAATTTTATTTCAGGTATGTATTATCCTAAAATTAATTCTTGGGATTTTTCAAAAAAAAATTAATTTCCCTTTGAATAGTGATGAATATTATTTTCTCAAATAACATGACATTTATGACATTATTAATATATGTGTATTTATAGAAAATTTTGAAAATATTATTATAATAAAAAATAATTATTTTATATGTGAATATAATGTTTTAAAAAAAATAATTTACAAACACGTATCACTCATTTTATAATGTAAATTCAATTTTTAAAAAATTGTTTTTAATATATTATATATTTACTATTCTGTAAATAATTTTTATCACATTTAAAAATTTAATAATATTAAATGGATTTTAAATTTTCACTCTATATATAGAAATATTATATTAATAACCATTTTATTTTTGTTCATAAAGGTAAAATTATAAATGAAAAAACTTATTGTAGTTGTGATACATATAATAGTAAAATTGAGCAGCCCTAGAGGTAATGGGCCCAAAAATTTTGAAACATGTTTTTATTTGGGTGGTGGAGGTTTCTTCCAACCTTATCTCTTATTTAATCCATTATTTCTCAATTATGGTTCCACATGCCTTGAGAGTGGCATCCGATTATTGAAATCATTTGGGTATTTTCCAAAATTCCATCCCTTTCAATTGTAAAAGTGGCTTTCCTCTCCCCAGATACCCCCCAAAAAATTAATTAGTTTGGAACAAATTATGAACAATGCTCTCCTATACAATTCCATGTACTTTGAATTGGTTCTAGTATTATAAAAATACCACACCCTTAAAATATTAAGAACTTTTATAAAATAGATATTACTAGTAGTGAGGTACAAGTTCCCAAACTCTTTTTCTTTTTTTGACTTCGTTATGTTACATTTTACTTAACCAAATTTATTATAACATATTATAATGAAATAAATAATATATTTGTTATAATGGTATTTTATTACAATTACAGTAAAATTATTAACCACCATATCTTTTTTAATTATGAAAAAAAATAAAACATGAATCATGTGTTGTGTAGACTATCACCCCCATGATGAAACATGTTTCATTTTCCTACACCGCCATAAAAGTTTGGTCTTAATATGGAATTAACTATATAATTATCATATTTATTAGATATTTTATATTATTATATGGTAAATAATACTACTCAATTTCTCTGTTCTATGGAAATTGAAATCATTATTTATGTACACATTAGGGCTACGGCCTTTATGGAACGTTTGAATTCTATTTTTTATTTCATCATATCCATACATGGATAGTAAATATTATGATTTTAAAAGTATAAATATTATTTTTATTAAATCAATAAGTTCATAACAATTCAATTTTAATAATCATATTAAAATTATCAATAGTAAATAATTTTTATAAAATTAAATGGCTTAAACAATAGAACTATTAGGAGAATAATTTATTAATTGAATGAGATTGTTTCGTATCCATCCATTTTCTCATAAGTATTTATAATTATGGTAAAAAACACCAATAAACACTTTATTATATCATTAAACTACTGATATAATGATATTGTAAAATAATCACCCCATAATCATAAATTAATCATATTTTTTTAATGTTTGGGTTGGTTTCACCACCTACATGAATAGTGACATAAAATTGTATCATATATGACTATGAAAACTAAATTAATGATATAATTTTATATAAATCAATAAAAAATTTAATTGGTGCATCAAGATGTTTCTCATTTTTTAATGAAACACCCATCGTAGGTTAAAAATCACCGTCAAAATGATCATTATCACTTTCACCTTCTAGGATAAAGTCTAAATTAATCATGAAAGAAACTTTTATCTTCATAAATCATTAGAAATAATACTAATGTAAAATTAATTTTCTGGTGAATATTGTATTTTTAAGATGGACAAATACTAACATCGCTCTTACAAAACTAGTTCAAAACGATCAAGATTACCCACACCTAATATCGACAATAGGTAACAACTAACTAATATAAATATAGGGAATAATTATAAATGAATTTTATAAAAGAATATATATATATATATATATATCTTTTGTCTTTAAATTTTTTATTATGATATTTATGTTTGTTATATAGGATCTTAGAGTGCATTCGATTAAGTGGGGAAACATCATAATAGTTATTAATTTGAAACCATTCTCATTGATACAAGATATGTATTATAACACTAATTCGTTTTTTTGGTCCATATTATACCTAACATGGTTATTATATCATAAAATTAATTTTATTAATTGTAATTTCTATTCAATACAAATCCATCCCCTTCCAAAAGTATTTTTTTCTCCACATGTTCAAATGGTTTTTTAGTAACTCAAATACCATCTATTGTGTAATAATTGATCTTCTTGAACATATTTAATATAATTGGATAAATTATTCCCTATTATTTTATAGTGTGTTCTCTCTACATCTACATATTAAATTTTTTTCCACATAATCCCCTTTTCCAAAAGATTCTTGCTAGATAAATAACATTTTCCATAAATGACTATGGTAACACAAATCTATTTCTTTGATCTATACATTTTCAGTTAATCTTTAACCATCAATTTATTTCCTAATTTAAATTATGTTATCTTTTTCCTTCAATGGGAATGTCAATATGAAAAAATATCATAATACATGATTGTTCTCTCACCAAAAAGTATAACATTATCAAAAAAATAACCCTCACCTCTTAATTTTAAATTAATTTTAAGACCATATATATCATACCAGTAATATTATCCTCTATTATTGGTTAATATAATATACATTATTATCTATTATTCTAATAATTCTATATACCCCTTTAAAAATTGAAATTATAAAACACTTTTTACAATATGGGTTTTCAAAAAATTATAATTCAAAATAATCCACATCCCAAATTATATTTGGAAATAATTTTGATTTTTCAAGGACTTATTTAATGAAGTTTATTTTTGAAATGTAACTTTTTTCAAAAAAACAATCCCTGAAAATTTTCTTAAATATCTTATGAATGTTTCATATAACTTCATCATTATAATAATATGTTAAAAATAAGTAAAATTAATTCTTTCCATAGGAACACATCATCCCACTACATTTTGGATTTTATTTGAAAATATATCACCTTGGTTTCAAGGATTCTAAATGAAAATTATATTTTTCCATGGTTAAAAAATATCACTTTTAAAATTATTTCAAAAATCATTATTATTTATTATTTAAAAGTATAATTTTAAAAATATCTATAACATATTATTTATTTATGTAATTTTCCTAGGATATATTCTCTATTATATTAAATATATTTGGATACCCATTTATTTTCATAGGTTACGTAATGTTATAATTATTCATGGAAATTTTAATGTTTTGCTTATGGTTTTAAATTTGAAAGGTATATGAAACCCATTTAAAATTCATGTGTTATTTGATTATGTGATAATTATTTTCATATGGATCAAAAAATAATAGAATATGATATAAGTTGAACTTTTTTTCCTATAAAATGTATTGGATAACAAATTATATCTAATGAGATAGAAATATTATGTGGACGGTTTAGCATATATCTAGGTTTGAAAAGGTTGAGTTTGATGGATTTTAGCACTAATCACGTTTTTACATGTGAAAAAAAAATTTAGTAAGTAGGTTAAAACAATTTGATTATAATTTTGTTTAGAACTACACCCAATTTTATGTATTAATATGTTAGAGAGTTGTCGAGTTCATAAAAGGGGAGTTTAGTGACATTTAGCTATACAAAATATTTCATGTGTGATTATATAATCAATTAGGTATGTTCATAAAGGGGGTGTTTGGTGGTGTTTAGAAATAATCACAAAATATCATCTGAACAGGTTAGAAGGATTCCAGGTTTATAAATATGATGAATCATATGTTTATTTTTATTCTATACTATTTCTTATGTTCCAACAATCAAGATTAATGATTTATGTTTTTCTTTCTTATTCAATGGTAAAATGGTTATCATTTGAGATTATATATCTAATATTTATTCTTATGGTTAAAAAATATTGATTTATATTATTTTAAATATAATATATTTCCATATTCATGATTTTCTATATGTTTATGATGAAGCCTTCACATCTCGATATTTTTTCCCTTTATTATCATTTTAGATCACCTATATCTTAGGTTTTTATTCACTAGGTTATAAATATATGAAAAGTGTGTAATGTATTGATGGTTTTCTTATTTTGAGAATTTATGGGAGATGTTTAAGATTTGTTATGAACAAAAAAATTCCCTCATTATTGAAAATATCATATTACTAAAAAGGGAATTATTTTGGTGTGATAATATTTTTTATTAATTCTAAAAAAATAAAAACCTAAACCCACTTTGAAATAAATTGTAATGTAACATTTTCATTGTGTCTTTTAGTTACTGGAGGGTTAGGTATGGACTTTCATATTTGCTATCAATGTAGGATTTTGATAATTTTGGAGATATGAATGATATCGACTGAGGTGAAATTGTGAGTTATAAATGTCATCAAATTTTTATAAGTTACGATTGATTATAATTTCAAAGGTATAAATTACTCTTCATGTTATATGAGGTAAAAAATTTAGGATTATGAAAAGAGGACCTTAGTGAAAACCACATGAATAAATCTTTTTGATTAGTCTATGTATAGGAAAACATCTTGATTTTTTATAAAAGTAGAGATTGTGTGGTTTTATTGGATATAACATCCATGTATGGATAATAAAAGTGGATATAGGCATTGAACCATATATACCTAGGGGTAATAACCCTAAAATGGAAATTTGGTTATTAACATAATAATCATTAATTATAGGAAAATTAAGCCTAACTGCACACCTTGTTTCACAATTAAGGGGGGATGTGATTTAGTCAAAATCATTATCTTTTCAAAAAATTATAAATTATTCATTTTATAATTACATTAAGGTTTAGGTCAATGAGTAAGAGATAACATAAATTAACGTAACATAGATGGAACCAATAGATTTTTAGGATTAACCAAGTATGAAATTGTTTAAATGAGTGTAACATAGGCTGAAATTAAAGATTAATTAGAGAATACATCTTATAATTGTACATTCATATTCATACACTATTATATTTTTTTATATTATCATAACCATGTTGTTTTTAGTATTTTTTTAAATTAGGATCATAATAATGAAGCTGAGAAAGGTAGGTATCCAAATAACACTATGACATATAAATTAATAAGGGGCATACTTAAATAGTTTATAATCTTATTTTATTCATGTAATGATAGAGAAGGTTTGTTTATTAGTATTTACTAAGGTAGTGAGGTAGATACCATATTTGAAATTAATTTTTTATAATTATAGCTATTTTAATTAGTGAGTGATATTTATTGAATTTATATTAGTATATTAAAATATTTATAAGGGTTTTTTGAAATATCTTATAATTGTTTTTCTATATTTCAACATTAACATTATGTAAACATATATCAAATTGTATAAATTAATTTGAAAATATATTTTATGATAATTTTATATTATTATAGATAACTATTTGAGAACTTAAAACATAGGTTTGAACAACTCTTAGGGTTAATATATTAATATATTTGAATTAATAAAGTGTTGATTAATTTCTAAAAATTTCATTAGATAGTATTGGTATCCTTGGGATAGATAATATATTCATGGTATTTATTATGATGTTTATCTCATTTTTTGTATTATATTAAATATTTTTTGATTTTATGAACTTGTGGAATAATATAAGAATCAATATTTGAGGAATATATTACATATAAATTCTCTAATGTCTTTGAGGTTAAACTGATTTGGTAAATGTATACACTGTATAATATAATATTTTCATATAAAAAATAATATAGTTTAAAGAATGATAAGTATTTTTTTCTAGTTTAAGATAGTAAGGCAGATGTCACATTGCAAGTAATATATAAAATAATAAATATTTTATGAATATTATATCCTATGTTCATCAGTGGGTAATAATTAAAATTTCAAGTACTTAAATTATTTAACAGGGGTAGAATGTAATGACCCAATATTTTGGAATATTTAAATTGACACTATCATTAACATTTTATTCCACACTAAACACCGAACTAACATAACACCGAAAAAATAAACCACGCCATTTTAAAAAAGCATTAAAAAATAAAAATAATCAATTAAATTATTTATATATTATTATTTTCTATTGATTAATATATACAAAGAAATAATAATTTTTTAAACGAACTTCACAAAAAGGATATTAAATGTCAACATAAAAAATTAAAATTAGTTATTGTTTAATTTTTATTATAATAGGACATATTTATAATTATAAACTAGTATTTAAATATCAAATCACATAGTAATATATATGACAAACACATTACGTTTTAAAGGGTCATTTTTTTAATAAAAGTAGTTCGTATTAATATAATGTATTTTAAAATAGAATATAATTAGTAAATTTTAAATTTTAAATATCAAAAAAAATAACATCATTTCTTAGATATGTTAAAATTTTCAGAATATTAATATTAGGTATTTTTTAAAAAAGTATTATTTTTAGGTGAATTGTGAAAAATATTTCTTTTACGAATAACATTACTTTTAATAAATTATTACAATTTATGATAAATTATAAATTAACGAAACAATTTTGTAATACTAAAATTGTATTTTATAAGTGAATTTATAAATTTAAAAATTATAGTTTTAAATTAAAAACATATATTAAAAATTTTAGAATTTATGTTATAAATTTGAAAAAACATATTCTTAATATGTTATATGTTGATTATTTAAAACTTATTTTTATTTAATTTCAAAATTTTAATTTTATTAAATTAAATTTAAATTATTAATTATTATGTAAATTTTTATATATTTAACGTTATATTTTTGAGCATAAAGTATAAATTACCTAGGTAAAAACTAATTAACTTGGAAGAAACCTAAAATAGTAAATATGAGTAACCATATAGGTAAAATAACTAACATGTTTAAAACGTGTATCAAATTTGGAGTTTTATGATTGGAATAGGATTATATCTACTCTACTCCATTATTTCTCAATTTTTGTGCTAATTTCCTTAAGATCGACTTCCCATTATTGAAAACTTTTGGATATTTAGAAATTATCATTCCTTTTTTCTTATAAAAGTTACTCTTATATCCTCAGTCCCCCTCACCATACAGCACCATTATTTCAGACATAAACATAACCAATAATCTCCTACACACTCCTTAAAACATTAATGATGTATTTGTCTTATATAAATACCACTGTTGAAGGATTAACCCCTTTTCAATGGAAACAATTAAAGAAGTGAGGTAAAATTTCATAGCCTCTCTTTCTTTTTAATATTTATTTATGCTCAATTCATGTTCCTAAAATTTTATTTCACGACATTATAATGATAAAATAAATATCATTTTTATATTTTTTATGTTATTACAATGTTATTCCAATCATTAACCACCCACCCCATTTCTATTTTCAAAAAAAATAGTGTATCGTGTATTGTGCATACTACCATCTACATAATGAAACTAGTTTCATTTTCCTTCAACACCCTAAAATATTTTTATAATTGATAATTTATTAGATAATTAAAATATTTATGACATATTTTTTAGAAATAATAAACTATATTACTATTTTTCATAGTTCACAAAAAAATGAAATCATCATATAATCGTATGTCTTGACTACAGCCTTCGTTGGACAATTGACATCCAAATTTCATTTCATCACCACCTTATATATAAAATATTGATAATTATTAAATATATTATTTTCAAGAAATGAATTTTGTTATATTAATACTAGTTGAAAATCATATTGATAATATTGGTAGTAACCAATCATTATGAAACTAACCATCTTAAGCAAGAAAACTAAGAGGAAAGTAATTTATTTATACTATGAAATAGTTTTATATCCCTAATTTTATCTCTTAATTTTTTATAATTATTATATATCACATAATTAAACACTAAATTATATCATTAATTTACTTGTATAGTGAAATTTTTACTTAAAGACCTCATAATTGTCCATTAATCATGGTATGTTCAAATTTAGATTGATTTTCCCACCTTCTTGAATAATGTAATGAAATTATATCATGGATGATTATAAATAACCTAATTAATTTTATAATATTATATTAATATATAAATAATAATTTATTTTTCCCTTTCATATTTACATCAATATTTATCTTACTAAGGAAAAAACTCCCTTTAGAGGATAAAAATCATAAAAAAAAATCATCGGCGATTTTATATTCTAGGATAAAGAATACAGTAGTCATGAATAGAAATTTAAAATTAATAAATCAGTATAAACCATACATTATAGTTAGAGTTTTTATTTTTAAAGGATGAACATTGGATGAATAATTAATATTGACACGCCTCTTATGAAATTTGTTCAAAACAAAAAAGATTACTCACCCAAAATATCAAAAATAGGTAACAACTAACGATTATAAATTTAGGTAATATTATAAGTGATGTTTATAAAAGGTTATTTATAAGAAATTTGTTCTAAAATAGTTGATTTAGATATTTATGTTTATTATACATGATCTTAGACTGTGTTTGACTAAGTAGATAAATAATGTAAAGTTTTTTAATCTCAAAATTATGTATTTGAGACATATTTTTCATCATGCACATAATTACATTTATGGGGTGAAAATTATTCCAATTTGAGTTATTATACAGTTTATTTCATTTTGTTAATGGTAATTTAAGCTAAACTTAATTCTCTCAATTTCAAGAATTTTTTATTCACCTAAAGTTGAGCATTTCTTTTGTTAACTCAATTATAATCCATTAAGTAATAATTATTCTTCTTGAAAATATTTCACATAAGTGGGAAAATTATTCCTTGTGATTTTATAAAGTGTTATTTTCTCATGTATTATGAGGATTAAAATTTTTAAAATAAAATCCCTTTTACAAAATATTCTTACTGTATCACCAATATTTTCCATAAAGTAATTTTGAATCTCAAATATCATTATTTGAATTATATGTCTTCTTTTAGAATCTATGATTCAATTGATATTCCATTTTCTATTATTTCCTATATTATCCTTCTTGGGGAATATATTTTTTTATTCAAAGCTTCATACTTGATTTTTTTTATCAACTAAATGTATAACATTTTCATAATTGAACTTCCATCTCTTAATTGGATCTTTGTTTCAAGTATGTATTTTTCATCCCTCAAATACCCTCCTATATTTTTGGAAAGATAATGTGGATTATTTTATTGGATTCTAACAATTCTGTTTATAAAATTAAAAAATAATGCTAAATAATATTTTTATGATGTGGGCTCTGAAAAACTGTATTTTAAAATATTATTGAACCCAAAAAAACATCTCATAATCATTATGATTTTTCATATAATAAATTATTTTTGTTTTTTCTAAGGTAAATGTTTTCCAAATTATTCAATTCATCTTTTTGATAATAACTTTTAAAATTTACCCCTAACTTCTAAATTTATTTAATATATTTAAAATAATAATTTCTAACAATTTTCAAGGGACCACATATTCTCATAGCCTTTTTCATTTTATTTGAATCTTTCACACCATGTTTTCATAAATTCTAAAAGAGAAATTACTTCACTATTATATTTTGAAAATAACTCTTTTTAAATGTTATAAAATAATTAATGATATTCATTATTTCTAATTATATTTTTCTATAACTTCATTAAAATATTTTTCATATAATTAATTATCCTTTGACATATTATATATTATCTATATTGAATGAAATTTAACTACTGTATTATTTGTTTCATTGGGTGCCCATTTATTTTCTTGGAGTATATAATGTTATGATTATGGATAGAATAATGAATTCTTTGTTTATCAGATTCTATTTCAAACTTATATGAATCAAATTTTCATTTCACGGTTTATTTGAGAATAAGATAATAGTTTTCAAGTGGAATTAAAATTTATAGATTATGAGATGGTAGGGTCCAATATCTCCCACCAATGCAATGGTTAATGGAATATATCTGATGAGATAAAAATTTTATGTGAATGTGATAGTGAGTAGTTAGGTTCACAAATGGTGAGTAAGAAGGAATTTAAAACTCATAAAAATTTTACATATAAATAGGTCACTTAATATCTAGGTACATAATTGGTGAGTGTGATGGAATTTAGTAATACTCATAGTTTTATGTATGAATAGGTTAGCGAGTAGTTAGGTTAAAAAAAGATGAGTGTGATGTAATTTAGCTATGCTCTAAATTGTTAGTGTGAATATGTTAGAAAGTATCAAGGTTAACAAATGGTGAGCCTGATGGTGTTTATCTATACTGAAAACATTACATTTGAATAGGTTGGTAGGTATCCTAGTTCCCAATGATAATATATCCCATATTTCTATTTTTTCCATTTGTTTTCATATATTCTATCAATTGTGATTTATATTTCATGACTTATTATTTCATTCCATGGTAAAAGGGTTATAATTTAAGATTACATGTATGCATTTAATGATTACGGTTTGAACTTATTTATTTTTGATCTTGTTAATAAGATATATTTCCTTATTTAAGATTTTTTATATTATTATGCTCTAGCATTTATGGCTCTCAAATATTTTTTCCTTTACTAATTGTTTGATCTCATGACATTATTATGTTTTAATTGTCAGATTTATGAAGATAAAAAACATATATAACATATAGAATAATTTAATATAGATATAATTAGTGGGAGATATTGAAGAATCTTTATGGGGTATGTAGCTTCTCTCATAGTGGAAAAACGTTCTTTAGTTAAAAGTGAATGAGTTTTTTTAGTTAATGTGTTGTCCCAAATCTCTACAAATCTAAACGAAAATTATATTTTTAATGTATTTTAGTGAAATATTCTCATTAATTCATGTAATTACTAGATTTTTAGGTCTATTTTTGTCGTGGTGGATGTTTTTAATAATTAGTTTGAGGTTTTTTTGAATCATGTTTTCATAGTTGATTCAAAACCCATTAGGAATTAATTTTATTTCTCCCTTTTTCAGAACTATAATAATCACATGAATATGAGTATTTTGTATAGATTTATCTATCTACAAGTAACCTCTTTTCATTCTTGTTCTTTTTTTATAATTTCCTTTCATCTTTTTTTATTTGTGATTTATATTTTCATTTCTTCATCACTTATAAAATATTACTTCAAGAACCTCACAAGATATTTCAATTCCTTTTTAGTTTTTTCTATGACCATCTCATTAATAATATTTCTTCTTCCATCTAGGATATCACTAAATTATTCTATAAAATTCTTTTAAAATTTTAAAAACTTACTTTTTATTATATTCCTACAACTTATAATTTGATAAGTAGTAATTAGTATTGATAGTTTTTTTAAGAGATAACTTTTCATTTACTATATTCCACTACATCTATATTTTTTATTTCTAACTCCTCTTATAGAAAAAATAAATAAAATAATTAATATTATATTCATTAATTTTTTTAATTTCATTAAAGTCTATATTATTATAATTCCATTTATTGGATAGGTCTCTTAAAAGACATTAAACTAAAACAGAATTATATAAATATTCTCTTAATTCAATCATGTTATTTACAATGATTTTGATTTAATGAAAATTTTATTTATATAGCCATTTTCATCAATTTTAAGATATTAATATTCTTACCTTAACATAAAAAGTGTGGGTTTAATCAATTTATCATAATCTTAATTATTTTTTTGCATAATCCTCTATATATCCAGTACAGTTTTAAATTATAATATATGAATGAATTCATTTTGATTAATATCATAATAAATTATGATCACATATTTATAGTTAAGAACATATTGTAAAGCACCGACACGAATGAGAGTATAAGGATCATTCATTGGGTGTTTATGAGTTTTTACATTTGTTTTCCAGTGATTAATACTTATTTGTTTTAGATATACTTCTATATAAAAATTCCAATATTCATAATCATTACCAATAAAAATGATTTTCTTTATGGATCAAAAGTATCATTTTTTATTTTCCATCTAATATTTAATAAATATTTTAAATATATGTATATTTATAGGTTATAAATGTTACCAACCAAATATATAACACACAGAACTAATAATTCTCTCATAGTTCATGCACTAATACTAATTTTTTAGTATTGAAGTCAGGATGGATGAATTTTCAAGAGGTTAGTGTTTTTTCCTATTAATGAAATTATAAATACTTATCTGAGTTATATATTTTTTAGAATGAAATAAATTAAAGTTACTTATTTTAAAAAAAAAATATAAAAGTGATCTATATCTACTACTCAAACTATAAATTTTATAGAATTGTATCCATTATAATAAGTTACCAATCTTTTGGAAGGATTTAGAGTGTATTATTATTCTATTTAAACTCATTGAGAAACAATATAAATCCTAACATTTTCTTATTTAGATTCATAATAAATAACATCCCATTCAAATTTAAATAAGTGACAACATTTATTTTATAAAAAACATAATAATAATTGAATCCCATACATTTTATTATATATAGAACATGATGACATACCTATTATAAAAATAATATAACCATAACAATAAGATATTGAATTTAATTATAATAGAATAATCCTAAAAAACACCATATGTAAATGATATAATTAATTATTACCATATAATATTGTTAAAAAATTTAGAGCTTGATTATTGTGTAAGTAATTTTCTCTTTGGTAGAATATGATCTGGTTGATTTAGTGAAATTGAGAGTATTGCAGTAATGATTACAAAGTTATAAATCATGGTATAAGCTAAAAATTCATATCATTCTTTGATGAATTGAATATAAAGTAATATATCTATAGAATTTTTCCATAAAGAAAATTTTCATAAATTTCACTCGTTTTCATTTTTACATTACTTTCATGATGAATAGTTTTCAATGTGGCACCAAATAACCACTTCAGAGTTGTTTAGTGTAGATTTAGAATAAAATGTTTCACTATGTGCACAAAAAAAGCATAGTCATACAGGTTATTTTAAAAAAATATTAAACACACTAACAAGATATAAAACAGAACTCTTCAGAATCATTTAATACCTTAGTAAATAATCATAAGTCATTTTCTAAAAATCTTACCATAAAACATCTAGAAAAATCTTTATTTTAGATCATTGAAATTTAGAACTCATATTTTTTGTGAATGCAATATGAATAATTATCCTACATGATGATTATCTATATTTTTATAATTTATATCCATATAAATTCTTATAACTTCAAATTAAATATCAAATAATTATGGAAAACATATTTCAACAAAAATAACAATCATAATCATTCAACAAATAAATATTTAAAAACATATGAAAAGAAAGTATATTTCATGATGTTGAAAATAAAAGTTTTCAATGTGTATATGTCATTTAGTTTTTACATATTCATCATTTCCTATATATGTAAGTGTTCTTTTGACACTCTATGTGTGTGTCATTTTGTGTTTGTGGGTGATCCATTTTGAATATAAGGATTTTTTTTATGTATAAAGTTCATATAAACTTTTATGTGTGAGTTATTATTGAGGTATATGTATCATTTTAATTTATTTTAATCTTTTATTGAGATTTATTTTTCTACTTTATTTTCCATATAAAAAGATATGAGTAATTATGAAAAAAATATATAATGTATTGAATAAATAGTGAAACATAAACAATAATTAAAAAAATTAAAAAAATAAGTGAAACACATAATTAGGTTTATTTAGAAGTTAAATAAATTATGCTACCATAAATTATAATGTTCCAACTATGAAATTTTATTGTATGAGCCCTAAAAAGTCTAATTATGAAGGGTATTTTTCTCTAAAATTAATTTTTTAGACACGTAAAAAACAGAAAGAAAAAACCATTAACAATATCCACAATGATATTTTATTCTACAAGCCATTCAAGCTTAAAATGATTTTATTCACTCATGTTAGAGGGAATAATAAAATAATTATTAAATTTATCAAAAATTTAATAACTAAAATTTTTGTTTCGAGTTATCAATATAACATATAATGAAGTATCAAGGAGTCACTCAAAAAGATAGGCCTCGTAAAAGCATTTTTCACCCTCTCCCTTTAAGTGAGGGAGGTCCATTACAGCACCCTATCACTCATGGTAATGTATCACATCAATTTCAATCATATACTAAAGGTTTATATATTTGTCACATGAATAAAAAAATCATCCCCAAAATCCCTAGTCCTTGTTCCTAACTAGTCATTTATCTCCACCTAGCATACCACTAGAGGATACCACACAACACTACTCATGAAAAACTTCCCTGTCCCATTTCACCAAAATCTCACCTCATGTGTATTTATAACTAAAAAATCCTATGAGTATCAACAAAACTTGAGTTCACCATTTTCACTTTGATGCACCAATTCATAACAACTCTATTAGGTGTTTCCAAATCTTAATGGAAATAAGGAACATAAAACAATATCACCGTATACATCATTAATGATAATAATATCAACCTAAGGTATATTTCACCCTATGGCCAATTCCAAGTTTTTATTGCATTACACCCATGAGGCCCTATAGAGGAACCATACAACTTCCTACACAGATGTGTCTCTTCCAATGTGTTACAAAAGATAAAAAAACACTAAGATATAACCATGTTTGAGGAATCAAAGAGACCCTTAAATATCTTACAAATACATATTTATGATGGTCATGCATTACAATCACCCATTAAGGAACATGTAGTTCGCACCTAAACAAAAACCTTTTATAGTCTAAGATTGGACAACTCCTTCGTAGAAGTAACACATCAACCAATATATTCCATTTAGATAAAAATTTTCTACATTCATGGAGGTTGTAATGTATACATTTCTTCCCAATACTATTCCCATAAAATTACCATAACACTTTACCCACTCGAATGTTTATCAAATTCCCTCTTCACCATAGGGGCCATAAACCATCTTATTTAACAACATACTTGTCCATATGTTTTCAATTATTGAATTCATAAGCTCCAAGGGTTTTTTATACAAAATTAGAGGTCCATATCCTCAAATTAATAGTCACTAATTAATTTATAATGACTAACCAATTCATGGAACACATAATATACGCTAAGGGTAAACTATAATAGAATATAACATACTCCAGGACTCACCTGACCACATTCTAGAAATCACAAACCTTGAACCAACCACATGTGCATGAACATAACAATAAATTTTTCTACATGTGGTGTGATATAAATGGAAATTTTTATCCCATTTTAATGGAAGTTAGTGTAACACCCCAACGTGATCTATTTTCCTAGGAATAGGATGAGGTTCTAATGATCTTAGGCGACATCCCATGGACACCAAGGGATTAAAATAAATTTAAATGGCTTGATAAAACCATGGGGGTGATTTTACTTTTGTAGAGTACAACCTTAATAGTATATAGTGTAAAAATTGACTAGAAAAAATTGATTCACATTACAAAGTTACTAATCAAAAAACATCAAAAACAAAAGTTGTAGTCATATTTGTAGTATTAAAATTAACACTAACAAGCCTACATCGATGAAAAAACTAAAGGAACCAACTGAATCCAAGGCACAAATTTGGAACAATGATAGACTCTATTGCATGGCCTATGATCTCTAACTCAAAACCAATAAGATTCCATTGTCACAGTGATCTTCTAGTAATGTACATGTTATTTCCCTTACCTATATCATTGAAAGAAAACATTTTCATATTCAAAACGATTAATATACAATGAAAGAGTATATAAAATCTATTTTAAATACCGAACACATCAAACACAAAACAATAGAAAAAATATCTAACTTTTAATATAAAATATGAGTGAGGAAAATAAAATAATTATACAAACTATACCTACAAATAAGCAGTGATACAACACACACCATAAAGTTCTCATGTATAATGAATTCAAACACATTCAACTGTCACACCCAATACACATCCTTTCATACCACGCCCACCAAGGATCCAATACTCATGAGTGGTACCCATCCCTTTGGACAAATCCATAGCTTAGTGGTAGATAAATTGAGTCCAAATTGACCCCAAACCAAGTCTTATGAGAGGAGGACCATTCCTTATGCAATATGAACTCAAAGAATCATCACTATTACAAGTTCATCATATGAAATATAATTTTTTAAAACTAAACATCCAATAATAAATTTTAAAAAAACATTATTGGAAATGGATACAATATAGGGATTCAAAAACTATTATAATTGGGAGAAATATCATTGGGTTTTGATCAAGAGAAAAACATGTTATAATTGAAAACCAATCCATAAAGTTATAATAATGGTTGAGATTTATATAATTGACAAATTTTATAATTATTGAACATGAAGAATCATTCCACAATTTATATATCTGAGCTATCCACTTCATTCCTTAAATGAATCCTACTAAAAATTTATAAAAACTTTTTATAACCTATAGATATAGTATTTTTATATGCGCTCTAGAGTATATCAAAAACAATACAAAGATATTATAGTAACTCCATATTTATTTTATGAAATAGGTTTCTTCAATTAAATTTAATTTCTTTAATAGCTTTTGTTACACCCTACTCTAATATTAAATAAACCATGATATATTATTAAAATATTATTTTATGGATGTTATAGCCTTCCCATTAAATTGGAGGAAATAAAAATAATTAACTAAATTATTACAAATATAAACATTTTATAATGTATATAGATTTTTTTAATTATTTTTATGAAATATGTACTTGTTTTTCAGTACAGTTATTTTTTGCATCAAAAAGGAGTTTTCTTCAAAAATTATTTTATTAATTTTAGTGTGAAAATATTGCAATTAATTTTAAGAAATTTATAAATCATATTTAAAAAATAAATAAATTATTCAAATCTTCATATTAATTTTATCTAAAGGTGAAATATTTTTATTTTTATGAATAGATTAATTTTTCAGTGAATAATGAAAAATATAAAATTTTATTTATACATTTATTTTTGTTTTCAATATTTAAAATGTAATTAATTATTTTTTAAATTGTTTAAAAATTAAAATTAGTTCTAATATATAATGAATAATCTTATTGGTTTATTGGAATCAATTTCATGGTGGAATTGGATATGGAAAAAAATTATATAATAATATATTTTTCTAACATCTGTTTTTCATTGGATTTTATGAATTTATATTAAAGTAATTTTAATAACTTATAAGAATTTAATTTTATAAAAAAAATGGGTTCATAAATTAAAATTTTTTCTAGGTTTATCATTTCTATTTTTTTCATGAAGATGTTAATGTTTTATTGAATAGTAAAAAAATTATTGTTTTCATCTAATACAACACCTTTTATATTGTCAAGAATACATAAATGTAATATTGAAATTGGGGAAATATATTGAATGAATAAAGTATAATAAGATATTAAAAATATAATATAATATAATCAAAAATTAAAAATTAAAATTTATTCCATTATAAATATGAAAATGATTTTCAATACTGACGCAGAGCTTCTCTAGTACTGGAAAAGTCAAATTTGATACCCTAAAGATAATATTTCATATTAAATATGTCATTTACCATCATTTTATTAAAATACTAATAATTATTTAATAATTTAAGGGTTATAAATGAAATTGGGAGTTATATAACAAGTAGGTGATCCCAATGCTTATTTAATGCTTGAGAAAGGTCGAAAAAGTCAAAATAACATATTAAATAAGATCCATGACATAGATGTGAATTAAAATACGTATTTAATACTTGTAAATTTATATTTAAAGATTGATAATATTATTTTCATGATTTTTATATCTTTTAACAGTTTTAGGTATTAACAATTTTGTTAAATTCTTTTACAACACTAGTAGAGTAATTATGTAATTATTGGAAAAATAAAATAAATAATATTAAAATTACAAAATGTATTATAATTTGAGAAAAAAAATTGTGAAAAAAAATTATATTTTAATATGACATGTTATATATGTATTAAAATATATATTTAAAATATTACTTGTTCTCTTGTTGTTATTTATTTCAAAGTAGTGAACATTTCTAGAAATTTACATTAATAAGATTTTATAACATAAAATATGTTATTAAATGATATAAAATTAAATAAAATAATATATTTGGAAAATTGACTATTATATTATTGTTAATATTAATCATTGTAAATTATGGGAAATTATTCCATTTATATTTAATATATTGAACCTCAATGAGTAAAAACGTAATTTTCATGGAATGATCGAAAGGGTTAATGAAGGCTTGAACCGAAAGATATTCATAAAAACACAGAAAAAACATGTCTAATTTTTATTAAGTAATTTTAATCTATCCCTAATCACCTTCAGAACAAAAATGAGTTTTTTAATGGACTGTTGTCCATGGGAATGACTTATATATTATTTAAATCAAAGAAAACTAGCAAATGTCACTTTTTAATATTTCATTTGTCTTATGTTTTCACATAGGAAAAAAATTAATTATGAAAAATATTATTAGTAACATTATGTGTAATTAAATTATTTTCATAAAGTAAATTTATTTCTAATTTTTATTATTTATTTAATTGATATAAGTTCTTATACAATATTGAGTCCATATTTATTTACTTAATAAAAAGATATCTTAAGTGATTTAAAAAATATTACAAAAAATTATAACTTGATTGATTTAACATGTTCAATAAATTTTATAGTTTACTATAACATATTAGTATTGTTTTAAAGGATTATATTCAAGTCAAATTAATTAAATAGTGTTTAAATTGATAATAATGATATTTTATGAGAATAATATTTTAATAAATTACATAAAAAACATAAAAATATTCACATATGAAAAATGATTTAATATGTGGTCAAAAGTTTCATCTAGTTTCAATTTATAGTCCATTTGGAACAATTTTTTTGAAAATAATTATTATAATTTAATATTTTTATAAATTAAAAAAGTTCACTCATCTCAATTATAAAATGGAACTTCGTCCCACACTTATTTACACAAAATTGAGCCTTCAGGATCAACCAAAATATTTCCATTTCACATATAAACTTCCATACCCACATTATATAGTTTATGGTCTTCCCAAATGACCATACCTAGATCCCATTAGAGTAAATCTAAAGGAGTCATTTCTAAGAAGAGGTAACTATATAAATAGATCACTTTCCTTTATATTCTTCTTAAAATCCTCTAAATATATGGTATTTATCATAAACTAATATCTACAATATACTAAACAAACTGATATGTCATTATGACTATGAAAACACCGTTATAAATAATCTTTTCCGCCAAATGAGAAGAAAAATTATCGCTCGTGCATTCATACGGCTTACCATCTCCAATAGAGATAAAATTAATTTCTCATCGCTATCATCTATGGATGAGTATTATATAGGGGTTAGTGTTTATATATGATACTTAAAATATGATTTCAATTTTTTAAAAAAATATGGCATCTACCCTCGTACCTTCTAAACCGTTGTAAAAAGATAATTGAGTTCGTGCATATGTGTGGACTACCACTTCCACGAAGTGATGTGATTCGTTTCCCATTTCCATTTTACATATATGATAACAATGACAAATTTAATGAATATATATCATATATATTAAAATATAATTATTATATAAATTTGAATTATTATTTACCTTTCTTACATTTCATCTGTCAAGTAAATAAAAACAAGATTCATTCTTTTGTACGGTCTATCATCTCCATGAATAGTGAAAATAATTTTTCTATATATAATTTAGGGACCACTGTAAATATATATATATATATATATATATATAATGAATATATATATATATAATTTATATATATGATATTTATTTCATGATTAATATTTTGGAATTGATGGAACCAAGATAAATGTACAAGGAGTGTAACTACTGAACTGAAGTACTCAGGAATAAAGGAAACATTTAACACAAGAAAATAGAAATTTATTGATTTAGGGGTGTTTAAATATCAAAAATTGATAATATATTATTTTATAAGCGTTAAAAATTCTCTTTTATATAATTATATGAAATTTAAAATTTTTATACAAGGGGATAGAGTAATTTTGAATCAAGGTGAACTCAGGGTAAGAGATTTTTGAGTCACTTTTATGCTTATGGGACGCATGACATACTCACCCATTTTTTCATTTATGTGGTGTATATACTTCCCCTTAATACCTTTTATAAACAATATTATGTATTTTAATGGTATTTACATATCCATCTTTGTTCTTTCCTTTTTTGGGATCACAATTCAAAACATCCCAAAGTTTTAAGGGTTTAATGTTGAAATCTCATTTTTTATGAAGATTCGTTCTAATTAAGTTTCCAATGTTGAAATATTATGATTTATCATTAAAGATAATCCTAAAATTACTTATTCTCTAGTTATTTAATTAAAATGAATTTCTTTTTTTTTCATTCCCCTCACCTCAATTACTCAACATCCTATTAATATATTTGTATGTAAAATCGACTTCATTTATCTCTTAAATAGAAAACCTTTTTCTTCTAAATACATTTTATGTAAAATTATTTTAAATAAATTTTTTAATTTTTTACTACTACTTCTTTATATCATTTACATCCATTTTAATAATTTTTTAAAAAACTTTTAAATGGAATCTTCTATTCATTTTCCAAATGAGGTACTTTATAAATTTTTACAAAAATATAAAAGGAATGTTTTTAACATATACAACATGAAATAATTTTACCCCATCATGAATTATTTTTAATTTGAATGTTATATTACAGGTTTATATGGTACTTTTAAAATAAAATATTTTCATTTAAAATTTTACATCTTATTAAAATGAAATTATTTTTATATGGAATATTATTTTCCTAAAGATTTTTTCCATGGGATATTCATAAATAATTTTCCATCTAAGATTAAAATATTTGATATCGGTTATTCTATTACTAGGGATATGGTCAAACTATAGTATAATTTTTTTCTCTTGATGGTTAATTTTTATGATAAAAAAATAAAATTTTTATGAAACTCATTACTTTTTTAGGGTTATTTTATGATGAAAGTTTTATGAAAATCCATTTTATTTACATTACTTATGTTATGTTGAAAATATTTTGAAAAAAAATTATTTTCATGGGTAATAATATGATGAATTTGTTATGATCAAGTGGAATACATATGCATGATTTTAATAATTTGATGGGTGGGAGATATATCTCCCACCAATTTATTGGGAAAATATTGATATTTCATGAGATAAACAAGACTGTAATTTGAAGTAATCCCAATTCATTAATAGAAAATGTCAACTATGATAGTCTTGGTGGTGAACCTTGAAAAAAATTATAGTTTTGAGAGTGAAACCATTCCCCTATTATAATAATTGAAATTATCCTTGACTACTACAAATATTTTTTTTTCTTATCGGTATACCACAATTCAATGTTTTAATCCAATTTTATACTCTATTGGCTCATGTTCTTTATTTTTTTAGGATTACTATCATATTAACTTCCAATATTTATTCCATTAATAAATATTATGATCTATTATATGTAGGTTATGGTTTTATGATTTTAATATCATGTTCTCATACTCATTCCTCATGTTGTTCTTATATGATCCTTGATATCTCCCTTGTTTAACCTTACTAAGAATTAGAGATCAAACTATTTTTATGTTTCATTACCCCAGTTTATGATGAAAGGAATTAAGTTTGATATATCCATGAAGGTATTTAGTTATGAATAAATTAGTGGGAAATTATTTAAATATTTTAAGAAATAGTTTTTTATGTTTTAATGTTTCCAACGATACAGGACCTAAATTATTCTAGCGTGGTTTGAAATATTATGTTTTGAATATTCATCTATTAAGATATAATATCAATGTATGAAATATATTGGTTTTTATATTTGGAATCATGACATTAATTAGTTAAAATTCAAAAACTTGGATGGGAAATATATATTGAAAACCCTAGGGATAAGTAAATGTATAGGATAGAATATTAATGTCTTAGTAATTATCATGGATGACCTATGTTATGCACAGTTTTTCATAGAAAAATGTGTAACTATATAAATATCATGTAAATTATGTTTCATGATTATGTTGTTTTCTATTATGAATATTTTTTCGTGCACTATGATTTTTGGATTTATTCAATGGTCGAAACCTGAAGGAACTGAGTTACTGTTGAATGTAACGTTTAATGGAATGATTGTACTCCTGAGAAGACGAGTCAAATAAGGGATGGAATATTAAATCATGTGATCATAAATAATCTAATATATCATTATATTTTTTAAAACATAAACTCATATGAGTTTACAAACACGCCTAATAAGATAAAGTTCTGGTTCCTTGAATATCTTTGAGGGAAGAAGATTCAACTTCCTAAATTTGGATACTCTCAGAAGAATAACTCAAATAAATGTCTTACATGGATGGAAAGATGTTTTGGGTGTGGAAAAAATGGAAACATAGTAATTAAATTCTATAGAAAAATTTAAAATT
Organism: Viscum album; assembly: GCA_963277665.1. Classification (NCBI taxonomy): domain Eukaryota; kingdom Viridiplantae; phylum Streptophyta; class Magnoliopsida; order Santalales; family Viscaceae; genus Viscum; species Viscum album. The sequence goes on from OY728132.1 coordinate 1,937,638,482, forward strand.
CATGTTAACTCAATTTATTATAATCTTTGTTTCCTAAAGGTATCCTCAATGTTTGATTATTTTAAATATTGAAAGTATGGGCATTAGGAAAATAAATTTCATAGAGGAAATCCTCAAGAAATGAATCAACAATGTTGTATAAATTATATTTTTTTCCAATGATGATGGAGAAACTATGAATTATCTATGAAAGGATGGGATGTTTTAATAGTATTTCTTATGTAAAAAGTAAGAATTAGAATTAAATTGATGTTTATGAAACATAAGACATGATATATATTGCATATTGTAGGATATGAGTATTGGGGAATATGATGATGAAGCTCTGTTAATGGTTTTATAAGAATTTGTGATTATTTATGTATTTATATATTTTGATTTAAGAATTATGTTGTTTATGTATTTATTTATTTTTATTCAAGAATTATGTTGTATAACTATTTTACTAAAGATGTTTTGGATTTAAAAGTCATGAAAAATATAAGGATTTTACTGTAGTGGTTTCTATTTAAGGATTATACAAGGAGGTTTAGTTTATCTATCTTGAATGATGTCTAGTTCATTTTTGTATTTATGGAATATATTCAAAAATCTGTGAACATAATTAAGGAATATGTATTGTGTTAACTTTAGAAGCATATGTATTTTCCTATAAAGTTAACAAATATGTTATGGATGGAATCATAGGTTTATAATTTTTAGGTTGATAATTATACCAATGTATTAGTCCCTCTTATGATATTTTATTTAATGGAATCTTTTGGTGACTGTTGATATATTGGGAAAAAATTATTGGGTTGAGGTATATCTAAAACTTTGGTTTAATTTGAATTATTATTTAATAATAATTATACTACCCTTTTTGAAATGTAAGATGAAATTTATGAGATCACATTTTAGATTACAACATTCTTTAATGTTTTATATTTTTAATGTTATTTCGGATGTAAAATTATTTATGAAATAATCTAAGTGGAACCTTTATTATTAATATTGAAAATTTTGGAGAAAAATTTATAATTTCAGGGATTATAATTTTTGAGAATTATCTTACATTGTTCTAACCATTTTTTTGGTTAATTTATATGGATATTAGGAATATCTTGTTATATATTGATAGAATTATGTGATATTTGTAAGTAATTTTAATTCTTCATGAATAAAAAATTAATCTCAAATACTCATTGTTTGGGGAAAAAGATGAGATTATAGTGGAAATTTATTAAAGGATAAAATTCTACTTTTCGAGTAATTATATTTATTTATTTTATTAAGTGAAGGTGGTAATGAAATTTCATAACTCTAGGAAAACTATCTAAAGTCAACAAAATATAATTTACTTACTTTTCCTACTAAGAAATCATTAGACATTTAACAAACTATAAAACTTACAATTTTATAATAGTAAAATATATATTTACCCTATTTTCTTTCACTATCTATCAGTCATTAAGAGTTATATTTTTCATTAATATACTTGTTTTTACTTCCCATAATATTATCTTATTTTGGAAACAAGTTATTGTTATTCTAGTTAACCATCATATTTATCTTTCTCTATTATGAAGAGGTTGTATTATTAACCATTTTACAATGGGTTTTTTAATCAATGGAATTTTCAACAATAAAAACCTTTGTTACTGAGTACAAGTTTAAATTGTGATGGTGAAATTTATTAAAGGGGAAGAATGTAACACACTGGTGTTTTTTGAAATATTTGTTTTCAATTAAATTTAATTTCATTTATATCTTATGTTTTATGCAACATTGAGTTTAAATGAATCACAATAGATTATGGAAATATTATTACCTAAATATTATAAATTATCCATTAAATTAGAGTGGATGAATATGATTAACTACTTTATGAGATATCTAAAATTAATTTACTAAATATTATATTTTCATTATTTCATAAGAAATAGGTACTCAATTTTTATATATAGTTATTTTATGCTTTAGAAATACATTTTCTTCAAAGATGATTTTATTCCTTTTTGAGAGAAAATATTTTAATTAATTTCTGAAACTGCTAGAAATTTTATTTTTAAAAAATAAAATATTTTCAAATTATCAAAAACAATTATTATGGGATTAAATTTGGGTATATTTATGAAAATATTGATTTTTTAGTGAATAGTAAAAATTATTAGATTTTATAGAAAAATGTATTTTTGTTTAAAAAATTTGCAATCTGCCCTTTTATAAAATTATTTCAATGTAAAATTAGTACTATTATATTATGAATAATATATTTGTTCATTGGAATCAATTTTATGGATGAATTTGGTATAAAAACATTTTTTACTTAAAAATATTTTTCTAAAATCAATTTTCATTTTACTTTATGAATTTATATTAAAAGTAATTTATATACATTATAAAAATTAAATTTTATTAAATGGCATTATTTTTTGGTTCTTAAATTAAAATTTATACTATGATTATTTTTGATATTTTTAGGAAAAATATAAAATTTTAGTGAAAATTTAAAAAAAAATAACAGTTCTTATGAAATATAACATTTTTTATGATATCACAAAGAAATAAAAATAATATTGAAACCTATGAATCATATGGAATTTATAAATTAAGAAAAAATTAAAAAAATTAAATTAATTCAAAAATAGTTATTATAATTTATTCCAAAATAAATATGAAAATCATTTCAGTGACGACGAAAAGCATGTGTTGTGATGGAATAGTCTAATTTGGTACCCCAAAGATAATAATTGAGATTGAATAAGTCCTTTACATAATTTCTTGTTCACTATTAATAAATACGGATTAGTTTCATTGTTAGACATAAATTTTGGAGTAATATAACAAGTGTATTATCCAAATGCATGTGTAATGATTAGACAATGATGGAAAAGTCAAAATAACATATTAATTAAGATTTTATGACATATATATGGTATGGGATCCTAATCTTGTTGGGTCTGCTCCACTATAAAAATTTTTTCATGTATCATGGCCCTGTGACTTTTCCTGACCACCTTGAGTTTATCCACCCTATTTTTGCTAAAATATTGTTGACTGGATACCACGTCCGCAACATCCACCTCATCCTGAATAGCCAAAAGAACTCTAGTTCCCAAAATGATGAGAGACTGGTGGTGAAAATCACGAATTACGAGTCATAGAGGAACTCCTTTCACTATTATCTGGTGAGAAAAAATGATATAACCGCTGAAGATGGCCCATCTTGCCGCAAGATCTGCACTCCACTAGGTCTATATGGTTATGTGACCCTGTATGCCTGCCCTTCACACAATGGTATTATACCACCTGGATACCTGAATATGTATCTCTCCAACTCGTATCTCCACATGTATACTCTCTACGGTGCTTCCTGCTATCATCCTATGAAGCACAAACTCTAGATGTCGAACTGCTCTGGCTCATGGCTCCAGAATCCCTCAAGTTTCATTCTGTTATCAGTGCCTAGTTGATGATAGATGAAATGGACGTCAATAAGAATATTTTCACCTGGGAACAGATGTCATGCACAAGACCATCTTAAATCTTCCTTTTTAGGAATAACTCGTCAACTACTAGAATTGGTGTGAAGTGTTGTAGCTCTGTGAAGTGAGAAGAATACTCCATGACCAAGAGAGTACCTTACTCCAAACTCATGAACTCTCAAGCTCAATCGGCCCTCAAAGTCTTCAGGTAGAAGTAATCATATAAGGTATGATGGAACTTATCCCAATCCATAACCTGCTGGCATCCAGTCAGTGATAACACATCCCACCATCTCTTGGAGGAATCCCAAAGCATATGAGTAGTGAGCTTGACCCTTACTTCAGTAGCCATGTCCAGATCTTCTAAGATAGATGGCATGCCCTATAACCTTGATTATGAATTCTGATGTCCCCCATCCCCAGAGAAAGTGGGATGATGTTTCTATTTAAATACCAATGTTAATTATTCTATAGACGGGGCAGAAGGCGGAACTCTCTAGAAAGTCTGTATAAACCTCATAAATCCTTCTCAGAACTTTGCATTGTCACCTGTATCTAGAATTATGGTTGGGTCCAATATAGAAATGACTGGAGGATCTTTTAGTAGTCCTTTATTATCCATGTTTAGTGTCTGATTACTTACCTACAACTGGGGTACAACTGGAGGACATCTCGGTGGCATGACTATACAAGTTCAAGTGCACACCTTATTTCAATATTATAAAGTACTGTAATTTATAAGTGAAAAAAGAGGACAAGATAAAGAAAGCATTCATGTTTTTCAAAACATGGATACATGGCGTGTATGACCCCTACAGGGCGTCTTCCATTAAGCTTTCACATGGGTGTGTACTTCTACCAACCCAGGTCGTGTAACACCCCTATACACACGTTGTGTTATTCCAAAAGACACGGTGTGTACCTAAATCATCTTCCCCTACCTGTGTTCCCCTACACGACTAAACCGCGCAGTTCTCTTAGAACAAGACTACATGGCATGTTAGTGCCATACATGTCATGTAATAGAAGCAATCCACTGACCTGTTTCATTTCTCACGTGGCCGATTACACAGTCGACTCCACACGGCGCGCTCAAGATGGAAACGAAGTGAACTACCTGATTTTCATCCACCCATATCGATAGTCACATGGTCGGATACATGGTCACTATAACATGGTGTGTACGTCCAGAACACGATGTGTTCCACCATGATTTCCCAACCCTATGTCTCTGCCCAGAAATTCAGTCACATGGTTAAGGACTACACGCCGTGTACATACAGTACACGACATGTACTAAAGAAAAAAATTTCCTTCCCAAAAAGAAGGATACATGGAATTTATTCATCATTACACACTGTGTATTCTGGGGTTTTCCAGACAGTAAGCATCAAAAACTACTCCAAAATCCCCTAAATCACTAAAACAACGTTTAAAGTTCCAAATTCTGACCCATGAGAGCCCATACTCTCCGCGAATCAAATATTGGCATCTTATTCATGTATATTACAATTAATAACAGTGCAATCAATCACATGATCCTCCAAATTCTGATCCATGAGGGCCCATAACACCTCAGGGTCCAAAGTTTAGATTTCATCCAAAGGAATCTTTACATATTAGAAATACCCTATCAAATATAAATACTTCTATCAAGGTATTTATCACAACAGTATGCATATATAGAATAACATCTATTACAAAAACATGAAATCGGTAATGCATCCTAAATGGAATGACAAGGATGCATGACATGTGATCTCTGGAAGGTGCATATATGTTTTATGAGATGGAATACCCTCATCTCATCAGGTTTCAATATAAATATAACCTCAACAAGTTCAATGGTAACAACACAAAAGATGTGAATCACCCAATGGTGAAATAAATCAACTTTAAGATTCAAAAACCAGAAAAATTTCAATAATCGAGGTAAATTTTTTTTCCCTTGTACACAGGTTAGCTACTCATGGGCATAACATATTACCAACTACCTATTCCTTCCTATCCCTAGCTATAGGTTTCAAACCATAGGTCAAGAAGAAAATAATCGCTCTGATACCACTTTGTAATGTTCCGGTTCCGAGTACCGCCCAAAGGTTACCCGTACCCGGTTGGTCACATGGCCTCAAGCGCATTCTCCGGAAAGCCAAAAGATAAAAACGTGAATCGAAGTCCTTAGCTATGATGGTGTGTAATCTATTCCCTCATTGTAAGAGTAATGCAGTAGAAATAATTAGATAACAGTGGAAGAATCATTAATAATACCATACAACAATAATCAGTGGAAGACTGAATGTAAATAAACAACTGGAGCACATATATAAATGATGAATGTTACATATGTCTAGGAAATTAGACAAACAAGTCACAATGCTGAAATAAAGTACTAAACCAAAGTACAAAGGAAAAAAACAAGTAAACCACTCCCACATCATCGCAAGCCTCAACTGGGTCTCATTCTCTCTAGTTCTACAACAATCAAGTACCTGAACTAGAAGGGTGCTTGCCCTTATCAAAACCTACACAAATATAATCTGTTTAGGCTAAAAAACATGGCCCAAATAGGGTGTGAGATGAATCCTAGTAGGGAAACACCCGAATATTTGTGGCTATCTGTCAGTGAATATATATATATAAGACAATATTCAAAATGAATTAATAAATAAGTACTCAAAAGAAAACAATCCTACAATTTCATCTACATTCATTTAAAATTAATAATTATTCAAAAAATCATTTACAAGTAACCTTCTAGGGAATTTATCACATCCTAACCCCTCTGGTTAAACTTATCATTTAAAAATAAATATATAACGACCATCTAAAAAAGCTCACACATTCTAACCCCTCTGGTCACATGCAAACAAAGACTCTCTAAGGAGGCACTCACCGTCAATTCCCCCTATAGTCTTTTAAAGATAAACTACATACTCTCTGAGGAATAAATGAACTTCAATTACCCTTATGGTCTTGTAACAAGAACAATAGACACTCTAAGGGAGCCCTCATCATCATTCTCCCCAATGGACTCGCAACGTGAAAAGTATAACAGATACTCTAGGGAATCCCTCAACGTCAATTCCCCATATGGTCTCACTACACCTGGTTCCCACAGCCTACTGTAATAAAATCATGCACAAATGATAATCAGCAGCCAAATAAAATCACAAATACTACTTGGATAAATGGATACAAATCATGGAACAGCCAAGAAAGATAATATCAATCCATCCTAAAAACACTAGGCATGGAAAACAGAGCAGCCTAATAGGGCATTATATACCCAACAACCAATACCAGTTCAAATATGGAAATCACATCCATTGAAAGTTAATTATCCCTATTTAAAATCCAAAATCCATACTCAAGGACATAAGGAATATCAAGAATTAATAGGGTTAAATTCCAAAAATATGCAATACCCCAATCTATGGTATTAGGAACTTTTGGACACAATATTCAAAGACTAACAATAGAAAGACACAAACCACATACATCGGAATTATATGATTGATATACTACATTGTTGTCCCTTGAATAGGTGTATAATGACATAGACATACCAAAACCTCTAAAACATTCAACCAGTGATATCTCACGAAATAGGAGAAATCAAGGAGCGAGGCTCTAGGAGAAGGAAGAACTCAATGTGGTGATTCCAATGCAATATATGGCGATTGATTCGGAGCACATATGGCAAGTCTGGGGCTCAATGAAGAATCGTCAGCTTCGGTCACTCTTGGATGAGACGAGCCAAGAAGAATAGGGTTCTACCAATTAGACACATCCACGGTCCATCTAATCAAATAAAAATAAAAATACACGGTGTGTTCCCTTGGAATACATGACGTGTATGGGCCATTACCAGGCCCCACCTTAAGTGTACCTTCCACGTTATTACACCATCATGTACGCGTCTGTGACATGGCCTGGACTCGGAGGCAGGGTACACGACATGTACAAGGAAGTACAAGGCGTATACTCCTAAAATTATCCTTCTTCCCATTTTTCCTCAAACAAAACATGAAATGAAAAACATACTTGAAAGGACGATCTGGGTTCATACAACATTGGTAATAATCTATTAGGTTCTATTTCAAGTTAAATGTAGTGAGACTCTTCATGGCATCAGTACTCCAATTAAATTCACATATGGTTGGATTGTGTTTAATCTTGGTGGTTATATCTTGAGGAGCACGATTATGTATCCTAGACTCTCCCATGGGTTCACTATCCTTTATATCATGGGTGTACTATTGATAAAAACTATTCCCATGCTCTAGATCACACCCTAGGCTACCAATACCCATTCCTTTCCCCCTCTAATAGGATCCCATTGGAATATTGTTGGTATACATCACTAGCTCAATGGTTGGCCACTAATAAAAATTTTCTCTAAAATGTTTTGTTCTCATGTTGAGGATTTATAGAGTTTCTGTCAATAATAATTATATGAAAAATAGGTTTTAATTACAATATCATTGTAAACATCATAGGATCTTACATCCTTACCTTGTGGTGTGTGAAAAATAACATCTCATGGTTCTACATCAATTCTGGTTGATTTTGATGTGCATGTAAATAAATGTTTCGATCATTACATAACAATACAAAAACTATAGTTAACTTGTTTGTGGAATTTTCTCGATCATAGATCAGATGTAATTTTAGAATAGTGTTGAGAGTATTCACCTTGTAGACAACTATACCACTCTTTTAGGCTAAGGATGAACTTGAATAAGAATATGGCATTATAGAACTAGTCTCTCTGACTTGTGTGGGGGAGACCTCCACTATCAAACATTTCATATTATTATATGTGCACTAAGAATGATATATCGATATTGAATTGTTTGAAGTATATATAGGCTGATACATTTTTGGCTCATATATCATTCATACTTCCCTATAGTAGGTCCCTCTGGACATGAATTCCCAAAATAAAATCTTGAACGCATCTATGTTAGCTATGTGGACCTTAGTAAGAATTGGACTTATCAGGATTTATATTTTTTTCTTAAAGGATGAAGAAACTTATGGTGATGATTCCACAACTATTAAATGATTAATGTGTGAAATGGAATAGAGAAATGTATATTATTTTATCATTTCATCCCTAATTACAAATATGGGGATCAATGTAGATTACACCCTCCACTTTTTTGTGGTTTTCCAAATGAGTACCTTGAACTAACATGATCTATACTATATTATATATCAAATTATTACTATCTAGAAATTTTTGGATACTTGTGAGTGAAATTTATTTTTAATACAATCCCATACCAAAAAAATAATATGAATAATGGGACATGGGGGACATCAATGAGACAATAATGATACTTCATGGATTCCTGACAAGTTTTCAACCTTTACTATAGAACATGAAGAATAAAATTTTTAATTAAGAAAAATGTGACCTCATCTATTGTTAATTATTTTAAGGATTGAATATATCAAATTACCTAATCAAAAATTTCAACTCATATTTAAAATAATGTCCACTATTTGAGGCTGAAGTATCGGAGAGAGTGGGCCTCTAATAGTTAATCAACGCTTCCCATTATGTGTTGTCTGGTTTATAGTACATGAAAAATTAGATTATCTCTTAGTTATCATTTATTAATTTGGTTTTTATGATAATTATGTATCCCCTCGATGAATGATAAAGGAAGACTCAAAACTTTTATGTTTCTTGTCTTCTTATTTTTTGAATAAATAAAAGAACTCTTTTTTCTTGAATTGTTATCAATTTTCTAACCCCTCTGCCACCCCAAATACTAATTTGTGGTTAACAATGAAAATAGAATTTTTAATATCATAATAACTAAATCCAATTAATATTTTTAGTAATAATAAATGTAAATGAAAATATTTCACACTTGAGTCAATGATGACATGCATTAATCAATTCATCGCCTTTGAAACATGTTCTTTTAGATGGATATAGGTGGCCAAAATATGGATACATATACTGTATCATCATAATCATGGAAAAATATATGGGGTAATGGATGAATGATTCATATTCCATCTAAATGTGTTCTATTGGATAGATATATTTGGGACAAATATAGTTTCACATGTACCATTACTCTAGGATAATGTTTCATTAATGGGTTGACTTACTTTTGAATGGTTTATCTTAGACATACATAATAAATATGAATATAGTAACACATATTTCATCTCTATAATATATTATTATTCAATTAAGATTCAAGATGTGTGGGTGACTCAACACCATCAAAATCACCATTGGGGGATTTTTGAATTAGGATTATAATGTTCAAAAGGAATTAGGTACCATGAAACTACTTATTCTTGCATTTCCATGATTTCACAAAAATCATGTTAACCAATAATAGAGAAACATATAAAAACTATGAGTTCTATTGTAAAATAGACCTGAAAAGAATGTCTTAAATTTTTCTTGAGTTATATGGTGGACCTCAGAAGCCTAATGCCATTACATATTCACCTATTTTTTCCAAATACATGGATTGGGAAAGGTATATTAGGCATGAACTCAAAATTTTATATACCACCCATTCTTTGTTTTTTACTTAATAAGATTTGTGCTATTTTTATCAAAAAAAATGATCAATTATATCTTAGGTTTTTTTGGTGCATGACTAAAGATAGTATAGTCTATTTTTTCCTAGGATTCCATTTTCTATTTTTTTATTGGTGAGTTATAGATCTCTTTCCATGATAAGATTATGGTATTTCAAGAAGTATCAGTGAATTTGGTTCTCATAGTTTGAAATCATTGAACAAATAAAGTATTAATTTTAATGTTATACAAGAATAACCAAATGTTGAGATAGTCTATAGAGAAAGGTAATGATAAACCTACCATGAATAGAGAGTCCAATGCAAGTATAGACAATCTAATTTATGGGTATGTACAATTTAAGGTTTTAACTCTTGGATGAATGTTTCTACTTCTCAATGTCATATGGCCTTGAACAACATAATTATTTGTCTATATTATTAAATAGGTGAAATAGACTCATCTATAATTGAGAGTTGTATTCAAGAATAGAATACCTCAAGGGAAGGTGAAAATATTTAATGGTTACTATTCTTTCCCAGTGAGTTTCTAAGGATTACGGTAACACAAAATTGACCACAAGATGTAAAAAAAATTTATGTGTAAAATATAGAGTCATGTTTGACCTGATTTGAATGATGAATGTTGTTAATCAGGATAAGAACCCATAAGAAATGTGTATATTATTTAAGGATACAGTGTTCAGACCTAGTGATATATGTTGTGAAAATACAAATGGGAATCAATATCTAGAGATTATCTAACAACATTTGAATAAAATTTTATAGTGTTATAACTCATATTCTATGTTATTCAAATCCAAAAGAATGATATGGATAAAGTATATTAAAAATTATACTAAATGATATTTGAATAATGTTTTAAATAAAATAAATTTTTTCACAACCCCTCCCTACAAGGTGCACCCCTCCTCGGCCGAAAATGTGAGAAGGGAGATAGTGACCCACGATTCCTACATCCAGTAGGCCTCGGGTTAGTGATAAGCACCGAGGGTATAGTAAACCCACAAATGGGATGCATTACCCTCTAAGAGAACACATGTGGAAGATAGAGATAAGACATGCACCAACCAACTCCAAGTCTGACTATAATATAAAATAAATACCAAATACACATATGTAATGTCATGAAAGAACAACTATAGATAAATGGGAAAACAAAAAGTTCTAAAGGAATGTAAAAATAGCAGCGACCACAAAGCCTGAACAGCTCCTGCAACCCGAAGCTAGTAGTAACCATCCCAATATCCAACCTCCTTCAGGTGACTTTAAAAGAAGTTTACATATATATGTAGGGTGAGTATAATAGTATTCTCAATAGGATCATCACCAGATCCTCTCATTCAAAAGTAAATAAATCATGATAAAGTACAGTGAACAATAAGTGAAACTTACTTGTTAGCTAAACATGTATACTATGTTTCTAGCCTAACCATGGATACTCTCACCAAGTATCATTTACAAGAGTATATAATATAATAATCAATATCAAGGGTACCCCACTACCACTTCCCCACTAGTTTGTCACTTTTCTCCAACTTTGCACATCCTAAGAATATACCTCCAAAAACGCTTGCCTGCAGACACTTAGGAGAAGCACCAAAACATGCACCACGTTTAGCACAACCACCATGACCACATAACGAAAGTAACTAGGTAGTTTTCTAGAGCCACCATAGTTCATATAATGTGTATCATACATCAGGCATTATACCTCAAGCCATTATAGCCCATACACCGAGTAAGGATCCTCAAACCATCACAGACTATACACGTCAAACCTACAATAGTCCATAAGAAACTATATACATAATATATGTGTGTGAATAACGACAATCCATTACATACCTCTATACACATATATGGGGAAAACGAACTGTTGTTCCTTCCAGCACTGGTAACTACCAAGAGAAGAGTGTGGGGCCAAAAGGGGTAGTCAACTATCCATCCTCCCACCAAACTGTTGGGGAAAACACCCTCCCCCCCTAGGGATCAAAATCCCTGGGGTTTTAGTTTCCTTAAATGATGAGGTTGAGTAGTGTATAGAAACACAATAAGTATAGAATATAATGTATCTCACAACCAAATGATGGGCATAACCTAGTCTCAGACTCAACCGTAGTTAACGTCTCACAGACTCCTGGCCAGCACTACTTAGACTGGGTATCATTTAATCAAATAACCATTTCAATAGATTTATTACATTACTTCATTCCCTTTTTATCAGTTTCACTTTACATTAATTAATTCTTTAAAAATTAATTAACCATTAACAATTCAACATTATATTTTATTAGCATCACAACAATGTTTCATTCCCTCTAGGCATAACCAAACCAAGCCCACAACTTCTCAGAAATATTACCTCATCATTACATCCCAAGAAGCTCCAACCCCATGGGGTAACATCATTTATTCAATCATTTATTAACAGCATTATTACATCCCCATATTCCCATGAATTCTAGAAAAACATTGTAAGCTACTAAACCCAATGGGGGTCAAAAGGGTGAGTAGTTTAACTACCTGTAAAGTCTTTTCCATCTATAGAAAGAGAGTAAACCCATCATCCCTCATGAATCCAAACACAAAAAGAACATGGCATTCCCTGAACGTCTTGGCCTCTTTTGGAAGGAGGGTATGATAGACCAGTTTCCTTGAGTATTGGGGAAAGTAAAGAATATAAACAAACAACAAGATTACTAAAGCATCCAACATTCATATCCAACCGATTTCATCATCTCTAGTGTCCTCCTCGACACCCACATGCATAAATCAATTCATCTCGCCACTCTAGGCGTCAACTGTTTCCACAACCAACGGGCCTCTCTTCCCCCACATCTCATAACATCTATCCAGGCTCATAACACATCACAAGAAGTAGGAAAACAACATCATATCATTTGAGATCTTGGCCCTTAAACAAGGCATCCAGCCTTCAAACTTAATGAGCACTCATTGCTCTATAGCACAAGACACTCGACCTTACAAGCAAGGGGGTAACTCAGAACCCTTCCAGGCATTATCTGTTTATCAAAAATCCAGTTCTTTAATCCATATGGAATTAACCAATTTATTATTTTTAGGTTCCAATGATGGTAAAACTATATAGTAAGCTATCAAAAATAATTAAACATGTTTACTACATCAATTTTATAATCATCAAATTACAACTACAACAACAACCAAATTCATGTACATGACGCTTTATCTTAGACAAATAATTACAATTAACCACAATTTACATTGTTTAACAATTTTGATCAATAACGGAATGTTATACTATGCAAGCATAGAAATCATAATATCTTTAAAAACAAGAGGCAATAACATATGATCAATACCAATTTATTTATTTGGTTTAAATATTTATTATGTTTAATTACATTATGATCTAGTGGGTTGAATCATGCTAACATTATGATTGAACGTAAAAGATTATTGAGAAGAAATTAATTCCATACCATAAAAGTTTATTGATGTTCTTTATATGAGAATGATCCACACTATGGATTACAATTGCAACCCCCATGACAACTGCATCTACCCGAGGATGTCGCGGCACAACCGCACCAACCGAAACCCAAGAAAACTCAATTAGAGGCATGAAGATCGCATGATATAACATGGAAAGGAGAATTGGTGGAAGAAGGATTCAATAAACACAAGAACATAGGTAGATCATACCTTCTATTAATGAAAGATCGACTCTTTCTACTTGCACCAAAATAGGCAGTGCACATGCAGCATGAATAAACTTCAAGGGGAAACGATCCCAGGAATAAGGTTTGATCGCAATGATTCTATGGTAAGAAGGAAATTTTCAAACATCTCACACCAGGTAACAAGAATATAGAACATCAGAGGAAGATTTCTCTTCCATTTAGAAGGTTCAATATAGTCGGTTTAAGATACACTGGATTTTCCATTAAAATTAGATCGCATTAAACCACGCATTTTGACAAAGTAAAGGCATCCCAAGCCTTTGTAAAATTAATATAGGATTTTTGGGATTTAAATCGGCCTTAAATCCTTTAAAAAAAGTCATTGAATTCATTTTTATCAAATAAAATTCTAAATGGGTGAAACTATAGGAAGATGGAAACATTGTACACCTACCGATGTCTGGAAACATTGTACACCTACCGAAGTCTGGAAACATTGTACACATGCCGATGTATCAAAACATTGTACATCTGCCGATGACTAGAAACATTGTATACCTACCAATGCCTGGAAACACTATACACCTACCAATACCTAGAAACATTGTACACCTACTGATGTTTAGAAACATTGTACACCTACCAAGGCCTGGAAACATTGTACACATGCGGATGCCAATAAACATTTTACACCTACCTACATCTGGAAACATTATACACCTATCGATGCCTAGTAACAATATACACCTACCAACATTTGGAAACGTTGTACACCTACCGATATTGGGAAACATTGTACACCTACCGACGCTTGGGAACATTGTACACCGAATGATTCCTAGAAACAATGTACACCTACAAAAGCCTGGAAACACTGTACACCTACCAATGTCTGGAAACAATGTACACCTACCAATGTCTGGAAACACTTTACACCTACGAATGCCTGGAAACACTATACACCTACAGACTCTTGGAAACAGTGTACAGCTACCGATGCCTGGAAAGTCTATACACCTACCGATGTTTGGAAACAATATAAACCTATCGGCGTCTTGAAACATTGTACACCTACCGACTTCTGGAAACATTGTACACTTATCGATGGCTGGAAACACTGTACACAAAACTAGAAACATTGTTAAAATAACTATAAATGTGGAATGGTGTTGGGGATAATCCACCTTGACCTCCCAGAAAACCTCAAAACACCAAATTTCAGTAAAGGAATGGACTGGAGAGGTCCGGGCCATTACATCAGATACCTCTCAAAATATTCTCAGCCACAAGAATTCAAAACCAACCTAAAAAGAAAAAAATGGGTCTGAACAACCACCCAATGAGATACCTCTCGAAATATATCAATCCACAAAAGCACAAAATAAATCTATCTAATAAAAAAGTTCAATAACTACAAAGAGAACATCTTTACAAGAAAATATTTAAACATCAAATAACTCGCGGTACTGATCATGTATATGCGACTCATGTTCCCATGTACTCTCCTCCACACCATCGTTTCTCCACAAGACAGAAACCAAGGGGATAAAATTCCCATTCAACACCTTCTCCTTGCGGTCCTGGATCTCTATAGACTGCTCCTCAAAGGTTGTATCATCATCAACACCGATCTCACTAAAATCAATGATATGAGAGTCATCATGAAGATATCGAAAAATATGTGTCACATGAAAAACATCATGTATTTGTATCATCTGCAGGGGAACTGTTACTTGAAACACCATGTCTCCAACATAATCCAACACCTCAAAAGGCCCAACAAATCAGGGAGAAAGGTTACTCCCACAAAAAAACCTTCGCTGCCCATGACATGGAGTCACCTTCATAAAAACGTGATCTCCAACATGAAATTCCAATGGTCTCCTCCTTTGATCGGCATATGATTTCTGACGATCTGGTACTCCATTCATCCTATCATGAATCATTTGAACTATCTCTATCATATTCTACACTAGTTCCTGTTTGAGAATTGCTGACTCTCAAACCCCAGTCCATCATAACGGAGAACAGAAAGGTCATCCATTCAAAGATTTAAATGGTGCCATACTGATGGTGGAGTGAAAACTATTGTTGTAAGATATCTCTACCAAGGGTAAGTGCCTCATCCACAAACCTCCAATATCTAGGACAAAAGAGAGAAATATTTCTTTAGGATTATGGATGGTCCACTTTGGTCGACCATCTATCTGTAACAGAAAATCATTTATAAGGTATAGATGAGAACCAAAATCATACTGGTGACCCCTCCACATCCTAGAGGTAAAATGAGGATCTCGGTTAGAAATGATCTTCCTCAGGACTATGTGGAGTCTCACGACCTCTTCTAGATACTACCTCATCAAAACCACCACTGATCTTGGTACCTTTATCGCTATGAAGTGGGTTGATTTCATCAAACAATACACTACCACCAATATAGTGTCATGGACTCCCTGAGCTCGGGGTAAACTAGTAACAAAGTACTTTTAAATTTCCTCCCACTTCCGCTGAGGAATATCTAATATCTAGAGAAAACTACGGGGGAAATGGTGCTCGACCTTCACCTTTTGGAAGACCAAACATCGAGACATAAACTCTACAACTGCATGCTTCATACCAAGACACCAAAACTGACTCCTCGAGGCTTAGTACATCTTTGTCATTCCATGATGCATCACTAAAGGTACACTATGGAATTATCTGAGAACTCTCTGACGCATCTCCAAATTAAATAAAATCCTTCCTAGATACAACACTCGGTGTTGTTCATCCTCATACCAACCATCAAGGGCCTCACCACAAACAACTTGGTCTCTCTAGACATCTACCTCTAAACCTCCCAACTGGTACTCTTCCACCTGCTACACTAGAGATGAGTGCACTATTATCTGAAAAAGAAAACCATTGTCCCCAACTTATCCCATATCAAGATGTAATACTGAATTGTCTTCCTTACTCTACAGCAATCACTAGATTCATGTACTACATCACTTTGTGACTACATAACTCATTGTATCTACTACAACATTAACCTTAACATGTGTATACAAGATTTTAAAGTTTTATTCCTATAATAACTCTATCCATCAATGCTATCAAAATTTCAAGTCACTCTGGGGGAAAAATACATCATCATCTTATGATTGGTGAAAACCACAAAGATCTCTCCATTGACGTAATGTCTCCAAAACTTCAAATAAAAAACCACTTCCACAAACTCAAGATCGTGGTTGTAATACTTACATTCAGGGGCATAAAAATTATGCGACTCATAAGAAACAACGGATCTCTACTACATCAGAAAACAGCCTAACCTCAGATGTTAAGCATTATAGAAAATATCAAACTGAACTTCCTCTACTTGAAGACAAAGAACCGGATCACTTACCAACATCTCATTCAGATACTCAAAAGCTACCTGGCACTGATCGGTCCACAAAAATGCCTAATCCTTCCCATTCAATGCTATTAGGGGAGCCACAACCTGAGTTAAATCAGAAATGAACCTCATGTAGTAGCTTCTGAGATGAAGGAAACTTCGCACCTCTTCAACTATCTTGGGGGATTCCCAAGACACAACAGCTTCTATCATCTACTAATCCACATCTACTCTCTATTGGGATATAACGTTCCCCAAGAAACGGATTTCTTGATCCTAAAACTCACACATCGACAAATTACCAAATAGTTGTTGTTGATGAAGAACTCCAAAAACAGAATGCCCATTCTCTATATGATCCTCCTCATGCATGGAGTACACAAGGATATTATCAATGAAAACTGTCACAAACATATCTAGGAACTCACTAAACATGAAATTCATAAATACCATGAACACAGTTGGAGCATTCTTCACACCAAAGGGTATTACAATGAACATATAATTCTCATGAAGACAACAGAAAGAAATCTTCGGGATATCCTCATCCTTCACATGCAACTGATGATATCTTAACAACAAGTCAACCATTAATAAACCAACTTTCACCCATCGTCTGATCGAATAAATAATCAATCCATGGAAGAGGATATTGATTCTTCACTGTCACTTGGTTTGAGCAATAATAATCGACACACAACTGCAAACTATCATCAGCCTTATTCACAAAAAAAACTGGTGTGCCCCACAGTGAAACACTCATCCGAACAAAACCGCAATATAAAATAATATAGAGCTATATAAAAATATACCATAACTCATAAGGTTTCATCTTCTATGGAGACATAGATATTGGAGACTGTCATGGTTGTAGCTCTATCCCAAACTCAATCTCTCGTCAAGGGGGTAATGCTACAACCTCTCATAGAAAGACATCAGGGTACTATTATACGACCCTTAGAAATGTGAACTGCTGAACCTCTAAAAAACATTTCATCATCTCAGCAATCAAGGATGAAAAGGATGGAATACGCCTCTTACCCATCCAAGGGTCTCACTCACTAACAAACACCTATGGCTCTCCATCGGCATCCAAGAAATACACCTGCCTCTTAAAGAAATCCATGATATCCTGAACCAAATACAACCAATCCATGTTGAGGATAACATCATATGGTTGTATTCATAAACACAGAAAATCTCCCCAAGAGCGGTGCTACCCCTACACTAGCTCACAGTCTCTAAATACTTCAAACAAGTCTTCTCAGCCTCCAATTGTCGTAGTCAACTCCAAGGGCACTGGAAGCCTCTCTAACTCAAGTCCAAAAGTATGGAAAAGGGAAGGTGATATGAGGGAGTGAATCACTCCTAAATCAAAAAAGGTATACACCCAATTAGAAAACAATAAAATGGTACCTCGAACAATGTCTAGCTCACCTGGCACTGGAAACGATAAAAAATGAAGCTGGCCATGACCTCCTCCACGACCTCTCTGACCCTAATGATGATGACCACCATGGCCACGCTCTGCTCTCTGAGGATAGGGAGAATCCTGGGGCTGTCCTCTACCTACCCCATATTTTCTCTGTTGATCCAAAATTGGTGTAACTTGGTGATGTTGCCTCGGCTGGAACTACCTCAACGGAGGAACCTCGAGCGGAACACCTAGTACACGATGACTGCTCTGAATGGTCAGGAACTCTTTCTACAGATAACCATGGCCTCCACAAGAAAAAAAATTTCATGATCCACTTTCATAGGCCTGAGAGCCTCCACCCCTAGAGAAACAAGATAACGAGGGATGGGACCTACCCTTGTCAAAATGGAAACTCTTCTTCCCAGAAAACGGGGAACCCCGAACCATAGCTCTACTTCATGAGGAAGTCTGATGACTCCCCTATCATTAATATATGGTTCTATATAACTTCCACTCGATGAAATATTCCCTTATCAAGACCTCAAGATATGTCTTCAATATAAACAAGGTGACCTGGTACTGGATCTCAGGATGCAAAGACTCTTAGAAATTCCACTCCCTATCCTCCTCATCTAGAAAGAGGTCCGAAGCATATTGTAAAAGGTTCTGTAAATTGATTCTAAACTCTTGCACACTAGAGCTCCCCTGTTGAAGGGTAAGTAGCTCCTAAAGACTGGGCACCTTCATGATCAAATAAAGAAACTTAACTCTGATCTTGCTTTGAAACTCCTCCCATGAGATCTCTAACTCCTTGTGATCCTTGGGGAATAAGAACCACCACTGCCTCACTACCCCATGCAGCATCTTCACAATTAAAGACACTATCTGCTCTTTCTTAGCACAGATTGAACTAAATTTTATCTCAACCTCCTTCAACCAGACTTCTGTGACTACATATAAAATGGATCCCTCATACTTCTATAGACTCTGGCACTGAAACTCTCGGAGTTTCCTCCTCAAAGTGTCTTTGTCATCAACCTCTACTCTACGGTGATCTACTGGAACATCCTGCTATACATCCTCTCTGAAAACCTGACAAGGACGTTGACCTAGATCCATACCTACAAAATAACAAACTATTAAAGCTTATAAATCGAGAATATGGAAGACTCAATATTATTTAATTAATTGTTTTCTTTAATTCATTTTAGGTTAACCTATCCCATGGTCTACCCATTCAAATATAGGCACAAATAAGAATGATGGGTGATCATTTCCTAGGTTCATACCCTTCAACTAGTATAACCTTGTTTAGTAGCCATTGTAAACTTACTAGTCTATGAATCAGATCATAGGGGTCCCTAAATGCATATTTATTTGTCGGTCTCCAATGTTTACATCACTAGATCTACATAACTGACATTGTTTCCCTACCAACCCATGCAACCTCACCTATTACTAACACCAAACTTCATCCTACCCCTCAACAAGACCTCTGATTCAACTCATTAATGACCCCCTCTCCACAAGTTGCACCCCTCCAAGGCCTTCAATGTGACAAGGTAGATAGTGACCCCCGAGACCCACCTCCAGTAGGCCCCGGGTTGTCGACTAACACTGAGATTATAGTAAACACACAAATGGGAGGCATTACCCTCTAAGAGAACACATATTGAAGAGAGTGATAAGACAGACACCAACCAACTACAAATCAAACTGCAATATAAAAGGAATCCCAAATACACATATGAAATGTCATGAAATAACTACTACAACTAAAAGGGAAAACTACATGTACCAAAGTAAATAAAAAAACAGCAGTGACCGTGAATCCTAAATAGCTCCTACAACACCAATCTAGTAGTAACCATCCTGATCTCCATCCTTCTTTAAGTGAGCTGAAAAACAGTTTGTATATATACGCAGGGTGAGTATAACAATATTATCGGTATGATCCTCCCTAGATACTATCTTGGAAAAGTAAATAAATCATGCTAAAGTACAATGAACAATAACTTAAACTAACTCGTCTACTAAATAGGTATACAAAGTTCCCAGCCTCACCATGGCCATTATCACCAAGTATCACATTCAAGATTTTATAATATGATAAATAATATCAAGGGTACCACGCTACCACTTCCCCATTGGTTTTCCACTTTTCCCCAACATCGCACATCCTAAGTATCTCCCTCTTAAAAGGCTTTCCTATATACACCTAGGTGAAAAACCACAACATGAACCTCATGCAGCACAACCACCATGACCAAATAACCAATGTAACCAGGTAGTTTTTGGGATCCACCCCAACCCTTATAATTTTTATCATTCATAGGGCATTAAAAATGAATCTATTATATCCCATACACCGATTAAGGATCCTCAATCCATCACATCCGATACAGGTTACACATATAGTAGTCCATAGGGAACTATATCCATAATATATGTGTGTGAATAACTGCTATCCATTACATCCCTCTACACACATATATGGGTAAAACTAATCATTATTACTTCCAACACTAGTAACTACCAAGAGAAGAGATTGAGGCCAAATGGGATAGTCATCTATCCATCCTCCCACCAGAATGTCATGAAAAACACCCCCCCCCCCAAGGATCAGAATCCCTGGGAGTTAAGTTTCCCTAACTAATGGGGTGGAGTAGCATATAGAAACACAAAAAAGTACAGAATGTACAATTGCTCACACCACACAATGGTAATAACCTAGTCTTAGACTCAACTTTAGTTAATGTCTCTCATAATCATGGCTGCCACTACTTAGACTATGTATCCTATAATCACACAACCATTTAAAGAGCTTTGTTACATTACTTCATTACCTTTTTATCAGTTTCACTTTATGTTAATTAATATTTTAAAAATTAGTTAACCATTAAAAATTCCACATTATATTTCATTAGCATCACAATGAAGTTTCATTCCCTCTAGGCATAACCAAAACAAGCCCACAACTTCTCAGAAATATTACCTCAGCATTGCATCTCTGCAAGCTCCAACCCCATGGGTTAACATCATTTATTAAATCATTTATTAACATCATTATTACATCCTCATATTCCCACGCATTCTAGAAAAGCATTCTAATCTACTAAACCCAAGGGGGCTCAACATGGTGATTAGTTTAACAACCCATCAAGTCTTTTCCACCTATAGAAACAGAGTGGATCCATCCTCCCTCAAGAATCCAAACACGAAAATATTATTCCATTCCCCGCGCATCTTCGCCCCTTTTGGAAGGAGGGTATTATAGACCAGCTACCCTGATAAATGGGTAAAGTAAAGTAGATAAACAACCAAAAAGATTTAGTAAACATCCAACATTCATATCCAACCCATTTCACTATCTCTAGTGTCCTCCTTGACAACCACAAGCATAACCTGATGCATCTCTCCACTCTAGGCGGCAAATGCTACCACAACCAATGGGCCTCCATGCCCCCACATCTCATAACATCCATCCTGGCTCATAACACATCACAAGAATCCGGAAAAAAATCATATCAAATGGGCTCTTTTCCCTTAAACAAGCCATCTAGCCCTTAAACTTAATGGGAACTCATGGCTCCAAAGCACAAGGCACTTATCCTTACAAGCAAGAGGGTAACTCAGAACCCTACCAGGAATTATCTTTTTATCAAACAGACGGTTCTTTAATCCATGTGGAATTAAAAAAATTATTATTTTTAGGTTCTAATTATAGGAAAATTATACAGTAATATATCACAAATAATTAAACATGTTTACTGCATCAATTTTATTAACATCATATTGCAACTACAACAACAACTACCAAATTCTGGTACATGCCTCTTTATCTTTTAAAAATAATTACAATTAATCCCAATTCGCATTCATTTACGATTTCGATCAATAATGGAATGATATACAAGGAAAGTATAGATATCTCACTGTCTATAAAAACAAGAGAAAATAACATATTATTGATACCAATTTATTTATATTGTATAAATATTTATTATGTTTAATTCCATTGTGATCGAGTGAGATGAATCATGATTACATTAGGATTGCACGTAAAAGAATATAGAGATACAATGAATCTCATACCTCAAATGTTTTAGGACATTCTTTAAATGAGAACGATCCACAATATGGATTACGATCACTTCTCTTACGACAACTGCATCTACCCGAGGATGTTGTGGCACGACCGCACCAACCGACACCCAAGAAAACTCAATTATAGCATAGATATCACATGATATAACATGGAAGGGAAAACAGTGGAAGAAGGATTTAATAAACACAAGAAAAGAGGTAGATCATACCTTCTATTGATGATGGATCAACACTTCCTACTTGCACTAAAACAGGGGGTGTGCATGCAGCATGAATAAAATTCAAGGGGAAACGATCCATGGAATAAGGTTCGATCACAATTCTCCTATGGGAAGAAGGAATGGTTTGAGCATCTCACACCAGGGAACAAGAATATAGAAAATGGGAGGAAGATATCTCATCCATTTAAAAGATTTAACATGGTCATTTTATAATACGCTGGATTTTCCATTTAAATCGAATTGCATTAAACCATGCGGTTTGATAAAGTAAAGGTATCCCAAGCCATAGAAAAATTAATGTAGGAGTTATGGGCTTTGAATCGTCCTTAAATCCCATAAAACAAGGCCTTGAATTCATTTTCCATCAAATTAAATGATTAATGGGAGAAACTGTAGGAAGTTGGAAACATTGTACACCTACCGACATCTGGAAACATTGTACACCTACCGACATCTACAAACACTATAAACCTGTGGATATATGGAAACATTGTACACCCATCAAAGCATAGAAACATTTTATATCTACCAATTCCTAGACACACTTTACACCTACCTATTTTTATAAACATTGTACACCTATCAATGCCTGGAAACATTGTACACCTACCGATGCCTAGAATCATTGTACACCTATCGATGTTTGGAAACACTGTACACCTACCGACGCCTAGAAACAATGTACATCTACCGACGTCCAGAAACATTGTACACCTAATTATGTCTAGAAACACTGTACACCTACTGAAACTGGGAAACATTGTACACCTAATGATGCTAGGGAACATTGTACACCTACCGATGCCTAGAAAAATTGTACACATACCAATGTCTGGAAACAATGTACACCTACCGACGTCCGGAAACACTGTACACCTACCAACACCTGGAAACAATGTACACCTATGGATGCTTGGAAACACTATACCGATACTAATTCCTAGAAACACTATACACCTATCGATGTCTGGAAACACTGTACACCTCCCGACATCTGGAAACACTGTACACCTACCGATATCTAAAAACATTTTACACATACAGACGGTTGGAAACACTATACAAAAAACTAGAAACACTATTCAGGAAACTAGGAATTTGGAAAACTATTGGGGATAATACACCTTTACCTCCTTGAAAACCTAAAACACCAAATTTTAGTAATAGAATGGATCGGAGTGGTCTGGACGATTACATTTGATGCCTCTCAAAACATTCTTGGCCTTTAGAATTCAAAACCAACCTAAAAGGAAAAAAAAGGGTTCTGAACAGCCACCCAATAAGATACCTCTCAAAAGTGAGAAATCCACACAAGCAAAAAAATAAATACATCTCATAAAAGTGAAAGTTCTACAACTACAAAATGAACATAGTTACAAAAAAAGAGTTAAACATCAATCAACTTGGGGTTCTGAACACATATTTGTGACTCATGTTCCCATGTACTCTTCTCCATTCCATCATGTCACCACAAGACACAAAACAAGGGGATAGAATGTCCATGAAACACCTTATCCTTTCGGTCCTGGATCTCTACAGGCTCTCATCAAAGGTTGCATCATCTTCAACATCGATCTCACCTGAATCGATGATTTGAGAGTCATCATGAAGATAACGACAGAGCTGTGTCACATGAAAAACATAGTGTATCTGTATCATCTATGGGAGAACTGTTACTTGATATGACATGTAACAAACATGATCCAACACTTCAAAAGCCCCAAAAAATTAAGGAGATAGGTCACTCCTATAAACAAACCTTCGCTTCCCATTATGGGGAGTCACCTGCAAAAACATATGATCCCCAACATCAAACTAAAATGGTCTCCACCTTTGATCGGAATATGATTTTTGATGATCCTGCATTACATTCATCCTCTCAAGAATCATTTGAACCATCTCTGTCATATTCTGCACTAGTTCCAGTCTGAGAATTATTGACTCTACAAACCCAATCCAGCACAACAGAGAACGAAATGGTCGGCCATACAAGGCTTCAAACGGCAACATACCAATGATGGAATGAAAACTATTGTTGTAAGTGAACTCTACCAAGGGTAAGTGCTTCATCCAAAAACCTCCAAAATCTAGGACAACCCATGCAACATTTATTCAAAATTCTAGATAGTTCACTTTTTCTGACCATCTGTCTGCAGCTGAAATGAATTTATAAGGTATAGCTAAGAACCGAAAGCATATTGGAAACCCCTCAACACCCTAGAGGTAAAACGAGGATCTAGATCGGAAATGTTCGTCCTTGGGACTCCGTGGAGTCTCACGACCTCTTCCATATAATGCCTCGACAAAAACTCCACTGAGATCGAATCCTTGATCGCTATGAAGAGGGATTATTTCATAAAACAGTCCAATACCACCCATATAGTGTCCTGGACTCCCTATGCTCGGGGTAAAATAGTAACAAAGTCCATTGAAATTTCCTCCCAATTTTGTTAAGGAATATATAACAGCTGGAGAAAACCACTTGGGACATGGTGTTTAGTCTTCACCTTCTTGAAGACCAAACATTGAGACATAAACTCTGAAACTGCATGCTTCATCCCAATCCACAAAAACTGAATCCTCAAGGCTTAGTACATCTTGGTCATTCCATGATTCACTGCTAAAGGAAAACTACAGAACTCTCTGAGAACTATATCATGCAACTATAAAGGAACTAAAATAATTCCCTGATACAACACTCGGTGTTATTCATCCTCATACCAACCATCAAGGGCCTCACCACAAAAAACGTGGTCTCTCCAGACCCCCACCTCTATACCTCATAACTATGACTCTTCCACCTGCTGCACCAGAGATGACAGAACCATCATCTGAAAAAGGCTATCATTTTCCCCAACTTCTCCCATATCAAGATATCATATTGGAATTTCTACCTTAATCTCCAACAATCACCGGATTCACGTACTTCATCACTATGTGACTACATACTCAGTGCATCTTCTACACTTCCAAATGTATAAAAGATTTTTACGTAGTATTCCTATAATAACTCCATCCACCATTGCTATCATATGTTCATGTCACATTGGGAGAAAAAATACCCAATGCTCTTTTGATTGGTTAAAACCACAAAGCTCTCTCCATTTAGGTAATGTCTCCGAAACATCAGAGTAAACACCACTGCGACCAACTCAAGACAGTGGCTAGCACAGTTACATTCTATAGGTTGCAACTTCTGAGACCCATAAGAAATGACTGATATCAAATAAATCAGAGCACAGCCTAACCCCAGATTTGAAGCATCACAGAAAACATTAAACTAAACTCCTTATGTAGGCAGACAAAGAACTTGAGCACTTTCCAACTTCTCCATTAGATACTCAGAAGCTGTCTGACCCTGTCTAGTCCACACAAATTCTTAATCCTTCCTGGTCAATGCTATCAGAGGAGTCACAACCTAGAGAAATTAGATATGAACCTCATGTAGTATCTTGTGAGACCAAGGAAACTTCGCACCTCTTCCACTGTCTTGGTGGATTCCCAAGACACAACTGCTTATATCATTGACAGATCCACAACTACTCCCTATTGGGATATAACATGCCCCAAGAAATGGACTTCATTATCCCAAAACTCACATTTTGACAACTTCCAAATAGTTTTTGTTGATTAATAACTCAGAAAACAGTATGTTGATGCTCTGCATGATCCTCCTTAGACCGGAATACACATGAATATTATTGATGAAAACCACCACGAACATATCTAGGAACTCACTGAACATGTTGTTCATCATTCCCATGAACACAGCTGGAGCATTCATCACATCAAAGGGCATTACAGTGAACTTGTAAGGCCCATGACGACAAAAAAAAACATTCTTCGCGATATCCTCATCCTTCAGTTGCATCTGATGATATCCTAACGACAATCCAGTCTTTAAGAATAACATTTCACCATTTAGTTGATCGAATAAATCATTAATATGTGGAATAGGATTTTGATTCTTCACTGTCACTTTGTTTAAGTAGCAATAATCAACACATAACTACAAACATTCGTCATCCTTCTTCATGAAGAAAACTGGTGCGCCCCATGGTGACACACTCGGCTGAATAAAACCACATTATAAAAGAATATAGAGCTATATATGTAGCTCTCATAACTCATAATAACCATCCTATATGGAGACATATATATAGGAGACCCTCTTGGTTGTATCTAGATATTTAACTCGATCTCTCGTCGAGGGGGGTAATGATACAACCACTTCTAGAAATACATCAGGGTACTCTTCACCAACCCAGGGAAATGCCAAATGTTGAACCTCTAAAGAACTCATTATCATCTCAACAATCAAGGATGATAAGGAAGAAATATGCCTCTGACCCATCCAAGGGTCTCGCTCACCATCAAACATTGATGACTCTCCATCAGCATCCAAGAACACCACCTGCCTCCTAAAGAAATCCATGATATCCTACACTGAATACAAAAAATCCATGATGAGGATGACATTATGTAGTTTTATTCGTTAACATAGGTAATCTCCCCATGAGTGGTGCTACCCCTACACTAGATCACAGTCTCTAAATACTTCAAACAAGTCAGCTTGGTCTCCAAGTGGCGTAGTCAACCCCAAGTGCACTGGAAGCCTCTCTACCCCAAGTCCAAAAGCATGGAAAAGGTATGGTGATATGAAGGATTTCATCACTCCTAAATCAAACAAGGCATACACCCAAGTGAAAAATAAGAAAAGGGTACCTCGAACAACGTCTAGCTCACCTTGAACTGGAAATGCTAAAGCATGAAGTAGACCACGACCTCCTCCACGGCCTCTCTGACCCTAATGATGACTGCCACCATGGCCACGATCTGATCACTAAGGATGGGGAATATCTTGCAGTTATACTCTTCCCACCCCATCTTCTCTCTATTGATCCAAATTTAGTGTAACTTGCTATTGCTGCCTCAGTTGGAACTGCCTCAATGGAAGAACCTTGAGCAGAACACCTGGTGCGCGATGACTACTCTGGATGACCAGGAACTCTCACTACAAATTACCTCACCCTCCATAGTAAAAATAAGTTCATGATCCATTAGAATAGGCCTGAGAGCCTCTACCCCCATAGAAACAAGATAATGAGGGATGGGACCTACCCCTATCAAAATAGAAACTCTTCTGCCCTAAAAATGGGGAACCCCAAACCACAGCTCTGCATTATGAGGAATACTGAATACTCCCCTATCATGAATATATTTTTCTAAATAACTTCCACTCGATGACCTCTACCATCTCCATCACCTCAAGATATGTCTTCATCATGAACAGGGTGATCTGGAACTGGATCTCAGGATGAAAAGCCTCCTAGAAATTCCACTCCCTAGCCTCCTCATCTGGAAACAGGTCCGAAGCATATTGTAAAAGGTTCTGGAAATGGATTCCAAACTATCACACACTAAAGCTCTCCTATTAATGGGTAATTAGCTCCTGGCGACTAGGAGCCTTCACGGTCAAAGAAATAAACTCAACTCGTAACATGTCTCGGAACTCCTCCCACGAGATCTCTAACTCGTTGTGATCTTTGAGGAAGAAGAACCACCATTGCCTCACTTCCCCATGCAGCATCATCATAACTAGACACCTAGTTCCCTTTCTAAGAATGGATTGAAATGAAGTTTATCTCAACCTCCTATATCCAGTCTTTTGTGAATACATATAAAATGGATCCCTCATACTTATATAGGCTCTATCACTGAAACTCTCATTGTGTCCTACTAAAAATAAGGGGTCTCAACATGGTGAGTAGTTGAATTACCCATCAAGTCTTTTCCACCTATAGAAAGAGCATAGACCCATCCTCCATCAAGAAGCTAAACATGTAATTCACATGGCATACCATGTGTGTCTTTGACCCTTTTAGAATAAGGGTATGCAAGAACAGCTACCTTGATCAGTTGGGAAAGTAAAGAAGATAAAAAAACAACAAGATTCATCAAGCATCCAACATTCATATCCATCTCATTTCATCATCTCTGGTGTCCTCCTCGATACCCACATGCATAAACTGATGCATCTCACCACTCTAGGCATCAATTGCTACCACAACCAATGGGCCTCCCTTCCCACACATCTCACAACATCCATGCTGGATCATAACATATCACAAGTAGGAGGAAACAAACATCATATAAAATGGGCTCTTATCCCTTAAACTAGGTATCTATCCTTCAAACATAATGAGCACTCATAGCTTCAAAGCAAAAGGTACTCTGCCTTATAAGAAAGAGGTTAACTCAGAACCCTATCAAGAATTATTTTTTTATCAAACAGTGGGTTCTTTAATCCATATAGAATTAACCAATTTATTATATATATGTTCAAACTATGAGAAACCTAAATAGCGAGCTATAACAAATAATTAAACATTCTTACTGCTTCAATTTTATTAACATCGAATTACAACAACAAAAACCAAATTCATTTACATGCCTCTTAATATTTGAAAAGTAATTACAATTAATCCCATTTTACATTCATTAACAATTTCCATCAATAATGACATGATAAACATGGAAATAATATATATCGCACTATCTATAAAAATAGGAGGCAATAACATATGATCGATACTAATTTATTTATTTGGTTTAAATATTTATTATGTTTAATTCCATTTTTATGCAGTGGGATAAGTCATTATAAAATTATGATTGAACATAAAATAATATAGTGAATAAAGGAATCCCCTACTTAAAAAGGTTATTGGCGTTCTTTATATGAGAACGATCCACACAACGGATTACGATTGCATCCCCCGCGACAACTGCATCCACTTGAGGTATTTGTGGCATGACCACACTGAACGACACCCAAGAAAACTCCATTACAAACATGGGGATCACATTCCATTAATGAAAAGGAGAAATTGGACAACAAGGATCAATGAATCATAATAACATGGGTAGATCATACCTTCTACTGATGATAGATTGGCACTTGCTGCTTGCACCAAAACAGGGGGTGCGCATGTAGTAGGATGAAACTTCAAGGGGAAACAATCCAAGGATTAATGTTTGATCGCACCGCTCCTATGGGAATAAGGAAATGATTGAGCACCTCTCGCCAGGGATAAATAAGGTAGAACAAGGGAGGAATATATCTCATTCCCTTAGTAGATTAGACTGTGTTGGTTTAAGATATGCAAGATTTTCCATTAAAATATGACTGCATTAAACCATGTGGTTAAACAAAGTAAACAAATCTCGAGCCTTAAGAATATTAATATATATGTTATCGCCTTTTAATCGGCCTTAAATCCCATAAAAAACCTTGAATTTGTTTTTTGTCAAAGAAAACGTTGAATGGGAGAAACTGTAGGAAGTTGGAAACACTGTACACCTACCAAAATCTAGAAAAATTGTACACCAACTGACGTCTGGAAACACTATACACCTACCAATATCTAGAAACATTGTACACCTACTAATTCTTGGAAACACTATACACCTACTGACACCTGGAAACATTGTACACCAATTGATGCCGGAAAACACTATACACCTACTGACGTCTAGAAACATTGTACACCTACCAACATCTAGAAACAGTATACACCTACTGACATCTGGAAACACTGTACACCTACCGATGTTTGGAGACATTGTACACCTACTGATGGTTCGAAACACTATACACAAAACTAGAAACATTGTTCACATAACTAGAAATTTTGAAAATTGTTGTGGATAAGCCACCTTAACCTCCCAGAAAACCCCTAACCCCAAATTTCAGCAAAGGAATAGACCAGAGAGGTCTGTCCCATTACAAAAATTTTGGCAACATAGGGTTATAAGACCTTATATTTAAGGAAAAACAATCTTATGGTTGGTAAGATGGATTTTTTTCATTAGAATCATTACCAAGACAAGGTTTCCTTTTGGAGAAAAAATATACTTATTTCCAATATCCATGAAAGTGTCATAGAGATATAGAATAATAATCCATTTTGTGTTCCATGTGAAATAAAATATTCAAGAGGTGATTAGAACACTCCCAACCATAGAAACCAATGTTTTGATGTTATGGAATGTTAATATGGAAATTGAAATGGGTACTAGTATGTTAATTGGTCTGAGATATATATAAGGGGAATGTTTTTGAATTATTCTACAAAATCCAAATAATAATAGGCTATATGTCCTAAACCATGATAATGTCTTACTGGATAATGGGGGTTGTAATCCTTACATAAATATGGGATGCTTAATCACTAGTACATAATACCTAGTTAGGGGGATGTTTTTTATAGTATATAAATATAGATAGAAACTGTATTTTGAGGGCCCTTACTTTGATTTGGATCTAATTTATGAAAAATTATGCCATATAGAATGAGAAATTCTAAACCATTTTAAGGTATTGTATTGTTTAATATATGATGTGTAGTATAATTTCATGTATTTGGGACTCCAATGTAACTAATTTTATTTTTTAATGTAATTGACCATTATATAGGGACCATGTGATGATTCATATCATTCTAAATGGACTATTGAATGGATCCATCCTATTAAGGGTACAATAGAGATAACCCAACATGAATTAATATTATCCATTACATTAGGATGTAATGAGAACAAGATTTTCTAGTTGGACCCAGGAAATGAAATATGGATGTTAAAACATAACCAATTATAATAAAAATAAACTATTTATATTTTTTATATAGTGATACGGAGGGGTGTCTTTACTCATAAAATTCCTTTATTCATTGAAGATTCATACACAGATATATAGGATGTAAAATCATAATATTTCATAATATTTCCTTTAAAATGGATATGATGCAT
Source organism: Viscum album (assembly GCA_963277665.1). Lineage (NCBI taxonomy): Eukaryota > Viridiplantae > Streptophyta > Magnoliopsida > Santalales > Viscaceae > Viscum > Viscum album. Next base: position 1,937,670,131 of record OY728132.1, read on the forward strand.
AGGTGGGTAGCATTAAGGGAACATGAATCCACTAACATGTTTGATTATTTAATGTGTAATTCACATCTAAATGAATTTTAATTTTGAAATTATTAGGTTTAAGATACATGCTCAAGATAACCAATGAATAATTATGGATGATGAGTTTCATGACAATGTTGTAGAGGACGCATTGGGTTATAAGACCTCCCCCTTATGGTGGAAACGTGTTGCTTATTTTTATGGAAAATGTAGTCTCATAGATATGATTACTAAGAAGATGTGTTATTTTGGATTCAAATGATCTCATTACTAATATTAATGATATTTTTATGATGATTCAAATGACTAATGTATGGATTATGTTTTATGGGTAAAAGAATATTGAAAAAGGTTTCATGTATCCAAATGATCAACACGAAATATATTGAACACACAATATAGGTGGAGAAATATGTTAGAAGATGGATTCATTATATGAAACTCCTAAGCAGATAATCTCCTTTATTTGATTAAATGGCCCTATATTGAACAAATATTTACCTATGGTATAATATAAACTCATTTTAAGGGGAAAAATAATATTTTCATGAGATTTTTCCTCCATAAAAAACCAGGTGAGTGTACAGTGAAAATATATAATCCCTAGTTTCTATCACTAAATGTTTTTATTAATTATTTTTCTGCAAAAAAATTTCCTAACCCATTGTAGGGAATATATTTGGGAGTGAAGACTCACCTATTTCTCAAGATATCCATTATGAGTTTCCAAAATGAAAAACCATTGTGTCTCTTTCATTATGTAGTTTGGGGTTGTATAATTTGGACCATGGATTGGTATAGTTTGAGTTCAAATGGATTTTACCATATATTTCAAATTTTTTAAGGTTTAATTGACTTGACTGAACGTGACATGACATGTCTAAAACAAATTGGAGAAATTTACTCAACGTAGATAAGGACTACCATATGGGATATTAATGTTATATAAAGGTGAAGGGATAACTCAGTATAAATGATTTATATCCCATTCCAGTACAAGATACCCTTTACGAGGAGGAAACTATTTATCCAATGGTAACTATAAATAATATGTATATAGTCTTGGGAAAGATATTCCAACCCAAAATATATTTTTACATTGGAACATGCAAAATTAATTAAGAAGAATATATTGTGGAAAATGTAATTAAATTTTATAGAAATTTGAATCTTAGATTGTGTTATGAATCCATGAGTCACTACTTATATTGAGATAACAAGAATCAATATGATCATCTTTTTAAATGGATAACTCTATATAGATCAATCCTATATATAAGGTAAATATTTTAATTGAATTATCATAATTTTAGACTATTATTACTAACATGATTTGAATGAGTTAGAGTATAAGGAATTAAACAATAAACAATGAAATTTGTGGAAGACCAATTTTGAGATATCTATGTGTCACTATGTATCCTAAAATGATAGGAATATGGCCACACATATTTCAATTTTTAGTTAATTTTCATTATTCTATGAGATTAGAATAAGAATAATCTCTATAGTTATGACTCGTATAAGTGAACAATATTTTTTGTACAAGGTTCCCTAGTACTTGGATGATATAAAAATCCTTTTATGAATGATTGGTCCTAAATATTAGGAAGTAATGATGGTTGAAGTTGATGATTTTTTGTAATGGACAAATTTTAAGAACATTGGATTTCACTATATGTCCTAGGTTAATATTAATCAATCGACATATAGTTTTTAAAAGATAAGGATTTCCCTATGTAGATCTGAATCATACACATGGGGAAAATAGATGGCTATCCTAAGGAGGCAAGGGAGGAAACCCAAGATAAAATAATTATTAAAAATAGTAAAATTTTAGATGATCCCATCATAATGTATATTGAATTGAAAACCTCACTTAATAATGTGTAGTTCTAGTCTCATGGGTGGGGTCTATTATGAAGTTGAAATATGTGGTTGGGAAAAATATTAGATTTTAATGAAGCATAGAATATCTTAAATTAAAATGAATCATAAAACTCTATCATAATTAGGGATTAATCACAAAATCCCAAAATTAAGGAAACCCGTATTGTAGATAGTACTCTAACATAATAGAGGATTAATTATTTGAGGATCCAACTAATTGACCACCCTAGAAAATACATAGTCATGAAGGATGGACCACTTTCATCAATTTAATGTAACATATGACATACTATATAAATTTTTTTTAACATCATGTGTCATGGACTATGTGATTTGTAGTATACACTAATTCAGTAAGTATATTGATGATATATAGTTTAAGGTTATATAAAAAGGACTGTTTCTAAAAAGTTTATACATGTATAGAGTGGAAAATATACTATATAGTTTAAAGTCCCACATAGAGGACTTCATCAATTGATTTTAAAATTATGAAAAGTAATTATTGAGGAACATATCATATTTTTGGGTTGGATACCCTATCTATCCATTGTAATCAGCGAATATTCTCCGTTATAGTAGAGATTATGTTTTGAATAAGATATTTCAAACTATGGATCCATCATTTGAGGTTTCTTCTGAATTATCATGGAAGTTCACGTGGTTGATTTCAGTTTACCTTGGATGTATGAGTGGAGGGGTATTTTTTTAATAAATTATCATATAACCCGGTTATGATGTATTTCAAGGATTTGTATCATACACAACCTTTTCTCATTGAATCATTATAATTCCTAAATTCATATCTGAGAATTTTCATCATTAGATAGATTATTATAAAAGGAAAGTTGAAGTGATGAATTTTAGACCTTGATTGGTAAGACTTCATCTATCCCCCAAATAAATGGATATGGGGTATTCCATATATTAGTATGGGATGTGTGTTGGAACCATGGTCTTCTATGCATGATTTGGAGTATGGTTTGTGTTTTTTGTCAATCATCAGTTGAAATTCTGAATGTGTACCAGTAAAGAGATCATACAATTCAAGCAGACAACAGTATTGAAGGTGGCGTCATTTCCTAGTGTTTGCCAAATTTTTGGGTCCAAAATTTGGAAGTTCGTGAGTATAACGAAAATTGTATTTCCATGAATAGCATAATTAAATATGGAAATGGCATGAATTTAACGAAGAGTGGATTAATGGTTTGGAATTTGTGAATACCGGAATTATGGAGGTGGTGATTCTTAGCGATTACGTCAATGCTTCACGAACGGCAGAGGATGAAGAGCATCGCGACGACGAAGAGCTTTGCGAGGGAGATTCGCAGCGAAGGGGAAAAGGAAATGATGGAACACTTCGCAATTACGACGAGCTCCGTGAATGGAAAATTGCCGTAGTGCTTCGTGAGTTTGAGAGAATTTCGGTGGGAACTTTAGAGCTTTACGATTTGATCTGACATGGCGCTGACTTCGCGTGGAAGGGTTGAGGGTTGGTGGAATCGACTATAAATATAGGTCAACCCCCTAGAGAGAAAGATAGATAGCTCTCAACAAAAATCATTTGCTCTCGGTTCGCAAAGGTCACTCGCGAAGGCAGTGTGCTTCATGAAAGAGGAGCTTCGGGGCAGCTACTCTAGCTCCGTGAACGTCATGCACCCCGCGTTGGCTCGGTGAGCTTCGCGAAGAGGAAAGAGCTTCGCGACAGCCAACCATTTCAAAGGCTTGTGCATCACGAGAGTGCTTCACGATTGAGCTTCGTGAAAAGGCAGGGACTCGGCAAAGGCTTGTTTGAGCTTTGATAAATTGGGAGACTTGGGAAGTAGGGTACATTGCAAAGGACATTTCCAAAGGTTGTTTGCCCAGTGGACAAGGAAAATGATGTATTCATCAGTGGATGAAATTTGGACTTTAACAGAGTATTAACTCAGGACTCTGATGCAAGCAAAGTCTCATGCTGAACAGGAGAAAAAGAACTTCATGTCTATCTATTGAAGAGACCTTCATGTCTATAAACTGAGTGGGACTTCTCCAACGGCAGTGAGCTAGGGGGAGTCAACGGGAGTGACCCAAAGGATGCAGTGAGCTATCCCTGAACTATTGTAAAGGCAGTGAGCCTGGGAGAGAGTGACTGTTCTAGAACCTTTGTAATCCACATCTAGTGATGATTAGTGGAATTAGTTATGACCGAAAACTTGTCAGCGTATGCTCCTTGGACATAGCCCTTAGTGGTGAACCAAGTAAAAATTGTTGTGTCTTCTCCTTTGCATGCGAATGTTTGATTGCTGATCATATCCATCATACAGGTTCATCTAGTTCCTACCAAAGTGTGAACAAGATCCTTTATTTTAAAAGAAAAATTTGACACCCTAATTCACACCTCCCCTCTCAGGGTGTTTCAGGGTCCTACAAGTGGTATCAGAGGGTAAAGGTTGTTGGCGTTGAATTTGTCCTTTGTCATCATGGAGAATGTAGTCAATGTTAGTGGAGTCCCTCTATATGATGGAATTAATTTTCAGATCTGGAAGAACAGGATGAGATCTCATCTAATATCTCTTGGAATGGAAGTTCTGTTTTCCACTATGCAAGGAATACAAGTCACTGATCCAACAGGCCTGGCTCAGATAGACACAGATAGGAAAATTATTGATGCAGATGCTAAAGCAAAAACTTGAAAACATTTATAAAGGAGATAGCAAGGTAAAGGAGGCAAAACTTCAGGTTTTACACAACAAGTTTGACGATCAAAAGATGTATGCTAATGATAATGCAGATTCATTTTTCAATCGAATTACTGAAGTAGTGGGAGCAATTAGAGGTCTTGGAGAAGAAATAAAAGACATTGATATCATAAAGAAAATCTTGAGAAGACTTCCCCCCATGTACAATGGAAAGGTGTCAGCCCTTGAAGAAAGAGATCCATCTAAACTATCTCTGGATGATTTGTTAAGTAGTTTAGTGGCATATTAGATGAGAGTCAAACCCGATGATTCCATGACTCGCGTGAGAAAGGAAATGGAATTAAAAGCCATGGACAAACTGAAGATTTCAGAAGACAGTGGTGGTGAATATGACGAAGAAAAATAAATTCTTTCTCTCATCGCTAAGAAGATAAAAAAAGGGAAAAGTTAAATTTAGAGGTAAGCTACCTCTTGCATGTTTCCGTTGTGGAAGAGTTGGGCACATTGCCTCTTAGTGCCAAATATTGTTAGATGATGATGAGAGCAAAGCTAAAGACATTGAGAAGCCTCAGAAAAGGTTTTTCAAAAAGGGTGACTTCAAATCTGGAAAGAAAATGCAGAGGAAGAGTTTGTTCTGTGAAGAAGAAGATGATGATATTGAATTTTGTGAGGAAGAAGAACCAAAATTTAAAACCGGAAACCATGCATCCATGATGGATACCACTGAAATATCAGAATCCTCAATCAATAAAAGAAATGATAATCATATTACTAATATTGGTAATCCAAATATTCAAATTAATGATGCTTTCTCCAATCTTGAGAGTAAATGTAAGAGATTTAATAAGTGGAAGGAAATGGTGGAAGAATCATCAGAATATGTTGATGAACTTGAAACTAAAATTGAACATCTTGAAGAATTTTTGAAAGTTTAGTCAAAATCCTTGAAATAAATGATGATGTAGTGGATCTAAAGCTATGAATTGAAGATTAGGGAAAGGCCATCAATGACCTCACGTCCAGACTGGAAGAAAAGTCCAAGACTGCTGAGGGTCTTGAGGAGGAAGTGGTTACTCTTAGGAGTAAACTTGAGACTGAATAATTTTCAAAAGAATCAAGGAAGAAAATACAATTTAGAAGATTATCAGATGCAGAATTACTGGCAAGAGACAAGTGTGGTTCAGATGGGGTTGAAAAAATCTTGAGTGTTCAAAGACCCGCTTGCATGGGAAAGAGTAGAATTGGTTGTGAAGCTGAGACATCAACTTCTGGAAATAAAGAGAGAAAAAAGTAAGACAAAACAAAGGTTGAACATGTTGAAACATTTCCTGAAGTGCTGAAAAAGAAACCCTCAATCCAAACTAAAAGGAGAACTGAAAATTATCCTCAAACATTCAGAAATGAAAGGCAGTTCAACTATTCTCCCAAGGATGAAGGTATGAGGAGAAATTCCTGTGAGAAGACATTTCCTCTCATGAAGTGTCAGTTTTGTGGCTATCTGGGCCATACCATGTTATATTGTGAAGAGGAAAGGAGCTACTTGAATGGAAAAGATCTGGGAAGTCAACAAAGGAGACTGATTTCAAATCCTCCATCTTATAGAATAAATAGTTCTATGGTTACTGTTTTAATTGTTCTAACATTGGCCATAAATCTATGTATTGCAGGCAGCGGTACGACAAGAGAAATTCATACAACACTCAAAGACAGACCAGTTTTCATCCTCTTGATGATTTTGTTCTCACAAACAGTTTTTCCCCTCTGGAAGAAGATTATGGGTATAAAGAATCGGATTATTTGGAAGAAAGTATTAAAAGGCCATCAGTATCCTATTCTCAATCCAATATCTCATGGAAAGCGAAGAAGAAGATCGAGAAATCCAATCTTTCATAAGTGGCACTCAAAGCTACAAAGAGAAGCAGCACCTGGATCTTTGATAGTGGATTCTCTTCCCATATGACAGGAAATTATAACCTTTTGAAAAAAATTGAAAAGAAGGTTGATGGAATAGTACGTTTTGGTAATGATGGTGCTTGAAGATTAAAGGCAGTGGGAATACTGCTCTCGCCAATGGGGAGCTGAAGAAGACTTAAGGTCTTTTTGTGGATGGTCTACGCCACAATCTCCTTAGTGGAAGTCAACTCTTTGACTCAGGGGTTATAGTAACCTTCAATCAAAAAGGCTACACTATAAAAGGAAGAATAGTAAATTCTCTTATGAAATGTTGTAGAACAAATGGAAACTTATATCAGGTTGATAGCAAAGTGAACTCTTTCTATTTGTCTGTTGAAGAAGAAAACAATTTATGGCATCGAAGGCTGGGGCACATTAACCAACAAAACATGGAAAAGATATCTAAGCTGAAGATAGTCATGAATATTACCATTATAAAACGTGAACGAGAAAAGTCTTGTGATGCTTGTATTCGTGGGAAACTGGTTTGTAGTTCATATCGGCCAAAGAAGAAAAGGGCATCGCATCATCTTGATCTCATTCATACAGACGTATGTGGACCAATAAATGTTGCTGGAACCTAGGGAGAAAGGTACTTCATCCTTTTCATTGATGATTATAGAAGAATGGCTTTTGTAATGGTGATCCACAGGAAGCGACAAGTACTTGATTGTATGAAAACTTATTGATGGATTGCCAAGAATGATACTGGATGGACAATAAAAGTCCTAGGATCTGACAATGGAGGGGAATACACGTCCATCGGGTTTGAAAATTACTTAGAAAAACATGGAATATAGCATGAGGTAGCTGCTGTGAGAACTCCGCAAAAAAATGGAGTTATTGAGCGCCGGAATCGACAGGTCAACAATATGGCCAGGACTATGCTGATTGAGAGTGGTATCTCTCGCCATTACTAGAAAGAGGCTGTTCAAGCTGCAGTGTACATTCAGAATTGAACAGGACTTTATATGGGTGAGATGAAGACACCATATGAATTCTGGCTTGGATGGAAGCCTTCTTTAAAATACTTTCGTGACTTTGGAAGTAAATGATTCATCAGGAACATATTATAAAATCAAGTGAAATATGGAGACAATGAAGATGAAGGAATTTTCCTTGGTAACTCAACGAATAGCAAAGCCTACAAATGTTTCAACAAGCGTTTAGGAAGGATTGTGGAAAGCAGTGATGTTAATATAATTGAAGAGAAAAGCACAAATGCTTCAAGGACATCATATGCTGATGTGATAGAAAGTCAAGAAGAAAGTGAACGTGAAGAAAATAAAAATTCAGAAATAGAGGAATTTGTTCAAAACACTCAGCAGTCACATCATGATGTTGACTCAGAAGAAGAATCTGAAGTAGAAATTGTGGCTAAAGAGAATGCTACTAAACCTCGCAGAAGAAATCGAAGATCTGAGATTGATCCATCCAATATAATTGGGGATAGGAGTGCAACCACTCAAACAAGAAGGATGAGGAATAACACGCAATCTGCATTTCTATCAATTGTAGATCCATCCTCATTTGAAGAAGCTACAAATGGTGAATCTTGGTTGAAATCCATTAATGATGAATTAGATCAGATTGACATGAATCAGACATGGGATCTTGTCCAGATACCCGAAGGTCACAATGTGATTGGTTCCAAATGGATCTTCAAAAATAAGTTTGATGAGCATGGAAGTGTCATCAGAAACAAGGCACGACTGGTATGTAAAGGATACTCTTAGATTGAAGGCATTGATGTTGAAGAAACCTTTTCTCTAGTGGCTAGACTGGAGTCAATCAGGCTTTTCCTTACCATGGAACTCCAAAGAGGATATAAATTATATCAAATGGATGTTAAGACAGCATTCTTGAATGGTATACTCGAAGAAGAAGTCTACATTGAACAACCAATGGGCTTTGTTTTGGGTACTGATGAAACAAAGGTCCGCAAACTTAAGAAATCTCTATATGGTTTGAATTAGGCACCACAGGTGTGGTACTCATGGCTAGATTCATATCTCATGAAGATGGAATTCAAAAGAGGAGGAGTTGATCACAATCTCTATGTGAAGAATTCTCCAAAAGATCAATTCATAGTTCTAGTCTACGTTGATGAAATCATATTTGGTGGCAGCAGGCAGAAATCAGTGGACGAATTTTCCAACCACATGAAATCAGAATTTGAAATGTCTATGATTGGGGAGCTCACATATTTCTTGGGGCTATAGGTGATTCAAAAGAAGGAATACACTTTCATTTCTCAGGAAAAATATGCAAGAGAGATGATGAAAAAGTTTAATATGCAAGACTCCAAACCAATGTCAACTCCGATTACAGTTGGAACAAAACTTGGAAAGCATGAGGATGGGGACTCTGTTGATCCCACCATGTACAGGAGGATCATTGGGAGCCTACTGTACCTGACAGCGACATGGCCAGATATTGTCTTTGTCATATGCCTTGCGGCCCTCTTTCAGAGTAATCCAAAGGAGGAACATATGGCAGCAGTAAAAAGAATCATGAGGTACATTCAAGGTACACATAACTTCGGGTTATTTTTTGCTGTAAGAAGGGACATTGAATTATCAGCATTTTCTGATGCTGACTGGGCTAGTGATGTAGTAGACAGAAAGTCCCCTAGTGGTGGAGCTTTCTATATTAAGAAGAAATGTGTTGGATGGTTGAGCAGGAAACAAGAAAGTACTTCTCTTAGTACTATTGAAGCTAAGTATATCTCTACCACAAAGGCATGCACTCAACTGCTATGGATGAAGCAAAAATTAATAGATATTGGTGATGAGGTAAAGCAACCAATGGTAATTTACTATGATAACAAGAGAGCAATTGATCTTACGAAGAATCTTGTTCAGCATTCACATACAAAACATATTGAAATCAGGTATCGCTTTATCAAAGAAAAAGTTGAACAAGGGGTGATTAGAATGGATCATGTGGGAACTAATGAGCAAGTGGCTGATATCCTGACCAAGCCACTGTTCGTGGCTGTGTTTGAGAAGCATCGGTTGAACCACGGTGTTCAGCCACCTCCCAGTGCGTAAAGAGGTTACGCAATACCCCTCTCCCTGTTTTTGATAACTATTTTTATCTGTTTATGGCTATGATGCAGGTTTATGGGGGAGATACTATCTAGGGGGAGTATGGTTTGAGCTGAACATTGAACAAATTACTGGCCTTTGGATTTATTTTCAATGGGGGAGAAAGGATAAAGGAATAAATTCAGGAAACTTCTATGATGAGAAGAATGAGAAGGAAAATAGTGGAACCCAATTCAATCCTCCTCTCTTGTTTTCTACACCGAGCATTGCTCACGTAGAGTTAGAGTGTTGGCTGAGTTTATTCCTACGTTTTTGGTTTTCAAATGGATGGAGATCTATTGAATTTATTTTCTGATTTTCAGCAAACCCAAAGGGGGATATTGTTGGAACCATGGTCTTCTATTCATTATTTGGAGTATGGTTTGTGTTTGTTGTCAATCATCAGTGGAAATTCAGAATGTGTACCAGCAAAAAGATTATACAATTCAAGCAGACAACAGTATCAAAGGAGGCGCCATTTCCCAGTGTTTGCCAAATTTTTGGGGTCCAAAATTTGGAAGTTGGTGAGCGTCACGAAAATAGGATTTCCATGAAGAGAATAATTATATATGTAAATGGCATGAATTTCACGAAGAGTGGCTTAATGTTTTGGAATTCGTGAAGACCATAATTATGGAGGTGGTGATTCTTCGCAATTACGTCAAAGCTTCGCAAACGGCAGAGGATGAAGAGAATCGCGGCGATGAAGAGCTTTGCAAGGGAGCTTCGCGGCGAAGGGTCAATGGAAATGATGGAACACTCGGCGATTATAACGAGCTCCGGGAATGGAAAATTGTCGTAGTGCTTCGCGATTTTGAGAGAATTTTGGCGGGAACTTTGGAGCTTCGCGATTTGCGCTGACATGGCGCTGACATCACGTGGAAGGGTCGAGGGTCGGTGGAATCGCCTATAAATACAGGTCGACCCCCTTGAGAGAAATCCATAGATCTCTCGAAAAAAATCCTTTGCTCTTGGTTCGCAAAGGTCACTCGCGAAGGCAGTGTGCTTCGCGAAAGAGGAGCTTCACGGTGACTATTCTAGCTCTGCGAAATTCGTGCACCCCACGTTGGCTCGTTGAGCTTCACGAAGAGTCAGGAGCTCCGTGACAGCCATGCATTGTGAAGGCTTGTGCATCACAAGAGTGCTTCGCTGTTGAGCTTCGCGAAAAGTTAGGGACTCCTTGAAGGCTTTTTTGAGCCTTGAAAAATTGGGAGCCTTGCGAAGTAGGGTACTTTGCGAATGCCCTTTCCAAAGGTTGTTCTCCTAGTGGGAAAATGAAAAAGATGTATTCATCAGTGGATGAGATATTGACTTTAACAGAGCATCAACTCAGGACTCTGATGCAAGAAAAGTCTCATGCTGAACAGGATACAAAGAACTTCATGTCTATCTATTGAAGAGACCTTCATGTCTATAAACTGAGTGGGACTTCTCCAACGGCAGTGAGCTAGGGGGAGTCAATGGGAGTGACCCAAAGGATACAGTGAGCCATCCCTGAACTATTGTAAATACAGTGAGCCTGGGACAGAGTGACTGTGCCCAAACCTTTGTAATCCACATATAGTGAAGATTAGTGGAATTAGGTACGACCGGCAACTTTTCGGCGTATGCTCCTTGGACGTAGCCCTTAGTGGTGAACCAAGTAAAAAAATTTGTGTCTTTTCCATTGCAAGAGAATGTTTGATTTCTGATCATATCCACCATAATGATTCATCTAGTTCCTACCAACGTGGAAACAAGATCCTTTATTTTAAATGAAAAAGTTGACACCCTGATTCACCCCTCCCCTCTCAGGGTGTCCTGGTTTCCTACAATGTGTTGTGATAATCTCACATAACAAATAAGATATTTTCATGTTACATATTCTTGTTTTATCCCACCATCTTCTAAATCATATTAGATTGAGTATTTATCAAGTCCTTTTCAATCCATTTATTAAGTCTTGATAGATTGAGGACCGGTTGAAAGGAATATTATAATTTTTTATAATCTCTTAAGATAATAAGAACAAACATTATTTTATTTTCCATAAATATTGTGTAAGGGACATAAAATATGATAAGGATATTAGACTTCATGGAATTGATGACATGTTTATTTCTGAAATGCTTTGGGGATATAGCATTGGCCCATTTGGATAATAATTCTATGGTTTTAAAAATAAGCATTAACCACATGGTTGTATTTGGGGGATATGGCCTAATAACACTTATTCCCTATATTAAAAATATATAAGATTATTCCACAGTGTGAAATATTATAGCATATTGGTGGATATAGATTGAATATTTTTAATAATCATGGAAGCTCTTTTTGAACTCCATGTAGTATTTTACCATTTATGTGTAGAATTATCTGTGTCTTCTAAATTTATTGAAGATATTTGTTTTAGACTTGTGGGAACCACATGGACTAACATAGACTTCTTCCATAACATTGAGAGTCTCTCCCCCTTGAATTCATCCCATGAAAACTCTAATAATGCCTTATTTTTTAAGGAACATATGGGAATTATTGCCATCATAAAGTATAAAGTTTCATATATAATTAAGGATCCATTACTTATTGATTTTTTCAATGAGAGGATATATTTTTATAGATATATATTATTGGAGGCAACCATATGATTTTGGATTTTATCTATGTGAGTATGAGATCACATTGATCATGTTTTCAATTAACCCCACATGTTTTCTCATATAATTGATTATTAATGTAGATACATTGTTGTGATGTATTATGAAAATGAAATTATATTCCTTATTTTGATCTTCAATTACCATAGATGCATCAATAACTATATCTACTTCATCATTATATGAATTTTTTATTGAAGATAGTGTAGTACTTAAGGGGAATTTGGCCATCATAATATATGGGAATAAACTCTTCATTGTTTATGGTGTAGTTTCCATTTGTCTCTTTGATTACCAAATTTTAATAACCCTTGATAATCAATCATCCTTTAATTTTTAGGGATACATAATATTTATTATGTTGAGGGCATGTTATTTTTTCATTATTAATACATCGCATTGAAAATAGAAAGAACTAGTGTGAAACCACATTTTAGAGAGATGAACAAAATACGTTTGATGAGCTTGTTTCACTTAATATTTTCATTATTTATCACTTTTGGTCTTCTAGATAAACAATAAATATAAATATATCATGATTGTGATGTTTTATGGATGGATAAGACTTATTTATTAGGTATATTTATGTCTAGCATTGATTTTTCTAGAATAATTTGTACCATGAAGAATTTTTTTAATGATTTCCCATTGATCTCCTTCCGAGATATGAAATTTATGTAACAATTCTTTATAATTACTACCCATAATGTTAGTTATCTTGATATATTTGGATGATTTGGGATACACTTTAGATAACTAGCTTTAGAGACCAGATAAACAACGTGATGATAAAAATAATTTCTTAATTTCCATACTAAAAATTTTAGTTCTATTATTATCTTATCATTGTAAAAATATAAATACTCATCATAAATCATTTCTTATTGAGATTTTATAAACTATTATCTTTTTTTGTATCATTCTTCTGAACAATGAGGTTTAAATTGACCTCTTCAAGGTTCCAATATTGTGGATGACAGGATTTATATCCACTTGTGGCATCAAAATCAGGGGATATAGGATTTTGTTCTTGATATCATCAATATATTTTAAATAGCCTTCATCCCACAAGTTTGTAACACCTTTTTTCATTACCATTAAGAATAGAATACACCTTTCTACAAAGATATATTTGAAATTTCCGTAATAGAAAACATGACATTATGGTATTATAAACTCTTTAATATTTTTATAAGGATGAATAATTTTCATTTTATTATTCTTTTCATGGTGTCCATTGATTTCATGAGGGTATACCACAATATTGTGTAAATTCACAGATGTTAACCTGAATATGAACATAAGTGGATTTATCTTTAAGATAATTGTCATGATTTATTTAAAACTATTTCATTATTAGAAATATAATCAAAAAATTGATGAGTTGTGAAAACAAAATCTTCCACATAAAACTCTAATATTTTCCCCTTAATGGAAATAAATATATGCTAATGGAACATTTGATTTGGAAAACGTAATTTTTCAATATGGATAGAATTAAATTCTATTTTTTCACTCCTTATAGCTCGAAAAAGGTAGTTAGACTCTAATTTATAAGGGCCATTCAGATCAAGATACATTAAAAAAATATCCTTCTAAGAATGAGAAATCTTGAAATTTGTCTATTGAATTTATCCACGGCTCATTGATTGGTACTGAGTAATAATCATTGGTTAGTGTTAGTTGTTACCCCTAAAATTAATGAAAACCATTATTTCATGTTATTTTTCTTTTTGGGAATAGTATCAAATATACACTTTGGGAATTATACTCCTTGAATGATTTTTTATTTTATTGTCATTTCAAATTTATCTTTTTCTTTGGTAGTATGGATCAATTACGTTATCATTATTACTTATTTATAACCACAATGGTCATCCAACAAATTAAAAAAATAGGTATCCATATATGGATCCAATATTGAAATATATATATATATATATATAATTCAGTTTCAATATATCTCAATACTATTTATGAAATATATTACTTCTCTAGTTAATCAGCATTTATGGATACATTGATCAATGTAGGCCACATAAATTCCTTCAAACCTAGGTTTACTTATATGATTCTTTCAATGGTGTTAAAGAAACATTCCTTGGATATATAAGAAGATTCATTGATATATTCATCTTATTCATTACCATTATTTGGGGGAAATATAACCTAAATCATGAGATTCTAGTTGTCATTTTGTGTTGTTTTTATAACAATCCTAATCTCACCCTTCTTCAAAATGGTTGGTTTAATCTTATTTAATTGACATCTAAAATTGGTAGAGAATATTCCAAAATTCCACAATCATATTCTTATTTCAAGATTAATATCAACATAATCCATGTTCATTGGTTATTTTTTCAGAATATTGGTCTCTAATAATTTATGATAGAGATTCTTGTGGGAACAATTGATCAAAAATGATTTTGTAGAGAGATTTTCCATTGATAAAGATAACCCCTAAATAAGGATGTATGCCTAACAAAAATATGATAGTAATGATCATAGCTGTTTTAACCCATTATTAAATGGATCCCACTTAACCAGATGGATACACTAATTGAAATTTGCTACCTCAATTTGGTGGATGGTAAACACATAGTGTTCTCTAAGTTCACTATGTGAACTAATAGTAGTAGTTTCTAGGAAATTTGGTAAAGAAATATGAATGATTTTTTTTACTATAATTTTGTTTTAAATACTTTTTTAGAACCCCATTTATATATACTGATATTCATAGGACTAAAAAGGGGAACTATCACTATAAACTACTCTAAGATTAAAATAAATTGAGTACTTCATCTGCTGATGATATAAAAATGGCATTTCCCCATGTATATTATGAAATGGTATTCTTATTAATATATTGAAAGTATTATATTAATGGATTACCATCTAATTATAGTCATAAATTTGATCACCAAATTGGGTTATCATCTTGATCATTTCTTGGGGCCTTTGTTCTATCTTGTTGTATAATTGAATTGATAGGTTAGTGGGAGACATGTAAGCTTTACTATAGCCCAAAATTTGGAGGGTTGAAATTGATAGTAGATTGAAAAAAATATATTAAACAATAGTTCTTCATTATAGCTAATATTATAATGATTTGTACTTTATATAATATCATTATGTGTCCATGAATAGGTACTACCCAATATTACTCTGTGAGGGAAATGTCTGTATGGAAATAGTAAGATATGGTCTCTATGTGATATATCAAACTGTAACAGATTTATCCTTAAACACCTGATAGATTTAAAAGGATTCAATAAGGGCCTCTCAGAGTATTTTTCTAAGGTGAATAGAATTTAGGGTTTATACTCTAGTATATATGATAACCCTATTCTTTATGATGTGACACTTCTAGTCTAGGGTATGTTGCTTACTATTGTGACTATACTCCCTTTCATGAGTACTTATTGATAAATATGTCACTGAAAGTAGATCCTTCCACTGATTGAAGTTTTTGGATACCTATCTAGTACTTGATTTAGGATAAATCATCATTCCATCACTTAAATGTTTATTGGAAAAATATGTGTCACTGTGTCAACCCTCTAATATGATTGGTTCAAAATGATCCCTATAAGATTCAGGAATATATCGACATTCATTTTGGTCTTATTAGAATGTTTTTCCTCATGTTTTTGGTTCATATATGTCTTTATTAGTAATGATTCTTAAATATTTAGTTCAACCACATCACCATCATCCCTGACAACATATACCTCTATGACCTCCTCCTCAATTATGGGTGGGAGAAATTATCTGTATATGTCATCATTAGTGAAGGGTTATATCAAGTAGATAATAATAAATTTTTAATGTCATAACTCTTTAAAATGTAGGAATCCTAATTGGTTTGGTTTTTTCTATCATCCCGGTGATTTGGTAATGAAATCATGAAGAGTTTGGATCGTTTTAATAATTTTTGAGTAATCATTTACCTATGTATTATTCCTAAGATGAATATTTCACCAAATTTTGGAAGACTTTGATGATAATGACATCAAATTTTGTATTGTAGAGGGAATTTGGGTCACCACTTGGTGATTCATTTTCTCCCAATGTATAGTGTGTACTTCACTAATTTACTTCATGGACATCCAATCATCCAATTTATATTCATTATTATTCATTATTTCCTACCATTTTTTCTCTATTATTTTTTTAATGTATTAGAGAGGAAATACACTTATTTTTTTAGTTAAATAAACAACCATCTTACATATTATATCTTAAAAGACAAAATTATCTTGGATATTTTTCCTTATTAATTACTAGCATGTGTAGTAGTCTGGATGATCATTCAACCCATCTTCATTAGGATTTCTTATTTCATATAATTTAAGAATATCATTCTCTAGGATAGAGATAAATAATATTAAAAAATATTTTTCACAAGGAGTGGAAATTATTATTCTGATCTTCTAACTTCTATAAATCCTCCTCTTTTCTACCCTCAATATGAGGGAATTTCAATGAATGTTGTTGTTAAGGAGAATACATCACATGATATATAAAATAATAGGAATTGGAGTTTGTATTAGTGTAGTCTTGAGGGTGTAAGTCACAATGTATACTATACAAGGATGTGTCCCATGTGTTGATGGAGCCAGCCAATACATGGAATTTGCGAACTGAATCGTGTCATCGAGGAATTGTGAAACTGTTGTAATTTTATAAAGCATATGAATAATTTCAAGGGAAATAGTTTTTTTACCAATAATATTAGATATTTTTTATTCATATATAAATTAGTTAATCTTATAGAATTTTCATATTTAAATCTAAGGTCACATTGTTCCATCATTTGATTTAATTGAAACCCCTCTTGTTCTTACACTGCATATATTCAAGAAGTCAATGGTAATTATTTCCAATAGCATAAAGCTGAATTGACAAATAAAATATCTTCATAGATCATTATGATTGGATATCTACCTTTCTGGTAGTTTGATATAATATAAAAACATTGGTCCCTCTCAGTTCTATATGGAATATCAATGTTTTACTACTTATTGCTACTCGTATGTTCCCATTATGGGGAAGCATATAGAATCTATGTTTCTGAGATTATGATATAGGTCTCCTGAACGATTGAATATTTGGAAGGAGTGATTCCAATTATTTTTTGCAGGAATATTAAATTCAACCCATTAGAGGTATGTTTTCTTACCTTGAATCACATATTTATTCCCCCAAACAATAGATTCCTTTTGAGTGGTAAAATATTTGATAGAGTCGGTGAGTTTTGGTGATACTATCATTTTGTATAATTCATGAGTGTGGGTATTAGTAATAGAATAATAAATTCTACTTTCATGTTATTCTTGTTGAAATATATATTGATTTAGATTGGGGTCTCTTTGATTAACTGCTAGTGGTTGTAGCCCTAGGGGGTATTCTTTAGATTTTACAGTTGTTGTGGTTATATAAAATAATTTTTTGGGAACTAATTTAGATGGATGACTTGAATATTCTCTTCTAAATCTATTTATACCCAAATTTAAAGAGATATATTATAAAGTGGATATCTTTACCCCATGTTGGAAATAACACCTAGATGGAATATTTCTAAAAAATAGGACAACAATAAGCCACATAGGAATCTCTAGCTTGACTAAATTTTTAGAAATCGGATCCTTATAAGATAGAATAGAAGATACATCATCTATTTGGTGGTATATATCCAAACCATTTCCTTTTTCCAAGGATTAGGGTTTTTATGTTTGTAGGTGATTAATATTTTGAGGAGTTAAATGATCGCAATTTTACCTCTTTTGTCAGGTATACATTTATTTTTCACATATTTATGTGTGGGATAACATTTTAATAGATGAATCCAGATTCTGATCCTTTTCATTAGTTTTATGCTTCACATTATCTATTTTTTTATTCAAATGCAATTCAATGATGCAAATCATGTTTTAGGGATCATATTATGATCTGTATTGTTGGGAGACTTATCTTTACATCAACATATGTTAAGGGTCAAATCATAATCTTACATCAATATTAATATTCTACATATCAACCCATGATTTTCATCATAAAATATTACATCTTATTATATGAATATTCAATATAGAACATAATGATCCATGCTAGAATATTATAATTTTCTAGTCTTCGAAAACATTACTACATAAATAAGTTGATCAAAAAATATCTACATCACCTCCACATAATTTATTAATAAATATTATCCTTCATAAAAATATAATAATTAAAACATTTATTCATAACCTCAGGGACAAAAACACAAGAAAGGGAGAGATTAAATAATAATTAAGGGTAAACAACAGGGATAAAAATGATTGCATAATCATAACATGAGAATAAAGGTATGAGAATATGATATTAATATTTGAAAAGAATAACCATATATCATAGATAATAGTCAAGATATTGTTCATAATGATTGGTAGTTCCTAAGTCATGAATCGTAATGGAATCAAAGAACATGACTCATGAGATCATAACATTTCTAAGACATATGTTTTTGGAATGCACATAAAGATTGAGAATTATTTCCTAAGTCGAGGATCACTATGAATACTATCATAGTGAACTGGTTTCATCCCCATTTCATCAAAAGATTAGATGAGGTATAATCCTAATACTATAATAGTGGAAAAATTCACATCCTGAAATGGGTCCACACCCCATTCAAGTCCTCATTATCAAATGATATATCTATCTTCACCCAATTCTTTAGAGGGTATTATAATTATGGTACCAACCATCACATATTCAAATTCTTACACCTGTCTTCCACAAAATCCAAAAACATTAATCATTGAATAAAATATTAAACTGAATTGAATTTCATAAATATTTCATCATTTCATCATAAAACAACATGTGGAGAAGAAACGAGTTTCATAAGGTTTTTTATAACTTAATTGACTTATATAGAAGAAATTGGAAATATATAATCCTATTTAAATAATTATAACAATAATCCATACAAAGAATGGAAGTGGATGGTTTCATTGTATCATATCCCAATTAAATAAAAAATAACATAAAATGGTGTCAGCAAATATTAAAAATTATTTTATATAATCATTGTAACATTTCAAGAAAAATACTCCATTTTCAGTATGAAATTACTTACATAAAATTGAAAAACAAAATCTCAAATATTTAGAAACATTTTTATTTAAAATATCCTCAATATAGAGTATGTGATGATTTAAATATTTTAATAGTTATTAAGGTGGTAAATTCAGTTCTAATATCATATTATTTTAATAGAACATTATGCTCAATAGCATATATTACATGCAACACCAAACATAGAAGAACCATGATATATTATTATTTAAATATTATACTTATAACCTAGACATTTAATTTAATTGTTTTAATAGGATTAAATAAATTATAATATATATATATATATGTCAATGTGTGTCTCATAGTCAATAAAAATGTATTAAGTAATTCTTATGAAATATGTACTCGTTTATTTGTAATGTCATTTTATTATTAAAAAATATGTTTTCATTGGTTTTTTTCCTTTTGTGAGAGAATAGTATAAATAATTTCTTCAAATTTATGAAATATTATTTAATAAAAAGGATATCATTTTATAATCATCATATCAAAATTAACATAGGATTATATGTTCATATTTTTATGAAAGGAATGATTTTTTAGTAAATATTAAAAACCCCACTTTTTGTAAAACTGGAATTTTGTTCATTAAAAATTCCAATTATTCAATGAATTTTATCTTCAATTAAGATAATAATCCTTTAGTTATAAATTTTATTATTAATTACTTAGGAATCATCTTTATAATACATTTTTTATAAGTTCATGTATTGGCTTAAAAATACAACTTTCTAAAAAATATTTTTCATTATGTTTTATTAATTTATATTCAATGTAATTAATGTAACATATAGCAATTTAATAAAATTAAATATAATTAATTTTTGGAATCAAAAATTCAAATTTATCCTTGTATGAATTTTTTAAAATTTTCTGAAGAAGTTAAATTTTTTGTGAATAGAAATAAATTGTAGTTTTTATAAAATATCATATCATTTATGACATCACCAAGACATAAATATTAAAAAACAATTATTAAAAGTATTTGAATAATATTGTTTCATAATATACTAAAAATAAAATTAAAAAATAATTTTAAATATATAAATTATAATTTAATTCATGGTAAATATAAAAAACTACTTCAGTGTCATCGAAGTGCCTCCTCAATATTGGAAAAGACAAATCGGGTTCCATAAAGATAATATTTGATAAGGTAAAAAATATTGTGATCAAAATGGTTAAAAAATATTGATTATTATAGATTATTTTTATGGATATATCCAAAAACTTTAGTTTTATAACAAGTGGCCTATCCAAATTCTTATTAAATGTTTCCATAAGTCTAGAAATGTCAAAATAACATACTAAATAAGTTTTCACTAAATATATGTGAGTAAATATACATATTGAAGAAAAATAAAGTTTTATAGTAAATTAAAATAATTTTATTATTAACATTAATTTATTTTTAAATTTTTTTGATGACGGAATTAGCTTAAATGCTTATGAAATTCTTGTTGTGTGATTGTATAATCAGTGAAAAAAATAAAATAAATTATTTTAGAATCCCCAAAAGTAATATTTTTTGGGTTATTTTAGTGTACCCTTAGTTTTTATGATAAATAAAACATATCAAGGATGTTTATAATGTTTATATTTTAATTCCTTTGTTAAATTTATTAGAATAATGACAATGTAAAGGAATATTTCTGAAAATGAAATTAATGATATTAAATAATAAAGATTATTTTCTTAAATTATTTAAAATTAATTAAAAAACTAAATTCATAATTATTAATGGTATATTGTTGAAAATAGAAATTATGTTCCATTTATAGTTCATTTTTTCCATAATTGTGCCTCTCATAACACTTAAAGAGTTAAAAAAAATTGATATCATCATAATTTTTAAAAGGGTTAACGGGGGTTAAAACAAAGAGAATATGTTGAAAAAATAATCTAAACATGTATAGATTTTATTTTATAAGATAATATATACCCATAATCATCCTATAGTATAATTATATTTATTTTTATCCACATTAACTTGGAAATTAATTTATGTTAATTAAATATTTTATAAATTCCAAGAATGTCTCTCCCCTTGCATATAAAAGGGATGCTCTTCTTCTTAACTACTAACACTATTTGGGTACTCTACATAAGAAAATACCTACACCAATACCATTATTAAGTCTTTCCCCATGATCAATATTTCGTTTTTTGGAATAATACAGACCTTATAGGGCTTAATGTGTAACATAGTGGAGGTTTTTCGAAGAAGACATATAGCGTTAAACTGAATGTTTTTTTATTTACTCCTCTTCCTCATAAAAATATTCTTAAAACATGGTGAATATATAAAACCAATAAATAAAATACATTTATAGGTTTTTATTCTGATTTAATAACCAATATCCATCTCATTCTTCCATTAAATATGAAATTAATCCATTGTTCCTGTGTATGGAAGACTACCGCCTTGCGAACTGATGTAAATCATTTTCCATCAAAAAATCTTATGCCTATATATAAAGATGGATTTAATTTATATATATAATATTAATCAAATAAATAAAACTATACAAATATAATATATCATCTATTTTCTTTCATTTCCAACCATTTAAAATTGACAATGATGTCCATCTGTACGTGGGGATTACCACCTCCACAAAGCGATGTGATTCATTTTTTGTGACCATATCACATGGATAAAATATATAACTACATTTAAAGAAAAAATATTATATTTACTATATAATAAAAATTATCTAAAGATAAAATAATACATACTTTATTTTCATCATTTTCATTGATAAATTGAAACGTTACTCATGTGTATGTACGGCATACCATACCAATGACTATAACATAGTTTATTTTTAGTAATCGTTGATCATTTTTTTAAATAATAAATTATTTATAAAAATGATAATTATTTCAGGAATATAAATCAATTTGTTATGGAATAATTAAATATTTTTTCATATATAATCTACCGAAATAATTTTCAACATATGAGATGAATGTAACGCCTGGAAAATAAAAAAACATCGTTATATTCGATAGCATGTTTGACACGTAACACTAAGAATAGAGGGGAATATAATATAATGATACATTATTATATATTTAATATATTAAATATATTAATTATTTTATATATATTTCAATGCACTCATTACTGATCAAGATTTTCTTTCATACAACAATTATTTTTTCAATAGCTTGCGTTATGAGTAATATAGAGTTTTACCGAATTATGTAAATATTATAATTTAAAATGAAAATTATCTCATAAAAATTAAATTTGATTTTATAAATAAGAATAAATAATATATTAAAATATATTATTTAATTCATTGGTTAACAATTAATTAGAAATTAATATAAAATCCATTAATAAAAAATAAATTTTTTTTAAAAATATTATTTTTTATGTGCAAAAGGCTATTAATACTTAAAAAATTAAGTAATTACTATTAGTGTATGATAATAATTATATTTATAGATTTTATATTCAATAATTATTTTTGACATCAATTCATTATATATTATATTCATAAGATTAGAACAAATACAATTTCATGCATACAAAAGATGTATTTTTTAAAAAGGAAATTTTACCACTCTTTAATGGTGATCAAATTTTAA
Organism: Viscum album; assembly: GCA_963277665.1. Lineage (NCBI taxonomy): Eukaryota > Viridiplantae > Streptophyta > Magnoliopsida > Santalales > Viscaceae > Viscum > Viscum album. Next base: position 1,937,693,129 of record OY728132.1, read on the forward strand.
AAATAAATTTTGAAACATATATAAAAATTAATTGATAAAATTAAATGATTTTTTTAAATCCTAATTTCAAAATTATCCTTGGGTGAATATTTTGTATTTTTCTGAGAAGTTTCATTTTTTGATGGATAATAAACAATGCAGAAAATTAAATAAAAACGGGATTTTCATCTAAATAAATTATAATGTTAAATTATATTTTTAATTGTCTTTAATGTAAAATTAGATCAATTTTAAACATATTAATTATATTTATATAATTATAATAATTTTTATATTGAATTTAGATATAACAACTTAGTGAACTTGTCACCATTTTGGTTTTAAAATCCTTCTTTATCATCCCATCTATGGAATAAATTTTAAATTAATTTTCACCACTTATGTGAATTAAATTTGGAAATATTTAGTACTTATTTGTATTATTAATAATTTATAATAATTTAAAATTAACTTTTAAATAAATTGATAAGTGAAGATAGTTAAAACTAATTATAGCGATTAAGGCAAATGTGAGTTTACATAGTGGTTAAACTTAGAGTACAAGGCATGAAAATGACCCAACACATGTAAAAAGTCAAATTTATGGACATATGTAGACCATTAGAACTATATGATCTATTTTTATGTGTTATTAATGCCTCTTATTAGGTAAAAATGTTGGTAAACCTAGCTTATTTACTAAAATTCCCAATGTGTCCTCTCCCCCACTTATAAAAGGCCACCCCTTCTCCTCTCCACTTAACACCTTCAAACCACATGGGTTTTTTCAAGAAATACCCAAATAAATTAAAATATATCCTCCCATAATCATATAAGCCTTATGTTTTTCAAAAATAAAACTATTTATGGTTTTCATGCAAACTTAATGAGAATACCTGAAAAAGAGGTAATGTTTTTCTAATAGCATTTTTAATGATTTTCCTTCTCCACCTCTATTAATTATTATTATATAATGATTATATAATAACCTAGGTATGTTAAATTTTATTATATGTTTTATGCTAATTTTATGAACTTAAAATTCACACACATCTATCAAATGGTTTATGAAATTATTTTTTTTGTGTACGGTGGACTACCACCTCATGAACCCATGTTGTTCATTTTTCCATTAAAACTTTTAAAGGTTGGGAATAATGATGGAAATTATGTATATATACTATATTTATTATATTTATTATTTATTTATAATTCATTAATTATTATATAACAAATAACAACATGATTTCCGTTCTGTGGGAATAAGATAATATCGTTTTGGTGTGCGGCTAACAACCGCCTTGTGAAGATATGTGATTCATTCACGCTTTACATGGAATGTAGTTAAAGAAGATTTGAATAGAAATATGTTATATTTATTACATAAAAATGATAATTTAATGACTATATACATATATATCATTTAATTTTATTTCTTTTAATATGAAAAAAATGGAAGTAGTGTTTATGCGTACATACGGCCTATCGTCTCCATGAACGGTGTACGTCATTTTTTATCAATAATTTTTTTATTCATAAAAATGAATATATATTATATATTCATAATGTTTTATATTAAGGAGATCATGATGTCATTTTCAACTTAATGGAAACAAAAAATAACAGGTCAAAACATACTTGAAGAATAATGAAATTAATACCTAAAAGAGTGAAAATAATGAAATATTATTATAAAATGGGGGATAAGTTATTATAAAAGGGTATTATATGATATTTAAAATTTAAATATGGTTATGTTATAATTTATTAACATGCTTAAAAACATTATACATCATGATAAATATAATTATATCATAACGAGGAGCGAGTTAAGGGACTTCTTAGCTTAATTTCCACTCATTGGGTTAAAATTATATGTCATGATAAGATTATGCATGTAATGACTGTTTATAATATTTTTTTACACCTATTTTATATGGATTAAATATGGATACACATAATCACTTAATTTATTAATTCTAACTTCAACATCATGATCGTTTTAAGGGTTTACTTCACAATATCATTCTAATAGTTATTGTTTATTCTTGAATATCAGTTTAAGGAAATTACTTGAAAATTTCCTAATAAACCCTTGTGTTTTCTAATTGCATGGTTATTATTGAACTATTTCATGTAATAGTACCATTTTCCACTCTTTGGAACTTATAATTCTTTACAAAAAAATTTCATGAAAACCCAACATCATTTTACTCTTCGGTAGAAAAATGATTTTCTTCCAAAACTATGTTTTACAAAAAAAAATTAAAAATGTTTTATTCCTTAAAAAATGATTTGTTAATATAATTTTCATCCATGTTTACTTTTTAAATTTTTTCAATGTATTATTTTTATAATTTTAGAAAAAAATCCCATTTGAATTTTATTGAAAAAAGTAAAAGAAAACATTATTTTAAAGTTTATGGAATCAACAAAATTTATAGATATCATGAACACTAAAATGTTTTAAATATTTTTTTATGTTTCAATGGTGATTTTCAAATAAAATTATTTTCAAACTGTTTTCTGAAATATGAGTTTTAAAATTGACTTTTAAAAAATTATTTTTGAAATTTGTTTTCAAAATTAAAGGATATTGTCATAAAGAATGTTTTCTAAAGTAATTTTGTGGTATTTATATTCCTAAATAAAAAACCTTATATTGTTTCCTAAATGGGTATATATTGTGTTGATATTATCCTTAATTTTCTTCTATATGGTTTATCCTCACTTGGACCAAGGAATGTATTGATATTCACTTCATTGATTCATTTTTTTCTTATTAACATTACCATGAATTATTAAAAATTTTGTGGAAATTAAATTTAACATAAATATCCACATTATATATAATGGATATTATTATTTCCCAATATATATACCATTTTTACGTACGGTATTATCTTTGAAAGTTATTGATTATCTAGGAAAAAAATAACAAAACTATATCCTTTACTCAATTCAGATATTTGATAAGTAAAATAGATTATGATATAAATTTATTATTCTATATATGAATAATCCTTTAGACTGATATGACATAGGTTGGGGACTGTTTTATATAAGACCTTTGATGAATTGGTAGTCTTGTGAGATAAAATCGGTTAGAAATAAACCCTTCATGTTTCAAACCATGATGTTTAAAATATCTTGTGAATTTTTTGATTTTAGTATGTTTTAAACCGTATTATGAATGGTATTGATTGTAATGGTTCTGTGTACCTAGGAAAAATTTCATCTAATATTTAAGAATTTCCTTCATCCAAAATTTATTTGTTATTATCCATGAGATTTTCACTGAAACAAAATATATGGATTCATTTCATTCTCATTTTACTGATTAAATGCAATGTGTCTTATGTTATTTTCTTTTTCATATTGATTAATCATTATCTTATCAAAATAGTTATTTTTTCTAAATGGAAGGTGTTTTTATTTATTTACCTTTCCATTTTGTTTATGCACTTTCTTCTAAATTATTTATCACATGTCATATGTTCTCAATTATTAACATTTTCATATTTATTATGCTCATTGATTCATTATTTATTATATTGTAACTAAATATTAAAGAGTATTTGAGATCACCCTTATTTTTCTTACATTACCTTGGATTTGATGAATTTTACTATGATTGATATATAGTGATATGATAGATGGAATAAATTTATTCTCAAAGAAAAAATGATTTCATAATTTGTGTATTAAATTTTACAATATGACTCATTTATATATCTTGTTACTAATAAAACTAAACTATTCTATCATTTAGGATGTGATTTCCTTTTATCTTATGCCAATTTAATGGTAGTAGGCATTGACTCCGGGATACCGGGGTTAGCGTGTCTATAGTTGGTATCATATAATGTTTATTAAAATACATGTAAACTTGATTTAGGAAAACATCAATTAAATAAAAATAACCAATGATATACTTTCATGATATGTATAGAAGAGCATTCCAAAAAATATCATTTGTGATTATGAGATTAAATGTACATAAATTTATTGATTTATGTTAATTATTTCACAAATTTTATATTATACATTATGTTTCATTATGATATGTTCTCATAGAGTGCATTTTGTTGTTTAGAAATAATTATTAATAGATGTAATGTGAACCTCACCAATGGAATTGATCTAAAAAGTTATAATGATCGTGTATTTTATCGTCTTAAGCTAATAATTCAATGGGAAAAATTATCTGAAACATTCTTATTATATGATGACGTATTAGCATGTGCTAATGAAATAAAGAAATATTTGTCTTTGTATTATGGCTTTGAATGGAAACCAAAGAAGAAGTGGCTAGCATAGAAAAAAATAGATAAAGGGGAGAAGATAATGAATGATTTTCATGCATATAATAATTATAGAAACAAAACACCCTGGAACTTAATTTAATGGAATGGGAGTTTGTTATAAATGTGGAGTAAAGGGACAGTAGAAAAAAATAAAAATGTAAGAAAGAAACAACTGATATTTAGGGTTCCAACTATAGTGATACGGGGGACTATGCAAATAAATTTCCCAAGAATCAATGGAATACACCAAAAAATAGGTCAATAGTTCATGGTAAATATTATGATTTCTCATAGATGAAGAGGAATTATTAATATATTTATGTTTAGATTCATGAATTATTTTTATTTTACTATTTTTTCAATGATTCTTGGTTATATAAATTATGAAACATATAAGGATTGTACTTCAATACTTTTTATTTAATAATTTGAAACTCTATGTTGAACAGTATCGATGGCTATGAAAATTGATGTGGTGGAAAGTTGAAATTCTTTTTAAACATATGATCGAGGGAAATACAACCCATAATATATTCCTAATGATGAGATAATTATTTTTGGATAATGAGATTATTGATATTGAAAAAGTGTAATGCATATTACTAACTACCTTGGAACTGGTTTATAATTTATTAGAAGAGTAGTTATACAATCATTTATGGAGTCTAAAGCATTGTTGGATTAAATTAATATATCTAATAACCTATGTCTTATATATTTTATAAGGAATAATGAATGTTTTCATTATGATTTTATTATAATTTAGGTTTTTACCATGTTTTAAGAGAATACATGATAAATGTATTTACATGTTTGGTATGTGATTATTATTTGTCATTTTATTTTTTCTATGGAATAAAATTTTTATTTAGAAAACTTATTTACAAATTTGTTAAGACATATTTTGGATGAGATTTAAGGTTAATTATTCATGGAATGGATTATATTTAACTTGTGGTGATATTTGATAACTTTTTCCAAAAAATTTTGTTTAAGTAAATACAGGAGGAATATCTTGTTACTCTTTTATAGGTCATATGATCTGTTAAATAGAAATTTTAGTACATCAGGCATAAAATTTCATTTTTTTATATTAGTTTCTTGAAGTATGGGTTGAATTGGAAATTAATCAATCAAAAAAAGTATGAAATTGTGTTTATGAAAGAGAAACTTATCAATATATTTCCATATATTCATATAGAGTGAAAGAACTAATCAACTCTATAGAAAAGGGTCATCAAACAAAAAAATTAACATAATACAATCATTTTTGTTGAATCGATAGTAATTTAAATAATCATATAGTTGTTGGTTTGATACTCTAAATATTACATTGACCTCCCTCTTTATTGTTATCAATGACCTCATTCACTCTCTTTAAAAATTTACCATTTCCATCTATGTACATATATTCACTCTTGACACACAATGTTCTCATACTTATAAACTTAGATATGTCTTATTTCATATGATCATTATAGGCCAAATTCTCTTTTTAAGTGGATATTTTATTAAATATTTAATGAAGTGGGTATCTCAATAAGGGTATATCAAAATCTCAACACCGATATTTCCAAGATCAAGTTGAAATTTGTAGGATTTAATTTATTTAAGCTGTGGAGACTGTAAAACCCTTAAAATTCTGAAAGAATAACATTTTATTTGATATCATGTAGGACATGAAAAACTAAGTATATAAATTATTATAAAATAATGAGAATTTATGATATATTTTCAATTTTAAATGAATTAATTATATTTAATAGATTTCAATACACACAATACTCATTTATCTTTTGTTTCATGCAATAATGACTTTTTGATGGCTTGTGTTACATACCAGACTGAGCTTTACCGAATACTATAAATATTGTTTTTTAGAATAAAAAATTTTCATGACCATTAAATTGGAGTTAATAAATTGTACTAACTAACTTATGAAAATATATTTTTTAATTCATTAGTCACCAATTAATTGGTAATGAATATAAAAACAAATACAATATAAAGGAAATGTTTTTATAAAAGAAACTTTTTATGTGCCTAAGGTCTTTTGTCCTATTAATTAATTTAACTAATATTAGTGGATTATATAAAGGAATTTATATATTATATATTCTATAAAATGTTTCTACATTCACAAAAATATATTTCATAGGCATAATATAAGAAAAAATTCAATTTTATGCATAAAAAGATGTATTTTTATAAAGGAAAATTTTCTACCTTTTAATAGTCAAATTATTTTAAGACTAAATTTTAAAACATTTATAAATTTTATTTGAAAAAATAAACTTCGTTTTTTGAATAGGTATTTCAAAGTACTCTTACGGTTAAATTTTTTTTTATTTTTCTAAAAAGTTTTATTTTTTATTATTAGTGAAAAATACAAATTGTTATTGAGAATTCACTTTTCAAATAACTTATTTACCATGTTAAATTATATTTTTATTTTTTAAAAGTAAAATTAGATAAATTATAAATATTATTAATACAATTTAATTTATTTTAATATTTTTTATAATGAATTTAGATATAAAATCATAGTGAACATTTAAAAATTTTCACTTCAAAAATATGTTTTCTCGTCTCGTATGCAAGATTAATATAAAATTAATTTCTACCACTTATGTGAAATTAATTTGGTAAAATTGATTCCATAATTATAATAATAATAATTCTTAATTTATGATGAGTTAAAATTATTTTTATAAAAAACTGATTGGTGCAAATAATTAAAATTAATTATAGAGATTAAGGTAAAAATGAGTTTACTTAGTTGTTAAACATAGAGTACAATATGTCAAAATGACACAAAACAAGTCCAAATAAAAAATTTATTGACATATATATACAATTAAAACTATTTTTATTAATATTTTGTGTTATGTAATACTATTGTTAGTGAAAAATGAGGGTACACCTAACTTAGTTTAAAAACTTCCAAGTATGTCTTCTCCTCAACTTATAAAATGCTACCACCTCTCCTCCCCACCTCACACTTAAAAACCACTTGTGATTGTTCAATACCTACCGAAATTTCATTAAAAACTCTCTCCAACTATCTTAGCATCTATATATTATTCATAAATAAATACTTTTATGGTTTTAGTGAAAACATAAGTAGGATACCCAAAGAATATGTAATGTTTTTCTAGAAGTATTTTTATATTATTTACTTATCCACCTCACTCAATAATTCTTATATTATAAATATATAATAATAAAATTATATTAAATATACTGATATGTTTTTATTTTAATGTTACAACCTACAACTTCAGACACTTCCATCAAATGAGTTACAAAATCTTCATTCGTGTGTAAGGAAGATTATCGCCTCGCGAGCCGATGTCGTTCATTTTTCAATTACCACCATTAAATGTTAATAATAATGTTGGAAATGATATTTATTAATGATATTTATTATATTTAGGATTTATTTATTCTTCTATAATTATTATATAAAACATGCGTTCATTATTTCCATTTCATGGGAATAAAATAATGTTATTCTTATGAAAGGAGGACTACCACCTCACGAAGCGTTGTGATTCGTTCAAGATTTACACAAATTGTATAAAGGCTAGTTTAAAATATATTTGTTATATAATAAATAAAAATGATACTATAATGATAATAAAAATATATATAATTTACTTTTATTTATTCTAATATGGTATGAAAATGAAAGTAGCGTGCATCCATACATGCAACCTATTGTCTCCATGAATGGTACACTTAATTTCATATCACTAAATTTTATGGATTTATCTAAATAAATATATATTATATTTAAGCCATGTTTTAAATTTTTTATATGATAAATTCATGATTGAATTAATATGAACAAAAAATAACAAGTTAAAAAATAATAAAAAAACCGAGCAACTAACAAACAAAATAGTGAACATAATTAATTACTTTTAAAAATCGGGTGATAAGATATTATAAATGGATAATATATGATATTATAAATTTTAATATAGTTAGTTAGTAAGTTAATAAGAAACTTAAAAACATTATATGGGATGATAAATAGTGTTACACCAAGAAGAAGCATGATGTAATATATTTCTTAACCCAATTTCAACACATTGGGTTAAGCTTATACTTTATTGATTATGTAATTCTCTGATTATGTGTTTGATTAATTTTTATAATAATTTGTTTTATTTAGAAATTTTTATATTTATTTATAGTAGATACACATACTCTTTTAATTTACTATTTCTCACTTCAATGTTTTGATAATTTTAAGGGTTTATTTTACATTCTCATTCTAATAGAGAATATTTATTCTTGAATATCAGTTGAAGGAAATTACTTAAAAATTTCCTAATAAAATAATAAATTTTTATCTCCTCTGGTTATTAAAGAACTATTTCATATAATGGTACCATTTCCACACTCATTGGTAGTTAAAATAATTTAAAGAATTCTTTCATGAAAATGAAACTTCGTTTCTCTATTTGGTCAGATATATGTTTTCTTCCAAAACCATGTTTTCTATAAATTCTTTAAAAAATGTTTTTACCATTTCAAAATTAATTATTATAAAAAATTTCACCCACTTTTACTTTTTAAATTTTTCTTCAAAGGAAATTTTTTTCATTTTCAAAATAATACTCATTGGTATTTTAGTGAAAAATTGAAAGAAATATTTGTTTTAACATGTATAGAATGAATGGAATTTCCAACCATCATGACCACTCAAATGTTTTAAAGATTATTTTATAAGTTTAAATGGTTATTTTAGAAGAACAATATTAAAAAAATATTTATAAATGTTATTTTCAATGAAAATGATTTTCAAAATGAAAGGATATTTTCCCAATGACTTTTACATAAATATATTTTATGGTATTTATATTAATAAATTAGTGAAACTCTTTATTATTACCCCAATGGGTGTATATTGTAATGATATTATCTTTAATGTAACTTTGGATGGTTTATTGTCACTTTGATCAAGGAAATTATTGGAATTTACTTCCATGATTAATTTTTGTTGTCATTGATTTTACCTTTAATTCTTCACATTTCTATGAAAATTAAATATCCCTTAAATATCCACATTCTAAATATGGTATATGATTATTTTTTAAACCGTATAACATTTTCACGTATGGTGTTCACATTGAATAATATTTTATTATCGGGGAAATATTGATAAATATGTATCTTTCAATAAATATAGATATTTGATAAGGTATATTTTTATGAATTTAATATATTATTTGATATATTATGAATGTTTTGGAATAGTATGACATGGGTTAGGGGATGTTAAATTTACACCCCTCATTGCATCGATAGTCTCATGAAATGAAATCATATTCAAACAAACCTTTTGTATTTGTAACCAAGCAGATTAAACTTTCTTGTGAATGGTTTTTAAAGTAGTTTTTCTTAAATTATCTTTTTAATGGACTTAACATTAAAGGTTCCATGAAAATTGGAAAATTGGAATTCAAAATTAATCATTTCTTGCATTCATAATTTATTTATTACTATCAATGATATTTTCACTATGATAAAATTTATGGATTCATTTAATTCTCAGGTTATTGATTACATGGAATATTTTGTTAGTTACATACCCTACTATATTGGATATATATAATATTATCATGATATTAAAGTTATTAAAATATAATTTTTCTCACTCTCTTACCTTTTCATATTATTTACGCACTTCCTTCTTAGTTATTGATTACATGGAATGTGTTCTCAATTATTTACCTTTCTATATTTTTTATACTCATTGATTCATTATTTCTTCAGTTATACATAACCTTTAATCACTATTAGAAATTTGGGCTATAGCCGCGGTTTGAAACCATGGCTATATGCCCCAAAACAATGGCTATCGGTTATAGCCACAGTTTCATGAACAGTGGCTAGTATTGGCGTGGCTATAGGTCTGACCCAATAGCCATTGTTTTGAACCGTGGATATAGGGCTTTAGCCACAGTTTCAACCATGGCTATAGGGTCATCCCGATAGATGCGAGTAAAAGCCACGGTTTGCAACCGTGGCTATAGGGCTTTCCACTACATAAAACAAAACTAGCACGGTTCACCGTGTTGGCTGTTGGGAGGACTGGCCCAGCACCCCCCCCCCCCACCCCCTGCTCATGCACACCTCCCCTGCCCCACCCCCTACACCTTACACCCCACCCCCACCCCCTCCTCACTACACCCCCCCCCCCTCCCCTGCTCTCCCACGTGCACACCCCCCTCCACCTACCCCACCACCTACCCCCCCCCCCACCTGAACACACCCTCTTCCCTACCCCAGCACACCCCCCTGCCCCCCCCCCCCCCACCTGTACACCCCCCTACCCCCTCTCCCTACCCCCTGCCCCCCCCCCCCACCTGCCTCCCCCCCCCCACCTGCACACACCCCTCCCCCTGCCCCAGCACACCCCCTGCCTCCCCACCTGCACACCCCCCTGCCCCCTCTCTCCCTGCCCCCTGCCCCCCACCTGCACACCTCCCTGCCCCCTCCCCTGCCCTCCCACCTGCACACCCCCTCCCCCTGCCCCCCACCCCCCCCCCCCCCACCCGCACACACCCCTCCCCCTTCCCCAGCACACCCCCTCCCCCCCCCCCCACCTTCACACCCCCCTTCCCCATGCCCACCACCGGAACACCCCTCCCCCCTGCCCCAGCACACCCCCCTAGTACATCTATAAAAAACCATTTATATGAGGTTAATAAATTCATGTTAGATTTAGACAATATTAATGTTTATGTAGATGATGAGGATCCAGAAATGATCATATTAATCACTCTTGAAAATAGATATAGAACACTTGTTACGACCATGATGTATGGTTGAGTCTATTTAACATTAGAAGATATCAAATCAGCCCATCTGTCTAAGGAATTTCATTCTAGAACAAAAATAAAAGGTGAGGATAAGATTTTTTCACAAGGGGTGACCTTAAACTAAAGGTAAGAAAAAACAATTCAGTAGGGAAAAAATAAGATTAATAAATAACCCAAATCTAGGACAAGCTCTATGGATAGAAATGTAATATGTTTTCACTATGGTAAACCTGGGCACATTAAGCCTGAGCGTAGGAAACTCATGCGTGAGTTAGAATCCAAACATCCCACTAACCTGTATTTTCTGGTTGATTCAGGCTATGAAATTTGTTTAAATCTTGAATATGTCTATTTATACACTCAATCAAGAGTGGGTCCTAGACTCTAGTTGTTCTTTTCATATTTTCCAACAGATAGAGTCATTTTTAGAGGTGGTCAAAAAGAGATAAGTAGATTTTTTCTTAGGAAAAAATAATAGGTGCAAGGTTGAAGGAATATGATCCATTATTATAGAGTTAGATAATCAATCCATCATCACCTTACTTAATGTATATTGGGTCCCTATCCTTTAATGAAACATAATCTCCTTATCGGTCCCCACTCCCCTTGCAGACCCCCTCCCCCCTGCAGTCCCCCACCCCCTGTAAAGCCCCCTGGACAGCCCCCCCCCCCCCACTCCCCTTGTAGTAGACAACCCCCCTGCAAATCCCCCCTGGACTGCCCCCTCTCCCTTTTAAGCCCTTCCTGGATAGCCCCCCCCCCCCTTCCTGGATAGCCCCCCTCCCCCCAAAAAATAGCCCCCACCCTCTCCCCTACACAGCCCTCCCCCCTGCAGCCCCCTCCCACCTGCAAAGCCTCCCCTGGACAGCACCCCTCCCCCTGTTGGGTTGAGAGGGAACTAGATGTTTGTTGTTGGGATTTGGGTGAGGGTTCTCGTTGTTGGACTTGAGGGTTTTGTTGAGGTGATGTTAGATTGGGTTTGGATACTCTTGTTAGTGCAGGTTTTGGATGTGTGTACATGGAGTGTCTTGGATATGGTGAAGTCTGATGTTGTGCCTTCCATTTTTATGTCTTTGGTTTCTGGACTCGTGAGGTCATTGGATATTGTTTCATGTGGTTGGAGTTGGTTGTGGGTGGCTTTGTGGTACTTTCACGTGTGGATGGAGTGTGTCTCTTGGTTAGTGAGGTTTCATGTTGTCTTTTTTAGAGTATGTTTCTAGGATAATTTGGGTTATGGCTTGCTTCTAGTGTGCTCGTGGATTGGTGGGGTGAAGGGAATAGTGTGCCTACTCTCCTAGGTTTTCTATAGGTTCTTGGGGATTCCTTGGTCATTGATTGGTGGTCGTACTAGGGTTGGTGTGGGATAAGGTTTCCAGTGGTGTTTTGGTGTTGATGGATGGAGGAGTGGAGTTGGCTGGTTTGAGGTGTACATTAGGACAGTTTGGGAGTAGTTTGGTTAGAAGTCTGTTGGGTGGGCGTCAGCTGGTTTGCAGGTTGATTTTCATGGGGCTGGTCTTTGCTGGATTCAGTGGTCAGGTGTCATGGGTGTACTAGAGTTGTTCTTTTTTGCCACATAGTGAAAGTTTTTTTCGATTATTTTTTTGTTTGGTTCGGTGCAGGCTCATATGGACTAGTGTGTGGGAGTGGATTCTTATAGGTGGTTAGGGGCTGGTCATTGATTAGGGGGATTGCAGTTTCTTTTCTTATTGTAACATTATTGGGATTCGAGTGGAGCTTTCTTGGGTGGTGTTTCATGAGTGAGTTTGTGTGTCTGTGTGTGTGTGTGAGTGAGTGGATTGGGTAGTTTCAGTGGTTGGTGGTGTGTTAGAGTGTGCGTTTATCAGTTTGGTTGATATAGATTCTGAGTTTGGATTGCAGTTTTGTTGGCTTGTTCCTTTTGGGGATCTACTTTTCACTTCTAGGTCATTCTTGCTGGGTTCATGGGTTTTTCTGTCACTACTTTCTATGATTTCATAGGTGATGTCTCTACAGTGCTCGAGTGCCACTGGATGGGAGGGGGATCCACCCTGTCTCTTGTTAGTTTTGTGTGTTCCCATCTCCTACTGGATGCGATTAATGGTGATGCTAGTTTCCTCTCTTGGAGTATGGAAGGGCTTGGGGCGGCTCTTAGATGTTCCCTTATTCCCTGTTTTCTGTTACTGGTGCTTGCAGTCTATGACTTCTTGGTTATTTCTTCATGATGTCATAGTTTTGTTACTGTTTTTTTTGCTACATTGGTGGATGTTGCTTTCCCAGTTTGGAAGCGAACCTCACCATCCAGTTTCTTTTTGGTTAGACACCATTGGGTATCGTGTTCGCTTATTTTCTTAGTTTCTTGGTGTTTAATGGGCACTTTTCTTGGTTCCCATGACTTGATATGGTTGATCTATGAATTTGGTTTCTTGGGTCAACTGCCGTTTTACCTTTGAGTGATCTGTTGCAATTCATCTTTTCATTGATATTTATAGTACCATTTTTGCCTTGCAAAAAAAACAAAAAAACATAAAACTTCTAAAAACACTAAAAAAATCAAAAAACCATAAAACACCTTAAAAATGAAGGTGGAAGGGGCTGGGGTGGGCTGGATGTGGCTGGAGCAGGGCCAAATCACAGCATTACCGCGGCGTGACCGCGGCGTGTCTGCGGCGTGACCACAGCATGACCGTGGCATGACCGAAATGTGTTGGCCCAGTCCAGTGACATCCGGAGGGCAGCATCTTCCGGCCAGGAGTGAAGGGGTCGGGAGGAGGCAGGGCAATTGAATTGCGAAAACCAAAAACATGCTAATATATGGTATTATTCAAAAAATTCCAGTCAAATTAACTACACTAATCAAAAACATACTAATATGACTAGAACTAAATCAAACATCATCAAGACAATTTGAGTAATGTGGAACCAAACCAAATGGTTTTGAAAAAGATAAAATTGAACCAAACTGAAAATAATGTAACCAAACTGACTCAAACCAATCAAAACTGACTTCAATAAAGCATAATTGAGCATGAAAAAAATGAAACTAATGAAACATACCTGATTGGATCTAAAGTTAATTTAATTGAACCGAATATCCCCAAATCGAACAAAATAAACCTGTTAAAATTGACATAAACCAAAAAAAATGAACCCAATAAAAAATAACTTAGAAAACCTAACATGTCCCAAACTGAACCAAGGAGTCGAGCCTTGTGATGAACTTTTAGAGGGACTCATGCCTGCAGGTTGAGAGGATATCTCAGTAATGTGGTGCTTCACTGTCCTCAACAAGATCCAAAATGCACTTCAAAAAGATAGGGAACCCAAAAATCACAAAAACCCAAATTAAAATTGAGCCAAACAATAAAAATGGAAGAATCCTTACCTGAATCTGATGTTGCACTCAGTGCCTTCTATGGTGGTGGGTAGAATTGACCTCAACATATAAGTAACAGCCTGTAAGTAAATAATAGGAAAAAGAGTGAGATATAACAACTTTAGATTGATATGTGATCAATGTGTCAACTATACATGATCAATGATACATAACTCCATAATAAAAAATGAGCAATGAATATTTAGATTGATATGTAAATCCCAATACTGAATAACATGATCGTTAATAAAGGCATTTTGTTCAAATTAAATCCAATTTCATTCAATACATACACAACAGAATCGTTGGAGTAATATTATTCTATATTTGTTGAGTATTCCATAATATAGTAGGTTGGTCCACTATCAATGGGAAAAATGAAAGATATGAGGGGATTGTGATGTAGTTTGACACCCCTTGGGGTGTGTTGTATTTTTTGACAAAATGTGTGGACTTTTCCCAAGATGATTTGTTGAAATGATGGGGAGATTAACGGACACCCCTAAAGTGAGTTTGAGTTAGACATGTTGACAATGAGATGTGGTGTACGAAGGGTGGTGATGGAGCTTGTCCATGTGAGGGAGTTCATATATTTAAAACTATAAATGTATGTGTTTTCAATTCCAGCATGTAAGCTTACAAATATTAATAGTGTGGGGTAGAAACCACCTACACACCCCCCTACCCCTCTCCATGCCCCCTGCCCCCCACCTGCACACCCCCCTGCCCCCTCCCCTACCCTCCCACCTGCACACCCCCCTCCTCATGCCCCCCAACCTCCCCCCCCCCACCTGCACACACCCCTCCCCCTGCCCCAGCACACCCCCCTGCCCCCCCCCCCCCCCCCCTCACCTACACCCCCCTGCCCCGTCTCCCTGCCCCCCCCCCCACCTGCACACCCCCTTCCCCCTCTCCCTGTCCCCTTCCCCCCACCTGCACACCCCCTGCCCCCTCCCCTGCCCTCCCACCTGCACACCCCCTCCCCCTGCCCCCCCCCCCCACCTGCACATAGTCCTAGATATCACACAGCCTAAAACTGTAGCCCAAAGGTTCACCCAACAATGCTCATACGATATCAAATTCTCCATAGCATCCCATTACAATGCAATTTAAACCAATACGCCACAATAATGAAAATCAAGACAACACACAAGCCAAGATCATAATGAAAAGCAACAAATGGATCATGTTATCACTTAAGAAGGATTACAGTTAGTACACAATGTATTGAATATATTATAAAATTTAATAGAACACTAGTGGAATTGTAACATGGTACTACACCACTAACTGCGCACTATATGTGAGGTCTTCCAACAAAGTAAGCTTTCAAAGATGTAACCGATAAGACCCTCTAGCTAAGATAAGCTTGAAAGGATACAAGTTATCATGGATAATTAGCTAAATCAATTGTATCCAGTAAAGCAAAAACATTTCAAAAACACAATGAAGCATAAAAAAATAGAGTTATGATGAAATGGAGATAGCAGAAGCTGTTCAGGGATTTAGAAGACATAGACGGTGCTCTGACCGTTAACTACAATTAGAAAAATAGTCATTCTATAACACTCCACATCACTACTCATAACTAGTACGAACCATAATACTGAGAAACAAAAAAATAAACAAAGGGTACACCATGCATTTCCTCTCTCCCAACAGCTACTCCTCGTCCTCCTACAAAACAGAGATTCAGATAAATGCAAGACACCATGAAACACACATAGCTCAGGTTATCACAAACCTCTTCGTTGCCCTCTTTTTTGTCTTCATCTTCATCATGGACCTCTGATTTTGACTTGTCTAAATCTTCATCATCGCCTTTGCTAGCTCTATGTACCTTTTTGTATGTATCCATAGTCTTCTCATATTCGGCTTTCCGCTTCTCAGCCTTCACCACTGAGGGACTTTTTTCTTGAAAATTTGAAAAGTGAGCAGTGGAATACATGACGAGATGTGAATAACATTAACTTATGGCTTTGGTCATGGACTTCCATTTCTCTCCACCAGCTTTTCCCACCTAGTTTTCATGAAACAAACATGGAGATTTGAGCAGTAATCATCTGTGAGAGATCAAATAAAATACCCCCACAGCTTCAACGAGGAACATGAAGTCACCTAACCCTGATACATATTTTTTGTTGGGGTGTTTTTCTTTGAACTACTTTCTGGAATCTTCCTTGAACGTGACATACGAAATGAAATAAATCTCAACGCATTAAATCATATCAAGAAGCTTTCGGTTGTGTGGGGGAAAAATATATCCTTTCACTATGAGACTTAAGGTCAAAAACCATATACAAAACAGCACAGATCAAATACAGATACATCCTTGGGAGATGAAGCGCTGGTTGTCTAGTAGTTTCAATTTCAGGAGGAGAAAAATAGCGACATTTGACGCACACATGAAAATGGAGTTTGTGGATACTACTTGAATTATTTGTGGTTTGGTTGATGCTAACTATACTGCTAATGTTGAAAATTGTAAATCCTTAACTATTAATGTGTTTACTGAATTTGGAGGTTTCATTTATAGAATTGAAATATGTAATCTATTGTTTCACTTTCAGCTACTGAATTTGAATACATGGCTTTAACTGAGATAGTTAAAGAAACTTATCGATTAAACAGTCATGACGGTAGGGCTATATCTAATACTACAAATAGTTAGCTTAAGGTAGATCTAAAGGTTAGTAATCATTCTCATTCCCAATAAGATATGGTAAATATTAATAATATTGATCAAAAAAGCAGTGTAATCAGATGCATGGAACTCGTCATACATTACCAATCCAAAAATACAATTTACATCAAAAGTGAGTCTCAATATCAGTATCATCAGAATCATGATAAACCTCATCCACACCTACTACAGAAACACCATCACCACCTATCACACCATCAACATCATCATCGGCATCTGCATCTGAACCGGCACCATCACCGGGTCCAGCACTAGGTCCGGCTCCAGCTCCGACAGAAGAATCTACATTAGCATAACGTATCGAAATAAAAAAGGCATCAACTGTTGCAGCTGATTCTGGTGGAAGTGTAGAAGAAAGGGCAGACATAAATTTCATCATATTTGCAGTTATCGCCAGTTCTGATTTTTGACTTGCTTCTTTGATTTCGGCATTAATTTGTTCCACTGTGACAAAACCAGGACAGGTACTCGAAGAAACATTAGTAGACCAATATTGAGATGGTATAATCTTCTTCCCAGGTCGACAACGCACTCTACCCTGATGCTCATCTCCTAATACCTTATGTAGATGATCGTTTGGGCCCAAATTGTCATGTTATTTTTCTTCCAATGCCTCTAAATCATTCTATTGATTGATATATAACATAAATTAAAATGATAAAATAATATAAGGAATTAAATTTAGTAAAAATCAAAAAATTGAAATATACTTACAATCGCCTTCTCGGGGTCGGGATTTGGCACTATACCATCTTTCTTTTTCTAGATTGTACAAAACAAAGTTGAGTGAGGAATGCGACCCTCAATATTCGATACCTTTTTTTGGAAAAAACAAAGAAATAAATCAAAATTGGAAGTTAACAAAATTACACTAAACAAAGCTAAATATTTTAAATGTTAAATTACCTGCGTCTGCTCATGATCTGGTAATGAAGTGTGTCCGCGAGTATAAATGTGTTTCATTGCACTCTTGTTTGTTTCATTTTTGTTTGATTTCTTCTATAAAAAAATAATTATATAAATTCATTAACATAAATAAAACAAGTAATTTAAAATCTTTTTCAAATAAATAAATGAATATATATATATATAAATTTAACAAACGCATTAAATGCTGGACTCTTCCAATAGCTGGTCATATCTTTATATTGTGATATTGGGAAATCTTGAATCACTGGTACTTCTTCAAGCTCTGTACCAACTCTCTTTTTCCAACCAAGATATAAATCATACTTGTAAGCTCTCCACATTTCACCTAAATCCATTATCCTTGCAGCCTTTTCATTTTGTCCATCAGGAAAATTATATCGAAGCAAAAATGGACATAATATTTGTTAAGAAAATATTATAAATTTATATATATATAAAAGGTGATTAACATTACTTACCCAAATTTATGCCCAGGCTTTGTCCTTTATTTGTTGTCCAACTGCCTTCCAACTTATCAGTTGAACCGGAATGATATTGTTGTGTCTAGCAAGTGTTCCCATAAAACATTGACATTCTGTACCATTTTTATAAATTATAGCATTTTCCTCATTGTAATCAACTATGATTTGCATGTTCTGATTCCAATCCTTGCGCATTTTTGTGCATCCTTGTCGTCTGGTAGATGCTGGATCTAATCATGAAACCAAAAATAAAATAATATAATATATATGAATTTATCATTAATCAGTAACAGTAATGTTTAAACAAATACCAGTATATGAGGGATCTTCTGACCCCTGAAGTGTTGCATCTGGAGGGGGGGAAGCCTCCATGGTAGGTGAGATATCTACAAGAGTACTATGTATAGTAGATTCAAAGTGTACTGATGGAGGAAGAAAACCCGATGGATAACCTTGTACAGATGAGGGTGGATATGGATATGGATATGGAGGTGGGATATATGGGGGAACAGTACCCTGTACAGTGGATGGTGGGAGTGGAAAATGAGGGATGGGAGTCTGAGAACTACTATCTGATGTGGGTACGGGAAAAAAGGGATATGAAAAATGTGGGTATGGATAATATGGAGGTGGCATAATGTGAGGATGGCCTCCTGGTGTCTCAAGCGGCGTAGTAGTAGGCTGACCTGTAGAATCAGTACCCCCTGCCACAATATCATCCTCAATGGCATAATCCAAACATTTCCTCGATGATGCAGCCTAAAAAACATAGATGATAAAATAAAACTAATGATAACAAGATAAATAATATGAAAGACCATAATATTCAAACATAATTTGTACTTACATTGTTTCCAGGAGGAGACCTACGTTGTTCGTTTCTTAGTATTCTTCTACTCCTTCTAGTATCATCATAATCAGACATTTTAACCTGGAAATTTAAAATAATTTTCTCAAATAAATATAAATAATGAAAAATGCTAAATAATACAATTGTATCATAAAACAATGAGATACATTTTCATGTGTGATATTTATATTGATAAAATATCAATACTTTTCTATGTTCAAGATTTACTAGAGAAGTGGTTAAACATAAATTGGTGAGGCTATTAATAGTTTTATATTCGATAATGGTATAAAATATACTAGTTATTTTGATATCATGTATGGAAGTTAAAAAAACACATACAATATTTCGATAATATCAGGTAAATACTTACAAATGTGTCAACGCTATGTGGGCTCTGTGAAAATTTCTGGTTCACAATATGTTCTAACAATTACATCATCTGTATCATCAAATGAAAAATTCGAATAAATACCAATAAGTTCATCCACAACATCATTTTCATCCATGACTTCGTCAAAAATATGTCTAGGAATAACATCAACAATAACACGAAATTGTGGTTGTAACGGGTCACTTACATAAAACACATTTTTATCTTGTGACGCAAGAATATAAGGTTCATCAGTATGAAGCTGGTGGTTCATATCAATCACTCTAAATCCACAGTTATTAATACGCATTCGTTATCGTGTCATTGAATCAAACTGCTTGCATTTCATCATTGCGACACGACCATGTGCATAGTAATCTAATAAAATGATTCTTTCAACAACATCGTAATATGATATATTTTTTGATCGAGGATGCCTATCAGATGCACTCGCATAACAATCTGTTATGTCGCTTATCGTGACACCGACATGCTGTGTTTACATTTTTTTGCACAACTATTTATAACAAACTTAAATCTATTGATAACCATTGACTTACAATCACATACCACATCGTTTGGACCAAAGGACAACGCTTTTCTTTCATCTAATATTTCAATCATTGGTAGAGTTAAAACCTAAAAGATACCAACATATAATATTAAACAAAGACATGTGATTATGTTATGAGAAAAAGAAAAATAAATCTATTACCTTTGCCTTTAACCAGGCAGAAAATTCTTTGTTGTGCAACAGTTCCTTCCTCTTAATAGATAGAGAGCGGTGTATCTTTTTTATAATTTCTAAATGTTATCTATAGATATGAAATCATTAAAATTTCATAAGATATAAAGAAATCACACATTGAAAAAAATACATATTTATTAGTTTACTTACTTGATATAATCATCAAGCACACCATAGTTGAATAATACTGTGTGATGTGCCATTTCCCACTCTTCCCTGCTTAAAGTACACAATGAGTACGATCCAGATATCCCCCATGTTTGGGGAAGTGAAGGAAATACAGGGTCAATAGGATCATATTGCTCATCTGTAGTTCTTTTTATTTGTTTAGACCTCGTAGTGATGTTATCCAAGTACGATGAACAGAAATCCATGCATTCTTGTGCTAAATAGAATTTCACAATAGAGCCTTCAGGATGATATTTATTTCTCACATAATATTTCAATGTAAACATCATTCTTTCAGTAGGATACATCCACCGACTCGAAACAGGACCACCAAAGAGAACTTTTGTGGGAATATTCATAGTCAAATGTAACATACATGTGAAAAAATATGGTGGCAAAATTTTCTCCAAGTCACAATGAATAATCGGTGCATCTCTATGCAATTTCTGAACAACACTTCTTCTCAATATTTTGGCACAAAGATCTTAATAAAATTGACATAACTTAATCACTGCAACTCTAACATTATGTGAAAGTAAATGGAGAATGGCAATGGGAATCAACTCATGTAACAAGACATGGTAATCGTGGGTTTTAAGAGATTTGATTTTCACATCTTGTGTATTCACCCTTTTCAAAATATTACTTGAATAACCATCCCAAACCTTCAAACTTTCCAAGACCTGGAGAAATTGTTTTTCCCCACATTTGTCATCGAATAACAGGCAACATGGACTTTCCACTTATTTTGACCAATTAACTCAGGATGAATTCTTTCTCTTATACCTCAATCCATCAAATCACAATGACACTGCAAATCGTCTTTTGTTTTGCCTTCTACATTTAAAATAATACCAAGTAACATCTCACAAATGTTTTTCTCGATATGAATTACATCCAAATAATGATTTAATAAATTCGATGACCAATATGGAAACTCAAAGAATATGATTTTCTTTCTCCAATTGCTATTGGAATTCAAATTAGTATGCTTTCTCTTTCTGATATTTGATTGGCTTTTTCCAAGAACATAATTCAAATCATCATGTTCATTAATAGTATCATTCCCTGACATTCGTTGAGGTGTCTTATCTATCTCTATGGCATTATCAAACTTTCTCTGATTTTTCCTGTATGGATGATCCATTGGTAGAAAATGTTGATGCCCTATGAAGCTGAAAGTTTGTCGAAACTTTAATATTTGGAAACATGAATTTTTCATAAAAATAGGATAAGATAATTTCCCTTTAGTACTCCAACCAGACATCATTCCGTAGGTAGTTAAATCATTTATCGTCCATAATAAAGCTGCATGAAACATAAAGTACTCCTTTCTGAATGCATCATACACTTGTGCACCAACAATCCAAAGATCTTTTAACTCCTCTATTAATGGCTGCAAGTATATATAAATATCATTTCCAGGATCACTGGGTCCAGATATCAATATACTCAGGATATTGAACGGCTTCTTCATACACATCCAAGAAGGAAAGTTATAAATCTGAATGAAAACAGGCCAATTATTGTGTGCAGTATGCATTTGGAGAAATGGGTTGAAACCATCACAGGATAATCCCAATCTAATATTTCATGGGTTGGCTGCAAAATCAGGATGTAACCTATCAAATTTCTTCCAAGACAACCCATCTGCAGGATGCACTATTTCATCATTATCCTTATTTCATTCATCTGCATGCCATCACATATTCTTTTCCATTTGTTCTGACATAAAAAAATTGTGAATCCTGGGAAATAAAGGGAAGTTCCACATCACTTTCTGTGGTATGCAAGATTGATATCTGTCTTTATTAGTCTTTCACCTTGATGTGCCACACTATTTGCACTGACTCAATTCTGCATTCTCCTTCCAGAATAAACAACAGTATTTGAGACAATAATGAATCTTAATAGATGAAAATCCAAATTTGTCAACCAACTTTGATGCCATGTAATCATTTTCTGGAATACATGCATCATCAGGTCGTAAATCCTTAATAAATTTAAGGAGATAGTCGACCGCAGTATTACTAAATCCATACATTTTTTTCCCATGATATAATCACATTAAAAACTCAATTTTTCTCATTTTTCCACATGCTTGATATATTGGGGTATTTGAATCTTCCATCAGCTTTATAACACTCTCAACGTCATAATCCTAATTAATAAATGAGAACTATGTTCCAGTATTCATTTACTCTTGCACTAGTCTACATGAGGAGCTAGCTTCAGAAACAAAAGGAAACCAATCAGAAATTATATTTTTCATACCAATATTTTCCGCTGAATCGATGTCATTCAACACTTGAGCTTTTTCTCCATTGTGATACCACACATGATAATTTTTTTGGAAACCACTTTTAGTGATATGGTAACTCACTTCCTCACGAGTTAACCAAGTTCTTCCAACACAATAAAAACACGGGCATCGAATCAATCCGCTATCTGAATCATTAGTGAATGCAAAGTCCAAAAAATATTATAACTCCTTCTGAAATTCATCAATGATCTGATCAATGTTGTACATCTAGTATCTATCAATTCTGATACAGATAAACATACATTAAATAAATAATCTAGAAAATGACTTAACATTATATGTATTGTTTCATAAGATATTAAGTAATCATCAATAAAAAGTAAATAAAAAATCATAACAAATATATTAAAATTATGGTTTATGGAATTCATAAATTTTTTAAATTATAAAAATTCACGAATAGTCATACATAAGTCCCAAGAATGAGGATTGATTATAGAAAAAAGAGTTTATATGAAATCTAAGAGATAATAATAATAAATTCCCAAAAGTGTTTGGGTTAATTCATAACGAGTTTTGATGTTTTGTATTAAATCTACAAATATTTATTGAAATTTACTGACATTTTGAAAATATAAACCATATCATATACCAAGCATTAATATTAAATAATTGGCTAAGAATTACAATGTTAAGGAGATGAGAATAATAACTAGTGTCCAAATCTATACTTTAATGATGGTGGTCACATTATAAAAGGGATATCCCATCAACTTAGTTGTTCCCACCATTGCTCATATCTATGAACTGTTAGGTCAAATACAGGAATGAAGATCCCCACATCACCTCAGTGGTCCATTTCAATTATTGTATGGATGGGTGGTGAAGTGCTATCAATGTTATGAGTACCAGTATACCTCAATAGTCCCCCACTCTAACTTTCATCCTACCCTACTCTACATTGTTGTCATTATACTAAAATACTTGGTAATTTCTAGTGTGGTTGAGTTGTTTAGTGATTTTTCTCAGTTTTCTTTTAAGCCTTACCCCGCAGCCCATTGAGTAGTGGTAGATGACGGAAAATATTAACCATATCATATACCATAGTGTAAGGACGTGATGTCATTCCATTGTTGACTTTTAATCATGGAGTATAACACCGCATCATGGTGAAGGAGATTGAAAACTATTTGTAATCTTCTTTTATCATACCCAACAACCAAAACAAACCAACTTACCTTTTTCACACTTGAAGGCACAACCCAAACGCCTAAATTTTTTTAGGGATAAAGTAGAACCTATAAACTAATTTTTTTTCCTAGGTTAGCATAACCAATACACTACCTTTTGATGTAGGCACAACCATGTGTGAGTTGAGTGATTATAACTCAATAAAACTTTACACCACAAAGTAAATTCATTATAATGAATATAGAATAATTAAACCAATCAAAGTTGTAGAGAATTATTACTAGTGTAGAATAACTGGATTTGAACCTTCACACGATAGGTATAGAAAAATTTATCTTGGGAATTCTTGCAAGAGCAATGTGTAGATAAGAAGCATTAAAACCCATTGGTAAAATGCATTTAACATTGATTATCTAAATAACTATCATTAATTATTTTTTTTGTCGATTATAAAATAACTCTCATCTAAATGCCAATATGAAATCCTATTTTTGTATTTTTGTTGGTACTTAAAAGAATGCTCCTCCAAATATCCAATCTCTAAGAGGGTATAGCTTTAAATCAACCCAAGACTAGTCAATTCACAAAACATCCATTGTCAAAAAGTCACTTTAAGTATAAGGCATAAAGTTTCATGGATTCAAATAAGTATGAAATCAAATAGTTTGAAGGTGATATTGATTTTATTTTGTGGAAAATTATGATAAGGGCTATGTTCGAACAACATAGAATCATAGATTCTATATATGGCCTAAATAAATTATTTTTTACACAATCTACTAATGTGAAAACCACTACTATTTATCAATACATCTCTATTGAAATCTTTGTTATGGACTGTAGTTCTATATTACTCTCTCTTGGTGACAATGACCTTTGGAAGGTTTCATTTGAATATACCACTACTAGTATATGACATAAAAAAGAGAATCATTTCTTGAAAAATACATTTTTTGGTATAATTTAAATGAAAGAACATATGTTTAATTTCAAAATTAATTTTGATGTTTATATTAAATCAAATTTGGATGAATTTAAAAAAAATTATTCCAACATAAATTTGATTATTGATGAAGAGGAATAAGCAAATATTATTTTACATTATCCTTTATATTTCTACACCACATTAGTAGAAACAATGATATATGGTTGACACAAACTAAATATTGGAGAGGTAAAATATGCCCTTCTTTATAGTGAGTTTCATTCTAATCCCAAAATAATGGGTTAGTTTGAGATTATATTCCCTAGATGGAGACCAGAACCTAAATATAAAAACCAAGAATATAGTATATAAAAAAGAAAATATAATTAACCATCTCAAATCAAGGTTAATGTCCACATATTGGAAAGTACTGTGTTACGACAATAGTAAGCCTAGGCATAGAATACCCGATTTTAGAGTATCTGAAAAACAAATTAAGGCTCAAGAACCTTGTGTTTGATCAGTTTTAGTTGATTCTTGATTTTGATACAACTGAAGATATAAATTTTTCTCAACATACACTCACTGATGAGTGGGTTCTAGGTTCAGCCATCCTTGTCAATGTGGTTCCTTCTTGATAGTCTTCCCCTGACTTAGTTGAGAGAGTAGAGGGAGATGTAATCATAAGGAATAGTAGTATGTGTAAGGTTCAAGGAATTTTTTATGTTCCTATAGAATTATATGAACATTCAATAATCACCCTCTATATGTTAGTTGGGTCTTAGAAATTCACAGAAACCTGATTTACCTTGGTGATCTCTACAAAAAAAATTCTTTAGATATTAATATGAATGGACTAAAATATTCAAGGGATATATATCTATAATTAATAAATAGCTAGATAATAAGCTATATTTTTAGAATGAGAATACCAATTCAAGGTAGATTGGTGGTGTATTAAAATGTAATGACATTGATTATTGGATATTGTTTTCCCCAAGAGCATAAAGGATGTTAGTAAATAAGGGATATTGTAAAATTTTACACCAATAAATATCATATTTTGTAGATATTATATCATAGGTAAGTCTTTTAGGAGTAGTTTTTGTTGGTATTACTTTCTTCTAAACCATTTGATCACATCCATCCAATGTTATGGGTTCCTTCTAGAACAACATCTTATGGTTGATTTTTTTATATTGTTACGTTCATATATGTATACTCTAGGAAAGTAATTATTTCTCTACACTAAAAACTAATATGTTTTAGAAATCATTAAAAATAGAAAAAATTGTTAAAAATCAAGATGGAAATTTTACAATAGTCATGATAATAGATAATATTTTGGAGTACTTATCTACTAATTTTGTATATTTTTTCCAAACTAAATGCATAACATGACACCAAACTATTAAAAATACTCTCTAATAGAATGGATTTGATAAAATAATTAATGATACCATTCATGAGTGATTCTAAAGAATTGTGAATTCTTTAGGCTTCCCGAATAATCTTAGGAAGAATATACCAATATGATAGTGTACCTAATTAAATGGTTCTCATATTATAATAATCATTATAAACCCGTAGTTGAACCATATAATGGTAATTCACCTTGTTATGAACAATTATCTATCAACGAGTATACTTATTAATCCCACATTAAAAATAATCAGTCTGAACCAAGGGATCATGAGTGAGTTTTGGTATTATACCTTGATGGATTAAAAGAATATAAATTCTGGCCATACATTCATAGATTAAAAATTATTATAATTAGCAGGAATTTAGGATGTTAGGAGTTCATCTTCTAAAAATCCAAATTTGTTACACATTTTAGAGATGATACTGCCCATGATGGGGTCTTTGATCTTCCTTATTCAACTGTGTTTGAAGATACTAATGACCATCATACACCTATTCCTCAAAGATAAATCTAGAAGGAGTCATTTTTTAATTCAGATTCAGATTATAAGCCTCATTATTCTACTAGGTATTTCCATCTAACTCATGATAGATCTTGGACAATCATTAGACCTCATTGGTTAGGTAAATGTGATATGGGTTATTTTTCCTTTTTATGTTTCACAATATTTGATTTATTATGATCCCCGAACATATAAGCAGAAATTATATGATTGAGATTAAAAATAATGGATCACTTCCATGAAAGATGATATGTAATCCATTTATAAAAATCATACATAATAAATACTACAAACAATATTCAAAGAACCCACAAAACAGGAGCCACAAAATAGAAAACGCACCAAAAGGGTGTGGAGGAGGGGATGAACCCTTCGGTTGATGCACCGAATGGATGAGGAAGACCCAAATAAGGGTATGGAGGAGGGGAGTATCGCGTGAGGGATGGAGTAACCCCGAATGGAGAAGCCAAGCCACGATTTGAGAATACACCGCTGTGGATGAAGGAACCGCGATGAGGGCTGGAGGAACCGAAGCTGGCGAGATGAGGGTTCTAAATCGGGGAAGGAGGATAGGTCTTCGAGAGTGGAGGAACCGAAGCTGGCGAGATGAGGGTTTCAAATCGGGGAAAGAGGAGAGGTTGTTAGGAGGATAGGTCATCAGGGGGGCCTGGGTTTCATGATGAGGGTTTCATATCGGGGAAGGGGGAGCCCGACAGGAATTGGAAAAAAATGAAATGAAAATGTGTAGCCATGGATGATAATTGAACTGTGGGTATAACCAAGCTATAGCCACAGACTTATAAAACTGTGGCTATAGTTTCATGACTATAGCCCAAATTTCTAGTAGTGATAGATAATATGTGCTCAATCATATTTTTTTCCATTTCCCGGTATTAGATGAAGTTTGTAATGACAAAATGTAGGGATATGGTATACGAAATAGAGTTATTCTCGAAAAAAATTAAGTGTTAACTTTTTTATTTAATTCTAATATAAGACTCATGTAATTACTATTTTACCAAGACTACAAAATTATTTTTCTCATTGTGATGTGATTTCATTGTATCTTATTCCATTGTTATAGTATCAGGCATCTACTTCGGGCCACTGAGGTCAGGGTCACTACACTAAATATCTCCAAAACATCTGACGTGATCATAATTGATTACGTTCATTAAATATAATATTTTAATTAGTAGAATAAATGGAATAATAAACTTTTAAATGGTAATTAGGAAACTAAATTATTAATATAATTTTTTTATTTAGGGTCATAAATAATATGCAGGACAAGTTAGACTCAAGGTAAGGGATATTGTACCTTAAAAACGTTTTTTAAATATTTTAAATATCTATGTTTCTAAGTATTTTTCCCATTTAAATATTCTAAATATTATTTTATAAAATTATTTTAGTGCAAATAAATGAATTATAAAGTAAAATTTATGTAACATTGGACTATATTTCAATGGTTTTCAAAGGAAATATTTTTGTATATTTTATTATAGATTGTTTTGAGATTATTTAGAAAAGGTAAAAAGGAATATTATATTTTAACATATACGAAATCAATGGTTTTTCCAAACACCATGACCACTATTTTTAATTTTGATTCCTTTATAAAATTCCATGTTTGTAGTAAATAAAAATCATCATTCCCTATGTTATTGGTATTTTACTTTTGAAACTGGTTTTTTAAATGAAATTGATATTTTAATATCCAAAAGTGATTTACATTTGTGTTTAAATGATTTTTCGAAATTATTTATGATGAAATAGTTTTAGATTAAAATTTTTTATTCTTAGTATGGTCATTAGATATTATTTATGATCATATGAGCCTATTATGGCTCCCAAATGAATTGGTTAATGACTGTGTTCTTCATATAATTATATTCTTGTCAACCATGATGGTTATTCCATATGAAAGGGTTATATAAAGATTATGTCCCATGTTACCAAAATGAATTTATTATCCTTGTGAATTAAGTTTAATGGAAATAATTTTATTTCTAATGTTAAGTTAAATTTCAATTTTTTTAAAGGAATGTTTCTTCTCTTTTTGGGTAAAATTGTAACTTTTTAAGAAAAAAATTAATGGGTTCTCGCATTTTTTAAGAAACCATAATGATTATGATTTTATCTTTTTTTTATTATAAAGTGTTTTACGAAAAACTAGAAGTAGAATAGTTGATTCCATGTGTAATTAAATGATTATTTAGGCTCAAATCTAATTATGTAAAAGTAAAACTCTCTTTTATGATCTCATGGTTCTAAATTGGACTACATGTTCATTTTTTATTTGTTATGTCTTTTAATGATCTTTCATTACTTATCCAATGTTATAAAATATTTTTAATAGGACTTAAGGATGAATTAGAATATAGAATAATTCATTTAGATAATTTTAAACATTTTTCATGAAATAATTTTTTTTTCGAATTTGTTGTTGTGGTTTGAAAATGAATACTAAGAGCATGTTTCCAACTTTTTAAGTATGGGTTTCATGTATATGATTCATAACCTAATCCTATAAAATTATAAACCAGAAAATATAATTGATAATTCATGAAAACTATTATTTTTTTAAAAAAAATTATGGATTGTGTAGGGATTTAGTCATTACATTTTCTATGGGAGTTCATTTTAGATTATAATAGAGATTAGGATCTCATTTTAGCATATGTTAAAAGTCATTTAATACCAAAAAAATTAGTTTGTTATGGATAATTATGATTATTATAGTAATACATAATTATTTGAATATAATAATACATTGATAAGGATTACATAGTGTTTATCCTCCTCGTAAGATGGATTATTATGTTTTAATTAATTTAAAAAAACTATTTTTTGTAATGGATAGAATCATCAGGAACAAGATTAGGAATATGTGTGGGGAAAAGTGTGATGGTTGTTTGAATGTTAAATTGAATCTAATGAAAGTCATTGTGAATACCCTTATTTTCTTTATAACACGGTATCATGAAATATGATTAATATCAAGAATGTGGGTGAGTTTCTTAATTCATCAAATAGTAGAAAAATGAAGTTACATAGAAGTTTAGGTGACAATGATCATAATTATAAACTAATTCAACATTCTAATTATAATTAATGTGGAAAGAATCACCCAAGAAAATTCTTTAAGATAAGGGAAATATGTTTTGTATGTGGTAAAGGTGGGAATAAAGCAATAATCTAGAAAGGAAAAAAGGAAGAGTTTAGTTAACACTACAATAGTAGATAAAGATATTCCCAAGGTACAAATTGAATATTTTAAATATGGTAAGTGTGGAAATTATTTTAACCAATACCTATATAACACCCCAATATTTTAAAATAATAACATTATGGTTAATAGCATATACGACACACAACAATGAGCTTAAACAACCTATGAAATATATTATTTTAATATGACCATTATAACCTAGCCATTGTATTAGTGGGTAGTAATAGGATTAACTGAGTTATGAAATATATATATATATGTCCTAATAAATAAACATTTATTGATAATAATCACTCTATTTTTATTAAAGTCAATCTAATGATAAAAAAATACTTTTCATCATAAATGATTTTTAATAACTTTTTAAGAAAATAATTTAATAAATTTTTACCATCACGTAAAATTAATTTATTAAAATTAAATTGATGTTTTAAATAATAATATTCTAGGTATATTAGGGTGAAATTTTGTGATTTTCATGAAAAGGGAGATTTTTCAGTGAATAGTGAAAATCTACTTTTTGAAAAACATGCATTTCGTTTCAATAAATTATGTAATTTTGAATTCCCATTATAATTTAAATTTTTTTTTCAAGTAACCCAAGTATTATTTAGTTATATTTAAAATAATTAATTAAATTTAAATCTTCTTTATACCCAATTTTGGAATAAGTTTCTTTTTAGACATAAAAAAGCATTTGTGTGAAAACTGTTTTTAAATGCATACTTTTTCTGTAATTTTAAATAATTAAAATAAAAAATAAAAAGGAAAATTTTAAATAAAATGTTTATATTTTAAATCGAACTATATAAATTTAAATACCTTTAATTATTATTACTTATAATATACTTAATATAAGATCATTTTATGCTCGAAAAATGAATTTCTTGAAAACTCGCTTTCTAACACATCTACAGGTTTTATTTTAAATTAAATTCTACCACTTATGTGGTTTGAATATAAAATAGATTAAATATTTTTAATCATCATAATTAATTTTATGACATAATTTATACTTATTTTTTATCGTAATAATTATTAATGACATTAAATTTTATTTATTATAATTAATGTTAAAACAAGATTTTGCATGTTACAAGCGCCTGTGTTGAAATTAATTTCCAAAAATATGGATTTTTTCGATAAAATGGATTTAATATTAATAATAAATGGGTCCAAATTATCTAATTAGGACCATTTTTTTCTATTAATGGTTAAATTACATAGTTTAAAAAATAAGTTACCTTAGTGAAACTAAAATGGTAAAATAAAGTACCCTTAAAGGATAAGCAATAATATATTAAAAAATGTTTTTAATTTATATTTTTTAGGTTTAATAGAAACTTCACATCCCTAAAATCCATTATTCTATAATTTTTGGTCACCTAGGGTTAGATTTACTTCAGAATATTGAATATTTTTGGGTATTTATAAAAATAAAACATCACCTCGATTTTAAAAGGGAACTTCCTCCCCACAGATCTTCACAACTAAAAAGAAATTATTCATGAAAAACCATGGAAAATATATATTTTAAAAACCCTTAAACTAATTATATATCTTTTGGTATTCTTAAAATACTAACCCTAGTGTCATAAATAGGATATCTAAATGAGGTTTCTCTAAGAGAACGTAATCGTCTTAATGAAACTATTTATTTTTATTTCTTATTTTATTACAATACATTTTGTCTTAAATTTAAAATATGAGGACAGTAGTATATACCAAGTATGTATATTTTATTATGTTAATGTAATAACCTAAATGTATCTTCTCTTCCATCAAATGTGAAATGAAATATTTGATCGTATATACGGAAGACTACCCCCTCACAAACCGATGTGACTTATTTTCCATTACCAACTATCATAGCTGGATATAATGATAGTTTTAATGTATATATTTGTAAATATAATTTAAGATATAATTATACTAACATAATTTTTATATCACAAATTCAATCTTATATTCTATTCCGTTTAAAATACAATAACGTTGTTCGTGTGTACGGTGGACTACAGTCTTGCAATGTGATGTGATTCGTTTTTCAATTAATATTTACCTAAAAATTAATAAAGATAAATTTAATTAATACATTTGAAATATATTACACTATATTTATTATTTATAATTAATATATCACCCACTTCTTTACCCATTCAACCATTAATGAATTAATTACATCATTTGTGTATATGTAAGGCTTGTCGTCTCCATGAAGTGATATGATACAATACCCATGTTAAAATTTAAATATTGATTCAAAAAAATTATGTAATGAAAAATTATATTTATTTAAATAATTATTTAATTAATTTTTTGAAATATATCCTATATACAATAGTAGGAACTTTCATGAAAAAAATCATTCATTGGAAAATAAGGGAGTGAACACCTGAAATAATAGTAATAATGAATGATTATTAAATAATTGAGAATAAGATGTTATAAAAGAATAATATATGTTATTATTAATATTAATATTATTCTAGTATAATTTAATAAAATTTTGAACCCACTAAAATGGACTTTATGGTTTTTTCAACCAAGAGGGAGCATAGGGTATGAGATTTTTATCAATTTCCTTTTATTGTGTCATGTTTAATGTTATGAACCTAATTTATTTTATCGTGAGTATAGTTCCCATTTTACATTTAGTATTATTATTATTCAATAAATCATGGTATTTTAAATTTCAATTTGAATTATTTAATATAATGTTATTTAAATTAAAAATTACAATGTGGTGAATAATTTCATGACTCAATTTCTTTTCATTGGGTTACGTTACTTCTTTATTGTATTTGATATTCAAGTATTCTGTGTGTCATGAAATTTAATTATAATATTTTATATTTAAATTTTTTTATTTGGAATTATATTTTATAAATAAAATAGATTCGTTGATTAATTCCCACTTAACATTTTGATAATTTTACGGGTTTCTCGTCTCAAAATTTCTTTTTTGGGACATATGTCATGTTATGCACAAATATTTTTTATAAGGTGTATCCTTTTCCCCAATGATATGTTATATAATGAATCATTTCATATTCATGGTACATAATGTTTCATTTAATTTTATAACTTTTATTGGGTTTATGATTCAATGGAAACCAATGTGGTAAGAGATTTATATTACAATTCCATTTAAATCAGGATTGTTTATACTTGAATTTTCCTTGAAAAAAAATAAGTTGATAATTTTATAATAAAACCCTTTAATTTTTTCTTCCTATATTTATTCATGAAACATTCATATAATAGTACCATTTTTCTCTCTTTACAACTTATAATAAATGATAAAATATTTTTAATAAAATCTATCTTCATTTCTCTCTTTGGTTAAAAATACTTTTTCATCCAAATATATGTTTTTAAAAAATTATTTCAAATTTTTTTAATATTATTTTTTAAATTATTTTTACCCAAATTGTATTTTTTTCAAAAATAAAAATAAAACAATCTACCTATCCTTTTCATAACAAGGTAATTTTTTAATTTTCTTAAAATCTTGTGAGGGTAATTATTTTTTTGATATACACACCATGAATGGAACCTTCCTCCACCATGACCAGTCATTTCATTGAATCTTCCTCTACAAGTTTAAAAGGTCACATTTAATGAAAATGGTTTTCTAATTATTCTATAAATTTTTAGTTTTAAAAATTTATTTTCTATGTTAAAAGGTTATTTTCCTCAAGAATGCTTTTAGATATCATTTTTATGGTATTTATATTCATCAAGGACTGCAAAAAAATATTTTATATATAATATAGTATATATATGTTTCAATTATTCAATAATTATTATTTATTTGGATGGATTACAATCTATTTGACTAGGGGATGTATTGACGTTCTCTTTCATGATTAATAATTGTAATCATTAACAATACCTTGAAATATTCACTTTTGTATAATCATTTGATATTAAATTTCACCAAAATATCTATATTATTTGTAAAGTATATGATTATTACTTAAACTATATATCATTTCTATATATGGTATTTTACTTTAAAAGATGTATGATTCACTAGGTAAATTATTGTTAATATATATTTCTAACTCTATATGGAAATTTTTTTATAAGGCATATTTTCCATGAATTAAATCGATCATTCTATATATTAGGAATGTGATGGACATGTATTTATGGGTGGGCCTCGATTATAAATAGCTAGTTGATGCATCAGTTTTCTCATGAGACGCATCTTTTTTCTAGACTTATTTAAATTGATTTTTGGTATTTACCTACCAATCGGTTAATTATCATGGAACAAGGTAGTGATTGTAAAGGTATCGTGCTTCCAAAGATCATGTCATCCAATATTAATAACATCCTTCATTATAAATTGAGTTATTATTATCCATGACATTTTCACATTGATATTATCTTTCAATGAATTTCATTATCAGTTCAATAATTAAATTCCATATGTTGTCATTTATTTACAATGACATATTGATTATGCATTATCAAATCATTATAGTCAATTTATTGATTAAATTTAATGTGTGTTCAGATATTTACCTTTAATTGTTGATTATTCCTTATATAATCATGATAGTCAAGTTATTAATTAATTTTCAGGGGTTTTTAGATATTTCCCTTTCTATATTATTTATTATTTATTGATTATGTGTTATTTATACATGATAGTTTTCTCTTTATGTAACTCTTACTAATCATTTTAGGTCACCCTTATTTTTTATTTCTAAGTAATACTATATGTGAAATATGAATAATATTCAAGGATATTCTAGAGGGAATATTGATATTCTTGAAAAATATTATATTTCAATTTGTGTATTTAAATTTAAAATTGGAATCATGTCTCTAACTAGTTTTTCATGAATAATAAATTATTTAGTCCATTAGAATGTGATAGCTTTTATATATAACCAATGTATTAAACTAGATATTGGCTCTAAGTTACTGGGGTTTGGTGATTTTTCATCTGTATTATATCAAGTTGATTACAAACCATGAGAAGTAGATTTAAAAAAATATATATTATGGAACATAACCCTACGAAATTATATGAGGATATTTATGGGATAATATTATAAAGTTTCAGTGAGTGATTGATTATGTGGTATTTCCAAGAAATAAATCCCTATCATGATTCTTCAGGTGGATGTGGTTCTAGAACAAGTATACACTGGGGTGATAACTCTAAAAATATACTATTGGTAATTGAATTGATCATAAACTGGTGTATGATAATGGGACTTATTGTGTACATGGTTTGACACTCATGGATGCTATATTATTAATAATTCACAATCTCTTTACAATCAATTATTAATTATTTGAATAGATTACAACCATAAATGACCTTGGTTAACCATAAAATTTATTATATTGATATTTATAAGTCTAATCATATGTTTAAAATCATATATACTCATTTTTAAGTTTCAAATAATGGATTTCAATGATGATTAAGATTATTTTGGGACAAATTTATATTAAAAAACCCTTGGGATTAGTATGGGTTTTTTTAAAAAAATGTTATTATAGGAATAAATACATTACATTTTGAGGGACTATGATTAAAAATATTTATAACCTTTAGGTTTAATATGATCATTGATGTTATGTAAATTAATATCATCTAATTTTGTGGAATCATGTGATCCTTTGAAACTTTATTTTATTGCATCAGGCATAAAAATTAATCTTGAAAACTCATCATTTGGAGAAAAATATGAGATTGTGGTTGAAATTTATTAAAGGATTAAATTATAATTTTCAAGTATGTATATTTATTTTTGTTCCTTATCTACATGGAAAGTGAAACCCTCAACTTTAGGAAAGTGATATTGAAAAAAATGGTATTCATTTTTAACGAATATATGGTTTATTATCTAAAAACAATAGTATAACATTATATCATAAATGGATATTCTTTCAAAATTTAAATTTTTACATCTCACCAATTTTCTCTTACATGGAAATATAATTCTTTTTTATTCTAGATGACCTTAATTTTTCACTTTCCCTCATTTAAGTGGAAGTGTTTTTAACCCTTTTTATTATGTGGGGTTTCAACAATAAAATTTTAAAATATAAAACCATTGATTTCAAATGGAATGTTCCAATTTTGAGGATGCAATTAATTGAATATCTGGAAAATCTAACATCAAAATATTTTAAAATAAGAATATTCTTTTGATAGTGTATTTGATATGCACCAACTCTATTAAATGAACCATGAAATATAATATTTAAATATGACTATTATAACCAAGTAGTTGAATTGGATGGTGTGGATAAGATTAAATAATTATTAAATATATATATTTCGTAATAGTTAAAAATTTACTTGTAATAATCACTCAATTTTTAGTAATGTTAATTTCTTCATCACAAAATATGTTTTATTCAAAAATGTTTTTTACCATTTTTGTGAGAAAATAATGAAATTTATTTTTACCATATTTTCTAAATTTATTAAATAAAATGAAATTAATTTTTGGAATTATCATATCAAAAATAGATTATGGTGAAATTTTGGGATTTTCTGAAAAGGTAAATCTTTCAGTGAATAGTGAAAAGTACTACTTTTATGTAAAACATTCATTTCATCTCAACAAAGTAAATAATTTAAAAATTCCATTAAGATTTGAATTTGATTTCAAATAAACATGTGTATTATTTTAGTTATATTTAAAATAATTAATTATATTTAAATCAACTTTATACCCTATTTATTGTAAGTTTATTTTTAAACATAAAAAACATTTTCCAAAAACTGTTTTCTTGTGCATAATATTCCTCCATTTTAACTAACTAAAATAACCACTAATAAGAAAAAATTTAAATTAAATTTATATATTATATATAAAAATATCATAATTTTAATCTATTTAATGATTATTAATATTCCAATATTAAATATAATATCAACTTATTCTTGAAAAATGCATTTCATGAAAACTCATCTTTTGACACATCTACAAGTTTTATTTTAAATATAATCCCGTTGATTCTTTTAATTGTATTATAAAAAAATGATTCCATATTTTTTAATCATAATAATTAATATTAAATATTAATTTCAATGTAATTATTGATTGTAATGATTATTAAAGATGGTATATTTTATTCACCATAATTAATGTTAAATTTTTTTTAAAATTTACAAATGCTTCTATTAAAATTAATTTTCGACACATATTAAAATTTTATGTGA
Source organism: Viscum album (assembly GCA_963277665.1). NCBI lineage: Eukaryota > Viridiplantae > Streptophyta > Magnoliopsida > Santalales > Viscaceae > Viscum > Viscum album. The sequence continues at coordinate 1,937,730,583 of OY728132.1, forward strand.
TGAATTTTAATTCATATAAATAATCCGTATGACCAAATTTTATAATATGTATTACTTTAGTTTATTCATTTTGCTTAAATTACCTAGATCAAAGAATAAGTTATTATGTTGAAAACTAAAACAATAAATGCAATTAATCTTAATGGATATAGAATTAAATGTTTAAAACATGTGTTTTCTATGTGTTATAGGTTTGGATATACATTTCCTTCCCTACAATCAATTATTTGTAAATTTTGGAGGCACTTGGGATGATAGTGTATTCCTATTATTTAATAGTCACTAGTGCATATAGGGTTTTTCATGTTGGTTTTTTATGATTGTTCACGTCAATTTATAAGTGGCATGGTTATAGGGGATGTAGAAAATAATGTTTTTCACATCGGTTACTTAAAACCAATGTTATAAATAATTTTTGTATGGTTTTTCATGTTTGTTATCCAATAATCGACCTGAAAACCCAATTACGAAGCCTTTATCAAGTAATTTATTTTAAATAACCAATGAGATAAATGGGTTTTCATGCCGGTTATTCAATAACCAACTTGAAAAACCCAATGTATTTTTTTTCATTTCGGTTATACCAATACCGAAGTGAAAAACTTATAAACCATTTATCACATCAGTTATTTTAAATAACTTAATTGAAAAATAGTGTAGGTGTATTTTTCACATCAATTATCAAATAACCGACATGGAAAATATGATTTTTTTTAAAAAAATGTACAATTAATCATCTCCTCCACTAACAACATCTGGAAAATAGAAGAAAAAAATAGCACAATTGGTAGTAGAAATAATTGGTAGAGAACAGAACCAAATATAGCAAAATAGAGCAATGTACATTAATTCATCTCCTCTACCAACAGCACTCGGAAAACATCCCAATAGGTGATTGATAAGGAAGCCCAAAATTCAGCATAATACTCAATACATTTAACTTTTAAATAAACTAAAAACCAATCAAACCAATAAAATGATTTACCCATTCAATTTTTAAATGTGTCAACTCATCTCCACTATATGATTGATCATCATTAAAAAGCTATAAAAATAATATACAAATCGTTGGACTTGAATTTTAAATAAAACATATTAAATATTAGGGAAAGATTCATAATGAAATCTAACCTTACAAAAGCTTGTATCAGTCCCAGTTGTAATTATTTTATACATGAATACCAAAACATAATATTCACATTCAGTTCTGCACTATTGTTTATGACACTGTTTAAAATATATTTATTTCAAAATAACATTTTTAATTAATATTCTGAAAATTTAGTAATTGAAAATGATAATTCACCTTAGCTTTTAAAAATTTTATATCATCCCTCTTATTTCTCTTATTTCTAGTCATATCTCTAAAAAATCACATACCCTATTTAAAAGTAATATAAATATAATGAATTTTATTAAATATAATATAAAAAATTATTTAAATGAGAAAAATTACATGTTCAATACATTCTTAAAATTTTATTTCACTTTACCATGAGAAGATCATTTTCAATACAATGTTTTCTCTTATGGAAAGAAACACCCAACATCCCATTACCACTCATATAAAAGAAAATTTAATATTAGTTTTTAATATGTAAAGTGATATATAACACTTTTTTAGAAAAAAATCATACCTTTCAAGATATGGAAACATCCAACACTAAATGATGACATTCTTTTGAAATCTTTCGTCTATATAAACTTTTCTTTTAGCATCGGTCATTGTCAAAGCTATATGAGAAATAAATTGTGGGTCCATAAATCCATATACATATATCTTCTCTTGCTGTGTACAAATTTTATATAGATAAATAATAAATATCAAGCATAATTATAATTTTTCAATAATTTAAAGGAATGAAAAAAATTAATAATAGACTTACATGGAAAAAACATGCATCGTGTTGATGCCCAATTGATCTCTAGCTATAAGCTCCGTGATATAATTTTTCAAAAGGCTCACAATCATTGCACGCCCAAAAATAGAAAAATTAAATTATATTTCATATACTCCTAATAAAAAATTTGAGTGTGTTATCAATTGATTAAGACCAAAGTAATTTGTATCTAAAATCATGGAACTTTGAATTTTTTGTTGTCTATATAGTATTTCATTACCTTTAAAGTATTCTTTATAATATTAGAGAAATATATAAACTCTAAAATGATAATACAAATTTACTAAAAAAATGAAATTAAATATAACATATATATATACCTCTATGGTAATATTTCGAAATAGTCTAGATGGCCAAACCAAAAAATGACCGATACTCTATCCAATTGTACTCACATCATCTATAAGGCTTGGTATGTTTGATGATCTATCTATAATATCTATTGCAGTGACCCTATGATGCTCTCTCTCAATATGGTGATGAATAATGGTATCAGTGATATAATATATCATCCCATATGCAACAATATGCTGATGATCATCAACAAATAACTCATAGTAACCTGGCAGCTGTGGGGGAGGGGTGTTGGGGTAGGATAAGAAGGAGTGGGGTTTAGAAATGCATCTTTATGAGTAGGATAAGAAGGAGTGGGATCTACAATATGAGGTAGAGTGTCACATCCATGACTTCTTTTAAAGGTATTTTTTCATTTAATTTTCATTCTTGATTTGTTGTGCGAGTTTCCCATACATTTATGGAGGAAAGGGTGAGTTTTCATAATTTGGGGCAAACCGTGAGCCCATTTCCAGATTTAAAAACCTATTTTTTTTATTTTATAACTCTTTCATTTTTCAACATTTTACACACATTCCACTTCCAAATTTCCATACTCTGGTATATTAAAACCACCATATCCATTTGGATCTCATACGAATCCATAATAATGATGGATTTTGTTTTTTTATTAAGGTGTTGGGCCATCCCAAAAGCTCATTTCCTACTTTATAATTTTATTTTAATTATTTAATATCTCATTCAATTTTTTTGTTTTTTCAGTGATTCCAACTCTCACCCAAGACCACTTAACCAAGAAGTGCCCCCATGTTGTACTCATCCTCTATGAAGCTCATATTCATCACGAATAATAGAGAAACTGCTCTGGATGTCTCAAATCATCCCGATTTGAAGAGGTAAATTGTTTTTTCAAAACTCCTTCAATTTTTACTCTTTTACCTCAATTTCAGTTATCAAATGACCTAATCAAACAAATTTGATCCTCAATTTCGTTTTTGGATGTTTAGAAATTCAGATACTAGTGTATTTGGGCTTTTTATTCAAGTTCTCACAATTAAATAAGTTTCCTCTCATGCTTCTCTCATTTTCTTTGGGTTTCTTCCATTTTCATGAGGTTCTAAAATTTATATAATCCAAGGTTCATAAATAGGGTTTTATTTGATGAATTTGTTGTCAAATATGGTGGTCTATGGCTCAATTTCACTCCCTTGTGGTGCGGCAGTCGTGCGGTTGTAGTTTCACACAACGAATTGGGGGTTTTGACACAAAAAGTAGGTGATTCCACATGTGAGAATTTATTGATGAGTTATCATTCTTGAATTAATTATTTTGAATGTTACTTATATGATTTTAATTGAGATAAAACCACTTTTTATGGAGTTTTTCAAGAGGTTAATTTTATAGTTTCACTTTTGCATCATATTGGGTGTTTTCCATGTGTAACTCTTGTGGTAATATTTGGGTTTATTTTATAACATATGAAAGTGACTTATTAAATGTTTTTTGGGATGGAAAGTATTTATTGGTAGGGTCTTGGTGTGATTTTGGGTTTAAAAGAGGGTCTTTTAATGGGTTTTAGGTTTAAAACCTTGTCATGCTTCTTAAAAGAGTTAAATGAAAATTGTAAATGGGTTATTGAGTTATACAATGTTTGAAAAGGAAGTTTGTGTACTGTTTGGGTGGGTGTATGGTTTCAAAATGGTACATTTTTTCATGAATGGGATGTTATGTGACGTCTACCATCTTGAACACATTTTATAAAATTTATTAAAGGATTTATGAAATTGTGAAAGTGGTATGAAACATGTTGCGGGTTGTTTTGGTGTGAGTATGGTTTCAAAATTAATTTGAATGAGTCTGGGTATTATGTGACATGTATGTAAGATTTTTGGTGTGTGTGGGATTTAGAAATTATATTTTACTGTAAAAATGGTATTTCATTTCTTGTGAAATTTTTGAGCACAAGAGGGAACACCTGGGTATTTAGGTGGGTGGACGCGTACTAGTATTCTAGTGATCCCATGGGGTTTGGCCTCAGTTTCACATAACATGATTAATGATGACAACACTAAAAAAACAATAATTTTGATGATTATGATGATGATGATTTTGGGGGGCCACTAGATTATGAGTGTGATCCCTACTAGTGGCTCATGTACATGAGAACGGATATTTGTACGGTTACTTTCACCGAGATACGTGGTACCTAGGACCCACATCAAGCTAGTGAATTGGGGTTATTTCCCATTGCTTTTAGTAATTATATACTTTATTCTTACCTTAGTCTTATGGTATGTTTGGATTTAAAATTCAGTGGCTTTCGAATTCTATTTAAAAGTGTTTATTCTTTTAAGTATCCCACTTGAAAACTGTTTTTATTTAAAGTTTCATCTCCTTAACATTCTTAATATCATATCATGTTTATGAAAACTTGTAAGATTTTCATCTTTGAATTTTTATCACATGGAATCAAGTAGTGGTTGAGTTGTATCTTGCTTTGTCTCACACCCTACTTACACACTTGGGTATAAGTAATCTTTGTTAATTTTTTGTAGGATTGGGTATAGCTTTTTGTGCCATTGTTTTGGATTTTTAGGGGTCCTTCCTGATGATGTGTTGTGGAGATGGATTGAGGGTGGTGCATCTTACCATGAGGAGGTTCTTTTCTAGTACATTTTGGGTTTTTTAATTTATTATAGTCTTTGGGAATTGTTTTTAATTATGTAATTCAATTTAGAATTTTTGTAAGAGATGGTGTCTCTTGAAAAATCCAGAGTTATTATATTGGACTTGTTTTTTGTTTTATTGTTTATAATATTTGTTAAATCATTCCCAAATTTTATTTTATGATACTCGAGCACTTGTTTCAGCCCATAGGGATTGGTAAAGTCTCTCAGGACTTGTTGTGGACCGGGTTGGGTGCCGGTTTTGATGGAGACTAGATTCGATTCGTGACAAAATGGTATCAAAGGAGTTTCGCTCCCTTTGGATCATGTGATTTGAGGTAGAGTCAGGATAGTCTGGATTTAGGATTTTTGGGGCTTGACATTCTGATTATGAGTAGGGTTCCTAGCCAGCACACCTCATGACGTCATTCATGTCCCCTGGAAAGTCTGTATTTATCTAAGTCAATTGGATTTCATGGTTTGATGATGATTAGGGGAAATGAAAATAGATTTGGGTTAATGGTCTCAGTGAGCTCGCAGGGCTCGTAAAGCCATGTGGAGTTGAGGATATTTTCCTAGAACACTATGGGTGATGGTGAAGTGATTGGTGTATGGACACAAACCATATGTCCAAGTCACCCATAGAAACTAGTTTCCTCTCGCATTGACTCATGTCTCTTCATGTAAGAATCTTGGAACTTGGTTTTAAGGAAAAAAAGACATGATTTAAGAAATGTGAACCTTTATGAAATTATTTTTTAGTCAATAGAAAGTGGATTGATTTCTGAAATGGTAGATATGAATTTTCAGAATTGTTTTTAAATGGAGAATGATGTGTTTACACCTATTTTTAAAGCATGATATTATGTTAAAGTTGGTTTTAAAAAGTAATTCCAATAGAGTTTTCTAAACTATTGAAAGGTTTTTTAATGGGGTGGATTGTTTTTGAGGTCATATTTGGAGTTTGTAAAGGGGTTTTGATTTGGTAACTAGATATCATTTTAAAAGTTTTACGAAATTTTAGAATCTTGTTTTGAAAGGAGATGATTCGAGTTCCTAATTTTATAGGGATTTATGGAATGGAGTTTGTCATGAAATTAGAAGTGTTTTGAAATGGGATGAAATGTTTTGAAAGTAATGTACATTATTTGAAAGTTATTTTTTACTGAATGATTGGTGATCTTTATAAATGTTTTACGAATCATTAGAGCTCTATTTTAAATAAAAAGATATGAATTTTCAAAGGAATGGAGGTTGATGAAAGGAAGTTTTAATAAAACCATGAGTGTTCGGTAATGGGATGAGATGTTTTGAAATTAATGTGTATGACTGAAATTGAGTTATTATTTGAATGATTGGTCCTTTTAAGAAAAAATGTATGGTAAGATGTAATTTGGGATTTTTATTTCGTGGTTAGTTGTCTTGAGAGAAAAGTATGTATTGGTTGACTATTTTGGTTTTGAAAAGTGGAAATAATTTTTGTCTTAGCCTTTGATAATTCCATGGGAGACCACATGCATGGGTTTACATGGGATTATGTATGGTTAATGGAATGGGTGGATGAGTTTTGGGATAGATATGAGGATGGTGCCTAGTGTGGAATGGAAACATGCATGTGTGAGGCCCATGGGGTACCATTGGTGGATACTCTTACCGCTAAACCATTTATTTTCAAAGAGAGTATTTTAAAGGAAAACACGATATCTTGATGACTCATTTGGGATGGTGTTTCATATGTGTTTTTGGAAATTTTGTCGTTGTGGGATGTTTTGAGTCTAATAACCCCTCTTGTTTGAACGGTGTTTTGGTTTTGTGTTTGTCAGTAAGCTGGGTTGAAGGGCTGGTTAGTGGTCTCTTCTGAGAAAAGTTCAAGAAGCCTTTATGGTGGTTCCCCTCAACTATTAGGTTCTATTTTGTCTCTTGTATTGACCAATGTACCATCTTGTTTGGGTCCTTAGGTTCACTTGTTGGATAAGGTACGCCCCCACTAAGATTTAATTCACGACTGAAGTGCATCACATATTTTTTCATCGTTGAAAAATCCTCCAGTTGATCAACATATGTAATTTACTCTTGATATTTAGAGATTTATTATACCCCATTTACCTTTCTATGTTTTGGGGATCCTCTGGTGGTGGTTTAGTCCTCATGGAAGGTTGAAATATACCTTAGTTTCTTATGTTACATGATTTGTCGAAGGTGAAAGTAGTCTAGGGTTGTCAGTGTGGATGGTGTCTAAGAGGGCCTATGGGTCCTTCGTAATCTCTTTGAAGCCTGGGTTTATGTTAAACCACCAACATAGGAAATCTGGTCATGAGAGGCTGTTATGGGAACTTTCTAGAATTCTTTTATGTTTGGGTACATAGTATAAGGTCCCCCTCCATATATTGTTTCTATCAGTCACAATTGTCATGTTCGGTGAAGCCTTTTGATGTTGTGTGATCGTTTCATAGTAAAGGTGAAGGTTTTGAAATCATATGAGAGTCTCTATTTTGTAGTAATTGTGTCTCCCTATATAAAATCTAGAAATCCTTTGTTTATAGGAATGTGTTTCTCAATATCCTTTCCTCTTTCCATTTCTCATTCGAAAAAACAAGGGGTGATGTTTGCGTGTCTTCAAAGCACTTGTTTAGTGAAATTTTGGGTTAGGGTAAAGTGAGTTTGTAATGTGTTATGTCTTGGTGAACTCATCTGGGATTAGGGTATAATTTTCATGGCACTGAAAGGATAAGTTCTATTTAGGGGGTTTTACAGCCTAATTGAGTGGCTGAAGATTCTTTAATCATTGGAGCTCCAACCATAGGTCTCAGAGTGAAGTTTACGTGTAGTCAGGAGAAATCCTAGGGTCGTTCAAACCTTTTGTCAAATTCTTGTCCTTGGTATGAAAGATGGTAAATATTTAAACCTATGTTGTCTTTATCTTTATTTTTTTTCTTGTTCGATGGGAAGAGGTGGGAGGAGCTCCTGTCCTGGTTATCGCCCAATGTCATTATGTCCCCCTTTAGTTTCCATTGATTTTTTAGAGAAATTATTGAGATTTGTCTTGATAGGTTGAGCCCATGATTGGTAGTAACCATGCCCCAGAAAACCATGCAGATAGAAGGATCCCCATATTTAGCGCATGGTTTCCCAAACCATGCAGACTAACATGTTGATGTCCCAACTCTTTAAATTTTGGGGTCGTTTTGTGTCGACTCGTGTTGATTGGTTAAGATGGTTGGTTCTTATGGTGGGGACACCCACTATGAATCTTATGTATATTCTATTGGAAAGGTCTAATGGAAGTATACCCCTTGTACCGGGGAGTCCATTTGGGCCTCCCCTATTAGTGTCCGGATTTTGTCTTGGGAAAAATTTAGGTTTTCACTTATGGGGGGAACCCATTTGTGTCCCCTCAAACTAGTGACTCAGATTTGTCCTTAGTCTTGGATTGGAAGTATGTATTCTAATTCAGATATATATAACTAATGACATCTTCCATGGGTAAACATCGGGATTGTAGATCACCCAAAAGTTTAGTTAAAGAAAGGTAAGTGTATCCAAGTTCAATGTTGTTGTTCGTTTGGGTAAATTGAATCAGTCTTGTTCAGATAGTGTTTGAGGAGTTTTCTATTAGGATAAATTCTGAATGTGCTTGATTGATTCAGGAAAGTGGTTTATGTTTTGTTTTGTTTTGTGATAGTATTCCTTCTTTAATTGATCACTAGAGGTGTTTTGGAATTTGGTGGTGAAGCTTAGCAAAGGAGTCTATTTCATCCTTTCGGTTGGGTTTGGTTTTTTTGGCCTTGTTTTGGATTTTCAAGGGTGGAAAGATTTATGGTGGGGAGAATTTTCAGATCCATAAATTCTTTTAAAGGTATTTATTTCATTTAGTTTCCATTATTTCTTTATTTTTTGGGTTTTCCATACATTTTTTTAGGAAAGGGTAAGTTTTCATGATTTGGGCCAAACTGTGAGCACATTTCCATATTTAAAAACCAATTTTTTTTCTTTTATAACTCTTTAATTTTTCAATATTTCACACCCATTCCACTTCCCAATTGGAATCCCCTAGTATATTGAAACCACCATATCCATTTGGAGCTCATCTAAATCCATAATAATGATGGATTTGGGTTTTTTATTATGGTGTTGGGCTAGCCCAAAATCCCATTTCCTGCTTTAATTTTTTTTTTCAATTCTTCAATATCTCTTTCAATTGTTAAGTTTGTTTAGTGATTATAACTCTCACCTGATTTCAATTACTTATGGCACACCCCCATTCTCTACTTATTCTAATTGGAACTCATATTCATTGTGAATTAGGGAAAAACTTATCTGGATGTCCCAAATTGTCCATATTTAAAGAGGCAAATTGTTTCTTTCAAAAGTCCTTCAATTTTTAATATTTTTCCACCATTTTAGTTCTCATATGACCTACATATCCATATTATAACCTCAATTTTATTTTTGGCTATTTATAAATTAAAATACTAGTGTATTTGAGGAGTTTTATTCAAGATCTCTCAAATAATTGAGTTTCAACTCATGTTCCTCCCATTTTATTATGGTTTCTTCCGCTTTTCTAGAGGTTATAAAATGTCCAGAATATAGGGTTCATACCTAGGGTTTTATTTGGTGTCTTTATTGGTCAAATATTGTGGTATAGGTCTTGATTTCACTCCCTTGTGGTGTGTTGGTGGTGTTTTTGAAGTTTCACAGAACGAATTGGGGGGTTTTGACACAAAATGTAGGTGATTCCATGTGTGATCATTTATTAATGGGTTAGCATGAATGATTTAATTATTATTAATGTTCCATATAATTTTCTCATTTTGAGAAAACCATTTTTGATGTAGTTTGTTAAGTGGTTAATTTTATAGTTTCACTTTTTCTTCAAATTGGGTGTTTTCCATGTGTAAATATTGTGGTAATATTTGGGTTTATTTTATAATATATGCGATTGGATTATTAAATATTGTTTGGGATGACAATTATGATTTGGTAGGGTCTTGGTGTTCTTTTGGGTTTAAAAGAGGGTTTTTGAATGGGTTTTAGGTGAAAAAACTTTTCATGCTTCTTGAAAGTGTTTTATGAAAATTATAAATGGATTATTGAGGTACACAATGTGTGCCAAGGAAGTTTATGTACTGTTTGGGTGATTGTGTGTTTTTAAAATGGTCCATTTTTTCATTAAATGGTTTTTATGTTATTAATACAATATTTTACATGTTTTAAAAAATGACTCAAAGGATTTATCAAATTGTGAAAGAGATATGAAACATGTTTTGGGTTGTTTTGATGTGAGTATGGTTCCAAAATGAATTTGAATGAGAAAGGGGATTATGTGACATGTGTGTGGGATGTTTGGTGTATGTGGGATGTGGAAATGATATTTTAATGTAGAAATGGTATTTCATGGCTTATGTAACTTGTTTGAGCATAAGAGGGAACACCCAGATATCTTGGTGAGTGGACACATACTAGTATGCTAGTGATCCCGTGGTATTGGCCTCAGTTTCACGTAGAAAGTTTAATGATGAAGAAACTAACTAAACTATGATGATGATGTTGTTGTTGTTTTTGGGGACCAATAGGTTATGTGTATGATCCCTACTAGTGGATCATGTGCACAATAATGGATATTTGTATGGTTACTTTCACTGATGTACTAGGTACCTAGGACCCACATAGAGCTAGTGCCTCGGGATTACTTCCCATTGATTGTGCTCATTAGATACTTTATTCTTACTAACATAATACAGTTTTTTTGTCTAAAAAATTCATTTTCTATGGCATTCTATTTAAAATTGTTTATTCTTTAAAGTATCCCACTTGAAAACTGTTTTTATTTCACGTTGCATCTCTTTAAGATTTTTAATAGCATCTCATGTTTTCGAAAACTTGCAAGATTTTAATCTTTCAGTGTTTATCACATGGAATCCTTTAGTGGTGGAATCTTATTAGGATTTGTATCACACCCTACTTACACCCTTGGGTGTAAGTAGACTTGGTTATTTTTGTCGCAAGTTTGGGTACAGCTTTTTATGCCAATGGTTTGGGTTTTTAGTGGTCCTTCGTGATGTAGTGTTATGAAGATGGCTTGAGGGCGGTGCCACTTTTCATAAGGAGGTTCTTGGGATGTCCATTTTGGGTTTTTTAATTTTTTATAGTCTTTTAGAATTGTTTTAAATTATGTAATTCAATTATGAATTTTTTTAAAAATATGGTCTGTTTTAAAAAGATCAGATTTTTTATTTTGGAATTTTTTATTGTTTTGTTGTTTATAATCTCGGGTAAATCAATCCCAGATTTCATTTTATGATACTCGGTCACTTGTGTCAGCACATGGGGATTGGGAATTCCCTTTGCGCCATGTTGTGGACCGTGTCAGGTGCCAATTTTTATGAAGACCATATTTGGTTTGTGACCTGGAGGAGTTGGATTGGCATGCTGAAACTATCCTTGTATGTTTGCAAACATCACATGTACCAAATCTCTGATCCTGTCATCCATCATCACTTGAATATCTTGAAATTTGGATTCCCAAGATTCTATTTTTTAAAATATTCTTCTTTGAAAAAGCTTAAAAATGTATAAATACATTTCTTATCGATACACCTATCAGGTATCCTCATACAAAACCCGAGTATTCAGGCTTTCCCAATGCTGCAGCTAAAATATCTTGTCTATCCTCAAAAATAAAGAACTCTGTATTGAGAATCCTATATAAAATATTTAAAAAATCTTTAATGAATTACAATATATAAATAATTTATTTAAATTCAAAAAATAAATATACATATTACAACATTATCAACTATAACTCTTTACTATTCTATATGATATTTTCCTTTTTCCCCATTCAAGCTCTCTTCCATTTTTCATGTCTAGTGGGATGAAGGAAGGGAAACCTCTTCAAATCCTGATGACTCGGCTCACATATTTTGAATATTTTCTTTAATAATGTGTTCTTACAATAATTTTTACCATCTCTGAGATAACATATAAGGGTATACATTTCAAGCTTGAAAATCCTAAAGAGATCTCCTTGATTACTATAAATTAATAATTAATAATAAAGGTATCATTAACATGGTCAGTAATATAAAATCATCTAAAAATGTAACATTTCACTTACAAAAAATTCTTCTCATCATATACATTCATCAAATTGTTTCTATGTATCTTCATCTATAAATGGATATATATTACATGTTTTTTCATGTTTTTTATTTCCAAAAATGAACTCTTATATGAGGGATGATTTAAAATCCCTCCATCTCCTAGATGCAAATTATAGAGATTTCCTCTTGAATCCTCCAGTTTTAGATATGTCATATTTCATCTTATAAAAAAGGGAAAAACATATATTACTATAATTATTTCATGATTAGTAAAATGATAACAAAAAATCTTTCCAAAATGGTCTCCCACAATAGTGACAGTGTCGCTTTGTCAAAAAAATTCCAATTTTCAAAAAAAATACTAACTTTTCTTTTATCCTATATTGATACAAAAGTCTTGAAATATTTTTCATTCGTACCTATTGGAATGTCACTATCATCAAAGGCTATTGGAAACCTCTCTTCATGGCTACGGGAAACTGATTTTTTTGGTAAACGTGTGGTGCGATGTTTACCAACCCTCGAACTAATTTTCCCCAATGGAAGTAGATATCTCAAGTAAAGAAGGATAATGAGGCTCATAAATAGGATCATCTATAAGTTCCTCCCCATAGGTATGAGTATAATCATCTCTAGAAATATGTGGTGGATCAGAGGAATGATCAGTCATTATATTACAAATAAAAGCAACATCAATTAGAACAAAAATATATAAATACAATAATTATATAAAAATTTAAACAAAAAATTTACCAATAATCAAAAAAAAATTAAAGTAAACCAAATGTATTAAATTTTTATTTATATTTGATATAATTAACTATAATTCTAACAATATTAATGAGAGATTAAATAACAAAAATGAATGATAGATACATAATATTCATGAGAGATGAAATGGCATAGTAAAAATTCAACTTCCTAATAAATTATTTTTACAACAAAAGGAATTCATTTATTATTTACTCATATACATTATATTTGGTTTATATTTTTAATTTAAAATTTAAAATAAGTGGTTTTCAATAAAATCAATTAATAGATAAGTTAATTAATGGTAAATATGGAAAACTATACAAAACTAAACTAATATAAAACAAAAAAATAACTTATAATATGTGTTTTAATAAATAAAATAAAATTAAAATATCTAACTTAAAATTTTTTAAAAAGTAAATAATAATTAAAAATATATTACTTGTAATATTAGGAATATACTAAAGACCATTTTCCCAAATTCTTTGGTAATGATAATTCCATATGGAATAAACCATGTCTTCAACGTGTTCATTAATATTATTTGTTAATCATTCCATGCATGTAGGGATATCACATAAATCAGCTTCTTCATCTTGTTTATCATCACCAACATACTATTTTTTCCCTTGTAAAACAATATCCTACTATATATTATATTGATCAAAAAACATAAAAAATTCATGTTTTTCCATGATAAAAGGATCATTTGTGTAATCAAGTTTATTCAGTTTAACTAGTGTCATTCCAAATTCATCGTATCAGAGACTGTTGTTACCGATAAACCATTTACACTTAAAGACTGGAACTTAAAATTTAATTTAATCAAACTACCATATTTTTTAAAAGACTCTATAATATGTGGTTGATGTGGAGATTGCGTTTTAGTCTTTGGCACATGAAAAATGTGTTTCTTCAAGGAACACTGACACACTACTATTATAAACCACACTTTTGTTGTCTTAATCTTTTGTATGAGAATTATATCCTTTAATTTCATACACAGAACTTGTTATAAAATTTAAACTTGGACCACCAACTAACCATTTCAATGTTTCTGATTCATCTGGTTTAATGGTATCTTTAAGGCATGGAAAAAAATTTGTTATGCTCATTCAAAATCCACATATTTTCTTTCTTTGGATAACATTGTTTGAACTCATTAATATGAAAATTTATATATGGTTGATAATCATAGATGTTATTCAAGATATTTAATTTTACCTTCTTTATTTTTTCACCTAACAATGATTTGAATTTTAAGCCACAAATCCCCATTCCTCCAAAATTAACTCGTTCATGGCGAGATGTAGGTAAACTGATGTTCTCCGCATTAAACAAATAGATTGTACAAAACTCTGCAACCTCCTCTGAAATATATTTATCAAAAATGGATGATTTAGGTAGATATGGATTCTTAACATACCCCTTTGATATATTCATATACCTTTAAAAATGATAGATACAAAGTATATATACATATTCACAAATCATTATTTCTCACAAGAAAATGAACCATTAAATGCATCATGGTATAAAAAAATCATGGAGGAAAATACATTTTCAATTGAAAAAATATAAAAACATTTCATTCAACAAAATTTTCAAGGCATTTAATTTAATAAACTTATTACAAATTGAATTAAAAAATAAAACACCTTTATAATAGTCATTGTGACATTAGTGGTAAATATTCCATGCAATTCTACTGGTAGGAGTTATTGCATTATGACGTGACAGTCATGAGATTTTATACTAGTCAACTAAAAATACATTAATGAAACCAAATTTATTACATTTGATGAACAAACATGTGGAACTCTTATATCATTAAGACATTGTAAATGTCTAGTTTTCTCTTTCCTGGATAAGGTATGACAATCCAAGGGTATCATTGTTCACATTCCATGAAGAGTGAGAGCCAACTCCAAAATGTATTCCCATTTAGAGGAAATCCATTCTTGCATTCAACCCATATTTAGTATTTTCTTTAATATTTAACAATTTTCAAATAAAACATTCATATATATTCTTCTCCACATTCCTGAAATCAATTTTATGTTTCACCTCATGATATCCACAATATGGTAGCTCAAAATAATTGACCATTTCATCCATATATTTCTATCATTACCAGATTTATGTTTCTATATGAATGTCACACAAATGTTTTTCACCCTCTAAAAATATTTGTCACTGGATAAATTTTTTGGAGAAATATAAAATTCTTATGATCTATTGAAATGCTTTTTCAATATTCCATAATTGTGATCCATATGAAAAAACTTTTAATGACCCAAGAATATTGTTTTCTCCCATTATGCAGTTTACAATATCAAGTCTCTTATTCACAAATTGGACATGCTTTATTCCCCTTAACAATGTATCCAGACAAATTTCCATGTGCTAGGAAGTCATTTATAGTAAACATAATCATAACATGATGTTGAAAATATTTCATTTTATAATAATCATACACCCTTATAACTTCCTCCCATAATAGATTCAAATCATCAATTAATGGTGACAATAAAATTTCAATATCATTTCCAAACTATTTTGGTCCACTTATCGTTAAACTCGACATGATATATTTTCACTTCATATAAAAATTAGGAGATAAGTTATAAATTACTAATAAAATAGGCAATGAACTATGTGTGCTACTAATAATTCGATATGGATTAATTCTATCTATGCACATTCCATGTTTGAGATTTATAACTTTATTTCTCAATGCAGGAAACTAGTGATCAATCTTCTTCTACTTTGTACAATCAGCTGGATGGAATATTTTTCTATCACATATTTTCTCACCAGCATGACATCTTAACCTTTTAGTATCATGTGAATTAGAAAATAAATGCCTCAATTGAATAATTATATTAAGATACCAAAATTCCTTAGAAGGGGTCTCTAAAACTTCCGAATCACCCTATGATTTTTCTTTCAACTTATATCATGATTTCTCACATTTAGGACACTCTGACTGAAATTGGTATTCATTCTTATATTGCTCACAGTCATTAGGGTAGTTTTTTATTTTCTTGTACCCCAACCCTATCAGAACTAATGTTTTCTTGGCCTTATAATGTGAATCTAGAAGATCATTTCCTTTAGGAATAATGACTTTCAGAAATTGTTACAGCTCTGTAAAACTCTGGTCACTCTAACCGTGTTTCACCTTTAGGTTAATAATTCTTAACACCATTCATAAAACCATATATTCCATACAAACCAGATATAATGGGTTTTCTGAATCACCATATAAATGTTCAATTTTAGGTTGTTTCTAAATTTCTTCTAATTCAACATCACGAATCATTTCATCAATTTTATCAGATTCATAATCTTTCAAAGTACCATCATCAATAGATCTATAATTTTTCCCAGTTTCACCATACCAAATCCAAAGGATATAGATTGAATTAAAACCATGAAAAATTAAATGATCTTTGATCTATCTACTTTTCAACATTTTCAAATTTAAATATTTCAAGCATGGGCAAAAAAATATGTCATTTTTTGGAACATTGTGTTTATGAAATTCCAAGAAATAATCGACACCTTCCTCATATTCATCACCTATTTGAGGTGCATTAATCCAACCATAATTTATTATCAATAAAGAATATAAAACATAAATATAAAAAACATCGGTAATAATTTATAAAATATTGATATTTGAAATGACATTGAAAAATTAAAAAAAACCAAGAATGGAAACGTTATAATGAAAATAGAAAATTTTGATGAAAAAATTCATTCATACATAAATAATTACAAAATTGATTTATTTAAAAAATGTATCAAGTAAAAAAATGAATATAACCTTATGAAATTATTAGAAAATATGTACAATGATATCACTAAAATCAATATCTATAAAAAATATATAATGATAAAATGTAATTCATAGTTTATTTTTAAGAAAAATAAAAAAATCATCTATATTGTAATTAACAATATAATTTAATCATAAATTGAGTCGTAGTTTAAAAAAATGTCACATTAAATAAAATTAGGAACTATAAAACATTATAAATCAGAAGTAGAATATACATCCTCAATAATGTGAGACATGCATTGAGATTTCGACTTTAACTTGTTCCAAAAAGATGTAAACCTAAAAATAGAAACCATATTTAATTTCATTGTTACGTTACTTTCATATAATTTTACATTATTATAATGGAATAAATCAACTGGGAAAAAAAGTAATTATAAATTAAGATATAATTTATATTACACTTTCAACAATTTAGAGGATGCACTATTATACAAAAAATTTGAAGCCATTAGAAATCAAAATATTTTGATCCCAAATGAGGATATGAATTTTTCACCTAAATTTATTTACAATTCATTATCTTGTTCGATTCACAAAATTAAAGAGTAAAAATATTAGAAAAAATTATTAATCAATTTCAATAGACTATAAACCACCCAAATTTATTTTGAAAATCAACGATCATCCTTTATTTTAAAACACTAACTATATATACTTATAAAATCAGATACACTCACACAAAGTAAATATTATTATTTAAAAATCCATAAGGTCAACTCCTAAATCCAATAATATACTCCAAAAATCTAATTTTAATAAAAAAAATTATAATAGCCATATAAACAACTAAATTCCAAAAAATAAAACAAAATTCAATATAATATCATCAAATCATCATGAAAAAAATATTTAATTCAACTCAATGAAAGATAAATTTCGTTAGGATCAACTTGATAGTGAAAGAAGGATAATGAAAAAACATGATAGGGATGAATAACTATGAATTTATTGGACACATAGTTCGATGGATCATGTTGAATAATATTATAGACTATGAATTATTTTTATAATTGTTTTTATGGTCTCTATATGGTTTATCTAGCCATTTATGCTAGCAAATCACCTTCAATTCATCATCTGTTTTCATCCCAAAACTCATGGAAACTCAAATTATTTTTATATAACATAATCTAAATGAAAAATCATAAATCCAAATAAAAACACCTAAATAACCTCAAAAAAATTATATAAAATTGAAAATTCCAACATTCAAGATAGCTAGTTGGAGTCAAGTGTATCTATAATAAAACATGCAACAATGAAGACAAAAAAACCTGAATATATGAATATGGTAATGAGAGAATAAAGAATAACTTGTTAAACAATAGTCAGTTTGATATTAAAAGCCAAAGAATGACCGAAAAGAGGGAAAACAAAATGATTGAGGCTTACTTTATATTTTTAACCCAATGTCGATGAAACCCTATGGTTCGATTTAGATCCTAAGTTGAGATTTCAACCACCAAATTGATGAAACCAAAAAGTTAGGGATTTAGTGAGCGGGAAATGAGAGATATGTCATGAAACACGAAGACCATGTAATGAAATCCTCGATTGATACATAAATTTTTGAAAGGTTTTTTACATCATTTATATAATAACTGGCATAAAAAATTCTTAGTAAAGGTTTTTATTATGTAGGTTATAGTATTACCGATGTAAGAACATTCGCTTTTACATCTATTATATTATAGAACCAACTTGAACGAGCGGTAAATACATACTTTTTCATGTTAGTTTTGATAAAAACTGATGTGAAAAAGTAATATTCCCAAATTTTCATGTCACATATAAATAATTGATGTGAAAACTGCACCATAAAATATAGTTTTTCTACTAGTGATTTTTGGGTATTTACAAAAATGAAACTCCTCTATTTTAAAAGGGCACTCCCACCCCTCAATTATTCACAACTGTCATGTCCTCTCAACCACAAATACCTAAAAAAATCTATCCCCAATAACATTATCCAAATTTTAAATCTACTAATCTACAAAAGGGCCAATATAATGTCTTTAAGAGGATATCTAAAAGAGGTTTCTCTAAGAGAATGTAATCTTCTTATTGAATTTCTTTCATTATCTTTATTATTTTAAAACCTTAAATTATTTCTTAAAAATGAAAATATAATTAAAAAATTATATAAGATACAATATTATTTTATTATGTTAATAGAATAACCTATATCCGTCTCCTATTTCTTCAAATGTGAAACGAAGTCTTCGATCGTGTGTGTGGCGGACAACAGCATCATGAACATAAGTGACTCATTTTCTATCAACACCTATCACAGTTGTATATAATGATGGATTTAATGTATATATGTAATATTTTTTATATAATTACACTTATGGAATTTTAATATCACATATACCTTCATAAATTTCATTCTTTTTAAAATACAATAATGTCACTCATGTGTGTGATGGACTACCGCATCGCAAAGCGATGTGATTCGTTTTTTCATTAATTTTACATAGAATATGATAATGATAAATTTAATAAATATATGAGATATATATGAAATGATATATTTTATGTAAAATTACTATTTCACCAACTTTCTTAACCATTAACCCGTTAAAGCAATGATATGGTAATTCGTTCATATGTACGGCCTACCATCTCCATGAATCGATGTGATCCATTCCCCATGTTGAAATTTCAGTAATGATTCTAAAAATATAACAAATGAAAAAAATTATAAAAATTAAAATCATTTTTTATATTATGTCACTTATTTATAAAGAAATAGAAGTTTTGTGAAAAAATACATGTGAGAGAATAAGGTGGTAAATAGCTAAAACAATAGTAACAATGAATGGTTATTAATGAATGAGTGATAAGATGTTATAAAAGGAAAAAAATGATATTATAAATATTGATATTGATATTTTATTAGTTAGTAACTTTTCACAAACGACTATATATGTGGTTATGGAATGTTCATCCAAAATGAATCATGAGGTAAGTGATTTTTTCTCAATTTCATTTCATTGAGTTATATAGTAATGTTGTAAACCTAATTTATCTTATATGGTGTATATACTACCCATTTTAAATATAATATCATAAATAATTCATACTTCATGGTATTTTAAGTTACAATTTTAATTGTTTCATCTAATGGAATTTGACATTAAAATTGCCAAATGGTAAAGAATTTCATAACTCATTTTCATTTCATTGGGATACATTACTTATTCAATATAATAGATATTATTATATTATTTTTTTAATGAATTTTGAATATATTGTGTTTTAATTACACTTTTGAAGTGGATTTACATTTGATACACATAATAAATTCATTTATTAATTCTCACTTCAATGTTGTGATCGTTGTAAAGTGTTTCTCATATCAAATTTTGTTCTTGAAGACATATGTCATGTTATAAGCTTAAATTATTTTATATTGTGTATATAATAACCCATTAATTTTTAATATCATGAATATAATTATACTCATGGTATTTATATCTTCATTTGATCTTATTCCTTTCAATAGGTTTATAATTAAAAAAATTACCATTATGGTAAGAGATTTATGGTTTAGTCTCATTTTAATATGGATTATTTATAATTGAATTTCCATTGAAGGAAATTATTTGATAATTTTATAATAAATCACATTAATTTTATTCTCCTCAAGGTAGTCATGAGTTTTTAAAGTAATAGTAGTATTTTACACTCTTTAATACATACAATATTTGATAAAAAATTAATAAAATAAAACATAGTTTAACTTTTCTGTTGGATATACTTTTTTCCAAACACATGCTTTGTAAAAATATTTATATAAAATTTACTATAGTTTTATAAATTCATTTTTACTATTATCAAATTTTTTTTAAAAATCAAAATAAATCTTCCTACTGATTTCTGAAAAAAGTAAATTTTAACTTTTATTATAAAAATGTGAAAGGAATCAGTGTTTTTATCATACTCTAAATAAATGAAACCTTCATCAATCATAACCAATAATATCATTGAATCTTAATTTACATGTTTAAAAGGCTTCCCAAATATTATGAATTTTTTTAGATAAGATTTTAAAACTAAAATGGTTATTTTCATCAAGAATGGTTTTAATGGTCATTTTATGGTCTTTCTATTCATAAAAATTAAAATCTGTTATTTTCCATGTACTCCACTATAGTTAATATTTTATAATACCATACTTATTCATTCTATAGATGGATTGTGGTTATTTTTTCAAGGTAAGGTATTGACCTTCTATTTCTTGATTAATGTTTGTAATCATTAACCTTCTCTGGAAATATTAACTTTCTTATGATCATTTGAAATTATGTTCCCCCTAAAAAACCATATTATTTTTCATGGATATTATTATTACATAAACTTTATATAATTTCTATAAAATAAATTTTACTATGAATGTTATAATATTGAAAGAAGAAATTTTTTTTATATTTATCATTACTCGATATGGAAATATATTAGTAAGGCATATTATTCCTAAATTAAATCAATAATTAGATATATAAAGAATTAATTGGACATGTATTTATGGTTGTGGCCCAGTTATAGATATCAACTCAGTGAATCATTAGTCTCATAAGACGTATTAGTTAGATATCCTTATTTAAATTTTTTTCTTGAGTATACATACCCATTAGTTAATTAATATTAGCACAATGTCTTGAAAGTAAATGAATCATGATTATTAATATCATTAAATCCAATATTAATCATTTACTTCATTAATAATTCAATTATTATTATCCAAGAGATTTTACCTTTTATATTATCTCTAGTTGAACTTAATTCTTAGTTTATTTATTAAATGAAATATATTTTCAGTTACTTTCCTTTCCATATTGTTTATTCCTTATCTCATCATGATTATAAAGTTATTGATTAAATAGAATTTCCATTAAAATATTTACCTTTACTTATTAATTATTAATTATATAGTAATTCTAGTCATGTTATTGATTAATTAGCATTTGTATTCAGATATTTATCTTTCCATATTGATAATGCCTTATTGAATATGCTTTTTTTTCATTATAGCTTCCTCTTTACATAACTATTATGAATAATTTGAGAACACCTTTGTTTTGATTCCTCTCTTAGGAATCTAAGAAGTGTATTATGAATGTTTTTAAATGATGTACTTGATTGATTAATGATACTAGAAAAATTATGTTGTAATTAGTGTATTCAAATGTAATACGGGAATCATGTATGTATCTAGTCTACTATGACTACTAAACTATTTAGTCCTTTGGGATGTGGTTTCTTGTATCTAGAACCAATGTAATAATGTCACCACTGACTCTAGGCTAATGAGGTCAGGGAATTTACATCCTAGGGGGAAATCTCAATAATAATATCAACAACATCATATAGATAAATACATAGCAATGTATAATTCCATTAATTTTGACGATTAGAAAACAATGATTGAAAAATGAAAGGTATGGATTATATTTTGTCTTGTGTTTTGATATTGATAAATATTAGGAAATTATTCTTATTATTCATTTTTTGAAAGATGTGTTAAGGAATATGATGTAAAATAACAGTTTATAGATAATGAATAATGTTGAATGATTATGGTGTCTACATATATGGATTCAAGTGTTATGATCTATTATTATATTTAAGTATGATTGTAAATTTAAAATAATTAATAATCTTTTTATGTTTTCTGAGATGGGAGTACCATGGAGACATTTATTGAGTTTTGATATATGTTTGAGGTATATGTAACATGTATGTTTAACATGGGAAAAAGTTATTTGAGTTATAATGCATTTACATTTTGTGAACATAAGTTTAATGTTATTGATAACTTTTAGGGTTAATATTAACATAGATATTTATGTAATTATGGGTTATTAAAATTTTGGAACATATAATTTATTTTATAGATATCCAATGTATTGAAAAGGGATTTTGTGATTAATTTGTTAATATTATTTTGAAATATGTTCACTATTTTGGGAACCTTATGGGATTATGTTAAATGGAAATATTTTTGGATAATATTGGATTTTATTTTAGGAAAAATGTTTAATTATCTATTGGATTCATATATAATTTTAATGTGGCCTTATGATGATTTAGGTTATTCATGGAAATGATTTTAATATAATGTAGATTATATGATTAAGAAATATAAATTTTTGGTATGAGTCTTTAAAAGTGATTGATGTTTTTTGGAGATTATTGTTAAATATATATTAGAATGATATGTGATTAAATAATTCTATTTTTTTGGATTTGAAACATTGTAATTAAGATTTTGAATAATATTAATGATATTTACTAATGTAAATATTTAGTTTGAACTTTGTGTATTACTGTTTAATTTTGGAGATTAATATATTATTTATTCATATAAATGTTAATTCATTTGAGAATTGTCCTACCCTATCCTCAAAATTTTGGTTTCAGTTAATGTATATATATTATAGGAAAATAATTTTATTGTAACATCCCATACCAACTTACCCTTAAACCGATAGCCAAACCAATCTCCCACATAGCCTCAAGCACAACTCCACGTACACTATAGGTTTTCAACTGGCTACGAGGGTGTAAAAAATCTATAGTGGGGAAACTATACCATCATGTTAGAGTAGCATGGGAGTATAAATGATTTAAATAATAATCAATAGCACAAGAAGTAATAAATAATGAAAAAGTGGCATAAATTTTTATAAACTTAATATAAAAAATGGTCATTGCTAAAATAAAACTATGAAATCATGTTTAGATAATGACATATAATCTAAAACAAAAGACATAAGAATGGCAGTGACATAGTATATTACAAGAAAAAAAATATGGTTAATGAAATATTAAAGGGATATATCCCTAAGCATCACAAGATCCATATCAGTATTGTGCTCCTAAATCCTAGGTACTAGCAAATAAACTCAAGTAATCAACCATGGTTTCTCAAATAAAAGTTCTACTCAGGTACCCTAGTGAAATGGTGTCTCGAGCAAGGTGTGAGATAATAATCCCAGTAGCTTCCTACCCAGGGTGTCTACAATAGAATTTAATCCATGAAACATAAATAAAACATTGTTTATGTATAAGAAGAATTATAAAAATGAATAAATAAACACAACCTACCCATGTTCCTAAGGGAAACCTGGTGGCTATACATGCTTCATCTTGTATCTAGATTATGTGACAGATCCTTTAAAATAAATATATATTAGTAATACATAAGTATATAATATTTTTCTATATTGAATCATTATAATCATGGTATGTGGTGTGTAAGGCTGATAACCCATAAAGTATCACTGGAGTGAGATGCCATGAACTCAACACCATATTCTAGTAACCAATCAGGTAGAGTGTAATCATCCTTATCCCTCGGGGGAGCATAATCGTCTACAATTATAAACAAATTGGGGAGAGAATAATCTTCCCTATACCTCGGGAGAGCATAATCATCTGTGAGTATAAACAGATCGGGGGGAGAGTAATCTTCACTTTTACTTTGGAGAGCATAATCATTAATGAGTATTATTACTAGGTATAATTCTCTCAAAACATATCATTAATTATATTTAAATAAACAAACACCATTTAGTGTGGCCATTCCACCCTTAACATTCCATTTCATTTATCCATTCAATTTATCTAAGGCTTGAAATTCAATTTAATCAAGAAAAAACATTTAAAACAACTAATGAAATAATTACATCATATGTAATATATAATACTTTTAACATTGTATTTAGTCAAGATAAACGTGTCAATTCACTTTACAAGGATTAAGGGGCACTTATGTGGTCATATTGGAAGCTATGAAATTATCTACGTGGGTAATCTCTTTTATAGTTAAAGCCAAGCCCTTAGGGGGTGCTTTACTTTGGTAAACCTTTGCTCAGAAGGATGAAAATTCCATTCATAACATCAAAAAGGGAAATTTATCAAAATTATATAAACCAATACATGACATCAAGCATATAATAATAACCAAAGAAACAATCTTATAATGATATATATCACAATTTAACACTTTTTGGTTTAGAAGAATGTGGACCTCCATCGAGGGGTTTTATTACAAAAAACATGACATTAATCTCAAAAAAAATCATTTATCACAATTAGGAATCTCATTCATGAATAATAAATCAATCTATCAAAATATTATTTTTTAAAGAAACTCCCCAACATGATAGTTATATTTATAAAAGTTAAACGCTTTGGAAAATCAATTTATAAAAGTCAGATCGTCACATAGAAGGTGTTATCCTTAATTAGACAAAGAGATATAAGTGAAATTCTGTTTTCAACTAATCCAAATGCATATAAAGTGTTTCTAGGTTTTCATAATTTTGATTATAAAGGTGAAAATAACTTTCCACACCCATGGGGTGTCCTTAAAAGATATCATCAATCTCTAATCCTCCAAAAAAATCAAAATACATATATCAAGATAAAAATATAAATTTAATATGATGAAATTGATTAATATGTGATGTTTAGAAAATAATGGAATATGGTGAAACTATTCTATTTCAAAATCAATTGAAAATTAGGAACGATCTAGAGACTAGATACCTCATACCTAGGATGTATCAATTATCCAATATCGAGCTTTGATTCAATCTGATTTCGAGGAGATCTGAGAAATGAACATTCACCCTAAAACTATGGAAAATGAGGTCACACCAAAATATCACATCCAAGGGGAAACAAAACTAAGAACGATTCAAAAGGAATCAAGTGATTACTGATGTGGTTACATATAGGATGACTAGGCTTTAATCAGACAACCGGTGGAGGAGATATCACAAAGCCTAAAAGAGGCTTGAGGAGAAATCCATGGTACCTGGCACGAGCCTCAAGTGGATAATGGAGAAGTAATGAAAGTAAAATGAGGTTTAAATCCTTATTAAAGGAAAATTGTTTATTTTATTTTCAAAACATGGGTTGTATGGTTTGGATGCATGGTTTGGCCCAACTATGTGCAAACCACGCAACACCCATTTCTTAAGAAATTGTCTCTCTTGGTTTGACCACATGGTTACCCAAACAATGCACCAATCACGGTATGAATAGTTCTTTGGTACGGAAAATTTGGCTTGAACCATGTGGGATAGGTTCATAGTTTGGTAAAATTGTGTGCAACTCATGTGGGTCATTTTTTCTCCTTTTTTATAGCTCTATGGTTTTTTGGTGAGGGCCACATAGTTTTAGAAAAACTGTGTTCCCTATTCAAAGAACCCAAACCTTTTATTTTTGTCTAGTGCTCTCGAAACACCATGATACCTCTAAGGAACCTCTCGAGACTTCAACCAATTCCAAAAAAACGCATTTAATTGTTTCAACACTCAAAATTACATTCCAAATCCTGTTATTAAAAATAGACCACCCAGTAAATGCCAAAAGATAAAATTACTATGTCATTTCACGTTATCTCAAAACACGGGTTACTACAACCTCACCAACTTAAAAATTATTGTCCCCGAGAATAATTTTGGAACAACAAAAAAATCACCCAACCTACGAGGTTCATAAATATTCATTCAAACAATCGTGTTGCATTTATAAACACATAATGCACCTTTAATCATGCATTTAAACACACAACACGTTAGCAGTCAAAAACTTAGGGAAACACTCATTTTCCAACCAAAACACCAAAATAAATATTACACTAGCCTGTTTAGAAAAATACATGATCACATCATTATCTCTTTAAAAAACAATATAATGGTACTCCCCACCTTATGTTTTAACATAAAAAGGGGCCAAATCTGAGCCATGGAAATTCCCACCATTGAAATTTCCTTACAAATAATTACATATTTATTCTAATGATTCTCCCAACATGACTCATTTAATAGGGGGGAAGTCGATTAAATATGAGGCCATATCATGATTCACTTCGAAAAGTGATGTTTGAATCATGAATGACATAATAAGAACCGATCACATAAACTCTTCATGAATGACTCAGTTGACCTTTAAAACACTCTATTTTTTAACATAGAGATGTTATTTAAAATAGTTATTTTCCCACCATAATTATATATAAATAAGGAAAAGAGGTTAAACCTCCTCCATTTAACCTTTTACAAAATTATCGTCCTATACAGCGAGATCAATTTCAACTCAAATGTGAATCCTTCCTCCAAGGAACCTTGTGTTTCCAAGAATCACATCGACCAAAGTCTGAACCTAACTTATTATGATGTTCATTGGTCAAAAAAACACACGACCCTTTCAAAATCCATATCATAGTAAGAACAAAAGTATAATATATATCTATCCTGTT
Organism: Viscum album; assembly: GCA_963277665.1. Classification (NCBI taxonomy): domain Eukaryota; kingdom Viridiplantae; phylum Streptophyta; class Magnoliopsida; order Santalales; family Viscaceae; genus Viscum; species Viscum album. Next base: position 1,937,757,435 of record OY728132.1, read on the forward strand.
GGAATCATCACCCTTTAAAAAACACCTTTGATCCTGATAATCAGTCTGGGATTACCTCAGAATCAAAGAACATTATTCATGGAACTAACCCTGGTAGTCCACACTTCATGTTTACAAGTTATATGTTGGTAAAAATCCAAAACATTCACATAAGAATATTGAATAATCCAAGATTAGTATTTTCATGGTGGTCAAGTTATAAGATTCAGCTAGTGTCAAAGAGTTTGTCTAAGGTGTTCCAACTTGGGAACATAAGTATATCATACTAGCTAGGTTTCTTGAGTCGAGTTTAAATCCTATCCTGTTTTTAATTTTTTAATTATTGGGTATTCTTGATTCATTTATGTAATCAAAACTCAATTTAGAGATTTTCCATAATCCATTATCGTTTTTTTTTTTGAAGGGTTTGTGGGATTAACCAAAGCCTCGAGTGTTTTGAAGGGGTTTTGGGAGTGTCAGAGGCCTGAAAGACTTTTTTTTAGTTAAAGATCAGGGTGTATGGTTTAGGGTAAACTGTTTGGCCTCTTCTATCTAACTATGTGGCCCATTTTTTAACTGAGCACAATTTGGTGGAAACCATGCGCATAGGGAGCATGGTAGTGCATCCTTGTATATAGTTTTGACATAGGGATTATGTATGGTTTAAACATGGTTCAGAAAACTATAAGGTTTAATCTTTTATACATTAAAATTTTGATAGTGTTTTTTATATGGTTGTCATACGGTTTTACAAACCATACGAGCTAACCATTTTCCAAATTAAAGATAAAAAATTATGAGATTTCCCCCCCATCCTAATTATTTTCCCCCTCTTTTCTTCTCCAAATTGTTCATACAATAGAGTGTCAGGAATCTTTCTTTTTTTATCTTCATTTCTTCCAAATAATTCATCTCTAATCCATTATTAAATTTTTTTGGTGGTGTTGGAACCATAGTATTAAGGCTTATCACACCCTTGCATCTCTTACCCCTTTCTCTCGCCTCATAGAGTGCTAAAACTGTCTAAGTCATTTTACCCTATTTTTAGGGTGTTTTTTAGAATCATTTATTTCTTCAAAACTACATGGATTTAGAACTCGATACTAGATGTTCTTATATCTACAATTACATGGCATGTGTCCTATACCATTCTTTTTGATTTTATGAATTATTTGGGGGTGCATCTTTTAGCACACCTTTTGGTAGTTGAGTGAGGCCCTTTTGTTTGATTTTAAATTGGTTGTATAACCTTGTGGGATTATGGTTTTCATGACCAAACAATATTATTTCATGTGATGTTAGTAAAGAGTCCATTGTCCACCTAGGGTATCTAGTACAAGGTGATTTCTTTAGTCCTTTTGATTTTTTTGTTAAGTGGGATTGTAAAATTCAATTATATTGAATTGTTTGTTTAATTAGAATTGTGAAATTCATTTTATATTATATTGTTATTTTATTCAAGTGGTACAATTAATTTTTATATTGATTTTTTTAATTAAATTTAATTGAATTGCATATATAAAATGATTTTTATATGCCACTAAGATCGTCAGGGTCATGATCAGCTCATCCCTGAGGACTTGGGATGGCATGAATGAGGTGATGTGCTCATCTAGTTGATCTTGGAATAGATTAATTGGGTGGTGATAACTGTCGAATGGGCTTCATGGACATTGGATTGAGGCGGTGTGGCCATCAAGTGAGGTAATGGCCCATGACATCAGATAGAAAGTCCATCGGACTTGAGAGACATGGTCACATGGGCATGAGGTGCTTGTTGGATGTGTCTTAGGTAATATTTTGGTGATTTTTTCTCACTCGTGATGTCTAAATCACTGATTGGAATCATGCTAAAATATGTTGAATTGGTGATTAGGTGGTTTCAACCACTCTTTTGTGTATAGGCCCCTTGTAGTGTGTCTTGGGAACTTTTTTTGGTGTGATTTCTATTTAAATCCACAATAGAGGTGAGGATCCTTTAAATGATAGCATTGAGTCTATTAGTTGGGGGATGAGGCACACCATATTGAAGTAATTGGGCCTTGAATATTTTGGGATGATAGAGATCATCATACCTCAAGATTTCATGCTATGAGATGATGGTGTTTTTTATTTTGGTATAGGTACCATTTTTTCTTTGGTTGTCAGGATTGTGCTGATGTGTGATTTAGAGAAGGAGTTCAACTAACCAGTTACTTTTTCTTGGGTGTGCCTTTGGGATTTCAGTGACACAACTTAAGACATGAGGTATCAGGAGGCATGAGGTATCAGGTTGCATATGTGATGTGGAACCTGAGGGTTCACCTAGTCAAATCTACTTTAGGGGATACTTATGTCCATGGGACAAGGATCCTTTACTCATCAGGGATTCCGGCATTGGTCGACCCAATTGATGACTTCCAGGTGGTTGTTGAGCACTAGGGAGGTTTGTGATTACTTTATACAAGTGTTGTTTAATTATGTATTTTATACAACTTCTTAAACACTTTTTTCGGGTGTATATACTTTAGTGGTATCCTACTAAGGCACATTCTCACACCGTACCTGGGCCCTTTACAACACATGTAATCATTATTCTTTTACATTCAAATAAGGGTTTGTGCTCACAAGATGGGTCATAGTAGCTATTTATCATTGGATGTTCGTATGGAATCTTTAGGTCATGACCTACTAGATTTTTCCTTTTTTATCTTTTATATCATCATTCTATCTATATGTATTGAACTATTTGTCTCCCCTTAGTGACCCTTTCTGGATAGTATATTGTAAAAATTTGTCTAAATGCATGTTTTGGTTTACTTTAGTGGTTACATGTGGTATGCTCAAATGTTTATTTTTAAATTGTAGTTTATTATTATTGGTTCTATTATTTATTGATATTTATTGTGCTTTCTCTAGTAGTGGGTCTAGTTCGAGTTTGCTGATTCTTTCTCTTACTACTACATCTTATATAACTAAACTTAGACATTTATTATATTTTTTCCAAAGGGTATATCCATCACATAATCCCTTATTACACCCTCACTACTAGTTATAAGACTTTGGTGTTTGGGGAGATTTGTGTATTTCTAGTGGAACCCAACTCGAAATCACAGTTTGAGTGAATAATTGATTCAGTGATGCTAAAAGTGGTATCAAATCAGTTCATTACTGGGATTTAGTAGTAGTTTAAGGCTAGATAATATTGAGATCAATAATTTCCTTTTTATTTATGATAGTCTAACTATTTGGGTTGTGGTGGAAATGAGACTAGGTTTGGTTTGAAGTGGATTTTGAACTCGTTCTTGGGTGCTTGTAGCCAAAGGTATGAGGGATGAACCAAGTTACTATGGGTGGGAATTGTTGTTTCATTTTTCTTAATGTAAATTTAGATTTATTTCCAAACAAAGTGGATTATTTGGAATTTGAATCAATAAATGTTATGATTTTTTATGATTTTTATGGTGTGAAAAGGTATGAGATCTTAGACCTTTTCCTGGTGAGGCATGTTGTGATTTTGATTAATGTATATGATTTTGTTTAGGAACTTATTAAGTTGTTTTAATTATCAGTCATCAGGAGACATAGAAAATTTCCAATGAAATTATTTGAATTTTATATTCCATGTAGATATATATATATATATATGTTTCAATTGATATGTAAAATGGGTCTGAATATTATCTGAGAAGGAAGGTATTATTGAATGGGGTGATTTTGATCATTGGGTTGGACGATGATGTCATCAGTTTGAGGTGATTTGATCGTCAAGACTAGCATGGACCAGGGGGTTTGATACATTTCCTTATTGAGGGTGGGTAAGGAAGCCTTGTGGTCGGGATGTTATGTGGAAAGGTTTTGATAGGAAAGGGTACGGATGGTGAGGATGTGTTGCCTATTTATTCTTTCATTATCTCTGTTATATATATATATATATATATATATATTATTTATATGGGTTTTCTGACCATGTTGATGGTATTCAACAGGTTCATATTATATGTTTAGGATGGAGTGTCAGGCAGGTGATGGATTAGTGTCACAAGAGCATGGTCAGGTTAAGTCCCTAAGGGTCAAGTAGAGATGGTATAGACTTGGGGAAGACTTAAGGATATGCTCAGGAATAGGTTCAAGTGAAGGTATGGAAGCCACTGGATCATACAACATTTCGGCTGAGGTTCGATGGGAAGCTCAAATCCAGCCTGGTTGGGGTTATGAAGGATATCTACAAGGGTTCTCAAGGAGCAAGCTATTCGATAGAATTTCTTACATGGGAGTTTCAGTCGTAGCACCCACCATTTTTTTAGGTTTAGGGTGGTCCATATGTGTCTTAAAAATGGATCGAGTCCATGCAGATTATTTTTGAGTAGTGGAGAAACCTTCAGGTTGGAGGGTGAAGCTAAAAACCTATATACTTTAAGGACCATCTATGAACTGATGGGACATGAAGGTTTAAGAAGGAAGACATGAGGGACTGTCTTGGAAGTATTTTGATGCCAGTTTCATAAAACATTTCTTCCTGGAGATGCTAAGGGGGTAAAGGGATCAATAATTCCTGAGCCTTTAGTAGGGTAACATGTTTGTCATAGACTATGCAGCAACATTCCTCAAGCTATCTTTCTTTTCACTCGACATGGTGAGAGGCGACAGCAAAAGGGATAGGTGCTTCAATTATGGTTTATGGAACACCATTCTGGTGCAAGTAAAAACTGTTAGGTTGGCATTATTCTCATAGGTAGTGAACCAGGTGCCCGTGGCCAAGGGAAGCCTGAAAGGCATGTCTTACTCGAGCATATCATTAGATTCATGTGAATTCAGTTGTGATGCTTCAAATAGAAGTAATGGAGGATGATATGAGTTCTAGTAGGTCATTCAGTAAAAATACTCGAGCAGGACACCTTAGAGTGTATCTTCTATAGTTTTATTTTAGTGTGGGTATTCAGGGAATGTCTGGGCAAAATGGGAGTGGACTCTAATGGAGTGTCGTGCATGTGTACAAGTCGAGCATCTCGAGAGTTTCAATAGGAATCCTTCTTTGAAAATCGGTCGTCAGTGAATACAGAAAACTCAAGGTTCTGAGGTCGGTTCAAAAGATTTACTAGTTAATGATAGACAAGGTATAGCTACATGTAGTAGTCTTGGAAGAGACAGTGGGACCCAGTAGAGGGATAATTGGCCAATGGCTAGTGCGACATCGTAGTGAGGGAAGGCTTCAGGTATTCATGCATCAGGCCATGTTCATATTCTAGAGATTCTAGGTGTTGAGTAGGATGGTTATCCTATGATAGTCAGAGGTACTCCATGGGTGTCTTCATGATTTCATTTTTTTTGTTTTGGAATGTCCTATTGAGGCATCACTTTTTTTGGTGCAGGAGGTGGACAATATGTAATTACGGACTAACTAGAAACTGGTTATTATGTTAGTATCATATCATATGTGTTGTATATATATATATATATATAAATTTTGTGGTACAAGGTTCTACATTTGTGAATAATTGGATGTGTTTTTATTGAGAAGTGTTGAAATTGAGGCATCGAGGAGTTGTGTTTACTTGAGATTTGAGGCATCTGGGCACCGTTATGATGTAGTTAAAATTGTGTTGTGAAGCACTGGGTTGTTTTGAAAATTTTTTGAGATGAAGGGCCTCATTTTTTCCATGTATGACATGAGCATGTGGTGGGAACTGATGCGGTGTAGGATGTTAATGGGTGTTCGGTATGACATGAGAGAACTTGATGAGTTGTACGAGTGATGGTGTATCATGGGATAAATTTTGATTCCACTAACTAGTCGATGGAATTATTTTTCTATTTGAGTTTTTTTGTCAGGATGGACTGGGGAAGGTCACTCCTAAGGTAGGGATACCCCTTGAGGTAGTTGACCTATTCTCTTAAAGATAGTGATGTTTGGGTTTGTTTTGATGTGTTGGAAATGTTTGATAACATCTCCATGTTTTGTTTTATAGTTCAGTGAAGAGTTATGTTAAGGTGGGGATATTGTAATGTCCTGGGTTTTTGTGTTAGGTGGAAAAACTCTCCCATTTTGAATTTTTGAATTAGTGGGTATTCCAAATTCTTTTTTGGACATAAAAACTAAATTTTGAGAGTTTCATCAATCCAATATACTTATTTTGGATGGTAATATGGGTTTATTTGAATCCTTGGGAATTTTTAAGGGGCTTCAAGATCATCGAAGGAATGAATGGATATTTTTGAAGTTCTAGGTCAGGGTGCACATTTTGGGTTAAACCGTGTAGATGCTTCTATCTAAGTACGTGGCCCATTTTTATATTGATCACAGTTTGGGGAAACTGTTCATATTGGGTGTATATTCATATGGGTCTATCTATTGTTTTGAAATAGGTATTACACATGGCTTTCACATGATTCGAAAAACCAATGGGTTAGCTGTGCCTTCTTAATCATTGGACAGTGGGTGTCGCACGGTTGGTGCATAGTTTTACAAACCAAGAATTCTAACTGTGTGGCCTCAATATGGAGGCAAAATTATGAAATTTACCCTCCCTCATTATTATGTTTTCTCCCTATTTTCTCCTCTAAATCAATCTTATAGTAGGGGGTTCACCGCTTTTATTCCTCCTCTTTATTTGACCCAACTCCTTTGTTAATGATCCACTCTTCAACCTTTTGGAGGAATTGGAGTCGTAGAAGGACTATCACACCCTTTCATCTCTTATCCCTTGATCTCTCCTCCTGGAGAAATAAGTCCATTTGAGTCATTTTATGCTATTTTCATATCATTCAAAGGTATCATCAATTTATTCCAAAATGGGTGGAGTTAAAGATCGATATCTGATGTGACTATGTCTACGAGTCCAAGGTAGGTGGTGAATATCTTTAAATGATTTTTATGGAATATTTGGGGTGTATATTTTATCTCATCTTTGAGTATTTGAGTGAGCCCCTATTTTTTGTGAAATTGATTGTATAACCTTGTGGTATGCCATAAGGCATTCCAAAACCATATTTTCTCATGCGAGGCTAGGATAGAGGATGTAGACCACCTTGGGTATCTAGGTTAGGGTGATTTTTTGACTCTTTTTTATTTTTTTGATAATTGGAATCATAAAATTCATTTATATTGAATTTTTTGTTTAATTTGAATTGTGAAATTCATTTTATATTGAAATTTTATTTGATTGTAAAATTCATTTTTATTCAGAATTTTTTTATTAAATTTATTTGAATTGATTATATAAAATTCTTGTGATATATCGCTGAGACCCACATGATTGTGACAAGCTCGATCTTAAGGACTTGGGATGGCATGTCTATTAAGATTAATGTGGTGTTATCATATGGTTGGGAATGGCCCAAATTACTTGGGTTTTGTTAACCATCAGTTGGGGATCATGGACATTGAGTTGAGGTAGTGTGATCATCAAGTGAGATAATGGAACCTGAAATTGGTTGGAAAGGCCATCAGAATTGAGATACATGGACACAGGAGAACAAGGTTCCAGTTAGATGTGTCTAATGTACTGTTTTGGTTATTTTTGCTCTCCCATGATGGAAAAACCACCAACTGGAGTCATGTGCATACGTTTTGACTCAGTGATGAGGTGGTTTTGACCACATATCAAGATAGTTTCCCCCATTAGTGTGGAATAAGAATTTTGTTGGGGGTGATTTTCCTCAAAATCCTTGGGCAAGGTAAGGAGTCTTCGGATTATGGTGTTGAGGATATCAATTGGGGGTTAAGGATCACCCTATTAAGTCCATTGATCTTGGACTATTTTGTGAGTATGGAGATCATCTTTCCTTGATATTTCATTCTATGAGACGACATCAATTTCTATTTTGGGACAAGTATCATTGGCCCTCTAGATGTCAGAATTGTGCTGATATTTTCTTTCAAGTAGTGGTTTGCGTGACTAGTTACATTTTTTTGGGTGTGCCTTTGGGACATCATTGACATGACTTGAGACACGAGGTCTTGGGATGCATGATATGTTGGGATACATATGTGAGGTGGAACCTATGTGTTCATCTGTTCTGATCAACTTTAGGGGATAGCACAGGCCACGGGCCAAGGATCCTTTCCTCTTCAGTGATTTCAGTGTTGGTCGAGGTAGGTGATGACTTCCTGTTGGCTATTGAGCACCAGGGAATTATGTGATTACATTATTCATGTTGTGTTTAATTATTTATTTTATACCATTTCTTAAACACTTATGTTGGTTACTCACACTTGGTTGGTATCCTACTGAGACGCGTTCTCACACCCAAAATAATCCCTTTGGGATGCATGCACACTTTATTATTTTACATTCATGTAAGGTTCTAGGCTCAAGAGCTGCATCTTGGTAGATTCTTATCATGGTATATTGGAGTGGTGCCTTGAGGTTGTTCCCAACTAGAGCTTTCCTTTTGTTTATCTTTTATATCATCATGTGATATATATGTATTTAACTATTGTTCTTCCCTTAGAGACCCTTTTTAGATATTGTATTATAAGACCTAGTATGAATACATGTTTTTTGTTTGTTTTTGTGGTTACAAGTGGTATGATGGTATGTTTATTTTTCTACTACTATTTATTATAATTAATTCTGTGATTTATTTATATTGATTTTTATTCTACCATTGGTAGGTCTATTTCAAGTATGATGAGTTTTATATATTTCTTTTGCATATATATAACTAAATATGGACATTTATTATAACTTTTCTCTAAGGGTATACCCTCACCACTATCCCTAATTACACTATCACTACTAATTTCCAACCTTTAGTGGTTGGGGAGGTTCTCCCAAGGCTAGTGGCACCCATCCTGAAAGCACTGTTCAAGTATATAATTTGGTCAAGGAAGCTACATCATGGATCAATCAAGATAGACCAAGCCTCGATCAAGAACAATGCATCTAGAATCAAATTCAAATAAAACCACTAAATAATCCCAATGGATTTAAATCTTTATCATGGTATAAGACTGACGCTCTCTTAGTGCATCAAAGAAGAATTAAAGAGAGTGAACATGCTCATCTCTAAAGAGAATACACAAAGAGAGAACCAAGTAAATTAGAATAAGAAATAACACTCAAACCACTACTAATCTACCTCTTGAAAGAATCTTGGATTCACCTTCTGATGCACCACCATTAACTGATCACATGCATTTACCTCCAAAGGCATTAATGATCATTCAATAATATCCCACTAGAGTCCTCCAAGACAAATAGTTTTTTCCAGTGTTATTATACACATCCAACCATAATAACATCATGTTATTGAGAAAGTAGTAAGTTTCACAAAAATAACCCACCTCAAAGGTATTCAAGAAAGATGTACCATTTACAAATTTTCATCTTCTATTTTGTTTCATCTTCTATGAAGGACACACATTGAATAGAACTGATGTTATGATCCCCACCTTAGGAGTTTCATATTCAATTAAATAATAGAGATACCAGCCACTCAAATAAAAGTAAATTGGGTCAAAATACCTAATAAGTGGTTGAACATACCCAAGGCATGTGTAACCTACTGAAATAGAGCATTACTAAATGCTCATGCCAACAACAAAGTCCAAGAGGAACATGGATACCTGTCTGAACAAGTGTTTCATTGAAAAAGAATTGTCTAACTAGGGAAAATAGCACTGAAACATCACAAAATGTTAGAAAGATCGTAGAATTATCAAATCACATAAGATCCAATGGTTTTACCTACCACATACTATCCCCTTACAATGAGAAAACATCAACATTATCGTTAATCCATTCCTAACAGAAGTCATTGGCTCAATGGACTATCATCTAATCTATTGCTAAAAGAAAAACAAACACCAATGGAAAATTATCATGCTTTCCATCCAAGGAAACTCAAGTGGAATAATAAACTTCCCTTACACGAGCATCCGAATAGACGAAACCATATTGGGTTCCATTTTTAGGGTAATTCATTGATTAATAGTTAATATTTAAAAAAATTAAAGGATTAAAATAAAAAATTCAGGTATATAGACAAGCTATGTCAAACTTCTTTTTGAAACATTTAAAAATTATTAACATACCAGCATAAATTTGGAAATTTTTCATATCAATTCCTTTTAACAGATAAGGAGACCTTTGAGGGTGACTTTAAGACAACTCGGGTTCATTAGAATGAAATCTGATATCATTTTCTTAATTATTAGAGTTTAAAAATACCCAAATGGGTCGTCTCATTAGAAACATGCCCCAACTAACCTACTTGGGTCTATTCATGCATTTTAGAATTTAACCAAACCATTTTAGATTAAAATTGAATAGCTTTTACATTTATAATCATTTCAAACATAACATGGTTGTATACAACAGTTCGATTACATGGGATGCTACCACCCCAATCCGTAAATCCCCCATACACATTATATAATGAAGTCCATCTCCCATTTAATTGAAGAAAATCCCATTTCAAATAATAACATGTTAATATTTATAGCGGTTTAGTTACATGGGTGGCCATCTACCAATCCATAAAGAACCTATATACTTTATAGATGGTCATTTTGATCCAATTTATTGATATCATTCTATATTAATACTTACATTTATCATATTTTTTACATTTTAATCAATAATATATAAACATATTTAGAAAACTCAAGAGGTAATTCGAGTATAAGATTCACATTTTCCAAATTATAAGGCATCCATACATGTTATAATTGAAAATGGGATCCCATTTAATCATAATTCATATATTTATCCAATGAAATAAATTATCAATACATCAAAATATAGATAAAATTTTATTATAAGAAGCTAACATAGAGGGGTGTGATATAAATAGAGAACCATGGAATATAGTTACCTAAATATTTTTTAAAATTATGCATGCTAAATAATTACCTAAACATGTAGAAAACTAAGATTATTACTAAAATACCTAGCATGTGATATGAAAATAATGAAACTTAAACAAAATCATGGAATATCATTCAAGGAAGACAACCAAGCTAGAAAGAAAGATATAAATGAAACTATATGGAATGGAATATTCATGACATGTTAATTTCTATGTGCCTATAGTGATGCATTTAATTCTTCATCCTTGCCATACCAGGACAAGGTAAAAATACAAAAAAACAATATGCAGTGGAAATTACACCATTCACTCAAGGTAAAATCATATCAACTATAATATAAAACATCATGACCAAAAATCACATCCCTATCCACTTCATTATTTCCCTTTGGGTGGGGTGATCATTCCTAGACATGACTCTTTACCAAGTGTCGACACATTCCTATTCTCAAGTCTACTAGCCCAAAATAGAAATAAAAAGGAAAAAAGTAATATTTGATACCACTTTATAACATCGAAGCATGAATTACCACTAAACTGGTAGCTAGATTTTTGGATTCTATGGTCTCAAGTTGGCCTCCTCATATGCTATATCCTAGAAACTAGCATTTGGGGTGTAAAGATGGTTCATTGGAGAGACTATACCCTAATTTCCGAGTAACACGGTGGTATAACAGGTATAAAAAACAATCTATAGTGGAAGAAATAATAAATAATGATAGATCAGTAGAAGAATAATATAGAATAAATATAAATAATGGACAATGACATTATAAAACTATGCACACAAGCCTAGATGAAGATATATAATTTAAAAACAAAAGATATATAGTAGGGAGTCATATAGTATAGAATAAAAAATAAAATAATGTAAATTAATCCCTCAAGGGTGATCTCCCTGAGTATCCCAATATAGAGCATGGTCTTGTGCCCCTAAATCCTTGGTACCAGCTAAACAACTTAAGAAATCAACCAGGTACCTTCAATTAAAAGATTTACATAGGTACCCAGTGAAAGGGAAACATGGGAAAGGTGAGAGATAATATGAGTAGGTTCCCACCCATGGTGTCTATAAATGATTCTAGTCTGAGAAATATAAATAAAATAGTGTTCGGTTATAATAATAAAGATAAAAAATGAATAAATAAACACAATCCGTTCAGGTTCCTAAGGGACACCTAGAAGATATACCAACTTTGGATCATAGTTATAATATGTGTCTGATCACTTACCCTACTTGTATAATAATAATATGTTATTATATAATATAGTTCTATATTACATCATTCTAATCATGGTACATGCCATGTAAGGCCCATTTATCAGGTATTGTCACTGGCATGAGACGCCATTAACTCAAAATTGTGGTCCAGTAAAAATATGGGGGAGCGTAATCATCCCTATCCCTTGAGAGAGTGTAATCATCCATAAGTTTAAATAGATTGAGGAGAGAATAATATTCACTATTCCTCAAGAGATCATAACCATCCATGAGTATACACAGATTGGGGGGTGTAATCATCCATATTCCTTGGGAGAGCGTAATCATCCACGAGTATTATTACAAGGGTTCATGCTCGCATAACATATCATTAATTACATTTAAATAAACAATAAATATTCAGTATTTCCTTGACACCCTTTAAATTCCATTTCATTTACAAACATGTATTTAGGTAAGGCATGAAATTCAATATAATTAAGACAAAACATTTTAAATAACCAACGAAATCATTTTACCATATATAATCTATTAAAATTGATTCTTTCCATTTACTTAAAAAACATGTAAACACACATTAAAAGTCTCAATAGGCACTTAATAGTTTCTATGGTTATTCCAAAAATTTCCTATATGGGTAATCCTATTTAAATTCAACCCAATCCTTTAGAAGGGGTGCTTTGGTTTGGTAACCATTTACTCAGATGGAGGGAAATTCATTTTATAACTCCAATAATGGACAAGTCTCAACATGCCATAAACCAACCCATGACATCAAGCACAGAAAAATAATAAAATAAACAATAAAATCAGGATAAATATAAATATTCAATACTTTTTTGGTTTAGGGTATACATAACCTCCATCGAGGGGTTTTATTAAAAACCATGAAACTATTCACAAACAACTCATTTATAACAATTAGAAATTTCATTCAAGAATCATAATTCAATATATAAAAAGAATAATTTTATAAGAAACTACCCAAAATTTGAATTGAATTTATAAAATTTAAACACTTTGTAAAATAAATTTATAAAGGTTTGACCATTTCTTAAAAGGTGACATCCTCATTTAGACAAGGAGATATAAGGGAAATTCCATTTTCCATCTAAGTCGGACACTTATAAAGAATTCCATGATTTTCACTATTAGATTAAAAAGGTTTGAATCACAAGGCACACCCATGAAGTGTTCCTATAAGAGATCAATAATATTTAGTTCCCCAAACAAGAATCCACATACATATATCAAAGTTCAGGGATCAGTTTAATACGAATCAATCAATTATTAGGTGATTCTCAGCAAAGGCCAGTACGTGGTGCAATGGTGCTATTTAAAAATATATAGAAAATGTGGAAAAAGATAATGACCACATAAATCATGCCAAGTATGTATCACTCATCTAATATTGAGTATTTGTATGATATCTGAGAAATGGACATTCTACCTAAAAATAGGGAAAATGAGATCACACCAAAATAGCATAGCTGAGGGGAAACTAAATGAAGAATGATTCAAAAGGTCTCGATTGCTTCCCAACTCAGATCCATAGAGACCGATGTTTCTTAAATCGAAAAACCAATGGAAGAGTTATCACAATGTTTAGAAGAGGCTTGATAACGAATTCAAAGTGCCTGGGAGGAGCTTCACATGGATTTTGGAGGACGAAATAAATGAAAATTATGTTTAAAAACTCATTAAGGGAAAATAGTCATTTTACCATCAAAACATAGGTCACATCGTTTTACCTGAATGGTTATCCTAATTGTGTGCCAATTGTGCAATGAATTGTACTAAGTTACTACCCATTTTGTCATGAACTGTGTGTAGCCAGTGTGTGGGGTTTCTACTCCTTTTTTGAAACCACACAATTTTCTACGGAGGGCCTCGTTGTAACGACCCAATGTTTTATAAATGGAAATTCCTTTCTTATAAATTTTTCATAAAATCACATGAAAACACAACATAATGAAATAATAATTTCTATGTTACATTTGAAGATAAGTTTTCACTTTTTTCTGTATTTGGAATTTCGAAAATCTTACATATATGGTTCTAATTAGTAAGTTATTTGGAGTCCGATAAGAAAAACTTATTTTTTGGTGAATAGTAACCTACCCTTATGAATAGTAACATAACCTTATGAGTATTCAAATACCCTAATGAATATTAACCTTACCTATTATAGTATAAAAATAATATTAATGTTGAAAGTACGATATACCTATATTTTAGAATAAGTTAATGAATGTTTTAAAACTGGTTTTTGAAAGTAAATTATGATTTTAATTAAATATTAAAATAATCATATTTAAAAAATTATTTTTTGAAAAATGGACTTCATTTTTTAATTCAACACATCTAAAAATGGTTGAGGTGAATTTTTGAGATTTTTCTGAAATACTTGAATTTTTAGGAATAGGAAAATACGGTAATTTACATTATATATACATTATAAGATAAATAGACTATTCCTAGAATCATGGATGATGTCACCACCCTTGGTTATAATTCACATGAACCATTTACTGTTATTGGTCATGGAATACTTACTATTCCTTTTATTCTAAAGAAATAATAAATTAATGAATATAATTTTATGAAATCCCTCCTCTCCTCCATTATAACCCCCCCCCTTCACTCCCCCTTCTTTTCACTCCTCTCAAGCCTTGTGCCTTGCCAATATTCTGCCCAAATATCTCCACAAGATCCTCTCCCATGCCCAAAATCTCCTAGCCTCTTCAAAATACAAAGACCTCTCCCCTTAAGAGGTTCTCAAAGGAGGAAGTCTCAAGAGATAAATTCCTCTTCCCAATTCTTTCATTTCTTTTAAGTTTTTATCTTTTAATTTATTTCCTCACCTCCCTTCACCATAATAGTATGAAAAATCCAGTAACATACATGTATTGAAATTTTTTCATGACAATGGGATATTTCATTGTCTTCTCTCCTTTCTCCACCCCTTTATTACAAAGAAACGAAAGCACTGTTTGAGATGTGCATATTTAGCATATTAAAGGACAACGGTTTATCAATTTCTATTATAATCATTAATTATGGTCATGAAACCATTTGAGTTATGGTTGGTCCAAATTATTATATATGTAATACATCATATTTTTAGTTTTTTAATCTTTTTGTATAAATGGTATTAAGTTATAAAAACCAAACATGTTCTTTGTAATCAAACCCACCGATTAACAAAAATGGTTGTCACTATGGTTTTAAATAATAATTCAAATTCACTCTAAGTAGCCAAATTAAAATTCAAAACCATGTAATATTCTGGATGTTCACTAATAGAATATAACATAAATTATGGGCAACCAATTTCATCTTTCATGTCTTTCCGAACATGAATATAAGTGGACTGATCTTTTAAAACCAAGTAAACAAACAAGCCCAAACAATGAAATTGAATATTATAACGAATAAAAAGGGATTTTAATGAACTTAAAAGGGTTATAATAAATCAATTAAATATATAATAGGTTTTTTAAGTATTAATTAACAAGAATAATTTTTTTATTCAGGTCTTTAATACAAAGTATAGTATACCAACGGATTTAAGGTAAGGGATCCTCTCTATTTCACTCTTAATCAAGATTTTCCTCTATGATATGCCTTTTTATGTGTAATGAAAAATGATGGGGTATGTTTATACACCTCCCCCATAATTCAATATTGATTTATAAGTGATTATAAACCCCCTTTATCTTTTATCAATCCCTCTTAGTTACACCCGACATCATGATGACAAAATCGTAACGAATTCTACTCGAACCTTCTTTGTTCTTTTGGGTTGCCTTATCTTTCTTTAAAAATAGTGTTATCATATCTATTTATGTGAATATTTTTAATTCTGGTTATTTGTACCAGATTATTATATCAATACCCTTTCATCACTTTCTTTTTGGGATATACATGTTTTTAAAATATTCCCTCCTTAGAACTTTCTGATAAGCAAACCTATTTTAAGGGGACTTCCCGAATTTTTACCCAAATTTAAAGTGAACTCTATCCTATGTTTTAAGACACCATTGTATTTATAAAATCATTATTTTATTATTAAAACCTTATTGGTTCAATTAAGGTTTTATATAAAATAATTTCATCTTTTCTATTTGAAAATCTCAATAGTATTTTCCTTAAAACCGCACAAAAATATTTTAATGCTAATGATTCTAAAACACTTTTCTTATATGTTGTCAATTCTTTTTGACACCACTTACCATGTTATATGCCTATTTTACCATATGAACTTCCATGTAAGTTCTAATACTTTCCTTTTATGGACACTATTGTGATACACCCATTGATTTTGATTTATGTCATGATTGTGGTACCCAATTCTTTCCATGGGTACCCTTATATTTATGTACGGTTGATTATGTATGATTATCTATGTGGTAATAATATTTATGTGGAAATAATATTAATGAAAATTTTGATATGGGTTCGCCCAGATAGCACTCCAATGCATTGATTAAGGTTAAGTATCATGAGATGCGATGTGAAACAGGATTGGTGGTTTGCCTTGACCCATACAGAAATGGGAAACGGGATTGGTGGTTAACCTTAACCCATACTAAAGAAATTTTTTTTGATTCTGTCACATCTATATGATTCCATTTTTATATGATACCATGCTTATATGATATTATTTCATATGTTCCATGCTTTGGATATCATTATTTCATGCTTCCTAACTCATGTGCTTAAGATGTAACCTTATGTTCATTTCCTTACAAGGATTTTTAGCTCATCCCTTTGTTCATGTGTTCCCTAGGGTACCCTATGCAGATGTGAGGGCTCAAAGGAAGTTAGTATCTCATTATGGAGATTAAATAAATAAGTTTTTTTTAGCCCCATGTTTTATGTTTTATGTACCTAGTCTTCAATGACAATAGACTTAACGATCCTTGGCTTGTACTGTGATGATTAATTATGTTTAAAATCATTAAATGTTATATGTAAAAGGATTAGGTCACTATAGTTGGTATCATAGGATGGTCTAGTTATTTTAGAGCACCTTAGTGAGAACCTTAAGGATGAGACTAAGTATAAGAAAACAGTCCTAAATTTCGGTGAGTATAGAGTAAGTGGTTTATCAAGAAAATACATCCTTGTCTAGATACGAGTAGGTAGAGGCAGCTCTGACACAGATGTATCTAGGGGTAAAACCCGAAAACACCACTTTGAGCTAGACTCGAATTAAAATAGGTGAACGACAATATGTCTTTCTACACTCTTGGTTATGATACTCATGGGGGATATGTTTTGGTAGATTCATGATCTTAGTACAAACCATTATTAAGGCACAAAAAAATCCCATAAGAATATAAGTTAATAAATAGATCGAGGATAACCTAGATATAAACCTAAGGAATCACAAGTTAGGATGTACTTCTTCATTATAAGTTTATTTTTTTATGTTCAATGTTTCCTTCTTTATGCTCAATATCTAAGTATTAAAGACCTATAATTATACTTTTTTTTATAAGTTAATGGTGGGAAATAGAAGAACATATTCCAACAACCAATGTGATAGGAAATGTGATGATTTCGCTAATGATATGCCTGATGTGATGGAAACAGGTGCTCAAAACATTATGGAAGTACTTTCTCAATTGGCTCAAGTTATGAATAATAACTTGAATCAGTTGGAACGTCCTCCTCCTCCACATAAAGAGCAAGTTGTCGTAGAATCCTTCATGTGGAAAAGGCCTCCCATGTTTAGCGTATCTTCTGATCCCTTCTTCGCAGATCAATGGATTAACTCCATTGAAAATATATTCTCCATCCTCCAGTGCTCAAAAGAATAGAATGTTGTACTGGCGGTCTATCATTTTGATGGGGAAGCTGATCATTGGTGGATACTGATCGATAATACAAAGTACCAAAAGAAACTTGATTCCATAGATTTAGAGGAATTAAAGAGGATGTTTTTCAACAATTATTTTCCTTGAAACCTCTGTCTCAAGATGGAAAGAGAGTTTCTTGGACTCAAGAAGAAAGAAGATGAGTCCATCAGGGCATATGAAGTGAAATTTACAAGGCTTGCAAGGTACGCCTTTGGATTTTCCATGAAAACTGAAATTAAGGTGGATCTCTTCTTTAGCAAACTAAAGACGAGTCTACGAAAATCGTTGGTGATTCGAGACATCGACAGTTATGAGGAGATTTTCCGTTGTTCCCTCATGGCTGAAATGGATATTGGAGACTCTCAATGGTCTCGTGGGACCAATGACAAGAAGCGGGAAATGGAGAACAAGATAGGTGGTTCATCATAAAAATACCATGATGGAAAGAAGAATCACTTTCCCCTTTGCAAAGATTGTGGGAAGAAGAATCTAGGTAACTGTCTTAAGGAAACCAAGAATTGCTTCAAATGTAGAAATTTTAGTCATCTGGACAAGAACTATCGAAGGGATATGAAAAATCCCACTAATGTTGAAAAAGAAAGAAAGGTTCAGATCAACACTCAGCATGCAGTCCAGTGTTACAACTGCAAGGATCATGGGAAGTATGCGAACAATTTCCCTAAGCTAATGGTTGTCGAAGGAAATCAGCAACAGCCTCCAAGGAAACAAGGAAGGGCTTATGTTATCACTACTATTGAGGTGGAGCCAGACAACAATGTGGTAATAGGTGCACTAGTTATTCATTCAATAATAGTGAACTTACTATTTGATTCTGGTTTTATGAATTCTTTCATATCTTACAAGTTTAGTATTACTATTCAAACACCACCTAAAAATTTGGAGGAAAAGTTATCTATGAGAACAGAGAATGGGGAAATTATTGTGTCCATGGTTTATAACTCCTACCCGGTTAACGTTTGTGGACTAAACCTCCCAGAAAATATCATCATACTTCCTTTAGTGGAGTTCGACACTATCTTCGGCATGGATTGGCTATCTTTGTACAATGAAAACATCAACTGTTGGGAAAGGGAGATCACTTTTCACATCCCGAATTATCCTCCAATTCATTACAAGTGTAAGATGGAATACTAATCTCTTTTTGATTCATCATCTCAAGTTTGGATATTATTTCCTTATGAGCAAGCATATCTAGTACAAATGATTGGGACAAAGAAGAGAATCATACTTGAATACATGCCCATTGTGAGAGATTACACTGATGTATTCCCTGAAGAGTTTCTTGGTCTTCCTCCTAACCGAGAGGTTGAGTTATCAATTGAACTTATCCATAGATCTCTTCCAATCTCAATGAAACCTTATAGAATGGCCTCCGTAGAGCTGGAAGAGTAGAAGAAGCAATTAGAGGAGAATATGGAGAAGGTTTTTATATGCCCGAGTGCTTCACCGTGGGGTGCTCCAGTCCTATTCGTCAAGAATAAGGATGGATCAATGTGCCTCTGCATTGATTATCGTGAGCTCAATAAAATCACGATAAATAACAAGTATCCCCTTCCACGGATAGATGACTTATTCGATCAGATTTGTGGGGCCAGTTACTTATCTAAGATGGACCTTCGGTCAGGATATCACCAACTGAAGGTGAGGAAGGTAGATATTCCCATGAATGTCTTTCAAATGAGGTATGGACACTATGAGTTCATAGTGATGCCCATCGGACTCACTAATGCTCCAACAATTTTCATGGATTTAATGAATAGAGTCTTTAAATATTACCTTGACAAATTTTTGGATGTATTTATTGATGATATTATGATATAATCCAAGAGAAAGGAGGAACATGATGAGCATTTGAAAACTGTGTTAAAGACTTTGCGAAGGGAGAAGTTTTAAGAAAAGTATAGTAAATGTGAGTTCTGGATGGAGGAAGTATCATTCCTGGGGCATGTTATCATCAGGAAATGGATATCTGTGGACTCTTCCAAGATTAAGGCAATTAAAGAGTGGCCCAAACCAACTTCTGTAACGGAGATCCATAGATTTTTGGGTCTAGCTGGGTATTATCGACGATTCATGAGGAACATTTCATGATTGTCAAACCCAATTACCGAGCTAACATGGAAGGGAGTAAATTTTTCCTGGACATAAGAATGTGAAGACTGTTTCAAGGAGTTGAAAAAGAGTCTTATCACTGTGCCAGTACTCACACTCCCTACAAGTGGAGAACTCTTTGTGGTGCATAGTAATGCTTATATAAAAGGATTAGGTTGTGTGGTAATGAAAAATGATAAAGTGATAGCCTATTCTTCAATGAAGTTTAAAATTCATGAGCAAAACTAACCCACGCATGATTTGGAGTTGGCAATTGTGATCTTTGCATTGAAAATCTGGTGGAATTATCATTATGGGAAGAAATGTGAGATATATACTAACCAAAAGAGTCTCAAATATATATTCACACAGAAAGAGCTTAGTATGAAACAGCGAAGATGGATAGAGGTCATCAAGGATTATGACTGCTCAATCCACTACCATCCCGGTAAGGCAAACAAGGTGGAGGATGCTCTAAGTAGAAAGGATCTTGCATCTTTATCAACGATGCGAATTGAAAAGGATCTGATCTTCTTATATTTTCAAAGGATGGACATGGGAATCATTGATGGAGGAACATCATCAATCCTTTCACAAATTATTTCTCAACCATCCCTTTTGAAGAAAATAAATGATTCTCAAAGAAAGGATGTGGAAATTTGGAAATGGGTGGAAGCTATTAAAAATGAGAAATCCTCCGATTTCAAAATTGATTAGGAAGCAGTGTAAGATTTGGGACACGATTATGTGTACCATCCGATCTAGAGATAATGAAGGATCTATTAAATGATGCACATAGCTCGAACTTCTCTATCCACATAAGGATCATAAAAATGTATCGAGATATTCGAGAAAACATTTGGTGGGACAATATAAAAAGGTAGATTTCTGAAATATACATCAAAGTGCCTCGTATGCCAGCAAGTGAAGGCTGAGAGACAAAAGTCTAAGGGGATAATGAAACCACTACGCATTCCAGCATGGAAGTGGGTGAAAATTACCATGGACCTTGTCACTGTACTTCCAAGGATATCTAGAGAAAAAAATTCCATATGGGTCGTTGTGGATCATCTTATGAGGGCAGATTACTTTATCATAATTTGAGAGGACTTCTCATTGAATCAACTTGAATGGATTTATATCAAAGAAGTGGTAAGGATGCATGGAGTATCACTATCTATTGTATCCGATCATGATCCAAGATTCACCTAAAAGTTCTGTAAAAGTCTCCAGCATGCTCTGAGCACTGAACCGAACTTCAGTACTGCCTATCATCCTCAAACTGATGGTCAGTCTGAGTGAACTATTCCAAAACTGGAAGACAAGTTGATAGCATCTTATATGGAATTCAACGGAATATGGGACCAACGTCTTCCACTGGTTGAATTTTCTTACAACCACTGTTTCCAATCGAGCATTTCAATGGCACCATATGAAGCCCTTTATGGTAAAAGGTACAGAACACCAGCGTGTTGGGATGAAGTCAGTGAGCGTAAGCTGCTAGGATCTGAAATGGTTGAAGAAGTGGTGGAGAAGGTGAAAACCATTCAATAGCATATCAAGGAAGCCCATTGTCGATAAAAGAGTTATGAATATAACCATTGATGAGACCTTGAGTTCAGAGTTGGCGACATGGTATTTCTATGCATAACTCCATGGAACAAGGTCATGAGGTTTTGGAAGAAAGTGAAGTTAAGTCCCAGGAACATCAGCCCCTTCGAGATCCTTGATCGAGTTGGAGTTGTGGCCTATCGACTGGCACTTCCACCTACCATGTCAAAAGTACATGATGTCTTTCATGTATCCCTCTTAAGGAAATACATACTAGACCTTCACATGTACTCTCTTTATAGGTGGTACAGTTGGAGGATTATCTCTCTTATGAGGAGAGGCCAGGGAAGATCTTTGATCGTAGAGACAAAGTTTTATGCAAAAAGACAAATCATTTGGTCAAGGTACTATGGAGAAACCATAAGTATGAAGAGGAAACATGGGAACTAGAGGAAGCAATGAAGGAAAAGCACCCACACCTATTTTTGGCTTAGAATGTAAAAAGAAATTTCAAGGGATAAATTTCATAAGGGATGAAGAATGTAACGACCCAATGCTTTATAAATGGAAATTTCTTTCTTATAAATATGTCATAAAATCAAATTAAATCACATCATAATGAACTAATAAGTTCTAAGTGGCCTTTAAACATGATTTTGTCACAATTTTATTTGGAATTTCAAAAATCCGACATACACGGTTGCAATCAGTAAGTTATTTGGAGTCTGGTAAGAAAAACTTAATTTTTGGTGAATAGTAACCTACCATAATGAATAGTAACATACCCTTATGAATATTGATAAACCTTAATGAATATTAACCTAACCTATGATGGTATAAAAATAATATTCATGTTGAAAGTATGATATACCTGTATTTTAGAATTAGTTAATGAATGTTTTAAAACTTCTTTTTGATAGTAAATAATGATTTTAATTAAATATTAAAATAATCAAATATAGAAAATTATTTTTGAAAAATGGAAATCATTTTTGAATTCTACACATTGATAAATGGTTGGGGTAAATTTTTTAGATTTTTCTGAAATACTTGAATTTTTGATGAAAAGTAAAATACGGTAATTTACCGTATATATACATTATAAGATAAATAGACTATTCCTAGCATCATGGATGATGTCACCACCCTTGGTCTGAATTCACATGACCCATTTCCTATTCTTGGTCATGGAATACTTACTATTCCTTGTCTTGTGAAAAAATAATAAATTAATGAATATAATATTATGAAATCCCACCTCTCCTCCACTATAAAAACCCCCTTCACTCCCCCTTCTCTTCACTTCTCTCAAGCCCAGTGCCTTGCCAATATTCTACCCAAATCTCTCCCCAATATCCTCCCCCATGTTAAAAATCTCCTAGCCTCTTCAAAATACCAATACCTCTTCCCTTAAGAGGTTCTCAAAGGAGGAAGTTTCAAGAGGTAAATTCCTCTTCCCAATTCCTTCGTTAATTTTAAGTTCTTTTCTTTTTATTTATTTCCTCACCTACCTTCACTATAATAGTATGATAAATACAGTAACATACATGTACTAGAATTATTTCATGCTAATGTGATATTTTATTATCTTCTCCCCTTTCGCCACCCCTTTATTTGAAAGAAATGAAAGCATCATTTGAGATGTGCTTATTTAGCACATTCAAGGACAACAGTTTATCAATTTCTATTATAATATTTAATTATGTTCATGAAACCATTTGAGTTATGGTTGAACCAAATTATTATATATGTAATATATCCTATTTTTAGTTCTGAAATATTTTTGTATAAATGGTATTATGTTATAAAAACCAAACATGTTCTTTGTAATCAAACCCACCGATTAACAAAAACGGTTTCCACTGTGGTTTTAAATAATAATTCAACATCACTCTAAGAAACCAAATTAAAATTTAAAACTATGTAATATCCTGGATGTGCACTAATAGAATATAACTTCAATTCTGTACAACCAATTTCATCTTTCATGTTTATCCAAACTTGAATATAAGTGAACTGATCTTTTAAAACCAAGTAAACAAATGAGCCCAAACAATGATATTGAACCTTATAACTAATCAAAAATAAGTTAATGAACTAAAAGGGGTTACAATAAATCAATTTAATATATAAGATGTTATTTATTTATTAATTAATAAGCCTAATTTTCTTATTCAGGTCTTTAATAACAAGTGGAGAACACCAAGGGATTTAACGTAAGGAATCCTCTCTATTTCACTCTTAATCAAGATTGTCCTCTATGATATGACTTTTTATATATAATATAAAATGATGGGGTATGTTTACGCACCTCTCCCATAATTCCCTATTGATTTATAATTGATTATAAACCCCCTTTCTATCTCATAAATCCCTCTTAGTTACACCTTAAACCATGCCAAAAAAATCATAATGAATTCTACCCAAACCTTCTTTGTTCTTTCGGGTTACCTTTTCTTTCTTTCAAAATGGTGTTATATTATCTATTTATGTGAATTTTCTGAATTTTGGTTAGTTTTACAAGATTCTTATATCAATACCCTTTCATCACTTTCTTTGAGGGATATACATGTCATTAAATTATTCCATCCTTAGAACTTTCTGATAAGCAAACCTGTTTTAAGAGGACATCCTGAATTTTTACCCAAATTTCAAGTATACTCTATCCTCTGTTTTAAGACACCATCTTCTTTATAAAATAATTATTTTATTATTAAAACCTTCTTGGTTCAATTCTGGTTTTATACAAAATAATTTCATCTTTTCTACTTGAAATGCTCTTTAGTATTTTCCTTAAAACCGCAAAAAAACGTTTTAATGCTAATGATTCAAAAATACATTTATCATATGTTGTCACTTATTTTTGACACCAATTACCATGTTATATTCCTATTTTACCCTATGAACTTGCATGTATGTTCTAATCATTTCCTTTCATGGACACAATTTTGTTATACGCCCATTGATTATGATTTATGTCATGATTGTGGTACCCAATTCTTTCCATGGGTACCCTTATGTTTATGTATGGTTGATTATGTATGATTATCTATGTGGTAATAATATTAATGTGTAAAGAATATTATTGAAAATTTTTATATTGGTAGGCCTAGATATCTCTCCAATGAATTGGATAATTTTAAGTCTCATGAGATGCGATGTGATACAGGATTGGCGGTTAGCCTTGAACCGTACTGAAATGGGAAACAGGATTGGCGGTTAGCCTTGACTCGTACTAAATAATTTTGTTATGATTCTACAACATCTATATGATTACATGTTTATATGATCCCATTCTTATATGATATTATTTCATATTCTACATGATTTGGATATCATTATGTCATGCCTCCTAACTCATGTGCTTAAGATGTATCCTTATGTTCATTCCCTTTCTGGGCTTTTTACCTCATCCCTTTGTTCATGTGTTCCCTATGGTACCCTATGTAGATGTAAGGGCTCAAAGGAGGTTAAGAGCTCATTATGGAGATTATATAAAGAAGTGTTTTTTAGGCCAATGTTTTATTTTTTATATACCATTTCTTCCAATACACTATACATAACGATCCTTGTCTTGTAATATGATGATTAATTATTCTTAAAATCATGAAATGTTATATGTTAAAGGCTTGGGTAGCTATACTCATAGTTTCATAAAAACTATATGCCTTGTTCAAAGCACCCAAAAGTTTTTTTGGGCCCTCACAGTCCCAAACTCAACAAGACATCCAAAGAACCTCTCGGTCTATCACCCAAGTCAAAAACAACACCTTGATGTTTTCCAACTCTCAGAATTACATTTAGAATCCTAGTTTTAAAAACAGATCGTACAATAAATTCCAAAAGTTAAATTCCATTGGAATTTTTCCTTAGCAACAAACAAGGGTTGGAAATTTATCCTTTTTTTGATATTTTTTATCCATTATAATTTGGTTTTAGTGCACCTGATAAGAAAACATCATCTTGAATACTCATCATTTGAATATAAAATGAGATTGAGGTGGAAATTAATTAAAGGTTGAAATTATAATTTTCAAGTTCCTATATTTATTATATTATTAATCTATGTGGTAAGTTAATTCCTCAACTCTAGGAAAATGATCTTGAAACAAAAAAAATTATCTAATTATCTTCATTTCTGATCAATCGATAGACTTTTTCATACCTCATTGATTTATAGTTTTATGGTCATTAACATTCTCACGATTATTCACTTTCTTATGGTCAGTGTTCTATGTCATACTTCATCATTATTTGTACATTACATTTTACACCATGTCTGTTTTTTAATTTCTCGTTAATGTTCTCCTATTTGGAAACTTAGTATGTGTTATTCAAGCAAAACTTCATATTTCCTTTTTCATCTTTTCAAACATATGTTTTATTAAACCTTTCTATGATTTCAAATTTCAAAAAAGGTATTTTAAAATTTCGTTCTCTTCAATATTGGTCCTGAGTTAAAATTCAATGTCTTAAATTTATTAAAGGTGGTAGAATGAAATGTCTCATGATGTTAAAAACCATGTTTGTTGTCATCTAAAAAACTGAACTTAAATGAAGCATAAAATTCCATTATTTAAATGTTATAGCTATAACCTAGCCATTGAAATGGAGGTTATTAATAGGATTAACCGAAATATAAAATATATATATATATAGGACAAAACCAATTAAAATGTATTGATTAATTATTATTAAATAATTATTCGATTACTATTAATGTCATTTTATTTTTCAAACATACGGTTTCATTAAAAATGGTTTTTACATCTTTTTTTGAGTGAAGATAAAAATTATTTTTTCCAATTTTAAAAAATATATTTGATAAAATTTATACCAATTTTAAAATATTCATATCATAATTATCTTAGGGTAAAATTTTCTAATTTTTATGAAAGGATTTATTTTTTAGTAAATAGTTAAAACTGCCAAATTTTTTAAAACTACCATTTATTCAATTTATAAGTTCCATTATGAAATAAATTTGATCCCAAATTATGATAATAATCCTCTAATTATTAATAATCTAATTAATTATATGGGAATCATCTTTATACTTTATTTTTTTATATAAGTTCAGTTTTGGGATTAAAAATACTTTTTTATTAAAACTATTTTTCATTACATTTTATGCATTTATATTAAATGTAATTTATATAAATTATAGAAGTTTAATTTGATGAAATTTAATTAATATATTTATTCATCAATATATATTTATTCTAGTATCAATTTATTATTTTTTTCAAAAGTGGTTAATTTTTTGGGGAATAGTATAAAAATACAGTTTTTATGAAATACGATATCTTCTATAATATTTCGAAAACATAATTATGATATAAAAATTTATTAAAATAATTTAAAGAATAATATATTATAACTTATTTTAAATATCATAAAAAATATTAAAAAATTTATCAATTTTATTTTATTACATAATAAATAATAAAATCATTTTCAATGTCGATGTATTGCTTGCGCAACACTGTAAAAGTAAAATATGGTTCCCTAAAGAAAATATTTGAGATTTGAGAAGTCTTTGATAAACATGGTTAGAAAATATAATTTATTATTGATGATTTATATGGATAGATTAAAATTTATGTATTTTCATAAAAAGTTAATTATACAAATGTTTGTGCAATTCTTGTGCACAGCTAAAAAATTACATATTAAATAAGTTTTTAGCAAACATATGTCAATAAATATACATATTAAATGAATATAAATGTTTATATTGAAATAAATTTAAATTTTTTTATTATGGTAATTTATGTTTTAATTTTAGTGATGAAATAATTACCTTAAATTGTTACGTAGTTTCAAATTATTAATTGTGCAAGTAGTATAAAAATCAACAAAATGATTTCAAAAACACTAAAAATAATATTTTTGAGGTGAGTAATAGTGTCAAGAAAATTAAATATAATAAATTAGGTATGTTCTAAAGTTTTATAATCAAATTCCATTGTTATTTTTATGAAATTAAAGTCAAAGAAAATGAATGTTTCAAAAAATGACTTTGTTGATATTTTGCAACAAACAATAATTTATTAAATGATTTAAAAATCATAAAGAACCTATCTATAGAGTATAGTATTGGATATGGATAAAAATATCATCCATGGTCCATTTATGGGTATTCTTTTCTTTTATAGTAACTTTCTTGACCCTTAATGAGTAATTAACATTGATATCCATGTAATTGTAAAAAGGGTTGACTGGGGGTTAAAACAATGAGAAAAGAGTGAAAACTTAATATAAAAATTCATAAAATTTATTTAATGAGTATATTTTAGACACATAATTATACTATATTCTAATTATATAAATTTTTATCCACTTGAACATGAAAATTAATTTATATGAATTTAATATTTTAATAAATTACAAGAATACCCCTCCCCTCACTTATATATGGGCCACTCACCTCTCTTCTTCACAGCATTTGCACTCTAGATCAAAAAAATAACTATCCAAGTACATTTCTAACATCAATAACCATGTTATTGATTATTTATTTTTGGTATAATACCAACCTTATAGGGAATAAGGTGTAATGAAAAGTAGGTTTTTTGAAGAAGAGGCATAGCTTTTAACCTAATGTTTTATTATTATTTCAACGTCTATATCCATAAAAAATTCATAAAACTCTCTAAAATAAGAACATAAGTATCTTAAATATGATGAGATGTTTTTATATAAACCAAATAACTTATATCCATCTCCTTCTCCCATAAAATGTGAAATTAATCTATCATTTGTGTGTACAATGGAATACTGCCTAGTGAACCAAGATAATTTGTTTTCCCTCAGAAACTCTTGTAAATGTGTATAATGATGAATTTAATTTATCTATATGAAATTATGGAAATAATTACAATTATTTATAGGTAATATATCATCTATTTTTTTCCATTTTATCCATTGTAAATTGATAACATTGTTTGTGCATACCTGTGTGTTATCATCTCCATGATGTAATGTCATTCATTTTTCAAGAACATAACACATGAATAATATATATAATTGTATTTAAATAAGTAATATTATATCTATTAAATAATTATTATTATAAAAATATAAAATAATACTTACATTCTTTCTATTATTTTCTTTGAAAAATGAAAATGTTACCCATGTGTATGTATGACTTATCATCTCTATGATTGTAATATAGTTCAATTTAAATAAAAATAATCCATTATTAGTTTTAAAATTATATTTGATGTCTAAAAATGATAAATATTTTATTATAATTATTCTTGAGATTAAGTAATAATTACCTCTTTGACCATAGACAACCTACCGAAGCCATTTTGGATAAATGCGTTAGATATCATCAAGAAATATAATGACTCTATTTTTTTATTATAATAATTTTAAATTTATTAATAAATTTATTCAAATCTAGGTTTTGATATTATGCATGATTTTGAGGGACAGTGAGACCGAAATTTATTTTATAAAAATATTAAATATATTTTATATCACGGGTGCATAGTTCTGAAAAAATATTTTATTATATCCTAAAAAAGTATCAAATCAAAAATATAAGACCCTGGTTGAATCTAGAGTTTAGGATTTACACTAGTTGTGGCCTAAAATTGGCTACTGATGGATGTTTAGACAAATTGGATATTGGTGGGCACATTTAATTAGAATAAATAATTTATTTATTTATCTAAAACTAAATGATCTAAACAATTTTCCTCTATAAATAAGCTACTAAGGAAAATATTTAGGGTTGAACACATAACCCTGGAATTGTTGAATGGACATTCAAACCCTTATTCATATGTATATTGCTATCTTATGACAATCGATGACCAGATCAAGGAAATTTTAGGTGCAGTGAACACAACGAGAATTGTCCATCATTGGCCACTCTATTCTTTACCAATGATCCACCCAAATTGAGTTAGGGCCCATATTGTCTTCTATTTCCGCCCTTTTCAGATTAATCAAACATGGTTTATTTAACTACTTTGTTTTATATAATTTTCAAATCCTCCCATTAAACCTAAAAAAATTGACTAAATTTATCTTCTCATTATTCCATGTTTCTCAACTTGGTTTCCTACACATTCAATAATTGGCTTATAACTTTGGCCATCGATGTTGATCACTTTTTTATGTCGAATTTTCAGTATAATTTTTCATGTTCTTCATTATTTTCCTATGAGGTCATGGTTAGACTTTTCTTTGTAGGGTTCAAGCATGATCGAACCCCTGGAATCATGGTGGGTTTGTGATGGATGATGGATGGATCGTGATTCCATTAATGGATGTGGGTGATGGTTTCCAAGGATCTATGATCCAAGATCGATCATCAAGATATAAAAGATGATGGGAGACACTATGGTGTCATGAATGATTCATATATAAGGATCAACATACGATTTTGGGCAACCATAGGGCCGAAATCATTGGTCAAAGGAGTTTTACATTAATTTGGTGTTGTCAACAAGTGTATTTTTTGGTTATGAATCCATATATGGAAACTGAATGAGGATTTTCTGGGTTCTGTGAAAAACTAAACTAAAGACCATGTATTTTGATGAACATAGGGCATCTAGACCCCTGACCATAGATGATAAGGTTTCCAGTTGAGTCAAATATCACACATATTGTGGTACCCCCACACCACCTATGACTAATTTTTGGAGTCTCGATGTGTACTCCAGTAGTACATGGTCACAAACATGTCCAAGCATATGTTGTGTACTAACACATTGCTAGTATACACGGTCATGGCTATGAGAGAACATGAAAGCCCTGGGTGGCCGAGATATGCCATAAAGTCCCCCTAAAAACATGTCGTACTACAAGGCCAGTGATTTGTGTGTTTTTTAGGAAATATCTAGAAAAACGAGTGGTTCCACATGTCGTGCGGGACCCTTAAACACCATGTACCTCTTGACCTCTTATAAATTCTTCACCAGGAATTGGATTTTTGGAAATGAGTAGCCTATCCGGATTATTTGTCTACATAAAATGTGATGGTGTCATTAATAGTGGCATTTGAGATATGATTCCATAAGTTACGAGAATTACCCTTCTTTAGGTGATTCTCGACCACAATAATGATTTTGTCAGATTATCATAGTGGTACCCCCTGATATACTAGGGTTTGGGTCATCTACCTACTTAGTGGTACCACATTAGAGAATAGGGAGTCGGTCTTTTATTTATTTACTGATTGGTGCACCCCTGATAGACTAGGGTGTGGGTATTCTACCTACCAAGTGGTATCACCATATAGACTAGGGTGTGGGTTCTCTATCTATTACTAAGTGGTACCACCTGATGGACTAAGGAATGGGTCTTTTACCAACTGAGAGTTACCCCCTTATGTACTATGGAATGTATCATCTATCAATCTACTAAGTGGTACCCCTGACGGGATAGGGTATGGATCCTCTACCTAATGAGTGGTACCCCCTTTATAGACCAGGGTGTGGGTCCCCTATCTATCTAATGAGTTGTACCACCCTGATGAATAAAGTATTTGGTATTATACCTACTAAGTGGTACACCCCCCATGGACTAGGGTTTAGGACCATTATCCATTTACTGAGTACTTCCACCTTACGTACTGTGGTGTGGGTCCTCTATCCATCTACATAGTGGTACCCCCTTAAGGGCATGGGAGTGGGTCCCATATCCATCTACTTAGTGGTGCCCCCACCAATTGAATAGTGCATGGATCCTCTGTCTCATGAGGGGTACCCACCCAATAGACTATGGTGTGGGTCCTCTACCTAGATATTTTCCCCCTAAACTGTGAGGCATTGTGGTGAGGTGTGGGTTCAGCACATGCTTATTACTTTGGACAAACATGTAAGATATTGGGAATCATTAATAGATCATTGGAACTATTAGGGGAAAATTTTCCTAGGATTGGATATGATATTGGAATACCATTTCTCTCTCATATGGGATTATTTTATGAGAATATATATATATTAGTTGTTATTTGGATATTTTATCCCTCTTTCTTTGGGGTTGTGTTGACTTCTTCTATCATGTCTCATATTTCTCCACCACCCCTCCAGTTTTCATGGAATCCTATTGGGAATGTATATTATAACCCTTCATGGGATTTTCCGATATGTTTCATGTATTATGAAGACTAAATATAGGTTGACGGTGATTTTATAGGATCATAGGGATACTCAGGTTCATTTGAACACATAAAGTTGTTTGGGCTTTAAGATCTAAAGTTAGGTTGTCTCAGCATTTCATTCCAAATATTATCAAGGTAGGGATATATTTGTTGTTTGGTTTTTTATTTTCCCCTTCCATTTTACTTTCCTCAGTCACACCCTTTTTATTATCTATATATTATCACAAGCATAGTTTCACTCTAGTTGTTATAGTATTTCATTATTATTCCTCTTCACTTATTTATGGAGATGGTAGGGTGTGTGAATAAAGGTACTTAGGAAAAGGTATCACATTTTAGTTATGACTTTTATAACTAGTTTTCAACCCCTTCCCCATGGATGAGGGATTGTGGTAGTTGTATCTTGGGATTCCACTGGCTAGGCGGGGCCCTTTGGGTCAGGTTGTGACATGTTGGTATCAAAGTTGGTTCTACCATGGGATAGTGTCTAGAGTTATGTCCCATTATGTGGTTTTTTAGGAACTTATTGAAATTGTGTAAAAGTTTATCGAGTGTGTATTTCATTCTAGGTAACCCATTATTGGTGTTGTAGCCAATGTATTCATTCACCAAGACTCTTACTTCCTTATTTTCAACATAGTATACCAAGAAATTGGTTACTTAAAACTTGGTATATGAATCATATAGGATTGATTAATTTGACTGTCCTTGTTTTTTCATACCCCCTTATATATATATATATATGATCATCTGGTTGTGGTATGTCTTGATTAATTTTTCAGGATACCTCCAAAAATGCACCCATCCAAGTTACTATTTCAAGATCTTGATGATGATCTGATCAGGGATGTGGTCTTAGTTCCAAGGCTATCATGAGAGATCATTCCTCTAAGTGGGTAGATAGTATAACCCCTACCTTTCAAGAAGAATATTATACCCACAATGAAGTATTGTGATGCATGAAATCTTAGCGCACTACATGAGTTCCAACACCAAAGGTCGTTGTGGTTTTGTGGTGAGCTAGATCCCCAGGCAACGAAGTATTGGCTTGAGTTAGTGATCTGAGTTTTCATACTTGTGCACACCCCTACTAATCATATGGTTTCAATATAATCCAAAATTCTTCCACATAGTATATGGGAACCGGTAGAGTTTACACTCTCAGATTTATGATGAGTTGTCCATGTCATGCTCCAACTTCCAAAAGTTGGTTTGTGATGATTAATTCCCCTCATACTTGTGCTCTTTTCTGATTTATGAGATTTTAGAGCTACAATAGGAAGTAATAATAGTTTTTGAGTATGTTTTGAGGTTCAAAGTCATTAAATGGTTCTCTATTAACATGGTTCATGATGGCTACATCCGAGCATAGATTTTTGAGAAAGTTCTCTATAGAGACATTTGTGCTAGTGTGGTACACCTGTGAATTCCCACATATTTTGGAGTGCTAGAGTAGTCACAAGTAAAGGAGAACATCCTATATGTGGGATGATATGTATATAGAGCTAGTAGTGGGTGTTATAAGGTTGATTCATCTATAGAATCTATAAGGCACTAATCGGTAGGGTCTGGATGTAGTACATCCCCTCATGGTCAGACTTAGGAACATGGTTATGAGGAAATTGGACTCAGTAGAAGACCATGGAAACTATATGAGGGGTGATGTTATGAATGTGATGAGAAAGGTCACATGGAACATGATTTATTGAACTGATATGATAATGATAGAAATAAAATAGCTAATAGAACATTATTAAAGAGGTAGAACAATGATCATAGGTCTCTTAGGTGTGGGAAGGGTTTCCACTAAGGATGTAGAGTTGGTAGATGTATAGGTGGGGATCTTATAGTAGGATCTACCGGTGGTGGATAATCTTATAAGATACTCTAACCACCACCACCACCATGTGGCCCATGTTAGGCTCATGGATCTGACAGTCGGGGTTGTGGGAAACTGCAATATATGGATTCTTATGACGTGAAATATCATGAGATGATTTGGGGTAAAATGTATGGTTATTCTACTCTTTATTCAAAAATAGTATGCACATTTGTGAGTCATTCCTTCATATCCTTACTCCTAGTGTGAGATATGGATCTCTCAATAGATACTTTAACCCAGCATCTTGGACTTGAGATTCCTATAGGGAATGCTTATTCGATATCGTATATCTGTTGGTGTTGTGATATATAACTTGGTGGGAAGAGATTATCATGGTACATCTTGGTCATCATGATGAAACCTTATGACATAATCATGGTTATGTATTTGTTGTCCGTAGTCTGATACTATATCAATTGTCACAACATAAGAGTAAGATTCCTTTGGACATATGGGATGAGATTCTTGTTTTTGGGTGAGGTAGATATCATGGAGGAGGAAGTGAGTCTTATGATAAGGTGGTTGAAACCCATCACCCATCATATGTAATGTTTATCCATTATATAATAGGAAAAATTCGGAATTTTTATTGCTTATTTCACAGAGGATTATATGGATGTATTTCCCTAGGATGTTCTAGGACTACCTCTAATGAGGTAGATTAATTTTTCCATCAACTTACACAATGGGACCACTCCAATATCTTCTTTTTCATATTGGATGTCCCCTAACAAGCTTCAGGATCTAATCATGTAGTAGGAGGACCTTCAAAATAAGGGTTTTATCAGACCTGGTGTGTCCCCCAAGGAATTTCCAGTTTTTTCATGAAAAAGTTGGATGAAGGATATCAGATTTTTGTTGATTATCATCACCTAAATCTGAACATAATAAAGAACAGGTACCCCTTTACAAGTATTGATGATCTCTTTGATCAATTACAATGAATGGTAAGGTTCTTGAAGACTGGCCTTAGGTTTGGCTACCACCAGTTGAGGTTTTTCAAGGCTGTTATTCTGAAGTTGAAATTCCAATGTCGCTATGGACACTATGAGTTCTAGGTGATTCTTTTTAGTGTAACAAATTCTCTTAATGGGTTTATGTATTTTTTTGAACTGAATCTTACATCCATACATATACTGATTTGTATTTGTATTCATTGATTACATACTCATCTACTCTATATCAGAGGAGGTGCATGTAAAGAACATTCGAATGGTCCCAAACTTGCTTCTATATCACAATTATTATAGTAAGCTCTCAATGTTTCAGTAATGGATCTATGAGGTTAACTTTTTTGGGCATGTATTTTTTAGCATGGATTAGTTATGGACCCTATGAAGATTGATTTAGTTCTTGCTTAGAATCTACCCAAGATCTTAGAAGTTGAGAAGAGTTATTTAGATTTGTGGGGTACTATAGGAGAATTATATAGAAATTATCTAGAATAGAATCCCCTTTGACTACCTTGATGTAGAAAGGGTGTTCCTTTACCTGGGAAGAGAATTTCTAGAGAGCCTTTTAGGATTTGAGGGTGAGGCGGGTGAGTGATCATGTTTTAATACTATTTTAGGAATTCATGGAGTAAGTAGTGTATTCTAATTCCACAAAAGATAGGATCATGTTTATGTTGACGTAGTGTTAGGTAGTGATCACTTATGCTTCAAGACATTTGATACCACGTGAGTAGAAATATACGAATCGCGACCTAGAGTTGGAAGTGATAGAATTTAATCTAAGTATGTGGAGTAAATACCTTCTGGGAGAGAACATTTTTTTACTTAGAATAGTAGAGTCTCAAGTATGTCTTCACACAAAGATACATAAACTAGAGAGAGTGACATTGGTTGGAGTTCTTACAGGATAATGAAATTGAGATAGTTGGTAATATTGGGAAGGGAATCATGGTGATAGGTTCCCTTAGTATGAATTCTCATTCTCACTTTATAGAGGAGGTTTCTAAGTAGTTTTCTTCCTTATAGATGACCCAATTTTATGAGAAGGGTGTATATTTTCTTCAATCAATAGTGTTGATTCCCTCTCTTCCCTAGTGTGTCATGGAGGATCAATTGAAAGACATCGACTGTGTCATCTACATAACCTTATATCCTTAGAATATTCACCAAATGGATATTCTAGATAGAATCACATCATCATTTTCTAGGGATATATGGTTTTACAGTCATGATGTGAGTGGATCAGATGAGGGATTTTCACAATTCTACTTTTTTTGTACATTCCAATATAGGAAAGATGTGTTGGGACCATCAGTGGAAGTTTTTATGGGTGGGAATGAGGTAGAGTGTTGTTGATTTTATCTCTTAGTGTCTCATAAACCAAGTTATGGTAGGTTTTTTAGAGACCCTTGAGATTCCAAAAATTGAAATGGGATGGTTTATCCATGGAATTTGGGACATAGATTCTATAGAAAGTGAAAATCCATGAACCATATAGGTGATAGTTTACCGACTTACCTATTTGTCACATGTATTTACTATTAAGGACCATATTTTGGTGGAGTTTTTAGGGAAGTTGTATGTGTGGGACACCCTCCACCTTCACGAGGTTCCCTCAATGATTGTATCTGACTTTTATGCATAGTTCACCTCATGGTTGTGGAGAGAACTGCAAGAGGAATTCAAACCTAGATTAGGTTGAGTATATATTTTAAACCCTAAAATGATGATAAGACTAAGCTCACAATTTAGGTGTTGGAGGATATACTAAGGTATTGAGTGTTAGACTTAGGTTGAAGTTGGGAGGATCTATTACCGTTAGTGGAGTTTTCTTATAACAATATATATCACACTATTATTAGCATGGAACCATTCAAGTCCCTATACAAGAGACCCTATAGGTGACCCATAAGTTTGAATGATATTGGTGATTTATCTCTTCAAGGGTCATATATGGTGGAGGCCATGATGGAGAATTTACAAGTGATCCACAAGTGGATGAGGATAGCCCAGAGTAGGAATAAAATTTATGCATATCGATGTCATATTCCCTGGGAGTTCGCGTAGGGAGACCACATTTTCTATAGAGTCTCACCACGGGAAGGATTCTAAAAAAATTTCCAACGGGGAAACATGTAAATGAATTTTATAGGGTCATTATATATCTTTTAGATGGTTGGTTTGGTTACTTATTAACTTGTCGAACCCCCACAGTTGGAGCGGGTACACGACGACTTACATGTGTCATCATAGAGGTGATACATGTGTAATTTGATGCATGCTATTGACTAGGGAGATATGGAAATCAATGATGGATCCACCTTTCTAGATATCTTAGTGGAAATAGAGGATTTAAAGAAGAGGATTGTTCATGGAAAAATAATTCCCTTGGTTCATGTACTTCGG
This sequence comes from Viscum album, assembly GCA_963277665.1. Taxonomy (NCBI): domain Eukaryota; kingdom Viridiplantae; phylum Streptophyta; class Magnoliopsida; order Santalales; family Viscaceae; genus Viscum; species Viscum album. The sequence continues at coordinate 1,937,794,330 of OY728132.1, forward strand.
TAATATGGGAGCATGCGGGAGAGCTTCAAAAGGCCAGAGATCCAGATTTGGGTTGAGTATCCCCTAATTTTTTCATAATTTTTTAATATTTTTTGTTTTTGGGGGATGATAATATTGAATTAGGGAATAATTTAGGGACCTTGTCATTTAATTTTAAGAATTTGAAATATATTGAGAAATATTTTTAGAGTCAGGTGCTAAGACGACATGAAATTTTGAGTTCTGGTGAGCCCATAATTAATTTTATAAAAATATTAAAAAGATTGTATATCATGTGTGCATAGTTATTTATAAATGATGCAGTATCTTATAAATAGAGTCTCAAATTGAAAATAATAGACCAAGGTTGAATCTGATGTCTAGTATTTACCATAGGTGCGACCTAAAGTTAGTTGGTGCCATAGGTTCATATGAAGCAGTCGTTGGTAGTTACATCAAATTAAAAAAGATTTTTTATTTATTAATTTTAAATTATATTACCCAATATATTTTACACTTTAAATAATATATTATAAAGAATATAAAGGGTTATATGAATAGCCCTGTTATCAGTTATAGGAGTTTCCAACCACTCTTCATTGGCAGATTTAGATCGGATGACAACTGACAATGAAATCAAGCAGAATCAAGGAGAAGCAAGCATAATGGGTATTCTCCATCATTTGAGACTGACTTATTTACCAATGATCAATCCTTATTGAAGTATGGATCATATTTTTTTGTATTTCCTCCCTTTTTGAATTCATCATGATTGTTTAGTTAATTGTTTTGCTTTTTCGAACTTTCTAACCCTCTCATGAGCCCTTAATATTGTTGATTCAATTTATCATCTATTAATAACTTTTTTCTCACCCTGGTTTTAGATGCTTTCAAATGTTGGTTATAAAATCCTAGATAACAACATTTATCCTAGTGTTTTTGGTTCACTTTTGGACTATAGGGCTGTTGTTCGACTTTTTTGGGGTGGGTTCGAGCATGATGAAACCCCCAAAGACATATAAATTCAGTGATAGATGATTAGGATAGAGATTATCATATGGATATCGATTCCATTAGTGGATTTCAGTTATCATTCCCATGGATCTGGGATTCATGCTTGATCTAAACGCAATGGAAGATGGAGGGAGACATGACAACGGCATGTGGGATTCATACGGAAGTGTCATGATTCAATTTTTGGTCACTAGAGAGCCATAATAGATAGTCAGAAGAGGTTTCCCCTGATTTTTTGTGGTCAACATGAGGTTTTTAAAGTGAAGAATCTAGATCTTGAAACTGTGTGAGTATTCCATGCGTTCTGTGAAAAACTAAACTACACGCCATGTAGTGTGAAGAACAAAATGTTTGTAGACTCTCAGCTACATTGGATATGGTTTTAGGATTAGTTAAATATCACACACAATGTATGACACCCACACGCTGTGTGACTCAATGTTGTAAATCGGCATGTACTCTTAGAGTACACGGAAATTTACATAGCCAGAAGACATTATGTACTAGAACATGGCTAGCCAATATGGGAAAGTCCAGGATTGCACGGACAATCCATTGATGGAAGAGGCACACCGTATAGTGACCCTACATGACATATAGTACTATTTGGATAGAGATTATTTTGTTGGGTAGGACACAACTTCGCATAGGATTGGATCAAAAAACCATGTACCTCTTGACAATCATTTACCTCTCATATCTCCATTGTTTGGACTTAGATTTTGTCCCCTTATAATCCTATTCATAGTGTTTTTCTACATAGAACATAATGGTGGCCTTAGAAATGTATTTCTAGATATTATGTGTGATGTTCCTATATTGATCTTCTTTAGGTGGGGCTCGATGATGGTTGTTATTATCCAGGATTATCAGAGAATGGTACACCCCTAACAAACTAGAGTGTGGTTCTTATACCTACTATGTGGTACCCACTTACAGACTCTGGTGTGGGTAATATATCTATCTAAATATTGGTTCCCCTTGATGAATTGTTGTTTGTATCCTCTACATACTATGTGGTACCCCCAATACAAACTAGGGAATGGGTCCTCTATTTATCTACTGAGTGCTAACCCCTGACAATATAGGGAGTGGTTCTTCTACCTATATTGTTTTATCCATTACTAAATAGGGTGTGGGTCATCTATATATCTACTAAGTGGGACCCCTTGATGAACTAGTTTGTGGGTCATCTAACTACTTACCGGTACCCCCCTTGTGGACTAGGGTGTTGGTAATCTATCAATCTACCAAGTGAGACTCCCTGAAGAACTAGTGTGTGGTTATTCTACATATGGAGTGGTAACCTCCCCCATGGACTAGGGAATGGGTTTATTAGTCTATTGAGGGGTTCCACTTTATTTACTAGGGCTTGGGTCCTCTATCTAGAGATTGGTACCACCTAATGGATTAGGATGTGGGTCCCACACATGGTTATTATTCCCCCTAGACTCTGTGGCATAGTGGTGAGGTGTGGGGTTTCCATAAGGTTACTACTTTGGATAGTCACACGAAAATCTAAGCATCATTGATGGACCCTTGGAACTATTGGTATACTTTTTTGTGTGTTGTATTGTGATATGTAGACACCCTTTATCTCTCATCTGGGTTTATTTTATGAGCATATATATATATATATATATATATGTAATTTTTGGGAATTTTTTCCATATTTCTTTGGGGTTGAGTTGAATTATTAAATCATGTCTCATATGGATCCCCACTAACTTTTGGGCTCTCCTACTGGGTATGTATATTCTCACCCATTCATGGTATTTATCTATATGTGTCATGTATTATGTAGATGATAGACATGTAACTGGTGATTTTAGTGGAGTATAGGGATACCCTGGTGCATTTGACCATGTACGTTGGTTTGGGTTAAAGATCTAGAGTAAGGGTATATCAACATTTATTTTCTATATATTCTCATGTTCGGAAATATATTTTGGTTGGGCCTATATTTTCTCCCACTTATTTTGGTTTAATCAATCCCATTCTTTTAAAATATCTATAGATTAACACATGCATGGTTTTACTTTAGTTGTTACATTATTTTATTATTATTCCTCTACACTTAGGCAAGGAGATGGTTGGGTGAATTCATATTGGTATGTAGGTGAAGGAATCTGATTTTACTTATTCCTTTAGGCGCTGGTCTCTAGACCCTAGTCTATGGAGGCATTATTGGGGTAGTTGCAGCTCAAAATTCCACTAGACAGGCATCCCCTGGTGGGTCTAGTAGTGATAAAATGTTCAATGTGAAATTAATTGATCCAGTAATTAAATTTTACATGGTAATAAGAAAAAGGTATAATAAACATGAAAATGGTTCTTTATATAGTAAAAATTATACTAATTTTATTTTTCAGAAAGAGAAACAAGGTATATGTCGATTCAGACTTGAGGTAAGGGACAGTGAATTAAAAACTCATTTTCAATGTTTTGAAAGATGAATTTTTATAAATATATTCTTTCCATGTACATATTCATAGAATTATATTATGTAATTATTTATATGGAAATAAATGATTTATATTTTATATTTTATTTCACTCATGAATTTCTTTCAAAGGATACCAAAAGGATTTTTTTATATATTTGATTACAAAACATTATGAAGTTATTTAAAAAAATAAAAATGAATGTTCTATTATAATGTATATGGTGTCAATTATTTTTCCCTCTACCAAAACCATTATATTATATTTGGATTCCCTTATAAGATTCCATGTTTTATCAACAAAATCCCATCCTTCCCTCTATTCTAGGTATTTTATTTTTGAAAATGGGTTTTTAAAATAAAAGGGAATTTTGATATTGAAAGTGTTTTACATATGTGTTCAAAAGAGTTTTTCAAGGGTTTTATGACGAAAATGTTGAAGTTGGGTGCCCTGCAACCAGCTAGTGTATGTACTTTGATTACAATTAAATGTATATAGTTTGATATATACATGGGTTTATCTTACCATAATATCATTGATACTTCTAAATCCACTATATTTATTATAATTTCCTTAGATTATTTGTCATATAAAAGGGTATAGAAGTTTATAGGGTATAATGGGAACCTATAGATATAATGACAATAATATTAATGTTATTTCATATAGACCAGATACATCAAACTGACAGGACACAGCTGATGTGTGACCCTCAGGTTTTGGGGGCTCATAAGCATTGAGACTTCTTCTCATGAATTTCACACTTGGTGATCTCTAGTATGTTAGATCATGAGGACAGACTCACCAATAGGAACACCTCATGTTTTTGGTTCCATTGGTTGTTCCTATCTATGAAAATGTATACCAGTCTAATTAATTGAGATCATTATCAATGTTATCCATTTGATTAATTTGATGCAAGAAAAAAAACCATGACAATGATGGCCTGAAGAGTTATATTTTGTTGGGTGAATCATTGGTCGTATGGATTTGGTTGAATGGTCAAGATAGATTTTGATGACACCAAGTGGTGGAAGTGATATCTCGAGCTATTTGAAAAGGATGGTAGTAACTTCGTAAATCCATGGCCATGGTAGTCAAAGGTAATCCCATTGAGTTTGATTATAAAATAACAAAGAAAGAAAATGTTTTCAAATAATTTTTCATCCCTCTTTATGATATATCCAATGATGAAAATATTGTATTACACATTGTGTGTTATTAGGTCGGTTGTCATTAATCTGACTATGCCTTGTCTCTTTAGTAGCAATGAGGGGTTTATAGAAACTTCTCTTGGTTTGTGAATACTCTTTACTATTATCGAGATATCGTTCTAGAGGGTAACACACAATAACGTATTAAAAAATCTACCATATTCAAGTGAATTGGTATATAGGACATGGTGGATCCCACCACAACATTTGATATATTTCCAAGTTTAATCGATCACTGATAACTACATAATTTCATTATTATTTGAGTATATAATAATTGGGATAAATTTATCTTTTAAAATTATTTAAATTTGTCTGATTAAATACATTGAATAATATTATACAAATCAATATTATTTTAACATTCAAGGTTCATTAAATATTACTAAGAATTATGACTGGAGTTAATGACTCGGGATTATGAGGTAATATATATAATATATAATACAAGTATTTAAATAAATAGAAAGAGAGAAAAATATATTTTAAAGAGATAAAAATACTTATAAACATATTATATTACAAATTATTGATATGGTGATGTTGGTTTTTTTCTTCTATATGTGTTTAGATTATGTTGAAGGATCTTACAGAACATTAAGGTAATCCTTGGATCTCAATTACATATAATTTATATTGGTGTTCTATGAATCCTTAACACTTGTATAATTTATATCCTTGTAGGTTGATAAAGTGATAAGACCTATTAAATGTAAATAAAGAGAGAAATGTTTGTAAGATGTTCCACCACAAATAATACAACATTATTTTTTTTCATTATATATTGATAAACCATGGAAAAATCTATATTGAAGTTTTCATGTTTCAATGTTGGTTTGGGAAATGGGTTAAGGAACCCTTTAGGTGGTATTTAAAATTTGATATTATTTTATAGTCAAAAATGAACTCCACTGAAGTATATGAACTAAATAAGAAATTAAAAAATATTGTCAAAAAGGGTTTCATTCTCCCTAGTTTTTCACCATGGGGTTCCCTAGTTCTCATTGCTAATATGAATGATCAGCCTGTGGATTTATGTATTGATTAACATGAAATAAACAAAATTATGATTAAGAACAAGTATCCACTACCACTGATTATTGAATTTACTGATCAGTTTCATGGATCATAATAAATATATAAATTGGGAAATAGATCAGAATATCATCAGTTTAATGTGAAGGATGATATTTAGTCATCCTCCTTTCATTTGAGGTACATGAAAACCAAGTTTAGAGTTATGAAATTTTGACTCAAGAATTCTCTAGTGATCTTCATAGACATAATAAATATTATCTATATATATTACATTAATAAATTTTAGGTAGTATTTAAATTTGATATTATTATATAGGTGAAAAGAAAGGAGTAACATGAGAATTATTTGATTATAATTATACTGATTTAAGGAAGGATAAGTTATATTAATATAGTAAATTTGAGTTCAGAATGGAGAAACTTTCAAACTTTGAGCATATTATCCCAAGTAAAGGGTAATATATGGTTCCTTCGCAGACTAAAGTTATTAAGGAATGGCCTATACTAACATATGTTACAAAAATATATAGTTTCCATGGATTAACTGGGTACTATTAGTGATTTTTGGGAAACATCTCTATATTTTCAAACCCACTACCATCGGATTCAGTTTGGTTAGTGGGTTTGACAATCATAAGATGTTTCCAAAAAAACACTAATAGTACTCAATTAATCCATGAAAACAATATCTTTTTGTAACATATGTAGGTCTGGGACATTCATTAATAACTATAGTCTTCTGAGGGCCTATATATTTGCCTTTACTTGTGATAGTATGCACCAAGTATGATACTTTCTCAATCTAGAACTCACATTTACTATATTTTTATTATAACTTCTCCTTCCTCAAAGTTATCAGCATTGTACTCAAATAATTATCATGTTACTCCTTTATTTTTGACTATATAATAATATCACATTTAAATACTACCTAAAATTTATTAAGGTAATATATAAAGACTCTATTGATTATGTCTATGAAGATCACTATTGCATTAATGAGTCCTAATTTCATGATTCTAAACTCGGTTTTCTTATACCTTATATGAAAGGAGGACTATAAAATAATATCCTTCACATTTAACTGATGATATCCTGATATATGGTCAAATTTAAATATATATTAAGTTCCATGAAACCGATCAATCAATTCAACAATCAGTGGTAGTGGATACTTGTTCTTAATCATAATTTTTTTGAGTTCATGTAAATCAATACATAAATTCATAGTCCCAACATTAATATTATCAATGATAACTAGGGTACCCCATAGTGAAAAAATATGGAGAATGAAACTCTTTTTCACATTATTTTTTAATTTTTTATTTAGTTTTTATACTTCAGTGGAGTTCATTTTATAAGGTGTCTTGGAAATCATTTGAGATCTAGGTATAATTTTAATTTAGAACAAGACATCTCAATTAAGAGGAAGACTAAGAAACTCCTTGGGGAATACATCATCGTACTCTTTTACTATTGGAATGTCTTCTATAGTAGTGATCTTTTTTATTTAGATTATTTGGGCCAGATATGCTTACATATAAGGTATAAATAGCCATGTAGTGATGAAAATCCCAAAGTATATTCATCATTATCCTAATACATATATAGAATCATAGGATCATATGGGATATGGAAAGTGATTTCTTTCATAGTGAAATTGATGTGGTATTTATATAAAGATAATAAATCCATTCCTAGGATAACAACTAATTTTTCTCTAAGGATTATTATATGATTTTCTATATAATTAATCCCAGAGATATTTATTGTGAAGGATTTATATTCTTGAGTTCCAATTATTTCAACATTTTCTATCTTTACTAATAATTTAACCTCTCGAATTTGTAGTGGTATATGAATAGTTATACTAAACATAAAAAATATAAAATAATTCATAGAACTATAATTGAATGGTATATTTAGTATTCATGAAGTAATTACTAATATTCCAGTCATCAAATCATTTTCTTGATCCACCTATAAATATGTAATTTCAGAAGTCCATACTTTTACTCTTGGTATTGGGGATTGTTTCAAAAGGTTATCTTCAAAAAACCTTGGATTACTGTGTTGATTTACATAGTTTCAATGTTCCTTACTGTTGAAAATATATACAATATTATGAGGATGGATATAGACTTTCGTATATGAAATCACATTTTTTGTCTTCTTTATCTCACTTTTAAATGTTTTGGATTGATGTGTTTCGTATCCAAACATGAAACATTTCCTGGTAAACATTTGTAAGATCCTAGGATGATTATTTCCACACATTTGATATGTGGGTTGTCAAATTTTCTTACCACCAGGATTTTCATCTGGTTATCCCATAAAGTTAAAATCCATTATCTTCTTCTTATATCCAGTCCCATGAGACAACTAAGAATCACCCATTTCATTTTGGTTTTTAGGGAACATCATAAAACTTCTTTATAACTTTCAAAGCCTATAATTTCAAAATCCCTCAATATATTTAGCTTTATCCCATTAAATAATCATTCAAAATTTGTATGTCGTGTTATTAAAAAAGAAAGAGGTTTACCATGTGAGACTTGTAATGTTCACCACATAAAATCCAATTGATTCATCTTAGATTTTCATAAGTTTAATAAATTCTCTCTAAGTTTTAATATGGATTGTATCCAAAATAAATATTGATAAATAATTTCATGAATTAATCCCACTCTATAGACTCAACATTTTCCATGGGAATTGTATCCCTGATTAGTGCCCACCAATGATCATGTTCACCCTTAGGGTGATAGAGAACCAGTATGGACATCTCTTTATCATATCATTTAAGGAAAAATAATATCTTCTCAATTAACTTAATCTATTATTCAATGATTATTAAGTTAAAAGATCCTCTAAAATTTAGAGTTATCTATTGCATAAAGGAATCAACTATAACATACTATCTCGTATGGCATTAGACATTATTTAAGTGGTTTTTAATGAATTGAGTTAGTTATGAGAGAACTTCCATGAGGTTCACATCTCCTAGTCCCATCATTCTAGGCATTTAATTATGGTGGTCATCACATTTCCCATTACACATATTACTGACAGAATTCCTCATATGTCCAACCATTTTCTAAAATAAAGTATATTTATAGATGGGAATAATATTATTAATAAGTGTGGATAATTTAAACCATAATGATTGAAGAATAAATCCATAAAATATGTGAAGTACCTAATGCATTAATCTCTATTTTTCAATATTCATTATTCATATTCATATTCCTATTAGGTTTTTTAACCTAATTACTCTCTATAAAAAACAAATTCAAATCTTGCATAATGGTTTTGAAAGAGAATATTAATTATAAATATCATATCCCCATGAGTTTCTATCCAGATGTTTAGTTTTAGGCCCAATCATCATATACTATATCAATGATTGATTTAATTTTCATCCAACCTTTTTAGGGTGATTATGCCTTGGTGAAATTGTGCCACATCAACATCTACTTGAAACTATCCAGATAGGGATGTAACTGCTTGGAAAACTACACACTAAAAAACTATATCATATTTCCCATATATATCCTACAATTAGACTTATGTTCTATAGTTTTCAATAATACTATTTCATCTTAATCCCAAAAAATATCTATACCTCACTCTGATACCAACTATAGAGTCCCAAATCTAAAACACACTTTATTTCATAATATTTTATATTAATTTCTAATAAGTAAAAAAACAAGGATTTAGATATCTAGTTTATTTAGATTATTATACACATAAATACATCATCATAAACATAAAAACATAATATCTATGACACTTCATGTAGTTTTCATTACTCTCATAGATATTATAAAATTGCATAGGATTCCATGGGGGAAATACCTAAGGAAAGGGTGAGCTAGAATGTATAGTAAGGGAATAAAAATTAAAATGAAGCATATCAAGATATCACAATGGTAATTTTCATAAGTATACAAAAATATCAAAATGAAATGAAATCATACAATAATGTAATCATTTAATATATGGAATCAATATAAGACATGATATCATATACATATTTCAAGGGTCACACCCATGATAATAATTATATTTTAGGATAAAGTTTTATGGTGGATTGGGTTCACTCCCCATTCCCATAAACATAGTAGAAAAATTTTCATGGTAGATTATTTTTACTCTTAATTATCATAAATATAGTGTACTATGTCCCATGGTGGATTGGGTTCACTCCCCCACTCAAATAAACATAGAAGACAGAGTCATGTGATGGATTTGGTTTACTCCCATGTCTTATAAATAAAATCTAATGAGTTATAAATCTTCCCACAATGCATTGGATGGTTATATAATTCTATTTCAACATATTACATGATGAAAATATTAATATTTACATTCATGTGTATACCACATGAGTATAAGAAACCATGCATAAAAATATACATGATAAAACCCATTATAAGGAACTGTGTTTCATATTTCTAATTTAAAGAATAACAAAAAGATATTTCATAAGTACTTCTAATATAATATGTAATTAAATCATATTTTAACTTTTATAATTTAAAATGTGACATAGTTAATTAGCATGAATTTCAATTTTATAAAATTTTTTATAAAGATCTAGAGAATAAAAAATGAACCACCTGTGGGATCTTTTAAAAAATAAGTAATTGATATTTTAATATAAGAAAAGGGATTATTATTCTACATAAAAGTATGATTTAACTAATAGTGTTATCAATAAAATAATTATTATTTTTAGTTTCCATTCATGGTCTAAAAAATTTTATGGGGGTGATGCTTGACATGGAAATTAAAATATGAATGTTCCCTTAAATTGGGTTTAATTTATTGTTTTAATTTTGAATGGTACTAAAAAATGGCATAACCCATGAAATGAAAAGGATTTTTAACTATTTTTTTATGTAAGGTACATATATTAAAAAATATATATTATTTTCATTATAATTTTTATTGAGTAAAAGGAAGAAAAAGAAAGATAACATGTAACATACAAGTAACATGGGTGGTACGAAATATCCATTACCTCCTGTTTGAATGCAGTCTTCACTTGCACTTAACATCATTAATAATTAAATTAAGATTATTAAATTTATATAAAAAATATTTTTATATATTTTATTTTTTAGTCTCTATTATTATATTTTTATATTTATTTTCAATATAGTTTTCTCTTATATCAATTACTCAGAGCATTTGATTAATTTCAAAAAACACTTTGGGTTTGTCAACCATGGTCAATTTTTTGGTAAAAAAAATTCATGTTATCAAGAATTGGGTATTTTTATTCCTTTTAATATTCATTTATAACACTACTTATATAGCTTAAAAGGTTATCCAAAAAACCCAAATATAGAAAGGTTCCTTGATAAACCTAGTTAAGTTTGTTAAAGTTACTATGAATATTTCATGTTGATAAAACATATAGAATACCCAATATTAAAATATGTAATATTAATGATGTTAAAAATATCATTTTTTTATATGAAATGAATTTTTAATGTTAGTCGGCTTATGTGGTCATGGTAAAAAACATATCATACATAGATAAAGTAGTTCAAACACATGAATGATGATGTTTTCATTTTTATGAATGATTTTGATTGAACATATTAAATGGATATTCCATTAGTATAATAAAATTTCAGAATAATAATAATAAAAATAATGGTGTTATCATACCTTTATGGAATGAGGATGTGTGGGGGTGTTGATGAAGAATAAACCATGGAACAGTATGATTGGGAGTATTACCTATCCCATAGAAGTTCTCCCTTGGTAAACTCATCAAGGTTTATTAGAATGGTATATTTTTGATACTAATGTTTAAAGGGAATGGGGACTGTATTGAGGTGAGACTGGGTTAGAGATTTATTTGTTCCAATTCATTATAATGGGTGGAGAAATAGGGAGGAGGTGAGCTCTATATATCAGTAAAGAGATTGGAATTTTTGTAAAATCTCATTACTTTTAAATAATTTCACCACATTATTCAAGTAAAAAAGGATCCAAAATAGCCAATAATTATATGTTTAATGAGACATGGTTGAGATTCCATCCTTCATCCAATATCATACATGTTTTTTTTGTAATGAACCAACTTGGTTAAACTACACAGGAAACCTTGAATGGTCATTAATATGGCGAGATATAGAAAGGAACCACAAGTACCAAATAAAAAAACATCATATTAAAACACAATTAAAATTAAAACACGAATAAAAGGAATACATATCCATTAGACATACATGTAAATATAAATAGTCTCAAACTAGAAAGATAAAATAGACCAGATTAAACATGTCTCTATTTGACCATTTTTCGCCACCAAACCATCACACTACAATGGCGAAAAACAACAAGAAAACCTGACATACTATAAGTTTCTATTCCCTTTACCCGAGTCCTGCAAAACAAGATCTAAAACCACTAAATGTAAAATTAGGGTTTGAGCATAGATCCCAGTAGTATTTCATTTAAGAATCTATACATGTTTAAATATAAATAATTCATATGTTCTATATTTTAAACAAAATCCATATTATAAATTATTTTTATAAATGAATACATTTTTTACACATTCCATCATATTCTATAAATACATACCATATTCACCAAATTGAAGAATATAAGAAATATAAAATAAATAAAGTAAGTGTAGGAATAACCAACCATGGATGGACAATAAGATAATAATGTGAGAAAATATACATAAACTAATCCATCATAAGATAAACCATGTTTTAATTAAAAAACACGCTATTTGGTATCTAACCTATGAGAATATATACTAGACATAAAATAATCCGGAATAGGAAAATTTTGGTTCTAACCAATATCGAGCCCTACCAGAGTCGGTTGATATTAGAAAATATATAGTGGTGTTGCACACACAATAGAGTGATATGTCCATTTCCCAATACACCTATGTTTCCCGATGTGTTATGTTTGTTAAAACCATTTCAAAGTCCATACTCAAATTTAATAAAACATTTTTATATCAATGAAATATATTTTTAAAGTCAAATACATTTAAGAACGTGATTTATTTATAATAAATACTTTTTAATATTAAATCATTAATTTTAACTCAATAACCCAATGTAATTGACAAGAAAATATATCAATTCAATAATTTGAAAAAGTTCCATAAATACACCTACCTCAAGAATGATGGAAACCTAGACACATATGAAAATAAATATTGGAAACCAACATACCATCCTTTGAAATAAAAGGAATGAAAGAAAACTAAAAAGTATTGATAGAAAACACCTAACAATCTCAATTGGAATAAAAAATGTAGCTAATGATACTACAATAACCAAATATAATGAAGAAGCAGGAAGACCACTGACTGGGGATATGCAATGAAACTACCACGATAGTCAAACACATAATAGAGCAATCTGAAATGAGTCATATCACTAAAAATCACCAAAAATCACCATAAATTTTGAAAGGTATGTCTTCAGACTAAATTATAAAAAAAATTATGCATGCAACATGGTTAAAACTATAGAACCCAAATAATTCACTTTGTGTAACCCTTTCTTGTCGTGAATTCTATGAATTATAAGTATGCCAAAAAATATTTTCCTCGAGTTAAATTAAATCTTGATCAACCCATTCATGACAAGTAATGGTTTAAATGCTTGTGCAATTTCATGATCTAGAAAAATAAAAACATCAACCATTAAATAGGTTCATGTCGTGTAACCCATTCATGGTGTGAAAATGTCTAGCAGGAAGTACACGGTCTAGTTTTTGGTAAAAAATCCCCAATCCAATTTGTGAGGCTCTCCAAACCTAAGAAGAACCCTCTAAATCCATTTACAAATTTATAACTAGACTCCATTAATTTTAAAAACAAATCCCTTGGGTTTAGTTAATTTTCCCTAGCAAAGGGTCTCCATCAATGAGAATCCTAAAATACACCCAAAAAAAAAGAAAAACCAAAACAAGAGTCAAAGAATACCTAAAGGAAGGTAACGGGGTATTAAAATCTCCCCACCATAAATAAATTTTTTCTCCATAAATTCATAAAGATCCTATAAATGAAATAATTTAAGGCCACTATTTTCTTATCAATCATTTTTCTCCCACATCTCGTGGATATCTCTTTTACATTGTCAAAGTACACATACCAACGGAATTGTTTTACTGTGTAACACATTATCTTAATGATTGATAATCTAAACTAGTTTCTTAACCACATTGGTATTGGGGTCAAGAAAAACATCATCTCATTCAATCACATGCGAAGGATCCATTCGATACATCCTCAGATAGTATACATGAAACAAGTTATAGATCTATGTCAAAAGAGATAGTAAGTCCAACCAATATTCCACCTTTCCAAGTCTTATAATGTTCTCAAAGGAGACCACAAAACTCAGTGCCAACATACTATACTTACCCAACAAAAAATGTCCAGAGAAAGGTGTAACACTAATAAATACATGATCACCATCCTAAAACTCTATTGGCTAATGATGACAGTCAGTATAAGATTTATAATGACTATGTGTCATGATAAATATCTTTTGGCCCAACTGCATCTTTTCTATATTCTCCTAACTAATAATTTTCCTAATCAAGGACCAATCTCCCAACACTTCACATCACAAGGGATATTTAACATGGTCTCCCATAAAAATACTCAATGGGTTCCATTTTTATCAAGTCCAAATAACTATGGTTTTATAAAAACATGACTAATGTAAAAAAATCTCAATAACCACTGAAAAAATGATCATCCCATCTTTGACCACTAATACTACTATCTCAAATCAATATACATCATGGTAGTACCTAGGTGTATAGAAAAAAAAATAGTTTCCACTTTCCATCAACACCTACCTCATTGAAAAAGAAAAAACTGACCTATTTTGAAAACATGAAGCACAATTTGGAGAACATGGCCTCTCACCTAAGGTCTCCCCACCATAAAGTATTTTAATAAAGCTCCGGAACTCAAGGTTATATATCTTCTTAATCCATCCCCATTCACCAAATGATGAGTTAGTTTTCATCAAACCCAGACATACCCACTCACAATATTTTTTTATTCCCAAGATCATCTTAGCAAACAAACTCATAAAAGACCACTCATCCAGTGATTCCTTCACTACTTATGTCAGAAATTTCATGTTCAGTGCATCAATGACCACATTCCCTTTCCTCGAAGAATAATAAATATCATAATCAAAAGTCTATATATACTCTACCTAGTATCTTTATCTCAATATCAGATACCTCTATGTAAAAATATACCTTGGTATCTTATGATCTGAATATATAGTAAACTCATCCCCAAATTGGTAGTGACACCACATTTTGAGTGAAAGCATTACCGCTACCAACTCAAGATCATGGATATGGTATTTATTCCCATGAGGGATTAACTAGAGTGAGTCATAGGCTACTAACTATCTCCCCTGAATTAAGAAACACATAACCCAATCCAGAAGAATCACATAAAACATCATAACCCAAACCTAGTTCTAGAAGAAACAATATTGTGGTAAAAGTAAATCACACCTATAGTTCTTCAAAATGTCTCTGAAATTTTTCATTCCACTCAAACATTACACCCTTACCAGTTAAAGCGGACATCATAGATTTAGAATTTGTTATTTCATGAACAAATTTCTTATAATAACCATCCAACCCTACAAATATTTAGATCTCAAAAACATTTTTAGGCCACTCTCAAGTCATAACATTCAATACCTTTTCAAGATCCACTAAGATGACCCTCTCAGATATAACATACCCCAAATACATTACTTATTGGATCCAAAACTAAAATTGTAAAATATTACCATATATTAAATATTCCCTCAATATTCTAAGAATGTTATCTAAATAATCCATGTGATCCTCCACTAACATGGAGTAAATTAAAATATCATCCATGAACACAAAAACAAAAGATTCCAAAAACTATTGAGAGATCTAGTTAATTATAATCATAAATACTATATGATAATTAGTGATACATGATATAATAATTAGAATATCAAAATGCCCATACCGGATCCTAAATATTGTATTGGGTATATCCTCTTCTAAGACTCTCAAATAGTGGTGCCCTAAATGAAGGTCAATCTTTGTAAACCTATGATCCCTTCTAAGTTGATCAAATAGATCATACCTCCTAGGAAAGGGATTATTTTTCTTGATAGGCACCTAATTTAATTTTTGATAATCAATTCAATGTCTAAGGATCCCATATTCTTTCTTAGAAAAGAGGACAGGTGAATATCATGGTGACACACAAGGATGAATAAATCCCTTATCCTTCATATTTGGACATTGGAAAATAAGTTCCACCAACTCAAATAATGATATATTATAAGATAACATAGAAATGGTCATCATACCATGTAGCGGGTCTATGGAAAAATAAATTTTTCTCTATGAGGCTAAACTATAAAAATTTCATAGAAGGCCTCACGGTACACGCACATGACTACAGGAAGTAAACTTCTCAAATAAGGATCAACAATAACTAGGTTAAATTCAAAAAAAAATAACATGAGATCACCCTAATGTAAGGAACAACAGGACCCACTCTCCAAAAAATAGAATCCCACTCACCCTAAAAGACATGACAGATTCTATGTGTAAAGAAAAACTAAATTCACCTTTGATAATAACTAATATGGTAATTAACGTTGATCATAATATCCATGTCAATAATAAAGTTAAATATATCAAGATCGAGCACCAAGAAGTCCCACTATACCTCATGTGTTCTTATCATCACATGACAAGATAGAAATTTGAAACCTTGTTCAAACATCTTTCCCCAAGTCCTGGAAAAGATCCAATAATGATTTAATAATATCTAAATATAATCCTAATACATATACTAACTTTGATGATATAAAATAATTGGTATCACCTATATCAAAAAAAATCTAGGACCATAGAATGTGAAATAAATTATGTACCACAAATTGTAGCTAGACCTACTTCAGATTCCTCTACTTTATACTAACCATATAAATATGTCCAGTATCAGCTCCTCCCATATTTTTCATAGCAACATGAACATCCCCGTTATCCTAAGGATAAGAGCCACCACCCTTGAAGCTTCAGTACAAACCTAAAAACCATTTTTGATGTTGAATCCATCATTACTGCCTTGGGATATCCTTTCACAAAAATGGTTCATATGGCTAGATGTTCCACAGAAATGATAATTCTTTAGAGCCTTAATGAAAGTTTGGCATGACCATGCCTCCATACAGATAGAAATGAACATTTGTTTCTAAATGAAGACCCTGAAACTGGACCTAAAGAAAACTAGTTACCTTTATGATTTATTTTTTATCTATAAGATATATATTATATGACAATATAACCAACTACAACTTCTCTTGACCCTTTTTTATAGCTATTTTAGCCTATACTAATGTTTCCTTATCCACTACCAATGGATGGATCAAAAGGTACATGAGAATTATAATCAAATGATTATCAACCCTCAACCCAAAATTAAATATCTAAGAGATTAAGAAGTAATTGGTGACTATATTCAGTGAAAAGTATACCAATGTGGCAAAATTGGTGGAATAGTCCATAAGGGTACTCCATCTTTGTTATAATTTTGAAAACATTTGGGTCTTTTACCTGCATAATGTCTCAGGATAAAATTGATGGTTGATTATTTTGAATAAAGATACTCTTATGATATCATCATTCAACTTATCTTGTAAAATATATTTCCACCATCTAATACCTATAACCTTAAGCATATGTGTGGAAAAACCCACCATATAGTCCTTATGAGTCCTCAGAAACATAAATATCCCCTCAATCTTGTCAATCCATTCATCATATTCTTGGGGTCCTTTATCACTATAGAGTAAGGGTGTATGTTTATTAGTAAATTATGAGTTTTGATCCACTTCACATCCTAGATTCTCTACACCTACTTGACCTATAGTGAGAATAGAGAAAATTATAGCTTTTATAAAAGAATAGATCATCGAAGGATATTCCTATGGAACTTATCTCACATATTCCTCGTTAGGATTTGAAATATCTATTCTAGGAATAATTTTCTATCAATCATAAGAAAAAACCAATGATTCATGATCATATTAAAAAATAATATGACCAACATCAGTTATCCATATCAATTCATTAAAACTATATGAATTTAATGCAATTATAAATTATTTAAAAAAAGGCCAAACAAAAGGAAGGATCGTGTCCATTAAAATAAACACCATATATTTTTTATTCAAATAACCTTAACCATCACATCTCAATCTTGAAAAAATTCCATGACTACCCATGATAATTATGATTTAGGTAAGAATGTGAGATGGCCAATACCATTTTCCTTACTTACTACCCGAATTCCAATAGTCCAATTTTCGGTCTACCAAAACAAACAACCACAACCAACAAGTGTCAAAAACACTTCAGACTGGGTATTCCCTTTGATACCAATTAGTAAAAAACCAACCTGGTTAAATAGAAAAGACACCATGAAGGGTCTTCCACATGGTGAGATGTAAAAAATTACCACAAGTCTCAAATAAAACAAAAGAAACTTCAAAGTAAAATGAGAAAGAAAAGAATGCATATCTATTATACATACAAGTGAATCTAACCATACCCAAACCAGAAATATAAAATAGAAAATACTAAAAAAGTGTCTATATGACCATCTATCACCACCAAATGATCCCACTATGTTGGCGATGAACAATGGGAGAACCTATCATACTATAATATTTCTTTATATTTAAATGAGTCATGAAAAACAAGGTATTCAACTACTGAAAGGAACAAGTTATGTGTAAACATAGGTCTCATAAGGATACCACCAAAGAATCTATACATGTTCTAATATCAAGAATGCACAAGTTCTATATTTTAAAAAAAAATCCTTTTTATAAAGCATTTTTCTTAAATGAAACAATTTTTAAACATTCCTTCATTTTCCTTAAATTCATACCATATTAAACAAATACAATAATATATAAAATATAAAAGAAAATTAGGTATTCATATGAAAAAAACAATGGATACACAATAAGATAAGAAAGTGAGAAAATATCAACGAACTAATCTATCACGACATAAAACATGTATAAATGTCAAAGACCTACATTTAGGATATAGCATGTTGTAATATATACAAGACATGAAAAAAATATAAGTAGGAATATGTTGGTTCCAAAATATATCTATTCCTACCATAGTTTATCAATATAAAAAATCTCTATCATTGTTACACACACACACACTAGAGTGACATGTCCATTTCCCGATGCACCAATAGTTCCCAATGTTCCATGTTTTTAAAAAAACTATTATCACAATTAATTAAACCTTTTTTTATCAAATAAAATAAGTTTTTTATATCCAAATCCATTTAAAAAATTTAATTATTTCCTAAAAATAGTTTCAAATTCTATAACATTCATTTTCATTCAATAACCCAAAGAAATTGACAATAACATTTAGCAATTAAATAATTAGATCCACTTTCATAGAAAATCCTACTTCAAGAATGATTGAAACCTATAATCCTTTGACAATGGAGATTGGAAAAGAATAAATCAGCCTTAGAAATAAATTTAATGAAACAAAACATCAAATAATTTATAGAAAAACCCAACCAATAACAATATAAATCACAAACACAACCAACACCACTGTTGTAACCAACAAAAACTAAGAAGAAAGGAAGACCACTTACCAGGGATATGTGATGCATTTATAATTGGAGTAAAACACCAAATGGAGAAATATATAATTAGGGATATCATCCAAAATCAACCTAAATATTGATAGGGAGGTATACACACTAGATTAGAAAAATAATTTATTTTTGCAATGTGGTTAAAACCACTGAACCTAAAGAATTCATGTCATTAACCCCTTTCATGGTGTGAATTCCATGAATTTAATGTAAATCAAAAAAGGTGTTACTTCTGGTTAAATCAAATCTGGATCAACCCATTCATAATGTGTAATGGTTTCATGAGTTGTAAATTTTTAAACTTTGAACAATACTCATGACATCTTCTTTGGAATAGATTCACATCATGTATCCCATTCATGATGTGAATATTTATAGAAGGCGGTGTGATTTACAATTTCCTTTAGAAAATAATTTAACCAATTTTTAAGGCTCTCCAAACCCAAGAATTACCCTCAAAATCTCTTTACTCATTTATACCAAAACCCCATCAATTAAAACAAACAGGTATCCCCATAATTTAGTTTATTTTCCCCCATTATGTCTCTTCATTCTTCATAATCACTCAATGCACCCAAATAGAAAGGTTAAAATAAAATATGAGTCAAATAATACCTTATAGAAGGTAATGGGGTGTCAAATTTTTCACATGTTTAATCCTTTTTCACTTTGTTAATAAACTTTTACCATAATTTACCCCTACAAGGGTAACTCCACTTTCACCCTTGGAAAATAATTTTGCTGGATATAATTAAAATGGATATTGTTTTCTAATTTGAATATATTAATTTCAAATATGGTAATAATTTAACAAAATAATATTTTTAAGAGTTAGTTAAATTATTTTTTGAATTTGATAACATAACATGTAATCTGTATTTTCTTAGAAAAAGACCATTTTGAGATTAAAATTTATGTGTGGGATAATACTCACAATGTTTTTAATTTTCAAGAAAAATGGTTATTATAAAAACAATAATTTTTATGTGGCATTCATAATAAGATAAAATCAAATTTTACCAAATACTGTTTAATTAAATGAAAATACAAAAAATAAAATTATAATTATAATTATAATTATAAATTTTTGTTTTATATGGTTAAAAAATGGTTTTATAAATTTAAAATAGCATATTTAACAAAAATAAAATTATTAAATAAAGATATATTTGATCAATAAAAGGATTATATAAATTCTATTTCATGATAATATACATATAAAGTAAAAAATACATTATTTTTTAAAAACATTATATTCACTAAAAATAAGTTATTTTATAAAAATCACAAAAAATAATCCTATTATCTCATTCTGGTGATAAATAAAAAAATTGAATCAATTATATTAAATTTACATTATATTAGTGACAATAATTAATTTTTTATATAATGTCTTAAATGCAAAGAAAATAATTTTTGAAGTTTCATTTTAAAGGATGACATATACCTATAAACATGTTATGTTTTAAATTAACGATAAGGTGATGTTAGTTATTATCATCTATATTACATAATATGACATACACTTATATTTAAATGGAAAATTTCTATATATAATTTCATTGGAATTTCACATATAATATAATTTTTTTATGGGTTCTTACAATCATCATTACATTTATATACTATCATGGGTTGATAAGAAATTTGTTTTCCTTATCTAAAAATGTTTTTTCTTCTAATCAGAGATCCAATCCATTTCCAAAATCACATCAAATTTATCTAATGGAATAACAACATAATTTTAACAATGAATTTTTCTATAAACAAAAACATGAGATTAATTAATCATACCACTAGTGTTTTTTAATAATAACTCAAACTCTAGTCATCAAGGTGATTCTATGATTTTCATAGTAAATATTCTAGGTATAATAGAGTGGATTTAACAGGAGAAAAATACATTATATGTAGTTATTAATTGTATTATTAGTGTTCATAACTCCATATCATCTTGAAAACTAACTTCAATATGTAATTATAAGTTTTAATATAGGAAAAACGTTTTCCATTTACTATGTCCACCAATACCTTCACTTTTCCTCAATAATTACTTACTATATTCCCTCCACTACCATAGATGAAACATCTATAAGTTCAATTTAGATATTTTATATGGTTATTATTCCCTCATTTTTGACATGATGGGAATTGAACAGTATTTCATTCATTATCTTCATCACCTAAACTTCCATGACAATCTATATTTATCTTATTTAGTGTGTTTGGATACTCAAATAGTCTCACAATGATAATCATAATTCTTTTTGGCTGGTTTGGAATAATTACAATATTTCTCACTCTATCTACAATCCTATTAGGTTCCACATTTAGAAATTGTTTTCATTATCTATAGAATATAGTGCTAACATGATTACATAAGTCATTATTCAATACTAAAACCAAAAGGAGTTATTGAAGGGTGATGAAGACCATAAGGGTATCTTTTTATTAAAATTACATTAAAAATTTGACCAGAACATGTCTTAAAATTCTAAATTATTACCATAGCATTCAGTTCAACTTAAATTAATCACGGTTCCATATAGGTTACATTAGGATTGGTTATCTCATAATTATTATTTTAATTCACTACCAAGATAAATCCATCATATTGTCTAATAAATAGAATTTTATTAAAAAAATAATATCCTCCCATAGTGTATAGAAGTTTTTATAGTATTAGGCCCACTCATCATGCATCATATTGAATGTTGATTTGATACTAAACTAGCCTTTTGGGGGGTGATTACCCATAGGTGCATCTCTATCATAGTTTTATCCACTTAACAGTATCCAAAAAGGGATCTAATTTCTAAGTAAAATATATACTCAAAACATTACCAAAACATCTATATTTTATTATATATTTAGAATTATAACTTATATATATCACTTAAAATTTTTCTTATGGTATTCAAAAATTCTCCCTCATCCTAGTCCCTAATCAACATAAAATATTCAATATAACAAACCAAAAGGTTTTTCTATAACTTTAAAAATATTATCAATCCCATCCTCTATATTCATAATTATATTTATGTATATTAATCTACCTTCATCTAATAACATATTAATCTCCAAAGTTATCTAAAACTACCTTTGATCATAACTGAGGCACCCTAGACCTAAACTTTATGATCAGATGTTAAATAAAACATACTATACACACTAACTTTGAAAAACATATTTTATTAAAATATCATTCATTCATAATGTAACATTTACATTCCAAGAAAATTTTTATGTTTATAATTTTAGAGAATCATAAAAAATAATTATTTAATAGAACCCTTGTTCATTGTATCAAATGAAAATTTTCCCACTATATAATAAAAAACATAATCTCTAAAAAGTATTCAGTATCTCCAAAAAATCCTCCACACAGTATATTCCTCTAGAATAATCTTATGTATTATTGTTCTTCGTAACATATTGAAATGGGAACATAAGATAATGGTGAGATAAAATAATCAGTAAGGGTAAACATAAGCGATAATATTTGAAAATAATAAATGAGCATAAAACGAGAATATGTATATAATAAATATACATAAGAAAATTTATACCCAATAAAGAAAAACAATAATGGCACAATCCTTGGTATAAAATTAAAAATGAAACAAATAAGTGAGTTAGTAAACATGATTTATGAGATAATAACATAGACAAGAGAATAAGCATAAAACTATGAAAAATTTCAACTATTGAATAATATTTAGAATAGAGAGCCATTTCTTTAATGAAAAATACTATAAGA
Source organism: Viscum album (assembly GCA_963277665.1). Lineage (NCBI taxonomy): Eukaryota > Viridiplantae > Streptophyta > Magnoliopsida > Santalales > Viscaceae > Viscum > Viscum album. Next base: position 1,937,817,514 of record OY728132.1, read on the forward strand.
GTGTAAGATAATAATTCAGAAGATATTTAAAATATGGAATAAATATTATTACAAATAATATTACTTTTATGAGATAAACCAATAATGTGATTTCTTATGAGAAACTATAACATACCCATAGATAATTTATCTATTGAGATATAAAAATTTAACCAATTATTTGGAGGGTAATATATGACTGCACCTATCATCATCTATATATATGAGTTACACTTGAAATCAATCATTCATCATATTATAAATAACCCATGGAAATAAAATGGGTTTCATTCAACATGTTATAAAGAACTCATGGGAGGAAAATGGGTTTCATTTCTCACATCATTAAGAAACCATGGAAACAAAATTGGTTTCATATCAATCTCAAAAACAATAAATATCCCATCAATAATCGTAACCTGATAAATCTATAGAAATCAATTGGTATCCCAAGATATTCAGTAACGTTATAGTTAAATACCTTTAAAAAGATAATGGGTTGTATGGTATCTTCATAGTATAGAAAAATGGTATATTGTTTAGTAAATAATTTCCCTAAATTAATCAACATGTGGAATATAATATAAAAAACTTAAGTAAAGGGAATGTATAATAGAAAATTCAAAAAAAAAGACATTGAAAGAAAGATTATTCCTATTCATAGTGGATTGTAAGGAAGGACATAGGCAGTGATGGACTATATCATTGATAGAAAAAAAATACCATAATACATATAGAGATCTATTATGGATTATAGTATTTTATGAATATACTAGATCAATTATAAGTTATTTCAATTATAGTGACATAGATAGACATTAATTTATATGATTTTTAGAAAAATCACATAGTAAATGAGAAATATTATTAACATTTTGAGATAATTTTAAAAGATATAATTGAAAAATCTATGAGAAAAATAATTTCATTTAAATACCATGAAAGTTTAGATACAAAAATTAATGGAAAAGAACATAATGGTGGTAGTATGTGTTCACTCAGTACATGTTAAAAAGATATTATTTTCACACATTGAAGAAAATAACCCATATAAAAAACGTTAAAAAATTCATTAAGACATAAAAAAGGTAAAAGTATTAAAAATGAACAAAATACATTATTTAGAAAAATGTAAGGAAATTTTAAAACCGATACAATGAATACATACATGGAAAAAGGAGGGACCTAGATGAGAAGAATTTATGGGGATAGTTTCACATATAGGAAACACTTCACATGAATTATGTGTCAAGGGGAAATGCAATTTAGAGGTGAAATGTAAAATAAGATTCATATAAAAAGAAAAAATGAGGGATTTATAAATAATAATAAAAACCCTAGATGAATGGTCTTTGAAAAAAATATAGATTAGAAAATAATATGGGCTATGAATGCCTTACTATTTGAGAAACATTTTAATCAAAAACTCGTTAAACATTGTAATATTTTCAATCGAATGGAATATAAAGAAAGTAAATGATATGGATATTGAAATAACATTTATTACATTAATATGTTATAATAATTTCATTAGGTATTAGTCCCACCATATCAGTTATACAATGGTGAAAAATATGAATGTCTCAAGAAAATTAATCTAATACAAGGAACCCCTTACATTATATTCCCTCTTAGTTGAGTGTAAAATAACCTATATTAATCACTTATTTAATAATAATATTCATAAATATAACCTTTTTCAAACATATTTTTTAACTATTCTTTATATGAATAGTAGTTTTTTAATATTTATTTTCAATATCAGTTGTGAGTAATATTGATCATTTTAAACTAGTTTCATAGTAGTGGTGTTGTTCTACATTATTTTCCCAAATTATATCATTCCAAAATCATATAAGATACGTTAATTTATGATTTATATTCATTTATAATGTAATTATTTAGTATTATGTGTTTCTTTAATATAATACTTAAAGATTATTTTGACTATGAGCATGTTTCAGTGAATTTTAATGGATAAACATTGGTAAATTAATTTATGAGCTTCATATTAATGTAAAAATTATAGAACAAAAATATAAAAATTATTTACGTTTTCATATCATTAATTATAAGAAATTATATTTATAATGTCATTAATTATATAAATACATAAAATTTTTCACGTAGGTGGTTAATTGACCGTAACCAGAACATAACATAATTAATGGGTAATGATTATGAAGTGGTTTGGTTTTAATAACATTATACCATTAGTTTAATGATCTTATTTATAATTTATTTCAATTATATATCATAATTTCAAATATTTATAAGAAAAAGATAACTTATATGATGTTACTCTGAGTGGGATATTTTTAGATAGTGGAATTTATAATGGAAGTTTATTGGTCATATTTTAAATAAAATGTCCAATTATACTTATAAGAACCTAAATAATTTTATAAAAATCATATTATGCCTTTAAATTCAATCATATAACCATCCATTAAAGGGGGAAATTAATTATTAGACACACTAATTCATGAAGCTCATTGTTTTCACATACACAGAGATGATAATTTCATTTTCTACAGAGCAATAAAAGTGTATAATGTGGTTTTTAATATCATAAAAATATTATTTTAAAAATATCATAATTATATATTAAATTACCTATTATATCTATCCTTGTGTATAAGTGATGGACAAAAAACATGTCGTGTCATGGGTATGGTAGTCCACACATATGCATGATGGGGGTTTTCTCTTTTCTTAATGGAAGAGGGAATCAGTTGATAATGTATATCCCATAACAATAAAACATTAAATTATATGAGTAATAATTATTATATGAAATCATAATTTGTAATATATGTTTTAAGGAAAAAAATATTAAGAAGGAAAATTATCAGTGAGTGAGAAGTACTTACTTTGATATATTAAACATTCTCTTAATCTACTTCATATAAATGGAGGAATTATTCAAATATATTATTAATTGATTATTAAAGGATGGAAATATGATTTTATTGGATGGAATGAGGGTATATTTTATAAAGGAAACTTAATTATTAGATTTTTTGGAAGTGGTGGTGATAAGCCCCTTTTAGAAGTGGTGAGAATGACATTTTTAAAATTATAACCACATATTATAAAAGGAACGCATTTTAAACATATCAAGTAGCTCAAAAACGGTCAATAATTGAATGGGAGATGAGGTAATATTTATTATATCTAAAACACTAAATTAGAAACATGTTTTTATTTTTTCCAAGCCCTTTCCCCTATATTTACTATTTTTACCATTTTAGATTTTATTGGTGTTACTCGTTTTTACCTATGTAATTTATCCTTATTATTAAGAATAATATGGTCATTATAAAATAATATATAATATCCAATTATAAATTTGAAATCCATTTTATTATTTTCACTTTCAAAACGTGGTAAAAAATAATTTTAATATAATAAATGTATAGTGTATTAAAACAATTTAATGGAAAAAGTAACTTAAATTCTAAAACCAAAAATATAGGTCTATCAAAAATATGTTTTTAAATATATAATTTCACTTATAAAACATATATTTAGTTTATAAAAGTGTTTTACATGTCTCAATATTATTATTATATTCCAATAATTCCATCAAAGTTATTCTATTTGTAGAGATTGTATTTTCTACTATTAACATAAAAATTAAATATTTTATAAAAATACAGAAATTTCACCCTAAGATAACATTAAAATTATAAATTCAAAAATTATGTTATTTTTATCTTATTAAAATTATAAAATGTCTATATTTATCATCAGAATGAAAATTCAAAATATAGGGATAAACTTCTTTTATTTATAAATGTTGTTTTATAACATTATGTGTTTTTAATATCATTTCATACAAATTTCTATTTTAAATAGTGTAAATATAAAAATATTTTAAAATTATCCAATTTTATTTATTATTATAAAATAAATAATAATTAATAAAAAATTTCATTGAAAAAAAAATACTTTTATACTAAATGTGCTTTAACAAGTATAATTAAAATGAATTATTTATATTTTAAATTTTAATTTAACTAGAACCTTGATATTTAAATATTTTTTTGGATTTTATATTTAAATAATATATTATTTTTATAATAAAAATACCAATTCTTATACAGAACACATGCATAAACACAAACATATATATATATATATATCATTTTTTATTATCATTTTTTTGTTTAATTGAGTTTTATATTTTATTAAATTTACTACAATGAAATATGTGACTTTAGTTTAACTATTATATGTATATAATACAACCATATTATCAATTATCATATTTCCATTGGACATATTCCCAATTTCCATATTTATAATATCTATATACAGTTCTAATATATATACACCTACTAAATCATTCATGCAATCCACTCTCACTTCGCAAGGAATAGTTATTATTTTATTTTATGGATTTTACATAATGATTTCTACATTAATTGTTATCTTCCATGTTATATATTTTATTTGGTAATTTTTTATCCCCGAGGTTGAATATTATCTTGGATATTTCCTAGTCATGATGATTTTATTTATTTATATTCATTTTTTCTATTCATTTATGCACTCTTAATGGATGTACACATCCATGGTATGTAATAATCCATGGTGTGAATTACATAGTTTATATTTTGTTGTTTTAGTGTTATAGTTATGAATTTATAAAGTGGTATTTTAATTCATAAATTGAATGAATTATTTCCTTATCAATTTTAAAAACTTTTATCTAAAAAAGTTTAAAATTACAATCATATAGTTTATAAAAATAAATTCTTCCTAAAAACCGGGGGTATGACATTGAATCATAAAAAACATATTATTTATATCTTTAAGATTCATATTCACATATAAGATACAACACTTATTAGTAATTATTTTCAATTATTCCAAATTATAACCTATAAACATAGTGCATTTTTCTTTCAGAAGAGAAGTTATGCTAATCAACATTTTCCCAGAAAACATTTTACTGGAACCCCTTATTTGAATGTGGTCCAAGGTTATCTTCAACATAATTATTACATTTACTTATATCTTGATTCATGTGTATTCTTTTATTATCTAAAAAAACTATAAACAAAATATTTTAATTTATTCAAATACCTCTAATGATAAACATTCATACATTATGCTTACCTTTAAAGAAATTATAAGATGTCATTTTCTTAATCCTCTTGTGTTTAGTGTCATGTGACACTAAAAAACATAACACACAATTATGAGAAAAATGAAATTAATCTATCTAAATATTTTTTATGATATTTATATTTATGGCGGATTATAATCATTAACATAGTCTCTACCATGCCTCTATATTAAACACACAACCTCACCCATCATCTTTTAGTGAATGATTTCTGACCTCAAACAATGATAAATTTTTTTTCCAAGAATCATGAACTTAAACTACATTCATATATCCACAAATAAGTCTATGTTAGTGGATTTATTCTTTCATTAACTACTATATTACCATATCATTCATATTCATTATATTACCTCATCTTTTACCCAAATATTTCCGACCTTAAAACCATCTATATTGGTTTAACTTTTATGAACATAAACTCCCTAAATTAAGAGAAACTATACTAACCAAGTAGATAAACTATACATTGAAACCTGGGGAAAATTGTATTCCTCACTCACTAGGCATACATCCTTCGTGACATATGAAAAAAATTGAGTTTTTGAAAAGGGATAAAGAACAAATCATGTCAGGATAAAAATACCCAAAGCGTGTCCTTGGAAATATGAGAGTTCTTTCCCACTAATACTTCTATATATTTGTCTTAGGAAAATGTTATTGTAATAAAATATCCTTAAAGAATGTAGGGTCCACCATATTCCCATGTTCAGATTCAATATATTCGCTCTATGTCTCTCAATAAATAAATAACTAAATAACATTTTCATTCCTTTTACATATCTATTTCGATAGCCCATGTGAAATTCATGAGGGTGTAGTATCGAGGAGACCTATCCCTATTGAACATTTTAATATTAATTTTAAATACTCAAATAATTATCTTAATTATGATGATTTATTCATCCCTCATATCCTTATAGAGTATCTATAGTATATGGAAATGGTATATACACTATTGTATTCATCCCACCATTAATTTTCTACAAGAATACATTTAGGAGGAAACTATACCTCATATCAGAGTGAGATAACCTTAACTTACAATGATGATGTATATTCTATCATATCAATCCTTTATATATCTTTCTATATAGGTATTCTAAGTGTGATAAGAATTTTCACAAACCATTATCTCTTAATACTCACACTATTGTATGGTGATGGTACAAATGATGCTATATATTGAGAACCTCTACCTATATAGAAGCACATGTCATGAAAGGCGATGTATTTTTTTTATATTTATTCAATAACTCAAGAAGTATATAGATCATGATATACTCTATTTATTCCAATATAATATTCATTTTGATTCATTTATATCGAATTTTATCCACATAATTTTCCCATATTTTCATATAACAATGATCGAGATTACATTGAATATTAACAATGGTTTGGAAAAGTTATTATCATTTATTTATAAAAATATATATTAGAGGAGCCTAGAAAATATAAAGTTTTTATTTAAGAATTTATAATTTGATAAATAAAAATATACCCACAATAAATTCTTGATTAAAATTGATTAATTTATTAGATTCACATAGAATTTTTCAAATCCCAGCCTATTCCATAGCCTTGGCCTCATAACCCAGGCATGCACTCTTAATATTAAAATAGTATTATCAACCACAAATATTTTCATCATAAATAAACCTTTGATTATACACTAATGCTAATTTGGATATGTTTATTTCATCATAGAGTTAGTCTATAAATGTTTCTTTTTCCTCATATAAATGTTATTACTCAAGAATTTTCTCCACATTATGATATCTTTACTGAAGTTTTGAAGATTTAAGATTATCTGAGTGTGATATTGATTCCACATTGGATATAAGTATTTGGGACATTGTTTTATACTCCTGTAGATAAATGATCACATTAATTGTAAGGATGAGGATTCATTAATTGAACACTCATATCCTAAAATGTTGAATTGATGGGGAAGATGGTGTAACATTCTACCTAGATCCTATATGGGGGTATATGAATTATCTTCCATATATTATTCCATAAACACTACAGAGAGATATATTGAAATTATATTGGATCATGGATTAGCTTATATTATCTCCTAGATTTTGATATATATTCAAATATTATTTCACATAGAGAGAATATATGATCCTACCACAATGAGTACTCAGGATGTAGGAGTAAGGGGATAAAAACCTTTTTTATTTTCACCTTTTTTACAATGATAGATAGAAAAATATATAAGTGTTTATATATATATTAAATGTTTTGTAATGAAGCCAAAATAAAGAATCATAGGTTCTCCCCAATAATTGATAAATAATTAGCCTCTTCATGTTGTGATGCTTCCCAGGTTGGAGCTTGATAATCTCTCTCATTGGGTGCTTCCACATTGGGAGGAATGGGGGATTCAATTTCTAATGTTGTTATGTTGTTTGACACCATAGGATCATACACATAACATGTTATAGTTTGTAAAGAAATTTAATCCTATAACACTTCCTTAATTTTTTCACCATTAGTCTGTAGAATAAGGAAATCAATGTGAGGAAACCCATCAGAAAAATGTGCATAGCCCATTTTTGCCAGTTTGGAGGAATCCACCATTGTTGGTTTATGAATTGTTTTTTATCCACCGTAAATTGATAATATGTTTATTCCCTCCCAATTTTGGTTCCATTTATCTTTACTATACTAGAATTTGAAAATATGGCATGTTCTCTTCCAACTCATCATTAAGGTCCTCAATCTTATCCAAGGTGGAGTTAGTGTCTATTTCTAAAACGATATCTTAAATCATGGTCACAACTTCAGAAAGAAAAATAATACCTACTAGAGGATAGAATAATAGAAAGTTTTATAAAAATTTAATCAGTGAATTTAGTGATTATATTTTATCCATATGATCCAATGTTAAAAGGGACTGTCAAAGTGGGAGTTACGGATTTTCCCTCCACCACTGGTGAAACTACTTCTATTGTGGGAGCCAAGGGTCCATATTGATTTTCTAATTCACTAGCCTATATGCTCACCTAATAAAAATAATAAAATTAAATATATAAAAAATATTTATTTCATTATATAGTAATGAGGAAAATATATTTGGAAAATTAATACAGAAAACAAAATAATATAGGGAAAAATAATACTCACTTTGAGGATCGATGATTTCCATTATAGAAATACTTGGAAGTGTATGGATAAGTATAATAACTTATGATAAGAATATTAATAGGGTGAAATAGTATTATAGTGGAACTATGAATCATATTAAATCAAGAGTGAACCAAACTTTTTATTCATATTTAAGGGGTAGTGAGAGGTCCCTTTTATAAGTGGTGAGAATAGAATTTTTTTAAATAATTAAAATCAATGTAATTGTAGTACATGTTTAACACTTAGAGCCGAAAAAATGTAAACAAATTAAGTTTTGGATGATATAAGGTTTACCATTTCTCAAAAATTAATTTTTATACATGTTTTAAATAGTTTTAAGTTCATTTCACATTGAATTTTCGCATTTACATTTTTTATTTTTGTCACGATAATTAGTTCTTTCCAAAGTAATTTACTTTTTATGAAAAAAATAAAATTATCCTTATTACATAATTTGGACCCACTGATTCCAAATATAAATTTAATTTTATCAGATAAAATTTATATGGGTAACAAAAATTAATTTTATTATTTGCACATGTAAAGTGTAAAAAAATGTTCATAGAAAAAGTGTATTTTTAAGTTTAAAACTTTTGTATAGGATCAAATTATCAATGTATTTGTTTTTAATGTCACAAATTGGTTTATTTTAATAAAAATAAATGTTTTTCATCTATCATACAAACCCAAAATAATGTTTTACCATCATAATATATAATTAAAATAAATAACCAAAAATAATTTATTTTATTGGAAAATGTTACTTAAATTTATTAAATCTTAATCATGGATTTTATAAACTAATAATAGAATTAAAAATGTATATTATTAATATTTAAATACATATTTCATATATTAAAATCTTTTACAATCTTATGGTTCTTTATTACATATTAATAATTTTGTAAAAGTTATTGTTTGGGTAAAAATTGTATATTCACTATTCAACTAAAAATAAAAAAATCAAAAATATTACAAAAATTAATCTTATGATAAAATTTTTAATGAATAATAAAAAAAATTAATTTATCAAATTCAAATTATAAACTTTTAGAATATTTCATTTAGATAAAAAAATAATGAGAAATGTTTTCTTAGGAAAATAACATTTCTCAAAATATATTAACTACTCTTATTATTATTTAATACAAATTTATTTGTGATTTATTATTTATATAAATAATATATTTTATCCTTAAATTTTTTAGTTTCATAAAATATCACATAAAAAGTCAATTTTTAGGAATTTTACGTTTTTATATACAAATTAGTTTTATTAGTTATCTAGTTACACTAATTTAATTTATGAATTACTTAGAAATGATAAGGAATTTATTTTTATTTATATATATATATATTTAATAATATATTTACAACTTTTTTCCTTCCAATTCTATGGATAAATTTTCGTAGTTATATATTTCTTGGTGGTTTTTTTTGTTTCGTGTTATACGGGCCACAAAATATTGGACACATTATGTTATAAATGAAATAAAATATATAATCTTTAATAATAGTTTGTTATACATGGTATCAATATAAATCAAGAGGGGAATTTCAATTCATAGTTTATACGATGAATCCAAGAAAACTTTCATGAATCATGGTATTTAGGAAAATTGGTTCGACTTATGCTTGTCAAATAAGTGAGAAGGTATGCCCAAGGGTATAGGTATTGAATATCAAAGTGGGGTCCTATGTATACTATTTAACATTAATACAATCCCATATAGTTAAATGTAAATATTTTATGGTCATGTGACAATACTTTTATATGTAGTAAAGCATCATACGTTAAGGATATATGTGACCTGAAAGGGGAAAATATAAAACACTAAGTGGGTCTTATGTATTGGGATACATTGGTGATTTATCATGACTACTGTTAAATAGTAATAGTAATTTATGTTTGAGTCTTATGCCTAGTGCTATGACCATATGAATGACTGGGAACCCTTGTAAGTGAACTGGGTGAATGATTTTCCCATACATCATACCTAGAAAAATGGGAGCCCATGTATGATACCTAGTAGAATGTGTTCTCTATTGTATGATTTTATTTGTGTGAGACATAAGTAAATGTGTTCTCCCCTATATGGGATCCCATGTGTGAGATATGAGATAATGGAGTCACCTTTATAAGTGGTGCCTAGGTTTGAGACATGCATGAATGGATTCTCTCTAGAAGGGGCACTGAGGTGTGAGGACTAGGTGAATGATTTTTCTTGTATAGAGGTGCCTAGGTGTGAGAAATGTGTAAATGGTTTTTTCTTTCTAGGGGACCTTGTAAAAGGTTCACCTAAGTACAAAGACCTTAGTGAAGTGTTGCACATTTACTAGATCTAAGGAAAAAGTCTTCATAGTTATGTTACATTGGAAATGGATCACCTAATTATGAATATCTAGGTGAGGGGTAACCAAACTATAGTGACCTAGTAAATTGTTCAACTAAACAGGGTAACCTAGGTGAGGGGTGGCCCGTGTATGGAAAGATGTTTCGAAGGGTTGTACAAGTAGGTATATATAAGTATTACTAGAGTTTATGAAACCCATCTATATATTTCTTGGGATTAATATGGATCATGAAACCCTAGTATGGATATCTAGAAATGTTAGAGATAAGGGAGTTCTCAACTTGCATTATACTTTGGTAATATATATGTATAATGATAATTAGAGGTGATATAGTCTATTTATAGATATAGTGGACCCTAGGTAAAAAAATCAATGTTTTAAAACATGGGAACATGATTCTATATTGCTAGAACTAGGAGAAAAGGCATGGGATAATGAGTTGTGTGAAGGATAACAGTGTTCGTGATACATGGACATGCAACCATATGTGTGATCTCATATTTATTCATGATAAATTATCAATATCAAACTACTATAAAATTAAATATGTATATTGGATTTGTCTCTATGTATATTGAATTCGAAAAATTTTAAGAGAACTATGAACTTAGCTATTAGGTTCCCCAATAAAATGTGTTTTTATGGACAAAATGTAATTATAAGACCCTAAAAAATATGTTTTATGGTTTCAAAAACACTTTTCATCATAAAAAGATAAAATAAATGGTATAACCCCAACAAAATATTCTCACCAACACATCACTACATATAGAAACATTTATGATACATCTACAGTCTTTATTGTATGATCATTCATACAACACATTGAGATACCATTTATATATTCTTTAGGCTTGAAGATAATTTTTTTCTCAAACATGAATTGTGTTATCTTAGTAAGGATTTCATCATTTATATTATCACAAATTTCATTGATTTAATTTCGTGATTCTAATAGTTACCCTCACCTGTCATTTCTTGAGGATCCATATACAATAGTAAGAAATATATAATTCACCTTGAATCACTTTGAATCCTCACTCAAGTACCAAAAACACATCCCAAACCACTAAAAATAACCAAAAAACCTCATAGATTTGTTCAAACACCCATATTACTTATATCAATACCAATTCTCATAACATACTCATCCATATGTCTAGAAATTAAAATTACTCTTGGATTTTTAAAATGATAATGAAACAACTCTTTACAGTTATCTTCAAATTATACCTCAGTGATGACCTATATATTTATTATATTAGTTCCCATGTGGAGGGCCTCCATGTTTTCCATTTACTAATGATTTGGGAAGGGGGTTACCATTCAATATTCATACTACAGTAATAATATTCATGGCCTATTCCATGGGGAGTAAGTCCTTGATTGGTACACTAAAAAGGACCACTAAACTTGTTTATCATTGTACTATAAAGGGGGCCTTAACCACTAATTATGATTTATCCAATTTATGAGGATCTAAAATAATCTTTATCTAGTATAAAAATATATTGAAGATACTCAAGAAAAAAGAATTGAGTATAAATATGACCCTGCTTTGGTGCTTCCATCAAAATATATTTTAAATCATACAGGATATGATTAATTTTATAGTTACATTCTAGCTTATGTATAATCATTGGAATATTCGACACTCATTTTCAATAGTGAGTAGGTAAATAGGGAATCTATGAGGTTGAAACTCTAATATAGTGATGGGATTCCTATTCATGGGATGGAATATTGGAAAAATCTATAGATACCACTGGAATATGCATATAGGTTTTTCAAGAGTATGATTCCATATGGTCATTCTATTCTATTTTCCAAAGAATATGCTGATTGGATCGTTGAGAGTGAAAAAAAATATGGTTCTCTTCCATGGTTTCAACTAAAATATATTGGAAATATTATTATGAGTGGAAATAAATATAGGAATGCTCCATGGTTTCTATCAGAATATACTAGATAAATTCATGAGTGAGAAAAGAAATATAGCCATACTTTATAGTTTCCACAAGAATATACTAGTAGGATTCTTGATATTTTATAAGAATAAGGGACTTCTTTATGTTTTACACTATAATATACGAGTGGGATTCTTGAGAGGAAGTAAAAAATATGGTCTTTATGTATTGTTACCACAAAAATATATTGTTCATGTTCTTAAGAGACAGAAGGAATATAAGACTACTCTACATTTTCTACTATAATATTTCAATTTAATTCTTGGGAGTGAGAAATAATATATGACTACTCCATAGTTTCCATCAGAATATACTGGAAGGAGTCTAGAATTTTAATAGGAATATGGGATTTCTACTAATCACCTCCAAAACTTATTGAAAAGTAGAATGAATTAGGATGGAAATAAGGATATAGTTTTATCCCCCCCCCCCCATATACTGCTTGAATATACTTAAATGGATTATGATAGTAATTGGGAATTGGAACATTATCATGTTATTAAGAGTCAATATCTTGTCTCTCCAAGATATATTTCTTTATACATTCTTTTTTTCATGAAAACATGGTTGATGTTTCTAATAATTCCTCTATATCATATTATTTTAGGATAGATCCAAAAAGTATTGATGATGAAGAAAAATGATAGGATCCCTCTTGGGTACCACCTGAATAAAAATGAGAATTACTACTTACTCATATATGACCCTAAGGTGGGACTTATATATATTAATGGACTCTATGGAGAGTCTCTTGAAGTGGTTCTAGGTGGGAACATGTGACGCATCCTTCTATGTTACCCATTTTTAATGAGATGGTAAATGGGGATTCATTACCCAGAGACTCTCATGAGATGCCTCAAGAATCAATATAGAGTCATTTATTTAGTACTTTTAGACTATATAATTAACTAAGTTTTTTAGTGGAACTAATTTAGAGGTAGCTTATATTAGGTTCTAGGGTCATGACCAATATTATATATAAGGAACCTTTCCAGTGAACCGGCATTCTATGTGCAACGGCCGAAGGTTCCTTAACACTAATGAAAACTTGTATAATTATCTTCATGTGACAATTTCCATTTACATATTACATTTCTATTTAAGGGATTCAAAAAGTGGACGAAAACAATAAAAAAGAAACCCATTAATTCATCATCACAAGTAAAAGATCAATCTCTTTTAATGGATAATGGATTCAAATTGGGTGCACCATTATTTTTTCAAAGATCTCATGTAACCAAAGTATTTTCAGTTAGTGTAAAACTATATTCTAAAATATTTAAATCACTCAGAAATACCAACAATACATTAGATTTCACATTGGTTGGGATGGTTTAATTTTATCACCCAATTATTTTAGCATGAATTTCTATTTAAATAAATTTGGTGTGTTAGTTATCATTTGATACAAGAAGCATTGAACAAGAGTAAATAGTCTCTATTATAAAATTAAAAAATATTTAAAAAATTAAATTAAATAAAATTAGTGAAATAATATATTTTTTAAAATTAAAGTGTTTTAATTCGTAAATGAAAATATCTTCAGTTTTATAGAAACTATTTCAATAAATTTTGTATCATTGTTTAATTTTATACATTTGAAGGAAGTTTACCATGAAAGTATTTTATGAATTCAAGGAATAATTAGTATAAACAATTATTAAAATTAAATAAATAATTAAGTAATTATAATTAGTGTTTTAATAATTATGAGTGGATTAACAAAAAAATAAAAATATTTTTTTTCATTATGTTATATGTTTCTATTTATAATCCAAACATCATATTTTTTATATACTTTCTAATGGGATGAATCATTTTTTTTATATTTGAAAAAAATTAAAACTCATTTAGAGATTATTAAGTGGTATTAAATATCCAAAAATTAATTTTTATGGATAAAAATTTATTTTTTTAAACATTTATTTTGTTTCATTATGCATATTCATATTAAAATTAATTTTTATCACCTATCGAAACTGAATGTTTAAAATCATTTTTTTCATTTTTAATTTGAATATACGAATAATGTTATATATTAAATTTTATTTTATTTTCTTTAAAAAAATTACTATAGAAAAATCAACTCTCCTCGGTGAGGATAAAATAATTCAAAGGGGTTAAAGTATGAGATGAAGCCCAAAAATATCACAAAACATTATCTCAAATTGAATGGATGAGTGTATTATTAACATACCATGTCTTATCATCTAAATTTTTTTAATTTATATCCACTATCCATGAGAATAAGTTTCCCTTTTTGTATTATGAAATTAATATTTAAAAAATGCCACCCTTTCCATCTATACAATGGTCTCTCCTCCTACCACCTAAGCAGATTCCTTTCCTTATAAATCCTTTACAATATTTTAGAAAATTATCTCCCTCACTATACCCACTCATATTATGGAGCCTCTAGTCCCATGATTAACTTCCAAATCTCTCATTTCCAAGAGTCCCTTCAAGAGGAGTTTCATGATTTCAACGTAATAGATGTTTTTATCTTGATTATTCTTATGTATTTTCATTATATAATTCTTGCTGAATAAGAATTTTAACTTTAAAAAATATTATTTATACCATTAATATTATTTAAAAGTTGTATTCTCTCTAAAAAATCTCTCGTTCTTATTTATTTAATTGTTATAAAATGTTTATATTTTTGTTAGTTTTATTACCTAAAGGTGTGATTTTATAATATTTATGTCACTAATGATAAATAAGATTTAAATAAATATAATAATATTTAATAATGATTAATTTATGTTTTTTTCATAATTCTAATGTGGTAATATTCAAAATTATATTTATTAAATAATTAAATTCTTTTTTAAATTCAATAATCTCTGGGAAATTAAATTTTCCAAAATTCCAAGAAAATTGACAATATATAATCTTGAAAATGGTAATGGGACTCCAGAAATATATAAAAAATGTATTACTTGAGCATGAAAATTCTATAGGTGATGAACCCAAGAACGAGACTGACCGACCAAAAATGATTAACTAAAGCATCTTAGGGAAACAGAACAACTAAAGGTAAAATATTATATTTACAAATAAAAAATAAATATATGGTTAGTAAGGAACTATTAAGTAAAATTATAAATTAATATATCCAGTGATAAGGTAATGATTCATATGAATAATAAAACTTAATATTTTACACATGGATTTTAGATTGTGTCCTACTAAGAAGAAGTCTGATGTAAGGGTTTTACATATCAATTTCAATTAATTTATACATCTTTAATTTATGAATTTATTTCATTTAAATGATGTATATAATTCTGGTTTGTTATGTTATATCATGAATCACTTTATTCTCATATTATTTTTCCCTTCTCAAGTTTGTCCTTCAATGGGTTTTGATTTTTTTAAAGTTTGTAAGAGGTTTTCTTATAGACATTTACTTTACATGTTTTGAAGTCTTCCTCTCAAAAATTTTTCCTCTATTCCCATATTCTTTATAACAATTCAATAATGTCCTTCTCTATAATTTAATTAATTTTTAAGGTAATTTTTAATTATATTTTACTTTTTTACAATTTTTTAAATGAAATCTTTTAAACGTTTTCTATATAGGTTATTTTTTACATTCTTTATAAAGGTGTGAAAATTATTTTTTATAATACTTACCACATGATTGAGGTTTCCCTACATCATATAAATTCATCATTATTTGGAACCATTTCAATGTTTTTGTGGTTTTTCAAAGAGAATCACATTCCTATTATTCTTTGAATTTTATATTTTTAAAATTAAAAATAATTAAAGGATATTTATTCATATTTTCAAAGTATATTTATAATGCTTTTATACATTGGTTTCATCTATGTAATTATAAATTAATAATTTTTTTACTTCTGTATAGATATTATCTAATGATACCACTCACCTTATCTCTCTATATGGATTATGATTATATTTAATGAAATTATCATAAAACCAGTTTCTTTTCTAAGGATTAATTGGGCTATAAAATAATGATGGATTCTCTTATGTTCTTAAGAAATACATATGTATTGTTTTTCATTATTTAAAGGGTGAGTTCATTATATATCTATAATTAATTGGGTAAATATTTATATCTCATAATATACTATATAAGGAATGGGTAGTGAACCCAATCCACTAAGAGACTATGTATACGAATGAATTAAGGGAATGAAAATTGAACCAAATACACTAAGGGTATTTTTCCATTATGTGATGATGGTCATGGATTTGAGCCAAGATAAAGGAAATGATTTTATTTTCTTTCCATTATTCCACACTCTTATTCCACATCCTAATTCCCATGTTATGTTCTCAAGGATGAAGATTATTTACTTATGAGTCATTTTTTTAGCAAAAAATTTAAGACATGATTCGATGTTTATTTTTTAATATATTAAAGGGTATGATTCATCTATTTTATATAATATCAATATGATTATATAATCTTTCCCACATTTTCATCATAATCTCACATATTCTCATTGATTTATATATCCCATGTGTACCTTTACTGGGAATCCCTTCTCACCCTTTTCTAATATTTATATTCCCCTAGTTATAAAGAAGTAAATTATGTTTGATATTTTTAAAAAGGTTTCCTTAGGTGATGATTATGTATGTGAAATGTTTAAGATACTAAAAAATAATTTGTTCATGTATATAATCCCCAAATACACTAAACTATTAGGTCAACAGATTATGTGATTATATGGTAGATGTGAGGTTTAAATTATGAATGTTACGTATAATTAATATACTTTATTTGGGTCATATTAGTTCCTATCAATGAAAAGATATGATAGATTTTATTAGGTTATAAATAAAAATATTAAATAACCTAATTCATTCTCTATTAAACCAAAATTAAAATAGCGGGAAATTAACTTTTCAGTGGTTTGAATAATGGTGTCATAATTTAAGAAATTTTATGATGGTTTATCTTTATTATATTTATACTTAAATTGATTATTTATTAGTGATCACATGGACCTTTTGGGTTTTATTCTAGGGATTTAACCATTATGAATCATATAACCATTGAATGTGACACTAAATAAAATGATTGTCCTCATGAGTAACCAAATATAATGATACTTGGAAGTAAAAATATTATGTATTTCATCACCCAATTCTCTCAATAGTATGAACCATTTCAAACTCCTAAATGTTCAAATAAATGAACAAATTTACATTGAGTCCTTAATGAGAAAACATCCACCCTCATTTAGTGGGTCTTCTCATAAAAAAATCGATCAATGGATTAGTATAATGGAAAATATTTTTTCCATTTCCAAGTGCTCACTGTTTGAAAATGATGTGTTAACCATATATTTTTTATAAGGTGAAGTTGATAATGGATGATATCTAATTTTGTTCCAAGGCCAAAGATGTAAATTTAATACCTGAGTTGGGAGGAGTTTGAACTTATATTTTTAACAAATACTATCCCTGAACTCATCTTACTAAAATGGGGTTATATTTATTAGATAAAAATTATAAATATAATGAATTTATTTGTATTTATGAGGAAAACATCATATAATCTACAAGGTATTATTCTAGTATAATCATTGACCATGAAATAGAATTAAATATTTACTTCACCGGCTTAAAACCAAGTCTCTAAATGGAATTGTACATAGGGTAATTTGGTAACTGTGAAAAAAATTGTTTAATAAGCTCTCAAGGTTGAAATAGTGACTTTAAACTCCCATTATTCATATGGTTTTGGGGAAATGATGAGAACTATTGAATTTCTAGAAAACTATTGTAATAAAACCCATGTAAGAAAGGAATTAATTCTTAGTTTTTACTAAAAAAATTTAATAAATCATGGAGTAAATTTCTTTAAGGGTATAGATAAATGTACCATGTTTGTAAAAGAAGTCCATCAATTCCTTTAATGTTGAAGAGACATGGGGAGGATTATCAATGATATGGATAAATAAAAATCTCAACCTAATTCACTAACCACACTCCATGGCTTCAATTTCAAGTCTATAACTCATTTTTATAGAATTATGTGGGAATATGTTATATGAAAAACTTTTTATTCTCCCAATAATTGAATTTCATATGATATTGGGAATGGGTTGCATATCTCAATACAAATCCCATATCAATTTTTATGAAATCAAAGTCACATTTCACATCCCTATGTAACCTATAATCATTGATCTGTACAAGGATCACAATAAACTCTCAACAAAAATTTCTTCCATTATATTGGTATTAATAATTTATCATTTACAGAATTTATTTGAAATGGCTAGGGGTAAACTTGTAGTTAATGATATTATTATTGTAAAAGAGTGTGTTCATGTTTTTATTAGGTAATTACCTAGACATCCACCAAATCAATATATATATTTTCCCATATTACTCCTACCTAGTGCTACATATTTAGCAAATAAACCATATAAAATTGAAACTTTAAAGATTTTATAAGTGAAGAAGAAACTCAAAGAGAATATTGATAAGGGTTTAATATGAAAAATAATCACTAAGGGGTAAACTAGTTATATTTTTTGATAATATGGATAGATTGTTGAACCTTTTCATTTATTATCATGAACTTAACAAGATCATGATCAAGAATGAGTATCCCATACCCTTTAATAATGATCGTTTTGATCAATTTAGAGTTGATTGGTAATTCTTAATGGTAGATATTTGATCTAAATACCCTCAATTAATATAAAAGAGGAAATATGTACAAAATCTAACCTTTTTCACTAGATATAGACTATACGAATTTATAGTGATTCCATTTAGACTAACAAATTCCCCTAAAATCATCATGTATGTGATGAATAATGTCATTAGATCTTACATTAAAGAAATTAATTTCAATTGATGATATTTACATATATTATATGAGTAAGGAAGAACATATAGAACATTTTAGCATTTTGATAAAGACCTTACAAAAGTATAAATTATATACCAAATTTATAAAGTGTGAATTTTGTCTACAAAAAGTATCCCTTTTATGCATGTTGTCATTAAAAAGGTTATATATATGAATCCTTATATGATATAGGTTATTGATAAATGTTCCCAATGCATCCATTGTGAAAAAAATATGTATTTTTCTTGTTTTAGTTAGATATTATCAATGTGTTGTAAGATATCTATCATAATATTAAAATCCAGTAACTATGTTAATGTGAAAGAGATTTATGTTCCTTCAGATAAAATAATGTTTCAAAATCTTTAATGGGTTTAAGAGGTGGTTATTCTCTACAACTGTATATATACTACTGTAAAATGGAGATGGTTCATTCATATATATAATTGGTTTAAATAAGTTCTTCATATGTTCCCTTATAAAAAATGATATCAAAATTTTTTATATTTCAAGTGAATTGAAGACTAATGAGAAAAATTACACGATGTGAGAACTATAGCTGGATGTACAAATATTTTCATTAAATAGTTGGTGGAGATACCTCTATTATGAATGGTTTGATATATATACAGATTGAAAAATCATTAATTTATATACAAATAGAAATAGTTTAACATGAAAAAAAGTAGATAGATGGAGTTCATTAGTTAGTAAAATTATTCAATACATTACCATCATTGGGAGGAAAATTTGTGTAAGACGCTCTAGGTATAATGGATTATACTTACCTATCCTTGATGTGGATTGAAAGGGACCAAATAATCTTGGATATTTAAAGGATTGAAATATAAATCAAAATGGAATGGTTGAAATCCCACATTTTCCATGTGGTTACACAATCACCCATCTATGTAAAGATTAATGATGCTCATTAAGTGGAAATATAGATTCAAAGAAGTTATTATATATTCTAAAAGTCCACTTTAAAAATTTTGGTGTTATAAAATTTGGGAAATGGATTTATGTCCCTTAAATACCATAATTGATAAAAAATAGTTTCTAGATGATGCTGATAACTCATCCATCTGTATTCTCCCATGATTTAAAAAGATGAATATATATCCAAAGTATACTTTTGGGTGGAAGAAAATTAAAAATGATATTAAATTGTATATATATTGATTATTAGTATGTTATTATGTGAAGATTAGATTTAATAAATCTATAGTGATGATGAAACAAATATATATACTAATATGGAAATGGGAAAATATCACCATGGATATTCATACATTTTTTCCCTAAAACTCCTAAGGGAATTCATTTGGTTAGTGGTTGAATTACAAAAAAAAATTGAACAATTCAAATCTATGCAAGTATATTTATTACTCGATAAAATTTAGAATCTATACATAATGATGATGGTATGGTTCCATGGATTACAACTTTAAATTGTATCTAATCAAGATCAAATGGTCACATATAAATATTATATAATTATTAAAAATGAATTGTATATAGGGTCATTCATTGGAATATCTTGTCATCCTCAAACTGATGTTTAATCCAAAAAAACCAATTTGATATTAGATGATATGTTAAGATCCTATTTTAAAAATTTCATAGGAAGCTTCAATCAAAATTCTCCTCTAGTTGAGTCATTATATAATAAAAATTTCAAACCTATAATTCATACTGAACCATATGAATATTTATTTTCTAAAAGATGAAAAATTATAACATGATTTGATAATTATATATAATTGAAGATATTAGGACCAGATCTTGTTAAAGAAATGATGGATATTTTTCAAATAATTCAGTGATATACAAATGAAAAACAAAATTGATTAAAGATATGTGTTGATAATATTTTGAGATATTTAATGTTTTATGTGGGTGATAACATATTCCTTCATAAATATCATTTAATGAAGGTTTTGGGGTTCATAAATATGCGTAATATCAACTCTAGATACATTGGTCCCTTTGAGATTCTTTACCATGTAAGGATTGTAGAATTCCACTTAATGATTCCATTATCATTGGTGTATAATGTGTTCCAAATATAAATTTTAAGGATTTACATACAAGATCCTTTATATTTACCTAATTTATAAGCTATTCGTTTTGAAAATTACCGCTATTATGAGGAAAATTTGGCAAAGATCTTGGATCTAAAGAAAATAGTACTATAGAACAAGACCACTAACTTGGTCAATGTTATATGGAATTATCATAAATTTGATGAAGCCACATGGGATCCTAACCATGTACACCCACACCTATTTTCATCTATTTAATTCCATTTCTATAATTGTATTATTTTAAGGAGTTAAAATTTAACAACCGTTTATTTTAGTGTGAGTTTTCATTTAAATAAAGTCTATGTCTTCGACATCTTGTGGTATATGTAACACCAAAATAAAGTGAATAATGGATTATTATAAAAAAAATATATTATAAAAAATATAAATGAAATATACTTATCAAAATAAATTATTATGTAAAATAAATATCTTGTAATTTTCATATGAAAATATCAGTTAAATAAAAAAATTATTTTAGTAAATTTTGAAACCATGTTAAACTTATTAATTTTGAAGAATGTATCCTACGAAATAAAATGATGGAATTTAATGAATTATTATTAAAATAATATAGTAAAATTTACACAATATTTATGTTATTATAACTTGTATTACATTCATTTTTCATGGCTAAAAAAGTCCACTTTAAAAATAATGTTGTGCTATATATTATAAGTTTTTATTTAAAAGTTAAACATACTTTATTATAAATATTAGTTTAATTAAAGAAATAATTTAAATTTATATTAAAACAAATTAATAATCATTTAATGATTATTATGTTGTAAGAAATGTGTATTGATTCATTTTTATAATGAAATAGTATTTTTTTTAAAATAATTTTAACTGCGTTAAATGTATTTATATTAAAAAAAATTCACCACATCTAGAAATTGAGACGTATAAATTAATTTTAATATTTTAAATTAGTTTATTCAAATTATTAAATATGATTCATTTTATTTTTGGTTTTAAATATAAGTTATCATTGTAAAATTTGGTTACCTCAGTAAATGTTTAAATTTTTAAAAGGGGGTTGAATTAGGGAATGACATGATAAAATATCACAAACTCATATCTAATATATATTGTATGATTGGATTATTAAAATATAAAACGTTAACTTTTATTTTTGTAAATTTTTATCCACACCCCTTGGTAATTACTATCCCATTTTATATTATGAAATTAATATTAAAAAAATTCAACCCCTCATATCCATAGAAGGACCTTTACTCCTATAACCCCAAAACAAACCATTATTTTTAAAACCTCTTAAATATATTCCCAACTTTTATTCCTAAATATCCTATCACATGTTTTTGGAACTTATGGTCCAATTATGAAGTCTTAAACCTGTCATTTACATGAGTCCATTCAAGAAGAGATTCAAGCTCTTAGTGCAAGAAATATCTTTTTCATGATTATTATTATATATATTTTTCATCCACCTATTCATGAATTTGATTTTCCACTATAAAAATATGAATATAAAACCAGTAATATTATATAAAATATATATTTGAAAAACACAATAACATTATCTTACTCATTCATCTGTTATAACATGTTCATGTTTTAGCCAGTTTCACCACATACATGAATAATGTTATAAGTCATCTATCATGAATAATTGATATAACATATATTATGATAATAAAATTTAATAATGAAGAATTTATATGGTTTTCATAATTAGTACGTAGTAATATTCAGAATAATTTTTACCAATTAATTTTTATTAAATTCTTATTTCAATAATCAGTAAAAAAATTAATTTTTCAATGTTATAGGAAAACCATAAACTTAAATTCAATTAAATGGATATGGAATTAAAAAAATATATCAAAAAATGTATTACCTAATAATAAAAATTAAAATTTGATAAACCCATGAACAAGATTCAAGGACCAAAACTGGTAAACTCAAACATGTAAGGTAGATAGAATAGTTAATACTAAAATATTAATTTTAACAATAAAAATTTAATATGTGGGTATTCAGGAATTATAAATGGATGCTATAATATTAAATAACTATTATATAGGTAATTATTAATTTTCATAATTAGTATAAATTTATTATATACGAATGTTAGAGCATGTCTGAAAAGGTCGTAGTTTGAGGTAAGGGTTTTTCTTCTCAATTTCACATCATTGAGACACGTTTCATATTATTCAATTATTTTTCATTATATTTTGCATATAAATACAATTAAAATATTAATAAATGTAATCTATTTAAAATTATGGTATTTTATATTTGATCTCAACTTATTTCTTTCGAGGAGGTTTTAATTTTTTTAGTCCATGGGGATTTTTTCTTAACAATTACATGACATGTTTGGATGTCATTCTCTCAAAAAACAATTACTCCATGTCTATAATATTTATAATATCTCCTTAATTATTTATCTATAATAAAATTATTTCAAAATTTAATTTTTATATGACATTGACATTAATAATAATTTTTTTATTAGGAATGTTTTAAATATTTTTTGTATGTATTTTCTTTATAATGTTGTGAATATTGTGTTTTTTTAATATGTAACACTTGATATTTACTTCCAACCATCATGTAGATTCTTCATTATTAATCTTATGTTCCATGTTTCCATGGATTTTAAATTAAAATACTATTCTAATTATTAGGTTAATTTTTCATTTATGAAATGTTACGAAAAGAAAATAATTTTTCTTCATATTTTAAAAAATATATTTAATTATTTAATAAAAATATAGTTAATCCTTGTAAACAAAAACTAATGATTATTATGGTTAAATAGGGGTATTATCTAATGATTTAATCCACTTTATCTCTATGTATGTATTATGATGATATTTTGATAAATTTTTCATGAAACGTGTTTATCATTCACAAGTTAATTAAGATATGAAGAAATGTTTAATGCTCTTATGTTCTTTTGGCATGTATATTTATGGTTTAAAACTATATAATAGTTGGGTCCTATATATTAATCCAATTCATTGGGTGAATATTTATATATCATTAGATAAAATTTAAGGGAATGGATAGTGAACCCATTCTACTCTAGGACCCTATCCACTGAGGATTAAATGGAATGGGAACTCAGCCTACTAAATTAAGGGAATAAATCCCTGATTTGATTATGGTATTTCCATTGATACATAAAAATGAAATTATTATCTATTTTTTATTTATTCTATAATATAATTCAACATGTTTATTACTATTTTATATTATCATAGATCATTATAATTTACTTTTGAATCATGTTTTTATAAAAATACTTATTCTATTATTTTATTATTTATTTTTCATATATTATTTAGTACAATTCTTATTTGTTATGTTATTTCACTCTAATTAGGTTCCCATACGCATATGCTTATCTTATTCTCAATTATGATATTTAATTTATATCTCTCATTTCTACACTTACTAGGCATCAGATAAAATTCTTTAATGTATGTTTCTTTTCCCTAAGTTATAAAAAATAATATTAAACATGGTAAGTCTAAAAATTATGTGATGCTTAAATATAATATTTCTAAAATATTGAATATATTGGAAAATAAGTTTTTTATATACCTAATCACTAATTAAATTAAACCTTTAAGACCTTGGAATGTGAGAATGTAATAAACATATAATATTTAAATTATGAAAATGATGTATAATGTATTTATGTTAGCTTTGGTCGTCTAAGGGGTGTTGGCTCTTCCATCAAGGGTTTTTATGCATAGTACGAGACACCATAAAATATTTAGGACATGCTTTTGAATCCTTTTCAATAATTTTATTACTACTAGTTACCACAGGGTAAGAAATTGATCAAAACCAATTATCATATGAGTTTGTTATACTGTGGGAGATCTAAAATTTATCACTATATAAGGAGGAGTTAGTTTTTGTAGATTTGGGATTAGTCCCATTAGTGGGTTTTCCAATGTATCCCTAAGAAGTAATCTTAGGACATAAAAATACCTTTAAGCTGGTTTTACAAGGACCAATTCAGTTCTTTTTAATTTCATCAAACCATATTAATGTAAAGTTCCTTTCGTGTTGGTATATCATTATACTATTTTGAGTATATTTACATAATTTAGAAAAGATGTTATGTTTTTTAGTTTGATGACATGTATCTTGGAATACTAGGATAATGGTACATAAAAAAATTTTGTGTAGTAATTACACCTGAATAACCTATTATGATTCATCCTTATTATTAGTAACTGAACAGAAGAAGGGATTGTTGGTTCTTTCACCTTATAAGATACCCATATATGGAAATTATCTTCTTAAAAATTTATATTTATATAAATAAAGATAACCACACTCATTGGGGTTATTTCCTTATAAGGATTGGTTTCATAGGGAATACAACCCACTAAGGAAGGATTTCATAAGGAATATATCCTAGTGAGGATCTTTTAGGGATTAAACCTAGTGGGACGCCCATATATGGATTTATGGCTCCCTGGGTTGTTAAAAGAAACTTGAATGGATGTTTTAAGAAAATATAAATGATAATTGGGGTAGTTAGGATCATAATAATGATCTAGAGGAGGCTTTAAAGGTATTTATATAATAGGAACCCCCATTATCAAGGAAATTTAATTATTTTAAACACCTGTATATTCATTTCATATTTTGTAGAAAATTGAGAAGGATCCATTATTTAATTAAAAAATTATTAATGTGTTGCATAATTATATCAATTTATTGGTCTTGTATATTATGTAATTGTATAAGGGGACGTATAATTTGGAACCCATGGTATGATACTAGGGTGAGGTCATGACAATGTATGGAGGCATGAGAAATCTTAAAATCATATATAAGTACATGGATGAATTTGTTCCTAGGAATGGGAGCATAGTGAATTGTAACACAAGTATGGGACCTTATAGAAGGGGCACGCATGCATGGAACCCCAATTAATGTTTTCCACAGTATGGGCCTTGAGTTAACGGTCACCCTAATTGCATAATTGGGAAAGGGGTGACACTATATTAATGGTTGGGAAAAGTGTCACTCAAGTATGTATGGGTAAGAGAAAGGTCACATGAGTGTGAGGTATATGGAGAATGTTTACCATAATTACGTATGCTTGGGTGAGGTGTATCCCATATTTGAGATCGTTGGGAAATTGTTTTCCCATGAGTGGATGACTAGGAAAACTTTCACTCAAGTAGTTGGGTCTTCTTATTGACTAGGTTTTATGGTGTCATAGGGGTGGATCTTATGGGTGGTTTTGGTGTGTGATTCCATAGTATGATACCTCAGAGATGACTCAAGGTCATTCAGAATATAATTTAAATAAAAATGGTGTTTCATTAAGGATTAGTATAGAAATTATTGGATAAATACATTACTAATATTTCCCTTTTTATATTACTTAAGGGTTGAAATAGAATGTCACTTCAATGGGGGTATGAGACTAGGGTGTGCACAATATTTTAGTTTCCTTGATATCCTCGTTTATTATCATCCACTACTCTATGTGTGTAAAATAATAAAAATGGTGTATTCATAGGAAATGGGGGAGTATGTTGAATTATATAAGCATGAAAATGTTATGGGAACTCCTGAATAATGTGTGGTCATGTGAGGCCTGACATAAATGATTTATAGAGATAATAGGGAAAACATGTATATTTAAATATAAAAGAGATCTTTGTAATGGAGGATAAAATTGTTAGTGATTTACATGAAGGAGGAGTGTGTGTGATGACCATATATCTCATAGGGGGCCTAGGTTTGATTCTTTCTTCTATTGATTATAAATTTACTTCACCTAATAATGATTCCATTCTTATTAAAAGTTAATTTCAACTTGGGTGTTAAGATAATTGAACGATTTTTTAATATGATATAAAACATATATGAAGGTGAAAGATATAAAATTATAGATATATAATTTAACATAAAAAAAAATTTAAGCTTTTATTGTGAATATATTAATGAATATATTAAAATAAAAAATTATGTGGTGATAATCATTAGTGGTTTTGTTTAGACTCTTAAATAATTCATGGTAATCAAAAATATACTTTGTATATTCATATAAATATTTGATTTAGATAAATTATCTTTTAAATACATTGAACTTGATACATTTCTATTACATAACATTATATCAAGAAGTGTTTAAAAGGAAAAGGAAATCTCTAAGGAATGATTCCATAAAATTAATTCATGTGTGGACAAATTTGATAATTCACTACCATTTTTCTGGTGATAAAGTAAGATAAAAGCAATAATTTAAGGAATCAATAATTTCATGAAAGAAAAAATAAATAAATTTCAATATATATAAGTCTCCCACCTTAGAGAAATTTTGAGATTTTCTTAAACATAAAAAAAAGATGAATTTATTATATAATTTGGTTAATGAAGACAGAATTTATGATGTAGCTAAATTTAAAACATCATGGGATGTAGATGAAAAGTTTTTTATCACTAAATTGATCTGTGATGATTTCACTAGTGATGATGAAGGGGGTGATAAAAAAATGTGAAATGTAAAATCGAGTCTATCATGAAGATATATTTGGTGATGAGTCATTGTATGATATAAAATTTTTTGATAGAGAAAAATAACTTAATTAGTCACATTTAAATATGATAAAAATCTTATTCTACTGATGTCAAAAAATAATAAATGTTTTTGAAAGGTAATAAGGTTTTGAATGTTTTGATTAGTGAATATAAGAAGTTGGGGTTGGATACATAAGATAATATTATGTATGATTTAATGTAGCTTTATAATTTCTTGTAAATAATATATGAAATAAAAAATAATATTAGCGAGTATAATTTAAAATTTGAGAAATCTGTTGAAGAGGATGGAAAAATATCAAAGGGAAATATGAAGGTAATTGAAGCTTCTTCTAAGATTTAAGTTTTATTGAAAAAGAAAAGGCCTTTTTCATTGTGTTAAAAAGATCTTAAATTTGGGAAAGTTAATACATAAATGAATTTAAAATCAATGGAATTGAAGTTTCTGGTGAAAAGATATAAATTCCCAAAATCTGAGAATTTTTTAAATGCTAACTTTGATAAAAAAAAATTATATGAATAACATGGTTAAAAATTAATCAATGAATTATGATATATAGGGATATATATTTGGAGTGCCTCACTATTTTTTTCAAAAATAATCAAAAAATTAAATATAATGAATCTTATAGAAAATATGGGATATGGTTTTGACAGTAAGTAATTCATGGAAGAATCATTTTATTTTAAATATATTTTTGTTGTTGTGGTATATTTTTATATATTGAGGGTATATGTTATTTTAATAAATTAATTTATATGTATGAATAATATTTTTAAATTAGTAGTTTAGTTGGAGTTAAATCACTCAATGAATTCATGTTCCAAAGAAATCAAAAATCTTAGAAGTGTATATAGAAAAAATATTTTAGATTTTGAAAGAATGTTTTGGAAGTAATTACCAATCAGATAATGATTTAATGAATTTTTAAAATATATGGATGTCTTTTTCAAGTATGAATCGTGATTTTAAAAATGTTTAGAGGAAGAAGATGAAGTCAAAGGAGAAAGGGATTTTATTGTAAGTAACATTTAATACTTCTAAAAAATCACATAGTTGGTTTCTGGAAATGATTTTTTTCCACATCTGACATGAGAAATAAATTTCATCATTTTCATTGAGTATTTAACAAAATTAGAAATGTCCATTTGGATTTATGGGTTTCTCAAAATAAAGAGTTTGTTCATGAAAAATATTGAATAGAACATGTTGAAATGGAAGAACAAACATTATGTTGAAATGTTGAATCATAATTTAATTATTTTATGTGAACATTACGATTAATAAAGTGAGGTTTATTTTAAAAGATGACTGTTTTGTTAAAATTATGATGTAATTTCATGTTATTACTATAGGATAATCAATAATGGGTAAATTTTTTCAACTAGGTGATGATGAAAATTATTTTTCTTTAGGACTAAAATAGAATAATGAGTTTTGGAAATGAAGCAATGATAAACTTTAATAAAATAATATTTTCAATATTACATGACTATAAAATGATTATGAAACATATATGTGAAACTGGGAGAGGAATTGTTTTTTCTTACAAATTAAAATAGGGGACTTTTTTGTATTCATCACAAAAGAATGATGATATTTAAGATTCTCATCTATTGGAACCAATTCCTTTAAATATTTTGGGGTCTATAAGAATGAAGTAAAAAATATAGACAAAAAATTATTTTTTTATTTATTAATTTACTCATATT
Organism: Viscum album; assembly: GCA_963277665.1. Lineage (NCBI taxonomy): Eukaryota > Viridiplantae > Streptophyta > Magnoliopsida > Santalales > Viscaceae > Viscum > Viscum album. The sequence goes on from OY728132.1 coordinate 1,937,847,295, forward strand.
ACAGGAATATTGTTTACTATCAAAAAATAAAGACATTTAAAATGATTGAGATTTTCTAGAGAAGTTCAAAAAATGAGTGTCGTTATTATTTTAAGATAATCAGAATGAATAAAAATGTTTAGTACACATGTGGAAAGATTGAATTTCATAAGTAAATAATTTTTATTAAACATGGGTTTATATTAGCATATAAAATGTAAAAATTGGTTTTTCCAAGTTTAAGATTAGTGGATTTGTAAGTATGGATCAAAAAAATTTAATGGACTATAACAAATTACATTTCTTTGACTGATAAGAATTTGGGAAAAAAATGAAAATCTAAAACCATTTCTTATACTACTAAAATTCATTCATATCTATTTATGAAATTTACTACAAAAAACACCTATGTTAAACTACTTTAGGGTGCTTGATAACCATTAAATCATTAATGTGAATGGTTCAAATTTAGAGATTTGGGGAAAAGATGATTCAATATAATTTTTAGTAGTGATCTTATAAATTTATGGGGATATCAGAACTATAAAACAGAAAATGAATGTTTTACTGAATATAATGATGTAAACATATTTTAAAACTCTTTAAATTAGTTTTATCAAATTAGAACATATTTGGAAATTACTATATAAAACAAACAAAAATTGACATCATGATTAAAATTTTATAAATCTATAAGATTTGTGTGGTATAAAAGAAAAATATGACAATTTATCCATATCAAGTGATGATAAAAAATAAAATTTAGTTGATCTAAGGTTTTGAAATGAAATATAGGTACATAATATTACTGAGGATCCAATATAATATATTTATACATGTTGAACTTTAATGGAATCATATCACACCAGATTGTTTTCTTATTTTAAAACATAAAATATGGGGGATGAAATAAATCATTAGGAGTAGGTGGATTCAATTAAATAAAAATGTTATCATACTGAGAAGAAAAATATATGGTAATAGGTACATAAACTAATCAAGATTAATGTAGTTGGAACAATTTTCGGGTTTAAAAACATTTTATATGAAAATTTTACATGGATAAGTACTAAAAAAAGTCTCATTCTGAAAGATTATTCATAGATTTTATGGATTGACTTTGAGAAGAATATTTATTCAGTAGATATTCTTGAGAACATATGAATTTTTTATTTTATCATTGTTAAGTTATTTTAAATTAATATTAGACTCACAATGGAAGAAGATAAACATGGTATTTAAACAATTTTATCTCGACTTGTATTTCATGATTTCACCACTAACAATATATTTTCTGGTAAACAATATATGGATCCAATATGGAAGTATTTAAACACAATAATTAAATCAAATAGTTACATAATTTGATTTCTATCAAATGCACATTGCAGTCATTTTCAATGATCACCTCTTGAAGGAACCATACCTTGATCCCTCTAGATCATCAATCTGAATTAAAAATGTTTCATGGAATATTTTATTATGTTTTTTGGGTTATAGTTCATAGATTCAAAGGTTTTTCAACATCATCATGATCACAAGAGAATAAACTATCAATCCTAAAACATGGATTGAAGTATTCATAAATATTCTTTCACTTTATCTCTCTATGATATGATATGGGTGGATAAAATACTAAATTATATAATATATCATAACCCCATCATTTTTTATTCTTATAATGTTCCAGTAGGTATGTTATAACTTTCATAAATTTCAATTTGGTCCTTCTAAAAGTTTAGCTTAAAATGGACCCTAAAAATATAAAAATTAAACTTCAAACATGGAAAAAAATTCATGAATATTGTATCAATAACTAGTAACAGTAAATTTATATTACATGATAAAAATTGATTCATTTAATCAACATGTTTCTCAATAAAAATTTAAAAAAACTCTGAATATTAAATATAAAATATTCATTTGAAAAATATTTTTCACAACATTCCCTAAATAATTGATGAATATTATGTGTAAATTAATTTAGTATTTATTATTACAAACACTAGTAATATTGAATTTATTTATTTACATTTAAATTTAATACACTCAGAAATTACCTAGACTTTACAATGAGGACAATTGAAGTGGCCCTTTTTATTGAGATCTTGATATTACAGTCTTAAGAACTCTAATCATATCCCATTTCTATTTAGTCTTACTATTATAGATATTTTTATGTTTATCCCATATCACTTTTTCTAATGTAATCCCATTAACATTCAGAAACATACATTCTTAAATAGAATATAAAATATATTTATTATCAAAACCATCATTTTATAAATTTTTCTTATTTATTGTTTTAATGGAACCACCTTTAACATGGGGAATAAATCCATTAGTTGTTACATATAAAACATCATACTTTATAAACAAGAGATATGGTAATATCATATCCTTCCATATATGAATCCACTTCCCATAAAAAAATTTATTTCCCTTTCAATTCATTTAATTTAAATTATCGATTAAGGATAGAAGAAAAATAGATAACACAATAGACACAAGAACTTAAATGGTGAAACACCAAAAAAGGTAACCTGGTAGTGATAATACTTTTAATAATATATTATCAAGAAATAACTAAGAGAGTTGTGAATTAAATATTAATATATTTTATGTTTTTTATTTTAATTCAACATTTCCCAACAATTATAATTATTTTTTATGTTAAACAAAACAGAAATACACACATAAGGATTATAGAAAATTTACAAGGTTCACTACTCAATGTGAGTAGCTAGTCCTTAGCATGATTCGATGAAAGATATTATTATATGATCCATTAGAAACACTGTAAACCATAGTGAGTAGATAAAATCCTTATAAATATCTTAAAATTCACCCAACTATCTTGTTCATCCCGCATATAAAGTACACCACACACTAATAAAAATTTCAAATGATAAAGATAAAATATATATGCTTTAATTCCATAAATAATAATATAGTTTTCCATTGTTATTAGATCTTATTTTTCTTATTTTCCTTCTCGAACAAGCAAGGATTCACAACAATTTACATGTATAGGATTATATACAACCATTTCTACTTAAACAACACCTCTTTATCAACCTATTTACACACTCATACATATATAAAAACATTTGATACAAATTAATGATAAACAACTATTACTCTATTCTGTATCTTCCTAATTAATGTATTTACTATACCATGTAAATATATTTTATTTCAAACTCTCAAAAAAATATCATGTATTCATCTTAATAAATTCTATGGGAAATTTCTTCCATAAATGTTTTTAATTGAATCAAGTGATGATGAAATTGACATAGCATCTTCTCTCTTCTTTATATTCAGTGTTTCTTTAACATTAAATTCATATGTCTGTATAAATACATTCATTATATAGATACGGTATCATTCATTCTTCAATATTGGATTCCTTGTTCTTAAAACCAAACCACATTCCTTCTATAAAGAATGAGAAACTCGTTTCATGAAAAAATAATGCATTTATGCTTGCATGAAATCTATTGAAAGCATCATTAAAATATAGTATAAATCATACCAAGATATCTTATTCTATATTTCTTTAAACTAGCTTCAAATGTATATTTATAAATATATAAATCATGGAAAATTCAGCCAACTATCCTTCTTCTTCATCTGTTTACAAATGTGTACAACATATCCTATTTTCTTTCCATCCTTTATTCAATACACTAGAATAGTATCACTTGATCTCACTTACATTCTTCACCCTTATGATTTCATTCAATAAATTAGTTTTCAATAATTTTGATACTCTATATCATGATATTTAATCCTTATAAGAAAACATTACTTTTCAACATAATATTTAAATTCATGGTAGAACCAAATAACATGTGAACCAAGGTTGTACTATATTTCATCAAGCAATCACATCCCCATGGTAGCACCCGATGATAGCACAAACATGGTAACAACTAATTATATAAGACCCTAGTAGTAATTAGAAGTAGCACTTATTGGTATCACATCACTGGTAGCACCCCCACAATAGCACCCTAGTAGTATCACCTAAACGACTACACTCTAGAAGTATCACCTTAACAGTATCACCCTAATGGTAGCACCTCAATTGAAATAACACAAATGTAACACTCTTGTGGAAACATAACAATGGTATCACCCCAATTGTATCACCCTTGAAACCTTTATAATGTTGTTGAAAAAAATATTCAACATTTTAATAAAATCATTTCCTACTAACTAACTACTTCAAGTGATCCAAAAAAAACCCCAATACAGAGCCTCTAAGTGTCAACATGATTTAAGGGGATGATGAGACCTTATAACTCCCCAGTTTTATGGTCTTTGTGTATAAGTTGAGACTAATTATGCTCGAAAATTTATCATAGAGATGTATTAGGTTTAAATTCATAACTGTTTTAGGTTAAATCATGTCTAAGGAGGTTCCTGGAAGGGTATAGGAGACCCTACATAAATTTCACTGTCTAGTTCAAAGTTTTAATAAGAATGTGATTAAATATATTAATTGAAATATTTAGTGAGTAATTAAGTTGTCTATAAAGTTGAATTTATCTAAATTAAAAATATTTGGTTCCCTCAATTTTCAATTGTAAAATAAAATTAAATGGAGATGTTGGGAAGCTTATGGGGACTTCTATATGGAATGAGAGAATGTTTTGACCTTAGAAGTAGTAATAAGGGTTGATACTTTCAAGGGTAGAAATCACATATTTGAGATTAAATTTTATTGAGGGATATTCACTGGAGTCACATGTGAAAGAATATGTATGGTTCTGATTGAACTATATAGAGGTTGTTTAAGTAAGGATTAAGAAAAATGTCATTTATTTTGGTTTTGAAGAAAGATTTAGTATGAGATTTTAGTAGAGGAAATCGTGGGGATTTTTTAGGGTGATTATGAGGATATTTTTAGGAATTATCCTAGATTTTTCATTCAATGTAATGGGAAAAAAATATTCTAGTGGAACTATACTAGAGGTTATTGAACATTTTATAGGAGGGATTTATCATTAATCACATATAAATAAATTCTTATTACCTAGGAATGAAATATACTGCACAGCCATGGTTTATGACTTGAGGAGGCCATTCACAAACAATGAATTCTTATTATCACTAATACTTATCCAAAAATATAAAACTCAATTAAAACTAAAACAATAGAGGCATAGAAATAAAAATGATATTTATATATAGAAAATTAAATGAAAAAAAATTTAAAACATAAATATTTAAAAACATAAAGAATGTTAGAATGGGATGATTAGTATCCCAAGGAGTTCATAGTGAAGAAATAATTGTTCATCAAAGTATTATCACAATCCTATCAAATCTTGAGATCAACCCTATCACTCAACACACTCCCATAAAAAATTTCATTACCCCACATCAACCCTTTGTATATGGGGTAATCTCCTACACATCAACACCACAATTCTATAATGTTCATCTGCATTCAACATTATGATGATTAATTTGAAGAATATTGATAAACAAATAAGAATAAAACAAAGTTAGATTAAGTAATTTCCTTCTACAATTTCTATTCCCACTTCTAAATTTCTCAAAATAAAATAATGAGAAATATTTTAGTTCATAATCCTTATCATCACCACTCCCACCTCGAACAAGAGAAAAAGTTAGTTCTCTATTTTCATGGAGTTTATAAGGGAATCATGGGAGAATATAAAATTTAAAATGAAATAAAAAAGTGTGATGAAAATTAATCTAATATATAATACATATAATAGGATTACATATAAAAACCATACCAATATACTGAAAAAAACTAACTAAAATGGATAACTCAAAATTTATAACCCTTTGAAATTAACAGGGGGACCAATTTTTATGGGTCATAGGGGTGGATAATATGACAAATCTATGTGATTTTTAATATGATTATCATGTTAAATAATTTCACTAGTAAATTAAGGGAGAATCATAGATTATTCAATTTAAATAGAATGAAAAAATGACTAAATATTTTTGTAATCAAATGAATATTATCCCTAATGCAATTGGAATCTTGGAAATTCTCTTAAGGAAATGAAGAATCATACCTTTATTTTATAACATTTTCAATTGAATTACCTTATGAGGTTGAAATTATGGAGGTAAAAGTCTTGAACCTATCCATACCATTATTATAGTATGTTGAAGAGTGAACCTTTCCAAATGATGTACATGTGGGTGATCAAGATAATTAACATAAATATTAGTATGATTTTATAGATGATGAAAATATATCTCGAAATCCTATATTTTTCAATGAAAAAATAGTAATACTCTACCATTCTCTTTATTTATAATAAGACACCACCCATATAGAGGAATTTGAAGAAAATTGGGATATTTACTGCCTACCCTCCCACATTGATAGCCCAATTAAAAAAGTCACCAATCAAAGAAGAAGAAATTAAAGTAGATATTGAACAAGAAGATATCCTTTCTATAAAATTATTTGGTTAATATTTTATTGAAAATTAATTTATTATTACTTCTTATTGTTTTGAAAATTTTGATTCGTCTAACAATTGTATTTCCTTAGAGGTTGATTGGGAAGAATATGTTACACTTTTTAAGATTTTGTTACTAGTGTCCCTGTCAAAAGAGATGAAGACTCAAGAGGACCTATCTGAAGTGGAATGTTTCTTTATTGGTTAATCACATATTAATTATATTCAAGTTTAACTTTTTAATGGATTCCCCACTGATTAAATGTCTCAAATTAAATCATTTGAGTAGGCATGGATGTTGACATTGAAAATAAAAAGTAATTTGGTGATAAATAAATATAGGAACCATTATTTACCCTTCCACAAACATGAAAGCTATACTATATTGATTTTTGGATGGAACAACAGAAAAATATACATTGATTCCTTTGTAACATATGTGAAGAAGTGAAAATTGGAAAATAGACAATTTTGTCGTTCAAATCACGAAGAAACATGCATCATTAGATTTCAGTTGTCCATAATAACTACCAACTAAAGGTAGTCAAAAACTAGTACCTATGTGGTGGTTGAAACCATGTTCTACCCTTTCTACTTATTTGGCCTCTATGTTTCTCTTTTATTATGATTTTAGTTAAAAAATATGTTTTGTTTTTGTTTTTTATGTTTAAAGTTGTAATAGGAGGAATCATAACTCAAGAATACCACTAAAAAATAAGCACAAATTGTGTTTTCTTTTTCTATGGGTTTTAAGACCCTATATTTTATTTTATCTATAATAAATTAAAGGGTTTTTAAACATTAATTATGTAGAGGGAGGGATTTCAATATTATTTTAGTATTTTGTGAGTATTTACTTTTCAGGACTTTTCAAAAAAGATCTTGTTGGTTTTATGTGTGTGACTCTCTATGGCCTTATATATATCATAGTGAGTACTACTAAAAATCTAGAAGAAGATTATATAAACTCATCAAGGCCTCTAAAGTGATAAGGTATGGTAATTTCAACAAGAACCTCTCAAATTAAAACACACCATGTTATGAAATATCTTTGTTTTGTGATGACTCATAAAGATTGATGCACAACTTGTGTCATCATCCTTTGAAATTTATTTGTTCATGAACATACTAGAAATACTTACCTTCTTATACCATAGATATGAATTTAGTGAAGGTAATACCATCCTTATTAACTATCCAGGATATCCTCTATTTAGATATTAAAAATTTAGGTTTGTACTATTCAATCAATGTTGTACCACGATTGACACACCAAATACAATGTACCACACCACATCATAAATTTCATAGTTTTGATCATGAATAATTTTACATAGTCAAATATTACTTACTGATAATGATATCAACTCAAGATTCTAATACATCTACTCAAAGATAAGAACAACTTATGAAACCTATAACATGTGGTGTTCCTATTGGCGGGTTATCCCTGATGATCTCATATACTCAGGATCACCATTTGTGAACATCATGTGTCGAGTCTCAATGCTTATGAGGCCCCGTCACATGAAATTCAAACATTATATGTTCCATGTTATCATTATGTATCCAAACCAAAGTATATGTGTTTAAGACTACTGTCATATAACTCAAGGTTCTCATTATAGCTAAGAACATATATACACTACTGTAAAGTTCACCTATTCCAATGGTTCTAAACTATTGGAATAGCCTTTGAAACCATTGGGATAGGCTATCCCAATGGTTTCACAAACTCTTGGTACACGGTCCATTTCCATAGCCTTATACCAATAGTTTCTAGAGAACCATTGGTATATGCGGTGTGAAATTAATATTCCCAAACAGTTTAAGTAAAAATGGTGGTATATATGTGTACCAACGGTTCAAAAACTGTTGTTATACATACCATACAGCATACATACCAACGGTTCAAAGACTATTTTTATGAATTCTATCCCAACGGTTTCATTGAAACTGTTGGGATATATCCAACATTTGAATACCAATGGTCTATGAATTGTTGGCATATGTTTCCCATGATATTAAATACCAACAGTTCTATGAACCATTGGTATATCCTATACTCCCCATCTCAGCACCGCACACATCAAATTAGCAAACCTACACTTTCAACTCTACTCCCCAGCAAAAAATCAAAGTTGGGAAGACCTGCAAACCCACTTCGAGCAGTAAACCTACACCTCTAAACCTATAAAACCTAAGCTAGGAAGACCTGTAAACCCACTTCGAGCAGTAAACCTGCACCTCTAAACCTGTAAACCTCTAACAGACTTCCAAAGCACACTTTAGACCTATAAACCTACATCTGCTGTAAAACTTCACCTCTAATAGTCTTCCAAAGCACCTATAAACCTGCACCATCATGCACCTCATATGGAATTAGCTTCACATGATGAGTGGGAAAAGTCACTAGGTTTTTTCCATCTTCCTTTAGACTATTCAGAGTCTAAAATGTTGAAGAAGATTCTGGATATCATAGAGATGCTCAGGGTGGTTTTACCTTGGTAGAGGATGAGGTATCATGTAAGGGGGATCCCTCCTCTAGTTCCAAATTGCATGGACTATCATATCCAGACTCATATGGAGATATTGATGGTGATGATCACAGTATTCCACCAGAGCATGGTGGACCTACTATCTCATTTGGAGTTGGGACATATCCTAAGGGATCCTTAGTTAAGAAAATTGACCAAGTAGGTGAGCTTCAGGCTTTTCCCTTAGATGTACCTACCAAATCATAACCTGTAGAGGCTGCTTTACCTAGTGTTGAGAGAGTTGTTTCCCCATTTCCTTCAGGTTTTGTATCCATAATATATTTATAATATTTTAGAGAAATAATTATTTTAGATTTCTATGGAATTTTGAGTTATCAGGAACCTCGTGTCACTCAGCTTAGTGAAGCTGATACTAGACACCTTTTTGAGATGGTTGTATGTCATATTCATCCCAAGATGAATTTTCATATTCAGGAAGTTATGGTTTAAAATTGAAGGTTGGACAGTGAGATAGAAACCATTTGATCTGTTATGGAGGAAATGATGACCTCCTTTGTTTCCGGTCAGGATTCCATATGGAAGAGATTGGAGAATGTTCCTATTGTTGCATCTATATCAAGTTCTCCACCTTCCTCAGCTTTAGTTAATGCTGATTCGATCTATTCTATAGTCAAAGAGTATCTCCATGTTTTTATAGGTGATGTACATTCATCTCATCAGGATTAATTAAGGCAGATTCTGTACAATGGGTTTTCAAGGAATAGGTTGACCAGTTGAAAGTGATGACAACTCTACTCAAGCTATTCATGGAGGAGAAGGAAGATTTATTTAGTAATATGAAGAGATGGGGAAACATTATTAAATACTTTTTTCAATCTTATTAAGCCTTTCCTAAATGTATCCAATACTCTAGTGACTTCTCCCGAGGTGATTCCCATGACATCCTTCACCTCTGATTCTTCTTCTGATCCTCTACCTTATTAATTCTATCCTTTTGGTATGTCTTCAGTTGATGCTGTCTGAAATCTCCAACCTATTGTGATCCTAAAACTTCCTACCTATACATCTATACCTTCAACCTCTACCTTGGTGCCTCTTGCTTCTGGAAAGGGAAAGGTCTCTACTAATCACCCCACCTGCACCCTACCCTGCAGACCCCCTCCCCTCCAGACAGCCCTTGGACACCCCCCTGGATAGCCCCTCATAGACACCCCACCTGCACCCTTCCCCCTACCCTGCAGACCCCCCGACACCCACCACCCATACAGCCCTTGGACACCCCCCTGGACAGCCCCTCCTAAGAATCTTGTTACCCAGAAATTATTATGGGGAAACCATCTTCATTTTGGTGTTCCTAGGTGTGCCTTCAAGATCAATTTATTCATGGATTTTGAAATGGTCAAGTGGGACTTCTTATGGCATGCTTTCGATCTACTTGGATTTCTAGCTAGGTTCTCATCTTGGGTTAAAAGATGCATCTCTACCCCAATGTTCTCGGTGAACATTAATGGCAGTTTACATGGATACTTTTCAGGGGAAAGAGGGATTAGAAAAGTGGATCTGCTTTCGCCTGTCCTTTTTGTGATTTCCATGGAGTTTTTCTCACGCATCCAGGACTCCCTTATTTCATCTTCAGATGCTTACAAAGTTCATTGGCGATTTTCAGGTTGGAATGTAGGTGGAAGTGGGTGGAAGGGGGTTGTAATGGGGCTATTGCGGGTTGCAATAGGTGGTATGGGGTTGTTTTCTAGGTGGAAGGGGGTTAGTGCGGGCTGGAATGTAGGAGGCTGGGGGATAGTGTGGTGGCTAGTGTGGGCTGGAGTGGCTGGTGCGGGCGGGAAGGTAGGCAGCAGGGAGATGGCAGGTGGCTGGTGCGGGCTGGAATAGGTAGAAGGGGTTGGTGTGGGTAGGATTTTAGGTGGCTTGGAGATGTTGTTCATGTGGAAGGGGCTTTTGCGGGCTAGGATGTAGGAGGTCGGGGCTGGTGAGGACTGGAACTGGTGGTTGGGGTTGTTTTTCTGGTTGTAGAGGGCTGGCATGAGTGTTTTACAGGATGCTGGGGGGGTGGTGGCTGGTGTGGTGGCTGGTGCAGGCTGGATTGTAGGTGGATGGGGGATGGTATAGGCTTGAATGCAGGTGGAAGGGGGTTGGAATTCTTGTGGAAGGGGGATAGTTACAGGTGGTGGGGGGATGGTGCGGGCTAATTCCAAGGTGGCAGGGGGCTGCTGCGGGCTGGAATGTTGGTGACAGTAGGCTGAAATGAAGGTGGAAGGGGTCCGGTGTGGGCTGGATGTGGCTGGGGCAGGCTGGATTGTGGTGGTTGTGGTGGCTGATGGTTTTTAGGTGGACTGCGGCGGACTCCTTGTGTAGGTCATTGGGATCGTGTGTTCGTGTGGTTGGGTGCGTGCATGTGTTTTCGAGTGTGGTAGTGTGTGCTCTCCTTGGGGTGGGTGTGTGGGTTCGTGTGGGTGGGTGCATGCATTTTCCTCTTGGTTGTCGCTTGCGTCAAGTGGACCTTGGTGTTTTCTTTATGGCGTGGCAGTTTCATGTGATTCTCGGGTCTCCGGTTGGATGTTCGTTTGATGTTAACGTGTTTCTTGTATGTCTCTTCATTTGGAGGCTGCTTCTTTGAAACTAGTGGCGGGCTGAAGGTTTTTTTTGTGGTCTCATCCTGGAGCAGGGCCAAATCACGGCATTACCACAACGTGACTACAGCGTGACCGTGGCGTGACCGTGGCGTGACCACGACATGTTGGCCCGGTCCAGAGACATCCACAGGGCAGCATCTTCCAGCCAAGAGTGAAGGGAGCGGGAGGAGGTGGGGAAACATTCCTACCATCTCCTCCCTCCCCATTAACTATGGGTGGGTAATATATCTAAAACTCTATCTAAGCATCATACATCAAATTCCGATAGGACTGCAAACCACCAAGAGGTTTCGTCCTAGAGCAGGGCCAAATCACGGCATTACCCCGGTGTGACCGCAGTGTGACCGCGGTATGACCGCGGCGTGTTGGCCCGGTCTAGTGACATCTGTGGGGAAACATCTTCCGGCCATGAGTGAAGGGAGTGGGAGGAGGCGAGGCCACATTCCAGCCGTCGCCTCCCTCCCCATTAACTATGGGGGTAATGTATCTAAAACTCTATCTAGGTATCATACATAGAATTCCGATAGGACTGCGAACCGCTGTGGGGAGTCGTCCTGGAGTAGGGCCAAATCATGGCATTACTGTGGCGTGACCGCGGAATGTTGGCCCAATCCAGCGACATCCGCGGGGCAACATCTTCCAACCAGGAGTGAAGGGAGTGGGAGGAGGCGGGGCAACATTCCAGTCATTTCCTCCCTCCCCATTAACTATGGGTGGGTAATGTATCTAAAACTCTATCTAGGTATCATACATCTAATTCTGACAGGACTGCGAACCGTTGTGGGGTGTCATCCTAGATTAGGTCCAAATCACATCATTATTGCGGCGTGACTGCGGCGTGACTACGGCGTGACTTCGGCATGACCGCGGCATGTTGTCTCAATCCAGCGACATCCATGAAGTAGCATCTTCCGGCCAGGATTCTAAATAAATCCCATGTTTTTGTCCTTTACATTATAGAAACTGATCTTATGTTATAAAAAACAAACTCTTGATTCAGGATTGTGGTATAATAGAGATATATATGTTATATTCGTTGTTTTTAAAAGTGGAACTATGTAGTTGAAACTAATGATTGAGAGTCAAATTATGCGGGTGTATTACTTATCAATGGTATATGCATTTCTTGGAACTCTAATAATAAAACTTCAGTCACCATGAGAACAATAGAATTTGAGTATGTTTTAACATCTCAGGATGCAACACAAATCATATGGGAGAATTTATATATGTAAAAAATTAGATGTGCATTGAGGCCAGGAAAACACCGCAAATGGTGTTAAGTTGAAGCTTATGGTGGGGAGCACCATAAGCCTGACAGGTGTTAAACAATGACACCATCAGTTTTTTTAGATATATAGGCTTGGGTAAACACCCAAAGGGGCTGCCAAGAGGCCAGGAAAACACCCGAAACAGGTTTCTTCATAAGATAAGGTCACAATAGACATGATATGACAAATCAACTATTTAATATGTTATAACAAGGGATCGTCGGAAGGTTGTAGTGAGCGGCACCATGACGCAACGTCTAAAGGGAAACGAAATGATGGAAAAGAATCATACACCCTAAACTATCACTGTGAGTTTTCACAGACAGCGCACCTCCATTGGAGGGCTTTTATTATAAAAACATGAATTTATTTATCAAAGGAAACAATTATATTAAATAACACTTATTCAAGATATACAATTAAATATAATTTAGCAGAATTAAGAAAGAAGCTAAATTCAATTTAAATAATTCTAAAATTAAAGAGGATATGAGAGGGACTCTACCTCAAGGTGGAACCAAGCCGTCCACTTCGGCTCTTGGAGATTTCAAACTAAAATATTTTTCTTCTCCACTGGGTATACACACCTTCACACACACACAAGGACACCTATCCCATATGCACACACCTACATGGCCATGGGCATGTGTGAGGGGATCCTTGCACATATGCTTATATGCATATACCAGTCTCTACTCACCTGTGTATGCATTTATATATATATATACATGGTCACACCTATCCCCATACGTGCATAATGACTGCCATGGGTGACTATACATGTAACGGGGGAACCCACATACATATACTTACTTACCTATGCACACGCAGGCGAGTCACCCTTGACTTGGTGGCTCAAAACCAATGGGTAGGGATCAACGCACTATACAAAGGATATTAAGAACCTTAAAACACATGAAGGATGCTACATAACTAGTGAGAAACCAACCAATGGCATTAAATCCTTACCTAGATTGGCAGCGGAGAACCAAATCCACCTAAACCAACATAAAATGATCCAAAACCCTACCAAAAACATAATATGGAGTTAAAAACACTAAAGCCCCAAATACATGAGGTGCGAGACAAGTAATAACCATATGATCTTACCTCGGATGAAAGCCAGTGAACTAAATCAATCTGAACTTCTTTTGGCCCCCTTCGTAGAATATAACTACCCTCTGTCCATAGAATGTATTCAAAGATCTAAGTGACCAATGAAATAAAGAAAATAAAATAAAAACTAAAACAGACCTATCTCATGTGACTATACATGTCATCGCCCAATATATAAGAACCACAGGGCCCCATGGGCCAAATCATGTTCCTACAAGCAATGTGGAAACAGATCAATGTTTAAAAATGATATTATCAAATAGTATATTCCTATTAATTAACAATTACTCTTCCTATTAATGTTATATAATCAATTTTTCCTGAGTTTCAACTTAGTTTGGTTTTGTTCGATACAAGGGATGAGGTCTTATTATTCTTGGTTTTTATGTTTACACTTGAGATATTTATTTAAAATTATGCATGTATTTGGCATTATTATTTATGGTTTTAGTTCTTATCATGTTTCCACGGGGCCTTTCCACATGAATAATTCTTGGAATATAGGGTTCAGCTGACATTTATGAACTTTAATGTGATTGATGTCACTAACAATGAGGATTTAGATCATGTAAAATATTCCTAATAGGATTGGACCTTAGAGTGATAGGTGTGGAAATTGTAAGTCTAGAGTTTGATGAGGAAATATTTATGAGGATGGATTGGAATCTTGGTAGTTTCTTAGAGTGGGATGGTCCCTCTGAGTATATAAAATGTATTATGAAAGGTTTTACTCCATTTAATGATTCAAGAGTTCAACGAAATATATGAACGATGAGATGCTAGTGTAGGTATTGGGTATTGTCGGATAGATTAGAATTATAATGCCAAGAGTCTTGGTGTGATTTAGCTTAGGATGGAACCTGGTTAGTGGGGCTGGGTTATAATACATGATTTTGATGAGGTTCTTGACCAGAGTTTTGAGAATATAATGTAGATGGGTTCAATATGGTGTGCTTTTGTGACTAGGATAGTCATAAGGTGAATAATAATCTTTGTCTAGTTGGATGATGACATGTGCATCGAGTCATGGGATAATCCTCAAGTGATGAGTCTAGACTATGTGACTAAAAGGATAGACTAGGATAGGTTTGATGTGATTGGGTGAGTGGCCAACCCATGTGACGATGATACGATGTTTGGAGACACTTGGAGACACTTGGGGTTATTTATGCTATCTCATATAGACACTTGGTGTTATTTCATGACTCCAACATACTCCAGAAATGTTCCCACATAATGTTTTAGAAAAATAATTCCATCTCATGGAATACCACAAGGCTCCTCTAGCTTACAATGTTTCCTCACACTCACACCTCATGGTATTACAGTATACAAGTGATCTACATCAACTAGTCTAGAGAGCATCACTACCCTCCGTCTGTAGAAAGAAGTAAAATACCTAAGTGGACAATGCGATAAAGAAAATAAAATAAAAACTAAACAACAACATACATGTATCTTGTGACTATACATGTCACCGCCCAATATATAAGAACCACAACACCCCATGGGTCAAATCTTGTTCCTGCAAGCAAGGGGGAAACAGTTCCATTTAATAATCTCTTCATTTTTCATTATGTTATTTATATAGCATGTTGTTGGAAACACCATACTAGTACACTTATCTATTGAATATGCACCTATGCTACATTAGTTGAGTTGAAGATTGTGCACATAAACCTATTCACTATGGAAAGAACCTTAGAGGGACCACGATCAATGTTTTGTAGTTGATCCTACTCTTGAACCTGGTTGGCCACTAGTCCATGAACTAGATAGTCTACTTGGACATGAGGGTGTAAACCATTTCATTATAATATACTAAGAATAAAGGTGTTGGTATCTTTTCTACCAGTAATGGGAATTTCTCAAGGCTTGAGTGCCAATCGACTTCAGTTCCTAAGTTAATGTCCCCTTAACTATCCGTAGAAGTCAAGGGGTGTCTCCCATGGGTGTCTTGTGGTGTGTAGTGTCTATCTATGATTTCTATGGTGCTTATGTATTGTGGGAAATGTGTATTGCATGGATAGTTTAATAAATACATTTTTAAATTGGAAAATACACCCATAGTCAATAGAGATATATCCACTTTTGATAGAGCATACCATTCAAATAACCAACTTGGAAATCCAAGACCAACATTTTACTTTACCAATTCCAATTACATAATATATGCAGCACCAACTTTTGTTTTATGAACCAATCAATTAAAAGAAAAGAAACACTTCACAATAACACATAAAATCTCATATAGCATCACTCACCTCTAATTAACCCACATCATTGCACATCTTAATGACGATACAACCTCATCACATATATATCATGATTAACAAACAAAATACAACACAATATAAGGTCTAATGGGAGTTTATAGAGGAAAATATGAGGTTTTTATAAAATCATGAACTTTTTATTGAATACACTGTTTGAATGAATGGAATACAACCTGTGAATCTAACCCAACATTTTTGGAAGACACTATTTTGAAAAAATTCACAATTTACCCAATAATTCACCACACCATGAGTTGGTTACTACCCAAAACTAAAGAAAATTAATGATTAATATAAATGGTAATCATAACTATGAACCTAACAATGAATTCCTTGTTGACTCATTTTTTCAAAAAGAAAACTAATTCTTACCTATAAGTTCCGATCAAGAACCAAGAGGGAGCCTAGAGAGGGGGGCGTCCCACAGGGTGTTCGACCATGGGGGGTCTTGTGCACGACTGGATAGGGGGTCGGGGGACATTGTCGGAGGAGATTGAGCCAAGAGTGTAGGTGGATGTCGCCAGGAGAGGGATCTGAGAGGCGAGGGGGGAACGTCACCGAGATCCGAGAGGGGAGGGGGACATCGCCGTCAGAGAATGAGCCGAGAGGGGAAGGGGAACGTCACTAGAGGAGATAAAGGGGGTCGGGAGGTGGAGGCAGAGGCTAGGAGGTAGAGGCAGAGGCTGGGAGGAGGTCGAGGTTGCAGAGGGGAGGAGTGGGTCAGGAGGTAGAGGGAGGGTTCACACAGGGATGAAATGTCGGGAGGGATCCCTAAATTGGGTGTATTTTTTCCCAATGGATATTAAAAACCATGAGTAATAGTTTTCTTTCCTGGAAGTTTTGTTAAACTGTTGGGAAAACCCAACAGATAATAGACTATGCCAACGTTTTAATAGAACCGATGGTATAGGTTCTTTTTCCCAACCATTTTTCTAAACCATTGGGAAAAAAGTGTTGGTATAGGCTAGATTTCCACTAGTGATAACCTTTTTATATGACATGTAATCTGAGGTCATTAACAATTATATAGTACATGTAGAAGTAATTTCACTTTTAATTTAATATAAAATAAATGTATATATATTAAAACATATACATGTTATGTTATTTAAAGTACATAAAAAATTTGGGTCTAGTTCACCCACTCACAATATCACCACATGCAATGGAGAAGACTACTAACAACTATAAACTTGTTAACCCTAGCATAATAATCATGGTTAAGTTATGATATGGATTTATTTAGGGTTCTTATAATGTAATCCCCTATGTAAAATTATCAAACTACGAACTCACCTCTATAAGGAAAATATCTCAAGATACAAAACGTTCAAAGTATTTCATTTTCCTATGATGTGAACTATGATTTAGAGAAAGTACCACACCAATAGTATTATAATAATAATATTTAATATGATCTACATTTCTTGTCAAAACAATAATATTTTAGACAAATCTATTTATCTATAAAACTTTGTTAGCAATATAAAAAGATATTATATTCTTAGATTTTGTTGTATAATCAGTGACCAAATGTTTCTTCAGGAATTTCCACCTCACTACAACACCATTATAGAAAAATTCATAGCTTCACTATGATTTTAAATCATTATGATTAGTCTGGATTCTAGCATCAATGAATCCAATCACTACTCGATCTATATCCTATCTATACACCAATAACATATCCTTTTCACATCTCATGCACTTCATTATATTTTCAATAACTTCCTCATACATCTCTTCTGAATTATATTGATATCTCAACACCATGACTCATGAAATTGAATCATCAAAATAAGTGCATAGCATGAAAAATATGATTGATCCCATTTTAGAAGCATAATAGATTTTACTCATCCTTTAAATCTCCTATTATGTTTTCGGATGTATCTTCAAAGAGATATTGATACCATGTGAGATTAGAAATAGCCTTATCTTAGATATTTCCATATTATACATTTTGAGTAATTTACAAATATATGTACTCTGGATTATCCTAATAAACCTTTTACATCTATCTTGATTGATCTCAATAATAATATATAAACTATATCACCTAAGTGATTCAGAAAGAATCATTCATTTAGCCATTTTTTATCATAATATAGGACTTCAATTTTTTTACTGTAATTAATATATCATGAACATATAATATAAGGTAAAAATGGAATTTCCTCTTACCTTATTATATATACAATTCATTTTGTTGTTCTTGATGAATTAAAATTCTCTTATAGCCTCATAAAAATGAAAATTCCATGATCATGACACCTAATTTAATCCATAAATGAATCCGTTCATCTTGGATACTTTATTACCTCACTCTAATATAATGAATCCTTTAGGTTTTGTTAATTAGATGTTTTCAACCAACTTTATATTTAGAAAGGAAGTTTTCACATTAATTTTCATAATCTTATAATCGTAGAATGTAGGTGTTTCTTATAAGATTCTGATGGATTTATAATTAGGACTACTGAAAATTTTTCATTATATTTTATTACTTAAAGTTTCCTATAACCATTAACAACCATTAATGCTTTATAGCTATTAATTTTACCCTTCATAACCAAACTATTCTTGATCACACATTTACTCTGAATAGGAATTACATCTACGGGAGGACTTAACAAAATCCAAGATTGATTTTTGGTGTAAGGAATCCATATCATAATGCATATATTATTTCCATTTTTGAGCTTCATTACCATATAATACCTCTATGTATGTAATTGGTTCATCATTATCAAGGAGTATTGTTTCATATAACACAGTTATAAGAGAACCATGGTTCTCTATTTCTCCAACCTCTATAGTAGACCTATGTAAGAATTGTGTCTCATAAACATATTCATCTCCTACTTTATGTTATTTTTATTATTCTTGTTCCACTCTTCTATATATAGTGCATAAAATTCATTGAATTCAATATTACTCTTACTATTTTCATTGGAAATATATTCCCTCTATAGAAATATTTCATGTATTTCCATAATAAATTTTCTATCTGAAGGGTTATACAGATAATATCCCTTCGTTTTTTTAATATAACCTATAAATATGATCTTTTAACTTCATGATTCTAGTTTTTCATTATGAATTTTTAGGAAAAACACGTCGCATATTCATAAATATACATGTGACATAGTGGTTTTAATTCCATACCATAACTCATATATAATCTCATCGGATACCTTAGTTGGTAATCAGTTTAGTGTATTAGCTACTTTCTATAGTTTATATCTAAAAAATTATAATGATAGATTTTCATGACAAATCATCAATATTACCATGTCTGTAAATGTACAATTCCACATTTCAAATACACTACTCCATAAAGGTCTATAAGGAAGAGTGAGTTAGGTGACTATATTATAGTCCTTTGGGTGATTAATGAATTCATGGTTTAGATATAATCTACCTTAATCTGAGTCTAATGCCTTAATATTCTTACCATAATGGTTTTATACTACATACTGTAATTACTCTAACATGTGAAGTTAATCATACTTATACATAATTAGAAAGATATATCCATAACTTTTATATTCAATTGTAGAAGTAATGAATTTCAAAAACTCACCATTTTCTCTACTATAAATGGACCACGTATATAAATATGAATCAATTCTAGTAGTTATATTTCATGTACTTCATTATCAATAAAGGTTACTTTGGAAATTTTTCATTTGTAAAATACTATGAAATTCAATTAAGGAATTAATTTCAGTACTGTCTAAAATCCCTCATTGATGTATCTTATGTAAATTATTCTCATATACATGATGAATCATGTAGTTCCATAGGAAGGTATAATATGATTCCCCATAATTGGTTTTCTCATTAATTTCTAATAGAGTATTTTGAATTTAAACCACATACAATCCATTTTTATGAAGAATCATACCAAAACACATGTTATCCATATATAAGATAAAAAAATTATTTAAAAACATGAAATAAAAACACATAGAGTGTAAAATTGACACTGATATTATTTTTCTAGTCAATTATGGTATACAATATCATATTTTCAATAAAAAAAACTAATCCACTATGAAAATTAATATTATAATATACTACATCTAAGGATTTTAGTCTCAAAACATTTACTACTTGGAGATACACCTATCCCTTTTCAAACTTCTAAAATCCACTTTGTTTGGGTATGTGAATAAAAAACATGAATGACACATGTTTTATCCAATACCCATCTTATATATAAAGAAAAATTACATTCAATAAAAAATATACCTAAGGCAGAAGCATCACCTTTATTTTTCATCACACCTATGAAATTATTTTTATAGTGTCCCTTCTTTACATAATAAAATGATACAACCAACTAATCCTTTCCCTCCCTCAATATCATTGGTGTATTTTATGGGTAGTGTGTTTGTTTCTTTGGATTATACTTACACTGAGACACCATCATCTTTCCCTTACTTCTTTTTTCACCGTAATGAATGAAGAGTATGAATTATCATACACTTACTAGCTTAGAGAATTAAATCTGAAAAATATAGATGTTATTTTTTCATGTAATTCGTCTAATTATTAGAAATAAATGCTGAAATGATTTGTGGTAAAGCAGAAAGAATGAGTTCATATACTAGTTCTTAATTCATCTCTAACCCAAGGGATTTAATCCACTCAATATAACCAATCATCATTAAATGAGGTCCTTCTTAACTCCCTTGTGTCATCCCACACTTATATAGTGCATTGGATATCACATATTATTCTTTTTGGTATCTATCCTGATGATTTTATTAGATATAAGATAAAATTTTATAGGAATATTTTTTCCCATGTGTTTCTTGAAGCTCAAGGAACATACATGACAACATGAGGCATTGTAAATCTACAGTCTCATCTAAATGCTTCATATACAAGTCCTTATACACCTTTAATTCCCTTATGGAGGATTTTTAAGATGTTTAGATTCTATCATATGAATCTTCCTCTCTTGGCATAGTACAATTTGAAAGAACCTATACCACCCCTATATGTTATGTCTGGTTAGGATATTGACTTTATCTAGGATTGATCACAGTGATATTGAACTCATGGTTGTGTTTTCCATTTCATCTAGAAAAAATAAATTTAGAAAATTAATATTTTATATCTATTACTAATATATATCATCAATTGATTAATCATTAAATGTCTCCAACTATTTTATCAAATCATAGAAACCATCACTACTATATTTGAAATAGTAGGTCTCTTGAGTATTCTAATGGAAAGAATCCTTGAAAAATCTCCTCATAGTCAAACCTATGGTTCTTCCACTACACATAGACATTTGAAGTTGGATTTTATCCAGACAACCACATTAATTGGAATGTCCTTGAAATATTGAGTGAGGTCCTAGATTCTAGAAATCATAACACTCATTTACTCAATACTTTTCCTTTATAGTAACAAAAAGGTTACCATGGTAACTTCTTTTTGTCCAACATTAGTTAATTCGGCCAACCACTCTTATAAGATCTCTCAAGTAGTAGTATGAACCCACTAATAGGGATGAAGATAACCTCATACATAAGGTTTTTTCAAAATTTATGTGATACAAGGTTTTATGAATTAACTTGTGTTTGATGGATTTTAATTATTCTTACTAAATGTAATTATTTTATGTTTAATAGTCTTATTCGATGTGATTTCACTCAAATAATAACTATAATTAATATAAAAAACATTCATAGTGTATTATATAATTTTATATATGAATGATATTTTATTATTATTTGTATTTACATAAAATAAACATGTACAATGTTATAATAAACCATGAATAAATAATTAATTTATGAAACTAATAATCAGGACATACTATTTGTTGAAATATTGAGTGGATAATGGATCATCCAAGAACCTAAGGGTAACTACCTAATCAGTAACTGAATAGATTTATAGTACCCACCCCATATAATGTATCTACATCTTATCAAGTTCTTTACCATGTCTTGGTACAGTTTACATATTCTTTCATCCTGGTCATTATAAATAAATACCTAAGAATGAAAAATACACTGGAAAAATAATATTTGTGGACATGAAGGCCCTAATACATGTAATATAGGAGAGATATGATGCACATACCATCCTTAATCGATTAAATTTTACAAATATCCAATTTTAGTAACTAAATAAATGAATTAATAAAAAACCCAATATGCACTGGTTTGTCAATGATCCGGACTAGTCAATGTGAAATATAAATAAAAATTAATATTAATATTACAATAATCTCTATTCAATTGAATTTAATTTTAATTAAAATAATTTAATATAATTTTAATTTTCATAATATAAATATCGCAATCTGTAAAATTTTTCTAAAACATTCAAAAAATAAATAATTTAATTTTTGAATTTTTTTAAATAATTTTCCAGGCCCCATAATGCTCAAAAAACCCCATGGAGGGGTTTTGGGCCTATTGTATTCTCATATAGTGTTGGGTCCCACCTGGTTGGAGCACTGGGTCATCTAGCCAGTGGTTCCTTATGTGGCCATGTTTGCAGCTGTGGGGGGTGGGTGGTACTATTTATTTCCCCTATTTACACAGAAATATTTTTTATATAATTAAGAATCCCACGTATGTGGGAATTAATATTAATGGCCTCCCCCACCCAATCAGTTTGTGTTGGGGGTGGGGGTCCCCATGGTCGGATGTCAGCACCTCCATATAATATTTTTTCATTGGTTAAAAATACAAGGTGGAGCCCTTATTTCTCTGATTGATTTGTCCAAAAATACAGACATCCCCTTCCAAAGTATATAATTTGTGTATGTTGTTTAAAATCCCCATTAGTGAGTTTTAAGCCGATGCACTCTCACACTAGTGCATTATGTGTTTGTGTGTGAATGTGTGTGTGTTCTAATTCTTCAGGACCATAAAAATTGATTATGATCAGATTTAAAATTTTGAATGTCTATAAAATGGACATTTGAGCTCATATCTAAGAATATTTTACTATAATTGGACCATTACAATTCCCTCTCATTAATCTCTTTCATATTTAATTTAAATATATCCTAAAAGATCACATAGTCACTATGATACAATTAATGGTACCAGGATCACAACAGAAGCGGATAGACATGGGATTTTAAAAAAATTATCCCTATTTTGATATTGTGACATCATCACTGATTATACACTATTCGATAAAAAATATAGAGATATTATTTGAATAATTTAAGAAAAAAATTAAATCAAACCATTAACTCATTTTATTTCAACTGAAGGCTTGTTCCACTTGTAATTAGTGATCGTCAAATGATGTAATCAAACCAAAAACCTTTTCTATCATCCAAATCCATTCTATATGATTGATCAATGTTCATCCAATGAAATATTGAAGATATTTTAAGAATCAAAGTCTGTTTTATATCATCATGATCTATGGATATCAAACTATCAATCGTCCAACTTGGATCAAATGATTCTTGATTTTTCCTTCACTTTTTTAATATATGACTTAGGAGAGGTGGAGAGGATATAGTGGTCAAGAAAATTATAGGGTACCTCTATTTTTATACCTTGATAAGTTTAAATATCAAGGATATATATTTTATAAATTTCCTATAGTTACTTTTGAAATTAAAAATTTCTAACATAAAAAACAGCACAAATTACACTTAAACCATGACATAAATTTCATGAATATTTTATCACCCACCTATAAAATAAAATTAATTTTATGTGATAAAACATGGGTCATTAACTCAAATTATCTCTCCCTAAAATATAAATGAACCTTGAATAATAATTATAAATTCTTTATTCAGAAAATATTTTTTTCATTCAATAAATAAATGTTAAATATAATAATTAAATAAATTCAATAAATATTTGTTTAAACTTGAATAATTTTGAATTTATTAATTTACCTCTTGATCATATAAATTTGGGCAATACTCAACCGTTGACAAGGGTTTAACCATGCTCTAAACACTAATTCACTAAAATTAGAAAAACAAATTGGGTACTCTTTGTGTGTAGACCTTTAATCCCTTATATTAATAGCAGTGAGTATTAATCATAGACCAAGATGGGAATCTAGTAACCCATCATGGCTTAAATATAGAGAATTTATAGTGATATCAAGGGCACCCAATTATATGAATACACAACATGTAATGTAATCTATTTTTCTCACCATATCTCATAAAGTTAGATGCATAACTTTTGTCATCATCCTTACATCCTTTATTTATTCATAGACATATTTGATGGACTTACCTTATTCTACCATGGCCATGGATTTATTGAATATACTACCATCCTGGTAAAAAGGACCCAAGATATCTCTTCCATTCATAATTGATTAATATTGTCTATATTATTCAATCAATGTTATAACAACAATGATTCACCCAACACAAGATACCTCACCAAAATAGAAATGTCACAGTTTTTTACATGCATCAATATATGAAATCATATTTTATGCAATGAAAGTTAACTATTTCCAAGATACTAATACACATAGTCAAATATATGAATAACTAATGATACTTATAATATGTGGTGTTCCTATTTATTGGTTTTCCCTCACGATCTCATATACTATATATCACAAAGTATGAACTTATTTAGATGAATTATCAATGGTTATAATTCAATAAAACCTATTAGTCTAATATAAATTGTTTCCTATTACCATGATGTATCTAGACCATATTATATATGTTTAGGGAAATTATCATAGTATATCAAGGTTATTATTATTATAGAGAACTCTTATAACCTTTTGATTTGACATGTAATATAAGGATGTCATGAATTATATAGCAAACATGAAAGTAATGTAACTATTAATGTAAGAGATAACAGATGTATATATATCATACTATATAAAATTTTTAGTAATCAATTTATATATCAAATTTGGGTAAATTGTACCCACTAAAAACATTATATATATTTTTTAAAATTTATTTCAGGTTGAACCTGTTATATAGTAGACATGAAAAGAACATGCATATTAATTAACACAATTGTTTCTTTCTTATATATGATTATGTTTTTTTTAATGAGAGAAGATGGAATTATATTAGTCAAAAAACCGCTTATATAATTGTATTCAAAGTTTGAATCATATTTGAATGTGTTTAATTTCAAAAATGGATGAGTAAACACCAACATATACATCAATGAAAATAAGGAGGTATCACTTATCATAATCATCTATATTCTTCATATTATGTTTACTGAAAATGAATAAATTTTTTTCACTAATATTTCAACAAATATGAAAGAGAATTAAGATTTTTATATTGATAGAAATGAATTATTTATTGAGACATTAAATTTTTCAAGAGAAGGATGATGTTTTTCTTTTTCAAGAGATATATGCCAATGTTTTTGAAGAAGTTTGGAATAAATAATGAAATGGTGGTTTCTACTACAATAATTGTGGGAATAATCATTCCAAAATATTAATTTAGTAAATAGTTAAATCAAATATAATTTAGATAACTGAAGATATGTTTAAACTATTTAACCACTTCAAGGTTAGATATCATATTAACTATAACATTAAGTTATCACTACAAAAGTTCATCGATGGTGTCCCACATCACTATAGAAAAGGATATTCTAAGGTATAATATGTGTACTTTTTATTTTTTCCAAACATTTGACATTACTATCTAGTGAGATGTAAGGGATATGATGATATAGATTAGTATGGAAGTGTTGATTATATAAATTCAATATCCATTTGTGTATTCTTCTTCGGAGAAATATCTGTGACATGGAACAAAAAGAAGTAGAGTTACATTACTTTAAGTATGATGGAATATAATTCTTTTATTATATCTAAATAAAAAAATTATTTTGATGATTCATCAATAATAATATTTTATGGTGGAGGTGAAGTCACTATTAAATATGGTTGGTGATAATCAAAGTGATATCAGTATTTGCAGAAATATGGTTCACTATTCATAGTCGAAGAATATAGATATCATGTATTGATTTATAATATGAATCTTTATCATGGTTTTTTGAAGTTGAAGTTTAGTCTGACTAAGGATCAAGTGTAATATAACATTACTAAATCATTTACAATGGACTCATTTCAACGGTTCAGGTTAATGATGGAATTTTAAACATCAATTTATTGAGGCTAAGGTATATTGTCACATCCACTATCTTATTTTATTTGGATTTTCATTAACAAGTGTTGAAATAAAAATTTAAATTTAATATAAATATATATTTACTTAAATGTGATTAATTCTTTATTAAGTACCAAAAAATAGTATGTTTTTTATCAAAAGGGGGAATTTATGAATTCAGCAAGTGTATGTGTGTTTGATGTGTCTTGGGTGTCTGAACTATTTTAATGTTTATTTTTTATGTGTTTTAGAATTTTTTTATCATATATATGTAAAAAAATTCAAAAGATGATATGAGTATGGAATTGAATGTTTGATCTTCAAATGTAAAACAATATTATTACTAATAATTATCATTTTCTATACTTGGTTCACTCATATGAGATAGAAATGATTTAATGGTGATTCATTACTAAGTTTTATAGTGATTTTTGTTTTATTTTTTAGACATAAAAATCCAATGGGAGATATTTTTGTGACCAAGAAGTGGTTTTGGAAGCTTTTTAAACCTCATTTCATGACTTATATGAAGGGGACATTGTGAGATGAAAAAATTTGAAGAAAATGTGTTTTTGGATTATTGGTGACAGAATATTTTATCAATCTATAAAATCAATAATTTGGTGATTCAATTAATATTAGTAATTAAATAATTTTAAAACAAATAACCCAGATGATTCTAATAATTGTTGGTATGTTTTGAAGTTTTTGGATGTTTTTTGATAAGTTTTTTTCAGTGATATAGAGGAAATAATTTTAAAATGGTATGTTGTTACACAGTTATCTTATTCACATAGGATATTATGTTTTTTTATTTTCATTATATATATTTCACATCATACTAAAAATTTTATTATTTATATGTGTTGTAGATAGTTATTCTAGGAATATAATTTCACCATAAATATTAGTGGCTGTGCCAACAATCTCATAATTATTATCACTTTGGAATGGTGTAATGAAAATTATGTTCTTATAGTTATTGAAAATTCCCCCATGTTGGGATAGAAAAATATTGTAGGCGATAATATTATGTCATAATGAACATATTATACATAATTTTTTATGAGTTGAGATACAATTGAATATTGATAAGTAGTAATTTAATTGATTAAGAATCATAATTACTCTGTGAAATTTTTTTATGTTCAATTTTTTAGTAATTTTGGTGACATAGCTCAACATGTTCCATGCGGATCCTTTCTTTCTTAATTCAAAACAGACCTCAATCATTATAAAGTTGTTTTGGATGTGATGAATAAACTAATGGATAATAAAAAATAGTATAATATCTTACATGAATCTATTAATGGAATGAATTTCAAATTAATAATTGAATAAAAGAGGGATGAGTATTGTTAATTTGTGTGAGAGATTATCAAATGAATTTTTTTGTAGAAAAAAAATTAATAAAGAATAATAGGACATCATAGAGATAAATAAATAGAAAAATATCTTCATCAATTAATATCTTGATACTGAAATTCATAGATTTGATGTTTAAAGAGACATTGAAATATTATGGGCACTTCTAGGGTTTTTTTAGTAATGTTCAGAAATTTATCTTGTTGGTTGAAGTTCAAAGGATTTTATTTGCCTCAACAATTATCAGAGGAGGTTTAAAGAATTTTTTGAGTAATTTAAATGAATCATTTTGATTTTAAAATTAAATTTTTAAATTAAAAAATAAAGGGATAACATGTGACATTATCTTGATAGAATTTTTGGAATTATCATCAAATGTTGGAGACTAACCATTGTTATATATCATAGAAGTATTATATTATTATGTGTGGTAGAACGACATACTTTTTCAAGGACATTAATACACACCAGAGTTCAAGTGTATTCCATTATCTCTCTATTAATAATGATTATAAAGGATTTTGTGATCTCATATTATCCTTATAATTACAAATATATATACATTAATATTAAATGGGGAACCTTGTATATCAACATTCTTACGGTGTATGCTTTGTTTAGAGTATGTGGTTTTTGAATTATGTAATAAAATTCATTTAATTGAATATATAAGTTTTAAATAGAGATTATGTCAATGATCTTAATAGGTGATTATGGTTATTAATTTAGTTAATATAATGGAAATTGATTTAATAATTCATACACCCTATTAGTGAATACATGAGGATACTAATCCATATTGGAATCAATGTACCCACATTTTATGATAATCATTTTGAAATATTTTTTTTATTTCACCAATATTGGGCCAGGTATGTTTTTAATTGATCATTTTGGTTCTATAGCTACTAGATTTATATTTTACCCTCATTAATATTTGATATATCATGAATTTTTTGTAAGAACCTATAGTATATTACATATAACCCTATTCACTACTAAAGGTGAATAGGGAATGCAAAAAATAATTTATGTAATGCAACTTTACAATGAATATTATTCCACTCATATTCCAACAAGGGATGTTTCATTATTCAATAGACCCAGTATGATAGTTTTAGAAAGGAAAGGCCTCTACATAGTTACTCATGTTTCATTCCTATGATGTTTTAATTATTAAATTTCCAAATAAACATATGGTGAATTATTTGAGAATTTTCACACTATGAATATTTAGGAGGATTGTTTCTATAATTATAATCCAATATTGATGTGTTATAGTATTTGATCATTGTATAAACCTATTATATGGGGTATTTTTTAGGTGTTTCCACATAATAAATTACTCATATATTCATTAGGTTTGGTTTTATGTTAATGAATCCTTAAAACTATATTTTAAACGAAATAAAAAATTCATTCTTGTAATATTATTCTTTTATATAGGTTAATTATAATAATTTCACTAATCACTATTTAAAATTTTCTATATGGAATAATATTTATTTATACTACTATATCATTATATATATCATGTACACTAGAATACGGTCAATATTATACACACCTATAATGTTATTAGGATTAGTGGGGGAAATCAAATTGAAATTTATACACACCCTTTACATGTACATTAAATGAATAAATGTATATGTTTTTATAAAGATATAGTAAATAAACAAAATTCATTTTTATTATAGGTTCAAGTTATATTTTTGGTTTAATTATGTAATGTTTGGTTAGATTGGTGGATTTTTATATCATTTTAATCAGGATACTGATGATGGGACATGGTCAAGGATACCACTTAATTTTTTTTCAATGTCCACTTAAGAACTATTATTTATAAAAGTTATTCATCGTATTTTATTGATAATAAATTTTATTTATTCTCTCACACATGTTATTAAAAATATTTTTTTTATCGTTTCAATATAACACTTCATTTCATTAGATATGATGAATATTTCATAATTCAACAAATTTTTTGTCATTGATGATTAATCATATTTAGGGAATTAAAAGAATGGTTTATTTTATATAATCCTTTTATTTGTTGACATTATGAAAGATATTTGGTTATATAAAGTGTTAGTTTATAATTAAGTCATAGATATTATGAATGATGTTTAAACCATGCTATGTAATGAATATTGGGTTGAAAGGCCAATTTGGAAAAGCTTGGGATTGATAATACAACTACTAGATAATGTTGGCATGTTCTTAAACTCTTTAGACTCTGTATTTTTCTAACACTAACTTGAAGTTCAAATTTAGTGTACTAAATATCAAAAGGTGATCATTAGTTATAGTTTAATCATTATATATGCACTAACATAATACAATGTCCCAACATGAGGTTGCGTTGATCACTCGCTCTACTTGCATACAAGCCAACATGTTCTCTATTAATAACAATCCAATTTCACATTTCTATGTGAGGCTATGAACACATGTGTGATACCCACCATGTCATTGTGGTATTTATTCTATTATTATTTTATTATTTTGGTATTTTTTTCAATTTTACATGGATTTTTGGCTCGAAACGTGGATCATTTTTTGGTTTCCCTCTTGTGAATGGTTAAGGTTCACTATTTAAAGTAACACCATGCATCCAACCTAACATGAAATTAATTATAAACTCGCAATATTGGGGTTTCAAGGGATAAGAATGGTTAATTCCAAACTATTAATGTTCTATGAGTATGAGGGACATTTAGTGAGTTTTGGGTCTGGTGCATAGATTACGTAGAGTTAGGTAATCCATGTGACAAGTGTTCTGTTCAAGTTTTCTAGTTTTTTTAGAACTATAAATTACATTATCTTCCCAATTATATTTTATTTTTATAGTTTTATATAATTTGTATAGTCTCTTACAATGTAAACTCATAAATTATAAGTGTACACTTATACTCAATATCCATTTTTTCCATTAAAGGAAACCCTTTTAAAAATAAAACATGTTTCCTTTCATGAAAAATATTCAATACTTTAATTATGAAATATTTTTTATCATTAAAAATATTAATAACTATGAAAAATATTTTTAAATCTTGGGATGATCAAAAAAATCTCAGTAAGATACGTAAAATAAAGGAAATTTTTAGGCCGGTGAAAAACATGAAAACCCATTAAAACTTTTTCTTAAAACTCATTAGCGGGCATAGAAAAATAATGTAGGTGAATTGGGACATAATTATCATATGACTCTTACATTAACCCTTAAAAATAGTATAACCATATGGTTTAATTCTATCTTTGGATTACCCAATGCATTAGAGATCTATAATTGGGATCACTCTTCGTATAAGCTATATCGGGCTCACATATTTTTCATCAGCTATAATGGGGTTCAAACCTTCGAATAAGATATAGTGGGATTACCTTTGATATTTAATGGGGATCAACCCTTATTATATAATTTTCAAGGACCAAAAAAATAATAAATCCTTTTAAAATTGTTTTAAAATCATGTGTAAAACACTTTCACATATTAAAATAATCTTTTCATGTAAAAATAACTTGTAAAATCAAAAAACCATGCACATAATAAAGAAACCAAATTATTTGGAAAGAACTATTAAAATATATAAAGGAAACATTAAAAAATTAAATATTAATGAATATTGGAAATTATGTTTAAGCTATATATGTTAAAAAATCATTCCTTTTGGCTTTTCTAAATTTTTTGAAAGAATAACTTTAAAAGAGATTTTTAAATGAAAGCCTTTTACATAAAACCTGAAAAAAATCATTTTTGATAAAAATTTTATTAAAATTTGAAAGTTCCAATTTTAAATCATTCATTTACATATGAATAAATTCATAAAAATAATTTTAAAAACTTTACATTAAAGACAATGATTTATAAAATAAATCTTTCAAATGTTTAAAATAAGGTTTATTTAGTTAAAAAATTCTTACATTGAGTCTGACTTGTCACGTATGTTATTTTTCTTTGTGAATAATAATCACAAGGTAATTATTTACATTTTTTATACCCTTTTATAAGATTATTTTCCATTTTATATAACTTGTTACCATGTTATAACAATTACTTAATTCTTTGAGTTCACGTTTGATGATTTGATGATATTCAGTACTTGTGTCCAAAATAAATTTGGTATTATTTCTATAGTAAAAGTGGTTATTATTCCATAATATCAAGAATAATATTAATTAAATAATAATTACATTTATATATTAATTGTACTTTTAAATCCATCCTTTACATATTGATATGAAAAATTAACTATTTTACAATCAAGGATACGGTAAGTCGTACGTACGCATGAGTATCGTTTCCATTTTTAAATGATCATTATGGAAAGAAGGTAAGTATTATTTTGTATTCCCAGAATGATAATAATATAATTAATATAATATTAATAATTTAAATACATTTATATATATCATCCATGTGATTTTGTGATGAAAAATAAATCACACCACTTCGTGGAGGTGATAGTTAACATGTTTGCACGAATGATGCTATCGTTTTCATGTGAATGGAAATGTATGAAATTAAATGATATATTACTAATAAATAATGGTAAGTGCATCATTAATATTATATATAAACATTACTTCCATTACTAAATCCAGTCTTGAGATATGGTGATGGAAACTGATTTATATTAGTTCGTGAGGTGGTATTCCACCATACACACCAACAATTAATTCTTTTCCTATTTGATGGAAGTGTAAATGGATTTAAGTGATGATATTAAAATAATAACATGTAATTATAGTGATTATATTGGATTTATTAATTCATCATGGTGGAATAATGTTTGAATGAAGTGGAATAATAAACAAAACGAAAACACATAATTAAAAACTATACATTTTATTCAGAAAATATCCTTTAATTAACACCTTAACACCTATAAGGTGAGTGTTATGCCTAAAATAAGAGATCTATAATGTGGTAAGGAATTCAAGAAAAATATTTCGGTAGATATTTCCTGAAAAAAATAGGTTTTTAGGTGTGAAGGAAAGAGAATAATGGGTTCCCTTTTATAGGATATGGGTGGGGTACTCTTAGAATTCTTCAAAATATTAAATTAATACAAATTAATTTTACATTGAAAATGGATCCAAAATGATTTATTTATAATATAGAATGGTTATGGGTCTAAATTACTACATAAAATAAAAATTAGATATGTTTTTACTATATTTTAATCCTTATCTTTTAGCTTTAACCCTTATTTATCATTTTTAATTATAATTGTGATAAAATGTAATTTACATATTAAGGGTTAATATAATTTCTATAAAATCAAAAATCACCAATAAATGAGTCATTTGTGAAATTGTAATACTTATCCAAAAAATTTGGTCCAAATTTAGATTTTTTATAAATTTTATATCATTTAATAAAATATTATTTATTTAAAAATATCAATAATGTCAATTTTGGAACCATTCATTACTTGAAATTTTAAAAATATCATAAAAAAAGATAAATTCAAAAAAAATACTTCTAAAACATAACTAACATGTCATAGTCATTTGAAAAATTATTGTATTATATTAATCATTTCATATAATATTTATTTTAGTATTTTTAATATCATTTATTTTATATTCCCTTTAATAAAATAATTACTGCATCATCAATATGAAAGCCCTTAATTTAATTATTTATTCTTTAAAAATTAAAAATAAATTATCATGATAAAAATAAAAATAAAATATTTTTCAAAATAATATTTATATTCAAATGGATCCCCTATATAACCCCATATAAAAAATATTTCACTTTTTAAAAACAAGTGTCGCAAATTGATTTTTCATTTAATTAAATACAATAAATGGCTTAAAGTCATCCATGTGGATCCAAGAGATCATAAAATCGTCCAAAAGATGATTTTTATAAACAATAACTCATCCAGTAAAATTAGGACAAGTGTTATGGTAATTTAATAATATTTATAATATAATTTTTGTCTTTAATTACCTGATTTACCCTTAACCGTGGTAATAAAAATATTAATAAATTTATTATTCATAATGTCTAAAAATAAAGGGGACCTATTGACTAAAATTTTAAATTATAATTCTAAATATCTAATCCATTTTTCATAATTCAAAATAAATAATTTTTTAAAATTAATTTAAAATTAATCTTGTTGACGGATTGGGCAAACAGGTTTTTAAAGTAAAATCATTCAAAAAATTGGAATGTTTTTATATCATAATTCAATGTCAAATTGATTAAAATGACAAAAGTTTGATTAAAAAACTAATAATTTATCTAATTATACTTTAAAAACATTAAAAATTTTAATTTAACACTATAAATAAATTTGATGAAAAAGCAATTTTCAATTAAAATGTAGTATTTTTTCACTATTCATAAAAAGATGAGACTTATCATATAAATATCAAAACATCAACCAAAATAAATTTTGATATTTCTCTTTAAAATAATAATTTTATTTTTTAAATATAATTTTTAAATGTATCAAAAACTAGATTTAAAAGAAGTGCGTCATCAAAAGGCGGCAAAACTGCCTTTTGGAAAAATACTTCTTTTATGCATAAAATTAGATTTGTTCTTATATAATTTCTATTAAACATATAAGATTAATTTTAAACATTATATTTAATATAATATATTTATATATATATATCCTTAATATAATTCAGAAAGAGTGATTTGTTTATTTATTGGTATAAAACACACTTGTGAACTTTTAAATAGTATTTCAGAAAAACATTTCCCTTTATTTTAAAAAGGGTTTTATTTTCTTTTATAATTAATTAGTCCCCAAATATTTTCATGCGTAAAATATATTTTAATAATTTCTATAATAGTGTTCATTCCCTCTATTCTAACTGTTAGCTTATAATGGTAGTATTTAAATAATAATATTTCTTTGTTCGTTTAAACTCTATGTGGCATATCATGTATGCTATCGAACATTATGTTTCCTTTTAAAAACTCGGGATGTTTCATTCTCACCCATCCCTTAATAAATTTAATCCACATAATTTTAACTTAGTATTGAAAACTATGGGTTTTACTTGTCAAAATACCTTTGTTGATATGCCACTTCAAAAAACAGATAAATGAATCTTTCACTTTAAAATATTGAAAATGATGTACGAAGGTCACCTAGGATAATACATATTATTATTTCATGTAGAAAAACATGGGTATAGAAGAAAAATATAACTATAATGTTTTTATGAAGTGTGATAGAGAACAAGATCATGTAAATTTAACAATCACGAAACCATAAATCTATGATGGGTTTGAAGGTCATGGATTTCCTAGTAAGAGAAGTTAACGGATAACATTTTTTATTAGAAATATTTTTAATATATTTGAAGAATTATTTTACTACCTAGATAAATAATATTAGGAAACATACTTACATGAAAAGTGTAGTTTCATCATTTAATCAATTTCCACCACAAACTCATCTTTTTCTCTAAATGATGATTATTCAGGATGAGTATTTCATATCTGGACTAGAATCAACTTATATAAAATTACATAATCCATAAAATATTTAATATCTATTTCTAAAATAATGAAACATTAACCAAAACCAAAATTGTTAGGATAAGATAATATAATTCTCCAAAAATAACAAATCTTTAGAGGTTGAAAAACCTCTTCAAAATCCAAAATTCAAAATCAATACTCAAAGTTCAACATAGACCATTCAATAAATAGGTATCCTCAAAATTATTAAAAAATATTTTATACTATTAATGAAACCCAAAATTCAAAAGTTTTTTACCACATATTCATTCAAGATAAATTTTAACATTTATCTCCAAACAATATCAATTATTCATGAAGTCTTATACCAAAAAGTAATTTCCCTAATAATATTCCAGATAGACTAACCATTTCATAAATAAACTGAAACATCATTAGTGCATAATAAAATAATAGATTCTTCTTAAATTTTATTTAACCTTTACTCCTCAAATAAAATCCCATGGTATAAAATTTACCTAAATCTTATAGGATTCCCAAAATTACAAATGTCTTCTGAAACAAAATTAATCACTTAATCACAAAATCATTTACCAATCCAAAGGTTATCTATTTGATAAAACATGTGTTCCAAAAATAAAATTATTCTTATTCCATAAACTCATTTAACTAAAAATAAAAATTTATACTAAACCCGGACTTAATTTAGGTTAGTTCTTGGTGATGCACCTTTGTCTCCCTTCAGTTGTTGGTTCGATTCCCATAGCCTTACTGGATGCGATAGGTTGTCCTTTTTCTAAAACTATATAATTCTTATAACAGTAAACAAATATTATAAAGTCCTAAAAACTAACTATAACGTGTTTTAACCTCAAATTTTATCTCAAACCATTCGTTTTATATCCCAAATAGTAACAACCCATAATTACCTCAAAAATTAGTGTCTCCAAAAAATTCGTTAATCACCTTAAAATTTCCTAACTTAAAGCCTCAAAATCGACTTTTAAGATATTGAACTTACGATCAACATGAAAATTATAAACCCCAGATGATATCAATTTTTTAAGATGAGTAATGGCCTCTATAAATACTTCTAAAAAGTAAAAAAGTGGGGGTGGGTACAAAAGATTTAGAAAAAACCACATGAAAAGCTGAAAACACATTAATAACACATTATAAAGCCTATGTTCCTGGGGAACTTTCCTTTTTATTGAGGATAACACCCTTTTTTATATTATTTAGGTTCATGGTGTTCTAAATTGCATCATATAAATATAGGCCAGTAGTATCTTCCAAGACTAGTAAAATCATGTACTTCCAGCCAAGATCATGAATGTTCAAATCCGGTTGTACACGAAATCATTCTTCCAAATTCTTTGCTAATAGTCTCACCACGTCAAGTTAATCCTTGAATAAAAATGTTTCTGGGTCCATTTTAGAAAGAATTAATTCAATATTCAAATCAAACCAATTGACATCCTCACTTTGCAGACCACATGGTAAAAATTCCCCTTCCAATACATCAACTGGAATATTCATTTTGTTGATTCTCTTTGCCATATAATCACAATCATGTTCAGATACTAATTCAAAAGAGTCATAATATTGTTGCATGAGATCATTAAATTGAAGAGGAATCTCTATGTTGTGACATTTCCTTCATTTTGAGGGTGAGATGGAGACAAAGAAGGTTTTTGACCAACAAACTATTTGGTCTTTTTAAATGGGATCATCTGTAATTCATCCACATACAATACAATTTTGGATGAGGATTTACTAGACCGAGAACCCTTTTCCACACTAATGGAGGTTGGTTTAGACGTACCATGGAAGGATGAGGTCCTTTATTTTTCATCCTCATTTTTAGAAAATAGACATCCAACTTGTGTAGCAAAGGATTGGGACTCAAGTGGTGTCTCATTACTTTTGAGCCTAATAGGGGAATTAATTGTCTACTTTATTTTTTGGTTTCTCACTGAGATCAATAGCACCTGTGCAATTTTTTCATCATCCACCTCCTGTATAGCCATTTCATTGGGTTCATGTGCATCCATCCCATTTTTTTCCACTACTTCTTGTTGATCAATTCCATCTATTTGGAACCATCTATTTCAACACCAATAGTAGACTTAGCAATGTTTTAAATGTAATACTCCACTACTATAAATTCACTAGTAATGGAAATACTTCTATTTCCCTCAGCCAAAGTAATCTTGTCCAATGATTCCTTAAAAGATACCCTCTATTTCACAAATTATTTAGAGACATTAAGAAATAGCTCCCCGTAGAAGACAATAGATGTAGTACAGTCAGTGAAATTCCCCAAATCTATTATATTAGTTTTACCAGATTCCTTGTCTTGGCATTCAGTATTAGAAGGCTAAGAAGCTATATTCAGGATAGCCCGAATGTCACCAGATTCAACCTCTTTCCATTGTTTCTTCCCACGGGCAGTGTGATCATGCCCATTTTTCAGAAAAAATGAACAAATTGTGGCCATTCTGTAGGATCCCAAGGAGTGTCCTAGTATATTTTAATTAGAGCAGGAAGATGGAAGCTTCTAATATATGATACGTAGATCCAATGCATCATTACCTATTGATATAATAACTTTTTCTCTTAAAGTTTAACTCAGATTGATCTCAATAATAATTAGAGAAAAGTATCCAAATCATGCCCTCTCTGTTTCTTTTTCCTTTTTTATAATATTTATGATAGCTGAGGTGATATCAAAAAGGATATTTGGGTGCCAAAATATCCAGTTGATTATAAATATCAAAATACAAACTAGGGAAAAATAAATATTTACCTAAAATGGATTGAAGTGGAATTTCCACTTGTATATTCTTAAGGAGCCCGGCTTCAGGGATGCCCTGCCAAATCCCCAGTATTTTTATTTTAAATATTAATTTGGGAAGATAATATGTAAGAAACAACTTTTTAAAGGAATTCATTTCTAGTTCAAGAAACCCTTAATAGAGGAAAGCCTTTGAAATAGGTCTAGGGTTTTCCAGGTTCGGTAATCCTTTGAAAGGTTGATTTTGGTGATGAGAGAATGACTGCAGGACTCTAAGTGGTCCCTAATCCCCTCATTCCTTACTAAAAACCATGTTATGTTACCCTTTTTGACTAACCTACCATTTTTAAAGATTTTATTAGAGGAGAAAAACAAGTGATTTTGGTATTTACCCGCTAGAGGCAGAACCCTAGTTTCATTATCCTGGCCTTTGCAAATTTTTTCATTGTCCACTAGAACACCTTCACCCACTGGTAGTTTATTTGATTCCTAAACATCTACCTTCAAAGAATACATGATCAAATCAGAGACCTAAAACGTCAATGAACCACTCATTAGATAATTTCTAGAATTCCTTACCCATTATCCACCTCTCTGATACCCAGATGATATCTATAACTCATAAGAAAACATCATAATCTTCAATGTTCCTTAGTCCCTACTCTGATAAAAACTGTAAGGACCTGACCTTAATAGTTACATATTCAAGATATATTAAAACTATAAATCACATTATTTTCCAAAAGATATTTTATTTTTAGAGTTTTAGAGAATTATAAAAAACTCTTACAATGTAAACTCATGCATTACATATGACAACCCTGCTTTTATTACAAACATAAACATGATTTATTACATAAACCATTCACTTGATACAACATGGATGATCGAGAGGTCTTGTGTATTTGGGGCTTAGGATCATTACATAACAACTTAAAACATTAAGTACAACATCTTTATTAAAAACTTCCTTTCATGACCACTACATTCCCTCGTACTTAGCATTGCATGGGATAACCCGAGGACATGCATAAGAAAAGGGTGAGCTATAAAGCCCAGTAAGGGAATACACATGGAACAACATGAGGAGTAAAATACATGTTAGACATTAGGAATATCAATAGAGAACAAGAGAAACATGAACGTAAATGAATCATAAATCATGATAATTATAACATGGAAATGTGGCAACAACACTTAACATGGAATTAGCATGAGTCAAGGCTCATTGCACATAGAGCACGAGTAAATCCTAATTGCCCATGAAGCACAAGTAAACCCTCTTTTCACTTAAATTATCATGATTCAAAACTCATTTCACATGACGTATCATGATACTATACTTTACCCAATTCATTGGAGCGCTATAAGGGCGCACCCTTCTTAAACATTTCATTTCATGCATAAGTGTGCCACATGGATCATAAAACATGGATTCATAAAACATAATAATTTATTCCATGATAAAGGAATATGGAATTCATACATGAAACTTTATAATCAATATGTAAATGTGCATAAATGTGAATACCCTTGTTGGAGAAACGTTCATGGCATTCACTACACAATGGCATTGGCTTAGAAAATCGGTGCGATTTCAGCAGCGTAATGGTGTGACATAAGAATTCATAAAAAATGGTTGATGAGAGATAAAGGGGTTCCTAATATTATTTAAATTTAATGGAGAGTAATTAGTTCATATATATACATGTCCCAACAATTTTAATGGAATTTGGATTCATGATAAAAAAAGTATTGCTTGAATGTAAATGAGGAGAGAGAAGTTCTTTTCAGAATTTCGACATAGTAACGGGTGTACATGGGAGGCATTTAATGAGAGATAAAGGGGTATCCCATCATTCAAACATAAATATTGTAGTATGAGGGAGGTGTGAAACTATACCCCAATATTCATAATTGAAATTAAAAGGGCAAAACAACTTAAAGAAAATTGGACAAAAAAGAGAAAGGAAGAAAAAACCCTTACTTGGAAGTGTGCTTCCAAAGGCTTGAGAGAGGCTTATTGGGAGCTTGGGTCACCTTGGGAGGATTCTAGAGAGAGTAGGGAAGAGTTTGGACGAACTCCAAAGGCTTTGAGTAAGGAGTAAGTGGGATCTTTGGTGGGTTTATATAGGAAAGGTGAACGAATTCTTTATTATTTAGGTTTGGGACCCCTTCCATTAAATTAATCCAAACCACAAACCATCCCATGGTTTTTTCCCATTATTGTTGGTAAAGGGAAGAGGAAAACAATATTTCATAAGTATATAGTCCGAACTTCTAAAAATAATAGGGTTTCTTATGTGGAGGTGAGTCACTCTCCCATGGAAAACAATTTAAAAAGACAAGGTGTTTAATAAGTCTTGAAAGGTCCATTAATGCTTTGAAAAGTAAGTCAAAAAAACCCAAAATCGCATTATTTTAATGGTAAAACATATATTTTCCGAACTTAAAGCTTATAGTATTTTATTACATCACTATTGGGTCATTATGATGTCATAAAACACATTATATATTTAAACGGTATTTAATTATTACCCAAAAATTTGACTGTCTCAGAAAATTATGAAAAATTCACCGCTGGATAATTTCGACGTCCTGAAGCCAGAAATAACATTTATTTTATCTAAATAATTTTCTAAATATGTTAATTTTAACTTTTAAAATAAAAACTGATATTTATCGAAAATTCACAGGTTTTGGCAAAAATGGCTTTCAGACCTTAATAAAAATTATAATTGCATTCATACAATTATATGATCATTTATACATATAATAACATTAATTTAATAATAATTATAATAATATTTTATTAAAATATTATTTAATTCAAAATTCCCTTAATTTAATAAAATATATTTCTTAATTAAATAATAACTAAAAACACTATTTGTAATTTAAATACTATTTACAATGTATCAATAATGACAAGAAATTATATTCATTATTATATACAAAAATAATGTACATGAACATAGTACTAGCGATTTGTTACATAACCCCTTAAAACAGCCCCATAAGACCTAAGGGTAAGGTGTCCGATGGTGACAGACTCTTGGGGTGGCTCGGATGACATCGCTTGAGTGGTAATTTCTATCAACTTACACTTTTCCCATAGATGGTAATGTTCGAGCTTGACATGATGAAGCTCAGCTTGGGCTTGGTAAAGAGAGAATCCCAAAGACGCCACCTCTTTTCCGAACTCCCACAAATAGGCTTCATATGGAGAAATTCTACTGGATGAGGTCATCACTTCCTTTGTCTGAGTAAAATGGGTTTGTTAAAGCCCTATATTTATACTAATCATGTGATCACTATTCAACGACTATAAAAGCAACGGTCACAATTATTAACTTAAAACCAAATAAGTTGACATTTTATATAAACATTTTACATAAAGAGACATTTATTTAGATTATAAGTGATTTCCATTAATGAAACTTTGGGTCGTTACAATATTCCCCCTTAATAAATTCCGCCCTTGAAATTTCCTTTTCCCACACTAAAACAGATGTGGGTAACTCAGCTTCATCATTTCCTCTCATTCCCAAGTCACTTCTTTAAACTTGTGGTTTCACCACAACACCTTGATAAGGGGCATTGTCTTATTTCTTAGAACTTTTTCTCTACGATCTAAGATCTTCACTGGTTCCTCCTCATAAGAAATATCATCCTCCAACTGTACCACCTTAGAAGAGAGTACATGTGAAGGGTCCGGTATGTACTTCCTTAATAGGGATACATGAATGAAATCATGTACTTTGGACATGGTATGTGGAAGTGCTAGTCGATAGGCAACAGCCCCAACACGATCAAGAATCTCGAAGGGGCCGATATACCTTGGACGTTACTTCCCTTTCTTTCCAAACATCATGACCTTCTTCCATGGAGATATGTGTAGAAAAGCCATGTCTCCAACTTTAAACTCAAGGTCTCGTCAACGATTATCTGCATAACTCTTATGTCGACTCTAGGCTACCTTGATATGCTGCTGAATGGTTTTCACCTTCTCCACCATTTCCTCAACCATTTCTTTTCCAAGCAACTTACGTTCACCGACCTCATCCCAAAACGCCGGTGTTCTGTACCATTTCCCATAAAGGAAATCATATGGTTCTATTTGGATGATCGAGTGGAAACTATTATTATAAGAGAACTCAACCAGAGGAAGATGTTGATCTCATCCTCCTTTAAATTTCATTGAGCACGCGCTCAACTTATCCTCGAGTGTTTGGATAGTCCACTCAGATTGGCCATCAGTTTGAGGATGATAGGCCGTACTGAAGTTCAGTTTAGTATTCAGAGCATGTTGAAGACTCTTCCAAAACATAGAGGTGAATCTTGGATCTCGGTCAGACACAATAGATAGTGGTACTCCATGCAGACTTACCACTTCCCTAATATATATCTGTGCTACTTGATCCAATGATAAATCCTCTCGAATAGCAATGAAGTGTGCAGTTTTTGTAAGACGATCCACAACAACCCAGATTTCATTGTTGCCTTAGGATGTCCTTGAAATTCCGGTGACATAGTCCATGGTGATCTTCTCTCATTTCCATTCTGGTATGGGCAATGGTTGCATCATCCCCTTAGACTTCTGCCTCTTTTCCTTCACTTGCTGGCACACCAGGCACTTTGATGTATATTCAGCGATATCCTTTTTCATATTATCCCACCAAAAGTTTTCTCAGAGATCTCGATACATCTTTGTGCTCCCTGGGTGAATAGATAAATTTGAACTATGTGAATCATCAAAAAGTTCCTTATTCATCTCCGGACGTGATGGAACACATAACCTTTTCCCAAATCGCACAATTCCTTCTTCATTAACATTAAACTCCGAGGATTTCACTTTTTGATAGCTTCCACTTTTTCTTGAAATCCTACATCATCCTTTTGATCATTCTTTAACCTTTCCAAAAGAGACGGTTGAGCAATCATTTGTGAAAGGATTGATGATTTTCCCTTCTTTATGATTCCCATGTCCAACTTCATCAAGTCTAAGAAGATTGGATCCTTCTCAATTCTCATCATTGATAGAATCACTGGGTCCTTTCTACTTAGGGAATCTTCCACCTTGTTCACTTTCCCAAGGTGGTAATATATTGAACAGTCATAATCCTTGATGATCTCTATCCATATTCTCTGGTTCATATTAATATCTTTCTATGTGAATATATATTTAAGACTCTTGTGGTCAGTATATATCTCACATTTCTCTCCATAGAGATAATGCCGTCCGATTTTCAAGGCAAAGATCACCGCCGCCAACTCCAGATCATGCATTGGATAGTTTCACTCATGGAGTTTCAACTACCATGAGGTATAGGATATCAGTTTATCATTCTGCATCAGCACACAGCGTAATCCCTTCTTCGAAGCATCATTGAATACCACAAAAATTTCCCCACTTGTTGGTGAAGTGAGCAGGGGCATAGTGATAAGCCTCCTTTTCAACTCCTTGAAACTTTCTTTGCATTCATCACTCCAAGAAAACATTACTCCCTTTAGAGTTAGCTTGGTAATAGGGTTGGAAAATCGTGAGAAATTTCTCACAAATCGTCGATAATATCCGGCGAACCCCAAGAAGCTACGGATATCTGTTACCGATGTTGGCCTCGGCCATCCCAAAATTGCATCTGTTTTTTAGGGATCCTCAAATATCCCATTGCTTGTGATTATATGGCCCAAGAATGATACTTCCTTCAACTAGAACTCACACTTGATCTACTTTTCATAGAGCTTATCCTTGCACAAAGTCTCCAGTACAGTTCTTAAATGCTCCTCATGATCCTCCTTGGTTTTAGAGTATATTAGAATATCATATATAAAGACTACCACAAATTTTTCTAGGTAATATCTAAAGACTCTATTAATCAAGTCCATGAAGATATCTGGAGCATTGGTGAGTCCAAAAGGAATTAATATGAATTCATAGTGCTTGTATCTTGTACGAAAAGTAGTCTTAGGGACATCTTCCTTCTTCGCCCTTTCTTGATAATATCCCGACCGCAAATCTACCTTGGAGAAGTATTGTGCTCCACACAGCTGATTGAACAAGTCATAGATCCATGGCAGAGGATACTTGTTCTTTATCGTGATTTTGTTAAGTTCACGATAATCGATGCAAAGCCACATTGACCCATCCTTCTTCTTGACAAAGAGGACTGGTGCACCCCATAGTGAAGCACTTGGGCGTATAAACCCTTTATCCAGATTCTCCTGTAGTTGCTTCTTCAGCTCTTCAAGCTCAACGACAACCATTCTATATGGAGTCTTGGATATTGGTAGTGCCCCGGATATAAGTTCAATTGAGATTTCAACATCTCTTCTAGGAGGAAGACCATGCAGTTCCTTGGGAAACACTTCAGCGAATTCCCTCACAATAGGAATTTCTTCAAGGATGGTTTCTTCCTTAGACTCAATCATCTGAGCCAGATACGCATGCTCATAGGACAGTAATATCCATGCTTGAGATGATGGAGCTAAAAGTGATTCATCTTCCTCCTTACACTTGTAAAGAATCAGGGGTCGATTCTCCATATGGAGTGTGATTTCCCTCTCCCAAAAATTTATGTTGGCTCTATATAAAGAAATCCAATCCATGCCAAGAATTGCATCAAATTCCACTAGAGGGAGTATGGCGAGGTTCTCTGGGAAATTCAATCCACAGACTATGACAGGGGAGGACATATATTCATGGGATGCAATGATTGCCCCATTTTCTGTACTCACCAACATCTTCACTTCCATGGTTTGTGGTGGTGCTGGGATTGTTCTACTAAACTTTCAAGATATAAAAGAATGTGTAGAACCTGAATCAAAAAGTAAGTTCGGTATTCCTGAATAAATAACTAGTGTACCTGTCACCACTTTGTTTTCGGGATTCACTTCGGCAGAAGTGATGGAAAAAG
Organism: Viscum album; assembly: GCA_963277665.1. Lineage (NCBI taxonomy): Eukaryota > Viridiplantae > Streptophyta > Magnoliopsida > Santalales > Viscaceae > Viscum > Viscum album. The sequence goes on from OY728132.1 coordinate 1,937,892,232, forward strand.
CTCTTCCTTGTTTCCTTGTAGGTTATTGGTTGACTCCGAAAACCTTTAGATTAGGGCACTGATTTTCAATATTCCCCGGTTATTTTCATTTTTATTATTTAACAATGCGTTGAGGTTCGAATGGAGTATTCCTCTCCTCTGTCGCATCCGCGGGTCTTTCTTGCCAACAGTTAACATCTAAGTTCCCTTCTCTTCCACACCTAAAGCATTTCCTCGTCCCCTTGAGGCAATTTCCAGGGTGCTTCTTTCCGCACTTTTGGAAAGTGGGGTGCTGGATCTTCTTAGCACCGTTGGATTTATCCATCGGACCGCCAGCATTGAATTCCACCTTACGCTTCTTGTCCCCATGATACCCCTGTGATTCCCCGATCTCTATTTCGACCTTGAGGGCACATCAGACAATTTCCTCATAGCTGTCGAAGTCACGGATCGCTAATGATTTCTTCAGGCTAGGCTTCATCCCACTAAAGAAGTGTTCAACCTTGCATTCGGGGGTAACGACAAAGCTGGAAGCATATCGTGCAATCCTTGTGAATTTTGCCTCATACGCTCCAACATATTCTTCTTCTTTTTTCTTGAGGGAAATGAATTCCTTTTCCATATTAAGCCGGAGGGTGTGCGGAAAATATTTATCAAAAAACATCTTCCAGAAATCCTTCCATTCCAACGCCTCGATATCCTCCTCAGGCTTCGTATTTTTTATCAACGTCCACCATTGATCAGCTTCACCCTCCATACAATAAGCCGCCATGAGATCCTTCTCTTGTTCAGAACATTTAAGGATGGAGAAGATCTTTTCAATGTAGTTGATCCATTGTTCAGTGATCACGGGATCAGATGATCCACTAAAAGTATGAGGCCTTTGTCTCATGAATCTCTTGATAGAAACTTGTTCCTTCTTAGGTGGGTTTGTACATTCCTATTGACCCGTGTTTCTATTCAAATCTTGAGTTAGCTGAGATAGAATCATGAAAAAGTTCACGATTCCAGCTGCTATTGTATTGGGCATCTCATTAGTACAGTCGTCACACTGATCTTCACACCGGTTGTTAGCCCGAGTCCTCCTATTACCGGCCATTGGATGGAATAAAAGTAAAGTTAGGCGGTAACACATAAAGGGTAATCCAAAGAAAAAAGTTGATGACATAAAAATAAACTTTTATTTTCTTAACTCATGAGTCTATAGGATTCAACCTAGGCTTTTCATGATCTACTTTCTAACATATATTCTTAGGGGCATTTTTTTTAATTCCCTTAATAAGGATTCATACTAAGAATGTGAATTTATAAAAACATATCCCCTGTGATTGTCGTAACCAAGAGTGCATCAAGGCCCATTGTCATGCACCAGTTCCTGTTCGTGTCTAGCTCAAAGCGGTGTTTTTAGGTTTTACCCCTAGGATACACCTGTGACAGAGCCGCCACTACCTGCTTGTATCCAGACAGGGATGTATTTGTTTTATAAACCACCTACTCAGTACTTACCAAAACTTAGGGATGTTTTTATTATACTTAGTCTTGTCTCTAAGGCTTTACTAGGGTTTTCTAATCCTAATCCCAAAAATAACTAAACCTATCCTCTGATACCAACTATGACAACCCTTCTTTTATTACAAACATAAACATGCTTTATTATATAAACCATTCACTTGATACAACATGGATGATCGAGAGGTCTAGTGTCTTTGGGGCATAGGATCATTATATAACAACTTAAAACATAAAGTACAACATCTTTGTTGAAAACTTCCTTTACATGAACACTATATTCCCTCGTACTTAGCATTGCATGGGATAACCTGAGGACATGCATAAGAAAAGGGTGAGCTATAAAGCCCAGTAAGGGAGTACACATGGAATAACATGAGGAGTAAAATACATGTTATAAATTAGGCATATAAATAGAGCACAAGAGAAATATGAACATAAAGGCATGATAAAGCATGAAAATCATAACATGGAAATGTGGCAACAACACTTAACATGGAATTACATGAGCCAAGGCTCATTGCACATAGAGCATGAGTAAATCCTCATTGCACATGAATCATGAGTAAACCCTCATTTCACTTTAATTATCATGATTAAAAACTCATTTCACATGAAGTATCATGATACTATACTTTACCCAATGCATTGGAGCTCTATAAGGGTGCACCCTTCTTAAACATTTCATTTCATGCATAATTGTTCCACGTGGATCATAAAACATGGATTCATAAAACATAATAATTTATTCCATGATAAAAGAATGTGGAATTCATACATGAAACTTTATAATCAATAATTAAATGTGCATAAAGCTGAATACCCTTGATGGAGAAATGGTCATGGTATTCACTACACAATGGCATTGTCTTAGAAAATCGGTGTGATTTCGGCAGTGTAACGGCGTGACATAAGAATTCATAAAAAATGGTTAATGAGAGATAAAGGGGTTTCTCATCATATTTAAATGTAATGGAGAGTAAGGAGGTCAAATAGATACATGTCCCAACAATTGTAATGGAATTTAGATTCATTATAAAAAAGTATTTCTTGAATGTAAATGAGGAGAGAGAAGTTCCTTTCGAAATTTCGGCATAGTAATGGGTGTACATGGGAGGAATTTAATGAGAGAGAAAGGGGTCTCCCATATTTAAACATAAATAGGGATGTATGAGGGAGGTTAGAAACCATACCCCAACATTCATAATTTAAATTAAAATGGAAAAACAACTTAAAGAAAATTGGACAAAAAAGAGAAAGGAAGAAAAAACCCTTACTTGGAAGTGTGCTTCCAAAGGCTTGAGAGAGGCTTGAGAGAGGCTTCTTGGGAGCTTTGGGAACCTTGGGAGGATTCTATAGAGAGTAGGGAAGAGGTTGGACGAACTCCAAAGTCTTTGAATGAGGAGTAAGTGGGATCTTGTGTGGGTTTATATAGGAAAGGTGAAGGAATTCTTTATTATTTAGGTTTGGGACCCCTTACATTAAATTAATCCAAACCAAAAACCATCCCATGGTTTTTGCCAATTATTTTTGGAAAAGGGAAGAGGAATAAAATATTTTATAATTCTATATTCCGAACTTCTTAAAATAATAGGGTTTCTTATGTGGAGGTGAGTCACTCTCCCATGGAAAACAATTTAAAAAGACAAGGTGTTTAATAAGTCTTGAAAGGTCCATTAATGCTTTGAAAAGTAAGTCAAAAAAACCCAAAATCGAATTATTTTAATGGTAAAACATATATTTGCCGAACTTAAAGCTTATAGTATTTTATTACATCACTATTGGGTCATTATGATGTCATAAAACACATTATATATTTAAACGGTATTTAATTATTACCCAAAAATTTGACTGTCTCAGAAAATTATGAAAAATTCACCGCTGGATAATTTCGACGTCCTGAAGCCAGAAATAACATTTATTTTATCTAAATAATTTTCTAAATATGTTAATTTTTACTATTAAAATAAAAATTGATATTTATCGAAAATTCACGGGTTTTGACAAAAATGGCTTTCAAACCTTAATAAAAATTATAATTGCATTCATACAATTATATGATCATTTATATATATAATAAAATTAATTTAATAATAATAATAATAATATTTTAATAAAATATTATTTAATTCAAAAATTCCTTAATTTAATAAAATATATTTCTTAATTAAATAATAACTAAAAACACTATTTGTACTTTAAAAACTATTTATAATGTATTAATAATGACAAGAAATTATATTCATTATTATATACAAAAATAATGTACATGAACATAGTACTAGTGATTTGTTACATAAACCCTTAAAACAGCGGCATAAGACCTAAGGGTAAGGTGTGAAATGGTGACAGACTCTTGGGGTGGCTCAGATAACATTGCTCGGGTGGTAATTTCTATCAACTTCCACTTTTCCCGTAGATGGTCATGTTCAAGCTTGACATGATGAAGCTCAGCTTGGGCTTGGTCAAGATCGAAGCCCAAAGACGCAACCTCTTTTTCGAGCTCCGAAAAATGGGCTTCATATGGAGAAATTCTACTGGATGAGGCCATCGCTTCCTTTGTCTGAGTAAAATGGGTTTGTTAAAGACCTATATTTATACTAATAATGTGATCACTGTTCAATGCCTATAAAAGAAAAAGTCACAATTATTAACATAAAACCAAATAAGTTGACATTTTATATAAACATTTTACATAAATAGACATTTAATTAGATCAAGAGTGATTTCCGTTAATGAAACTTTGGGTCGTTACATTACAAGTAGAAACTTATACTCAGTATCTATTTTTTCCAAAGGAAACCCTTTTAAAAATAAAACATGTTTTCTTTTCTTGAAACATCATCAATTCTTTCATCATGACATCTTCTTTATCCTTAAAAATCATAAGATGTGTGAAAAACATCTTAAAACTTTTGATGAGCACAAAAAGATCAGTAAGAGATATAAATGAAAATAAACTGTTAGCCCATGGAAAAACATGAAGACCCATTAAAACCATTTCTTAAAACTTGCTATCATGTATAGAAAAATCATGTTGATGACATAGGAAATCATTACCATATCACCCTTACAAATTGATAAACATACCATCAACATCCATCTCTATAGTACCCAATGCATTGGGGATCTATAATGGGTATCACCCTTCATATAAGATATATTGGGCTCACCCATTTTTCATTATCTATAATTGGGATTAACCCTCTGTATAAGATATATTGGGCTCACTCATGACATATAACGGGGATAAAACACTTATTTATAATTTCCAAGGACTAAATCTTTAGTAAACCCTTTGAAAAATCTTTTAAACCCATGTATAAAACACTTTCAAATATCAAAATACAATTTTCATGTGAAAATCACATGGAAAATCAAAAAAAACCATTCACATAATAAAGAAACTACTTTCTCTTAAAAGAACTAAGAAAAAATATAAATAAAAAATAAAAAATTAAATTGTAATTAAAATGGGAAATTTCATTCATGTTGTATATGTTAAAAAATATTCCTTTAGGCTCTTGTTAAAATAGTTGAAAGTCAAACTTTAAAAGATATTTTTAAAGGAAATTCCTTTATATAAAACCATAAAAAATTAAAATTTTAAAAATTTTGAGAGAATATAGAAAATTATCATTTTATAACATTCATGTCCATATGAACACATTTATAAAAAACATTTTAAAAAAATGGACATAAAATAGAATGATTTAGGAAATAAATATTTGAAATATTTAAAATAAGGTTTATTTAGTTAAAAAGTCTATTACCTTGAGTCTGACTCATCACGTACATTTTGTATCTTCTTAAATAATAAAATTAGGTTAATTATTTAATTTCTTGAGAACCTTTTAAAATTTTATTATTTCTTTTATATAAATTTTTATCTATTATAACAATTACATAATTATTTATGTTCACATCATAGATTTTGATGATATTTTGTACTTGAGTCCAAAATGAATTTGGTATTATTTCTATAGTCAAAGTGATCATTATTCCATCATATACAGAATAAAATTAAGGACTTAATAGTCACTTTTATATACCAATTATACTTTTAAATAAATCTAGTATACATAGATATGAAAAAATGAACTATGTTACAGTCATGGTGATGGTAAGTTGTACTTTTTCATGAGTAACATTTCCATTTTTCAATAATAATTATAGAAAGAAGATAAGTATTATTTTATAATTAAAGATTGATAATAGTATAATTAATATCATATTAATCATTTAAATACACATATATATATCATCCATTTGATTTGGGGATGAAAATCGAATCACATCGCTTTATGGAGATGATAATTCACACGTATGCATGAACGCCACTATCATTCTCATGTGCATGGAAAGGTATGAATGTAAATGATATATTATTATTAAATAATGATATATATTTCATGAATATAATATATAAACATTAATTCCATCATTAAAACAAGTCTTTAGAGATGGTGAGGGAAATGAATTATATTGGTTCGTGAGGTGGTATTTCACCATACATATAAATGATAAATTATTTTCCCATTTGATGGAAGTGGAGATGAATTTAGGTGATGATATTAATATAATAACATATCAATAAATTTAGGATACTATAGTTATTATTTCATCATGGTGGAAAATATTTAAAGGAAGTGGAAGAATAAATAAGAAAAAAATACTTAATTTAAAACGATGCCTTTTCTTTAGAGAATCTCCTTTGATTAAAACATCATCTCTTATATGGTGAGGGTTTTGCCTAAAATAATAGCTATAGAATGTGGGTAGGTATTATAAGAAGTTATTAGGATAGATATTGGTTAAACCAAATATGTTTTGAGGTGTGAATATAATAGAACAATGGATTTACTTTTATAAGAGAGGGGAGGGGCACTCTTGATATTCTTCAAAATATTAAATTAATATTATTTTATTTTATATTTAAAATGCATCCAAACTAATTTATTTAGAATATATAATAATTATGTGTGAAAATAGTTTCATATAATTATAAATATATAATTTTTTCTATTTTTAATCCTTAGCATCGATCTTTAACCCTTATTTATCCTTTTTAATTCTTACAATAATATAATGTAATTTATACTTTTAGAGTTAATATAATTACAATAGAATTAAAAACGACCAATAAATGAGTCATTGATGAAATTTTAATACTTATCCCAAAAATTTAAATGAAATTTATAGTTTTAAAATTTTTATATCATTTAATAAATTATTATTAATTTTCAAATAACAATAATTTTAATTTTGACACAATTCATTACTAGAATTTTTACAAATATCATAAAAACAAGATAAATTTGAAGAAATATTTATAAACATCACTAACATGTCAAATTAATCTAAAAAATTATTGGTTTTCATTAATCATCTGAAATTATATTTATTTTAGTATTTTTAATATCATTTATTTGATATTTATTTTAATTAGCAGTTACTACATCATCGTTGTGAAATCCATTAATTTAATAATTTGTTCACTAAAAATTAAAAATAAATTATAATGATAATTATAAACATTTTATATTTCAAAATAATATTTATAGATCAATATATTGCTTATATAACCCCATACTAAAAATATTTTACTTGTTATAAACAAAAGTGTGACAAAATTGATATTTCTTTATATTAAATACTATAAGTGGTTTAAATTCATCCTTGTGGATCCAAGAGCTCATAAAATTTCCCCGAGGGTGATTTTTTCTCGAAAATCAGTCATCCAGTAAAATTAGTACAATTTTTTGGGTATTTTTCTAATATTTATAATATTATTTTTACCTTTAATTACTCGATTTACCCTTAATCGTAAAAACAAAAATATTTTTAAGTTACTATTCATAATGTCCAAAAATAAAAGAGACCATTTTAATAAATTTGTATCCCATGATTCCAAATATGGAATCTATTTTCAAAATTCAAACCACATAATTGGAAAAATTAATTTGAAATTAATCCTATTAACAAATCAAGAAAACATATTTTAAAAGTAAAAACATTCAAAATATTTATAAGAACCCGATTTTTTCTATAAAAGACTTTGGAATTTTTTTGATGTTATCCCAGAGCAACGCCTTCAGACGACGTGTGATTCTAAGCCCCGGTGTGGCCGAAATTAAATTTTCAGGGCATTCACACTGGGCACGCAAAATAAATGGAATAAATCCTAAACGGTAGCTCAGACGGTAAAACCGAGGGCACCGTTGAGTCCAAAGCGTGTCATTTACCCTAGGAGGGGTGTAATTTTCGCGCGCACGGGCCTTTTGTGGAAAATGGCCCCATGGGTGTTTTCGTAATTTAGCGGCCTCAGCGTTAAATTTTATAACTTTTGAACGGGGTCTCAGATTAAAATTTTGATACCACCGTTGTGCTCGGGAGGTGGTGTTTACCCTAGGCGTGACCTAACTTTCACTGCATTTGGGGTTTCAAATGCGAATTTAAATTGGGTTGAGTTTTTAATTAATAAAAGGTTTAACTAATTTTCCTTATTTAATCTCTTCTTCTTCCCCCACCCTATCCCTGGAGAAACCCTTCCCATTCCTCTCTCAAGAAACTCCCATCCTCCCATTCTCTCTTTCCCCTTCACCTCCTCCACCTCTCTTTGGTGGACGACGACGAAAATTCGAATCTTGGCGAGCGCATTCTTCGTCAACAATGATCGATCCAAATCTAGGTAGGATTCGTCAATTTGTGGTTTTCATCCCTTTGATTTAAAAGATTGATCATTGATTTTTTTATCTGCCTTTGATCTGAGATTATATTTTTTTCACACGATCCCATAGCTTATTAATTATTGTTATAACCATTAATCTCAGTTCATCATTTTAACGGCGATGAACCGATGTTCGTTCCACAAAATTGTCAATTGTGATTTGATTCTTCATCCTTCATATGTTCATCTCCAACTGTTCTTTTGACCGGGAGATCGGTAAAATACCCGATAATAAATTGTTGCGGAATCAATCCTTGATGAAATGAACCTTTTATGCGAACACAGATTTGGGTTTTAGAGCACAAGAGAGGTGCAATATGGTTTGACGAGAGTTTGAAAACAGATCGAAGACTGAATCAAGGGTTTCTTGCACAGTCTAGCAAAGCAGAGGTGTGATGCTCGGATGGAGATTCTTGAGCTGATCGAGTGGTCAGGATCTGACCACCGTTGACGGATCGAATGGTCGACATGAGATAGATGGCTGAGATCACTTTGGTTGTCGTCGTAGGAGCAGTGCGCAACGCGAGTGTTGATATCATGTTTTGCGGTGGTAGTCTGTGATCTTCAAATGAAGCCTTGCATGTGTGAGGGGAGGCCTTTAGGGTTGCAGCATGGTTGAAGGTGATTTGAGGTAGGACATGGCTAATGAGAAGGATTGGTTATATTATTATAAATGATAATAATTTTTATCAATTTAAAATAAAAGGAATTAAAGAGGCATGATTCTTGAAGACCTTGGATGACTTGAGGTCTTTGATTATCGTATATATATATATATATATATATATATATATATTCTAAAAATAAAAATCAACTTGTGTTTTAGAGGAGGCCTTGGCGCATGGGGAGTTGGTGTCGTGAGAGGAGAGAATAATATAAGGGAAAAGAGAAGGGAGATTAGTGAGAGAGTAAGAAAAAATATATATAGAAAAGAAACGGACAAGAAAATAGTGGGGCGTGACCCACCATTGTAGCTTTAGGTGCATGGGGGGAGGGGGAGGAGTGACCCACCTTATTTGGATGTCTTTATGATTAAAATAATAATCTAAAATATTATTATTGTTTTTCTTGGAAAACTATCTTATCAGTTTTTTTTCACGAGTATCTGTTTGACACGTCGTTTGCGGTAGCGTGATCCTTACCTTGAGACGGTCTTTTTGAGTCCAATATCGGATACTTGATTCGGGGCTGAGGCATGGGCCCCATGGGCCGTCGTTCGAGCGGGTTGCGACTTTTAATAACTTTTTCATCGTACGTCCATTCGGGGTGAATGGGTAGTCGATTCAAGGTTTTTTTATGAGGGTGTTGCGATGGTGCAACCCGCCCACTTTAATTCAGCACGGTGGTGTGGGCCCCACGAGAGCCGTTTTGGGTGTTGACGGTGAATTTCCGCTACTTCACTGGGTGTCCGTTTAAGACAAAAAATAGTCGATCTTGTGTGATTTTCTGATAGGATCGCAATGGTGTGATCCGTTTGTAGCGCTTCAAGATCATGATGTGGGTCCCACATAGCACCGCTCGTGTGTGGTGCGGAAAAATGCATCTTCTTCACTGGGTATCTGTTCCAAGCGAGCGAGCAGTCAATTTGACATGTTTTTATGAGGGGATCGCAATGGCGCGATGCGACCGACTGTTTTCAAGACAGAGACATGGGCCCATGCGACGTCGTTCGGACGTAAAGCGGTGTTGGGTAACTTTTCCATCAGATATCTGTTTGGGGTGAGTAAATAGTCTATTTCGCATGTCTTTCCAAAAGGATTACAACAGTATGACCCGTTTGGATGTTCTAGGGCATTTGAGGAGGTGAGTTGGATAATTGAAGTTTTTACCCTTCAAAATAACTTTGGTTGTCGTGTGTACAATAGCCTTTGGGCTGGAAATGTGGTATGCTCTGGGAGTATACGGGAACACTTGGAGGTACTTGTTATAGTTTGTACCTGAGAACGTTTGGGATTGGTTTGAAGATGGGTTAGGGCCACACGTCTTGTGGGCCCCATGTACGTGTCATTTTCTACTTTATGTATCTTTGACCTCTCGCGACGTAGAGGGTCACTCTGTTCTCGATGGTTTGATCGGCAGAGTTTTTTGAGTTCCCCTATTCCTTCAGTTGTGAGGGATTTCAGTATCACATCCCTTTGTGTTCCCTAGTATGGTCTTTGTGGATTCGATGTGACCAACACATTACGCGGGCACCGATCCTCTACCCAAGAGGTTGTTTCCAGTAGGGTGTGGAGCCCCAGTGAGCCCTGGGCACAGACTCCCTAACCGAGTATCAAGATCATATGTTCCTTCCGTGATCTACCGTGATGTGTTTCCTCGGGCAGAGTTCCAGGTACCGGCATGACCCACACTACATGGACGTTGAACCTCTGCTAGGGGATTCATTACAGAGTTGGGTTGTTGCGCGATACCCGCTCCGTGTTCCATTGGTCAGTGTTGTGCCATCCAGTAGGGATGGCCAGAGCAGTTCCGTTTTTACCCTCCAGCGGGGCTGGGCAGTGTGTTTCCCATCGACTTCTTAGGGGTTACCTACAAGAAGAGACTAGGTAGTGGGTTACCCGATGACATTTTAGGCTTTACCCTCCAGCAGAGACTGGGCAGTGGGTTACCCAACAACCTCTTAGGGTTTACCCTCCAGCAGAGACTGGGCAGTGGGTTACCCAATGACCTCTTAGGGTTTTCCATCTAGTAGAGACTGGGCAGTGGGTTACCCGATGACCTCTTAGGGTTTACCCTCCAGTGGGGATGGGCATTGGGTTACCTGACGACTTCTTTCAGACTCAGTCCATTCTACTAGGCTAGTCTGTGGATTTTCTCCATGACTACCAGAGCGGGACCCTTGGTTGTACGGGTCAGTGATGTGACAGCTTTGACTTTGAGAATACCTCTTGACTTTGTGACAGTGATGAGGTGTGGTTTGACTTTCCCCAGAACTCTCAAGTACGATGGGTGTTTTCCCCACCAAGATGCGTTCTTGAGATGCGACCTAAAACCGTGTGGGCGAGTCAGTGCCACCCAAAGTGGATAGTGTCAAGGTGCGGTGATTTTATCCCTTCGACTTGTCGTTCGGAGCAAACGGGTGGGATGATGGGCATCTATGGTGTTTACTTCTGGGACTTTTGGTTACTCACTTTCTTGGGCTGAGCTACGGGATGAAGATCCCCTTACGATCTTGTTCGGACTTCTTGATTGAGCATACGGATATGTATATACATTGTTCTGGTATCCACTCCTTGGGTTTTTGTTACTCTCCTTCCAGGAGAGGTGAAGACGTGTGGGGTATGCCACATGCTTTTTGTGTCTAGCTTCTCATTGTTGGACGAGTCTACTCTCCTGCTGTAGGGAGCGAAGACTTGATGAGAAGTTCATCTTCTCATTGCTTCTAGATCTTTGTGTTTAGACGAGTCTACTTCATTCATCTTGTTGGGTTGAGTTTTACTCTTTACTGCACTCTCAGTTGTACTCCTTTACTTTTCCCAATTCGATATACTTTTCACCTCTTCAGTACCTCCTTTGTTGCTCCCTCGAGCCTTCGGGGCATCCTACTGAGTATTTTTATACTCGCCCCCGCTAGGGCTTTTCCTGCACTTGGTGTTCCCTTGCAGACGATGGACAAGTCGATCGTGATGTCAGAGGAGCTTAGGAGTTCGGGAGCATGGACCGCGTATGGTGGTCGTAGTTAGGTTCCAGGTGAGGGACCCTCCCAGCTGTTGTACTTTTGTTTACCTGTTGCCGGGTTGTGGCACTTTTTTGGTTGGGCGCGTGTTTTTCCCTTTTTCTTTTCATTTTACCTTCAACATTTACTTTATACCGTTTAGAGGTTGATGAACTTTTGTGGTTGTTTATATCATTTATTACTTTACTTTTCCTTTTACTCTACACTTCTGCATTGAGTGAGCCACGTGTGTGTGTACAGGTACTCAGGAAAAGGCCTTGCCGATTTGTTTAGCCTTCGGCACTTGTCGCCAGCCCCTGGCCTATGGAGGCGGGCTTGGCGTAGTTTCGGCTCAAGACTGGGTAGGTTCGGGTCATGAAAAAGTGGTATGATAGGTGGTTCATTCCTTGGGACGTTGTTCGGATATCCCTAAAAAGGAATTGGTTGGTATTTTGGGCAACGGTGTCAACGTGTCTCGAGAGCGGCTCTCAGGACAGGGAGTCTAGTGATGGTGCGGCAGCTGACGTATCCATTCACCAGGACCCTGATAACCCGCTTGTCGACTCGGCATGCTGAGACACCCGTTGCAAGGAAAAATTGGTTTGTGCATCACATAAGATTGAGTCTTTGACTTTCCATCTTGAGTCAGCTCCCCATTGTTGTTACTGTCATATACATATATGCTCATCTGATTGTGGTTCTCCTTGATAACATTCAGGATGCCTCCATGAAGACAGCCAGCCAGGATACTTGATTTGGTTCATAACGATGACCCTGTGAGCTATGAGGCCTCAGTCCAAAACCCATCATGCGAGCCCCTTTCTCCGGGTGGGCTGGTAGTAGCACCCCCACCTGATGAGAAGCAGACAGTGTCAGCAGAGCAGACTGAGCTCGAGCGCAGGTTGAGCGCGCTCTGTGAGTTCCATCGTCAGAGACCGCTGAGGTTCAGTGGTGAGCCAGACCCTCAGGCAATAGAGGTTTGGCTAGAGACAGTGGTTCGCCTCTTCAGGCTTGCGCAAACACTAGCAGATCAGATGGTGGCTTTGGCTGCCAGCCTTTTCCGCGGAGCAGTTGGGCATTGGTGGAGTTTGGTGACTCAGATACTCAATGATTCGTCACTTTCGTGAGATGAATTTCAGCTACTATTTCGTGAGGAGTTTCACCCCTCCTTCTTACGCTCTGTTTTCATCCATGAGATCCTGTAGTTTCAGCAGGGAGGGATGACAGTGACTGAGTACGCGACTAGTTTCGCAGACCATGCACGTTTTTACCCGGACTTGGTCCATGACGGCAACTTCCGAGTGGGGAAGTTCAAGCAGGGTCTCCGCAGAGAGATTCTTGCTATCATAGTACCATTGGGCATTCCCACTTATGTCGAGGTTCTAGAGTAGGCGCTGGTGACAGAGAGCTTCATGTCATGTTCTATAGTTAGTGGGGGAAGTAGGCTCGACAGAGCCGAGACGTCTGTCGCAGCTAGCGGGTGTCAGCTGACAGAACCTCGACGCAGGTGGATTTCCAATAACCCGACTCAGGGGTGTGGTCATACACCACAGTGGTGTTGGAGGGCACCAGTGCATCTCGGAGAGATTCAGTTTTATGCTTGTAATGAGTAAGGTCACTTGGCATGGGACTACCTGACCAGGTACGCTGAGAATATCGGGCAGGCAGCAGGTGCACCACCGCGGCAGAGATAGTACCGTGATCGGAATAGTGCCCAGAGAGGTGGTTCTAGAAGAGGAGTGGGGGGAGCTGGAAGTAGGGAGATGACATTACGAGGTCTTCCCATCACCACTAGGCGGTCCACGTTAGGCACTGGGAGCTGACAGTTGGGACTGGGGACAACCGCGAGCTTTGGATGTTTACGAACCTGTAAAGCATGAAGTGACAAGAGGTGCACTTTATGGATCTTATAATTTTTGTAGTAGAATTGTTAGACTCTGTGTGTGAAATGATTTTTCTCCCTGCTCCTTGTTTGAGTGGTTACCAGGGTGATGCAGGGCGTCAGGTGTAACCCTTTGTTGGTAGAGTAGAAGGCGTGGAACCTTTCTCTTTAGTCGATGGTGGAAAATCCTTCACCTTTTGAGTGTGTAAGAGAGTCTTGGTCGTGGGACATCGACTGTGAAACCTTGCGTGACCAGATATCCTTGGGTGTTTCACCATATGGATATTCTGAAGGAGGGAATCACCAGGCTTTGTCCCAGGTCCAAACGGTGATTCCATTCGCAGTGTGTGACGTAGAGGTGCGACCGGGGAGGTGAGCTACCCCTAAGGCCCTTCAGGCCGTTTGAGACCATGCGAAGGGATGGGGAGGTCCCAACAACCTTACCCTAAACCCAAAGGCTGGTTTGGGTGCATGACTTCTACCACGTGACTCACCCGAGAAGAAGTGTGCGTGCTCCTATACACGTCATCGGTAAGGGTAGACCTCGCATGAACCGATCAAATCCTTTGGTCTGTGTGCGGTGGTGCAGAACTGTGCATGAGTTCTTATGGGTATGGAAGAGTCATGTGCGGGCTTAGTACCCTGAGTTGTTCCCTGGTTTTGATTTCCAGGGATGAAAAACATGAAGTAGGTAATGATTTAAGAACCTGGTTTTTTTTATAAAAGACTTTGGAATTTTCTTTATGTTATTCCAAAGCAGTTCCTTCAGACGACGTGCGATTCCGAGCCTCGGTGTGGCCAGAATTAAATTTTCAATGCATTCACACTGGGCACGCAAAATAAATAGAATAACTCTTAAACAGTAGCTCGGACGGTAAAACTGAGGGCACCGTTGAGTCCAGAGTGTGTCGTTTACCCTAGGATGGGTGTAATTTTCATGGGCACGGGCCTTCTATGGAAAATGGCCCCAGGGGCATTTTCATAATTTAGCGGCCTCAGGCGTTAAGTTTTATAAATTTTGAACAGGGCCTTGGATTAAAATTATGAGACCACCGTTGTGCTCGGGAGGTGGTTTTTACCCTAGGCATGACATAACTTTCAATGTGTTTGGGGTTTCGGATGCGGATTTAAATTGGGTTGAGTTTTTAATTAATTAAAGATTTAATTAATTTTCTTTATTTAATCTCTTCTTCTTCCCCCACCCTCTTCCTGGAAAAACCCTTCCCATTCCTCTCCCAAGCAAATCCCCTCCTCCCATTCTCTCTTCCTCCTTCACCTCCTCCTCCTCCCAGACGATGACGGAACTTAGAATCTTAGCGAGCGCATTCTTCGTCAACGATGATCGATCCAAATCCAGGTAGGATTTGTCAATTTGCGGTTTTCATCCCTTTGATTTAAAAGATTGATCATTGATTTTTTTATCTACCTTTGATCTACGATTATCGTTCTTCGCATGATTCCGTAGCTTATTAATTATTGTTATAACCATTAATCTTAATTCATCATTTTAACGGCGATGAACCGATGTTCGTTCCACAAAATTGTCGATTGTGATTTGATTCTTCATCCTTCGTATGTTCATCACCGACTGTTCTTTTGACCAGCGGATAGGTAAAATACCCGATAATAAATTGTTGCGAAATCAATCCTTGATGAAATGAACCTTTTATGGGAACACAGATTTGGATTTGAGAGCACAAGCGAGGTGCAATATGGTTTGATGGGAGTTTGAAAACAGATCGAAGACCGAATCAAGGGTTTCGTGCGCAGTCTAGAAAAGCGGAGGTGCGATGCTCAGATGGCGATTCTTGAACTGATCGAGTGGTCAGGATCTGACCACCGTTGATGGATCGAATGTTCGACATGAGATAGATGGCCGAGGTCACTTTGGTTGTCGTCGTAGGAGCAGTGCGCAACTCAGGTGTTGATAGTGTGTTTTGCGGTGGTAGTCGGGTGATCTTCAGATGAAGCTCTGCCTGTGTGAGGGGAGGCCTATAGGGTTGCAGCATGGTTGGAGGTGATTTGAGGTAGGAGATGACTAATGAGAAGGATTGGTTATATTATTATAAATGATAATAATTTTTATCAAGTTAAAATAAAAGGAATTACAGAGGCGTGATTCTTGAATACCTTGGATGACTTGAGGTCTTTTATTATCATATATATATATATCTTCTAATAATAAAAACTTTTGTTTGAGAGGAGGACTTGGCGCATTGGGAGTTGTGTCGTGAGAGAAGAGAGAATAATATAAGGGAAAAGGGAAGGGAGATTGGTGAGAGAGTAAGAAAAAAAATAATAAAATATAGAAAAAAAGGGAGAAGGAAATAGTGGGGCGTGACCCACCTTTGTAGCTTTATGCGCATGGGGGAAGTGGGGAGGAGTGACCCACCTTATTTGGATGTATTTATTATTAAAATAATAATATAAAATATTATTATTGTTTTTCTTGAAAAATTATCTTATCGGTTATATCTTTTAACTCGGGCATCCGTTTGACACGTCGTTTGCGGCAGCATGGTCCTGACCTTGAGACGGTCATTTTGAGTCCAATATCGGATACTTGATTCGAGGCCGAGGCGTGGGCCCCATGGGATGTCGTTTGAGCGGGTTGCGACTTTTTATAACTTTTTCATCCGACGTCCGTTCAGGGTGAATGGGTAGTCAATTCAAGGTGTTTTTCCAAGGGTGTTGTGATGGCGCAACCCACCCGCTTTAATTCAGCACGGTGGTGTGGGCCCCACGAGGTCCGTTTTGGGCGTTGAGGGTGAATTTCTGCTACTTCACCAGGTGTCCATTTAGGATAAGTGAATAGTCGATTTTGTGTGCTTTTCTGAAAGGATCACAATGGTGTGATCCGTTAGTAGCGCTTCGGGATCATGATGTGGGTCCCACATAGCGTCGCTCGTGTGCGGTGCGGCGAAATGCATCTTCTTCATCGGGTATCTGTTCCAAGCGAGCGAGTAGTCAATTTGACATGTTCTTCTAAGGGGATCGCAATGGCGCGATGCGCCTGACTGTTTTCAGGACTGAGACACGGGCCCATGAGACGTCATTCGGGCATAAAGCGGTGTTGGGTAACTTTTCCATCAGATATCCGTTTGGGGCGAGTAAATAGTCTATTTCGTGTGTTTTTTCACAAGGATTACAACAGTATGACCCGTTTGGATGTGCTAGGGCTAGTGGGGAGGTGAGGTGGAGAATTGAAATTTTTACCCTTCAAAATAACTTTGGGTGTCATGTGCACGATATCCTTTGGGCTGAAAATGTGGTATACTCTGGGAGTATACGGGTACACTTGGAGGTACTTGTAATAGTTTGTACCTGAGAACATTTGTGCTTGGTTTGGAGATGGGTTAGGGCCACATGTCGTGTGGGCCCCATGTACGTGTCATGTTCTACTTTATGTATCTTTGACCTCTTGCGATGTAGAGGGTCGCTCTATTCTTGATGGTTTGATCGAAAGAGTTGTTTGGGTTCCCATGTTCCTTCAGCTATGAGGGATTTCAGTATCACGTCCCTTCGTGTTCCCTGGTAGGGTCTTTGTAGATTCAGTGTGACCAACACATTACGCGGGCACCGATCCTCTACCCAGGATGTTATTTCCAGTAGGGTCTGAATCCCCAATGATCCCTGGGTGCAGACTCCCTATCCGAGTATCGAGATCATGTCTTCCTTCCATGATCTACCGTGATGCATTTCCTCGGGCAGAGTTCCAGGTATCGGCATGACCCACACTACACAAATGTTAAACCTATGTTATGTGATTTTTTACGGAGTTGGGTTGTTGTGCGATACCCACTCCGTATTCTTTTGGCCAGTGTTGTACCATCTAGTAGGGATGGACAGAGCAGTTCCGTGTTTACCCTCCAGTGGGGTTGGGCAGTGGGTTTCCCATCGACTTCTTAGGGTTTACCCTTCAGCAGAGACTGGGCAGTGGGTTACCCGGCAACCTCTTAGGGTTTACCCTCTAGTGGGGCTGGGCAATGGGTTACCCGACGACTTCTTTCAGACTCAGTCCTTTCTACTAGGCTAGTCTATGGCTTTTCTCCATGACTACTGAAGCGGGACCCTTGGTTGTACGGTTCAGTGATGTGACAGCTTTGACTTTGAAAAGACCTCTCGACTGTGTGATAGTGACGAGGTGTGGTTTTACTTTCCCCAGAACTCTCAAGTACGAGGGGTGCTTTCCCCACCAAGACGCGTCCTTGAGATGCGACCTAAAACCTTGCGGGAGAGTAAGTGCCGCCCAAAGCGGATAGTGTCAAGGTGTGGTGATTTGAGCCCTTTGACTTGTAGTTTGGAGCAGACGGGTGGGATGCTGGGCATCGATGGTGTTTACTTCTGGGACTATTGGTTACTCACTTTATTAGGCTGAGCTACGGGATGGATATCCCCTTAAGATCTTGTTCGGGCTTCTTGATTGAGCATATGGATATGTATATACCTTTTTATGGTACCCACTCCTTGGGTTTTGGTTACTCTCCTTCCAGGAGAGGTGAAGACGCATGGGGTATGCCACGAGCTTTCTATGTCTAGCTTCTCATGGATGGATGAGTCTACTCTCCCGCTATAGGGATCTAAGACTCAACGATAAGTTCATCTTCTCACTGGTTTTAACTCCTTGTGTTTGGACGAGTCTACTTCCTTCCTCTTGTTGGGTTGATCTGTACTCTTTACTGCACTCTCAGTTGTACTCCTTTACTTTTCCCTGTTCGATCTACTGCTCACCTCTTCAGTACCTCCTTTTTTCCTCCATCGAGCCTTAGGGGCATCCTACTGATTATTTTTATACTCACCCATGCTCGGGATTCTCTCGCACTTGGTGTACCCTTGCAGATAACGGACAGGTCAATCGTGAAGTCAAAGGAGCTTAAGAGTTCAGGAGCTTGGACCACGTATGGTGGTCGTAGTCGGGTTCCAGGTGAGGGAGCATCCTAGATGTTGTACTTTTGTTTACCTGTTGCCGGGTTGTGTCACTTTTCAGGTTGGGCGCATTTTTTTTCCTTTTTCTTTTCAGTTTACCTTTAGCATTTACTTTGTAATGTTTAGAGCAGTTAGTAATTTACTTTTCCTTTTACTCTGCACTTTTCCATTGAGTGGGCTACATGTGTGTGTACAGGTACTCAGTAAAAGTCCTCCCCAAGTTGTTTAGCCTTCGGCACTTGTCTCCAGCCCCTAGCCTATGGAGGCTGGCTTGGGGTAGTTGCGGCTCGAGCCCGGGTAGGGTCGGGTCGTGACAATATTGAAATGTTTCTATATCAAAATTGAATGTGAAAGTAATTCCAATGAGCTAAATTGGATGAAATGATAAAAACTTGATCTAATTAAACATTAAAAACATTAAAATATATAATTTAATACTATAAATAAATTTTATGAAAAATCAGTTTTCAATTAAAATGTAGTATTTTTTCAATATTCATCAAAACAAGAAAATTATCAGAAAAATATCAAAAATTAAACCAATGTAAATTTTATATTATAATTTAAAATAATAAGTTTATTTCCTCAAATATAATTTTTAAAAGTGTTAAAAAATATATTTAAAACAAGTGTGCCATTAAAAGGCGGAAAAACTACCCTTTTGAAAAATACTTCTTTTATGAGTAAAATTGGATTTGTTCTTATAGAATGTCTAGAAAACACATAAGTTGAATTTTAAATATTATATTGAATATTATATATATATATGTATATTTCATTAATACAATCCAGAAATATCAATTTTTATATTTATTGGTATAAAACACACTTGTGCACATTTAAATAGTTTTTTAGAAAAATATTTCCTTTTATTTTAAAAATGATTTTTTTGATTTATAATTAATTAGTAACCAGGGAATTAAATATGTAAACCTTATTTTAACAATTATTTTAATACTATTCATTCAATCCATTATAACAGCTAGTATATAAGGGTAATATATAAATAATAATATTTCGTTCTTCATTTAAGCTTGATGTAGAATATCATGTATGCTATAGAAATAGTGTCTCCTTTTTAAAACAAGGGATGTTGCAAGTGCATTTTTCATGGTTGGTGCATGGTTTGGTATATCATATGGAACCTAAGATAAATCATGTGGGTTGGGGTTAGGTTATACAGTTCTTTGTGCATGGTTAGTTCACTGTAAGGTTAACCATGTGGTCTACCCAAGTTTTAAACATTTTGGGTTTTAATTTTTTTTTAATTTTTTTAAATTTGATACCCATAAATGTAATAACCTCACCCTCACCCTTACCACCTTTATCGCATTACAACCCCTTTTTCCACCTGCTTCTCTCTCTTGTGACAACCTTAGGATTCCCTCCTTGCATGATGACACCCCTCCAATCATCCCTTCTCCATCCTTTGATTCTTAGTGTCATTATCTCTAATTTTGAGCAGTACTCTTCTCCTTCCATCCTATCATTTATTCTCCCTCACTATTTCACATAATTTTATTCCTCCCCAAAACCCTAATCATTGTTAGGGTTTGGATTAGGGATTGGTATGTGGTCATAATTCTAATTTTTTTTTTTCGGGTTTAGAGGGACTCTTTATTGTGTGTGGGAGCCTTCATCTCTGAATGGGACATGTTTCAGGTAGCCACGACTTGATTACAACATGATTGAAATTGGTCCAAGGTAGTTGTATCTTTTTCAACTCTTTATATAACATTATTTTAATTTCATGATATTTTTAGAATTTTTTTAATTAAATTTATAATTATATATATTACTAGTGAGGAGACAAATTTATTTAAAAGTGGTTTAAACCCCTGAAATGGGATGAGAATCCATGAAAAGTGTATGATAAAATTCCCATTTTGATTTTAAAAAATGATTTTTATTTTTAAAAATTGGTTGATGACACTTGATTGATGTTTTCAAAATTATTATTTATTTAAAGTGGGTTTCAAACCAACTTTTTTGAGTTAATAATATTCAACATCATTTTATAACCATTTTTTTGAGGTGTTTATAGATTTTGATATTCCTAAATGAGTTTTTTTATTTCAAAAGCATTTGTTTCCCCTTGTGGGTTATATTTCAAAACATTATATGGATTTGAATGTTTTCATAGGTAATTTAAAAATAGAAAGAGCGGGTTTCCATTTGAGTTTTAGAAGTTTTTTAATGTATTGGATCGGTATTACAAGCTTGTTTTTTCAATGAATATAAAACATGAAATTTTTAGGAAATGATTTTTCCTAAAACTATGTGAGACCTTCTTGAGCCCCTTTTTTATTATTTTATCCCACAGTGGCATGTGATATTGTGCAAGGATGTATATCTTTGATTAAATATATATATATATATATATATTATGTTTTTTGTTCATAGTGATGGTTTTTTATTGGTAGGAGGTGGTGTGTTTTTGTTTTAGATGTTTTCTCCTTGAGTAAGGGGTAATTTACTATGCACACCTCCATTGAGTCATTATATTGGACCCTATAAAATGGGGTCGATGACTGAGGGGACTAATGTCCTGACATAGGTTAGTGATTAGGATTATTTCCCTGGCGTCTGAGAAAGACCATTTGGGAATGTTCCCCTTGAGACTGAGTGTACTCATGAGTGATTAGGGACCAAATGTCATGACTCGTCCCAAGGGGTCTCATGTCGTAACTCCCCATGCCTGTCTCAAGTAGGCTAGGGGTTGGTCACTAGCTTCAAGTAGACATATCACTAACATTTGAGGCCTTATCCTAAGTACCTGTACACACGCACACATCTCCAATCCAATACAATGATTAAATTTAAAAACAACTGAAAAACCATGAATACATCTAAATATCACAACCAGAGTATGATAGGAAGTAAAGGAAAGTGAACAGGTCCAAATACAAGCCCACCAAAAATAGTATGAAAACATTTCCAACTTGAAAAAAAAACTAGGACCACTGCCAATATATCATAGGAACACACCTCGGTATGTCCGGTATCACTATGTACCATCTTGTCTTGTTCTGTCTAGGACTCTATCAATGGGTCAATCATCTGAACAAGACATGACATGTGCAGGAAAATCCCATGCATGGGTGAGTATAACAATACCCAATAGAACACCACAAAACCACAAAGCATACAAAAAAATAATACATTCAACTCTACACAGGTATATATCTACATCACATATATCAATAATACCTTGATATACATAATAAAGACACATAGCCTAAAGGTAAGTCACAACCATAATGCTATTTGAGGATTCCAGATCGAAGATTCCACATAGTACTCATCTAGGAGACCACACTTCTGAGTTTGATAACATTGATGGAATCCATCCAAGAGATAATGCTCATCAAGACTCGTCATAAGAGGTATACTATAATAGTTTTAAGAGATATGATAAGCTGATGAGGATCACTCTTAAGTCCGTGAGGTATACCAGAAAATAAATATGGATTAACCAGCTAAGTAGGGGATCAGTTCCCATGTAGTGTTGACAGTGATGATACCAAGAACTCCACCTAGAAAATGAAAATGAATAGATGATTTCACTTTGAACCACATGGATGGATTCCAAAAAATCTATCCATAAATCCCTACTAAAGGGATCACTACCCTAGTACTAGGAGGAAATTCCATACTAACCCTTAGGGAATCGATATGGGGAATTCACCCTAATAATACTTATATAAGATACACAGGGAAATGGCTTCATGTGAACTCCTTAGGAGTAACATCATGTAGTAAAGTAACATTATGTGTCCCTTTGGTCCTAGGTAATTATCGTGTAAATGGACCATGTCTGTGTAAATGTGTTAATACATGATGTGTTGGTGCCCATGTACCAGTACAAGACTAATACCATGTATATTCTATTATGGACATGTCTGTGTGGGAGTACACGGCATGTTTGTGCCTGTGTACTCCATCCCGTGTCATTGTACCCTCTGAGCTACATGATTAGCCACCAGGGGGAGTGAACATATTGTGTGAAAGGGTCACAGTCTGTGTGATCCTTAACATTTTCCTGAAACCCTAGTCACTATTCAGAGGGACCCACATGGCAAATGGCTCAAAGATATACATCGTGTAGTGCATATATTTCTATATTCCCAGATATGGATTCTATATGCCTTTTCGAGTTCTCTAGCCACCATTCTATCCACACCTTTCTAGGAAAACAAAGGAACTAGGTAGGATGAGATTTTTCATTGATGAACAAAATCATTCATCACTTTGTTTCATTTAGAAAATTCCTTTGAATGCTGTTATTTGTTTTGCACCAATGAACATGAATATCGGATAACTAATTTATCAGATCCACTACCATTTTCATTATTTAACTATCATCGTGTCATATCAATCATAATTCTACAATATCGTATCATTATGTAATGAAGAAGATGAAAAATTATTGATTCATCAGGATGTTTCAAACCAAGGTCCAATGAAGAATTTCAATGATAAACATAGAATTTGGGGAGAAATAACAAGAACAATAAAGAGGAACGAACGTCGATTGATTTTCATGTAGATCTTAATTAATTTCCTTTAAAATGAAAAGCAAAGAATCAATAATCATGAATAAATTATTTTAATAAATCTCTCTAATGAACACATTATATAATACGTACGATCCATGGATTAATCTGTTGGTTGATTTATCTATTTTCATCATAGAAATTAAGAATGGAAAAAATCAAATTCAAAAAACATACTACCTTGATTTTTATCAATTTCTTCTGAAGAGTGGAGCTTCACTGTGATCATTGGTGAGATCCTTTGATTTCATCTTGCACCAATCGTTGATCTTTGATCTAGTCATCGTCCACCAATGGAATATCATTCGACAGCTCTCCAAATGTCCTTTGTATCTCTAGGTTTTAGAAGATATACCTAGGAATTATCCATAACAAATTATTTATAGAATATATTAGGTCACTATGTCAATGAAATAAAATAAAATATATTAATAAAATATTTTATTTATTTTACACCCACAATGGATTTTCTACAAACGCCCTACATCAAAAAAGTTTATATTGCAATTAGGGTAAAACCTGTGTTATGAAATCAATGATGCCCTTTGTTTTTTATCTAGGCCCCAATTTATATGTTATTCTAATTTTTCAGGAAATCTACATGTGCATGTTATTTAATATATTTAATATATTATAAACGTTAATTTTGGGCACACCAGACCATAGAATCAAACGTCATCTCAGTCCATGGATTTGAAAATAATCTATACAATATCCAAAATTAATACATAGAATATCTAATTCATTAACTCTACCTATATTAGGGCTTTACGTCCAAAAAATCCAAAACAAGGGCTATACAAAGATATGTGGGTATTGAGCCTCAATCTAAGCCTCTCGCTCCCATTTTCTCTCTTGAAGACTCTCATGCTTCCACCTGACTCACACTAAAATATTTTCTCACCAAGTACCATCTCCTTCTAATCCTCAATATCTACTGGGTAATTAGCATAGGTAGCTCCATCCTCAACGTCCATCTTACCCAATTCGATAAAGTGTGATAGTTCATCCACTTACCTCCTAAAATGAAACACATGGAAGACATTTTGTACCCGTTCTAACTATAGAAGTAGATCTAAGTGGTATTCCACCTATCCAGCTATATACAGTATCAAGAAAGGGCCAATGAATTGTGTAGATATCTTTTCCCCCAACCAAATCTCTATAATCCATGTCAAGGTAAACCTGTAGGAACAAAAGGTTTTCATCGTCAAACTCCAAATGCCTATATTATCTATCTATATAGGAATTGTGACAACTCTATGAAATCTTCATCTACTCCTGGATTATCTTCACCTTCTCGGTAGTTTCTCACATCAAATATGGGCCCATAAGTGCTAAATCTCCTGGGTAAGTCTAGAAAAGTGGGTACATACAGGTTTTTCGGTACAAAGCCTCAAACAGCGTCATACCAATGGTGGAATGATAGTTTTTTTACACAAAATCCACTAGTGGTATGTGATCCTCCCAAATATTGAAAAATACCAACATGAAAGCCTATAACATTTACTCAAAAACATAAATGGTCCGCTCTGTTTGGCCATCATTTCGGGGGTGAAATGCTATGCTCAATCAGAATTGAGTCTCAAACACCTCATACAATTGGTTCTAAAACCAGGATGTAAAGTGAGCATCACATTCAAAATTTATCTTTATTGGAACTCCATGGAGTCGTATTATCTTCTATATGTAAAGGCATCCTATTATATCTATGGAACTTTTCTCCCAAATAGCTAAGAGTGGTCCAACTTTATGAGTTGTAATTCAATAAACCAGATGGCATCAAGTCCCCTAGACATGTGTGGTAATACCATCATGATGTACATGGATATACCACCCTACCTCCAATATGGAACCTCAAGTGGTTGATCTAAAACCAATAGAACTTCGTGTTCATTCTTCAATTGTTGACTAATAAGTCATTAAGATACAAACTCCGCAATTCCTTTCCTCATCTCTGGCCACCAAAACTAACATTGGAAGTCTTGGTACATCTTTATCCCACCTGGATGTACCACTAAAGGATATGTATGAAAATATCTTTGAACCTCGTCCCATAACATCACTATTACCATCATACATCATCTGAAAATAATGACATCCTCCCCAGCTTCATAAAATCCATCAAAAGCATTCCTGGTGGATATCTGAGTACATAGGGTCTCACAGTTGAAATCCACAAGTTGTTCCTCCTTAACTCTTTTCAATAGTAGAGGGGTAATAATCATTTACTGGAGTTAATATTATCCATATCCATCAACAATGGATGACTACAATGAGTCCAACTACTCTAATTCCTAATTCAGCAACTACAAACAAGATCTCCTGCTGAGAGAATCTTCTACCACGTTCCACTTCCTTATATTATAGACAATATCCAAGTCATAATATTAGAGAATCTATATCCACCGCATTTGTCTCAAGTTAAGATAATTATGAGAGAATATTTACATGACACTCTTGTGATCAGAATTGATGATAAACCGCTCTCTCATCAGGTAGTGTCTCCACAACTTTAGTGTGAAGACTACCATTGCTAACACAAAACCATGGGACACGTAGTTCTACTCGTGTGCTCTCAAATTATGTGAACCATAGGAAATCACTGCCTACATATTCATTACAACACAACCAATCCCAATTCTTAATGCATCATAGAACACTACATATATAACACCGTCCTTTGGAAATATCATGATGGGAGCGCTCACCAATATCTTTCTCAATTGTTGAAAATTAAACTGGAACCTCTCCATCCACATGAATGGATTACCCTTTTTGTTTAAAGATATAATGGGTGCTGATATCCTGGAGAAATATGGTATGAATTTTTGGTAATTTTCTGTAAACCCATGGAATATTTGTACCTTCATCACACTCTTAGGTTGCTCTGATGATAAAATTGCCTCAACCTTGGTTGATTCCACTGCCATAACATCTGCTGAGATAACATGTCCCTAAAAATGGACCACCTGAATCCAAAAATAGCACTTTGAGAGATTTCAATAAATTTAGTTCTCTCTAAGTACATCTAGATCCATCCTCAAGTGACTCATGTGCTCCTCCTCTGATGATGAGTACACAAGGATATCATTGATGAAGACTAAAATGAATTGATCTAAGAGGGGCTATATTATCTAGTTTATGAGTCCCATGAACACTTATATGGAGTTATTCATTACAAAGGGAATCACCAAATATACATAGTGACCATAGAGAAATATGAATGGGGTCTTTGGTATATCCTCATCTTGTACTCAGAACTGGTGATAGCCTGACCTGGGGTCAACCTTTGAGAATCATCATGCCCCTCTCAACTGATCAAAGAATTCATTGATCCTCATTAGGGGATACTTATACTTCACGGTCACATGGTCCAACAACTGGTTGTCCACACACTACCACAAGCTCCTGAATTCCTTCTTGGAAAATAAAACTGGGGCTACCTAGTGTGAAACACTAATTATAAAAAATACATTCATCTACAAGTACTTCAATAGTAACCTCAACTCATAAAGATCTGTAGGATATATCTGATATGATGGAGTAGATATTAGGGATTTCACGAGGTGTAGATAAAAGCAGAAGTCTTTCCCTTGGTGGGAAGGTAAACCTGGAGCATCCTTAGAGAAAACATCCTCATACTCCACCACCACTTCAAGAAAATGATAACTCATAACATATACTACACCAAGTTTCGGGCTAGCCAACTGATGAGTAATCAGTTTCACCCTCCTGTGAATGTGTACATCATGCACTGTTTGTGTTTCCCATTCACTAAAAAAGGAGAACCTTGTCCCATCACTATAGACGCACCCCATATTTCACCTGAATTTGTCAAGCTTGGTATAAACTATAGATACCCACCTTATAACTAATATGAAATTATAAGTCCTCATCAATTCTAAAAAGATATCCCAATAGAAACTCTCACCTATAAGATTAAATTCAGACTATAGAAACAAATATGTGATTGTTGAGTGACCTCTAGTAAGAGTGTCCGAGTATATGGGTCGAGCTAAGGTCTCAACTGGGACCTCTAAGTCTCAAACAAGATATGTGGAATGAAATGAATGAAAATAATATTTGTCTATCAGTATTAAAGATAAGTTACAAAAGGCACATATCATACCTATTATTATTCTCAGAGCCTCTAGGTTATAATCCTTGACTGCCTACAATTATCCCCACCCCTTTCCTCCAGCTCCATGAGCTTGGCATGGACCACCTAGGGGTGGTGGTGGTAATAAGTCAAAGTATATAACACCTCATGCTTCTCTCTTAGATCCTCTATCACATCCTTCACCTTGTGAACTTTCTTGATCCTTCTACTTACTCTTCGTATGAGTCCCATACATGGTCTATCTATTGGCCGAACAATGGGTCATAAAATCATGTTCAAGATTTCCCTTACCGTCGCATGAGTAGCACCACCTCTCTCTAGGATGAATGGACCCACCCTGTGAGTCTTGAACTGTAGATCATCCATCCTGGGACCTCCTCCTAAAACATACAGGTCAATAAGACTGATTTTGGATCTCTACTGATGAGATCTATGCTCTTGGTTTCCCACTACCAGTAACTAATAGTTGTGTCTGCGTAGCCAAAAAACTCTTAAGCACCAAATCTCACTACAAAACGGTATCATATGTTGGAATTAATAGAGGCATAACAATATATGTTATGTCTCACCACAACCCTCACTCGATGTTTTGATTCCTTAATAACTATTCACGAACCATATCCATCAATTATTTGGAGAGTTTGGTAAACCTCGATGAATACTCAGCTATTGTTGTGCTTCCTTGGTGGAGCTGCAGAAGCACCCAGATAAGTACATCCCTCAGCGTAGCTAGAGAGAACTCCTTTATGGAAAGGTGATGAAACTCTAACCATGCTAGAGCCACAGAATCATAATACTAGGTCACTAATCCCCACCATCATGTTGTTGATCCATGGAGAAGGCTCACCATTAGAACCACCATCTCATCTACTCGTGTCCTATCTAGGAGGAAAACTCAAGTAACTACCTCAAGCATATCCTTATCTACCTATGGGTTAGGATCACCTAGAAAACTGAGCTGTATCTATCACTGAAACATATCATGTTCTCTCAATCAACACACCTCATCCACTGGTACTACGGGTACCATCTGCTGCTCAACTTGTTGTGTTATAGCTGGTGCACCACCTGGAGGTAGAACCACTGTAATTGGTTTATGTATTAATGCCTCATCACTTAATAAATCATCCTTGTGATCTTGATTCTAAACCTCATCTATAATTCATCACGAAGGCATCTTGAAATTAAATACTATGTATCATAGTCAATGAGTATATCTAGAGAGCCAGTTTAAGAAGGACATAGAAACCACGACCCATCCCTATATGATGCATGTACCATTTTTTTCCCTACAACCATTTTTCTTATGTACCAAGTCAACAATTAGGTGATGAATGTCCTGGTGTATGGATACATCAACTTTCATACCAATACTAGAGTATGTAGATTGAAAGTCAAACTCGAAACACATAACATTTTTCCCTAAACCAATCTCACATACTATGATTTAAAAGTAGAACAAACTCCTCTGATACCACTCTATCACGACTCATGCCAAATGGGTTCATTCTATGAATCCTGAAGCCTTCTTCCAATATTAAGGGGGTTGGATAATAGTTCCTAGTAGACATATCACTAGCATGTGAGGCCTTAGCCAAGTACCTATACACACACACACATCTCTGAGCCTATACAATATTTAAATGTAAAAACAATTAAACAATAATGAATACATCTAAATACCACAACCATAGTATGACAGGAAGTAATGGAATGTAAATAGGTCCAAATACAATCCCACCATAAAGAGTTTGATAACAAGTCTAACTTGAAATTAAAACTAGGACTATTGTCAAGATACCATAGAAAGAAACTTCAGTCTATCTAGTCTCACTAAGCAATATTTGGTCCTAGTCCATCTAGGACTCTATTAAAGGTTTGATCATCTTAACAAGACATGACATGTGTGGAAAAATCTCATTTATGGGTGAGTATAAAAATACCCATCAAGATACCATGAAACCACAAAGCAAACAAAAAAATAATATAGTAAAATCTATATAGTTATATGTGTAAAATACATATAGAAATAATATCCAGATATACTCAACAAAAACACACCATCTAAAATTAATTAACAATAATAATTCCAGCCTAGGATTTCATCTTGAAGATTCCACATAGCACTCATCCAGGAGAACACACTCCTTATTTTGATAACACTGATGATGTCCATTCGAGATATAATTCTTGATGGGTCTCATCATAGGAATTACATGATAATAATATGAAGAGATACAATAAACAGATGAGGATCAATACTAAGTCCATGGTGTATACTAACAAATCATTCATGATTAAACCACTAAGTTGAGGATCAGTGCCTGTGTAGTGTTGGTCACAAAGATAAAATTAACTCCACCTAGGGAAAAAAGGCGAATAAAGGATCTCACTATGATCCTCATGGAAGGATTCCAACAACTCTATCAATGAATTAATATTGAAGAGATCATTTTCCTAGAAGTAGTAGTAAATTTCATACTAACCCTCATGGAATGGATATGGGGAAAGAACCCTAAAACAAATTCCAAGATACAGAGGAAAAGGACTTCACTCCAACTTCTTATGAGTACACAGTGTGTAGTAAGGTTGCATGTCATGTCTCTTCGACCCTAGTTCATCCTCGTGTAAACTTCTTGTGTCTGTGTCTGTGTGTAAGTACATGGAATGCTACTACTCATGTAATTATTCTCATGTACCAGTACATATCTTATCCTATGTACATTTTTTCCAAGCCATGTCTATGTGGGAGTACACGACATGCCCTTGCCTATGTACTCCATGTCATGTCCATGTACCCTCTAAGGTACACACTGATCCACAGGGGGGAGGTCACACATTGTGCGACAGAGTCACATGTTTTCTGATCCTTAACATTCTACTAAAACCCCAACCATTACTAGGAGGGACCCACACATCGGGTGGCTCCATGTTACATGTCGTGTAGTGCAGAAATTTCCAGATTCCCGTGTCTATTTTTTGTGTATCTCATTCAGTTCAATGTTCAATTTTTTGGTTGTGCCTCATCCATAAAAATGAGAAAATAGGTTGTTTGATCCTTAAAATTGACGAAAAACATCATCCTTCTCTTTGATTCATTCGGAAAATTCCTTAGATTGGTATTCTTCATTTCACACTAAAGAACATGAAATATGGGTACCTATGTCATCTGATCCACAATTGTTTTTATCATCACACCACCATCATGTCATGATGATCCCAGATATCATTTCACCATGAAACGGGTGCGCAAATATTGATTCATTGGGATTTTTCGAACTGCATGAAAATGAAAAACACCCATAATGAATGAATAATCGAGGGAGAAATGAACAAGAATAATCAATAGTAATAGATCTTGTTCAATGTTTGTGTCAACCTTGATTCTTTTTCATTAGAATGAAAAGATAAGAATCAATAATCATGAAAAAATTCTCCCAATAAATCCGTATAATGAAACAATCATTCAATATGCCTGATCCATGGATCAATCTATTGGTTGATTAATAAATTCTCATAATAAGAATTAAGAATGAATAAAGAAATCAAACATAAAAAATATACTAACTTGATTTGGATTGATTTCTTATGTTTAATTGAGATACACTATGATTGTTAGCAAGATCCTATGATTTTTTCTCCCATCGGTCATTGTTCTTCAATCCGGTCATCATTCGCCAATGGAATCTTATTCAATGGCACTCCAACATTACTCTAGATATATATGTTTTATAATTAAAACCTATAAATTTCTCATAACCATTTATTTAAAACAGACTATTTCACTGCATCAAAGAAATAAAATAATATAATTTTACTAATTATTTTATTCATTTTACACCCGCAATGGATTTTCTACAAATCCCTTGCACTGAAAAAGATTATGTAATGTATAGGGTGAACCCTATATTTTGAAATAAATGGTTCCCTCATATTTATGATCTAGGACCCCATTTAGAATGTATTCCACTTTTTGATGAAAATTGTTCTTACGTGCTATTTAATGTATTTAATATATTTAAAACATTTAATCCAGGAACACTGAGCCTTAGAATCGCACGTTGTCTTAGATCCTAGTCTCAAAAATAATCTATACACTATCCAAAAATAATACATGAAAAATATAAGTCAATACACTAAGAGTGACTTTTTGGGGACCATGAGAGCCCAGGGAGGACAGTGTGAGCCTCCACCTATTGTAGTCACATTATGTGATATGTTTTATCCAAGGGTCATCTTGAGTCATGATATCTCTCATTTAGATCATGTTGGATAATACCATGACACTATGATCCTTTTTAATGTTATTTTAGATGGTTTACCTTGTGAATTAATTCTATCCTGTATTGTTCATTTTATTTCTTGGCATATATTTTCTTATCATTTATTTTATATTGTTGTTTAACATGGCATAGTGGTTTATTACTATGTTCTTTCTTTATTCTTTGTGTGGTTTAATTTTCAAGTGATTTGAAAATGGATTGTAAAATATTTTTAAAGTGGTAAAATGAATAACTTGATTTTTAATTATTTTAAAACTATTTTTATAAATGAGTTTAAAAAATATTTCTCTTGTAAGAAAATTTGAAGAATGGTTTGTTTTGAAAATCTAACTTTGTGTATGATATAAAAAATGTTTTGAAGACATTTTTCCTAGTTTTATCTATGGGATATATTCAAAATTATTTTACAAAACCATGTGTAAAATTAGAAAACTCTTTGAGTTTTGATATAGATATTTCTAAAAAAGTTATTTATGATATGGTTTTAAAGTGGAACATAAACATGCGATTTTGGTGAGGAATCATTGTATTGGTAAAATATTTTTTCCAAGATATTGTTTTCATTTAAATAAAAAAATTAGAAAATATTTTTTATAATTATTAGTGTGTGTTGTTGATTATTTTTTAAAATTTCATATAAAATGTTTAATTTTCTATTGTATTTCAAACTTGTATTTCTATGATGTAATATGAATGTGTATTCTTAGTTGTGGTGGGTATTGGGTTCCCAGTACATTTTGTTGTGATCATACTTATATATCATTTTATTTGCTAGTTTCTAGTTCAGTTTCCTGGACTCTTGTGAGAGAGTTTTTCCTTTCTAGTTGGTTTTTTTTACTGAATTCAGCTAGTGTTCTGATTTCCTATTTTGTTAGGACCAAACTTCACTTTAATAGAATGATAATAAAATTTCCATTTAAATTAATTACTTTAGATGATATAAATTTCATTAATTTATATGGTTGGAGGAGTAGTGATATTATGGTGGCCAATGATAGGAATTGAGTGGGAATCATTACCTTGTGGGAGAGGGTGAATGGGGTGTAGAGGGAGTTTTTTGGTGCTCATGTTATTTATTGATTTCCTTATTATATATTTTTTTGATTTCTACATTTTTCATTTGGAATGGAAATATGATATATGGAAAGTTCATGATATATTTTTTCTTATATTCCAAATATATAATTTACTCTTATTTTTGGTAAAAACCTATTCCCAAGTGTGTTCATGTGATGCCTAGGCACAAGTTTCTAGCTCATGGGGATCTGGAAGGCCATTCGAGCTAGTGGTAAGCTAGTTTTGGCCTCTATTAGATTAGTGGCTCATACCAATACATTAAAAATGGTATCAATGATTTGGGTTCTTATTTTATATAGGAGCCTATGCCTTTGGAATTCCATTTTTTATTTCGGGTGTTGGTTTCTTGGAGATAAGGTTGTCGATCCTCGGGAGGTAGATTTGTGGAGAGTGTTGTGAGATATTTCTTGACCTGAGCCTTGAATTTACATGTGAAATTGGGATTTTTCCCCTTGAATCTGATTTAATGGCTATGTAAATAATTTTTTGAACCTCATCAGTATGGATTGAGTGTCCTTGGGGGTCACATGTGATGTTTTGGGATGGTGATGAAGAAGGAAGTCAGAACATGAGGTGTGTTTTTAGGTTTTGACAAACCATTTGACAACCAAGTACTTGATTATTAACACCATTTAAGATCCAATGCATGATTGGTATATAGTTATCAACCATATGGCCAAGTCATAAATGGTTCCAGAACCTATTTACTTTTTCTATTCAGACCGCTTCACCCTTGGATTTCTTATTGTGTGTAAGGGCATCAAGGTAGGGGTCATGGTTGGTCCTGTGATATGTTGGCATTATTTTATTTATATTGAGTCATGTTCTATACAATGATTATGAAGTTTGTACATGTGTTGTGAAATACATTTTTCATAGGTGAAAAATTGGTTTCTAAGAAAAAAATTAGTTTTACAATAAGTCCTTAGGGATTGTTTGTAAAGTGATATTGGTTTTCTAATATGTTTTGAATTGGTTGATTTCATTTTTAGATTTGGAATGTAACACCCCATGTTTTTATGAATTATTTTTTTCAGATATATTAAATTTATTTGATATATTTAATTATACATAACACCATGTTAATATTGCATTACAAACAACACTAAGTTAATATTTTGTTACATGCAACTTTGGTTCAGCTTATGTTACACACTGAGTTTTATCAAAACCATGATATATTATTAATATAGTTATTTAAATGTGACTATTATAACCTATCTATTAAACTTAGTGATGTGAGTATTAATAAAAAATAATAAAATATTGTTTTTAATGGTTTTATATAAAGGAAACATATTGATAAAAAATTATTTAATTTTCATTAAAGCCTTTCTATGTTTCAAAAAGTACTATATTTTCCAAAAAAAGATTTTAATTTATTTTTCTAAACATTAGTAAAATTAATTTTTCACAATTATATAAAATTAATTTCATAAAATAAACTTAATTTTTGAAATCATCACATCAAAATAATCTAATGGTAAATTTTTGGGTTTTTTCTAAAAAAAATATTTTATGATAAATAGTGAAAAATACTGAATTTTAATTGAAAAGTGATTTTTTATTTAATTTAAATATAAACATAAATTATATTTTATTTTTATTTTAAAGTATAATTATTTCAATTATACATCTGATAAATAAATTTATTTCATTTGAATCAATTTCAAACCGAATTTTGATATAAAAACTTTGTAAACTTTTGAACATTTTATATTTAAAAACCCTCTTTCTCTTCACATCTGTGGCATTAAATTTAAATTAAATTTTATCAATTATGTGAATTGAATTTTGAAAAACAGATTCAATAATTTTAATCATAATAATTTATGTTAACTAGTAAGTTTGACTTTATTTTTGACAAAAAATGAATAGTGAAAATAGTGAAAATTATTTATCATGGTTAAGTAAAGAATGAGTTTACTAGGGTTAAAACTAAATATAAGGGTTAAAAATAACCCAAAATAAGTCTAAAACCAATTTTATAGAAATATTTATACCATATATATATTCTATTATCTATAATTTACCATTATTGGTACATTTGTACAAGAAAAAAATGTTGGTGGAATTCATTTTTTAGAAAAATTACAAGTGTGCCACTCACCTCTCTTATAAAAGGACACACCTTTCCTATCTTCTTCACATCATAATACTATTTTATTCAAAAAATACATTCTCAAATTACTTCCCAAATTCCATAATCTCATTATCAAAACCTTATTTTTGATATAAATCCAACTTGGGAAGGATTTTGGTGCAAACCTATGGTGAATACATGAAGAAGTGGTTACATTCATCAACGAAAATTTTTGTTATATTTTTTAATCCACCTCATTCAATTATTATTATATAATTATTATATAATAATATTAGTATATTACATATAAGGATATTTTGTTATATTATATTCATAACCTAAAACTATCTCCACTTCTACCAAATGGTTTATGAAATCGTCATTCGTGTGTACGGAGGATTACCGCCTCGTGAACCGATGTCATTATTGTTTCCATTACCACCCCTCAAGGCTAGAAATAATTATTGTTTTATTATTTATATATGATATTTATTATATTATTATAATTATTTGATTATTATATTACACATTCCTTCATAGTCTCCATATTTTGGGAATATGATAACACTGATCTTGTGTACGACAGACTAACACCTTGCAAAGTGATGTGATTTATTCACACTTTACATTGAAGGTAATAAGGATGGTTTTAAAGAAAATATGTGATATATATTACATAAAAATTTTATTTTAATGATAATATATCATTTACCTTTCCTTTATTAAATTCGATAAGAAAATGGAAACAACATTCATGATTATGTATGGCCTACCATCTCTATAAATGGTTTATTTTATTTTAAATCACAAAAATTTATGAATTACACTAAATAAATATATAATGTGTATATATATATATTATATTTTTATTATTGTTATTATTATTGAAATTTTTAAATCATGATTAAATTAAGACGGCCAAAAAATAAAAAATACAAACTTATATGAAAAATAAAGTGGTTATTACCCGAAACATATCTTTAAAAAGGAATTATTAATAAAAGGGTAATAATATCCCAAAACAAATAATATATGGTATGATATATATAAATATTCCTATATAATATATTTATAAAAAATATATATTTATTATAAATTTTAATTGAACGTGTATGATGGAAGTCGTGACTTAAGGTGTGTGTTTTTGCCTAAATTTTTCTTCTTTCAGACATACATTATGTTATACACCTATATTATTTCATGATTGTATATATAACCACTTTGAAATTTAATATCACGAATTAATTTATTCTCATGATATTTTATGTTTCATTTAATTTCATTACTTCATGGGGATGATTATTCAATGTTACCAAAGTTGTACTGATTTTATCTTACAATCTCATCATTTATCGAGATGGTGTATGATTATGTTTAAGATGATAAAATATTATGATCCATATCTAAAGAAAATTTACGAATTTTATTATTCTATACTTATTCATGAAATTTTCAAGTAATATTTACCTTTTCCAACTCTTTAGTAATTAAAAAAAATGAGAAATTTTTTTTAAGAAGATTCAGCATTATTTCTCTCACCAGTTAGAAATCTATTTTATTCCAAAACCATATTTTCTGGAAATTTTTTCAAATTTCTTTTTGTATTCTCCAATAATTTTTAATACATTTTTACCAATGTTTTAAATTTTTTAAATAAAATCAATAAAAGCTTCATGTTGTTTTCCAACCAATTCTCATTTGGATTTTACTGAAAATGTGAAAAGAATATTTTTATTAACATATATGTCATGAATGAATCTTACCATCATCTTGGACATTATTTTCTTTGAAGCATCCTTTTTAAGTGTCCAATGTTATTTTAAAATAAAAAAATAAAATTGTTTTATGATTTATGAAATTTTTTCCAAAACGGAAAAGGTATTTTCCTCAAGAATGTTTTAAATGATGATCATAATCGTATTCCATCTAAAATGAAATTTTATGATGTTACCTTTTCCTTACTAGGATATGATCCAAGGATATAATTTTTATTATTTCTATATATTGATTATGTATATTATGGTATGATGTTTATTAAACTTTTTTCTTTTCAACATGTTATACCATGATAAAATTCTTATTAAAACCACTTATTTTTACATGGGTTATGCTACGATGAAATTATGAGATGATTATGAAACCTATATATTTTCTATAATTCATGATATGAATAAATGTTTATGAAACCATTTTCATTTCATGGGTTATAATATGATGAATTTTTTATGATATTTTGGCACACATAAATATTTTCTTATTAAGAGAAAGGTGGGACCTATATCTATCTTAAATGAATTGGGTGAAGATTTATATCTCATGAGATAGACAGGACTGGAAATGGGAGTGAACCTGGTTAATTAAGAGCAATTTTCTGCTATAATGGTCTTGGGAGTGAACCTTGACTACTATGATGGTTTGTGGAGTGAACCCATTCCACTATTATTATCTTTTTAGTGATCCTTGACTAATATGGAAATGATTTTATATTCTTATGTGTGTGACACAATAATATGCCTTATAAAAATGTTATTCTCTCATGTCTCCTGTTAATTGATTCTATTATAATTTATATCTTATTAACTTGAAATCATTATTCAATGACTCAATATTATGATCTTTTATATGCATAATATTATTGTCAAATGTTATGATCTCGTTTGTATACCCTTATGATCATGTTATGCTTATATTTCTCCCTTGTTTACCCTTACTGAGTGTCTGAGATCACCCTTTATTATGTTTCCTTTCTCCAAGTTATGAAGAAATGTATTATGTATGATATATCTAAGAAAGTTTCAATATATGATAAACATAGTGGGAGATGATTTTGTTTACCTATGGTCCAATTTTTTATGTTCTATGTTTCTAAATACACTAAACTATTATATTCCTCAGAAATGTTTTTGTGTCATGTAATGAATATTCATAAAAAATATGAAATATCTATGTATGATAATCCTGGTTCATTATATTATGTATGAGAGGATATGTTTAGTTAACCATTGGAAACTAGGATGAGAAATCGTTAGATATATCCCAAATTAAATGTCTAAGGATAAGTCTAAAGATGAGTCAGTGTATTTGGAAAGGTCAAGAAATTTTGGTAAAGGATAGAGAGAGTACATTACAAGCAGTTTCATCCCTATCTAGATATATAAAGTGGATGTGGATTAGGGATAGAGGTATCTGGGGGTAATAAATCAGAAAATGGTGCATTGAGATAGAGTTTATCATCACCTTTTTAATGACAATGGGCATTGCTGCAGACCTGATTTGACACTCCTAGGGGTAGTACTTGTAAATTCAAAAAACACTTATGAACCATCATAATAGATTTAAATAGATTATGACTATGAATGAATTATGATAAACTTAAGGTTTCATGGATTAAAAATAAGGTTTCATGATTTAGGCATCATATAATTGATTTATCTTGATTATGTGGTTCCTTACTTTGATTATTATTTCTTACACTATGCTTTTTGGTTTTAGTCAATCGATAGAACAAGAAGGAACCATGTTAATTCTATGTGTGAAAGAAAATTAAATGATTTTATTGATATGAATACAAATTTTATTTTGTTATTAATATAAAATCTCATTGTTATGCTAATAAAACTTTCTCAATATATGAATTATATGTGACTTCCGAATGAACAAATGAGGGAACAACCTTTTGTTGAGACCTTCATGAGGAAACTTCCACCTTCTTTTAGTTGGTTCTCTAATAAACTAGTTTTTTAATAATGGATTAGCATGTCTGAAAATATATTTTCCATTATCCACTTTTTGAAACATGAAAAGGTCGTTTTGGTTGTCTACTATTTGGAAGGTGAAACGGATCAATGATGGACTCTTATTAATAATAATAGGCAACATGATGATATTAACTCCATGGATTGGGACAAGTTCAAGAACATATTTTTCAATAATTACATTCTAATTATTATTTATATGAATATGGATAAGGAGTTTATTGAGCTAAAGCAAAATGACGATGAATATTTTGGAACCTATAAGGAAAATTGTACAAGACATGTGAGGTATACTTCTGGTATTATCATCCAACCTGAAATTAAGTTTAATAGATTCTTCAGTGGCTTAAAACCAAGTCTCCAAATGGTGTTATCCATAAGATACATCATTATCTATGAATAGGTTTCTTGAAGTTATTTCAAGGTGGAAATTGAGGTTGGAGTTATGTATCAATATCATGGTTTTTATTAGAATATTAAAATAGAATTCAAAGGAAAATATTAGAACTATGGAGAGAAGAAAATGAGATTTCCATTATTCACAAAGTGTGGGAAGAAGAATAGAAGAAATTTTCTTAAATATAATAGTAAAAAAAAATTAAGTTTGGATGAGAAGGTCATTGGGAAATTCATTTTTGAAGATATAGGAAGAAGCTAGCTAATTATGAAAATAGAGATAAATCTACACATAATTCACCACCCACACTCAATTGTTTCAATTGAAAGGAGTATGGGAATTATGCTAACCAGTGCCCAAATTTAAAGGTTAATGATGATGATCAGTGTCAGTAATATCTTAAGCTAAGAGATAAAAGGAAATATCATGATATCACTATTTCTGATTAGTGGTGCACTAAAAACATTGTGAAAGTTACATATATCATACACTCTATAATTG
The DNA here is from genome assembly GCA_963277665.1 of Viscum album. Taxonomy (NCBI): domain Eukaryota; kingdom Viridiplantae; phylum Streptophyta; class Magnoliopsida; order Santalales; family Viscaceae; genus Viscum; species Viscum album. The sequence goes on from OY728132.1 coordinate 1,937,931,688, forward strand.
CTTATGTCTTATTTGACTTTGAGTCTTCCAATTCATTCATATCTAAATAATTTTATAAGGGTATCAAGATTACACCCAAATTATTAGATGTAGAATTAGTAGTGAAACCTCTTAATGGTATGATGATTGCATCGCAAGTCTCTTATTCCTCTTTGGTTGATGTTGTCATGAATATACTTCCTCTAGATATTTTCTTTCTTCCCTTGGTTGAATTTTATGTTATCTTGGGAATGGATTTTCTTTATATATATAAATCCCACATCAATTATTGAGGAAGGGAGGTCAAATTTGATATTTGAAACTAAACTATGATGATATTTCAATGTGATTATAAGAATAAATATTTGATGGAGTTCATTTCCATTATATGGGTCTTAATTTCTATTCGGAAAGGGTTATTATCTCATATGGTTAGGGAGAAACTCAACATTGATGATATGCATATTGTGTGGTAATTTATTGATGTATTTTTGGAAGCTTCTCCTAGACTTACACCAAAACATGATGTTTGGTTATCAAAAAAACACATTCCTTAATCCATACCAATTTAAAAGACTCCCTATAGAATGTACCTGATTGAGTTCCAAGACTTGAAGAAGAAACTCTAGGAAAACCTTAACAATGGATTCATTTAGCCATGTGTGTCACCTTGGGGTGTGCCTATTTTTTTTGTTAAAAATAAATATGGATCGGTGTGACTCTACATTTATTATCAAGAGATAAGAAAGGTCATGATAACAACAAATATCATCTCCCCCATATTGATGAATTGTTTGATCAAATGCACAGAGATCAATTGTTTTCCAAGATTGACCTTAATTTTGGATATCATCAATTGAGGGTCAAGAAGGAGGATATACCCAAGACATCATTCCATAGAAGTTATGTACACTTTATATATATAGTGATTGAATTCAATCTTAAGAATCACCCTACTATCTTCAAAGATTTAACAAATAGTTTCATTATAGATTAACTTGAATAGTTTTTGGTAGTCTTTATAGACAATATTCTTATCTATTCCAATAGTAAGGAAGAGAATGGACACCACATGATAATTTTACTAATGGCCTTAAGAAAGGAGAAACTACATGAAAAACTCACAAAGTGTGAATTTTGGTTGCAAAATGATTCATTTTTGGGTTATATAATCTCAATACAGGTCATATCGGTAGATCCATCCAAGATTAAGGCTATCGAATATTAGCCCAGACTAAACATGGGGATAGATATCCATAGTTTTCTTGTTTTATCTCTATATTATCGATGGTTTGTAGATAATTTGTCATGAATATATAATCCTTTGACCATGTTAACTTGTTTGGGAGCCAAGTTCTTATGGATAAATGAATGTGAGGAAAATTTCAAGAAAATTAATAAAAGATTAGTTAGTCCACATATGATTATATTACCCTAGTGTGGATAAGTGTTTCTAATCTATAATTATGCATCAAAAAATTAATTGGAATGTTTTATTATTCAAAATTACATGGTTATAGCATATTCCTTATGAAAATTAAGGATTTATGTGAAAAATTACCCAACTCATTATTTGAAGTTAGATGAAGTAATTTTTGTATTAATGATATGGAGGAATTATCTTTATAGAGAAAATTATGATATATATATATATATATATACTGATCATAAAATTTTAAAGTATATATTCAAACATAAGGATTTGAATATGAACCAAATAATATGGTTGGATCTGATTAAATATTATGATTAATCAATACATCACAACCTTGGGAAAGAGAACATGGTGTCCTATTATTTTAGTTGAAAGGATCATCCTAGCTTATCCATGATACGGATTAAAAAACATAAAATATTTCTCAGTTTTCAAAGAATGCATATGAAAATTATAAAGGATGGGTAAAAGTCTAATCTTTCTCAATTGATTGTTTAACCATATATCTAATTAAAGATTAAAGAAGCTCAAAAGGGATATGTAGAGCTAAATAGAATGTTAGAAATATTCATGATTTTGACCTTAATAATTATGTAATGATAAGGTTTATAACCATGTATGTGTTCGGTCCATACCATATTTGAATAAGTAATTGTTAGAGGAATCTCATAGTTCTTCATTCACTATTCATCTAGGAAGTATGAAGATGTAAAATGCTATAAAATTGTATTTTTGTGGGATTTAATAAAGAGAGATATGAAAAGGTTTTTATCTCGGTGCTTTGTATGTCTACAAGTTAAGGTTGAAAGACAAAAGTCTAAGGGGGTGTTACATCCATTACCCATACCAAAATGGAAATGGGAAAACATCACGATGGATTTTTTCATTGGAATCCCCCAAAATGTCTAAAGTCCGTAATGATATATGGGTTATTGTATATTTCCTTACTAAATTAGCACAATTCATCACTATCATATAATACTTCTCTTGATTATATTTCCATGATATATATTAAGGAAGTTGTATATTTTCATGGTGTACCACATGCCATTGTATTTGGTTAGGGTTCAAGGTTTACCTAAATTTTCTAGAAATTTCTTCATCGGGATATTGATATGGGGTTGAGTTTCATCATTGTGTATTATCCTTAGACAGATGGTTAATATTAGAGAACAATTGAAACCCTAGAGGATATGTTGAATACTTTTTATTTGGATTTCAAAGGTGGTTGGGATCAACACCTTCCTTTAGTTTATTTTTTTTATAACAAAACCATTCACTAAAGAATTCATATGGCTACCTATGAATCCATCTATGGAAATAAATGTAGATATCCAAAATTTTGTAATGAAGTTATAGAAATAAAACTATTGGGACATGAGGTAGCTAATAAAATGGAAGAAAAGGTTAAAGTTGTTCAACAACACATAAAAGAAGCTTAAAGTTAAAAAAAGATATATTGATAATCACTAACGTGATATAGAATTTGAATTTAGTTACAAGGTATTTCTAAGATTTTATCTATGGAAAAAGTTCATGAGATTTTTTATGAAAGTGAAACTAAGACTTAGATTTATTGGTCCCTTTGAAATTCTTGATCATATTATGACCGTAGCTTATCGGTTGGTGCTTCCACCGAACCTCTCTCAAGTCCAAGATGTGTTCCACGTATCTCGCCCGAGGAAGTATATACCTAACCCTTCACATGTACTAAACTCAGAGGTCATACCCCTTGAACATGATATTTCTTATGAAAAATAACTGATAGAGATTTTGGATCCTACAAAGAATGTACTACAAAACAATACCACTCACTGAGTGAATGTTTTTTAGTGAAACCATCTATTTGAAGAAGCTATGTGGGAACTTGAGGATATGGTGAGGTGTAAGTAACTTCATTTGTGTGTATCATAGTGATGTATTTTGAGGCTGAAATTCATTTTAAAGTGGGTAGAATGTAACACCATGAGTTATTATGAAATATTTTTTAAAAAAAATTAAATATAATAGATAGCTTGCATTATATGAAACCCTAAATTATGCTTTCATTAAACACAACACCAATTTAATCTTGTGAAATACGCAAAAACTAGGATAGCTTTCATTATACATTTAGTTTTAATAAAACAACAATATATTATTAATATAGTTATTTAAACATGAACATTGTAACTAATCTGTTAAACATAGTAATATGAATAGTAATAAATAATTTAGAATAATTAATTATAATGGCTTTATATAATGGAAATATAATGATAAAATAATCACTTAATTTTTGGTAAAGTCTATATATTTCAAAAATAATAATTTTTCAACAAAATAATTTTTATTTATTTTTTTGACAATTAATAAATTTAATTTTTAACATGTTTTGAAAAATATTTTGATAATTAAACTTCATTTTTTAAATAATCACATCAAAATTAGTTTAGGGTCAATTTTTGGGTTTTCTCTGAAATGTTTCATTTGTTTTATGAATAGTTATAAAATACAAAATTTTAATTGAAAAATTCATTTTCATTTAATTTATTTATAAGTTTAAATTAAATATTAAGTTGGTTTTAAAATAAAATTATTTAAATAATACATCCAATAATTTCATTTATGTCATTAGAATCAATTTCATATTTAATTTTTATATAAATTTGTGTCCATCTTTTGAACATTTTCTCTTTTAAAACTCGCTTACTCGTTGTGTCTGCCAAATTAATTTTAAATTTATTTTTTTTTCACTTATTTGAATGTAAATTAGAAAAAAGGATTCATTATTTTAATTAGAATAATTTATCTTATCTAATAAGTTCAAATTAATTTTTTACCAACATTAATAGTGAAAACTATTTACTACATTTAAGATAAAAAGGGTTTATTGGGTGCTTAAACTAACAAGATAAGGGTTTAAAATAACACAAAACATGTACAAAACACATTTTATAGACATATATTGACCTTATATGTTATTTTCTCTATACTGTTCCATTATTTGGGCCTTTTTACATGAAAAAAACATGGTTTGAATTCTTTTATTATTAAAATAATAGTTTGCTACTCCCCTCACTTATGAAAGGCCCCTCATCTCCTATCTTCTTCACATATTAAAATAATTAATTCAGAAAATAACTTCCAAATAAATTACTAAAATAAATACTCTAATAATAGAAGCCTTATTTTGGATATAAATACATTCTATGAAGGATTTTGGTTCAAACCTAAAGATGATACCTAAAGAAGAGGTAACGTTCATCAATGAGCATTTTGGTTTTATTTCTTCATCCACCTAAATGAATTATTATTAAACCATTATAATATAATAACCTCATTATATTCCATATAATTATATTTTATTATTTTATGTTCATGATTTATAACCATCTCCACTTCCATTAAATGGGTTACGAAATCATCGTATGTGTGTATGGTCGACTACCACCTCACGAACCGATGTCATTAGTTTTTTTATAACCACATATCAAGGATAGATATAATGACGGATTTATTTTTTATATAAGATATTTTTTATATTTTTATTCTCATTTAATTATTATATCATAGATAACTTTATAATCTCTATATTGTGGTAATGTGACAATGCCGCTTGTGTGTGCAGCAGACTACGACCTCACGAAGTGACGTGATTCATTCACACTTTACATGGAAGGTGGTAAGGTTATGTTTAATAAAAATATGGGATATATATGACATAAAAATTATTAAGGATAATATATCATTTACCTGTATTTATTTAAATCTGAAAAGAAAATGGAAATGGTGTTCACGCATACGTACAACCAATCATCTCTATGAATTGTATATTTCATTTTGTATCACTAAATTTCATGGAATTATATAAATATGTATATTCTAAATATATATGAAATTTATTTCATGGTTATAAATCTTGAGATTATGAAATCATGATTAAATTAAGAGGATGAAAAATGAAAAATCAAGACTTATATAAAAAAACAGTTATTACCCGAAAAGTTACATTAACAGTGAATTGTTAATAAATGGGTAATAAAAAATCACAAGACAATAATATATGTTATGATATATATATATATATATATATTTATATTTATAATTAACATATATTTATTATACATGAGATTTGAACATGTACAACAAAAGTCAATACTTAAGGTAAGGGATTTTTGTCTTTATTTTCCTTCTATGAGATGTATGTTATGTTATGAAGATATATTATTTCATGAGGTGAATATAATTACCCTTTTACGTGAAATATAATTAATTTATCTATCCTTGTGATATTTTATGTTCCATTGTTTTATTACTTTTTGGGTCTTACAATTCAAAGTCACCAAAGTGATAATAATTTTATGTTACAATCTCATTGTTTATCAGGATTGCTTATCAGGATTGTTTATGATTATGTTTATGATGATAAAATATTATGATTCATATCTCAATAAACTCATAAATTTAATTATTCCATGGTTATTCATTATATTTTCAAGTAATAGAAAAAAAATCCATTGTTTGGTACTTACAATAATTGAGAAAAAATATTATGAAAATATTACGTTATTTCTATCTTTGGTTGGAAATCCATTTTCTTCAAAAACCATGTTTTCTAAAAATATTTTCAATTTTTTTATTAATATATTTTTATTTTTAAATTTTATTTTTACCCATGTTTTAATTTTTTTAAAAAATTAAAAATAATCTCAATGTCATTTTCCAAACAATTCCCATTTGGATTTTACCAAAAATATGAAAGGAATATTTCTTTTAACATGTAAGGAATTAATGAAACTTCCTATAATCATGAAACTTATTTGATTTGAAACTTCATTTATATGATTTAAAGTATATTTTCAAAGAAATATATTTTAAAATATTTTATGTTTTAATTTTTTTTTTCAATTTGAAATTGATATTTTCCTCAATAATTTTTTTAAATGAATGGTCAGAATCATTTTCCATATACTATTTCATTCATTGATGTTACCTAACAATTTATGGGGATATTATCTAAGGATAATATTCTTATTATTTATCTAAATTTGGTGTGTCTATAATGGAATGATTTTTATGAAACAACTTCTTATGAAACCCACTTCTATTCTCATGAGTTATGATATTATAAAATAATGAATGGATTATGAAACTTATATCTTTTCTATAGGTTATGATATGATGTCATATTTTTGAAAACCATTTCATTTCATTGGTAATGAGATAATGAATTTTTTATGATCTTGTGGAACACATAATTATGGTTTTCATTATGAGCCTGGTGGGACCTATATCTCTCTCTAATGCATTGGGTAATGATTTATATCTTATTTGATATATAGGACAGAAATGGGGAGTTAACACTATTTAGTAAGGGTATTTGTCTACAATTATGGCCTTGACAGTGAACCTTGACTACTATGATAGTTTTTGGAGTGAACCCATTTCACTATGATAGATTTTTAGTGAGCCTTGACTGATATAGAAATGATTTTTTATACTTATGTGTATTCCACAATACAATGTCATATGAAAATATTATACTATCATGGATCACATTCTATGATTCTCTTATAATTCATATCTTATGAACATCCAATCTTTATGTCATGACTCAATATTATGATCTTTGATATGCAGTTTATGGTATTCAAATTTTATGATCATGTTATCATACCCATATGTTCATGTTATGATTATGTATCTCCCTTATTTACCATTGTTGAGGATCTGAGCTCACACCTTATTATGATTACTTTCCCCATGTTATGAATAAATGTATTATGTATGATATGTATAATAAGGGTTATATATATTAAGGACTTAGTGGGAGATGATGTAGTTTACCTATAAACCAGTTGTTTATGTTTCCATGTTTTTGATGGCATTAAACTATTATGGTACTCTAGTGTGTGTTTGTGTAATGTAATGAATATTCCTCAGAAATGATTTAATATCTATGTATGATAAGCTTGGGTCATTATATGGAAAAATATTATGAGTGATTTATTCTTTTAAATCATGTGCACAGGGTATTTTAAAATATGGGATTCCTATTTTAAAGGAAATCAGTGTTTTCTAAATTTGGATTTTACCCTTGGTGACTATATTTAAAAGGGTTAAAGGATTTGAAAACTATTTCAAATGGTAATTGTCTATTTTTTTTATGCTTTGAAAAATTTAGTTTTAAATCTAGTTGTATTTTTTTGGAAACTGGTTTTAGAAATTTTTTTAATTAATTATGTCAATTAAGGGCTTTATCATTGAATTGTGAAATGGTTTATTCTTTGTTTTGGATTAAATAATGATCAATTTTAATGATGCCATGGTTTTCAAAATGGGATTTTATAATAACCTTATTATTTTTATAATGTATGTGTTTTTCCCCTTGTGTGTTTTGGGACATCTTGATGTGATTTTAGGGACACGACCACATAAGAGTATATACCTCGTGTTGTTTGATGTTGTGAATACCCAAGTTTTTAAACAAGTTGGAATTCATGGGTAAATTTGAATTTTATTTTTAATGGATGAGATAAATTTTAAATTGGGATTCAGAGAATAATTTAAAAAATTAAAACACATTAACATGTTTTTTTATATGGGGTTTAAGGCTCAGTAAGTGTATCAGAGGTATAGTTTGGCTTCAAGGGAATCTGGATTTGGGAGCCAATGTCTGGGAGACACAACACTAGGTGTATGGTTGGTGCATGTTTAGTTCTAACCATGTGGCCCAAACAATAAATACCATTTGAAATAAATCACAGTTAGAGAAGATCATATAAGGTGGCCAACAAACCATACAAGACACCTAGAAAAAATTGTAGAGGGTGCGCAAAAGATACACACGGTTTTAAAAACTTGTGGCCTAGCCCAGACACTTAGTTCCACTTTCACAATGAGTGAGAATGTTTGGTGCAATGTTTTTCCAAACCATGCAACACATTTTAAGGGGATTCCTTTTGGATAGTGGCACCACATGGTAGGTACACTATTATCCAAACCATGTGGCCTAACCGTGTGGTCCATTAAAGGGTGTGAAATTAAAAAAAAAATCATCCCTTCTTTTATATATTCTCTCCTCCTCCTCACTTCCCTATAGAGTAGTGGGTTATCCCACTACTTCTTCCAACTATAATTTGTCCTATCTCTTCTATCCAAACATAGATTCCAGTGTCATTGGGTGAATTGGAAGCGTAATGGAAATTCATTATTTCCTCTTGATTCCATTATTCTTTTCTCACATTATTTGAAATTTTATTTCAATAAGAGCTAATTTTCTATATTTCCAGGTTCTTTGTTAGTTTCATTAATTTATATCATTTTAGCACAGATTTGAGGTCAATATTTGATGATTTTTAAATTAAAATCCTATGGTAGGTGGTACTTAATTTCTCCACGTTTATAAACATTTTATGATTTTGTATTTAAATATGTATGAGCGGGGTTGTCCAGGTAAAACTCTTTTTAATTAAATCATATATTTAAATTATGTTATTATTATTGTGAGATATTAATTGGCATGATCCTATATATTTAATGTGTCAAACCAGGTTTGGGGGTTTTGGTTAGTTTGGTAGGTTATTCCAGTTGTTTAAATTATTTTCTTTAGATTGATTTTTTATATGATTATTTTTGTTCTATTGGAATGTGTTGGTTATTTCTCGGATAAATTTGGGTAACGTTGATCACTAGTATTAAGATGAAGAGGTTCTTTAGGCTGATGGCAGGTCCCAATATATATGGGATGGTGTTGACCATCATATTTTACGTGATGTGATCATCAGGTTTATTTGGATGGTAATGAACATGTCATAGATGGGCGATGAGGTTTTCATGTGGCAACAAGGTGGTGGTTGAGGTTAGATGGGTGTGTTTGGTGATTTCTACTCACCATGATTGGCCAATAACACCATTGGAGTCATGTGCACATAGATAAAGACTCAGTTAAGGTGGTGTTGACCCCTAGTTATGGGTGGATACCTTTTTATATTTAGAGTCTTAGGGGATGGTTTTGAAAATAGGTTATGGAGGTGGTGGTTACTGTAGAAATCCATAGTTGATGGTGAGAGAGACCATTGAATGGGGGTTGAGGCTCACCATGAAATTATGGTCAATGGGTTAGGATGATGGGAAGATAGATCTCACTATGCCCTAGGATTTCAAGTTATTGAGATGAAGGTGATTTATTACTCATCAAAGGATGTATATCATCATGCCTTGGGACTTCGGGTTGTTGAGCTGACAGTAGATGTTACAGTAGAAGTCTGAGGGAATTGTGGTTGATTTCAGAAAATAGGGTTGTTGAGCCAATGGTTATTATTCTATTGGAAGTCTAAGAGACTTGTGATGTATTTATTGGGTGTATTGATTGGAAAATGGTATTAACCAATTTTTTATATGTGGTATCGTAGGGAAAGAGGTAATGGATGACATTTATGTGGATGATATATCGAGGTTTTTCTAGTATGACTGACCATTGATATATCATTTCACTCTAGCATTGGCCTAGAAAGGTAAACACTTCCTTATGGATATTAGGCATGAGTAAATCATGTTATGTATTTTATACCAGAGTGTATTTGATATTTATTTATGTATGGATACACTAGTACAAATACAAATATAAGACAAACACATGTTGTTGGTGGCCTAAGAAATTCATACTCACATCTGACATGGGACCCTCAGGATGTGTGTAGACTTTATGGCTTTGAGATCGGGTAAAGGATCAGGCACTGGGTATCAACCATAGAGACTACGTATTCACATTGAGTGTGTGTTATGTATGGAAAATGAACTATAAGGGTTATTTTCATCGAGATAGAGATTATTTATTGAGATTTTGAGAAAATTCTTATGTGATCATCCATGGGAAGTCTTGCATGTATATTTTTGTGTGTATGTCTAACACATGTACTTTAAATATCATGTTTGTAGTTGTATGTTCTTTTATTTTTATTATCATTGTTTATTATTACTTCCCCTAAGTTTTTTTATTTCTTTCATAGTTTTAGTATTATATAACCATTATTATTATTATTTCCAGAGTATATAATCTCCCAAATATCACCTAATAGACCTTCACTACTAATTTATTGTATTTGGTATGCAAGGAAGAATGCCAAAGGCCCAGTGGCCCTCAAGCCCAGAGCACTGGTTAAGTGGAACCTAAGTCGGGGTGCTACAAGTGGTATTAGAGGTGTTTATTTTCTTTAACCTTTCTATTTAGGTTATGGTAGGATCTAGTAAAAAATGGGGAATTATATCATGTATGGGTGCCTATAGCCCCATGCATGGGGGATGCATTAAGTTTACATGGGTGGTAAATCGATTTTATGTTTTTCTCTTTGAATGATTATATATTTCCACCTTGAGTGGTGCACTTGGGTGTGATGTTATTAGATTATGACATTTTTAACCTTCATCCAGTATAGTAGGAGAAGGGTATTTATGCATCATGGTAATCACTTTGGCTGATATGATATGTGTATGTGATTGTGATTTTAATTGGGAACCTGTAATATTCTGAGAGGGGTTAAGCTATTTATAGTGTCGTCAAAAAGGCGAACAATGTTTTCCTATATAACTCTTTTAGTTGTATTATACTCAGCTAGGCCAGATATGTGGTTCTATATAGGATGATATGTGATCTTATGTGTGTGATTCATGTTCCCATGACCCTAATATGAGTACAATGGAATGAATGAATGGGGTGACTAGTTTAAAATGTCAAAAAAATTCTACATAGTGTTTTGATGTATATCTTCTTAGTGGCATTCTACTCAGCCACACTAGGATGATGATATTTTATATGCATGTTATGTGATACCTGACTTTGATATGGGTAGTAAGGGGCCCTGAGGCCTGATAACATGTGAAATGGGTGTGATAGGGAAATGTAAGGGTAGTGAGATGCACCTCATATTACAGATTTCCCTATTTGTGATATATAAGGTTGTTATTAAACATGATATTTGGTCTCCATAATGATGTCAATTAGATGGATTAAAGTGGATATTTACAAGGTAGAATATGTTGTTCTACTAGATCATTCCTTGTATGAGGCTCTTAAGGGTCGAGATGAAGATTTTGAGGGTTGATTTGAGGCCCCTAAGCGTCATGTTGATCATGAGATATAGTAAATGCTTTGAGGCAGGCGGGGAAGATACATAAAATGGAATATTTTGGGACATGGATATAAGAGAAGTTTAGGGTGATCTTGGTATGAGTCATATGGATTATTGATAGGGGATATTAGGGAGATTATATATCTATGGATTATCTGACTCGTGAGTTCCATTCTCATCACCCAATATTGTTTTAGGGTGAGGGTGTGCTGAAATCAGTAGAGAATTGTATTATGTATGTACATAATATTTTTCTGACCAGATTAAGACACCCCTATATTGGAGGCTGAAGTTTCCTATTTATATGCTCATACGACTAAAAAAGATCAAGTGGGACATATAGTTATATGACGTTAGACATGAGAGATTGGAATGGAAGTATTTTAAGGGAAGATTCTTTGATCATTTCATCCCAAAGACATTGAGGGTGGACTAAGCCTATGATTTCATAAAAATGTGGTAGAGAGATACATCTGTTACAGATTTTTGTAGTGATTCTCAAAAACCTATCCTAATTTTCACCTTTTAAGGTTGGTGAATACATCTCTAGAGTGAGACAGTTCAAGGATGATTTTGGTATGTCATCTTGGTGTAGGTGAATATCATCAGGTTGACCTAATTCTTGTAGGCGATGAACCATGCTCTAATAGCTGAGGGGAATCTGATAGAGAGGGATTATTTGAGCTAGGTGATAGTACCAGTTGATATTGGTAGTGATTATTTAGGTACATAGAAGCGAAACCGTGAGGAGTCTCAATAAGGATGGCAGACTATAGATTCATGAAGACCACCAAGAAATAGGTTTTTGATGGTGTGCTTCCAGTGTGGGCTTCCAATTCATGTTCAAACTCATTGTGAGTGACCTTTGAAGGAGTTTCGAGAATGAATATAGATATAGAACATGGATAGGTTCTGTAGGAAGACTTACCAAATAGCTGGGAGTCAATGACCTAGTCAAAATTATGGATCTGAGATAGTACTGATAATGGTACCAAGAGATCATAGACTAGATTCTACTATGTGAACAATTCATGAGATAGAGATAGAGAGACCTAGTAGCAGGGTTAGTGGTAGATAATTGGTTAAGCTCTACTAGGATGTCAAACCTTGTGCATTCAGGCTTCATGCCAGGTGCATGCTATTAATCTGGTAGGGTCAATGAAATATGGGGAGTTAATGATGTTTATATGTATTCCTTTATCATGGAATGTCCTTATGTTTTTTTCATGAATGATATGGACGCCTGAGGTTCACATGTAGTAATTGAAATAACCAGGTGCTAGTTAGTATGTGTGAATCAGGTATGATACATGACTTGTATCATATGCATAGGAATCCGAAATTTTTTGGGAATGCATATGTGTGTGTGTGAGTGAGAGTGATATAGGGATTTTGGGTATCAGTTTGATTCATGACTTTTGAAAATCGGATGAGATATAGGATATTGGGGGATTTGTGGATAATGTGGGAAATATTGAGCATCATTTGGGACATGGTAATTCTTAATCATTGGCTACCATGAAGAAATGTGGGTGTCATGAGTGACACGGATATTATTGAGCACTTGATGAGGTGCAAGAATGGTGGAATGTTATGTAGGGACATGTATCTCCATTGGATGTTTGGTTTAACCATCATAATGTCATTTTGGGTCAGGAAGGGACTAGGTAGGTAATTCCTATGGTGGGATCCATGAGATAAATTAACATGTGACTGGTTAATCAAGTTAGTTTGGGAATATGTTTATGATATGGGCACATTCAGTACCATACCAAAGTAAGACAAAAAATCTTAGAGAATAAAAATTTTATAGTGGAGAGATTTTAATGTCTAGAGTTTTTAAACTGGTCAAAATTCCATGGTAAATTTGAATTTTATGTTTGGTGTATGGGATAACTATTAAATTGTTCTCTAGAGAATAATTTTGAAAATTACAAAGCATTAGTTCATTTTTTAAATATGTTTTTAAGGATTTTTATGTGTCTTAGTGGTATAATTTGTTTTCAGGAGTGTTGGGATTCGACAACCAGAGCTTGGGAGACACAGAACATGGCACACGGTTAGTGCTAACTATTCAATCCAAACTATGCAGGCAATTTTAACTATATAATGTTGAGAAAATGGTGTGAGTTGTCTGGTAAATCATGAAAGGGACGTGAAATAAATTGTAGAGTGTGGGAATGGGTTTTTTGTGCCTTTAAAACCCATACATCCTAACCCAAACACTAAATTAAACTTAGATAGTGAGTGTGCGCAGTTTGTTTTGGGTTTGGAAAAACTGTGCAACCCATTTTAAAGGGGTTTCCCTTAGAATAGTGGCACTATATGATTATAAAATAGTTATCCAAATTTTTCATCCTAACTGTGCAGGGGTGTGAAAATAAAAAAATCCCCTCCCTTATTTTTTCTTTCTTCTCCTCTTCTCCTCCTCACTCACCCACACAGCATGGGGTTCTCCCACTTTTTCTTCCAACTAGTATTTAGCATATCTATTACATATAAATTCATACTCTAGTATCATCGGGTCCATTGGGAGAGTAGTGGTAGTTCCTTAATCCATCTTGATTCCTTTATTCTTTTTTCTCACTATTTAGAATTCTTTTTCCATCCGATCTCATTTTTCCTATTTAGATGGTCTTTTTTATATTCTTAAATTTATATAATTTTGGATCTTATTAGAGGTCGGTATTTGAAAATTTATCACCTATAAGAATATGGTAGGTGGTACCAATCTTTATCCACATTTATAAACATGTTATGGGTGCATATTTAAATATATTTGAGTGGGGTTGTCTGGGTGAATCCCTTATTAATTAAATATTGAATTTAAATTATATTATTAATTTTATAAGATGATGATGGGTAGTCTTGTGTCTCTTAAATGTTTTAAGACATATTTGTGGATATTGGTTGGTTTATCAGGTTATGCTAGTTGTTTAAATTATTTAATTTAAATTGAATTGTGATATGATAGTATTGGTTCTATGAGAATGTGTTGGGCATAGTACGGATCACATGGGGAGACCGTAATCACCTAAATTTAGAGGAATAGTTTCATTGGGATGGGGGCATGTTAGACATATATGGGATGTTGTTGACATCGGATTTATGGAGATGTTATCATCAAGTTGAGGCTGATGTTTATAACCACACCACATATGGGAAATGAGGTTTTCATGTGGCAACGAGGTTCCCAGTTGGTGTATCGTTTGTATGGTTGGTGATTTTTGTTCACTTTTATTATACAATATCTTCTTTGGAGTCATGGTCACATAGATGAGGTCTTGGTTGATGTGTTTTTGAACAGTCATTGTGAGAGGAGGCCTCCATATATTTATTTTCTTAAGTAATAGTGTTGCCCATCAGTTTTAGAGGAAGTGCTCACCATAGGAAGCCACGGTTGATGGTGACTGAGACCATCAGATGGGGGATGAGGTTCCCTATGACACTGATGGATGATTGGATGAGATTATGGGAGGATGTATCTCACCAAGCCTCAGTACATCATGTTGTTAAGTCAATGTTGGTTTATTACTCATTAAAGGATAGATATCATCATCTCTTGGGATGTTGGGTTGTTGAGTCAATGTCAGATGTCATAGGATAAGTCTAAGGGACTTGTGATTGATTAGGGGATGTCATTTTATTGAACCAATGGTGATTGTTCAACAAGAAGTTTAGGGACATTTGATGCATTTATTGGTTGTACTGATGGGATGTTAGTATTACCTAATATGTTTAATAGGTGTTATAGAATGAAACATGGTGTCGAGTGACATGTATATGGATGAGATACTAAGGTTTTTCTAGTATGACTAACCATGGTTATATCATTATCCTCCTATGTTTTCTGAGGTAGGTAAATGAATCCTCGAGGCATTTGAGCATGAGTAAAGCGGGTTTTGTTTTTTATACAGTATTGCAGTTGTTATTTATTTATGTATTAATACAATTGTATAAATATGAATGTATGAAAGTAACACATTAGTGGTAGACTACTGATTTCATACTAACACCCTACATGGGCCCCTCAAGATGCATGTAGACTTTATGGATTTCAAATCCATTAAGGGATCAGATATAGGGGTTATAACATAGTGACCAGGGATGCACCATGGGTGTGTGGAATGGATGGAAGATGGACCATAGGGGTTCTTTTCATTGAGATGTAGTTATTTTTTAGTATGTTCTTATGTGATTGGTTAGGGGATATCTTTCATATCTAATGTTGTATGAATATCTTACATGTGTACTTTATCAAGAATGTATCTAGTTTTATGATCTTGGATTCTTATTACTATTATTTATTATTTCTTCCACTAAGATTATTCAATTAATTCAAAGTTCTAGTTTTATATAACCATTATTATTATTGTAACTAAAGGGTATAGTCTCCCAAATATCACCAAAAATACCCTCACATCTTGTTGGCCGACATTGGCATACGAGGAGGCAAGCCTAAGGCCTAATGGACCACCACCCTAGAGCACTGTTTATATGGTTCCGATGTTGGGAGGCTACTGATGTGACCCCCCTTTCAGGATGGTCTAGTGAGAATTTTGATTATTCATCTTAGTGGTACTTCATCCTTATCTTTAATACTTCCCAGGATCTGAATAGAGTGGCATGTTTTATTTCCTTCTTATAGTGATGTTAATTGGTTTCATCTAATGAATTGAATATTTAGTGGTTTCTTTTGAGATTTTTAGGTATAGTGGTATAAACCCGTGATTTTTTTTGATGGATGGATTAGTGAGGATAAATTTTCATTTATAATATCTCATATGAGCAATAGTTTGGGATGTTTTTTTATTTTTTCATGGAGAAATTTGAGATTTTATAGTTAAGTGGCCATAATTTAGAGTAACCTTAGAGTGTGGGTTATGTCTCTTTCAGATTATGGTCCTTTTTTTATTTTTTTCCATTAGGATAAGAGACGTTTTGATTTGAGGAGGCCTTATCCAAATGTTTCTTATATATTTCTTTGGTTTCCCATTGCAGGTGGTGTTCATTTTTGGGATTTTTTTCATGCCTCATTTTTTGATGATTTTGGTTTCCATTTTTTAGTTTATACCATGGGATGTTTGGGTGTAATTATTTGGAAATTATTTGTAATTAGGGTTCATGATTGGATACATGGGGTGTAGTGTTGTTTCAGGTTGGGTTGTGGATGCGACCGGGTTGTGTTTTCCATCATAATTACAATGGGATGAAATTATAAGGAGTTGGATTTAAAACTCCCTCATGTGTTGAATATGACCCATAGTTTAGAGCCTATTTGTTCCATATTGATGCATGTATTTTGTTGTGGGATCCTTATTTGAACACCAGTTTTGGTGTCTTATTTTTTCTACCATTTGGGGGTGTTCTTGAGTTTTTTCTATTGTTATAGATTTGAGTCATTTTTTTATAGTTTCCTGGAATTTTGGTGATATTTCTTGTGGTACATTAGGATGTTTGATATTCATGCCTTCCTTGTAGGTTTTGAACCAATTACTTGTTTTTGGATTTGGCAGGTAATGTTTTTTTATTCCATTTAGTGATTTTGGAAATATGGTTTCTTAGTGAAATTATCTTCTTGTGTGAGAAGTTGTCCCTGGTTATTCTTTTATTGAAGATCGATTGTAAATGGTAAGTAGACTGATGATCGGTCTTTGTTCCCTTGGAAACAATATTTGAGTCCTTATTGATCAGTTTGTCATCATATGTTGTTTTAGGGTTCTATTTTTCCTAGAGAGTTGTCTTAAAATTCATTCCCATTTGACCTATACTTATACCTGAGCCTTTCTGGTGGCTAAAATTTGTATGGAGTGGAGTTTTTAACACTCACTATGTAATTGTGGTTTTTATTTTTTTATTATTTTATGTGTTTGGTGGTTTATTAAATTTTCCATGGATTTTTTGCTCTAAACATGGACAATTTTGAGGTATTCATTCTATGAACAGTTAAGGTGCGTGGTATAAAAGAAACATTTATAGCTTCCCTTATGTATAATTAATTTTGAACTTGCATAGTTGGGGGTACACAAGCTATGCACATTTAATATCAAACCATTACAGTCCTAGGAATAACCATGTAGGGCCTTTAATGAGTTTAGGGTGTGGAACATACCTTTTACATGGTTAGGTAAACCATACAATAAGCATTTGGTTCATCTCTGTAATTGGGAAGTGTTGTTTGGAATGTTTGGAGCATGGTTTTTACAACCATGTGGAACTTAGGAGAAACTATGTGAGGCATGGTTTGGCTAGTAATTTCCTTGTTCATGGATGATGCATTGTTAGGTAAATCATATGGTTTAACTGTGTTTTTTAATTTTTTGGTTTAAATTTATATTTTCAATTTCTTATTAACTTATAAACCTTAAAACTAACACCCTCACCCCAACCCTCACCTCCTCCATTTAATGAAACCTCTGGGCCATCCTCCTTTCTCTCACACAATAAGCCTATACTACCCTTCTCCACACATGATGCCGCCCCTCCCCTCAACCCTCCATCATCCTCCAATTCTTGGTGTCCTTCTCTCCAATTTCAAATGGGGAACCACTCCATCCATGTTCTCTTTTATTATCCCTCCCTATTTTACCTGATTTTCATCCTCCCATGAACCCTAATCACTGATTAGGTCTAGATTAGGCTATAGGATGAGTTTATAATTATAATTTTGGGTGTTTTTGGTTCTAAGGGACTCTCTCTTATGTGTGGGAGACTTTAACTTAGAATAAAAAATGTTTAAGCTCAACATGGCATGCTTCTAACATTATTTCCATTGGTATAAGGTAGGCGTTTCTTTACCTTATATGTCTATTACATTCCTTTAATTAAATTATACTTTGAGTCTTCTTTTTATCTAAATTTTTACTTATATATATGACCCATTAGGGGGTAGATTTCTTTAAAGGTGGTTTGAAACCTTTGCATGGGATGAGAAAACATGCCAAGTGTTTATTTTTTATTTTAAAAAAGTGGTGGCGAGCACCGTCTTGTTGTTTTAAAAAGTATTCATGATTTAAGGTGGGTTTCAAACTAATTTTTTGGGATTGATTGTTTTCAAAGGGATGTGTTAACCTTTCTTTTGAGGTTATTAAAGATTTTGAGATTTCCAAATTAGTTGGTTGATTTCAAAAATATGTGTTTCCACTTGGGGGTTATATTTCAATACTTGTTATATCATTTAATGTTTTCAAGATGAATTTAAAAAGGTAATAGTGAGTTTAAATTTGAATCTAAATTTCTTTTTGATGAAATGGATTGGAATTACAAGCTTATTTTATTTTAAAAAATGTCATTTTTGTAATTATAAGGAAATTGGTTTTCATAAAATGATGTGAGATGATCTTGAGCCCCTTTTTAATTCTAGTGGCATGTAGTGGCATGTGATCTTGTGTGGGGATGTTTATCTTTGTTTCATTGTATATTTTTCTATGTTTGTTGTGAATGGGGATGCCTTTGTGAGGGTAGGAGGTGGTGTGTGTATTGTTTTAAGTGATTTATCTTTGAGTAAGGGATGCTTTATTGTGCACACATCTATCGAAACATCATGGTGGAACATAGAAAATTAATTATGTGAATGAGTTGGTTG
The DNA here is from genome assembly GCA_963277665.1 of Viscum album. Lineage (NCBI taxonomy): Eukaryota > Viridiplantae > Streptophyta > Magnoliopsida > Santalales > Viscaceae > Viscum > Viscum album. The sequence goes on from OY728132.1 coordinate 1,937,950,799, forward strand.
ATTCTCTGACCTAAGTTAGAGATTAGGTGTGTCTCCTTGAGATTCAGAGATCCTTGGGTTTGTTCATGAGTGATTAGGGACCAAGAGATCCTTAGTTGGGTATTGTGAGATACTAGGGAGTGTTGTGTGAGCCTCCATCTATTTGTAGTCATGTTATGTTATATGGTTTATCCTAGGGTCATTTTGTATGCTAGCACCTTTTTAAGGCATGTTGGTTAGTACCAAAACATTACGATCCTTTATCTGATATTTTAGGGGATTTAACTTGTACATCGATTGTATCCCTAAATGTTCATTTTATTTATTGTGACATATGTTCCTATCATTTATGTTCACTTTTTGTAACTTTACATAGTGGTTCCTAAATATTTTCTTTATTATTTTTTTGTGAGTTTTACTTTTAAAATGATTTGAAAAGGGATTGTGAAATATTTTTAAAAAAAGAAAAAAATGAAATATTGAATTTAATGTTATTTTAAACTATTTTTTTAAATGATTTTGAAAAGTGTTCTCTTTAGAGAATATTAAAAAAATGGTTTGTTTTGAAACTCTAAGTGTGTGTGATATTTAAAAATGGATTTTAGGACATTGTGACTAGTTTTATATATGGTTTGTTTTCAAACATTTTTTAAACCGTATTGTAAATTAAAAACCTCTTTGAGTTTTGAATCGGGTATTTCTAAAAGAGGTTTTTATGAAAGTGTTTTAAAGAGAAACATTAAAATGTGATTTTGGTCAAGAGGTTTTGGTCACTAAAAAAATGTTTTCAACATGATTATTTCATTTAAATAGTAATATTGTAAAAGAGTTATCACACTTGTGATGTATTTGTGATTATTTTTTAAAATTGTTTAGAAAATTTTGATTTTTATATTATATTTAAAACTAGAATATATAAAATGTAATAAAAAAGTGCCTACATAGTTGGGGAAGGTAGTGGTGGATTGCTGAGTATCATTTTGGTAAATCCTATATATCATTTCAATTGTAGGTTTCCGGTTTATTTTCCTGACCAATCTTTAGAACATTGATCCTTTAAGGTCTTTGATTACTGCATTCATCCAATGTGTCTATTAACTATTTTGGTACGATCTTACTTTACTTTTCTAGAATTTCTAGAAACTTTCCCTTTAAATGTTTTTTCTTTTTCCAATTATGATTTTATTAATTTCTATATTTTGAGTTGTATTGATATTTTGGTGGCTCGAGATAGGCATTTAGTGGGAAACAATTTCTTGTAAAAGAGGGGAACTATGGTGGTGAATAGATTTTTGAATTCTCATGCTATTTAATTCATTCCTTGTTATCTATTTTATTGATTTATCTATTTCTCATTCAGTTTGTACATATGATATATGGATGGATCATTCCATATTTTTTGTTATATTCCTACTATCACATTTGTTATTTTTAATTTTCAAAACCATTCCCAAGTTTGTTCCTATGATTCATAGCCACTAGTTTCCATCCTTTAGGGATTGAGAATACCTATCGGGCCACTAGTATGCTAGTTCTAGAATCTATCAGATGGACATCCTAGTCTGGTTTATTATAGCATTCCAACATTATATGGTAATTACCCTTGAGACTATATTGAGGATAACACATAATGAGTGTTCTTATGCTATGAATATTGGGGAGTATAATTTTCATATCCTTAAGCATTCATCAGCCACAAAATGGATTCTTACATATTGCCTTCAGTATATATTAACCAATCCACAAAAAATTGTGTCCACCCCACATATTATACTCTAAAATAATAGACCTTTTGTCTATTACATGATTTTATATTGAATTTAGCAACATGTACATAATCCAAACATGTATCTGATCATTAGAAAATGTATTGTTTGTTGTATTCAACATATCTATTGACTAAGGAAAGAAAAATTCATGACAATGTTTCATCCCAATGTAATATCATTCTCCAACACAGTGCTCATTATGCTTCCAATGCATGATCCATTATTATGCACCATGTAATTTTAGTACATAATATAGGCCATGTTTCCCACTTGATGATGTCAGTTATGAAAAATAATTAAAAGAATCACCTAAAATTAGGAGATCCCTTGATCATGAATATATAAACATGTGGTATGTGTGAAAGGAATTTAGAAATCCAATTAATATTACATTCAATATATCTAACCAAATTTTAAAATGGATAAATATACTAGATATGTGGAATGTGAACTAATGTGATTTAGAATTAGATGAGAATGTGAAAGTGCATCCTTCATCTTAACATTTATGGATATAGTTCCAAATCCACATGGAAAAAATCAATAGAATCGTGATTAATCATGGAATGATAATTAATGAATAATATTCTTATAAAATGAGGTGGAAATATCACTATAGAGGAGTTCCTACTATTATATTACATTAGTTCCTTTATATTCATATTATAGTAAATGTTTTCCATGGTTGTGATATTTTACATGGAGGTATAAAACCATCATTATTAATTGATCCAACTAAGGATAACTTTTTATTTTATTGAGTTCTAATAATATTTATAATTCTCATATTATTGTTAATCTCATATTTAAACTATGTTATTTTTGGTTTTTAATGATAATAATTAATTAATATTTAATTTATTTACATTTTTTGATACTTTAACTACTAAATCATACCTTCATATGATGGAACATGATTGTTTTATTTGTGAGGTTTTTTAAATTCTTTGGATGTGTGTGGATGATAGAATCAAACCCTATTTTCTCTAGATCAATATATCATGATTTGGAGGTTCCTTAATTATTGAAGGTGATTCAAATATCAGGGAATTGGGTGATTTTTCAAAAACCCTCCCATACTCAATGGATGGTGTTACAGTCTATAGTGATCATAATTAATTTATAAATCATCATCACTTCCAACCAAAGGTGAGAGGTTTGTGATTATGAACATCCTCATTGAATAACTATAAGAATAAGTGTTTTCTCTAAATTTTTTGTTTATTTTTGTGTTGTGGCGTGAAATTCACTTGTTATTCCACGTCTATTTTGATAAATAATTTATTCTTGTAGTGTTTAATTGTTTATTTTTGTGGTTATTTTTGTAATAATATTTATTTACTATCGAATATTAAATTATTGATTAATTTTCTTTAAATTATTAAATTAGTTAGTGTTTTATTCTTTATTTACATAATTTTTTTATTAAATATTAATTTAAAACTTTACAGTTTAATATTTATGATTTATTTTGTTTTTATCACTTGATAATAATTAAATAATTAATTTTTTAGTGTTTAGTTTAATTTAATGTATGTATTTTGTTTTTGAAAATTTAATTTACATTGTTAAATTGTTTTTTTAGCTTTATTTATAGTGCAGGTGTTCTATTAAAGATAATTATTACCAATATACATAAGACATCTTGGTTAAACATAAGATGAAAAACATTGATGTAATAGAGTTGTCTTACTCACGTAAGAGAAAATTGTTCAGCTGTCATCCGAGGAGATAAATCATTTCCACATGAGATATTTTAATCAGTGGGGGTGTAATTGTTTCTAATTTTGCACTCCTTTTTCATAATATAATTCATTTTACTCGCATAAGATAATATATCTTATTCAGGCACTGGATAATTAAGAAATCGAAAGAAATAAAGCTTCAAAGTGAATCTTGAAAATATCTGAATGAAACCGAGTACCCTACTGATTGAGGATGGATGAATATGACTAACACTGAGGTTGAAGAAGCACCTTTGATGAGCCATGAGTTTCCATCAGTCCTTGAATAAATACATGAAACATTAGAACCAAACTGTGCATTCCATAGAGGGTGAATAACTCTTCATTGATCTATCACTATAGGAACACTGAGCCTCCATTGTCGACTAGAACCTCAACATCAATGCCAAATCATATGACCAAAGATAATTTATGCTGAACCTGAGAGTTTAATTTCCCTAGGGATTCAGATCTAGGCCAACATCACCGATATATTGAAGGAAATTGATTTCATATGATCCAAACCATCGAAAAAGGTTTGAAGCTGACCAAATCTGATTTAATCTAATTGAAGTTCTATTACTTTCATATATGACATCACTAAGCCAAAAAAAATTCAAAAAAGCAGAAGTTTCTATTCAGATATGATCTCGTTGACCCTTCATGGTGACTAATGATCATCATTGCCTGAGTTAGAGATTTAAGTGTTTTATAGATCATGTTGTGAGATGTTTGATGTTTCAGAATCAAGACGAAGAAGATGTTTTTTCATAAACAATGTTTTCAAATACCTTAGATCAAGGGTTAAACCAAATATTTGTGTTCATTCTACCAATTGATTTTTAGGATTAAGAAAGGGATGATGTCTTGTCCATTTGGGTTTTGTGAGGAAGTAAATGAATTGATGAACTGATTTCAAGGAATGTTTATTATCAATTTTTTTGTTGGTGTTTCATATGGAGTTCAAAATTAATGATGTTTGGGATTTTCCCCATATATGATGCTAGTTTGAAGTTGGTTTGATCTAGCATAATTCAAGGGGTCTTGATCTACTCCTTTTATACAGCTTTGAAGTGGGATGATGGAAACTATAACATGTTTTAATAAAATCCTTGAGTATTTATGTTTGACATTGGTGATATTCTAGTCCATTGAAGAAGACAGTAATAGGATGAATTTAGGAAGGAATTTCTAGTTTTTAAAGAATTTTTTTTTGATCCTTTCAGATCTATTATTAGAGTGTATTAGAGTAATTAATTCACTTTATATTTATTTTCATTTAATTGGTAAAATGAAAGGTGTTCGGTGTAAGTGACAACTAACATGTATGTGAAGCGAATTAAATCAGTTTTTGGAACAAGAATATAAAAGTGGGTTTTGAAGAACAAAATAGGTGGGATATGTTATTCATTGGACACACCTTTCTTTAGTGAACAATAGAAGGATATTGACGGTGAGAACTAAGAAGTAAAAGGAAGATAATATTTATCAATAGAGAAGCTTATTTCTTTCGTTATTTATTATTTCTTTCTTTTTGTAATGGTTCATTCTGAAATTGTGATTCAGATTATGATTTCTAACAAAATATTTTAAGGGAATGTGATTTATCTGGTAAAACATATACATTCTCATGCTTGAATCTTTCTTCCTGTATCTCTACTTTCTCAACCTATTTCTTGAATCTTTTCAATTCCTTTTATATTGAAAATTAATGAAAATAATTTTTTAATTGATTCATAAAAATAATTTCAATTAAATATAAATTTTCTATTAAGTAATTTATTATTAAAAGTATCGCAAAAAATTCATGGAAAATTGATTCATTGAAAATTTTTAAACCTTTCCATGAATAATTTAGTCTCCAATTGAAAAATTGTTGAATAAATTCATTCATTGGTTGAATTTCCAACATAACTTGTTGCAATACAATTTCACTATTCTGGAAATTTTTCTATGCATGGGTAAGGAATAATTTTTTAACCATTCAATAAAGTTCCATGTATTCATCCTGTTGCAAACCCCAGTCTGTTATTGTTTTCATGAAAAAACTTCCTCTTGGTTCTATTATGCTACTACTGCTTGAATGCCTGGATTTTTTTCTTATTTTCTTATTCATTTTATTTTTATCTTATTGGTCCAAATGTTTAAACTATCTTTTATGATGTTTGACACCCTTAAAATCCATACTACCTTCTAATTTTAATGTCCCAAACTCGGATTCCAATCAACAGTTCTTCGAGCCCAGTTGAACACATGGCCCCAAGCACATCTCCCTAAATTCCATTGGCTGCTGACTAGCAGAGAGGACCTAGGTTTGTTAGTGGGGGAGACTATTCCATCATTAGCATATTGTAACACTATAAAAATACAACAGATAAATAGAAGAAGAAGTAAACCATACAACAGAAATAAACAGAAGAAGACTGCTAGTACAAACAAATCCAGAAGTCATATCATATACAATATGATGATAGATGTCACATGTTTCTAATAAAACAACTAAAACAAGTACACAAAAGTATTATTCAATACATGTCCCAAATGTTAAAAAGGAAAAAATAATTCATGTAGAATCGCAAGCCTTAGCTTGGTCCCATGCTTTTATGCTTCTAAGTTGCATATCAATAACATTTATGAGGGTGCTTTCCCTTATGGACACCTATAATAAAAAAACTATGTTTGGGACTAAATGATGACCCAAACATGGGGTGAGATGTAATCCTAGTAGGAAACCACCCAAGGTTTGTGTCAATCAGTCAGTGAATATATAACAAGTGTTCATTCAGTATAACAGTAAACATAGAAGTACTCAAAATTAAACATCCATATTATTTAATCAATTTCAATTATGAATTCAACCTCATTTAATTTATAATTCTCAATATTTAGATCAAGCCCAAAATCCCATGTATTGTCAAAAGCACGAAATAGATGCCTAAAATAGCTATCTATAAAGATATTAGTCAAGATCGAATCCAAGATCATGAATTTTCTTGGTAAATATTTCATATAGTATTTTATTATTAATTCAATTAGGAACGTGATCCGGAATCCCTAAGTTGGAATTCAAGTATCACCTAGGTATGATATCCACCAACACCCTACAATACCATCCCGATGAACCTCTCAAGAACCCGGTATCAATCAAGGTGAGGTATATAGTCCTTCTAATTGATTTCATCCTAGAAGGTCCTATAGGGAGCCTGAGTGTCTCCCATGGAATAATTAGTCAATTCCCATTTTGATTCAATCCATGGAATCCTTCATTTGTATCCATTATTCAATCGATATGTAAATCAAGCCTCAATGGGTCCATCCATAACATACGTTATTTGGATCCATGATTCACTCATGGCATTAAAAGGATCAGTCCATTAAGTCTGTCCATGGCATCCTTCAATTGGATCCATGATTCACCCAAGTCCATTTAACAACAAACCAATTCAATTCCATTTTACACATTTCATTTAACATTCCAAGGTTAATAAAATTACATCCAAATATATATCACCTCAATAGGTGACTGAAGTGATGTCCTACCTCAAAAGGATTGGCCTTTCACTTACTTATGTGGGAATTCTCAATACAATTTCCATTCAAAAACTCACAAGGATATTTTTCATATAACAAGCCTAACAAGCCTATTAATATATCAAATGGATTAGTTATCATTTATCTCAAGTAGGAAAAAATTAGAATTAAATTCAATCTTAAACAAGAAATTGCATAACATAGCTACATTTAACTCACATTGGCTTTTAATATATCATGCATCATATGTTTTTCCATAAATTTCAAGGTAAAGGGTAAGGGCCATGGTCAATTCACCCCTTCATATTTTTCATTTCACATATCAATCAATTCATCAATTGATTATAACTCAAGTTACCCATTAAAAACCATGGAAAGACAAGTCACGTATCAAAGGGATCAAGGGTCAAATTCATAATTCATCAAAGGTACATTTAATAAACAACACCTAAATGTGTGTTTTATTCAAGGTTTACAAACTATAGAAAGTATGATTAATACTCTTTAACTGAATAGGGAATACTTATCAATTCTAGGATTTAAATTCAATTTATTTGATGCCTGAAAATTGGGCATGTGACACCTAAGCTATATATAAACAACTAAACTTTGAACGAAAGGCATGATACCACCTACCTTAGGTTTGTACTAGATATTTCATCTAATGTTAAGTCTTGATTCATCACAGATTAAGAGAAATATTAAGAACAGATGAAGAATGATAAATTAGGGCATATGATCCTAAATTAAAATAGCATAGAAGATATCCAGAAAAACTGAGGACAACTAAAAAGTAATTTGGATCTTACCGATGTGGATATGATGAGACAAAACACACTTGAAATAGAGTTCAGATAGATGATCTATCTCAAATCCTAGAATATATCAAGGTAGAGATATTCTAACAACTCCCTTTGATGTATGTAGGAATGAAAACCTAATTTATGTTTTAATTGATTTTTAATTTAATTAAAAATTGTTAAAATTATAAAACTGCACAGGTTACATGGTTTAGGCACACGGTATGTAAAATCTTAAATTGATCATGGATAGTTTCCTATAGGCCAAGGTTCACCCACATGGTTTACCCATACAGTTTACAAACTATGTGAAAACTATGTGAAAAGACACTATTAAAATTTTCTAAAATTGGAGAACTAGTTGCACGGCCATGTAGCCTAACCCACATGATTTTCACTAAACTTGTGACCTCATATTTTCACCTAAAACATGGGTTTCAGTCTTTAGACCAGCACCATACACCCCTGATCCCACTATGACCTCAATGAGAATTCATATTAGTCCATAATTAATAAGTTAAACTGAATATTAATGGAATAAAATGAATCCATACCTCAACGAAGAATCAGGTTCTTAAATTCTTCCCTTATTAAAGAAATTTGTCACTAAATTTCCCTTCCAATGGTGGTTAAGCATGATCCATTAATAATTCATGCCACTATAATTGTACATTAGCATCCTTCTCCCAGGTAACGTCCTATACTCAGACATGTTGTCATATCACCTGTACTAGAAGAACGGACCAACCTCGGAGAACCTCCGTACTACGATCCAAAATTTGAATAGGATTCTTCTCAAAGGATGAATATACCTGTAACTCATCCTCATTAGGATGAAAGGCATTATACATGTATAAATAATAACGTCACTTCTAAGAAACATAGACGACGTTGTGGATAGCCTAGTACCTTAGAGATAACTACAGCTGACAGGATATCAGTCTAATTCTCTCCAGAATCTCAAACACCCTGATATATCTTTATGAAAAATTACCATGTGTGCCGATCCTCTTGTGTCCCAGCCTTAGTGAAACACATTAGATAACCCAGTCCCCAACCTCGAACTCGAGAGGTCATTTATGGCGATCAGTTTATAATTTCTGATGATACTGCACAGTAGCCATCCGCTTTTGAATCAATTGTACCTACTCTATGGTCTCCTGAACAAGATGAGGTCCCAACATATCTATCTCTCCTGCCCCCATACAACACAGGGGTGATTATCATGGCCTTTCATATAAAACCTCATATGGAACCATCTTAATAGTATCTTGAATTTTATTATTGTAGGAAAATTCAACCATGGGTATATGCCACTCCCAAAAACCCCCAGAAGTCAAGGACGCATGGTTGCATCATGTCCTCAAGCACTTGGATCATGCGCTCTAACTAGTCATTTATCTGGGGGTTTTATGTCATTCTCAAAATCACATGAGTACCCAACACCCACTAAAGCCCTTTCCAGAATCGAGAAGTAAATTGTGCATCCATATATGAAATGATATAATGTAGGACCCCTTGTAGATGTACTATATCACAGATATACAACCTCCTAATCTCATTAATGTAAAATGTATCCTTGATAGATAGGAAGTGAGATAACTTTATGATCATGTCACCAACAACCCATTCGACATCATTACCTTAAGTCAGCCTCGATAAACCAGTCACGAAATCCATCACGGTATCATTCCACTTCCACTCGGGGATGGGTAGATTCTATAAAATTATGGCTAGTCTCTTGTTTTATTAATTCACATATTGATAGGTGGAACACCTCATGAAAAAACCAGCTACATATCTTTCCATACACATCTAACAATACTGATGATGTAAATCTTGATACATCTTGGTGACACCCAGGTGCACTGCCCAAGCTGAAGCATGAAAATCCTGCATCATCTCCATGTGATTGTCTGTTGAACCCCATACACGACCATGTTCTTGTGGGTTCTCATCCTCACCAATGGTCCATCTAGGTGGAGGTTCCTCACCTACCACACTCTCCTATAGAATATGGCCTTCTCAGTCTGATAGATGCATCTTCCCCACTCTATCTAGAAATGTAGAGGTCACAGCTAAGGATGAATGTAATGTCTTCCCATGACTATCATGCACCACCAAGTGCATCTCAACTAATTGATCCATAATCTGCCACTCACTACTAGCCTACTGAACTTTCTATATTTGAGTCCTCCTAATCAGTGCATCAGCTACTACACTTCTCTTCCTAGGTGTGTAGGCAAGCTTTATGTCGAATGACTGAAATTATTCAACCCACATTCACTGGATCATATTCAAATCATGCTATGTAAATATATACTTAAGGCTTTTTGGTCCATGTACACACCAAAACACTCTCCCAATAAGTGATGTCTCCAATATCACAATTCATAAAAAACTGTATCTAACTCAAGATTATGTGTCGGGTAATTCCACTCGTGTGTCCTCAACTACAGAGACACGTACACGAAGACTTGATCCCCCTACATAAGAACTAATCCTAGATCGATACCTAATTCACTATACTAAATAGTTTAACTCCATCCTGGCTCTAGAAAAATTAGTATTAGTGCTGAATTCATTCTCCCTTATATCTTCTGAAAGTCCATCTCGTAGGAATATATATATAAATTTTTCACACCCTTTTTAGTCAAGATCGTCAACAACGCTACTAAGTGTGAGATTTCCTATATGAAATGTATGTAGTAACTATCCAACCCTAAGAAAATATGCACCTCAAAGATGCTCTTGGGACTCTCCCAATAAATTATAGATCTTAACTTCTATGGGTCCACTAATACTTCTTTCTATGAGATGATGTGTCTTAGGAAGTGAATTTGATCCATCCAAAAGTGGCACTTTGTTATCTTATCATATAACTGATACTCTCTCATTATATTCAAAAATATCTCTATATGGGTGGAATGTTCATGTCTATTATGAGAATACACTAAGATATCATCCATGAAAACCACCAAAAACAAATCAAGGTACAGATAGAACACTTATTTCATTAGTTCCATAAAGAATGTTGGAACGTTCGTGTGACCAAATGACATAACCAAATATTCATATAGACTATACCTACCACAGAAGGTTGTGCAAGGCATTTATGGTGGTCTAACATGCACCTGATGGTAACCAGATCTCAAATCAATCTTTGAGAAGACCCAGTCTCCTTGGATCTGTTCAAAGAGATCATTTATCCATGGTAGATGGTACAAGTTCATAAACATCAACCAGTTCAACTTATGGTAATCTACATATAGCCTGAGGGTACCATCCAAATTTTATTCAAAAAGGATTGGTGAACCCCGTGGATAAGTATTTGGTTGGATGAAACCCTTTTTCTCTAACTATTATAGCTACCTCTTGAGCTCTTTCAACTCAGTCGTAGATATCTTGTAAGGAGGAATGGATACTATTGCAGCTCCTGGCAGTAGATTGATAGAGAAATCCACCTCACTCACCAGAGGTAATCATGAGAATTCATCTGGGAAGTCTTCCCTAAAATGATCAACCACTGGAGGGAAATCAGTCTGGTGTGTCCCTTGATCTTCTAGATATAAACTGACAACCAATTATGTCATCCCAACCATCCCATGATGCTCAAGTCTAGATCGGCTCACCTAGACATCCCATTCACCTTTTCCAATATACCCTCCACCCTCTTATGATGTAAAGCTCACCCTTCGGTGATATCATTAAATTAAAGCATGAAATAGAACCAACAAGACCATTCCGATAATGACATCAAATACTCTCATTATGAGGACTCAAAGTCCCCCTACGAAGTGACACCCACCATTCTCATGGGGGAATTACCTACACTATTGTACACCCTCATTTCTAATTCTAAAAGGAGTCTCAAGAGTCATGATTTCATCATAAGACTAGAAATTGAGCCCATGGATCTCCATAATAGGGAAATATATAAAGCTATGTGAATCACCTATATAAAATGGTGAAGAAGCTAAAGTATAATATACTAGAATAATACCCCTATCCGTAGAAGGTCCAAGATCCTGCTCTTCATGGTTCTCTTGAACTACATATGCCTGGAATGTACTGCGGCCCGGTGTCACTACCTAGATACCCTGAGATGATCCACCTTGTTGTTGATATGAACCTGGGGTATACTTCCATGGCCACTACCACCACCATAGACTATTCGACCAGCTATACCCCATCTCCCTGCCTGATGAGAAGCTACTAACCCTGATCCTGAACATGTAGTCGGCACAGACCCTCTCTCACTTTCTACTGGTGGAAATGTACTATATAAGTGTTTTACATGGCCCATATTTCCACAAGATCAGTATTTAACTAGATACCATGGACACTATGGCCTCATATGTCCCAGCCTACCACACTGGTATCACCTCACCTAGCTACCTGAAGGTGTGGTTTGACTGCTAATATCACAGCGTATAAGATCCAGACGATTCTTCCTACTTCCTGTCAAAGCAGTACTAGATCGAGATGTAAAAACACCCTAGTTCACTCCCCCAACCTATCTCATGTTAAACTCTGTGATCAATGCCTGATTCAATATTCTATAAATGGAAGTCATTTAAAATACATTCATCTTTAATCAGATTCCATACCTGATACCATTTTTGAATTGTCTGGCTCTAGATAGACTGTCACCCATCAAAATAAGTGAAAAGAATTGGAGATCTATAAAATAGGATAAATAACTAACAATTCACCCTACTTCAGATGTAAGAACTCCTGGTATCTATCAACCCTCAATGTTTCAGGATTTATATGGTCGTAGAAGGCCATATGAAAATCCTTACAGGTCATCTCCCGATGATGATCAGTCTGAGTGATAACATCCCACCATCACTTGGAAGAATCATGCATCATGTACATATCAAGCATTACCCTCCTATTAGGATGCATCTCTAAGTGCTCAAATATATACATCATGGCCTCTAGCCATGATTCCATAACCTATGGTCTACCATCCCTAGAAAACGTTGGCTGTTGCTGCTGCTGAAACTCACGCATTAACTCTTCCATAGTTAAGGTAGGACATGGTGATCCCTGAACGATCTGCATGAATCACAAGAACCCATCATGAAACTATTCCTCATCACTTATGTATGGTACAAATCTTGGTACTATAGTTGGCATGACTGGAGGATTCACTGGTAGCCCATAGCCTACCACCTTCGGAGTGTGATCATTACCACCCACCTGGTGTACCACTTGAGGTCTTCTTGTTTTTATGGCTCTACAATGTGAAACGTAGGCCTTGGTTCGTGATCTTTGTCAAACTTTTGAGCTCAAAAGTGAAGATATCAAAACACGATAGGTAATAAACTTCCTCTATAAGATCTCACCCCTCTTCCTTCCCCATGGGTTAGGTTTGGGTGTCAAAAAAGACAAGTATAAGAAAGAGATACTACCTACTACCCATAACTAAGGTTGGATTCGGTCATGTTCTATAATATAAATCATTTTAGTTTCAACCTGATTTTACATGTACATAACATTTCATTTAGGGAATAAACAATGGAATGCCAAATTTCGATCCATGGGGGGTCACACTCCCTAGGGACCAAATCTGGGCATTAACCTATGTCACACCATAACACATTTTACTTTAATTTTTGAACTATGATCCACCAAATTATGATCCAAGAGGACCCATTCATATCATGGATCAAGTCTTGGAATCCATCTGTTTTACACCATAATATATCTCAATATACCTAACACAATAGCAGGCATATATATATCACAATGCATATCACAATAACATGCAATTCGTAATGCTCTCTAAATGCCATAGAAAAATGCATGGAATGTGATTTATAGCAATTTACTAATATGATTAATGATATGGAATACCCTAATATCATAGGGTTTCAACACAATATAATTGTAATAACATCAATAATAATAGAATAATACAAGTACATCATCCAACAGTAGAATCAAATCATCTATAATAGTCAAAATCTTAAAAACTATAATTTAATTTGAGGAAATTTGGATTTTTCTTGTATGCGGGTTAGTTACGCCTGGGTATAGCACATTATAAAAACCTATTTCCCTCATTTTACTTTCTATTGTCACTAGATATTAAAGAAAACCAAAAAATATTGTTCTGATACCACTTTGTAACATATCAGACCCGGATGACACTCAACGGTTATTTGAGTCTGGTTGGCCACATTACCTCAAGCACATCTTCCCAAATTCTAGAGGATTCTAAATAGAAGTGAGATCCTAGGTGTGTTAGTGGCGAGACTATTCCCTCATTAGAAGAGTGTAACATAGTGGAAATATGACAACAGTTAAATAGTAGAAGCAGTAATCTACAATACAAAAATAAACTGTAGAAGACTAATAGTATAAACAAATCCTTAAGTAATATCACATACAAGATGATGATTGATGTCACATACTTCTAATAAAACAACCAAAACTGGTACACAACAGTCTTATACAATACATGTCCCAAAAGTAAAAAAATCTCAAAATAATCCTAGTAGCATCGCAAGCCTCAGCTTGGTCTTATTCTCTTCTGCTCCTAAGCATCATATAAAGTACCTATATTAAGGTGTTTTCCTTATCGACACCTGCAATCATATAATCTTTTTGGGTCCAAAAGATGACCCAAATAGGGTGTGAGATATAATCCTAGTAGGCAACCACCCAAGGTATGTTCCAATCAGTCCGGGAATATATAACATGTGCACATGCAGTATAACAATAAAAAAGGAAGTACTCAAAAGTAAACATCCATATTATTTAATAAATTTTATTTAATAATTCAATCTCATTGAATTTATATGTCTTGAGATCTGGATCAATCTCGATATCCCCCCATATAGTCAAAATCACAAAACATATGCCTAAATAGGCCATATATAAAGATATGCATCAAGACCAAATACAAGATTATGCTTTAGCTTGGAAGATAGTTCATATAGTATTTTAATATTAATTCAATTTGGAACCTGGTCCCATACCTTAAACCCCTAAGTTGGAATTAAAGTTTCTCCCATGTATGATATTCACCAACACCCTACAAGATCGTCCCAACGAACCTCTCAGGAACCCAATATCGCTCTAGGTGAGGTATAGAGTCCTACCAATTGAGTCCCTCTTCATCGATCCTATGGGGAGCCTAAGTATCACCCATTGCATAATTAGTCAATTCCCTTTTTGATTCCATCCATGGCATCCTTCATTTGATACCATGATTCACTCGACATATAAATCAAGCCTCAATGAGTCCGTCCATGACATCTTTCATTTGAATCCATGATTCACCCATGGCATAATCAAGGTTCTAGAAATTGATTCCATCCATGTAATACTTCAATTGGATCCATGATTCATGCAAGGCATTAAAAGGATCAGGACATTGAGTTCGTCCATGGAATCCTTTAATTGAATCCATGATTCACCCCAAGGACATTTAACAACTAACCAATTAAATTTTATTTTACACATTTCATTTACCATTTCACATTAAAAAAAATGACATACAAATATATCTCACCTCAAAAGGTGACTCATGTGTTGTCCAACCTCAAAAGGCTTATCCTTTCACTTACTCGCATGGGAATTCTCAATACAAGGGCCATTTAAAAACTTACATGACCATTTTTCATATAAAAAGCCTAAAAATAATATCAAGCTATCACATGGATTAGTTATCATTTATCTCACATGAAAAAAAACATTTAAAGCAAATTCATTCTTAAATAATCAATTGCATAACATAGCTACATTTAACTCACATAGACATTTAACATGTTAAGAATAATAAGATTTGCAATCCATTTCAAGGAAAGGGGAAGGGGTTGTGGTCAATTAATCCCTTCCCATTAATCAATACACATATCAACCAATTCATCAATTGATTATAACTCAATTTACCCATTAAAACCCATGGAAAGACAAGGTGCATATCAATGGGATCAAGGGTCAAATTTATAATCCATCAAAGGTCTGTTTAATAAACAACGCATAAAGGGGTGGTTTAGTCAATGTGTACAAACTATAGAAAGCATGATTAATCCTCTATAACTGAATATGAAAAAACTATCAATTATAGGATTTAAATTCAATTAAGTAAATACTTGGAAATTGGGAACATGTCACCCTGACTATATATAAATAACTAAACTTTGAATAAAAGGCATGAGACCACCTACCATAGGTCCGTGCTAGCTACATCATCTAGTATTAGGTACTGATTCATCCTATATTAGGAGAAATATAAAGAGATGACGAATAATGAGAAATTAGGGCATATGAACATAAATTCAAATAGCGCAGCTGATATCTATAAGAACTAAGAATGGAAAAAAATTAGGGTCCAACTAATGCAGATTCGATGAGACAAACCATGATTGAAATGACGCTCAGATTAGAGATCCATATCAGATCAAAGAATATATCAAGGTGTACAACTTCCACGGTATCCCTTTTTCATACATAGTAATGAAAACCTAATTTATTTTTTAATATATTTTAAATTTAATTAAAAATTATTAAAATTCTAAAACTGCACGGGTCTGATGGTTTAGGCTCATGGTTTGGAAAACCATGCATCAATCATGCAAGGATTCCTATTGGAAAAGGCCACCCACATGGTTTATAAACCATGCACAAACCATAAGAATGTCCACTATAAAAAAGTGATGAAATTTCATACCTAGCCACTTGACTATGAGTCCCAACCCACATGGTTTTCTCTAACCCTGCAGCCTACTCTTTTCACCCAAAACATGGGTTCTGGGCTCTAGACTAGCCCTGGACACCCTCGAGCCCTCTATGAAATCAACGATCATACATATTAGGCCATAATTAAATATTTAAACTGATAGTTGATAAAAGAAGTAATTCGTACATCAAAGAAGAATTGCATTCTTAAATTAGTTGGGTTTATAAATAGTTAATTTTTCTTGTAGTCAACTACAAGATGGTAAAATTTTGGTGTCATTGCTGGGAAGGAGTGTACGGAAAAGATAAATAATATAAAAAAGACTTCAAGTAAAACTCTAAAAAACAATATATTAAAACTTTTCTAAAAAAATTGTCCAAAATAATATATATAGTTTTTTAAATATGAAAACTAAAACTTGTTGAGATGTTGACCTTGAATATGGTTGTTCATTAACACCAGATAATGGTCTGGAAAATTAGCGCCTTTAATATCTGAAATAAATATTCATTGTTTAGAAATTAAAAATACAAACAAATTAAATATGGAAGAAAATATGGGAAATATGAATAATGTTCAAAACCAAAATTTGAATCCACAACCTCTTAGGAATGAGATAGAAGAGAGATTTATCCTTTGTTGGTTTCAGGTTCCCAATGATTCTAGTAATCCATCATGAATTTGGCATACTCCTAGGTCTCAAAACTGTGAAATCAAAAAGCCTTATCTTTCCATGTTTCCATCTTACAATGGACTTCCTAATAATGAATCTTTATAATTCATTATAGATTTCTACTGTGTGGTACAATAACTACTTTTCAGAGGGTTGAGTGAGGAAGAGCTAAATCATATAGCTTTCCCTTTCTGCCTAAAGGGAAATGCTAGATCGTGGTTTTAGCAGCTTGATAAAGAAATTTTCAAAACTTGGGATCAACTATTTAATGTATGTTTAATGAAATTTTATCCATGAGGAATGTCCAGTGAAATTAAGATTAAGATCATAGGATTTTTTCAAGATGAGGGTGAGTTGTTCCATGAGTCATGGGATAGATTTAAAGATATTCTTAGATAGTTTCTAAATCATCAGTGTACTCCACATTTTCTTATGGGAACATTTTACAATAGACTCTACCCTTATCACCAAAAATTAGTTGATCAAGATTTGGGAGGAGATTTTAATAGTAATAATGTTGAATAATTGAAAAAGATATTCAATACACTTGCATAGAATTCCCAGCATAAGTTTCCTACGATAAGAATGATAGTTTGGAAAGAGGATAATAATGTTAATCAAGTTGAAGTCAATGCTGCTATATATTATAATGAAAATGATCAAAATTCACTTAGAGAGAAATTCCACCATTATGGTATGTATGTCCATTCCAACTCTGACTACCCTAACTTTGATATGCACACCTAATAACCTAATAATGAACATTTTTCTAGTTACTCGCATAGGTTAAAACCAAGGGACAATCCATTTTATAATAATTACAATCATGGCTATAAAAATAACCCCAACCTTTCATGGAAGTATTAGGGGGGTTTTCATACTTGTTTTACCCCCTAGTTTCCAACAACAGCCTAGGAAATAATACCAAAATCAACAAAGGGAAGAACCTTCCAATTATCAAGGGGACTTTTATGGAAAACATTTCTCTATGTGAGATCAAATTAAGAATAGAATGGATTTTAATGATGAATGTTTTAACACTCAGTTGAACAAAAAAATCTCAATATTATTTTGATAAAATTCAATTTGATGAAATCATACAAAATGTGTAAACTCAAATGGGTCAACTTTCTAGATGTTTAAATCAGAGGGAGAAAAGTAAATTACCAAGTAAAACTTTAGTCAACCCTATAGAAAATATCATGTATATCACTACTAGGAGTGCTCTTTAGACTCACCAAGAGACCCCTAGGGACCCTAAACCCACTGAAACTGAAATTATGAAAGAAAATGACAATCCAAACAATGAAATCATTGAAAACAGAAATCTAGATTTCCAAATAGAAAGTATTTTACAACCTATTGTTTCACTTATTAAAGAATATGAAAAAGATCTAAAATCATGAAAAATAAAGGGAAGGAAAAGACTAAAAAATAACTTGAATGGATGCCTATAGTTTTGAAGAATTTGGCTCCACACATTCCTTTTCCTAATATAATTTAGAATAACTATCAAGAACCTAAACTTCTTAAATTTCTAGAGTTGTATAAAAATAATAACATTAGTATTCCTTTTATACATGATTTATTTCAGGTTCTTTAATATATGAAAATGCATTAAAAAATTATTTCAAACAATAAATCACTTGAGGAGTTTTCTACTTATAATTTAACTGAGGAGTGTACTATTGTAGTTCAAAATAGGATACCTCTTATGCTAAATGATCCTAATAGCTTTGTAATTATGTGTACTTTTGGAAATATTGTATGGATCAATTTCCTTTATGACCTTAGGGCTAGTATCAACCTCATTCCCTATTCACTGTTTATGTAGTTACAATTGGGATATCTTTTACCCACCACTATTATTTTGTAGTTGGACGATGCCCCATCACCCACCCTATAAGAGGAGTTGATGATTTGATTATCGGGCTTCGAAAACTTTTTTAACCAATTTGTTTTCTTATACATGATATAGCGTGTGATAAAGAAGATTATATCATTCTTGGTAGTTCTATCCTTGAAACTATAGGGGCTTTAATAAATGTTTCTAATGAAAAATTAATTTTCAAGATGGGAGATAAATGTGAAGATTTTAATGTTTTTTAAAATTGTAAAGTTTCACCACAATCTAGAAATTTTTTAACTAATAATATATATGAATCTGAATAATACTTTGATCAATAAGAAGAATTATTTTTAAACATGATTTAGGAAATATATAATAATACCACACAATCTGAAACTTGCATGGGTATTTTTTCAAGTAAAGGGGTAGAGCTGAGAGATGATTATTTGGGTGAATTTCTGAATTTTTTTGATTAATTTTCTTTAGAAAATGTTTTCAAACCAAAACTAGAAATTGATTCTAAGAATTTATCAATTTTGGACTATAGTAAGGTAGAAAGTATCTTTAGATCTCATTCATTTTTTAGGAAGAAAATTGGGGACCTTAGACCTTATAGGCCCAAGTGTCTTCCTTATAGTCAAGAAGCACCAACTTTATAACTGAAACCTCTTCCTTCCCATCTCAAATATTCATTCCTGGGAAATATTCTACCTTAACATTGATAATCTATATTGAGTTAGTTTTGAGTCAAGAAGAGAGTTTTTTGTCTTTTCTTAAGAAGTTCAAGTCTGTTATTTGATGGTCCATAGCTGACATTAAGGGAATTTTTCCATCTTTTTGTATGCATAAAATACCTATGGAACCTAATCACAAGCCTAAAATTGAAGCTCGAAAAAAATTAAATCCAAACATAAAATAGGTAGCTAGATAGTAATTCATTAAGCTTCTTGATGCCGAAATAATTTTTCCTATCTCTAATAGTCCCTGTATAAGTCTAGTTAATTTGTTCCTAAAATGGTGGTTTCACAGTCATTAATAATGAGAAAAATGAAGAAATTCAAATTAAAAAAGCGACAAATTAAAGGGTCTATATAGATTACTGAAATCCTAAATCTTCCATAAGAAATGATCATTTTATAATGCCATTTCTAGATCAAATTCTTGAAAGGATGGCTGGAAATGTTTTTTTTGTTTTATGGGTGGTTATTCTGGTTACAACCAGATTCCTATAGCCCTATAAGAGCAGGAAAAGAACACATTCACTTATCCTTTTATGATATTTTCCTATAGGCAGATTCCCTTTGTCTTGTCTGGTTCTCCTTCCACCTTTAAGTGGTGTATAGTGGCTATATTTTCATATATGATTGAGAGAATTGTAGAACTATTCATGGATGAATTTTCTATTGTTGGTTTTGGTTTTGAGGGTTGTCTGGAAAATTTAGAAATTGTTTTGCAAAGACGTGAGGAAACATACTTAGTCTTAAATTGGTAGAAATCCCAGTTCATGGTTAGAGAAGGAATTGTCTTGGGCCATAAAATTTCTAAGATGGGGATTGATATACAAAATTCTAAGATTGAAGTGATTCAGAAACATCCACCTGATACAAATGTAAAATGCATTATAATTTTTCATGGACATGCCAGTTTTTATAGGAGATTCATCAAAAACTTATCTAAAATTGCTAGGCCACTTTTCTTGCAGTTAGTGAAGGATATACCATTTGAGTTTGATGAGAAGTTAAAATAATCGATTAGTTTTCTAAAATAAAATCTTACATCTTCACTAATTATTATTTCCCCTAACTAGAAACTACAATTTGAGGTTATGTGTGATTCAAGTGATTGGAAAGTAGGGGAATTTTTTTGTCAAATAAAAGAGAAGCAGTTACATGTGATTTACTATTCCATTAGATTGCATGATGATGCTCAGAAAAATTATTCAACTATATAGAAAGTGCTGACAATTGTCATCTTTTCCTTAGACAACTTTAGGCAATACCTCATATGTTCAAAATTCATAATATTCAAAGATCATTCTTCTTTGAAATATCTTTAGAATAAAAAGGAATCAAAATCGAGACTTATGAGGTGTACTTTGTTGTTGTAAGAATTTCATTTAGATATTAGAGATAATAAAGGTGCTGAAAATATGGTAGCTAACCAGTTTTCTAGATTACTTACAACCAAAATTCAAACTAGTGAGCCAACAAAAATCAATACTTCTTTTCCTAATGAACAATTTTTTGATGCATTAGTGAAACAATCTTCTTAGTTTTCATATTTTTCTAACTTATTAGCTATGGGTTTCATGCGAAAAGAACTCTCACATAATCAAATGAAGAAATTCATTTTTGAGCTTAAGTATTACTTTTGGGATGATCCCATTCTCTTTTAGAGGTGTGATGATGGGATTTTTAGGAGGTGTGATCCTGAGGAGGAAATGTTTTCTATTTTAGAAAGTTGTCACTCTTCACCATGGGGTGGAACCCATGGGGGAGCAGATGACCCAAAAGGTTCTCCAATTATGTTTTTACTAGTCTACCATGTTTAAGGATGCAAAATATTTATTAATAAGCTATGATAAATGTAAAAGTATGGTGAATGTGGGTAAGAAACAAGAGTTTCTAAAAAAGGGGATTTTAGAAGTTGAAATTTTTTGATGTTTGGGGGTTAGATTTCATGGAACCATTTCCATCTTCATGTGGAAATGAGTACATACATGCTGTTGTAGACTATGTATTTAAGTGGGTTGAGGTTGTAGCTCTTCCAAACAGTATTTCTAGTAGTGTTGTGAGTTTTATCAAAAAGAATGTTTTCTCCATATTTGGTGCGTCAAGAGTGTAAAGACCCGTAAAATTCAAGGGAAATTTTTTCTTAATTTTCTTTAGAATTTTACAAGAGCGCGGTTTCTGACGGCACCTAATTCCGAGGCCCGGTGTGCCCGAAATCAATTTCCGAAGTTTGGCTCGGGTACGTTCAGTGAACGAACGAGCGGGAATTTCTAACTTTTGAACCGGTGCCTGGAATCGAATTCTGAGGGCACCGATGAACTCACAGCGCCGATATTCGCTTAAGGAGACCTTTTCCGAGGTTGCGTTTTATGCGGGTTGAGAGTTAGTTTTGGGGGAATTAAAATGAAGTTAAATAAAATGTGGAAACACATTTTTTTTTAACCATGTTGGTTATATCCTCCCAAAGGGAGTTAGAGGTGGGACCCACATCCACTTAACCTCCCTTGAGAGGATTAAGTGTGGTGGGGCCCACACGATGCCTAACTCCTCAAATCCCCTTTAAACTCCCAATAACTCCACTCAATTTAATTTTTAAAACTCAAGTTGTCAAAATTAAATTGAGTGGAGTTATTGGGAGTTTAAAGGGGAGTTGAGGAGTTAGGCTTCGTGTGGACCCCACCACACTTAATCCTCTCAAGGGAGGTTAAGTGGATGTGGTTCCCACCTCTAACTCCGTTTGGGAGGATATAACTAACATGGTTAAAAATAAAATGTGTTTCCACATTTTATTTAACTTCATTTTAATTCCCCCAAAACTAACTCTCAACCCGTATAAAACGCAACCTCGGAAAAGGTCTCCTTAAGCGAATATCGGCGCTGTGAGTTCATCGGTGCCCTCAGAATTCGATTTCGGGCACCGGTTCAAAAGTTAGAAATTCCCGCTCGTTCGTTCACTGAACGTACCTGAGCCAAACTTCGAAAATTGATTCCGGGCACACCGGGCCTCGGAATCAGGTGCCGTCAGAAACCGCGCTCTTGTAAAATTCTAAAGAAAATTAAGAAAAAATTTCCCTTGAATTTTACGGGTCTCTAAATTACTCCCACCTCAGGGATTTACGTCCCCATAAAGATATATCAAAACTAGGGAAACAAATGAGGGTACTGAGCACGCATCTGAGCCTCCCGCTCCCAAGTGCTCTCCTGGAGATTCCTGTGCTGCCATCTGATGCGCACTAGAGGAATCGACCGTCCACGTAGGACTCGCTCCTATCGATCCTCGATCTCCACCGGGATCTCCGTAAAAGTCGCCCCATCGTCAACGTCAAGCTCCCCATGGTCAATGGTGTGCGTCGGGTCGTGCACGTATCTCCTCAGCTGAGACACGTGGAAGACGTCGTGCACTCGGTGCAACTGAGGTGGTAGAGCCAGGCGATAAGCCACCTCGCCTATCCTGCTGAGGACCTGGAAGGGTCCGATGAAGTGCAGAGATAACTTGCCACCTCGGCCAAATATTCGTATACCACGTCGAGGTGAGACCCTCAAGAAGACTTGGTCGCCATCCTCAAACTCCAGTGGCCTCCGCCTCCTGTCAGCATAAGACTTCTCCGGGCTCTGAGCTGTCCTCATCCACTCCTGGATGACCTGGACCTTCTCTGTTGTGGCCTGGACCATCTCCGGCCCCACAAGTGCTGACTCCCCAGGGTCTGTACAGCACAAAGGAGATCTACAAGGTCGGTCGTACAACGCCTCGTATGGTGCCATCCCGATGGTGGAGTGGTAGCTGTTGTTGTATGCAAAATCCACCAAGGGTAGGTGGTCCTCCCAGCTACGACCAAAGTTGAGGAAACATGCGCGGAGCATGTCCTTGAGAGTCTGAATGGTCCTTTCCGTCTGACCATCCGTCTGAGGATGAAAGGCTGTGCTCAAACATAGCTGCGTCTCGAACGCCTCCTGCAATCCCTTCCATAGCCAGGAAGTAATGTGAGCATCTCGATCGGAGACGATAGATGATGGCACACTGTGAAGCCGCACAATCTCCTGAACGTAAAGTCGTCTCAAGCTCTCCACTGAGCCCTGCTCTCTGATGGGTAAGAAGTGAGCCAACTTGGTGAGTCGGTCGACAATCACCCAGATGGAGTCGTGACCTCTGGAAGTGCGTGGAAGTCCAGTCACGAAGTCCATAGATATGCCTTCCCACTTCCACTCTGGAACCTTCAAGGGTTGTACCAAGCCTGCTGGTACCTGGTGCTCAGCCTTCACCTGCTGGCAGGTGAGGCATCAAGAAACGAACTCTGCTACAGCCTTCTTCATGCCTGGCCCTCAGTGCTGTCGTCTAAGATCCTGGTATATCTTCGCAACTCCGGGATGTACCGCCAAAGGAGAAGTGTGAAACTCTCTCAGAACCTCCTCCTGTAAAGCGACTGGTACCATGGTACGTCCTCTGAAAAGGATGTCGTTCTCTGTTCCAAAGGAGAAACCACTAGGTGCCTATCCTGAGGATATTTGTGCACGCCACGTCTCACAGTCAGCGTCCCCACGTTGTTCCTCTCTGACCCGCTGTAGAAGTGGGGGAGTGACTGTGAGAGACTGAAGGAAGGCTGCTCCATCTCTATCCACGAAGGATATCTGCAAAGAGGCTAGTTGCTCCGTCGCCTCCTCAAGTAGCTGAATGCCCGTCCTCCTACTGAGGGCATCAGCTACTACGTTCCCCTTCCCAGGAGTATAGACTATCTCAAAGTCATAGTCCTGGAGGAACTCGAGCCATCACCGCTGTCTCAGGTTCAGGTCCTTCTGGGAGAAGATATACCTGAGACTCTGATGATCAGAAAAGACTGTAAAGCGCTCGCCCATCAGATAGTGTCGCCATGTCTTCAGAGCGAAGACCACTGCTACTAACTCCAGGTCATGGGTAGCGTAGTTCTGCTCATGCGGCCTCAACTGACGTGATCCATAGGCGATCATAGCCCGCTCCTGCATCAGGACACACCCAAGTCCGGTCCCTGATGCATCGCAGTAAACTACGTATCCAGCTCCCTCCTCAGGCAACCTCAAGATAGGTGCACTGGTCAATCTCTGTCTCAGCTTCTGGAAGCTTTGCTGACATCTGTCTGACCACATGAAGGGTTTCCCCTTCTTCGTCAAAGATGAGAGTGGTGTCGCAACTCTAGAGAAGTCTGGCACGAATCTCTGATAGTATCCGTCTAGTCCCAAGAAACTCCGAACCACCGTCACGCTCCTGGGTGCCTCCCAAGCTAACACTGCCTCGATCTTTGCAGGATCCACTGCAACTCCGGCCTCAGAGATGATGTGTCCCAAGAAGTGGACCTCATGTATCCAGAACTGGCACTTCAAGAGCTTACCATAAAGCTGGTGCTCTCAGAGTGTGTCTAGTACAACCCGCAAGTGGCAGGCGTGCTCATCCTCAGTCGTCGAGTAAATCAGAATGTCATCGATGAAGACCATGACAAACCGATCAAGGCATGGCTGAAAGATCCTGTTCATGAGGTCCATGAACACTGCTGGAGCATTGGTTACGCCGAAGGGCATAACCAAGAACTCATAGTGGTCATACCGACATCTGAAGGCCGTCTTCTGCACGTCCTCGTCTCTAACTCTGAGCTGATGATAGCCTGACCTGAGGCCTATCTTCGAGAACCACCGTGCTCCCTTGAGCTGATCAAAGAGGTCATCAATCCTCGGTAGCGGATACTTGTTCCTCACGGTCACCTGGTTCAGGCGATGATAGTCAAAAAAAAGTCGCAAGATTCCGTCCGCCTTCTTGGCGAACAATATCGGGGAAGCCCAGGGTGAAACACTGGGTCGGATGAACCCCTTTCCCTGCAAGTCCTCCAACTGTACCCGTAGCTCTTGAAGCTCAGCGGGGGCCATCCGATATGCTGGAGTCGATATCGGGGTTGTCCCGGGGTACAGGTCAATATAAAAGTCTACCTCCCTGCGAGGAGGTAACCCTGGGACGTCGTCGGGAAAAACGTCTGCAAACTGATCCACCACTGCAGGAAAACCAGGACTCCGCACGTCAACTGCTCCTAGGATGAGGCTAGCCAACTGATGAGTGATGGGTTGTCCTCTCCTCCGCGGAAATCCATCCTGTGCTGCAAAGGCTCCCTTCTCGCC
Organism: Viscum album; assembly: GCA_963277665.1. Lineage (NCBI taxonomy): Eukaryota > Viridiplantae > Streptophyta > Magnoliopsida > Santalales > Viscaceae > Viscum > Viscum album. The sequence goes on from OY728132.1 coordinate 1,937,976,688, forward strand.
GTCGAAGGTGAACATGCTCCTGTCGGTGCGTACACATCGCACCTTGCGCCTAAAACAGTCAATCTGTGCATGGACCGTAGATAACCAATTCATGCCCAAGATGACATCGTAAGGCCTCGACGCTGCTACAAGAAGATCCCAGCCGAAGCTCTCACCTCCTAGAGTAAGATCACACTGCCGGCACCAGTGCGTAATCGTCGAGTCTGCTCCCGTAGGAGTCTCTAGCCGTAAGGATCGAGCCAACGGCTCTGTCGGAATCTCTGAGCTCTGAACAAGGGCAGCGGCTATGAAAGAGTGACCCGCTCCTGTGTCTACAAGTACTGCAGCAAGGGTGGAATAGACACAGATAGTACCTCGAATCATCTCGGGCGCGCCGTGGTCGTAGGCCTCTGCTGCCTGGAGCTGTGCATGTCAACGAAATCGACGTTCGATTCCCGCGACGCCCGACCTCCGCGACGCTTGTCTTCCGCGGATTGTTGACGTGCTCCGCACTTGAAACCGAGGTAGGGGTTTAATGTTATTTGATCCCGTTCTTGATTCTGGCATGTCGAATTTTGTGGTTTTCGACTTTTTATTATCGAATAATGCGAGGGGGGCCGGACCGCACAAACACGGCCGACCCTCCTCCTTATTTCATAATTGTTTTCTTTGTGGTTGGTACGAAGGACCGTGGTGCCGTCGCACCATGCGGTCCATGCGGAACATACGCGCGGCACCGTCGCACCGCGCCGTGGAAAGAGATTCAAGAACGCGACGTCGTCGCGCCGCGTCAAAGGAAATTGAAGGTGCCGCGGCCGAAGCGGGGTCGCGGCGGAGGGGCGCGGTGCCATCGCACCATGCCGGACGGCATAGGCCGCGGCCGGTTCCGGGCCGCGGCGGAACAAGGTGACCGGCAGCCAGCCGGGCCGCCGGTGTCGGAAGCCGGAAGAGGACCGGCCTTTGCCGGTCCTGTTGAGAAGAAGCCGGCTGGCCAAGTCGGGCCGGCCGGAAAGGAGGAAACCGGGGGAATTAAATTCCCCCGGCCAGAATAAATGGCCCCCCATAATGAGGGGGGCTGAGGTTTCACAAAAGGGGGGCAGGCGCCCCCCGTTCTCAATCAGCTCGGTCGAAGGCTGAGCTGGCAGCGCGCCCAGCGTGCTGCCTTGAGCCGGACCGGCGCGCCTGGCCGGTCTGCCAGGTCGGGCCGAGCCCAGCCGGGCCGGGCCGGGCCGACCCTGTCCGGGGCGGGTCGACCCGGTTCGGGCCAGCCGGGGGGTCTCGGGCCGGGTCGGCCCGGGCCCGAAACCCCCGATACCGAACGGTTTGGGTTCAAATTCCCATAACTCGGGCTAAGGACCTCCAAACGACGTGCCGTCAGTGGCGATGCGATCCTTGGATCGAGACGGTCGTTTCGGTATATCGCACTCAAGGTTTCGGATTACTTTGAGTTCGGCCGGGTTGGTTCGTACACGAAACCAACCGGGCCCTCGGAGCGGAAACACCCATATCTTGAGCTACGGACGTCTGATTGACGTGTCGTCAGCTTTGTTGAGTTCCTCTTAGTGAGACGGATCTTTTGGCATACTCCGCCCGAGGTTTGGACGCAGGTGGAGTACGGTCGGATTGGTTTTTCCTTAAAAACCAACCGGGCCCCTGAGACGAAAAAGTCAATAACTCTCAGACCGGACGTCCGATTGACGCGCCGTCTGTTGCGTTGAGTTCCTGTTGACGATACGGATCTTTTGGATACATCAACTCTGGACTTTGTGACAGTTGATGTATCAACCTCTCGGCTCGTGGAGCGGACCCTCCCGAACGAGCTTGTTGTGTGCGGGAACCCTAGAGCTGGCTGCGACTGCTACTGTGACTGCGACGACGACTGTACAGAGATCCTTAGTGGATTCGACGACGACGACTACAGCACTCAGCGATCCTGTGTGGATCAGTGCTACCGATCCTGTGTGGGTCAGCGCTCAGCGATCCTGTGTGAACCAGTGCCTACAAATCCTGTGTGGGTCCGATCCTGTGTGGGTCTTTGCGGGGGTTAGTACCTATCGATCCTTTGTGGGTCCGACGACTTAGATGGATCAGTGATCATCTCTATCGTCCTCGAAGAAGTATACTTGTGTGAGCTGAATCCTGTTTACCTTCCTGTGTGGATTTTGTTGTACTATCCTGTGTGGGTTACGTTTTGCTTTCCTATGTGGAATACATATACTTTCTTGTGTGGACTGAGTTGTACTTGGGCTCGGAGGTTGGAGCGTATTGAAATGATGACTTAGGTATATGTATGGGAATATACCTAAGCAGTTTCGGTTGTTACTTCGTGTTTGTATCTTACCTTTTTGGTTTATCCTTTGTGGATTTTGGGAGACCTTCGGGGGTCTCGGGGTCCCTACTGAGTAGCTTATACTCACCCCTGCACGAGCTATGCCCGCACTACGTTGTGTTGGTTGCAGACGACGGATAGCGTTGATCGTGGTTGAGGCTCGCAGAGCAGGACGGTACCTGGAGGTGGACCACTGGGCGGGACGTACTAGGAGCGGATGGCAGGACCCGAGGAGCAGTAGAGCTATCTGTATCCACCCTTCAGGTGGGATTTCTAGTGGACAACTCAGTGTAGCTGCTTTTACTTTACAGTTGTTGTTTTCCCTTTCGAGTTGTACTTTACTTTCAGTTTGGGTTTGTATACTGGCCCATTTACTTTTCCCCACTTTCAGTTGTACTCTGTTTTTACTTAGTGTTTACTTTCCCGCTTGCTTACTCTGTGGTGCTTGTTTACTTTACAAAGGCAATGCCTTCCCTTTTTACTGGGATTTACGCCTTGGTGCTAGTCGTCAGCCCCTGGCCTATGGAAGGCGGGCTTGGGGTAGTCACGGCACGGGCCCCGAGGACGGGTCGTGACAAAGAGATTTTATCACGGATAATGGTACACATTTGAAGAAATTTAAATTTAAACCATTTATGGAAAAATATGGGTGTATTCATTAAACTAGTACTACCTATCACCCACAATCTAGTGGGAAGGCAAAGGTTTCAAATAGAGAATTAAAACAGATTCTCGAGAAAATTGTTAGTAGTTTAAGAAAAGATAGGTCTTTAAAGATGGATGTGGCATTATGGGCCTACAAGAACACATTTAAAACTCCAATAGGGATGTCTCGTTATAGAATTATCTTTTGTAAGACATTTCGTTTTCCTATAAAGATCCATAAGAAATATTATTGGGAAATAAAATCCCTCAATTATGATTTCAAGTCTGCTGGAGAAAACAGGCTATTGGAGTTAAGTGATTTGGAAGAAATTAGAAGATAATCTTATAAAAATTCAAGAATTTATAAAGAGAGATAAAAAAACTTTTTATGGATCTATGATTCAAAATAGGAACTTTAAGGTTGGACAGAGTGTCTTACTTTTTAATTCCAAGGTGAAACTATTTCTAGGGAAACTCAAAACTAAATGGTCGAGACCCATTAATATCTTGAAAGTGCTGGTCAATGGAGCATTGGAATTAATTGAAGATGAGAATATACCATTATTAGTTAATGGTCGAAGAGTTAAACATTATTTTTAGGGGAAGTTAAAGGTCTTGGGTGTCATCTCTATTATGGAAAGCCGGTTATCTACTAAGTCTAACAAAGGACTTTAAACTTAGTGCTTCATGGGAGTCAACCAATGGTACCTATTGTTTCTCTTTTTTCTTTTTCAATAAAAATAATTGTCTGATGCCTTCCTGGTTCTCTACTATTCTCTTAATCATTGAATTTTTTTCTCTTTGCACAAGTGTTCAAATTGTTCTTCTGGTAGGTCATTCGATTGACAGGAGAATCGAAGTTCCTTTGGTTGAACCTTCAATTTTTCATTTTTTTTGTGGAAAAAAGCACGAACACATTTAATTCACTTCCCTAAACTTTCTCTATGGTTAAATTCTTTCTTAAAATCTATTTTCTTGTAAATAATGTTGATCTTCTAAATTTTGTAGGTACTAAAACCTTTTATCTAGAGACTTCACTCAAGTCATATATGGGGAGTAAATTTTGATTGAGTTAAAATCAATAAAGCATCCATTACCTGGGGAGTTTCAGTTCTATTACCTTAATTGAATTCTTCTTATTGATTTCTTTACATTTTATGAAATTAAGTGTGGGGAAAATCCCTCGTTATTTTGAAATTCTTTTCCTGCTTGGCACCTTGATTTCGGCTTTGTTTTCTTTGAAAAACCGCACATACTTTATGGAACAAATGGTTAAACATGCTACATTTTTTGTACCTTGTTGTGTGCCCAGTCAAAGAGGTTTAAGCACGTACTTAGTTTTATTTTAAGAAAAGTTTTTGAAGTTATGGGAAATGTTGTTTGAATTATATTGTGACCCTTAAAACATGTCATAATACTGAATTGAAAATTTGTGTTGAATTAAAATTCTTAATTGTTTTTTTTCACCTTTGAATTCAACTTTGAGAATAAATTTGAGTTTTAAGTGTGGGGGAGATGATATTTAAATATGCTAAATTGTGCTTTAATTTGAATCTCATCATAATCCCTTTAAATTTTTTTAGAATTGTGAGTTTCTCAAGCTTTTATTTACTTTATTTTCAGTGGGTCAAAATTTTTCTTAATTTTGAACATTATGATTCCACAGTGAGGCGGTTAATTTTTTATTACTCTATGGATTTAATTGATCACATCATTTCTATTTCCCTCTTGAAAAATTTTGTTTTCCATAAAATTTTGATGGAATGTTTTACAATTTTTATTGGATAAGAACTTTTTGGATGGAATTGAACTCATAAAATATACATTCGAATAGATTATGAAATGAAAATCCTAATATGGGTTGAGCAAAAAATTCTTCCTTCTTCCATTCTTTAATTCTTTAATTCTTTAGCTATTGGATGACTTATTTATCTTCTTGTAATTATTAAACATGCTCATCCAAGCATAGTGTCTATTTATTATGACTTTTTATTATGTGTGTCGGCTCACCTGGAGGTAAAAATATTTTTGGACTTCCAGTTGGTTGCAAAATGATATTTGTTTAATCTCTTTCAAAATTTTCAATTTCAATTACTTTTGTAAAACAGAAAACTGACTTTGCACTGAATTTGTTTGATTTTAAAGGGAAAATAATTTTTTCAATTTGAGAGAATCTACGGAGGAAAAACTACTTGAAAACAAATTCTATGTGGCATTCTAGTTTATTTTCATTTTTAAGATTTGTTTAAATCCGTTGAAATTAATTAAGTAATTGATTGAGGATATGAAATACTTGGTGCGGTGGAATTTTAAGCTGAATTAAATTCACATGTTTTTACATATCTATTTTGATAAATAATTTATGTTTTTAGTGTTTAATTGATTATTTTTGTAGTTAATTTTAGTGATAATACTTATTTACTGTCAAATACTAAATTGTTGATTGATATGTGTTAAATGTTTAAAATAATGAGTATTTTCTTCCTTGTTTATTTATTTTGTAGTTTGGTTTCTTAAATATTAATTTTAACCTTTAAAATTTAATATTTATGATTTATTTTATTTGTATCCCTTGTTAACAATTAAATAATTAATGTTTTAGTATTTAGTTTAATTTAATGTATGTATTTTGTTTGTAGAATTTTATTTTGCACTCTTAAATTGTTTTTGTTGTATCATTATTTTCAGTAGAGGTGGTCTACTGAAGATAAATTTTACCAATGGACATCTCGGTGGTCCACTGAACCGAACCATTTGCGCCATCGAGGGTGAAGAACTGGTCGTCGAGCCATCGCCGGAGCAACACCGAACCGAACCTCCGCCACCGACTGGAACCACATCACTAACGCCAAATCTTCCGACCAAAGCCGATTTACTCTGATCCCGAGAGGAGCCACTGCCCTAGGGATTCAGATATAGGCCAACACCACCAAGCTTCTGAAGGATGCTAGCGCCATATGAGCTGAACCATCGAAGAAGGGATGAAGCCGAGCGAAGCCAGTTGAAACCGATTGAAGTTTGATTATTGCCAGATCTAGCATCGCTGAGCTAGAATGACAGAGAATCCGAAGTTTTTGTTCAGATCTAAGCTCGTCGACCCTTCCCGGTGAACGATGATGATCGTTTCTTGAGTTGGAGACTGAAGTGTGTTCGAGGTTATGTTGTGAGATGTTCGGCGTTTCAGAATGAAGCCGAAGAATATGTTCTTTTCAAAACCAAAGATTTTGAAGACCTGAGGTCGAGGGTCGAACCAGGGATGTGTGTTCGTGCTGACAATTGATTTCGAGATTAAGAAAGGGATGGCGTCATGGCCATTTGGGTTTTGCGAGGAAGGAATTGCAGTGATGGGCCGATTTCAGGGAATATTTACTATCGATTTTATGTCTGTGTTTGATCTTGTAAGGGATGGCGTCATGGCCATTTGGGTTTTCGAGAGAGACCTTCTATGCTGGTGGGTGGAGTTTGTTTGGGGAACTAGTGGGTCCCACGTATAAGCATAAGAGAGGTTGTGCTGTTAGGCTAGTTTGTTAGAGGAGTAAGAGTTTGTTATGAGGGAGGAATTATTGTTAGAGGGGCCAGGAGGCAGGGGGAGAAATGGGAGCAGCGAGAATATAATAGGAGTTCGGCCACTTTGGGTTGGATAGCGGCCTGCGGGCTTGGGCGAGGAGCTTCTGCTCTCTCAAGGTATCTTTCTTCTTCTTCATCTGCAGGAGACTCCCGACCTACAGCAGGCGCGACTCACCTGCGAAGCTTCCACTCCTTCGAATTGCATTTGACGTTCAGTACGGGATGATTTTCAAGCGCACTGCCGCTACGGTGCTCCGCCTGTTTTCGTCGACGCGCATCATTAGTTTCCATTGGGAGACGTTTCGATTCTCTTCAGCGGAATCCCTTGTTTTTCGTCATCGGTGGACAAAGCTCACCACCATCGCGTTGTCGACTTCGTTGAAGTGGCCGAGAACTCAAAATTTGCGGAGCGCGTCGTCGACCTTCGGGTTTCACTCGAGCAGGAGGCGAGCGAGGAGGGACGCGTCTCACGACCCGCGACCTTCTCGTTTTTTCATCGACTGCAGGAGCGCCGCCCGTTTTACAAAAAAACAAAAACAAAACAAAAAAAGGGAGCGGCCCGCGTTTCTGCCTCGGGAGGGAAAAACAGGAAAAAAACACAGAAAAAAACAAAAAAAAGAAAGAAAGAAAAGCATAGCGACCCGATTATTCTTTCTCAGGAGAGAAATACAGGAAACAAAAGTGGGGGGGGGGTGCCTGAATTTCTCTCAAAAGAAAAAAAATCTCACTGTTGCAGGGTACAGAAGTCTGTTTTTTCTTACTTGTGGCAAATCCTCGGTAGGAGATGCCGAAACTCTGGACTTCATTAGCCCGGGTGACCCGCAATCTGGAAAAAAACTTACCTGAGGAGATTCTATCAGATTTTTCGGTCACACATCCGGAGGCGTGGATCTCAAGGGATGAGGATTATTTCTCACGCAATCAAACACCGGATCAGATGAAAGTGCCAATGGCACGCCTCTGCATGTCATATATGTCTGCACTTTCGTTTTTTAGTGGTCAAAGGGTCTGCACCTACGTTCACCTGGGAACATCTTAAAGAAGCAATCCTTGAGGATTTTGGAAGCTCCGTCAGCGAACCCTCTACAATTACATCCGAGTTTTCTGCCGACGGTACCACAGCTGTCTGCATCGCATTCCGAGGGGCCTACCGAATGTGGGATGCACAACTAGAGCACATGACTGACCGAAAATCATGACGACGCTATCTCCAGCCAGTTTGTGATAAACTTGCCTCGTATTGAGGAACCATACACCTCAATGTTCGTTATGCAGGAGCACCAACCGCCGCAGACTACCCAGGCTCAATTCCGGGCTCTTGTTATTTTACCTCTAGCTGTACAGGTCATGCCCGCAGTGACAGGCTGGGGTCCCCAGGCTCATACAAAAGATTCATACAATTTTTATTCACCAGATGTCGGGTGGTATCAGTCGTACTTGCAACCCACTTCATGAAAGCACACAATGGGCCTCTCTAATGGCGGGAGAAAAAGCATTACTAAAGAAAGATTTTTCAAACTCGTCCATGATGAAAGCCAACGCATTTGGGAGATTGCTTGGTGTGCCCCTGTGGCACGGGCGACTTATACAGAATCACAACCGATTGGTCCTCAGTCGACGATATTGCTTGTTCCGACCCAACTCACCAGAGTAGGACACCGAATAGGGAAGATTGCTTGACTTAACTATCTACCCAGCACCCCTTGTCTACAGTTCCTTAGAGCACGACTATTATGGGAGATCGCTTGGAGCACCTGCGTGATCCACCACCTTGAGGACTGTAGGACACCGGGACACCCTGAGAGGGGAGGGGTGAATCAGGGTGTCAACTTTTTCTTCTTAAAGTTGTGGATCTTGTTCTCACATTGGTAGGAACTACTCAAACCTGTATGATGGATATGATCAGCAATGCAACATTCACATACAGAGAGGTGACACAACTATTTTTACTTGTTTCACCACTAAGGGCTACGTCCAAGGAGCATACGCCGACAGGTTGCCGGTCGTACCTAAATCCACTATGCTTCACTAGCTGCGGATACAATTGTTCGGGCACAGTCACTCTGGCCCAGGCTCACTGCCTTTACAAAGGTTCAGTGATAGCTCACTGCTTCCCTCGGGTCACTCCCGTTTACTCCCCCTGGCTCACTGCCCTTGGAGAAGTCATACTCAGTTTATAGATGTGAAGGTCTCTTGAATGGATAGACATGAAGTTCTGTGTCTCCTGTTCAGCATGAGACTTTGCTTGCATCAGAATTCAGAGTTGATGCTCTTTTCAGTTCAATCCTCCTTTAGTGCAATGACTGAATGCACTGGATCCCCTGTCCTTGTTTGCCTGAATCACAATCACTTGTGTGATTGCTCAATAAATGATGCTCTATCAAAGTCCAGATTTCATCCACTGATGAATACTCCTTTTTCCCCTGTCCACTGGGCGAACAACCTTAGGAAACGGTCTTCACAAAGTACCCTACTTCGCACGACTCCCAATTTTAGAAAGCTCTGGAAATTCTTAGCAGAACCTCTGCCTTTTCGCGAAGCTCAATCACGAAGCACTCTCGCGATGATCAAGCCTTCGCAATGCTTGGCTGTCGCGAAGCTCCTGCCTCTTCGCGAAGCTCAATGAGCCAACGCGGGGCACACACTTTTCGCGGAGCTAGGAAATCCGCCGCGAAGCTCAACTTTCACGAAGCAAACTGCCTTCGCGAGTGACCTTTGCGAACCGAGAGCAATGGATTTTCGTTGAGAGCTCTCTCTTCTTCTCTCGAGGGGGTCAGCCTCAATTTATAGGTGATTCCACTGACCCTCGACCTTTCTGCGCGAAGTCAACGCCACGTCAGCTCCAATCGCGAAGCTCCGAAGTTTCCGCCGAAAATCTCTCAAAATCGCGAAGCAGAACGATAATTTTCCATTCGCGGAGCTCGTCGTAATTGCGGAGAAACACCGTCAACATTCCTTCGCGGCGCGCGCCTTCGCCGCGAAGCTCCCTCGCAAAGCCCTTCACCGCCGTGATCCGCTTCAACCCTGACGTTTGCGAAGCATAGACGTAATCGCGAAGATTCACCACCTCTATTCTTCTGGTCTTCGCGAAATCCAATCCATGCATCCCATCTTCGCGAAACTCATGCCTTTGCCACATAAAAATATGATCTTCCTGGAAATCCACTCTTCGCGATGCTCAGCAACTTCCAGATTTTGGACCCCCAAAATTTGGCAAACACTGGGAAACGGCGCCACCTTGTATCTGCTCTTTTAGTCCGCCTCCAGTTCATCCATTCCTTTGTCAATGTTCCTTGAATAAAACATGGATCATTATCCACAGTACTCGAACTCGACCTGCCTCCATAGAATCTCTTTTTCCAACAAATTTGTATGTTGTCTGTTTGCTTTGTCGACAAGGACGATCACCTCAACAGCACTTCTTCTTGGTGATCTGTATACTTCAGCAACTCTTCTGCTTTTATCACAACCTCCACTATTGTGATATGTAGTCTTTGAAGGAACAGCTTCAGCATCATCATCTTCTATGACAATGTGATGTGCATGGCTATCGCAGAATTCCAATCATTTCACATTGTCTTCTTCATCAACCGTCGTGATATACTTCATGCAAACCGATTCAATTCGTCAGGAAGTCTCTTGCATGGTTCTCACCTGCAATCTTGAGTAATTGCATTGTCTTCATCAAAACCCCTGGTTCTTATGCAATAACGAGGAATTGCATGGTCTTCATCTGAAAACCCCATTCTTCTTTAATCATCCTAAGATGGATCCTCAGTTGGATTACACCTCACATTCTTCATTGTTGTAAACAATGTATCAAATTTGACACATGTTCTTTGAACTTACGATCAGTACAACAATCATCTGAATCACCATTCCTTTACTCCATTGGAGTACTTCATAATCTCGATCATTTTGATCTTCCATTCCTCCATTTCATTGGAGTACTTCTTTATCTCCTTCATTTTGATCTTCATTGACAACTATTGACAACAAATACAAACATATACACAAAGTGGTTCCTACAATCTCCCCCTTTGTATTTTGTTGTCAATACCTTATACATCTTCTGAAATGAATTTGTCAATGTCAAAATGAGAATCTTCTCTTCAATCAACTTTTCTTTTCAAACATTCATTTCACTTTCTCTCCCCCTTATTGACAAGAAATACAAAGTGCATGGTAGGGAGGGTTTCAATCCAAACTTAAGCAGTGTTTCATTAATCATTTCACTATAAGTCTACTTGAGCAATGCTCGATGTAGAAAAAAAGAGGATTTGATTAAGTCAACAAGGCTGTCCATTATTCACAGATCATGATACCAACATGAGATGAGAACTCATGTATCTTGTCTTCAAGGGTTTACCACTTTAATTTCAGGTAGAAGAAAAATCACTATGATAGAGAAAAAACCAACCTGAAACTCCTGCACTCACATCAGCATATGGATCAACAATATTCAAGTGAAATCGGCAGGATAAGTGACCTTGGGGCACTTCCATTCTCTTTATGTCACTGATCAATTCAGTTACTCCCCCTTTGTAGAAGAATCTTTGATCTGAGTAACCAAGGGATAGAGATTGAGAAATGACATACCTTATCCATTGGTGTGTTCTTCAAGAAATTCACAGAGTAACTGCTTTTGAGTCCACTTGGAGTTGATATTGATTGAAACAGTGATTATGGAAGCTTCTTCATTTTTCTCCCCCTCAAGGGAAACAATACTCATCATCTTCATCAAGAGTGATCCTTCATCATCATAATCCTTGAATATCAATTGAAGAATCCACTAAGGATGGAAACTTCTTCAGCTTCACTATCAAGATTTGAAAGCATTCACTACTTCTCAGGTTCTCCCCCTGAGAGTATGTTTCACCTTCAATTCCCTGCATTGTTAACACAAATACAATACACAAACGAATAAGGGAATAAGGTGGATCTTCCTTGATTCATCAACATGAGCTGCATGGTTGAGATGCTTTTCTCAACCATGTTCCTCTGTTTACTCCAGTCTTCATGCCTGCACCTTTGAACATATATTCTAACATCTGTTGGTGTGGCATGGATCTCTTCACATTCTCTTCTACTTTGTGTGAGGAGTTGTTCTGCTTAACAACCATCATGAATGAGACATTCTTACTCCTCTTAAGGACTGCTTCTTGCTCTGGTATTAAGGTTAGGCATCCTTTTGCAATGTGACCAGATTTCTTGCATCTCTCACATAGAACTTATTTGACATGAGTGTTTCCCTTTGTTTGCAATCTCTCATGCACCGTGTCTTCATCATGTGGAATTTTTCCTTTTCCTTTGTCACCAGCCTTGGCCTTTTCATCTTCAAGTTTACTCATTCTTTTCAAATCATCGGGCCAGATGACCAATATGTCATTTGGGACTGTTGCAGCTGGTTTGGGTCTTCCACATGGGTTCATCTGAGTTTCATCCCACTTAGTGTTTCTTTTGGATTAATGACCCTTCAGTTTCATGGATCTGAAATCTTGGGTCTTCTCAGCTTGCCTACTTGAGATCTTCTTGGGAAAATGTGTGTTCACAACATTCTTCTGATTTATTCCCTAGGTAGCTACTTCATTCTTTGACGGCATCAGAGGTCTTCTTTTCTTTTCAACGGTGAAAGCATGTTGGTATGGACATGTGCCTGCATTGTGACCGCTGTCGTTGCATACATCACAACTGTTATCAAGAATTCCAAATCTGTCTACAGTAAACAGATGCTTCTGGACCTACGAAGGTTGCTTCTTCTTCTCTGGCTTCCTCCCCTTTTATTTAGGCTTTCCATGTGCTTTTCCATGAAAGGGATTATAAAAACAATCCAGTTCACAGTGCTCAAATCTACTGTAGCACCAACATTGACCCACAAATCTTTTCTTCTTTGTATCTTCTGTATTAAGTTGTTGGGTCATCTGCTTAATCTTTTGTGCTCTATTTGAGGAACCCACTTCCTCCTTTTTCTTACCATCCACCCTATCTATGGTGGTAGGTTTCTTTTTCTCACTTTTCCTCATCCATACTTGTTTAGAACGGTTCTTCCAACCTGAACTGATTATAGGAACGTATTTAGAAACATGAGTACAAGATGGTTTGGATGGTACCTTCACTTTCTCAGTTTCTTGTGACAGATCAATGAGTGAAGTCATGATCTTCTCATCACATGTTGGAGGTCTTTTAACAACAGAATCCTCCATTGATCATTGAGTACCAGAAGCAACTGATTCTTGATGTGGATAATCAAGAGTTGTCATAATCTTCTTGTCACATGTTGGAGGCATTTCAGCTTTAGACTCCTCCAACGAACATTGAGTGCAAGAATCACTCATTTCATTCTTTTGTGAAGTCTCAATATCTGTGTTCTCAATCTTGGTCAATTGAGCTTCCAATTTTTGACCCACAATATTGAGGATGATCTTCTGATCTTCAATCGTGATCGTCTTCTCTTCACAATTCTTCTTCAACCTTTCAACCTCATCTTCATGCATCTTAACTTTGTTTTGTAACAAAGAGTCAAGTTCCCTGAATTTAATGGATGTTTCCTCCAAACAAAAATTCTTGACTTCATTGCTCTTCTTTAGATCAGCTTCAAGTGCATGGATCCTTTCTTTTAGAGTCTTATTGACTTCCTCTTCTTCTTCAAAGACTTTCACCCGTTTGGTGAGCTTCATACTTTCCATAATTTTTCCTTCCAGCCCCTTTTCCATATTGTCCGCTTCCCTTTCGAATCAGGTGATCTCAACCTGCATAGATTGGAATAGGCTACAAATAATAGCAACCCTTTTTTCAGGAATGTCATGCAGATATGTTTTGAGTTTTTCTAGAAAGCGTGAATTAGTGGTGTCATCCCTTCCTCTGAAAGAATTCTGAGCCACCTGCTCAATACTTTCCAAGCCTGATGTTTCATCATTATTGGAATGGCATGGAGAACAAGACACTGCATCTTCTTTGGATGTGAGGGACTTCTTCATCATCTTCTTCTCTTTCTTTTTCCTATTTGTCATGGTCTTGATAGATGTAGACTTCTGCTCAGAAATGACTGAATCTTCATCAAGACTGCTCTTCATTGTTGACATTAGGAAAGAAACTCAAATCCTCTTCTGAATAAAATTACTGGAGAATATCCAACATACGCTAACCTCCCTATGATAACACTTGTAGGACCCCGGGACACACTGAGAGGGGAGGGGTGAATCAGGGTGTCAAATTTTTCTTCTAAAAGTTGTGGATCTTGTTCCCACGTTGGTAGGAACTACTCAAACCTGTATGATGGATATGATCAGCAATGCAAAATTCACATGCAGAGAGGTGACACAACTATTTTTACTTGGTTCACCACTAAGGGATACGTCCAAGGAGCATACGCCGACAGATTTCTGGTCGTACCTAAGTCCACTATGCTTCACTAGCTGCTGATACAATTGTTCGGGCACAGTCACTTTGGCCCAGGCTCACTGCCTTTACAAAGGTTCAGGGATAGCTCACTGCTTCCCTCGGGTCACTCTCGATTACTCCCCCTGGATCACTACCCTTGGAGAAGTCACACTCAGTTTATAGACGTGAAGGTCTCTTGAATGGATAGACATGAAGTTCTGTGTCTCCTGTTCAGCATGAGACTTTGCTTGCATCAGAATTCAGAGTTGATGCTCTTTTCAGTTCAATCCTCCTTCAGTGCAATGACTGAATGCACTGGATCCCCTGTCCTTGTTTTCCTGAATCACAATCACTTGTGTGATTTCTCAATAAATGATGCTCTATCAAAGTACAGATTTCATCCACTGATGAATACTCATTTTTCCCCTGTCCACTGGGCGAACAACCTTCGGAAAGGGTCTTCACAAAGTACCCTACTTCACAGGGCTCCCAATTTTAGAAAGATCTGGCAATTCTTAGCAGAACCTCTGCCTTTTCGCGAAGCTCAATCACGAAGCACTCTCACGATGCTCAAGACTTCGCAATGCTTGGCTGTCGCGAAGCTCCTGCCTCTTTGCGAAGCTCAATGAGCCAATGCGGGGCGCACACTTTTCGCAGAGCTAGGAAAGCCGCCGCGAAGCTCAACTTTCGCGAAGCAAACTACCTTCACGAGTGACCTTTGCGAACCGAGAGCAATGGATTTTCGTTGAGATCTATCTCTTCATCTCTCGATGGGGTCGGCCTCAATTTATAGGCGATTCCACCGACCCTCGACCTTTCCACGCGAAGTCAACGCCACATCAGCTCCAATCGCGAAGCTCCGAAGTTCCCACCGAAAATCTCTCAAAATCGCAAAGCAGAACATCAATTTTCCATTCACGGAGCTTGTCGTAATCGTGGAGAAACACCATCAACATTCCTTCGCGGCGCGCCTTTGCCACGAAGCTCCCTCGCAAAGCCCTTCACCGCCGCGATCCGCTTCAACCCTGACGTTCGTGAAGCATAGACGTAATCGTGAAGATTCACTGCCTCTATTCTTCTGGTCTTTTCGAAATCCAATCCATGCATCCCATCTTCACAAAACTCATGCCTTTGCCACATAAAACTATGATCTTCCTGGAAATCCACTCTTCGCGATGCTCAGCAACTTCCAGATTTTGGACCCCCAAAATTTGGCAAACACTGGGAAACGACGCCACCTTGTATCTACTCTTTTAGTCCGCCTCTAGTTCATCCATTCCTTTGTCGATGTTCCTTGAATAAAACATGGATCGTTATCCACAGTACTCGAACTCGACCTGCCTCCATAGAATCTCTTTTTCCAACAAATTTGTATGTCGTCTGTTTGCTTTGTCGACAAGGACGATCACCTCAACAACGCTTCTTCTTGGTGATCTGTATACTTCAGCAACTCTTCTTATTTTATCACAACCTCCACTATTGTGATATGTAGTCTTTGAAGGAACAACTTCAGCATCATCATCTTCTATGACAATGTGATGTGCATGGCTATTACAGAATTCCAATCATTGCACATTGTCTTCTTCATCAACCGTCATGATATACTTCATGCAAACCGATTCAATTCGCCAGGAAGTCTCTTGCATGGTTCTCACATGCAATCTTGAGTAATTGCATTGTCTTCATCAAAACCCCCGGTTCTTATGCAATAACGAGGAATTGCATGGTCTTCATCTGAAAACCCCATTCTTCTTTAATCATCCTCAGATGGATCCTCAGTTGGATTACACCTCACATTCTTCATTGTTGTAAACAATGTATCAACTTTGACACATGTTCTTTGAACTTACGATCAGTACAAAAATCATCTGAATCACCATTCCTTTACTCCATCAGAGTACTTCATAATCTCGATCATTTTGATCTTCCATTCCTCCATTTCATTGGAGTACTTCTTGATCTCCTTCATTTTGATCCTCATTGACAACTATTGACAAAAAATACAAACATATACACACAGTGGTTCCAACAAGGACAAGGTGGTTTTTCGGGAGGGTGTCAGTGATAGAGACCTTCTATGCTAGTGGGTGGAGTTTGTTTGGGGGGGGGACCAATGGGTCCCACATATAAACATAAGGGAGTTTATACTGTTAGGCTAGTTTGTTGGGGTAGTAAGAGTTTGTTATGGGGGATGGATTATTGTTAGAGGGGCCACGTGGAGGCAGGGATCCCTTATAAATAAGATTGCATGGGGGGAGAGATGGGAGCAACGAGAATATAATAGGATTTTGGCCACTTTGGCTTGGGTTGCGGCCTGCGGGATTGGGCGAGGAGCTTCTACTCTCTCGAGGTGTCTTTCTTCTTCTTCATCTGTTGTACCTTGCTATAATTCCTTGTTCTGCTTTATCAATATAGTAGTTTGTCCCTTGGGTTTTATCAGATTTCGACTATCTCTGATGTTAGTTTGAAGTAAGTTCGCTCTAGCACAATTCAAGGGGTCTTGATCGACCCCTTTGCTGTAGCTTTGAAGTTTCATGTTGGCAACTGTAACATGTTTGACGAAATTCTCTGATGAGTTATGTTTGATGGTGGTGATATTCGGATCCCTTGAAGAAGACATGCGCATGCTAAATTGAGGTAGCGATTCATGGTTTTTGAAGGAAATTTTGCTTGGTTTCAGTAAGAGCTGTTTTCAGAGAGATAATGCTCTTGGTTTTTACTATCATTTAATTGGTAAAATGATAGGTGTTTAGTGCAAGTGATGATCAACATGTAAGCAGAGCAAATTAAGTCAGGTTTTGGAACCAAAATATAGAAGTTGGTTTTGAAAAACAAATTAGGCAGGACTCTGTCATTCATTTGATGAACATTTCATAGGAGAACAAGAGCAGGAGATGGAAGGTGAGAACTAGACAGTCGAATATGGAGAAGATTTCTTAATTGAGAAGCCTCTTTCCTTATTTATTTCTTGTTTTTTTATTGTAACTGTTCACTACTGGAATCTGGTGTTTTCCCAATGGTAATATATCGACGACTTCTTCAAACTGTTGCTATAGCGTAAAAGAAGGAAACATTTGCCAACAGTTTGTTCAAACCATTGGCAATGTGTAAATTTACCTAAGATTTCCCAACGGTTTGCTAAAACCGTTGGGAAATAATTATTTTCTCTAAGATATACCAACGGTTTATCAAAACTATTGGTAAAGATAGGCTTTCCCAACGATTTTTAAAAACCATTGGGAAATTTTTCCCCTAAATAACCAGCGCCCACCTCCCACTCGGCCCGATTGCAGACCCTAATCCAGAGCTCCTCCCGAAGTCTTCTCGGCCGCGAAACTCCTTCCAGCCATAGATCCATCTTCAATCAAACAAATTTTTATTTCAACACTTCAAATTAGTACGTGTTACCTTAGTTTTAGTGTTCTTCCTCTT